>JAKOOJ010000001.1:210483440-211725940 GCA_022577455.1 Arizona elegans | reverse complement strand
TTGTTTTCAGAACCATTCCTATTTTCATAGTAAACTTCATTCTGTATTTTTCCACATGTGTAGCGGCTAACATTTCTTAGAATAATCCTTCTATCTTTATGGAGCTCTCATGTATTCCATCTTCTACGCATGTGCACTCATACATTTATTTTTATCTTGCCTCCATTATTTTTATAAATAACTTAAGGCAGCGAATATACCTAATAGTCATTCCTCCTACAATTTGTCCACAACAAAACCACTGTGAGATGGGTTGGGCTGAGAGAGAGGATTGGACCAAAGTCATCCAGTTGGCTTTCATGCCTAAAGTGGGACTAGAACTCACAATCTCCCGATTTCTAGTCTGGTGCCTTAACCACTAAACCAAACTGCCTAGCACTGACAATATGGCAGCTACACCATGACATTAATGATAATACTGGCCATACCTGATGGTTTTGCTGTATATTGGTGTATGGTTAACTACGGAATAACACTATGATGATTGTTATTACTGGTGCTATTTTTAGAAGGTGAAATAAAACTCTACAGCCTGAGCTTTACTTTGTGTACTACTAAAAAACTATTACCAAAATGATGGGTAGACTCACTGTGCTCAAGTACTGAGTTTATGCTACTATTTGTTGGGCTGGCAAGATTTTGCCATGTTCAATAGGCCACTCTGTCCACTCCCATTGAGAGAAACACCCTAGAAAGCATTTTTTTAGCAAAAGAGAGAGAGAAAAAAACATATAGATGTTTCCTTGCATTGGTAGAAAATAGGCAGTGCAGCATCTTCTTTGATAACCACACAGATTTGGAGTGGTGAGGTTTCCAGGTCAAGGTAAGGTTTTTCCTCAAATGTGTGGCCTGCTTTAGTGCCTCTGTCCTTGTGTTGTGCCGAGGGACCTGAGGTCACATTCAAAAGGTGGTTGTCTTTTATACTCTGTGAAACAGACAGTCTTTTACCAAACTGTTGGGAACACAAAACAGCATGCAAGCTTCCTTTTTCAAAGGTCAACAACATGCACCTTTTCACAATTTATCCCTTCCCACCTGGCCTGTTCTGTGATTCAGCTAATGCATTTTGCAATCAACATGCTGTTGCTACTAAATTCAAGATTAATTTACACTGGGCACACTGTAAAATAAGCATTACTTACTCAGTTTGGGAAACAACACAACAGGTAGTGGATTGGAATCATTTGCATTTTGGGGTGTGTGTATGTGCATTTTGCCAAGCACTGATAAATGATGCTGTAGGGAATTGCTTCATTCCAAAGCCACTTAATGTCTACGGTATATTGCCAATATTTTCACACGGTCCCTTTTTACCTGGCTTAACTAGTTTTGCAATTTGAATCATAAAGCTCAGAATGTCAGGCTGCTACACAAGCTGTGTGAAAAGGTTTAAAAGATCTCACAATAAAACACATCTGCAATGGTTCAACCTATTTTACATTCAATCAAGTATTCACCCGCTCCCAAATATTATTCAAAGGCCAAAAACAGCGAATTTAAAATCTTTGTTTTTAAATTCAGACTTAGCAGTAAGATATTCTTTGTAAGCTGATGGGGAAAAACCTTTATTGTATATAGAATGGCCTTTAGAAGTCTGTAGTACTCTTAGGCATTTGGATGTCTTACCAATTCACTGCGTACTGCCATTTTTTGGTGTGGTCTATTGGGTAAAATTTTATCAGACATGCAGGGTGATACAGACAAGAAGCACATGCATATGAACTACATCTATTTTATTATGAGGTTACATTAAGAGAATCTTGCAAATCTGAAAGTACATATTGCTTCCTTTACCTTTACAGCCCAAGAAACTAGGGAGGGTTCTTTCTGCAATGTTTGCCATGCCCAAATTCTTGCTGTGGGCTAAGGATCTTTTTATCTGCCCATTACTCTGGCTGTAGCTTTTCTCCCTGTCTCCCAAATTCATCCCTACATACCATTCCAAATTTGATGGAAACAGTTCCATCATAGTTACCCTAGATGATTTCTTAAGAATTTCCATAAAATTTAAATTACTATCACCATCTTTCATTTCAGGGAAGACATTACAAAAGATTTCAAAGAGAAAATGGTGCTGGAAAGTAATTTTATACTCTTGACTTAATGATCTTAGGCAGGATCTCATTAAAAATTACAAAGGTATTGTTTCAGTTGTGATATACACAGCTAATATTCCTTTTCTCTTCACTGCCATTCCCTCCTTCAAGATTGTTTCTACCTCCCTAATATTAGCAAATACAACAGAATAAGCCTTCAGAAATGAAATACTCTAGGGCATGTGGAAAGTCAAATTTTAAATTCACTTATAACATTGCAACACTGTTAACATCATTATCATCATTATTATTATTTCCATTTTTAATCTTCCTTTCTACCCAGAAAGCACTTAAGGCAACAATGAAATTGAACTTGCTTCAGGTTCTTTGTAGCTGAACACGTTTTTTTAAAAATAAAATCATAAATTAAAATGAATTCACAGAGAAGCTTGGTCCTATTGCTGATTCTTGGTATTCTTTCTCAAAAATGTAGTGAGCAGCATTAGTTCCATAATGCAACACTGTGGTCATTCTAGCTGGTGTGTTATCAGACTTATGTCATCATCCTATCATTTGCTACTTTCTGAAGGTCATTTAGGAATTGTCTTGATTGTGGGGGGTCTGGACCCAGAGGCCTGAGGTCCCTTTCTTAGCAACATTATGGCTAGTTTATTGAGCCTTTTGTCTCTCCACCCCACATATACAGACAAACACATACAAGCATACACATACAAGCACACATTCCATGTCAACTCCTAATGCCTTCCATACTTGGCTGAAAGAAGTTTCTGATTGAAAATCTACAGTGTATGGCTTTTCTCTTGGACAATTGGTTATGGTTCCTTCTGAAACTTCCTCAGAAATATTAATCTGTCAATGTGATAGTGCTATTTAGGGATTATTTAATCCATCCAAAGCACAGCCATATGTTCTTCTTCCTTCTGTTTAGACCAAAGCAATCAATGGGGTTGCCATGCCAAAAGGCTACCTTGAACTGACCCTGAATCCAAGGGACCGTGAGACATGCCACGTTCCTGCAAGCAGTTTTAACTGTGACATCATCCTGAGACCCGATTTATCAACATTCCGGATCTTGCCATGGGTGGAACAAACAGCAAGAGTGATATGCGATCCCTTTATGGTGATGGGCAACCCTCTCTTGACGTCACCCCGGCACATTGCCAAGCAGCAGTTGAATCAGCTCTGGGAAAACGGCTTTGCGCTGTATTCTGCCTTTACTTATGAATTCTGTATCTATGGCATTGCTGAAATTGTCAATTCAAAGACAATCTCTTTTCCCGCTGCCACCCTACTCAGCAATCATGACCAGTCCTTCATCCAGGAACTCATGGATGGCATGTATCACGCTGGGGCAAACATTGAAAGCTTCTCGTCCTCGGCTGGGCCTGGCCAGATGGAGATCTCTTTTCACCCAGAGTTTGGCTTGGGTGCAGCGGACAGTGCCTTCACTTTCCGGACAGGCATTAAAGAAGTAGCCAAAAAGTACAATTATATTGCCAGTTTTTTCACCGAGGATGGATTCTATAATTCTGGCATTCTGACCCATAGCCTTTGGGACAGCAGCAGACAGCATAATTTGTTTGCTTCTAGAGCCCAAGAGCTAACTGAGATAGGGAAGAATTGGCTGGCTGGGTTACTGATGCATTCTGCAGCTCTCAGCTGCCTGATGGCCCCCACTGTCACCTGCCGCAAATGCTATAGTGGGTGTAGCAAAGGCTCCAAAGAGGCTGTGGTTGCCAAGGGAGCATGGAATGACAACAGCTGTGCATTTAACATCCAAAATCATGGTGACAAGGGAACCTGGATAGAAAATCAACTGGGCTCAGCCACAGCCAACCCTTACTTGGTGCTCTCGGCTACAATCGCAGCAGGTCTGGATGGGGTAAAGAAAAAGCTCACTTTCCAGGAGACCTCAGGGAAGGCCCAGAGTTCCACTCTGACGAAAGCAGGCATGATCCCTCTGAAGCTGGAAGATGCTCTTGTGGCTCTCCAAGAAGATGAGTGCATCAGGGAAGCGCTGGGGGATTATTTTGTCCAGTACTTTATCAACATAAAGCAATATGAGGTGGAAACTGAGGAACTAGATGTGGAAAGGAATAAATTTTTGGAATATTTTATCTAGTGTGAAGATGAGATTGGAGAGTTAATAGAAGCTAAGCAATGCAGCTGTAGATCAGAAAGTCTCTGGATCATATTTCTTTTATTCCTCCCGGCTGGACTATTGTAATGTTCCCCTTGAAGAGCACTCGGAGGCTCCAGCTGGACCAGAATGCGGCCGCTCAGGTGGTTATAGGCGCAACCCGTTGTGCCCACGTGACACCCCTCCTGCGTGAGCTGCACTGGCTCCCAGTGGTCTTCCGGGTGCGATTCAAGGGGTTGGTTGCCACTTTTAAAGCGCTCCATGGCATAGGACCCGGGTACCTTCGAGACCAACTTCTGCCACCAATAGCCTCCCACCGGCCAGTCCGCTCCCACAGAGAGGGTCTCCTCAGGGTGGAGGAGGACCAAGTTATGTCGGCTGGCGACACCCACGGGGAGGTCCTTCTCTGTGGGAGCCCCTGCCCTGTGGAATGAACTGCCCCCGGAAATGCATAAGATCTCTGACCTCCGTGTATTTCGCTGTGCCCTCAAGACCCTGCTGTTCCGCCAGGCTGGGCTATCAATGTAATGATTTTTAAATTGGGTGTTTTAAATTTTGGGGGTTTTAAATCTGAGCCGAAATTATTTAACAATTTTAATTATTTTTAACTGATGTCTGTTTTTGTGCTTTTAATAGGCTGTACACCACCCTGAGTCCTTCGGGAGAAGGGCAGTATAGAAATAAAATTATTTATTTATTTATTTATTATTTATTTATAAGTGACCTTTTTAAGTGACTTTAAGGCACTCCATCTTTTTCTCTCTTTTTCTTATAAACTGCAGTACAGCTAATAAAGGTGCAGGTAGCAACGAACTGATTTACTGTAAATGGCTGTTACAAAAATCTTGAGAAAATAATGCACACAAAGTTTTAGTAGAATATTAGTTTCCTATAGTCCTTTATTTGAATATAGGTTATTTTGCATGAGACTGTTTTTCCTGAAGACTCCAGATCAATCTGCATGTCCACTTGTTATATAAATTTCAGCTGCATTCAGCTTCATGTCTTGTTTTCCTCTGATTAATTACAAATTGGGAGGAGGGAATATTACCTCACAATATACCATGAAAAGAGATCTGTTTTCTGTAATCTGTTTTCTCTCTCAAATAATCAAAGGAAACTTTCTTCCTGGCTAGGAAAAAAGTTTGCATAGTTTTTTTTGTTTTTTTTTTTTATAAAAGACATTATTTAGTTGGTCACATAGTCAGCCAAGTGTTTAGACTGGATCTGGCATTTTTGTCCACTTATCGAGGCCTTTCCAAGGACTTGGGATAAACAGATGCTGTTGTTTGATGGTGTTACAGTTACTGTTGCAGGATGTAAGCTGTTCTGAGTAAAGCTGCCTTTTGCAATTGACTAAAGAGGATTTTGTCAATGCCAATGGTGTTCAAATGGTACTTCAGTATTTTGGGATTGTACTCAATTGTACCTATTACTATTGGTAGTATCTTTGCTTTCTTTTACCACAGTTGTTCTACTTCTGTTTGCAGGCCTTTGTAATTTTCTCCAGTTCTTTATCTTCTCTTCTGTTGCTTCCAGGTACTGCAACTGTCCACTATCCAGACATTTTTGTCTTTCTTATCAACAATTTTAAGTCTGGGCTGTTATATGACAGGCGTTTGTCTGTTGAATGTAAAGTCCCAATTTTTGCAGCAGCCAAGTAGGTGGTCCACTATTTCTTTAGCTTCTTTCCCTAGGTGGAATTTGCTATCTGTTGCTGTCTTCTCAATTCTGGTTTTGTATGCATTTGTTCTTAAGGCTTGGTCTTGTGTAGCCAGAATTAGTCCCTCGGTTTCTTTCTTGAACTTTTCTGCCCTTAGCTATTTCTAGGCCTGGTCTACTTTACCTGCAAATGTGTGTTTGTGTATGTGTGTGTGTGTGTACTGGCCATGTTTTGCTTTGCCTTGCCATGTCTCTTTTCTATTCTTCATTTAGTCTTTCTTGCAGCCCAGTTTAGTCTCTTCGATATTCAATAGGCCTTCATGGTATACTAGTTTTAGTGCATCTTCTTAGCTGTCCTTCAGGTATTCTTCCAATGCTCTTTTTTCTTCCTCAATTGTCTGGGGTACTTGAAGCATTCCATGCTCATCTATACTCCTTGTTAAATAGAGTCTATCAACATTGCTGCATGGATAAAGGACATATTCATAGTCACTATTTTTCTGTTCTGCCTGTCTAGTTAAAGCTTCTAGTGCAGCGGTTCTCAACCTGGGGGTCGCGACCCCTTTGGGGGTCGAACGGCCATTTCACAAGGGTCGCCAAAGCCCTCTCTCGCCCCCCCCACATGCCTTCACTCACCCTCACCCTCTGTCTCTATTGGAGGGCTGCGTATCCCAGCGTGCAATGCGATGCCCCATGCTTTAGCAAAGAGAGCAGAGAGAAAGTGTGTGCATGCATGCGTGCATGCATGTGGGTGTGCGTGCACGTGACTAGAAAAGATTCTAGTGCAGGAAAAGTCCTGGGGAGTTCAGGGACTCCCTGCTGCTGCTACTGCCACCGCCGCCGATACCTGCAGCTGCAAGAGCTCAACAGAAAAAGTTTGGGTGAGTAAGTTCACTTATTTGGGTGAGTAAGTCGGCGAGTTCAGGGATTCCCTGCCGCCACCCCACTGCCAATGCCTGCAGCGGCAAAAGCCCGCAAAAGCCTCGCAGGAGAAGTTTCTGGTGGGCGAGTTCGGGGATTCCCTGCCGCCACCCCACTGCCGATGCCTGCAGCGGCAAAAGCCGCGCAGGAGAAGTTTCTGGTGGGCGAGTTCGGGGATTCCCTGCTGCCACCCCACTGCCGATGCCTGCAGCGGCAAAAGCCGCGCAGGAGAAGTTTCGGGAGTGCTCCCTGAAGCTCCCGTTTCAACCCCTGCCTTTGCCTGACACAGCCTGAAGCTCCTGTTTTGGGTGCAGGAGAGAAAGCAGGAAAGGAAGGGAGAGAGAGAGCGAAAGAGGAAGGGAGAGAGAGAAAAAAGAAAGAATGAAAGAAAAAGAGACAAAAAGAGAGAAAGAGAGGGAGACAAGAAAGAGAGAAAAAAAGAAAGTGGAGAGAAAGCAGGAAAGGAAGGGAGAGAGAGAGGGAAAGAGAAAGGGAGAGAGAAAAAAGAAAGAATGAAAGAAAAAGAGACAAAAAGAGAGAAAGCGGAGAGAAAGCAGATGAGGAATAAATATGGCAAAAGGAAATTTAATTGAAATGACTAAACACTTTAAATTTGTGAACTGGCCAAATACTCTATTCAAAGAAAATACATTGTATGTTTGTATGTGTGTTTCTAATTATTGCTATTTATTCATATTTGTTCTCTTTAATTCTTTAAAGTTTAACAATTCATTCTTTATCTTAATATCTTTATATTTGTTTGGGGTTGGTTTTCTTCCCTTTCATCTTTTTTATTGTACAGCAATCTTTCTCCTCAAACCTACCACCTCTCTCTTTTCTTTCCTTCTTACTTTCTCTTCCCCCCTTCTTCTTCTCCTCCCTACTTCCTCTTCCTTTCTCCTTCTCCTCCTCTCTTCCTCCCTCTCTTACCCTCACTCCTACTCTAATTTCCCTTCCCTTCCTTCATCCCTCTCTATTGCTGTACCCTTTTATGCATATGGACTACTGAGAGGGCTGAAAAAGTTATTTTTGACTGGTCCTCGCACTTTTGACCAGTCCTCGAACTTACGACTGTCCTCACATTTTACATTTTTGCCCTATCTTGTCACCATGATCAGGTATTCTTTGCTTTGCTTTGCTGAGCTTATTTTCCAACTTGGTCTTTCATTTTGGTGGTGCTCCATTTGGCTTTTTTCTTCTTCTTTTACATACAAGGTATTAAGTTATAACTGCAGCCATGTTGTACTGTATTTTAGTGGTTTGCTTCTTGCAGTGAACATTTGCTTATATTTGATATTATAGTTTTGTGGTCTTTTAATTTTTGTGCTAGCTGTGTTTTTTTTGTAATCAGATTCAATGCAAGCAACCTTTTGCTGTTGTTTTGTACTGTTCTAGATGCTCAGTTATTATTTGTTTCAATTCTTAGAGGACTTTGTTCTTTCTGAAGAGAAGTGTGAGGACAGGGAATGTCAGTCTGAGAATGAAAACAATTCAATAACTATGCTGGTTTCCTCTACTGCCCAATCTCTCTGGTTTGCTTCTACAGACTGAACTTCTTCTGGCAAGGTTTCAGATTCTTTACCCTGGGTAAATCTTCACAGTTCTTCCAATTCTGCTACTGTAAATTCTTTATTTCATATTATAAATTGGTGTTGATCTGCTTAGCCCCCGTTCTGCTATTTCTGATTCTAGATGTTGTTCTTTATAGAACTAGTGAATTGTTTTCCGATATCCTCTTTTTATTGAACTTCATTTATAACACCTAATCATTATACCTTTGTTTTCAGTCCTCATATATTTGCAATGAATAAACACCTTTTTTTCCTAACAGTCTTGCAGCTACTGGCCCTGGTTGCTCAGGCAACAGTCCTGAATCGTATACACCAGTTGTCACCAGATGTTCAGGAATTCCAACCCCCAGCACAGTCTGTATTGACCTAGCACAGTCTTTATTGATGACCGATCCAGTAAAGGCTTCTGTACATTACGTCTACCATATTGTTTATGTCATAGCTTTCATTCTCCTCAGAGCACGCAAAACCTGCAACCACTTCAAGGTAGTGTTTCACTGAGGGATTATATTTTCATTTGTCTTTGAAGATGTACTCTCAGATGCTGAGGACAAAAAATATAAGTATCTAACCTTTTTGCACTTCATCCCAGAAGATTCATTTCCTCATTTGTAATTAATTAGCGGAAAACAAGTTAAATAGCTGCACGTCATCAAAACAATATCCATTTTAGCTCTCTTTCATCATCCTGTTTTAAAATCGCCCAGTACCTGCCCTTAGATCACAATGATTTCTCTGCCAGCTCTGTCCAGTAGGGATGTGGAACGTGGACTATGGATTGCCCATTTGATATATTCTCATTCATTTGAAGACAAATCGAAACTCCCCTTTGATATATAATTCTCCCTCCATGTACAAATACTGTAAAATGAGTTTAAAATACATATATAAATTCAATAAACCATAGAAACTATCTTAATAGATAAATAGCTTAGTTGAGAGTTTGGACTTTGCTATTTTTTATGATATTCTAGTATGTGGAATAAAAGCAATAACTAATAATTAAAATGCTAGCCTACTCTGTTCAACAAAAAAGCAGACTGGAATCAAAATTGTTTAGGACAAGTGATGAGAGAGAAAATTTAGATTTCAGTTGGAATAGTAATTTTCTTCAAGAACCACAAAACTCAGTTTTCTTTGAAGTTTGTATTCTTTGAACTGAAGTGCTGTATTCCCATTAAATCTCTGTACAAAATAAAATGTTGTACAATACCAGAAAAGCATTGAAAAATATATGTTGGTGAAAATAAGACACAAAAATCTGCTGTGTTAGTTAAAATTGCTTGCAGAAAATGGGTGTATAAGGCAAAGCATGCATAGGAATGGTCACGCTTGGAAGATTCCAAAATGCAGGCACATTTTCATGTTTTTCTTTCTTATTGTGAAATGGATGGTGGAATGAAACAAGCTGAATCAAAGTTGGAAGACCTGAAATTCATTCATGCCTATTGTGGAACTGTCTATGGGCTGGTCATCAACTTTCCCTAATGGCAGCATGATAATCATTTTTATATGACATGCTTCATGCTTTATAACCAAAGCAGTACTGAAGCAGCTTACAGCTAGTCCAACATGGCAGCATATTCTATAACCAGCATCCTTTTCTGACTGCTCCAGGACTGGTAGACTACATTTTATTCTGGCTATCTAGCTGTGTCGTAACTGAAAGAGCGGAATTTAACTCTCAATTCTGTGGTTATATACAGGAAAAATCTTAAACCAAGAAGTGACCAGAGTTGTTGAATTAAATCTTATGATTTAAAAATGCTGACCTGGCAGTTTGTAATATGACAGCCTGGGTTTGAGAACGACATGACAGGGTGCACGCAACAGGGTGCCATGTGCCATGTGACAGGGTGAACTCTCATTACTTACGCCAGCTCTAGTCTAGTGAAGAGAAGGACCAGGGGAGACATGATAGCAGTGTTCCAATACTTGAGGGGCTGCCACAGAGAGGAAGGGGTCAAGCTATTTTCCAAGGCACCTAAAGACCAGACAAGGAATAATGGATGGAAACTGATCAAGAAGAGATTCAACCTAAAAACGAGAAATTTTCTGACCGTGAGAAAAATCAACCAATGGAACAGCTTGCCTTCGGAGGTTGTGAGAGCTTCATCACTGGAAGTTTTCAAGAAGAGATTGGGCTGCCGTTGTCAGTAATGGTGTAGGGTCTCCTGCTTGGGTGGGGGAGGATTGGACTAGATGACTTATAATGTCCCTTCCAACTCTGTTAATCTGTAATCTGTAAGGTCCTGTTTACCTAGCACACAGGTGTCAAACTCTCTGTGTCACGTTGATGTCATGTGACATATCATGACTTTTTTGCCTTCAAAATGCTTTGCATTTTACCTCTTATCCAAACTCATTTGATACAAGAAAGTCCCCTTTTTAAAGTACCCTTCTCATTTCTCATTTCACCTGCTGCAGATATTTCTCTTGAAGGTTATGTAAAATATCTACCTTTACTGGAAGTATTCTAAAAAAGAACTTGAATTCAATTAGAGTAAGTCCAATAATCCATTCATGTGAATTATTTGTTATATTAATTGTGAAATATATTATTCCTACTTAAGTAACTGATAGGTTGTCTGATACAAGTCTTCTAAGAAGCAAGTCCCTTTGAGGGTTTTTTTTTTAAAAACTGATTCCCCAATATGAAAACAGAGGACTACAGTCAGAAATAATTTTAGTTTACATGTAAGTAGTAAACCATAATTCTGATAGGTAATGAAAAGATAACTTCTGGGAGATAATTATAAAAACAATAGGGTGTATCCATCTGAACCTATCCGCAAACAGGGCAGCATGGATTAGATCAGTGTTTCTCAACCTTTACAGCTTTAAGATATGTAGATTTCAACACCCAGGATTCCTGCTGGGATGGCTGGGGAATTCTGGGACCACAGATCTTATAGTTGCTGATGCCAAGAAACACTGTATTAGATGAATTCATTTACCTCCACCTGTGTTCCTTATGCTCTACAAGATGCTCTACAAGATGCTATTCTCCTGGGGTCCATCTGGAGTGAGGAGGAACAAAAAGGAGAAAGCTTGTTGCTCAAACAGAAACACAGCCTTGATTATGAGTGGCTTCACTGAAAGACATCAAAACTAGAATCTCAGTTTGAAAAGAAGTTTGTAGCTTGTACTTGACAATGCTTTTTATTGGGCATGTGGAACTTCCATTCTGAGCCTTTCGGTGGCTGTGTGTGTATACATGCATGTGTATGTGTGTGTGTGGAAACAGGCAATTGAAATAAGAAAAGTGTGCTAATAAAAGAGCAAACATAATGCAAACACAGTAAAGTCTTTAAATATCTTCCGTCTTAGATGGGAATAATCTTTTCTATTGATTGTTTTGAAATGCACCAATTTTATCTGCAAATAAAACTTAATTCTCTAGAATATACTTGCTCTGTTACTTGAAATAAAAGCAAAGCAACAAAAGGATTGTAATGTTTTGCCCATATTTGCAAAATATATTGCTATTTGATTTTTTTCCCCCATTCTGCCAGTTGCAGAAACATAAAATCAACATTTGACCAACGGAAATATTTTGTGAGCATCTTTAAACGTGGAACTCTAGTATAATTTCAGTTGCTTTGGAAATACAACACCAGCATGGTATGATTTGGCTTGTTTTAAGAAAAAGGATGCAGTTTGGTTGGTTTAGCTGTTTATCAGGGTCATTCACCTATCCCTGTAATATGCACCTAAGGATGCCACACAAACTATTAAGGACAACTCTTCTTACGGAAGCCTTCTCATTCCCAACCCATAGCTGGTGATCCCGAACTTTTTATTTAGTTGATCTAATGTTAAAATAGTATTTCCAATTCTCTGCTGGCACAAGCCATACTGAAAGCATGGTTTCTGACACTGGGAGCCACTGTGGTGATGATATCCTCAAAGGTTGGAATCTGCCCAGGTCTTTTTGGTTACTTGGGGCTGCAGCAACTCCCTGCCCCCTTTCCTCTGTTGCTGAGATTGTTTTCCATGGCCAACATGAGTGAGCTACTTGGATGACTTGAAGCCTGGTTTCTGCAGGCCGCTGTCTTTGGGATGCCTGGTCTAAAATGCAAGTCAAGGTTTAGGCAGACTTTTTATAGTACATGTTCACCACTCTTGTGGAATAACACTACACTAACAGGTCTTTAAAGGAAAAAAATTACACTATATTGGTCTTTAAACGAAAAAAAAAAAACCCCAGATGGAATACTAACAGGACCCTTAAGGTTACCCAAATTCTGCAGCCAATCAACTCTGTCATGAAGTTTCAGATTGTTCATCGACCCCCAATATTTTTATTGTATGAACAATTTATTTTAACTAATAGTATTATGAATAATAGTAGTAATATAGACTTCTTGGGGATCAGTATTAGCTATTTAGGAGAACCCTTGCCCTAAGATGAAATTAAAGATGCTTCTCAATGCTGGTTGCTGGAGAACCTATCTTGTTATAGGCATCTAACTGGCCAACCCAGATATATTGTTGGATTAGATGTGCTTTAATTGTCAGCTTGATTGGCTCTTATGAAACATGATGTCAGGCCTGGAAGCCGTCTTTTGTATTGGGCCTTCAGGCCTGCCACATTTACTACTGTGAGAAATTGGGAGAGGGGATTGTATGGAGCATGGGTGATATATATAGTCAAAATAACATTCCTTTCTCAGGGAGTCAAGGACATCTTGCCCTGCACCTGGAGGGTTGGAACTGGGAAGCATCTCCAGTTCAGACGGTGGTTTGATTAGGCCATGTGATGGACATCTGGGTGCTGGGCAGGAACTTGAACTTTCCTTTGGGTGGGAAAAACCTGGAAGCTTTAAGATTCGGGTTTTCCCAAATGTGCCAATATGACATCTTTAATAAAATGGAACTTTGAGGAACTTCAAGCCTCATAGTCTTCTTGCGCTGCGGGTGTTACTTGGAACCCCGACACATGAAATATGCAGGGGAAGCTGTGTTAGTATGTTCAAGGTATCCAAGGAAGAACTGAATGGCTATGTTCTGACATATATCTATCTATCTATCTATCTATCTATCTATCTATCTATCTATCTATCTCTATCTATCTATCTATCTATCTATCTATCTATCTATCTATCTATCTATATCTGATGAACATGCCTCAAGCATTCATACAATTGTACGTAGCTAAACTGCCAAGAGTTCTATATAGGTGTGATGGGGTATAAATGTAATCAATAAATGATACAATGCACGATATCCTGTCATGAAACGCTGCAAATGTTGACAACTCTGCTGGAAAGGATGTGCTCACAAGTTTCACAGCAAGTCTGTATGGCTGAACAGTTCTGTTATTCAATTATTGGAAAATGTGTGAGTGAGTGGGGAGGGTAGTCCCCTGAGGTCCAATCAGAGAGGTTTGCTCCCCGAGAATGAATAAGAAAAAAATAAGAAAAACCAATGGCTACATCAGAATTAATAAAGATGTCAAGTAGCAGAACACAACGATGCCTTCTGGAGGAGTACTGAGTAACTGTGTTATGACTGCAGAAGGAAATCTTCTATTGTTCAGGGAACAATCACAACACCATGTACCTGCTTATTATGTCTTGTGTGGGTATCTTTTGAAATACAGTAAGACAGGCAATTTCTTTCCTTTAAGAGACAGAGCATGGCATTCCTGTCTTTGAATCTCACCATCCCATCTGTTTGATGACAGCTTTAGATTCATGACTTTATGAAAATGAAATTTGATTTGCAGCAGGCTGTCTGTCACAAAAAGCCGAGTAGGGAACAGCTCTCCCAGAGATGTTAGGCAGAGGGCAGCAGTGAGCCACAAAAGAATCAACCTTGCTCCACCTGACAGAAGTCACAGCTGGCTGGCAGAAACATGTTCTGCTTTTTAAATGACCCCTCTTTTATTTTAAGGGTAAAAATAATGCCCACGGCTGTTATACCGGCTTTCTTCTGCCCCATCATGTTTGATTAATTTGTTTTTGAGTTGGCATAACCTTTCCAGACTCTGCAGGATACAAAATTAATATATGAAGGGTTCCATAACACAAATATGGCTATTTGGAATATAAATGTAAGATGCAAATAGAGAGAGTAGTGTTTCTAGGGCAAAAGAGAAGTGGTAAGGTGACATGTATTCTAAAATACCTTGAGAATGGGATACTGTCAACAAGAGGGCATGCATGATGCCCCACCCTGGGGAAGAACAATATGACAAGGCACACACACACACATCTAGAATTTTATTTAACACACAATTGAATAGTATTTTGCTGGCCTATATAATATTTAAGGTAGCAAGGTAGTAGTTTATCATATGCTGGTAACTCCAGTTTCTGTTAAGTAATATCCATTTTTTTTTAAAAAAAATATTTTATACACAAACAAACATTTAATACATCAATCTTCCCTTCCATGCAACCTCTTGGTGTTTTCTCCGTGACTTCATCTTTTTTTTTTTATTTCTTCTAGCTTCATTTTTACCTTTCTCCAAAAATACAATATTTTAATTATACCATCTTTTAATATATAGCTATTAATTTACTTATCTATATCTCTTTTCTAACCAATGGTATAATTGATCCCATATCTAAAAGTATTCTGAATCCTCTCTTTCTTTAATCATCAAAGTTAATCTATTCATTTCTGCACAGTCTACAACATTTTTAATTACTTCTCCTTCCAGAGGTATTTTCTCTGCTTTCCAATTTTTTGCAAAAACAATCCTTGCAGCTGTTATTACATGTATAATCAAATAAGTATTTTCTTTGCTAATTTTCTCTGGAAGGATACCCAGTAGGAACAGTTCTGGTTTTAAATCAATACGTTGTTGTGTCATTTCTTCTAATCATGTCTTAATTTTAGTCCAATAGTTTTTAGCTTCTGAACATGTCCACCACATATGACAATAAGATCCTGGTAACTGGTGACATTTCCAACATTTAGCTGATTTATCTTTAAACATTTTTGCCAGTTTTTCAGGGGGCATATGCCATCCGTAAAACATTTTATATTGATTCTCTTTATATGCAGTGGACATTGTTAACTTATAATTCCTTTCCCATAACTGTTGCCATTTATCTAAATCAATTGAATGTCCAAAATTCTTTGCCCAAGCTATCATTGTTTCCTTTACTTGTTCTTCCTCTAACTCGATGCTAAGTAAAAAATTATAAATTTTTAAAATGAATTTCTCCTCTGTTCCTGTGAGCATCCTATCCAACTCTGTCTTTTCTAAGTGAAAACCATATCGTTTAACATCTTTTTCATATCTTGTTTGTATTTGCATGTACATATACATATACCAATCCATCTCAATCCCCTGTTCTTCCAATTCTCGTTTCCCCTTCAATTCTACCTTATATGTTAATAACTCCTTATATCTAACAATATTTCTAAAGTTAAGCATATTTGGGTGTATTAGAGCTTCCATTGTTGATAACCTTACTGGTATTTTCACATAGTATTTATCTCTAACCTTTTCTCGTGCCAATAACAATGCATTCCTTATATAATGTCTATGAAAGTACATGTCTATCTTACTTCTACCATACCATAAAAATGCATGCCATTCCAATTATAAATCGTGACCTTCCAATATCCATTATTATAATATCCATTGTGATGGGTCCATTTTCTGGGCTGTAGAGGGTCTGTGCAAACAGTCTTAACCTCATTTGAATGATTATTCTGGATCTGCTCTTCAAGTTCAAGATGACTGCTTCAAAGACTTCCTCAGTTTTGGAGAGCATCTTCTGTTTTGTAAGATTGTAAGATTGTTGTGACAAAACAACGTTCACGGAGAAAAGGGATGTGAGCCATGCAGAAACAGCCTACCTACTTTTGTGCAATCTGTGATTTAGTCCAATTTTTTACCTCTCAATCTCCAGCTTTAGTAGAAGAAGGAAGGAAGGAAGGAAAGAAGGAAGGAAGGACATTTAGGTGTTAGAGCAGAGGTGTCAAACTCATGGACCGAAGGCCAGATGCATCACATGCTGGCTCCGCCCCTGCCCGGTTTAGCAAAGGGGAAAAAGGTCCTGATATGTCATGTGACGCCACCATCACGATGCGAGTTTGACACCCCTGTATTAGAACTATTTTTTCTCTTGAATTGGGTCCCTTGTTTTAGAAATATTTGACACACCTACAGGCTTCAGCCCAAGCACATCTTAGTAGATTCATATTCCCAGAACATTGGAATTCAAATTAAACTGAGTTAGTCTAGAAATAAAAAAGATATTCCCATCCTTCTTTCCTTTCTCTTCCTTAATATATGAGGCACAAAAATGGTCTGTGACCAGAAAGCCTTTTATAGGAAGTAAGACAACCCAGACTAACTTGTATACGATGAGTAGGGGATACCTCAAATGAATTTTTAGGAAGGCAGCCGTATTCCTGAGAACAGATCACCCCTAATGAGAAGTGCATCTTACATATCTTTTTAAGTTCACCAAGGGCCTAATATACTAGCAGCAACAAGGTGGGGTTAATGTTTTGGAATGCTAATAAAATCCTTTATTTCCCCCCCCAGCAGTATAAGGATTAGTATGTTAGAATCCTATCATGAAACATTTCCATAATAGTCCCTTCAAAGGATTTTTATTATGGCTATGTCATATTTTTGCCAAAGTAGACAAGACATTAGATCATTAGATAACCACATAAACCTCTGCGCCTATCTCTACACAGCAGTAAAAAAAATACCCATCTTTCATCTCAAATACTATGAGACCTTTATGTATTGTGACTTCAATGCAGCCAAAATGGAGATTTTTCACACTGTTGTTAACAGTAAGATGATTGTAATCCTCCTCAGGTTCAATGGGTGTAAGGTTTCACTTTGCTTTTCTAATGATCCCAGTGCAGATTCAACTTCTGTGATATATCTTAAGAGCTTTGAACTTTCTTGTGATGATTGGGAGAGGAAAGACAGTGTGAGCACAAGACTGGAAAAATTAAAGATGGATTTAAGAAGGGGAGTTAAAGAGAAAAGAGACGGACGATCCCAATTAAATGTATATTTCCCTACTATAATAGAACATGTGGCTTAAAAATTACATCTGTTGCAGTCAATTGGACTTAAGATGGTAATTGATGTCAGCAGACTACAACTGACTAAGACTCATGTTGGCTTACAAGGCTGCATATGTGTAGTAATAACAAGGGTTTTTTTCTTAGAAAAACCTAGAAAATTTCCATTACCTAAATAAATATTTGGAGACAATAAACAAGACCAGTGTTTAACTTCACACTGCTAAATAGCATTAAATCCTGTGATATAATCATTACCTGCTAAGAAAAGAAATAATTTCAAAATCGTTTTATTTCTGTTCTTTTTTTTTTTTTTTTAAAAATCCTGTTCTTTCTCTTGGCTTAAATAGGGCATCTATATTACTGTTTTGGGAATCTGAGAACTGGTTTCCTTAAACAATTCAAACATTATTTAAAGGAAGAATAATTTACATTGTTGAACCGGCAGGGTACCTAAATAACATTTCAAAATAAAAAGTAAACTGTAGAAAAATGATGAGCATGCTTGTTTTTGATACATGACTAATTAAGCCCAAGAAACTGGGGAGAAAACTTTAAATGGTGACCAACACTGTATTTTCAAATTTATTTATTTATTTATTGGTTCAATTTATATGCCGCCCTTCTCCAGAGACTCAGGATGGCTTACAATGTGTTAAGCAATAGCCTTCATACTTTTGTATATACCTGCTTAGTAGGGCTTTCGGCCCCCCCTAAGTGGTGTTCAAAGTCAGCTTATTGCCCCCACAATCCAGGTCCTCATTTTACCTACCTCGGAAGGATGGAAGGCTGAGTCAACCTTGAGCCTGGTGAGATTTGAACTTGTAGTAATTGCAGGCAGCTGGCAGCTAAGTGCTACTTAACAGCACTTTAGTCCGCTGCACCACCAAGGCTCAATTTGATTTTGGTAATCAAATTACTTTAAAAAAAGCTTTTCTTGCTGTTTTTTCTCTTAAGAATTTTTAGATCAATAGGAGCTATTCACAGACCAGTAGAACTCAAAGATTTGAAATTAACTAATTATCTACAGCTGGAATTTATGGAGCACAAATCTAGTGTGCCAAAATTATATTATGACAGATGACATGGAGGCATAGATGGATGAGGCTGTCTTGTATTGAGTTTCATAGTTGGCCCATTCTGTTCAGTGCTATCTATTCCAGGGAGAGGGAATTGATGCCATCTAAATGTTCTGCACTTTAATTCCCATCTGCCTTAGACAGCATAAGCAATAGCAAGGCACTGTGGAAGAGGTACTCCTAAATATATGGAGGGCCCCCTATTGTTTAGCCTGTTTTACTCCAACTGGTGGCATCTGCCCACTAGAAGGTTTCCTTGCCCCTCTCCCTACTTGACTGCAGTCACCAAACCTTACACCAAAGGCTTTCTGTTTTGCTGCTGAAGGTTGATTTCTTATTGACACAGCATTGTTCACAGCTCCTTCTCTCACAAGAGCCATTAAGGTCAGATAAAGTCAAGCCTGATTTCCCAAGTCTTTGCATGCAGCATAGAGAAGAGGGCTGAAAAGAAAAGGAGCCAAGTGTTTGTGTATATGCAGCTGCAACTCTAAAATCTAATGCATCCAGCCGACCAGCAAAGTCATTACTGAGCACTGGATGGCACTGAAGCTACATTGTGAGGAGACACACAGTGTCACTGTTTCCACAATGAACAGCATTGGGATGCCAGTCTGATGGAACTAACTTTGTTGTTGTCCAAAGGCTCACTGAATTCAGATTCATATCATAAACCGGTCAGAAGAATATTCATCTAACAGCCACTGCGGAAAATATAATAACAACAGCAAATACCCACAGATAGACAATTTTGTAATAGGTAACATCACACTGTTGCTACTGTAATATTATGTACCTATAAATAAAATACTTGTGCATCAGATTTCAGAGTTTATTCCACAGAGCCTCAATTTAGCGCTGGAAAAGGGAAAAAAATGCACCCAGGTTGCATTCCAAAGCATCTTTAGCATCACAGTGAATAAGGTTCAAAAACAAAGTTTAATTTCACCTGTTGTTTTCCTTGCTTATTAAAGATTCACAAAAGAATAAAAAATGGGGTTTCAACAAACAGATTTGATATCTTACAACGCTGAGGTTGAAAACATTCTTTTTTGCTTTTTCTCATGAAGCTTTCAAAAAGTCACTAGTAATGACAGATTTTGCATGTCTGAAGATATGGTCACTTTATTTTAGAATGTTAACTGGTGAAGATGTGCCTTTAATGCCAACAATGTTTTTTTTTTAAAAAAAATATTGTATGTTTTTTCATCATGCCTGATGAAGTAAAAACAGAGGCAATGTATGTAGATAGAGCACATTATTTTTGCATAGTTACATCTGGAATGGTTTTCAGCTGGGCTGAAATAAAACTTTTGCATCATGGCAAATCTCTCAGATGCCACACGAGTCATCAGTTAAAAAAATCAGTGGGTACATTGGAAGGAATAAACATATTCAGGTTGGGGGGGAGAGAAATTTCCAAAAAGCAGGGGCAATAGCAGAGAAGGCTCTCTTTCTGGACCCTGCCAGTTTAATTTTTTTAACTGACAGGGTCTGCAGCTTATTTTCCCTTCCTGACCTAGTGAGATGGGCCAATGTAATCACTGGAAATTATAATTCTTAGCTGCTATTTAGGGTTAAGTTGGCTTCTCCCATTTTGCTAGTCTTAGTAATGACTGAGCTACAGTGGTGCAGTGGTTAGAGTGCAGTACTGCAGGCTACTTCTGCTGATCACTGGCTGCCAGCAGTTTGGCAGATCAAATCTCACCAGGCTCAAGGTTGACTCAGCCTTCCATTCTTCCGAGGTCGGTAAAATGAGGACCCAGATTGTTGGGAGCAATAGGCTGACTCTATAAACTGCTTAGAGAAGGCTATAAAGAACTATGAAGTGGTATATAAGTCTAAGTGCTATTGCTATTGTTATTGATGCAAGCTTCCAACAACATTCTGCTCCAGTTCATCACTAAGAATGACCTTGGTGTTTACACACCTGAATATGTTTACTCAGTGGTGGGATTCAAATTATTTTTACTACCGGTTTTGTGGGCATGGCTTGGTGAGCATGGCAGGGGAAGGATACTGTAAAATCTCCATTTCCTCAGCTGGGACTTGGGAGACAGAGAATAGATGGGGGCAGGGCCATTCAGAGGTGGTATTTACCGGTTCTCCGAACTACTCAAAATTCCCGCTACCAGTTCTCCAGAACTGGTCAGAACCTGCTGAATACCACCTCTGTGTCTACTCCTTCCAATATACCCACTAATATTTCCCCCCTCCTCTCTTTTGTGAATCTTTAATAAGCAGGGCAAATAACTCCTCTGTTTTACATAGCCACAGGGGTAATCCATGTAGGGGATTCGGTACATTGGAAGTATCTCCCATTTCCAAGAGATCTTTACAATGCATAATTTGTCCTCGTATGGTAGCCTTTGGGCGATGTGCAGTGCCCACTTGCATATCTCAGAAGCTGCATTCTACAGATTCCAAAATGTTTTTGATGTATGGCAAGGTTGTGCCATGTGGTTGGTCTTGCATCTTGTTTCTTTCTTTCTCTCCACACCGTGTTGTGCAGACATCTTGTGACAAATGATTGTGGGTACCCATTCTGCTTGAATTGTTCACATAGTTACCTGCTCTCCAGCTGTTTGGCTTGCTGGGGACTACAGTGGGTTCTCACCCTGCCATATAGTGTTCTTATGCAGCTCTTTTTGTGTGACAGTGGATGGGTTGCTGTTGAAATTCAGAATGCGTCGAGTATTGGTGGCCTTGCAATGAACTATTTAAGTTCCCTCAGCTGAGCCATTCCTCGTTAGGTTTCCATGACTTTCGTCATCATTCGTGATGCATAGGCTTGTTCATGACTCACAGGATGGAAAAATTATCACGTGTGGAAAAAGAACTGGAGAAAAAATTTGGAACTTTGTTACTGTATAGGTTGACAGCAGCAAGACTTGTTGTATGCCCAAAACTGGAAGGATACTTCGATTCCTGTCATGAAAGAATGGTTGCAAAACTGATGGAGCTGGCTGAAATTGCAAAACCGACTACTTTGATTAAAGAAAAGAACACAAGTACTTTTGTTTTCACATGGAACTTCATGCTTGATGTGGAAAAGAATGAAACGCTAACTTTGGGTTTTACAGCTTAGACTGATAGATCTTTACAGAAATGACTTGTTCATACTATTATGGAAAAGCAAAAAGTTGTGATTTGATATTGATGTCTTATTTTACTGTAAAATAAGGAAGTCGGAAGTCAATGCTTCTTTTTCTTTTCCCTATCTTTCCTCACTTGTCTTCCCTCTTTCCCCTCCCCCCTCACTGCTCTTCTATTTACTTTTGTATTTTGTATTTTATAACACTCTATAACTGAATAAAAAAATGTTGTTATTTTTTTTTTTTTGAAAAAAGAAGAATTATCATGTGTGAAGCAGCCACTTCTGTTTTAACAGGGTAATGGATTTGTATGTACTCAATGAAACAAACAGATAAACATAAGGAAATAGAGCTTTCCAACAAATTGTTCCTAGTTCACAAAAGGGTTGTAGTACTGTCTTATGATTAATTCATCATCATCTTCACGACCATTATTTCTGCCCTCCTTTTCTTCTGTTATTTTGATTATTACAACTATTTATAATAGAAAAACAATAAGAATGTATAAAAGCCACTCTCCTGGTACGTGAGAGAGCTGAAAAACAAGAACTAATTATAAAAGCAATTTTTAAAGGGCTGGGAGAAAAGAATACCTTGGCCTGGCACTAAAGAATTACCAGAGGGGCCTTAGACACACCACAAGATGAGCACAAATGCAAGAAATGATTCTTTCCACATCAGCACATTGGAGAAAACTGCCTGCCCTAATTCAGAATTCAGGGAATTCTATTCCCCAAACATCTGGAAGTTACCAGCTAGAGAAAGCAAGATTACGATTTCTCTCCCTGAGACAAAGAGAGAGAAGTCTTTAAAGGTGACTCCAAGGACGAGTGAAGATTCCATATAAACATTTCCTTTATTCTTGCTGACTTGCCAGCATTATAATGTGGTTCGTTCAATGTAGCGTATGTGATATGGTGCACAAAAAAACCCTTTTGCTCTTCGATTGCAGCACCCGAGCTCTAAGGAGACAGATCTGACAAAACAAGACTTGAGAAACAGAGGCTGAAGCAGGGCTTTGGTCCTGTGGGGAGTAATCTTCTCTATACCCAAGGGTAGAAATATGTCTAAATAACGAGTGAGAGGCAGCAATGGCAGGTTCTTAATTAAAACCAATTGGGTTTCCCCTTTGGATTTTTAACAATAGTCTTTTTGTGGGTAATTAAATGTTATATCTGTGAAATTCATAGATTGGTGGGTTTACCTGCAAGTTCCCTTTGGGCTTTATCCCTGGGTACAAAAATGAAAAAAGAGAAGAACAATATATTTTGTTTTTCTTTTCTAAGTTCAAATGCATTAATAGTACAGTGGAGCATATGTAGAAGCAAACCACACCAACTCTTGCCTTGGCTTGTGCTTTTATTAAACTTTCTACTTTGTGGAAATGAGGAAGAGAAGAATGGGTGCTCCCAGAAACCTGAGAGGATCTATCCTCTCATTCTTTCTCTCTCTCTCTCTCTCTCTGTCTCTGTCTCTCTCTCTCTATTCTGCCTTTACCATTTTTACAAATAATTCAAGCTGGCAAACATATGCAACACACCTTTTTCCTCTATTTTCTCCACAACAACATAATAGGTTGGGCTGAGAGAGAGTGTCTGAACCCAAGATCACCCAGCTGGTTTTCATGACTAAATGTCTATGGAGTTTCTCAGTCATCCAAGTCATGGTTGCCCCAAAGGTGCTTTTTGGATAAAAAGTGAAACTTCTTAAAGGAAAAAACAAAATCCAGTTGCCTTGTGAAAAAGCACCTTTGGGATTTTCATGGCTAAGGTGAGACTTGAACTCATAATCTCCTGGTTTCTAGCCTGGTGCCTTAATCACTAGGCCAAACCAGCAGAGAGGCTCATAGCCTTCCTCTATCTATAGCTGTTTGCAATTCACAGCTGTATCATAGCTTTCTCCTCTAAGAAAGACACATTGGAAAAAAGTAGATATCATCATCTCTAATTTGCACTCGATGCCATCCCTTATCTCTTGCCAGAGGAAAGTGGGCTCAACATGCCAAGCAAAAAACTAGGCAAAGAGAGATGCTTTAGATGGGTAACTATTGTTTTAATTAGTACTTTACCTTTATGTTGCCTGAAGTCAGTCAAATCAACCAACCAAACAACAACCAAACGAAACATCCCAAGGACAGTTACCTACCTCTGATCTCCTCAAGGAGTGAATTAATAAGGTATGGTTTCATTTGCCTCCAAATTATATTTCCACATTTCTTTTTCAGGTCAGTGCATCTTACTGATGACATATCAATAGGGCTAAGGCTAGGGCTAGGGCCCCAAAATTAGGATTTTCCCAGAAATCCAACCTACATTTCATTGTCCAAAATTGTGGTTTCCAGGGTCATATCTAGACAGAGGTAGGTTTCAGCAGGTTCTGACCAGTTCTAGAGAACCGGTAGTGGAAATTTTGAGTAGTTCGGAGAACCAGTAGTAAAACTGACTGGCCCCGCCCTCATCTATTCTCTGCCTCCCGAGTCCCAGTTGATTGGGAGGAAATGGGGATTTTGCAGTAACCTTCCCCTGGAGTGGGGTGGGAATGGAGATTTTACAGTATCCTTCCCCTGCCACTCCCATCAAGCCATGCCCACCAAGCCACACCCACAGAACTGGTAGTAAAAAAATTTGAAACCCACCACTGTATCTAGATAAGTGTAAAATTCTGTCCTGCAAGCCATTTTGTTCTCTGACTTTCAAATAACTGTCTCCGAGCCCTGTCAGAACACCGACACCCAGATACCTACACACATTGGGGGGGGGACCACACACATAAATAAATACACACACACACATGCTCCCACAATCCTACACTATAGTAGGTGAAGATAGAGAATATTGAACCCGTTCTTCAGGCCTCTGTAATTCCATCGTCTAGAATGGCATTTCAAAAAAAATAAGTGGGACATTAGTTCTCTCCCCTTTTTTTTAATCAAAAAGAAACAATCTAAAGTGTCCTTTTTCTCATTTTCAAACCCTCCTGAGGGCGTAGTCAGTACAACTCTGCTAGTTACAATTCAATTAAATGACTATCTCTGCTGAATAAATTACTGACATGCACATGCATTTAAAGTTTTCAAATTATCCATGAAAGCTTCACCAAAGGATGAAAAAAATTGCTCTCCATGAGTTTTACAAATGTGCGTCAAAGTACGTTTCTGAATGTTTCAAGCCTGATAGACTTTCCTTGTTCTGTTGGCTTCTTCTTCTCCTTTTTTTAAAGATTAGAAACCAATACTCTGATTCACCTGCTCCTTAAAAGGAGGAGACATCTTTGTGGGGTGTTTTTCCAAAACAGATTTGAATTTTCAATAAGCCGACCTTTTTACATTTTAATGTAACCACGATTATATAAAATCTCCCTTTGAACTTCCCTCCATCTCCCCTGCACTTAGCTGTCTGAAATTTGGCAAGTTTATTCTCCCAGGAGAAATAGCAATTGTGGTAAGTCTTAAATCCTTGTGTGTGTGTGTGTGTCTAGGTCACAGGTAACTGAATAACAGAGTTGGAAGAGACCTGGAGATCATTTAGTCTAACCCCCTGCATTCCAGACAAGTGGCTGTTCTTCTTGAAAGCCTCCAGTGATGGGGCACCCACAACTTTTGAAGGCAAGCTGTTCCACTGGTTGATTGTTCTCACCATTAGGAAATTTTTCCTTAGTTCTAGGTTGCTTTTCTCCTTGATTAGTTTCCGTACAACTGTTCTATATTAGAAGAGTGAAAGCAGAGTTGTAACTAATGTGTCACTGTCTCTCTTCCTTCTTGAAGGTGGAGGGGGGGGGGGTTGTCGCTTTTGAAGGTTCCAGACAAGAATCCTCTCTCGTTTATCAAGATATAAAATATAAAAGAAAGTGAAAATATTGGGAAAATGGGGGAGAAAAAAGGGAGGAGAAAGAATTGTAGGGTGAAAGGGAAAAAAACAAAGGAAAAACAACTGACTGCCAACTAGCTCAGTAGAATAAGATCTAGTTAGTCCTCGACTTACAATCATTTGTTTAGTGACTGTTTGAAGTTTCAACTGTCAACTGTGAAGCGAACCTGACTGAAGCCATCTTGTACTGCCTCATAGTTGCCACGCAGCCCGAGAGGGGGAAGGGAGTGGGGAAGTAGCTAGCCCAGCTACAGCCAAAACAAAAAGTTTTTCTGTGGCAACCAAGGTCATTGAAATAGATGGCTGTTGAAGGAGGAGAGGAGCCTGCCATCCATCTTCATTGGACAATGTGACCTGTGACACCTGAAAGGGGGGAATTTTTGCTCTTTTAATTAGGTGAAAACCACGGGAATTGTTACAGTTAGTTTTCACCGGCTGTGCCAATATGATATATCCAATAAACATGTTCTTTGAGGAATCTACCTGCTTCAGAGTTATGCTTTCAATGGGTGCGTTACTCAGAACGTTGACAATAACAGCACTGAAAAAAGTGACTTAAGACAGTTTTTCATACTTATGACTGTTGTAGCAACCACATGGTCTTGTGATCCAAATTAGGATGCTTGGCAACTAGCATGTATTTATGAAGGTTGCAGTGTCCTGGAGTCATGTAATCACCATATGTGACTTTCTGTCAAGCAAAGTTAATGGAGAAGCCAGATTCACTTAATAACCATTATTCTTAATTTAATGACTGCAGTGATTCAGTTAACAACTGTGGCAGGAAAGGTTGTATAATGAAGTAAAACTCACTTAACAACTGTCTTGCTTAGCAATGGAAATTTTGGGCTCAATCGTAGTTGTAAATCGAGGATTACCTGTAGTAAAATTACAACTTCAACTTTTTACTTTTGCGTAGTAACTTGTCCTACACATATCTATAATAACTAACATATCTAATCAGAGCAAAATCCAAAATCAAAGTTTCATCCTCCCCCACAATCTCAAGCCCAAAATCCAGAAGCGGTTTCCAAGTAGAAACAAGTTGGAGATGTTCTTTTCTTTGATTAAATCAGACAAGAATTCTTATCCTCTTCTTCACTGTTCCTTCCTCACTGCCTATTCTCGGCTATTGAGGCCTCACTGAAATTTATATCACCTCCCAGAGTCGCAATATAGTGAGATGAGTGGCATAGAAATATAATAAATAAAAATAAATATTAGCAACAGCAGCAGCAACAAATAGTTTTGCACTCTCTTTGAAGCAGTTATTTACTCTGCAAATAGGAGGATATTGGTAAGCCAGATCTTGCTTGAAAAACTTGGCCTTTTTATATCTCAGTGGCCTGTTTTGGTCATGAATCCTGATTAGGTTCAGCTTCGGAAAGAATATTCCATATTTGCCAAAATAAGGAAGGAAAAAATGAAATGAATCTCATATCCCTCAAGCAATAAGGTTTCCTCATGAAGAATGCATGGCTTTTCAGATGACAGGTAGAGAGATAGGGAAGATTTTGCTTCAGGATGGGAGTGTTCATGACACTTCCCCCCCTCTTTTATCACCTGGACGTAACTCGTTTTGACCTGATGTCTCTTTATTGCATTAATAACAAAGGTTGTGGAGATTCCCTTTTTTGAGACATTAGATACCTACTTTGTTTGCCCTGGATCTCTTGCTGAATAGAAGCGAGACAAAAATGTTTTTCATTACCTAATGAATTATTTGTACCAAGAAGGAAATAGAATCGCAGATTTTATTTCATTATTCATAACTTTCTTCAGTAAATCACCTTTTTACAACTATTTTATTATTTGGATGTCCAATGGTCATGGAAAAGAAATCACTTTTTTTTAACCATTTAGGAAGAGAGAAAGGGACTTAGAATAGAATAACAGAGTTGGAAAGGAACTTGGAGGTCTTCTAGTCCAACCCCCTGCTTAGGCAGGAAACCATACACCACTTCAGACAAATGGTTATCCAACATCTACTTAAAAACTTCCAGTGTTCCACTTGTTATTGTCAGAGAATTAACAAGATAATTTTAGAATTCTACAGAAAAGAAATCTCAATTATTATCAATTCATGTCTTCTGAACAATTTAGTAATTGATTTGATTTACAATATTTTTCCCCCCAGAAAATCCAATTGGGTACAGCCGAAATGCATGAGGAAGAACTCTGCTTTATGTGTACTTTCTCCCCTCACCTCCTATTTAATTAATAGATGTGTATTACATTTCCTACTTCCTGGGCCTTGTGCATATCATTAATGAGCAGCTTGATCTAAACTGATCATCTCTTTGCTATATGGCTTATGTTGTCCCATTCAAGCATTTCATTTTGTTCTTTCAAATCAGCTGCACACAGCTGATATATTGTTTGTATCACACAATGTGCATTCCTTTCTAAGCCTCTTCTGTGAGATGTTCAGGGCTCGGTCAGGTTCAGGAAGTTACAAAATGATCTTATTTCAGTATGTCTACTCTGAGAAATGGAAAATTAGGATATGAGTTTGGTTTATTTATTTACCCAAAGGTGCCTTTCCAAAAGGCAACTGGACTTTTTTGTTTTTGTTTTCCTTTGAAAACGCATGACTGCAAAGAATATAAATCCTTCTATTCCTCACCATCAGGTAGAACTGAAGAAGTTTCTTGGATGAGAAACAAAATGCTTTCAAAGGAAAAAAAAAAAAAAAACCAAGAAAGTCCAATTGCTTTTTGCAAAAAAAGCGCCTTTGGGATAACTGTGACCTGGATGATTGAGAATCTTGTTGAGACACTTATCCACTGATTATTTTCAATGTAATTAAAAGCTTAGGAACTCACACGAAATGTGAGATACATAGAAGTCAAGCTTTTCCCAGCATTGCACAATATCTGGCGATCATCACATGTATTTCTGTCAACAGAATTGCCTCAGGTGTCCATAATATGCCTCTTTGTGTGCTTTCACACTCACACAGTTATGGCCTGCCTTTACCCATGCCTCCCTTTGAACAAATCAGATAGAACATGTTACATCTCACAGCCAAAGCTAACAAGTAAACATCTGTCAAAGTATAAGAAAAGCATGCAGACAAGAACAACTGTTGGCTTCTGTTACAATTTAATGAATCAAGATGTACAACGTTTTTCTTAACCATTCTAACCTGTTCAATACCTTGTATGACATTATTTAGGGTTCTTATCAAGAATCTTACCCATATCAAAGCAACTTACCTTATGTGCGACCAGAATCTGAAAATAACATTTGACACAGCACAGTACTTAAGCAAAATGGTTCGGTTGAGATCTGCATATGTGGGACTAATTGGGGTAGATTGCAAGGTGACATCAAAATATAATCTTATCATATTTTATCTATATCTTAAATTATTGTATTTTATTCCAATTTCATTTTAGACTGTATTTTATTCCAATTTCATTTTAAATTGTATTTGTCAGGTGAAATGTCTAACTTGCTTGTGTCCCTATTCCCTACTACCCTGCAAGGGTTAACCACACAACCCATTATCCCCATAGCCCCACCTTACCTTAAAGCCCCTCCCTCCGAGTATAAAAGACCGCTCCCATGTGGTCACCCAGTAGTTCCAGACACACATCTGCAAGGGAAGGACAAAGGTCAGTTAAGGATGTATTCATAGATTTAAACCATATATGCATCTTTGAATAAACAACTTTGATAAGGCAATCATTTTGTATAGAGTGTTATTGGGCTAGATCCATCAAACCTAACAGTATTTTATCCAATTCCATTTTAAATTGCTTTTATCAAATTTTAGTAATAATTTGTTTCTGGAACTCTGCACATTGCTATGGCCCAAGGGCCAATCAATCAATCAATCAAATAACTAAATAATCTTATTGCAAAGGATCTTATGATTTTTTTTTTCAAAAGGTAGGCATAGAAATGTAATTGAAAAGGCATGGGCTAAATTAAATCTGAATAAGACTTAAGTTTTTCATAATCTAATATTTTATTGTAATTTTTTGTTTGTTGTGAGTCATTGAGAGTAGGCAGCATGTAAGTTTAATACATTATTACGATCATTTAGCCTTTAGGCTGATATAAAATATATCTCACTTCCAGTGGGAATAAACTTAAAGGAGGCTTGACTATCTATTTTAAGAACATAAAACCTAAAGAGACAACTATCATGCAAATTACTTTTGCCCTATGTCTAGATCCCTCCATTTAATCTATTGGGAGAAGACTGAGAGCTGTAGTGGGAGGGATATTGGTGTAAACCGGACATCCCATTGCAGTAATGGTGGAGAACTGAGTGTCAAATTATGCTAGAATGAGCACTGGGTAGACCATAGTTGGGCATGAAATTGACAGGTTTTTTTTTTTTTTTACAGAAATATGCCTCATTGGCAAGCATTTTTTGGCAGTTCATTTTCACCTTGTCCTGAGGAATTGGATTTATGGCTGTGGTTCTGGTCATGTAATTTCTGAGTCTCATTTCCTATGTTGGAATTTTTAGTACAAGCTGTCCTCAACTTCTGACTAGAATTGAGCCCAAATTGTTCCAAAGATGCTTTTTTTTTCCTTCCCCAAAGGCAACTGGACTTTTGCTTTTTCTTGATAGTGTTTCAGTTCTCATCCAAGAACTGAAACACTTTCAGTTCAAAACTGAAGAAGCTTCTTGGATGCGAAGTGAAATGTCTTCAAGGAAAAATGAAATCCAGTTGCTTTTGGGAAAAAAGCATCTTTGGGACAACCATAACCTGGATGACTGAGAATCTCCATAGACAAATTGAGCCCAAAATTTATGTTGTCAAGTGAGACTGTTAAGTGAGTTTTGCCCCATTTTACCACCTTTTCTTACCATGGTGCAGTTTACACTGCAGTTGTTAAGTTAATAAAATGGTTGTAAAGTGAATCTGATTTCCCCATTGACTTCGCTTGTAAGAAGATCACAAAAGGTGATCACATGACCCTGGGACACTGCAACCATCATAAATACGAACTACCGTACACAGGTAAACAAAAACTAGTGGCCACCTCCACCACTGAGGCAGAATTTGTTTTCATGTCTAAAGTGCCAATAACCTAACCTGGTTCGATGATCTACTCAACGACATCTGGACAGAACCGTCATACCCCATAATCATTCACGAGGACAATAAAGCAGCCATCGAGATATCAAAGGCCGACACCCGTGGGTCAGAGGTCACCACACATAGACATAAAATGTAAGCATGTTAGGCAACTATCTGAAATCGGATTCATTAAGGCCATACATTGTGACACAGAAGAGCAAACGGCAGACATACTCACCAAACCATTGCCACACAAACTGCACGCATATCTCACGTCAAAAGTGTGTGTATATATGTAAATTGTATGTGTATTTGTATGTAGATATATATGTATACTGATATTGTAAATATGCCAACAGTTAGACATTTAGAGGGGTTTTTGTCAGGTGAAATGTCTAACTTGTGTTCCTATTCCCTACTACCCTGCAAGGGTTAACTCAGCCACACAACCCATTATCCCCATAGTTCCACCTTACCTTAAAGACCCTCCCTCTGAGTATAAAAGACCGCTTCCACGTGGTCACCCAGTAGTTCCAGACACACATCTGCAAGGGAAGGACAAAGGTCAGTTAAGGAGTTTTGCCCCATTTTACCACCTTTTCTTACCATGGTGCAGTTTACACTGCAGTTGTTAAGTTAATAAAATGGTTGTAAAGTGAATCTGATTTCTCCATTGACTTCGCTTGTCAGAAGATCACAAAAGGTGATCACATGACCCTGGGACACTGCAACCATCATAAATATGAACTACCGTATTTTTCTGTGTATAAGACACCCCATGTATAAAACGCCCCCATGTTTCATGTAGTTTCTTGTAGCAAGCACACTATAAGCCATCACTGTGCAGAAGTCATTTTGTTAGAGTGGGTAATACAATAAGAACAGGAAGTGCATCACAGGAACAATAGAGATAAAACCTAGAGTGGCAATGTGATACAGGAAACAACTTAACGCATTGTAAGCCGCCCTGAGTCTCCGGAGAAGGGCGCCATATAAATCAAATTTAAAAAAAAAAAAAACTACAATAGAGAGGAATGATAGAGTTGCATATAAGATAGAGGCTGATCTGGTATGTGTAGCCTTCTCCTTGCCCTCCTGTATATAAGACACTCCTCTATGTTCAAGAAAATATTTTTAAGAAAAAGTAGTGTCTTTTATTAGAAAAATACGGTGGTTCCCAAGCTTCCAAATTCTGATGATGTGACCATGGGGATGTTGCAATGGTTGTAAACGAGAAAAATGTCACAAGTCACTTTTTTCAGTGCCATTCGGTGGTGGGTTTCAAAAAAATTTACTACCAGTTCTGTGGATGTGGCTTGGTGGATGTGGTATGGCTTGGTGGGCATGGCCTGATGGGTGTGGCAGGGGAAGGATACTGTAAAATCTCCATTCCCACCCCACTCCAGGGAAAGGTTACTGCAAAATCCCCATTTCCTCCCAATCAGCTGGTACTTGGGAGGCAGAGAATAGATGGGGGCAGGGCCAGTTCTCCAAACTACTCAAAATTTCCACTACCGGTTCTCCAGAACTGGTCATAACCTGCTGAAACCCACCTCTGGTGCCATTGTAACTTTGAACAGTCACTAAATGCATGGTTGTAAGTCAAGGACTACTGCGAAGGAAAAGCATAGTAAAAGGAGCTCTTTTCCACTCTCTGTCCTGTTCCCAAATATGTGGAGCATTTGGTGAAATCAAATTTCACATAGTGCTCTCCACTCTTGTAACAAAATGGGATCCTAGCAATCTTTTAAATGAGGGGTCCTTGGTGCTTTCTGAGCTTGCTTGTTTTCTTGCAGAAGTTTCATTATCCTAACTAGGTAACATCATCAGTGCTAGTAAGAAGTATTGTTCACTTTCAGTTTATATTCTGGTGACCTGCCTGTCTGGGTGGGCGGGGGCAGTCTTAAAGATTCTTTGGTTGGGCCAAGGGTCAGCAACCAGTAGCTTTGGAGCCACATGCGGCTTTTTCACCACTCTGCTGCGGCTCCGTCACTCAAAATATGCGTCACAACCGTCAAAGTGGCACACGATTTATTGAGCTTTTCAACCCCCGGTAGGCCAACCATGGATAAATCCAAGAAAAGAAAAGTTTCAGAAGAAAACAGAATGTTTAATTCAACTACATATGCTAGTTTTGTGTCCACTCAAGAAATAGTCAAGCACGGGAAGGGTTTTGTGGCTCCCGGTGTTTTCTTTTCTGTGGGAAACAGGTCCAAATGGCTCTTTGAGTGTTTAAGGTTGCAAACCCCTGGGTTGGGCTGTTCACTGATGGGCTCTTTGATGACGTTACCTAGTTAGCGTAATGAAATGTCTTCAAGAGAACAACCAAACTCAGAGAGCACCAAGAACTTATCATTTCAACCCTGAGCTACAAATATTCTCTTTTATTGGAATCTTTTGAATGTTAACACTGGCTAGAAATGAATGGAAGGTGTTGTTCATTATTTATTTACCTTCCACTATGTAAGGATTGTTATCTGGCCCTGGAAAGCAGCATAGGGATAAATACTCTAAATCTTTAACTGCTAAATTTTTAAAAGAGTTTTCTCCATGCTATCTAAATGGTGGTATTGCTTTTTCAGTCTGCAAGGAAAGTTTGCATATGACTTCAAACAACTTACGGAGTTTGATAGATAAATTTATAATTATGGTTTCTCCCATATGCATTATGACATAAACCTTTGGAGAAATACAGATTAAAGTACAATTGACAGTAATGTTAGAATTGTTTGTTTAATGGGAGAGGTGCTTTGTTTTTTTAAAAAAAAAAACTTTGTGAAATCTATGCAAATTCTTTAGATGAGAATTTTCATGGTTAGCTACTGAACTGAGGGAAGGGGAGCCAATTGATTTCTGGTAACATAGGTAAGCGTGTGTGTGTGTGTGTGTGTGTGTGTGTGTGTGTGTGTGTGTGAATCTTGATTCCTGATGACAACATGGATAAATCCATGCAGTTTTCTTGGTAACATTTTTTGAGTGCTTTCCATTGCCTTCTTTCTAAGGCTAAAAGAGACTGACTGGCTCAAAATCACCCAGATGACATCTGTGTATGTAGCAGGATTAGAACACACAGATCTCCTGATTTCAAGACCAGTTCCTTTAACCACTCTATCAAATCATAGATGGGCTATGGAACTGTGTTCTAAAAGAAGACACTTGGAATAATAGACAGGAGACCTGATCACTAATCTAGATGAAATCCCACACAACGAGAGATCTAGCTTCAATATATCATTCAAGTTTGAAGCTCATGGATTACTAACAACACTCAATTTAGCCTACATCACAGGATAATTATTGCATATACCTTGAACACTTTGGGGGGGAAAAACAGGTGATATAAATGTTACAAATAATCATCCTAATATAATAACCACTTTTAAATTGTGGGATTTCAAATTCTTAATTTGCAAATTCATAACGTCTGCTTCCTGACACTCAGTTCTCTTGGTTATTATTATTTCAAATCTCTATTCCAGTTTATGCATTTCAGTAATCTTACATCACTGCCACACCTAATAAAATTAAAAAATAGGGTGATAGAAAGTTAGTGTGGTGGTTGTAACTTTGAATTTCCTTGCTTTTATTGCCCAAATCTATATCCTTTAAACATTCATATAGAAATTGTTGTTTCACTCGCTGAAACCCCTCTTTAACTAAAATGATCAATTGAATTCAATTTAGTTTTATGTAGTTGCCATCATATAAACATCTCAAAATGCTTTACAAGATGAAATAAAATAATGAGATACGGCATCTTAAAAGAAAAGATATATACCCTGAGATTTAAGCACAGGACAGAGTGCTGTATTAGGAATAAAAGGAACAGAGGAATGAGATATTCTTGGAGATAAGTAACAAATTGTTCATGTAAATCACCTGTAGGAAGTTAGCACACACACCCCCCCCCCGTAGAAGAATGAAATATTCTGGGAAATATTAAAAAGGCAGAATATTATATTTCCCTGGATGAGAAAAGGAGAAACATGTTTTTAAAGGCAAAGCAACTTCCTGCAGCTCCCTGCCCCCCCATCCCCCCAGCTCCAGGGTGATGGGATTAAGACATGGCCCTCAGGACATGATAGGATTAGCCCTCTACCCCTCTCACCACATGGAACCTGGGAAGATTACATCACCCATCAAGGCTCAACCAAGCCTGGGACACAGAAAGCCTACAAAGTTAGCTAAGATCCCCGCTCCCTGGGAGTCTGACAGCCAATGGGATACATTTCTGGTACAGGAACAGGAAACTATAAGGCAGGGCCCAAGAGAGTGTATAAATCTCTCTCTCTCTCTCTCTCTCTCTCTCTCTCTCTCTCTCTCTCTCTCTCTCTCTCTCTCTCTCTCTCTCTCTCCCATGTGCCTTTTTGCACAGGACCTCAAAACCATGTGGTTCTGTCCACCATTAAACCATCTTTTCAAAGAGTCTCCATGTTTCCAGTGTCTTTCCCCTGACTTAGAACTGAACCCAGATGGACATTTCTTCCAACACACCCAAAGCAGGAACTATGTGCATGAAAGTTACTAGGACAGGCATTGTTCTAAGAACCCTGCTTTGGAAAGTCAGAAGTTACGTGACGTTGCATTTCTTAAGCTTTAAAGACAAGTATAGTGGAAACCTAATTTGCTATTAAATCCCATCAAATTCAGTAGGATTTACATCCATGTAATATGACACCAGATTGCACGTTATGAGTTCTGTACAGGAAGCCCTTGTTTTATGATCACAATTGAGCCCAAAATTTATGTTGCTAAGTGAGACATTTGTTAAGTGGGTTTTGCTCCATTTTACAATCTTTCTTGTCACAGTGGCTATGTGAATCACTGCAGCTGTTAAGTTAGTAACACAGTTGTTAAGTGAACTTTGCATGTCAGAAGATAATCACATCATCCTCAGACACTGCAACCAGTTGTCAAGCATCCAAATTGTAATCTCATGACCATGGGGATGCTGCAGTGGTTGTAAGGGTGAAAAACGGTCATAAATCACGTTTTTCGGGATGCTGTAACTTTAGATGGTCATTAAATGAACTGTTGTAAGTTGAGGTCTACTTATATATTAAGGCCTATGAGATCAGGACGATAAATCTGAATGCTTGGCAGGTGACAGAAAAAATGCTTAATTTCCTTTAATCTATAGAAATATAATTAATCAATTATTAATCAATTATAATTGTGTTCTTTAATCAACTGTATGGAAGGAAAATAATTGTATAACCAATATATTAAAGGAATTTAATTATAGAAATCATGAAAGAGGAGGAAATAAAAACAATCAGAAGAGAAGAAGAAAAGGTAGAAACAACAGTGGGTGGGACAGGTTTATTCTTTATAGATGTGTATGTATTCCACTGTTTAGATCAGGGTTGGGGAACGATGGCCCTTTTGGACTTCAACTCCCAGAATTCCTGAGCCAGACTTCCTGAGTTGAAGTCCACAAGTCATAAAAACTTGGGAGAGATTGGACCAGGGGTGTCAAACTGGCGGCCCATGGGCTGGATGCATGATGTGCAGGCCATGCCCACCCTGGCTCCGCAAAGGCAAAAATGTCACAATACGTCACATGACATGATCGAGTTTGACACCCATGGTTTGGACAATGCAAATGGTATCATGTGGGATACTTTTGTTTACCAAATAGAGAAGAAGGGAGGAAAGCTTCAAGTAGCTTCAAAGCTTTTCCAGATGTGAAAGTCTCAGACATTTGAGTCCCAGAGTCCAATGCCAACCAATCAAGGTCAGATCTTGCAGTTTCCTGACTGTAGAAGGGCCATGAAGTCATGGGGCCAGATTTTGATAAAAATGGATGTGTTGTCATTACTAGTTGGAAACTTCTGCATGGAACCTAGCACTAGGTACTGTGGAAACTGAGTTCCCTTGGGGTATCCCTGCTGTTATTATTAAGAAGCTCCTGGCAGCTTGTAAGAGATTTGGGTATTATCTTGCTTGGTATGTATGCTTTTTATCTTACGCTTTTCAATCTGTTTGCTTGAGCTAATAATAAAAGTTAGATTCCCTTTATTTAGTGGAGAGTTCATTTTCTCTCGAGCCCAAAGAACCAATTGCCTAGGCCCCTGATCACTGCCCTGACCCTTGGCCAAACAGCTTCTGTCCTCATGTCCCTCCTCCACCGCATCTCATCCCATGAAGAGTGGTCCCTTCACCCTCTTCTCTCCTAGGAAGTAAAATAACTCACTGGCATAGTGATAGACAACCTGTGGCATTCTATAGCCGATATTGCTGAACTATTACACATCCCAGCTCCCCTGAAAGGATCGCAAATTGTGAGGAAAACTCCATTGGTTGCCTACCCTCTATTACTTTTCTGCTTTCGCCCATATCACCATGACCTGTTTGTCTACTGAAAATGCAATATAAGCCCTTTGTAACCTGGCAGGAGATTTTTCACCAGCTTCAAAATTATGGTGGTGACAGGGTCTCGGAAGAATGATTGAAGGAGCATCTGAGTTCATGAATTTAAACATAAGCCCTTCAGAACTTGGCCAGCTGTTTAAAACCCTGAGAATGATGGTAGGGAGGAGAATGATGGTAAGGAGAAGTAGGGGCTGAAGTTTGGAGGGAGCATGAGATGAGTGGTAATATGCATGAACTGGGAGTGAAAGTCTTGTGGGAAAAGCTTCATGATTTAGATCCTGTGTGCTGAGAACCTGCCCTGAATGTAGTGGTTAGGCAATATGGTGATACAGAGAGCTTAGAGGGTTAGGGAAGTGAGGATGAATCACTGATAAACAGATGCATGCACAAAGAAAAATGAGGACACCTGAAGGATTATGAAGCATCCAAATCCCTAAAGGAATGCTAGGAAAATGGGTCCCAAAGAAAAGCTGCACTTTTTTTTTATGGAAAGGACAAACATTTGGTTGTATACTGAATGAGGTTGAAGTTATTAGAAGAATCCATCCATTTTTAATAAATGGAGTATGCTACTGCAGTCAAGTGATAGCTCAAAAGACTTGCAGAGCAGGGATAACAAACAGTTGTGCAACAATAATAAATTGATTATAACAAAGTTCTGCCACACAAAAATTGCCCTCTTGTTAGATAGATGCTCTGGAGGACTAATATGCCAGGCAGAGATACTTCATTTCTTAAGTGGCCTGCTTGAGCTTGTGAAAAATGCCTAAATTTTTCTGGAAGAGCAATAGAGAAAGCTTCAATAAAGGTTTTATATTTATTTTTGAAGGTTTCTGAAAGTTCCAGAGAGTGTCATTCTGAGAGTGAAAGAGATATACAAAATGTCAGGATGTAGGTTTTTCTGTGTAAAAGGATGTTCAGTATTTACACCTAGAATAAGACCATATCTCTGTAAAAAAGAATGACTGGAAATTCCTATTTCAGATAAGCTTTATCTACAGCTCAAACTTTTAAATCTACAGAATCACTTTGCTTACAACAGTCTTTTAACATGCATATCATAGTTTAGCTAATAAATGTTTGGTTGTTTATGAATCAAATTTATATGGCCGCCCATTTCACAGAAAGTGGTTCTGGGTGGCATACAACAGTCCAATAAAACAATAAATATAAAACTATCACAACCTATAACCATTACATAATAATGATTAACAAATAGTAAAATCTCTAAAAGCAGAATTAAGCAAAAAAAGGAAATAACAAATGGAAATATGTTAATAACAGAGCCACCTCATGAGTTCACCCATGCTTGTGTCCTTAGGCCTGCTAGCATAACCAGATCTTGGGAAAAAAGCTCAGGAGTGATGTGGCTGATTTCATTTTGGGGGTAGAAGATTCCACAATGCTTCCGTCTCCACCTTTCCGGCTCTCAACAGCGTCACGTGATGACGTCAGCGCGGATTTGTCAAATGTATCGGTCTCACTCCCTTCACCCCATGTGATCCCACTCCGCCCATCACCGTGCAAGCAGAGCCCTATCCACGCCCCAAAACCCATCACCAACACCCATGTCGTGCAACCACCCCCTCCCGATCACACACACACATGCCGCTTCCAGCAGTCATTGTCGAGTTCCGTTAGCAGCAGATAGACAGCTCGACAGTCACTTGCTTTGACTTGGGACCATTAGCACCTTTGAACATTGTCTCTTCATAAGGTAAGAACTTTTTGGGCTCTTGACTTAACAACTCTCAATGTTTTAACAAGAAGGCAGAATGCTTGCAAATGAGAATCAAATCCAAATACTGTTTAAATTTGATATGCCATCAGTGTATAATAGGAACAAAATGCTAAACTGCTAGTTGAACATCTCAACAATTTAGATTTAGAAGTAGCCAGATAGCATTTTGTACATCCAATAGCCATTTATATGCTAAAGTTTCCAACAAATTATCAAAGGGAACTTTTCCCCCCACCATAAATGACCTGCTATATTTGTAATAGCATCAACACATTTTATCCAATCATAACCACACAGGCATAATAAACTAACTACCAAGTTTAATCGCTGATAATATACTTCTTGTCTATAATATGTTTCTCCAAAGAGGAAAGCTTGAACCCTATTAAGAAAACTGGGGGGAGCTAGACAAACCACACAACAAACATCCAAAGTAATTTCTGACCAAACAGCCTCTCAAGTTGTATCTCTCTCCAGAGCTTCGGGGTGAAAGGACACTCCATTCTTGTCAAGAAAGCACTTTAAAATTTTTGGCGGTCAGGCCGAATGCTTTCTGAGTACTCCTGTCCCTTCTCTATAAAGGTAATTGACACTGCCATTGGTAATCTGAAATGTGATAAAGCATCAGGCTTCGATGGCACTCATTCAGCATTCCTGATAAACTCTGGGAGGCACACACAGAATTGTATTGGTAAATTCCTCTCAGACATAGTTTCCAATGATTGCCTCCCATCAGAATTCAAAAAAGCTAAAACTCTTAAACCTGGCAAACCACAAGACAGAGTTGAAAGCTACTCCCAATCGCTGTTTGGAGCTTCTGCTACAAACTCTTGGAAATATTAATTATAAACAGAATAGGTCCCATAATAGATGAATATCTGCCTGTGGAACAAGTTGGTTTATGACAAGACCAGAGCTGTGTAAACCAGGTGTTAAGCTAACAGGCTATAGTATATTATATTGAAGCAGGATTCCATCGAGGCCTCAAAACCATGATTTTGTTCATAGACCTAACTGCAACATATGACACAGTTTAGAAGGATGGCTTGTTATATAAACTGTGCCATATTATCCCCTGCAAAATTCGAATACTAAATAACATGCTGAGTGATAGATCCTTTCAGATAATAATGGGGGACAACATAAATAAGGTTAGAAGATTAAACATATGCTAGCAACAAAGGAATGCAAATTTGGATACGCTGATGATTTGATCATAGCAGTACATGAAAAACCCATGGAGACGGCTGACAGTCTCCTGTCCAAAGATCTTAAAATCTTGGGGAAAGTCTTCATTGACTGAAAGTTCACTCCTAGCACCACCAAAACATGCTTCCACCTTAACCACAAACTAGCATATGGCACCCCAAAAGTCTACTTAAACAATTTATTCCCTTATGACCCCCTTCCAAAATACCTTGGAGTAACATTGGATCGGATGGCCCCCTACAAGAAACACCCAGAGCAGGGGTATCAAATTTGTGTTGTCATGGCATTGTCACGTGATGTATCATGACTCCCCCCCCTTTGCTAAACCAGGGGTGGGGGTGAGCCAGTGCCAGTGCACATCCGGGCTGCGGGTTTGACAGCCTTCACCTAGAGAATTTAGTGGCAAAAAACAATACTAGGAACAATATACTCCAGAAATTATGTGGAACTAAATGAGGAGCTTCAGCTACCACTACCACCCTCAGCTCATCAGCCCTAGGGTTAGTCTTCTTCACAGCAGAATATTGTGTCCTTATATATGTCTTAACAGCTGCCATATTAGTAAATTAGTCACCAGACTCAACTCACCATGAGGATGATAGGTGAATGTATTAAAACCACTCCAACTTGCTAGTTTCCTGTTCTGAGCCATATACCACTGCACTGCCATTTATACAATTGTTTGCATCAATTGTAGAAATAGAAGTGGAAATAACCCACTTGCAAATTAAAACTCTGTGATGAATTTTTCACTCTACCTTAATCTATAGCTGCTATGAGAAAATATTATGTACAAACACTCACAAACTTTTCAGTCTTATATTTCTGTGTGCAAGTTTATTTTGTTTTCCTTAAAATTCATGTTTCCACATATACTTTGGTTGGAGAAAGCTGTTTACACCTTCCTAAAGCAGGGAATATCAAATTTTCTAACTGCATAGTCTATCTGGGGCCATTAGTTCTGCTTCAGTCCAGTTAACTATTCCAATGGGATATCAAATGACTGGATTGCCTTGATGTTGGATTTTAAGATCTTCTTCACTCTCTTGATGTATTCATTTCTAACCCTTTTCTTGACTTCATTGTGCTTGATATTATCAGCTTGAAGGATGCCCAGGTATTTATAGTGATCAGACTTGTAGATTCAGACTTTTTGCTAGTAGTCTATTTTAATTATGTGTCCCTCTTTCCATTTTTTATACCTGTCCTTTTTGTCTCTCAATTTTTCAGAGAGTGCTTTATGCAACTATGCTCATTGGGGTCTCTTATTTTTCTTTCTCAATGGTGTGGTGCTAGACTGATCTTTTATAATCTCATTTTTCAGAGTTTCCCTAGTTTCATTAAATTGTTTTTCCTTTAAGATTTCCATCTATGCAATCCTTTCTAACCTGTTGCTAACCTGTTGACTAACTAGACAAATTTGGGGGTAATAATTCCCTCTTGGCCAGCTGGAACATGTCAACTTGGCTGACAAGACTGTTGACCAAAGCACACTTGATGTTTTCCCCCTGGACTGTAGCAGCTACCACATCAGTAACAATTTGAAAATTGTTGGTAAACAGGTAATTGGCCTGTAGTTGTCTGGGGCTGCCCCTTTTTCTGTATCTTTCATTATCAGGTAGGTTCTGCCAGATGTTAGCCACTGTTCAATTTCGCCTGCTTGTAGTATGTTGTTAAACAACTTGGCAATGAGTGGGTATAGACCAGTTAGATGTTTTAACCAAAAACCATGGAGTTCATCTTCACCTGGTGCTGAACAATTCTTGATCTTCCTTGCTTTTTCCCCTTTATTATTTCTGCTGTTATTGCTAGTTCTTTCATTTCAACTTCTTTTTTATTCTTATCCACCTCTTTTAACCAAGCTGCATCTTTGTTGTATTTCTTTGGGTTATCCCATAAATGCACCCAGAATTGCACTCTTTCTTCCTTATCAGATATTGACTGATTCATTGCAGGCTGCCCACTCATAGATCAATAGAACCGTTTTGATTGGATTGAAACTGGAGGTTTTGCCTATAATTTGCAATTGGAGTTTTGTACAGTAGAACCTCGAAACTCTTCTGATTATGACCAAATCAGGTGCCGACAAAAAAAATCCACTAAATGTTTCACTCTGGTCGCAAACACATCCTCGGGTGGCGAACAAACACAGCTGCGGTGATTTTCCCTGTAGCAGTGATTTCCCCTTCCGTGCCATTTTTTTTTTTTGTAAGCGCATACACAGTCAGTCTTGCTTCCGGTCATGACCTAATTTGGTTGCGACCGAAGTCCTGGAACGTATTATGGTCGTAACCGGAAGTTCCACTGTATCTGCTGATCTTGGCTATAGCTATTATTTGCTCCTTTATTATTTCCAGTACTTCCTTAATCTTCCTTGTTGCTAAGTGGTATTTGTTGATTAGGTATTCTTTGATTTCCTTGTGCTTCAGTTTCTTTTCTTTCATCTATTTTAACTTGCTTGCGTCTGATTTCAACTTGGTATCTTATTTCTCAGTCTAATCTTCCATTTTGGTGGCGTTTGGCTTTTTTTCTTCTTTCTTGATTTTGCATCCCAGGTATTCAGTTATAACTGCAACTGTACTGTACATTAGTTGATTTGTTTCTTACATTGAGTTGGTGCTTATACTTGATATTACAGTATTTGCACTTTTTAATGCTTGTGCTAGCTGTTTCTTTGGAACAAGCTTCAATGAAGGCAGCCTTATTCTGGTGGTTTTGTGCTGTTTTAGATGCTCAGTTATTCTTTGTTTTAATTCTTTTACTTCTTTAGTTAGAGGGCTTTCTTCTTTCTGAAGCAGAGGAGAGGGTGCCCGGTTTCTAGATGAATACAATTCTTTAGCTCTGTTGAATTCCTCTCCTGCCAGCTCCCCCTGGAGTTGCCTCTACACTCTGAGTTACTTCTGGCAAGGCTTTCATTTCTTTGCCCTGGGTAGACCTTTGCAGTTCTTCCAGTTCTGCTTCTGCAGATACTTTATTTTGTATTATAAATATATATTGATCTGCTAGCCTCTGTTCTGTTATTTCTGATTTTGGATGTTGTTCTTTCCAGATCTGGTGCATTCAGTTCAAATATCCTCTTTTTGTTGGACTTGAGTTGTTATAACAGAGAATTATTTCTTTGTTTTCAATTACTGTATATTTGCGATGGGTAAACACTCTTTTTTCCAGTAATTGCGGTTGCTGGACCTGGTTGCTCAGCTAACAGTCCTGGATCCTGTAGCCCATTTTTCAGCAGATATCCAGGAACCAACTTCTAGTACAGATCTTGTTAACCCAAATGACATCCAAGATGGTATGGCTTTCTGTAATTTATGTTGCACCATATTTTTTATGGGAGAGATACTTTTTGTTTGACTCCTCTGATGAGACCTGTCCAGTTTGGTTGGCCTTCTGGCATAGCTTTCATCTTCCTCAGAGCACACATACCCACCCATGTCAAGGTAGTGCCTCACTGGGGGCACTACATCATCATCATCATCATTATTATTATTATTATTATTATTATTATTATTATTATTATTATTATTATTATTATTATTATGTTTTGTCACACAGTTAGCCAGATATTCAGAATGGATTTGGCATATTGGTCTACCTATCAAGTCTTTCCAAGGACCTGGGATAGGCAGATCTGGATATTTGATGGTGTTACAGGATGGAAGCTGTTCCAAGTAAAGCCACCTTTTGCAATTAACTAATGGCAAATTTGTCAATGCTAATGGTGTACAAATTTTGCTGTAGTTCTTTTGGAATCACACCCAAGGCCCCTATTACTATTTGTGCTAGCTTATTTCTGCCATAGTTGTTCTATTTCTATTTCTATGTCTTTGTATTTTGTTATCTTCTCCAGCTCCTTCTCTTCTGTACTGCTCTCTCCAGATTGCCACATCCACTATCCTCACTTTTTTTGTCTTTCTTATTGACAATTGTTAAGTCTGGGGTGTTATGTGGTAGGTGCCTGTCTGTTTGAATTCTAAAGTCCCAGAACAATTTAGCTTCTTTGTTTTCTATGATTTTCTCTATTTTATGGTCTCACCAGTTCTTGTTTGCAGGCAAATGATATTTCTTGCAGATCTTCCAATTCCTACTCTATTGTGCCATTGTTGTATTCAGTCTGTTAAATCTTCTTGCAGTAGCTAACTAGGTGGTTCTCTGTGTCATCAGCTTCTTTGCATAGGTGGCATTTGCTGTCTGTTGCTGTCTTCTCTCTCTTTTTTTTAAATTTTTTATTAAAAAAAAAAACAATACATTAAAACAACATACAGTACAAACAAACATCAATTCAGTCCAATGACTGACTCTTAGAAGTTACTACCACAGTGGGTTATTTTTTGTCTTTCTATTTGTATCAATATCTACAGTCACCTGTTTACATGGTTAAATATGTATGTATATATTTGACTCCATATTTACTTCTATACCTTTCTATTAAATAGTCGAAAATTATCTTTATATTCCTATTTTTGCCTCCAGCCAGCTGTACCATCTTTGCCATACTAAATAGTAATCAGTATCGTCTTTCTCTTGTATTTCTTTTGTGAGCTTGTCTAATTCTGCACATTCTGTAATTTTAGCTATTATTTTATCTTCAGTAGGTAACTGTTCGGATTTCCAATGTTGGGCAAAGAGTATACGTGCTGCTGTGAGGATATGGATGATCAGATATTTTATTTCTTTGGTATATTTTGCTGTAATTATTCCCAATAAAAAGGTTTCCGGCCTCATTTCAAGTTTTTGTTTCGTGATTTCTTCAATCATTGTTTTAATTTGCTGCCAGTATTGTTTTGCCTTACGGCATGACCACCAGAGATGATAATAAGTCCCTTTCTGTGATTTACATTTCCAGCACAACGGAGATGTATTTGGGAACATCTTGGCTAGGCGCGCCGGTGGAAGGTGCCATCGGTAGAACATCTTGTAAAGGTTTTCCTTGTAGGGTATGGACAGTGTCATCTTATAATTTATCTTCCACAAATTCTCCCACTTATCCAATTCTATAGTATATCCTATATTTTTGGCCCATGTTATCATATTCTCTTTGACAACTTCTCTTCTAATTTGTATTTTAGTAGGTACTTATAAATTTTGGTAATCATTTTCTCATCTGTACTTTGTAGTATTTTATCCAGTTCATTTGGTTCATTTTGGAATCCAAATTGTGCCCGATCAGTTTTGTATCTTGATTCTATTTGCATGTATGGCCACCAATCAATGTCTATACCCTGATTTTATAATTCTTGTCTTGTTTGTAATTCTCCTTCACTGTTCAGTAGTTCTTTATAGGTCCTCATTTTCTCTATATCCATGGCATTAGGATATATTAGTGCTTCCATTGTCGATAGCCATCGTGGAATTTTGGTATAATGTTTTCGAATCTCTTGCCATGTTTTGTACAATGATTCTCTGATAATATGTTGCTGGAAATATCCGTGGAGCTTGTCCTTTCCCTCCCACAAAAAGGCGTGCCATCCGCGTTGTAATTCAAAGCCCTCTAGTGATAACATTCTTTTATTCTTAAGGTCTATCCAGTCCCTTATCCAGTTTAGCAATGCTGCTTTATAATATAACTCCCAGTCTGGTAGGCCTAAACCTCCTTTTTCCCGAATGTCTTGCATACACTTTATTTTGATTCTGGCCCTTTTCCCATTCCAAATAAATTTTGTTATTATTTTATTAAGGTCCTTAAAAAAGTTCTTTCCTGGCCAGATTGGGGTTACTTGAAAGAGGTAGAGTAATCTAGGCAATATATTCATTTTTATAGATGCAATTTTCCCCAAAAATGACAGTTGTAATTTGTTCCACGTTTCCAGATCTTTTCTAATTTGTTTCATTAATTTGTTATAATTGTCTTCTCTAATTGTTATTGCTTTTGCAGTAAGCCAGATTCCTAGATACTTTACTCTCTTTACAATTTGTATTCCTAATTTGTCTTCGAGTTTTGTCTCCTGTGCCTTTGTCAAATTCTTTGTTAATACTTTAGTTTTTTGTTTGTTAATTTTAAACCCTGCGACTTTTCCGTATTCCTCTATCTTCGCTAAGAGTTTGGTTCCTGTTATTTCCGGTTGCTCCATTATAAACACCACATCGTCAGCGAAGGCTTGCAATTTGTACTCTTCTTTCCGTGTTCTCAAACCTTTTATTTCCGCATCTTTCCTAACTTCACTCAATAATATTTCCAATGAAATTATAAACAGTAGTGGGGATAAAGGGCAACCCTGTCTCACACCCTTTTGTATATCCACATTTTCAGTCATATCTCCATTAATCATAATTTTGGCCGTTTGAAGGGAGTATATTTTTCTAATCATATGTAAAAATTTGGCACCGAATTCCATAGTTTCTAGTTGCAATATGAGAAAGTTCCAATTTAGATTGTCAAAAGCCTTTTGGGCGTCTAGAAAGATTAAGGCTACTTGTTTATCAATTCTTTTCTCATAATATTCCAGGACGTTGATAATTGTTCTTATGTTATTTTTGATCTGCCTTCTTGGGACAAAACCGTTCTGATCTGTATGTATATATTTATAAATAATTGTTTTCAGTCTGTGTGATATAACCAACATGAAGAGTTTATAATCTGCATTGAGCAATGAAATCGGCCTGTAATTTTTGACTTGCGTGGGGTCTGTGTCTTCTTTGGGGATAAGTGTGATGATGGTTTCAGTCCAGGATTTGGGGATTTCTGCTTCTAATAATGCATCATTGAGGACTTGGAGTAACAGTTCGTCCATTGCATTTTGACAGTTTTTATAAAACTCTGTTGGTATTCCGTCCGGACCTGAAACCTTATTGTTTTTTTGCTTTTTCCTTGCTTCCACCAGCTCAGACATCGTAATTGGTCTATTTAGTGATTCTCTATGGGACTCCTCTAGTTTTGTGATATTTGTTTTACATAAATATTCCCTAATGTCTTCATCCCGAATCTCTTCTTTCTTATAGAGACTTTGAAAAAAATCTTTGACTATTCGTTTTTTGTCTATATTAGTATGGTATATTTGTCCTGTTTCGTCCTGTAATTGAAATATTGTTCTCCTTTCTTTTTCTTTTTTCAATTTATACGCTAACCAGCGCCCCATTTTATTTGCATACTCAAAATGTTTCTGTTTTGCTAGTTTGATTTTCTGAGCAATTTCTGTCTGTGTAATCAGATTGATTCTATGTTTAGTAAGGTTTAATTTTTCTATTATTGTTTTGTTATGGGGCTCTTTCTGCAATTCTAATTCATATATTCTAATTTGTTCTAACAACTTATTCCTTAACTGTTGTTTCTCTTTATTTTTTTTAGCTATGTACGCAATTGTAAGACCTCTTATGTATGCTTTAATTGTGTCCCAAAGGTTTTGAAGCGATGTCTGTTCTTTAGTATTTATTTGTAGGAACATTTTAACCTCTTTCTCAATCATCTGTATGTATTCCTTATCTTTTATTATTCCCGTATCCATCATCCACCTCCTTTGCTTTTGATGTCCTTTCCATAGTATTTTAATGGGGTTATGGTCTGCCCAGGTGTTCACTGCTATTTCAATATTTTTTACCTCCTCTCTGAGGTCTGAAGTCATCCAGGCCATATCAATCCTAGACCATGACTGGTGTGGGTTCGAATAGTATGTGTACTGTTTTGTTTGCGTGTTTGCCTCTCTCCATACGTCATGTAGGTGTAATTCATTGATCACGTCTTTGAAAGGTTCCGGTAGAGTTTTCTTTCTGGTTTTACTTTGTTTGTTACTCCGATAGTCTTTTTCTATGTCCATGATTGCATTGAAATCTCCTACCATGCAGATAGTTTCATATTCCAGGTCTTTAATTATATTATGTAGCTTTTTAAAAAAAATCATTTTGGTTTCCGTTGGGTGCATATATGGATATTAATAATATTGTTTTGGATCCTGTTTGTATTTCTATTATTAGGATACGTCCTTCTGTATCTGCATAAATTTGTTTTGTTTTTAGGTGTTTCTTTACATATATTACGACTCCTCTCTTTTTTTGGTCTCCTAGAGCTGCATATAGCCTTCCTAATCTTTGGTTGTCCAATAGTTTTTGATGCGGTTTTTTGATATGTACCTCTTGGAGTGTTATGATATCTATTTCTAGCTTTTGAAGTTTTGTGAATGTCTGCTTTCTTTTAGCTGGTGAGTTAAGTCCGTTTATATTGATTGAAATAAGTTTTAGCTCTCCTTCCATCTCTCTTTATTTATCTATTCGTTGTTTGCAGTCTTTTTGTGTTTCTAGTAATCATCTGCGTCTTTTCCCTCGCTCCCTCTCTCTCCATTCTTTCTCTTTCCAATCTTCTCCCCTCTTCCTGGTCTCTTTCTTCTTTCTCTGTCCGCTGTTCCTCTTGCCTCTTAAGTCTCTCTTCTTCTCTGCTCTCCTGCTCCTCCTCCAGCACGAAGTGTTGGTCAAAGAAATCCTGTGCTTTTCCTACATTATCAATTCTGTATTTTTTGTCTTCCCAGGAGATTAGTAGGCCCTCCGGTATTAGCCAGCGGAACTTTATTCTAAATTTATTCAACTGCGCCGTTAAGAAGTTGTAGTTCCTTCTTTGGACCCTTGTCCTTTTTGGTATCTGTTTGAGGGTTAAAATTTCTTTTCCCTTATACATAGCTGTTTCCTCTCTCATTTTCATATAGATCTCTTCTTTTAACGATTTTTTTGTGACTCTAATGTGTATTTCTTTTGGTAACTTATTTCTCCGGGCGTAATTCGTGTAAACCTTATAGATTTCATCTATTCCACTTCGAATCTCCTCCTTGTCCCTCTGGGTCACTTCTGAAAATATCTCAGTCATGATTTCTCCTAAATCCTCCTCCTTTTGCTCTTCTACATTCTGAAACCTCAAATAGAAGGATGCCTTCTCCATCTCAAGATATGATACGGTGTCCTCTAGGTCTTTATTTATGGCTGCTTGGTTGTATTCCATCTTCTCCATTCTCTTATTCGTATGTTCTATTCTCTCCTCCGCCTTATAAATCCTCTGTTCATTTTCCTCTATTTTGTGTTGTATCTTTCCTATCTTCTCATCCATGTTCCTAATATTATCCTTTATCTCTCCCACATCCGTCCTAAGTTCCTCGTGATTTTTCCTTGTCTCTTCATGGTTGTGGGCTATGGTCTCTTGCATTTTATTCATTCCTTCCTGGATCATCGTTAATACGGAATGGATGTTTTGCATACTAAGAGTGGGGGATGCTTTCTCTTTTTCCGTAGATTCCGCTATTTTCTGTTGTGCTGGAGAGGCTGTGAGTATTATCTGGTTTGATGGTATTTTCTTACTCAGCTTAGTAATTGTTGTTGAAGTTGTAGTTGCCATTAGTATTTCTTTTGTTATCTTCTCCCAGATTTTCATATACTGATTACTATTTGGGCTATTATATTTCTTTTAGTATTTATGTTAGATTGGTGGCTTTCAATAATCCCGATAGTCCCAGGGAGATAAACAACTAGGGTGAATTTCCTTATCACACTATCACTGTCTATATATAAATTTATAAATTTATCTATAAGTTCTTTCTTTCACTTTTCAATATTTTATAGAGTTCTTCAATTCTTGATGGCTATTTTGCCTATATTACTCTCTAAACATGGGGGTAAAATATAAAGGGAGGGAGTGAGGGAAAAGTCTAATACTTCAGCAATTCATCAATTAACTATCCTTATAATTAATTACTTACTGCCTTATTTAAACTTATTATTAATTACTATTTATCAAATCAATTACTCTTAATTACAGTCCTAGATTCAATTAATCTGTCTAATATAATTTTTCAAAATTAAACATACAAAAACAATGTGATATTTAACTACCAAGATAAAATATAGCACTGAAGTTAATATAAATATATAAATATAATATAAATATATGTTTAAAGTAAATATGTAACTAAATCAACAATTATATATGTAGTATATAAGGTTATATATGAGATTTCAAAAACAGTAGATTAAATATTAATACTTTTTGTGCTTATTAATCACTAATTTGTTATCAGCTTTTAATACAATTGATTATACTTTACAGTTATTTCTTCTTCTTCCAGATCACTCTTTTTTTTTCAAATTTGTATCCTTCTTATTTATTGTCTATTTACTTCCAAAAGTACTGTCCCAATACTTTTAAATTGAATGTCCAATGTCCACCAAAACTCCAAAACTCCAGAATGTCCACCTTTCAAAAAGAAAAGAGATAAAAAAGAAAAGATAGTCCAAGTCCCAATATCTAAGTACTGTCCAAATTTTCGTCCAAATCTCCAAATCTCCAAAGTCCAAAAGTCCAAAAATCCAAAGAGAAATATTCCACTTAGGTTATTTTGATTTAACTCCAAAAGTTACTAGCTTCCACTTTAAACAAAGTTTTCTGCCACTCTCTCTTCCGGTATCAGCTGCTTGTTACTTGCCTCGTTGTCGCCTCCACAAAGGGCAAAGTCTATCAAATAAATCCTTTCTCTCCTTAAATTCCGCCTCTCCTCTCCTCTGTAGCAAAATCTCAAAAATCCAAGCTTCTCTGGGATCACTTTCTCCTCCTCAGTTTCCCCTGGATTTCCTCCGATTTCGCCGGTTGTTAATTTGTGCGCTGTCACTGTCAAGATGGAATCCGTCTCCGCTTATTTCTCAGTCGCCGCTTATCTAGCGAAAATTCGCCTCTTAGTTGGAGTTTTATCTTCTTCCGCTTTCAATTCTCACGTTGTGGATTGTAAAAATATACCTTTTGAGCTCTTTTTCTTCCCGATCTTTCCACCGAAGTCTTCTTTATTTGATTTTCGCTTCCCTCTTAGTCAGCTGTCAACGTTCCTGGCCAGCCAGGGCGGCTGGGTTTTCCCCGATCAGGATTAAGGGGGATTTCCTGAACCTTCGGGGGGATTGCTGTCCTCCCCGAGGTCCTCGGAGTTTCCCCTTTTTTCTATTGACCTCTCCGAGGTCAATAGTGCCTAAATCGGCTCCTAAATCAGAGATATTAGGGACTTGGAGAACGGAGAGCCGTTCCTTTCGTCCCTAACCCGCTGACGTCACCGCCGGAAGTCCTGTTGCTGTCTTCTCAATTCTGCCTTTGTATGCATTTGTTCTTAAGGCTTACTCTTGTGCAGCCAGAATTAACCCCACTGTCTCTCTTTCTTCAATATTCCTCCTCTTAGCCACTGTCAGGTCCTATTATTGTCTGTTTTCCCTGCTATTGTTTTAATGCACTGGACATGTAATGCTTTTTTATCTTCCCATGTTTCATTTCTCTTCTTCCTTTGATCTTTCTTGTAGGCCAGTTTGGTCTCTCCAGTATGAAGTATACCTTCCTGGTATACTAGTTTGAGTGCATCTTCTTCACTGTCTTTTAAATATTCTTCCAATGCCCTTTTCTTCTTCTTCTAGATATTCTTCCCTTTTCTTCTTCTTCTTCTTCTTCTTCTTCTTCTTCTTCTTCTTCTTCTTCTTCTTCTTCTTCTTCTTCTTCTTCTTCTTCTTCTTCTTCTTCTTCTTCTTCTTCTTCTTCTACCATCTGATGTACTTGCACATTCCATGCCTACTCATTTTCTTCATAGGTAGAGTCTGTCAATTTCACTGCATGGATGAAGGACATGATTCATTGTCATTATTTTTCTGGTCCTCCTATCCAGGGCCTTTGGTTCTGCTTGAGTCCAGTCAGCTATTCCTGCGGGTTATTTAATGACAGGAATTGCCCAGGTGTTGATTGCCTTGATGCTATTTCCTCCAATGAGTTTGGATTTTAAGATCTTCTTTCTTCATTCTCTTGATGTATTCATTTCCAACTATTTTTTCCCCCTTCATTGTGCTTAACATTATCAGCTTGAAGGATGCCCAGATATTTATAGTTACCGTTTTCATCCAGACTTTTGATATTATTTCATAGGGCACCTTGATTATGTCAGTTTTCACTATTTTTCCCCATTTCATGGTAAGCATGGCATTTAGTCCACTCTAAACTCCATTGCAATATTTTAGTTGTATATCCAGACAGTGCTGAACAGTGATTCTATTTCAGATGGTGTTTTTCCATATAGTTTCATATCGTCCATGTAAAGGAGGTGGAATAGCCTGGCAGATGTTTTTGACATTTGATAGCCATGATTTGAGTTATTCAGTGAAATGACAAATAATAGTGGTGATAGTGAGTCTCCTTGGAAGATTCCTCTCTTAATGTTAACCTCTCTCATTCAATCACCAGGAACTATGTCTTCCAATGTGCCATTGATCCATGCACAAAGCTTCTAATGTTTCTACTGTCTCCTGTTATTTCTAGTTGATTATCTAGTCAAGTGGCAGGGAGCTGAATGCCTTCCTGCAATCAATTCATACCACATTCAACTTGGTCTTCCTTCTCTTGCAGTTTTCTAGAATCGTCTTGTTGATCTTTTGACCTTCTGCTGTTTGGGCAGTTTCCTTTCTGTTCAAGTGGAAAAAGCTAGATGCTGTTGGACTGCATAATCTACCATACAAATTAGTAATTTGAAAGTTGCTGGTAAGCAAGCAATTGGCCTGTAGTTGCCTGGGGCTGCCCTTTTTTTAAATCATCCATTACCAGGTAGGTTTTGCCAGATGTTAGCCACTCTTCAATTTCACCTCCTTGCAGTATTTTGTTAAACTGCTTGGCAATGTGTGGGTGTAGACAGTCAGGTGTTTCAAACCATGCAGCTCATCTGCACTTGATGCTGACCAATTCTTTATCTTCCTTGCTCTTTTCTCTATCATTTCTGCTGTTATTATAAGTTATTTTATTTCAGCTTTTTAAAAAAGCTTTTATTCACCTCCTGCATCCTTGTTGTACTTCTTTGGGTTAGACCATATCTGCATCCAGAACTGCACTGTTTCTTCTTTGTCAGGTACTGATTGATTCACTCCAGTCTCTCCATTGATGGATTGGTACAAACATTTCTGATTGGATTGAAATGGGAGGTTTTGGCAATAAACTGCAATTTGAGGTTCGTATCTGCTGATCTTGACTATACTGTTATTTTCTACTTTGTTATTTCCAGTGTTTCCTTAATCTTCCTTCTATCAAGGTGATATTTTTTGACCCAGTATTACTTGGTCTTTCTGGTCTTCAGGTTCTTTTAATTTGTTCTAGCCTACTTGTAATCCGATTAAACTTGATGATCTTATTTTCCAGCCCAGTCTTCCATTTTGGTGGTGTACTGTTTGACTACTTTCCCTGTTGATTTTGCATCCCAGATATTCAGTTTTAACTGCAGCTGTGCTATATATTAGTTGGCTTGTTTCTTGCAGTGAGCTAGTGCTTATAATTGCTATAACAGTATTGACATCTTTTAATGCTTGTGCTAGCTGTCTCTTTAGAACAAGCTTCAATGCAGGCCACCTTATCCTATGTTTTTGTGCTGTTTTACATGCTCAGGAATTCTTTGTTTCAATTATTCTACTTCTTTCGTAAGATAATTTTGTTTTTTCTGAGGCAAAGAATAGGCTTCTGCTTTCTGAATATAAAGAGTTCAAAAGCTGTGCTGGCTTCTTCTACTCCCAATTCCCCCGGTTTAGTTTTACAGTTTGATTTACTTCTGGCAAGGCTGCAGGCCCTGATTACTCAGCCAGGAGCCTTGAGTTCTAAAGCCCATTTTTCATCAAAAATTCATGAAAAATGTTTTCATCAAAAATTGCTTAACGCATTGTAAGCCGCCCTGAGTCTCCGGAGAAGGGCGGCATATAAATCAAATTAAAAAATAAAAAAAAAATAATTTTTTTTTTCCAGGAAATCAAAATTTGTTGCAAATTTTAGTTCACTCTGACTTGTAACTTTCCTGACTTTGTAGATTCAAACTTTTTGCTGTTATTCTGTATTAATTATGTGCACATCTTTCCATTTTTTATTTTTGTCCTTTTTGTCTCTCAGTTTCTCAGAGGGTGCTTTATGCAACCATGCTGGTTTCTTCTGGGGTCTCTTATTTTTCTTTCTCAGTGGTATCATGCTAGACTGATCTTTTATAATCTCATTTTTTCAGAGTTTCCCTACTTTTGTGACTTGTTTTCCCTTTTAAGATTTCCATCTATGGAATCTTTCCTATGCTGTTGCTACCTTGCTGACTAACTAGGCAAATTTGCTGGCAGTAGTTCCCACTTGGCAGATGAAACATATTAACTTGGCTGACAAGGCTGGGCATCTCTTCCTCCTGGGCATTCTTGAGGTTTTCTTTCCTAACACCACAACTTTTGAGGACAGAAGCCTGCAGGACATGACCATCCTACCTGGCATTCAAATTGCTAGAAGCCTTTTCTTCTCTTTGACCTTCAGAAGGGAAAGGGATGCCAAAAACAATTTCTTCAGGAGCATCATCATCACCATCATTCTAGTCATTGTCTATCCACTGCAGGATGAAAGTCTCTTCTGCGTGTTTTCAACCAATATGGTCTTGAGCTTTCCTTTGCCGGTTGAGCCCATAATACTGGCTGATGTCATTGCTCCATCTTGTTTCAGAATTGGCTGCCACCAATTCTTCTTGCTATGTGACCATAGCCCATTTCCATTACAATTCTTTTACTATTTTGATGGCACCATATACTTTTGTTTGTTCTCTAATCCATGTGCAGCTCTTTCTACCTTGTCTTGTGATGCTGAGCATGCATTTTTCCATGGCTCGATGTGTCACTCGTAGCTTTTGTATTGGTTGTGAAGTTAAGTGTCCATGTTTTGCTGGTATATGTTGGAACAGGTAGTACATATTGATTGAAAAAAATTATCTTCAAGCACCTTGGGAGGTTGTTCTTGAAAATTATGCTTAGCTTGCCAAATTCTTGCCAACCACATTTAACAAGCTGTTCAATTTCCTTTTTTGTATCACCTTGACTTGAAATCCATTGGCCAAAGTATATGTAGTGGTCTACTACATCTAGTTCTTCTCCAGATATAATTCTTTTTCTTTCTTTGGTGAGTTTATTAAACATAACCTGGTCCTTTTAAAGTTATTTTTTTAAGGCAAACGGTTCTCCTCCTTTGTGCTACTCTTGTATGTGTCTTTGTAGTTCTTCTGGGTCTTGTCAGAAGAGCACATCATTTGCAAATCTTAAGTGGTTTAAATAAGTGCCCTTGATTTTTATTCCATCTTTTGCCCAGTCTAGTTTGCAAAATACTTCTTCAGGGCAGTGTGAGAAAAGGATAGGTGATATTGTATCACCTTGTCATACCCTCATTCTTTGTTGATTTCCACTTTAAGATCATTAAGGCAAATTGATACTATTGTTTTTTCATATACTGATTGTAATAAGTTTCTGTATGTGTCTAGGCCTTGCTTGAGCAATGCATTGATTGTTGCTTGCTGGAATACTGAGTCAAACACCTTTTTGTAGTCAATCAAAGCCATGCACATTGCGGCTTTTAATGACTTGCTGAATAAACTGGAGGTGATCCATTGTGCTGTAACTACTTCTGAACCCTGTCGGCATCATTTAATGTTCTCAGTATTCTTTTTTCTATTTTCATGGTAAAATTTTTGTAGATGACTGAAGGAAGGTTTATCGGGCAACAGTTCTCTAAATAATCTTGGGCCTTTTCTTGTGTATAAGAATCACTTCAGCATTTCTCCATACATCAGGTATTTTTTTCTTCTCTGAGACATCTTGATTACAGTTTTGCTAGCAGCTTGTGTGAACGGTGGCCACTAGCTTTCAGCATTTTAACTGTTACAGTCATTTCCTGAAGCTTTGCCATTTTTTATTGATTTTATGGCATGTGATATTGCCTCTACTAGGATATCTGGTATTTCCATTTTTGTGGGTGTTATTACTTTTGAATGATCTTGATTTTTGTATACTCTGAATAGAATTTTCAAATTATTTCTAACATTTCCTGTCTTGTTCTACACACAGAGCCATCTTCATGTTTTAATGCAAAAACCTTATTTCTTGTATTTGTAAGCTTGCATTTTGCTCTATTAATCCCATTTTTTTCACGAGCTGCATATTGACTGTTGACGCGTTTCTTCTTGGATACGTTTTCTTAAGGTCTTGCAAAGTTCAAAGTACTCAAGTTTATTAGTGAAACTTGCAGTATTCTTGACTGTCTGTGGTTTTTCATTTAATCAATAGTTGCAGTAGAGATTTTTGATTATACAAATGTTTTTCTGGCAGTGCTATAGGTATAGCAGATTTAAGGATGGTTTTGGCTATTTCTTTGTTTTGGTCTGTAATGTTTATCTTTTCCAAATCTTGCAATAGGGTGAAGTGATTTCATAAATTAATCTCAAAATCACTGCTCTTCTCTAACAACTGATCATTCTTTATTTTCATTTTTTGTGACGTCTTTATAATTTTCATATACTCTTTTTGACAATCTATCTTCACTTTAGCTTGTGCCATTCTAGGGTCACTTCCAATGTTAAAGTGATTGATGACAGTACAATTGTAGAATATGTTTTTATCACTTGACATGATGTAATCAATTTCACTTGTCTACCCAAATGACTCTTCCATGTCCATTTTCTGCCAGCTTTTTTCTTATGAGTTCATGATAAGCATGAACATGATTATTATTATTAAGTTCATGATAAATTCCTGTTCTTCAGCAAAATCTACTAGTCTATCGCCTCTATTATCTTGTTCACCATTTCCATATGGGCCAATTGTGTTTCTCGAATTATTGTTCTTTCCATTCTTGCATTAAAGTCACTGAGGGGTGAAATCTATTTTTTTTTGCTACCAGTTCTGTGGGCGTGGCTTAATTAGTGGGCGTGGCTTGGTGGTAAGGTGACTGGGTGGGCATGGCCAAGTCAATGTCACTTCTTTGCCCTTTTTTAACCTACAAAACACAACACAACACAACACAACTGGCTCATCCACAATGTAAAAGCAGCTGTGCTAGACCCAAAATGGCCCCTGCAACAAGCAGGAACCTCACACAGCCACAAAAAGCCCAAAAACCAACTTTCACACTTCACACACACAAAATTCCACATACAGCTTTGTGAGATTTTGTGTGTTTGTGTAGTTAGAGTGAAACACTACAGAAACACACTAAATCTCAGAAAGCTGCACAAATATTATTTTATTTTATTTTTATTTTTATATAAAAGCAGCTAAATTTAAAACTTCCTAAACTTTAAATGGTTAGGTCTAAAAAAAGAACAACTAAAAAAAACCCCAATTAACTATTTTTTTTTAAAGCTCCCAAAGGGGAAAATAACTTACCCAATAGAGCAGGGCTCTCCAAGCTTGGCAACTTTAAGACTTGTGGACTTCAACTCCCAGAATTCCTTAGCCAGCTTTGCTGGGAGTTGAAGTCCACAAGTCTTAAAGTTGCAGATAGAGCTGCTCACCGATGAGCTTGATTGCAGGCAGGGAGATTCAGTTGCTTGCTGATGCAATGGATTCCAGGTATTACAGCGTTGCGACTGGCAGCTAAAGTAAGCAAGCTGGGGGAGGCGGGGGAGGAGGGAGAAAAAAGAAACGTTTTTTCTTTTACATGGCTCTGGCAATCCAAGCTGTGTTGTCTGATTAGCAGGCTCTGATTAGGGATCGTCAGAGCCATTTACAAGAAAAAAAAGGCTGTGATGATCACGCAGCTCAGCTGGGCATGGGGGGTGTGGGCAGGGATTTTTGCTACCGGTTCTTCAAACTGCCTGCCACCATTGCTACCTACTTGCCTGAGCCAGTCCGAACTGGGAGCATTTCACCCCTGAAGTTATCTATTAGTATTTTGTATCGGCATTTTCCATTTTTGAAGTTGTATTCACATGTTTGAGGAATAGATTATAATCTGCCAAACTAATCCAATGCAGGTTGGCAGATTGGTGTTAGTATGGGGTATGTCAGGTTCTGAATCAGGGTGTGGAAAGAAACACCAGACCACACAGTGGATGCTGTAATAAAAGTTTATCTTTCAAGATTCGGCACATTCCAACAATCACCCAGCGTTTTTGTGAAATATTGTCAGCTCTAACCCTATTGTGCTCCCATCACTGGTTTTATACCTGTGTGCCCACCCATCTACTCCACCCTCCAACTCCACCCCATACCCCCGTGTTGATTGGTGGGTTCCAGCCACTCCCCCCCGTTCAGTCAAGAGTACAATTAATCCAGGGCTGTCAACCTCGGGAAACCCTCATTAATGTTTGCTAAGGCAGCTGAAGTGGCATCCATGTAGGCGTGGTCCATCTGCCTCTCAGGTGTGGGGCGGCAGCTCGTCTGACATCGCTGGAGGACACCGATACCCCGGAAACGGTGAGTAGAGGGGGGGGGAAGAAGCAGGAGGCATCATGGTAAGTGTTGTGGTTCCAGGACATGAGGCGGCACAGAATGACAGCCCGGTGGTGATGTGGGGCTGACAGAGTATCCATCATGGCCTGTTCGCCTGGAGTGACTCTTCTACACATATACATGTTGACGACATAGCCCACAATTTTATTTACCCACATGAGCCCCTTTGCCTTGTCAAGCCCCAATCATAGGAGCTTCAGGAGCATATTTGATGGAGAATATTCAAGATAAAGGTTGTCATCATGTTATGATTTCAACTGGGACCAAACTGGTTCCGATTGCCATTGCTGTTGTTAAGTGTAGAAGTATAAAGTGCAATGTCACATGATTGCATTTCTTAGCCACAGTAATCCAGCCAGTTCTGGTTGTCCCTGATTGGGTTAAGCAAGAAGCAGTGAGAGTCCCAAAGAGGATTGCAGGTGTCTTTAAAGTTGATGCATTCACTGAAATGGATTAAAAACAAGCAAGTTAGAACGGAATCACATTAGTTCAATCCTATCTATATTTGAAGACTATATTTGAAGAGAAACTATATGTTCCTTTTTTGAAAAAATATATATATATATAAGTATTTCAATTAAAAAACTAACACATTAAATTATTTATCAAATAGCATTTTTGTCCAATCAAAACCAGCCACGTTGAAATAGACAATAATTGAAGCTTATGAATAACTTTTTGGCAGAAATTAGCATGCAGAATATTAGCAAGATTTTTCATTGCATTTGCTTTTGGAGCAATTTAGCCAAGCATATCAAGACAAGGTATCTAAATTCTATTTCTAATGCACGAGAGACTGCATTTTCTCTAAAATCTCTTATTTCATGGCTGAATCATATACTCCAACTATTGGGCATCCATGGCTCTTCTGTGTCCCTGGTATAGAATTCTTAGAATTTGAAAATCTCAGAAAAACACCTCGAAAAATTCAGAGAGATTTTTTTTTCATTTTTTTTTTTCATGACACTTATGTGGATTTCCAATGAAAGAATGGCTTTCAGTATGATAATTTCACTTTTTATATGAATCTGAACAAATGGATGTCCAAATGTTTTTTTAAAAACCTCCAGTGATGGAGCACCCACCAGTCTGGCAGGCAAGCTATTCCATTGATTAACTGCTCTCACTGTCTGGAAATTTCTGAGTTCCAGATAGGCTCTCGCTTTAAAGAGCTTCCAGCAGTGGTAGAATTAAATTGTTTTTACTACCGGTTCTGTGGGCATGGCTTGGTGGGCATGACAGGATACTACAAAATATCCATTCCTACCCCACTCCAGGGGACGGATACCGCAAAATCTCCATTCCCACACCACTCTGGGGCCAGCCAGGGGTGGTATTTGCCGGTTCTCCAAACTACTCAAAATTTCCACTACCGGTTCTCCAGAACCTGTCAGAACCTGCTGAACAGCACCTCTGGCTTCCAGGCATTTCTTCTTGTCTAGTCCTTAGGTGCTTTGAGAATAAGTCAACCGCCTCATCTGTATGACTGCTCCACAAGTACTGAAAGACAGCTATCATGTCACCCCTAATCTTTCTCTTTGATAGGCTCCCTTAACCGATCAGCATATAATTTAGCCTCCAGACCTCTTATCATCTTAGTTGCTATTCTCTGGACTCTTTCTAGACTCTCAGCATCTTTTTTGTATCGTGGCGACCAGAACTGGATGCAGCATTCCATGTGTGGCCTCAAAAGTTTGGTATAGAGTACTGCTAAGTGATAGCAGTACTATCACTTGTGATTTTGATGCAATCCCATTCTTGAGGCAACCTAGAACTACACTGACTTTTTTGGCAGCTTCAGCAAAAATTCTGGGTCATTGTTAAGTGGTCATCCACTAGGACACCTAGATGCCTCGTATAGTTGCTACTAGTGAGTCAAGTACTTCCTATGCTGCACATTTATTTTTTCCTGCGAATTTGATCAGGCCCCCTTCTACCTCATAATCTAGCTCATTGATGAAGATATTGAGCCCCAAAAGAGAAACTTGAGGTACCCCACTGCATGCTTCCCTCCTGGTATATGTAATTTTATTGAGGGCTATATACTGAGTGTGGTTTGTCAGCCAAGTGCAAATCCATCTGGTGTTGGTACTGTCTATCCCACACTGTTCTATCTTAGGAAGATGTAGGTTGTGGTCAGTGGTGGGTTCCAACTGGTGTTACCACCGGTTCACTTCACACGTGCGCTTTGCATGTGATCGGCGCCTCACCACTTGCGTATCACTCAAGCACATTGAATTTTGGAACAGCTGAGGCATGGCAATCCACTCTGCCATGCCTTTCAGCTGGGCTAAAAATGAAGGAATAAAGGTAGGTATAGCACAGGGGCGGGAGGGAGGACCCAGCTGACAGTCGGAGCGAACTGGTTTGCTCCCACATCAACATTTCCGCTACTGGCTCTCCCGAACCAGGGAGAACTGGTAGCAACCCACCACTGGTTGTGGTCTACTTGGCAAATATTTTACTGAATTCTACATATGCTACATCCACAGCATTTCCTTGATCTGCTAATTTAGTCCACTAATTAAGTTACTAATTTAATCACATATCCTTATTTATATAGTACCTGTGTTTTCCTTGGTCTTTTTCCAGCCGGCTGTTTCTCATGTTGATGGTCTTCTTCTTCTTAGGTAGGCCCTGGCAAAAAATAACAAAATAACTAGTATTTGTAAAACTAAATTTAAGAAGAAATAAATCACTTTCATTTTTAAAAGGAAGATAATTAAAATGTTAAGTTAAAGTTATACTCACTTCCTTGACTTTGAAGGCGTTTCTCCTTCAAGTATTTGTTTTTTTCCAGAAGGCTTTCAATTTCGATTGCTAAAAATTGGTTCTCTTCCTCCAGCTAAAATGCAGAAATTACAAGAAATATTCATCAATCATAGAATACAAATAAGCAAACAAAAAGAGAAGCTTAAAACAGCATTGTAAGGGAAGTGAATTACTTATATCTCTAATCGTGGCATTTTTCTGAGCCATTTTCTTCTGGTGTTTGTCTCTCATATCTTTTGTCTCCTCTTGTTCTGTATTTTTATGAAAAAACACTTGTACTATTACACAATATTCATGAAAGACATTATATATTAAGCCACCAGCAACACGGCAATTCATGTCTGGTCATTACAAATGGCATAGTCCATTTAAAATTCAATGTTGGGGTGTGCAATGAAACAGATCTGAGGGGTCCTTGGTGGTTTTGAGCTTGCTTGTTTTCTTGCAGACATTTCATTACCCTAACTAGGTAACATCATCAGTGCTAGTAAGGACTGCTATTTGCTGTCAGTTTATATTCTGGCGTCTTGCCTGTCTGTCTGTCTGTCTGGGTGGGTGGGTCTTAGAGATTCCTTGGTTGGACTGTTTATTGTTGACTTTTGGGCAGTTTCTTGATTGCCAAAGCTTGCTTGATTTTTGGCCTGAAGTTAATCTTGAAGTTAATCTATGCTGATTGCTGGTGGAGAGGTGCTGGAGTCTTTTTCCTCTTTTGGGTTGGTTGATTGCCTCTTTTGCATAGTCTATAGATGTTGTTAATGTCTATGTGTCTGTTGATGGCTGATTAATCAGAGTGCCAGGTTTCTAGAAATTCCCTGGCATTTTTGGACATGGCCCGGTCTAGGATTGTCACATTTTCCTAATTGAAACTATGGTTAAAGCTGTCTATACATTATGAAATTAAAGAACAGATCTTTTTGCATCTGTTTTCCATTAACTTAAAGGGAGTTCAGAGCCTCTCCCAAAGACAGTAATTCTGAAGGAAGGGTTTTTTTTCTCTGTGGTACAGAGGAAAGACTGCCCTTCTACAGGTACTTCACTCCTGCTAGAGGTACCCACACAAACAAAATGGTTGGTTACTCACCTTTGTCTCTCTGGTGGTTTTTGTATTTTTGGAGACAATACTGCCAAAAGAAGACAAAGGGGGGGAATTAAGCTCATTCTTGAAGTTTAGATCAAAGTGCTATTAAAGAAAGAACTACAAGACCCAGAAAGCTGTCCTGTCTTCCCTTAATCTTTTTCGAAGCTACATTTCCCCAACTTTTAACCCTTCTTCATACTGGATTTTGCAGAGATTGATAATGCTGGAGAGAGCTTTATTTCTGGCTGGAGTCATATCCAGTTGCAATGCTCTTTAGCTGCTTTCCCGTCATTTGTTTTAAAGCACTTTGCAGTAGTTCTGGCAAAATGCTTGGGCTATAAAGCCACATTTTGAAAAGGAAGGTAACTACATCGATCTATTATCAATCTTTCATTGTAGCATCTTCATATCCCAGTTTTCAGAATAATTTATATATGCCTTCTCTAAGCAAAATATTGATATTTGTATTTGAGACAAAGTATGGTGAATTTAGATTTTTAAACAGGCTGATTACAAATGAAGCTGCTGAGAATAATTATTTTGCTCTGTTTGTAAAAATCTGTCAGGAATAAAAATTCAATCGTCTAGCTCTAAATAGATTTTTAAAAACAATATTTATTTTGCATATAATCCATACAATTCTTCTAAGAAACTATTTTATCTGAAAACTGGGATCTGGAAGGAACTATATTAAAATTTGTTTTGAATTCTTAATACATATATATTTCTGGAAATGTTGCTGCTTGGAAATAATAATAGGATGGGTCAACAAAACCCACAAATATACATTAGTAAAAAGAGTTCATTTTTACCTGCTCTGCCTCTGCAGCTAGCATCACATAATAGATTGTTTTCTGTAAAGTTAAATCAGGCTGATATGATAGGAGCTGAAACTGAATTTGCTTGAGATTTTATTCATTTATTTGTTCGTTTACTAGGGGAGGGGAGTATTGAAGTTGGTGTGAGAGAAAAACAGCAGATTTTCACAGGCTACCCAATTGCCAGGTTGCATCCATATTTTTTAAAAAATAACATGAAACCCCTCACTAACCACTGTTAAGCAACAATCCTCATGACATCACCTGAAGTTGATGTCATACACTATTTGTTTGCTTATCTGCCCATCACCCTCCCAGAGGGACTAAAGGAGCTGCACAAATAAAATATTAAAAACATAAGCATCATATATAAATTTTAAAGGAGGGAAGCAATGTTAAAAATTAATTAGGAAGAGGGATTTGTGGGCTCCAGCCAGCCCCACAACTATGTCCTTTTCTGTGCACCCCAAGCTAAGCCACAGAGCCATGTTTCCCAGCCTTTCTAGAAGGCTGTCCTGTGGATGTTTTAAATTGAAGATATTAAATTCACCAAGAAAGAGCCTGAAACATGTGCAGATATTTTTAAAATATTCAGGTTCAAAAGTTATTCTAAAAATTATTCTAAAATAATTTTTGCTTGTTCTTAAATTCCTTTGATTCCTATTTTACTTCATTATCCAATTTTAATATAGTTCCTTCTAGATATCATTACTTATGTCATGTTATCTCTTGTGTTACCTTTTTGAATTCTAAATCCTAGAGTCAGACATGCAAGTTAGAAATAGAATATCAGAGTTGGAAAGGACCTTGGAGATCTTCTATCCATTCCCCTGCCCAGGCAGGAAACCCTACACCACTTCAGACAAATGGTTATCCAACATCTTCTTAAAAATGTCCAGTGTTGGAGCATTCACAACTTCTGCAGGCAAGTTGTTCCACTGATTAATTGTGCCAACTGTCAGGAAATTTCTCCTTAGTTCTAAGTTGCTTCTCTCTTTGATTAGTTTCCACCCATTGCTACTTATTCTACCCTCAGGTGCTTTGAAGAATAGTTTGACTCCCTCTTCTTTGTGGCATCCCCTGAGATATTGGAACACTGCTATCATGTCTCCCCTAGTCCTTCTTTTCATTAAACTAGACATAACCAGTTCCTGCAACCATTCTTCATATGTTTTAGCCTCCAGTCCCCTAATAATTTTTGTTGCTCTTCTCTGCCCTCTTTCTAGAGTCTCCATATCTTTTTTACATTGTGGCGACCAAAACTGAATGCAGTATTCCAAGTGTGGCCTTACCAGAGCATTATAAAGTGGTATTAACACTTCACGTGATCTTGATTCTATCCCTCTGTTTATGCAGCCCAGAACTATGTTGGCTTTTTTGGCAGCTGCTGCACACTGCTGGCTCATATTTAAATGATTGTCCACTAGGACTCTAAGATCCCTCTCACAGTTACTACTATTGAGCAAGGTACCACATATATGGTACCTGTGCATTTTGTTTTTCTTCCCTAAATGTAGAACCTTACTTTTTTCACTGTTGAATTTCATTTTGTTAGATAGTGCCCAATGTTCAAGTCAAGATCCTTCTGTATCTTGAGCCTATCTTCTGGAGTTTTGGCTATTCCTGCCAGCTTGATGTCATCTGCAAATTTGCTGAGTTCCCCATCTACCCCCTCATCCAAGTCATTGATGAAGATGTTGAAGAGCACTGGGCCTATCCACTGCATACTTCCCTCCATGTAGATGCAGGTCCATTGAGGACTACACGTTGAGTGCTGTTGGTCAGACAGTTATGAATCCATCTGGTGGTGATGCTGTCTAACCCACATTTTTCTATTTTATCTAGTAGTAGGTTATGGTCTACTTTATCAAATGCTTTACTGAAGTACAAGTAAATTATATTGACGGCATTCCTCTGGTCCACTAATTTTGTCACTTTGTTAAAGAATGCAATAAGATTAGTCTGGTAAATTGACAAGTAACTAAATAAAACTGAAGATTTCTTACCTCAAAGAGGGCTTTCCCCGCATAGTAGAGAAAAGTCTCCATAATGGAAATAAATTAATCTGTAACTAAGCTAAACTAAATAAACAAATATATTAAATATGATAAATAAAGATATAAATACAGATAAACAAACAAATAAATTGTAAATAGGTATAATATGAAGTAAATAGATGAATAAATAAAGAAATAAATATTGTAAAATAAAACAAACCTAAACTATGTAAATAAGGTTAAATAAAAACAAAAGCAAATTAACCAACCAATCCTCAAAGCACATGCACAGACCTAAAAGCTCTGGTGAATAGTTTTCAATCAGCCCACCAAAGAGTTTTATTTACTTCTCTTTTGTGAACTCATGCACCTGTCAGGAGTATTATGAGGTGTGACCTCATGAAGGAAAAGCAAAGCAAACTGATTAGCTGAATGAATGCTACTCAGAGTTTTATTAATTTTTCAATATTGGTAGAAAAGTAAATACAAAATCCTGCTGATGGTGGAATCAGAGGTTGTAGTAACAAGAAAAATGCAACAGAAAAAATAGTGTTCCTGAGGAAAGCAGGAAGATGTCTGGAGAAATACACACGATTGAGAGTGAAAAAGTGGTATAGTGATGAATGAGCAGAATTGAAGAGATTTCTGTGTTTGCACAGTAAATTACACTGTGGATTTTGCTCCACCACATTTCTAGAAATACACAGTATTTGAACTTTCAGCAACAGCCCTTTATTTTCTGTCTGGAGCTGTCGGTATACATATTGCAATATGTTGCATGACCATTATTATTTGGATACAGTGTGCTTTTTCATACTGTTTTTCTTTCCACAGAAGAGCTTTTGTAATGTCCAGAATAAATGACAGAAAATCTATTACATTTAGGGAACCGGTGTGCATTCAGCATTTCAACAGAAAGCCCAACTTCATGGCATGGGACTGGGCTGTGAGGGACCACCTTTTCCTGCTTATTCCAGCCCCCCCATCAATCTCACAGAGCAGATGTGCTGTGGGGAACTTCACCTATGGATCTACATTTGATGGGTCCCAGCACACATGCCTTCTCTGTCCTGGTGCGTGCCTTACAGAATAATCTTCCTGAAGTTAAGGCCCCATCTCTTTTGATTTTCCAAAAAGCCCTTAAGAACTGATGAGGAGACTAGGACTGAGTGTGATGGAATGTGTACCTGAAGGAGCAGTGGGGAAAACTCAACAGAGAGTTTTCCCAGAAAGAGACTTGGATCAAGAGACTTGCTGCATCAGAACTGATGCATTTGGTTCAAATATTCAAATTCTTGTAATAACAACTCATTATTTCTTTGTTTTCTATCTCTGCATATTTTTGATGAGTAAACACCTTTTCTTCCAGTAGTTTTGCAATTGTTGGTCCTAGCTGTTCAGCCAACCACCCTGAGACCTATAATCCATTTTTCACCAAATGTCCAGGAACTCCAACACCTAGCATGGTCCCTCTAACCCAGGGGACGACCAAGTTAGTATGTGTTTCTGTAAATTATGCCTCATTATATTTTAATGGGAAAGACTCTTAACCTATCTCTTCTGGTGAGACCTGTCCTGGATGCCTTAATCTCTGACATAGTTCTCATCTTCCTCAGAGCACAGAAGCCACACAACCTAATGTATCTACAAAGATACATACAGAAAGCTCATTTACTCATTTATATCAGAAGTATCTGAATTGGGGAATTACTTACTGTGAGAGAAAAGTTATTTCTCAATTGCTGTGCCTATTAATGGCTTTTGGAATGGACAAGTGGGTGAGCCAATCAGAAGGCAGCTGATGGGTTTGAATCTCCAGGGCTTTTATGTTCCCTCCCCTAACTGTCACAGTTGACAGTATAAAAGGAGATTCTTGACAGAAAACCGTTGGCAGTCCAGAAGGCAGTTGGCAGTTTGGAGAGTTCTGTTCAGCTCTTCTGTTAGAAAACTGTGGGCCGTTTGGAAGTCAGTTAGAAGGACAGTTCTGATGGTTTACAAGAATCTTTCTTCTGAGGAAGAATAGCCAGAACTAACATTGCTTAGTGCGAATATATATATATATATATATATATATATATATATATATATATATATATATATATATATATATATATATATGACATGATATTTATTTTTAATGTAAATAAAAACATTTATTGTTAACTGCTTCAGAGGCTCATTTATTAAATCTTAATAGAGATAAAGGTTTACGGTACATTGATTTATTTCCTCCACGACACTTACTTATATCATTAAGTATTTTTGTTGTTTTTTTTTAACCAGACCTTGGTTGGCCAATAAGGAGAGCTGAAGATTTAGAGATGAGCTTATAGAAAATGGGGTGAGATGTGGGCTGAAGATGTTCTGCGTTGCAATTTAAGAGACTGTGATAAACCATTAATATTGAATACGCTGGCAGGGGATGAAGCAGAAGGTTTCTTATATCTTCTTTGGGGAGATTCTTTTTCTTTTTTCTCATTTTGTCTTTATACACATATTCTGGTGTTAGGTTTCTTTGTTAGTATTATCTGTTTAATGTACCATATTTTTCTGTGTATAAGACACTACTTTTTCTTAAAAATATTTATTTGAAAATGGAGGGGTGTCTTATACACAGGAGGCCAAGGAGAAGGTCGCACATGCCAGATCAGCCTCTATCTTATATGCAGCTCTATCATTCCTCTCTATTGTAATTGTTTCCTGTATCACGTTGCCACTCTAGGTTTCATCTCTATTGTTTCTGTGATGCATTTCCTGTTCTTTTTGTATTACTCACTTTAACAAGATGGCTTCTGAACAGTGATGGCTTATAGCAGGGGTCTCCAGCCTTGGCAACTTTAAGCCTGGTGAACTTCATCTCCCAGAATTCTGGGAGTTGCAGTCTGCCAGGCTTAAAGTTGCCAAGGTTGGAGACCCCTGACTTATAGTGTGCTTACTACAAGAAACTACATGAAACATGGGGGTGTCTTATACATGGGGTGTCTTATACACAGAAAAATATGGTAATTCTTAATAACATTATGAAAAAAGTAAGACATTAGTGTTCTTCTTAGTCCTGCCCTTAATGGCCACCAATCCACCAATTTGGAGGCCAACATAGGAAACCTAGGGCAATTGTAAAGTGTTAGATTGGCATCAAGGGATCTTTTCTACTACCTTTTCCTATTGGTATCGTATGATTATATACTTTGTTATTTGTATGTCTACTGAGAGTTTATGCGCTAGAGACAAATTCCTTGTATGTCCGATTACACTTGACCAATAAAGAATACTCTATTCTATTCTATTCCATTCCATTCTAAATGATTGAACTCTATTGGATTTCACGTGCCATTTCTGGTCTTGGCCCTAACAATGAGTTCCTATGGAATCAGAGACATATCTAGATGGCTCCATTGTTGAGGGGAACATTTTTATTTCTTTCAGTTATGGGATTTCTAGTTGGTTCATTTGTTTCAAATATCCTGATATACTAGCTTCAGTGCATCTTCTTCACTGTCATTATTTTTCTGGTTTTCCTATCCATGGCTTTTAGTTGGAGTCCAGTCAAATATTCCAGTTGTATAACTAATGACTGGAATGGCCCAGGTGTTTATTGCTCTGATAGTATTTCCTCCACTGAGTTTGGACTTCAAGATCTTCTTCACTGGCTTGAGGTATTCATTTCTTCTTGAGTTGTGTGCTTGATGTTGTCAGCTTGAAGGATACCCAGGTATTTGTAGTGATCATCTATCCAGACTCTTGATGTCATTTTCATAGGATATCTTAATTCCTTCAGTTTTCACTATTTTTTCCCATTTGATGGTGGGCGTGGCACATTTGTTCAGTTCCACCTCCATTGCAATATCTTGGCAGTACAATGTTGAGCAGCGATTCTATTTCAGATGTTTTTTTTTTTTGATATAGTTTCAGATCATCCATGTAAAGCAGGTGGGATAGTCGGGCAGATGCTTTTGGTGTTTGATAGCCATGGCCTAAGTTATTTAGTATTGTTGAGAGAAGAATCAGTGCAGTGACAAATAGCAGTGGTGATAGCAAGTCTCCTTTTTTTTTTTTTAAAAAAAAATTGATTTATATGCCGCCCTTCTCCAGAGACTCAGGGCGGCTTACAATGCGTTAAGCAATAGCCTTCATACTTTTGTATATTTATACAAAGTCAGCTTATTGCCCCCACAAACTGGGTCCTCAATTTACCTACCTTAGAAAGGATGGAAGGCTGATTCAACCTTGAGCCTGGTGAGGTTCGAACTTACAGTAATTGCAGACAGCTGATGTTAATCACAATGCTATCAGTCTGCTGAGCCACCAGGCCCTTGAAATATTCCTCAGAAGCTTTGTGCAAAAATAAATGGCACAATGGAAGACATGGTTGCAGATCAATGGTGAGAGACTGGGAGAGGTTAATATCAAGAGAGGAATATTTCAAGAAGTATTATTATTATTACTTAGATTTTTATCCAGCCTTTATTACTTTAAAAGTAACTCAAGGCAGTAAACTTATATAACACTCCTGTTTTCCCCAAGAACAACGACCTTGTGAGGTGGTTGAGCTGTCAGAGAGGGACTGGCCCGAAGTCTCCCAGCTGGTTTTCATGCTCAAAGTGGGACTAGAACTCACAGGGACCTGGTTTCTAGGCCAATAATTTACCATTACACCAAAGTGGCTTTAAATTGATATGGATGGTCTCACTCAGAACAAGTTCTCATAAATCCTGCATTGTGGAGTGACAAATATGTACAAGCAACGTTATTTTATGTAAAAAATACTCTTTGGTAAATGTTCCTGTCCTCAGTTGAAGCTTTTCACACACTGAATTTACAAATTAGAAGTAGAAGATAAGTCAACAGAGATAACAAGAAAGTCTCAAATTTTAATTTGACTACTCTCCTAACTTGGGTACATTTGTGCCCAGAGTACTTGCATGTAAATTGCATTCTTTTAAACTGTGCTTTTCATGTGTAACTATGCAAAACTGAAAGTCCAAGACTTAAAAACACCCACCTGCTGCCTTTATTTAATTGGATTCTATCTAACCTTAACAAAGGAGTCAAGATATTTAAATGAGTATAGAAAGAAATAATCTGATGGCATGATAAGACAAAACTTCTAAACTGCCCTTGGAAGTAGTGGCAGATAAAAGATAATAAAAGCAAGGAGAAAATATGATAAAACTAAAAGTAAATTGCCCAAAGAAATGCAAGAAGAGATAAGACAGAAGACAAGGTTAAATGAATTTTAGGAGAAAAGCTTTGATGAGCTCTTTGGAGTTCTTCTCCACTTAGAGTCAGGAAAATAGACAAGAATCAGAAAATATGATTTTACTGTGTCACAATTTTATTGAATTAAAAGGGGAGTTAAATCGGATTAATTTGATTTATTCAGGGCATACAACCTTGCCTTTTTGGGAGATGAGAAAGAACACTGATCCTGTAAACATTATGGGGATTTAGAAAAAAGCCAGATATCAAAAGTTTGATTTGACAAATATGATAGAAGATTGCATTTAGGAAGAAAAGTATCATTCCAAATCAAATTAGAAGAGGAAAATATGAACAACGTATTCTCTTAGGTTCAGCATAGGCCAATGATTTGTAGCCTTCCCAGGGACTGAATGCTATCATGTCATCTTGTGAAATAACATGGATGCCAAAACAGGCACCTTACCCATACGTGTGCAAAGCTCATCTACAAGCAGAATTAATACCATTTTAGTGCTAGGCGTTGAAAAGGCAACACATCACTGCCTTCTTCAAGTCAGGTAATACCACCCCCTCCTGCAAGGAGGTATTAACTATCATTTGCATCCAACCACATGCCAGCTTCTTGGTGGGGGAGGGTTTTGATTAACTAGGCGAGGCATGGATCCAGCTTATAGGTGGCTGAATGCCCAGCCACAAGGTCATAGAATATAGAATAACAGAGTTGGAAGGAACCTTGGAGGTCTTCTAATCCAACCCCCTGCTCAAACAGAAGACCTTATACCATTTCAGACAGGTGGCTGTCCAGTCTCTTCTTAGAAGCCTCCAGTGATGGAACATTCAGAACTTCTGAAGGCAAGCTGTTCCACTGGTTGATTGTTCTAACTGTCAGGAAATTTCTCCTTAGTTCTAGGTTGGATCTCTCTTGGATTAGTTGCCATCTGTTGTTTCTTGTATTGTCTTCAGATGCAAAGGAAATAGGTTGACCCATTCTTCTTTGTGGCAGCCCTTCAAATATTGGAACACTGCTATCATGTCACCCTGGGCTTTCATTTCACTAGATTAGCCATACCCTGCATAAGGCAAGTGATTTAGGTCATTATGGATTGGATTTGAATCAAGCAATGGACAAAAGACATATTAAGCACTCATGGTGCTAAAGCATGCACATTTCAGCATGGATTAGTTGCAAAATGATCTTGAGACAGTTGTGTGTTCAGGAGATAAACATTGTCAGGTGAAAATACTTATTGGCCCCTATGACTTTCTGCCTTCTTTTCCACTGGTTTTCAAGATGTTTGAACAGTCTCTCCTCTATTTTGCTGAAAGCACAAATAGACCAATAAAAGGAATTCAGGTGAAAAATCTGCATCGTAAACCTACAGCACAGCCTGTCATGTTTAGCAAAGACCCTATCATTATTATATCATTTACGGTGGATAATGTGCACCTGCACTGTGCCATTGTCACAGATAATAGATATGCTGGAGCTGGAAGTTCCACACTGCTAACTCAGCAGACACAGGAAAGGTACTTCTTCTTAATGTCTGTCTATACAGCTTTCTCAGTGCTGATGTTAAATACCAGAAAGGGATTCAAAGGAGCAAGGCAGACTCCCTGATGCCCCTCCCAGCCTGACCATCTTTTTTCAAAGATGTATAATCCATCTTGAATGTGTATTATTTCACCCTCCTAAAGATGGGGTAGGTTTTGTAGCTGTCCCAGTGAGTAATGTAATTCACTGTCAGTCTTTATACTCTATACCAGGGGTGACAAACTCAAGGCCTGCAGGCCAGATCCAGCCTGTGGGGTGCTTAGATTTGGCCTGTGGGGGTCGCCCTGGAAACAGCAAAGGACTGGCCTGCAGTGCCTCTGCTAGGATTGCAGGAGGCCGTTGCAGCCAAAATTGGAGCTCACGAGGGCCGCATGTGGCCCTCCCGAGCTCCATTTACATTGGCAGAGAGTTGCAGGAGGCAGTCACCACCAAAAATGGAGCCCATTTTAGCTGGCAGAATTGAGTCCACAATTTCAGTTGTAAGCCATGACAGTTGTAAAGCGAGACCTGATTTTTTTTTTACAGCAATCATTAAGTCATTGTTTCTCAACCATGGTAGCTTGAAGATGGGTGGACTTCAACTCCCAGAATCCCCCAGCCAGCAGCGCTGCATTAAATGAACACCAAAGTCGTATAGTGAACCCATTGTAAACTACAGAGTAGTTTTTTCCAGAAAACAGAAGTAAATGATGGTTTTTGGCAAAAGTCTTGTAAATCACTGTCATGTGTCCATGGGGTACTGCAAACAACCATAAATGTGGGGCAATTGCTGAGCACCTACAATGTAGTCACATGATTGGAGGGGGACATTGGAACTTCTTAGATTTGCCAAAGAGGTATCTTTTTCTTGAATCAGTTTGTACTACAAATGTGGGTGTCCCCATATTACCCAATTGGCCCATTTACCATTTATGAAGGATGGTAATGGACAGTGTCACTCTCTATTAATCCTCTCTTCATCATCAAAGCAATCTTGGTTGTAATTGTCTCAGCCAGTTTTCTCCCTTATGTCACCTCATGAGATGCTGTCTGTGCAGAAAAGAACACTTCATTTTGTTACAGGCTAGCTTAGCAGTATGTCGATTATTGTGTAGAAGACCCTCCCTTCAACAAAGCCAATGCTTAACACTCACTTTCTTTAACTCACTTTAGGTTTTATACCTCTCTTTAATAGCAGAGCTGAAATATGACTGTAGTTATGGGTATGTATGTATGTATGTATTTATTTATTTATAACATTTATTGTCATACCATCTTACCCTAGGGCAGTGATGGCTAACCTTTTTGCCATCACATGCCAAAAGTGGGGGTAGTGGGCGGGGGATTGCACGCATGCGTGCCCACACCCATAATTCAATGCACCCCACCCCCCACAAGCACGCGTGACCCCCCCCACTCTCCCCCGCTTTTGGCACGTGATGGCATGGTGGGCCCGGTAGGCCCATTTTTTGCCCTCCCCAGGCTCCAGAACCTTTCTAGAAGCCTGGGGAAGGTGAAAACGGCTTTTCCCACCCCCCCGGAAGCCCTCCGGAGGCCCGGAAACAGCCCGTTTCCCGACTTCCACTGGGCCCAGAAGGCCCGAAAATCAGCTGGCCAGCACCCACATGTGTGCTGGACTGAGGTAGGGCAACACTCACGTGCCCACAGATATGGCTCTGTGTGCCACCTGTGGCACCCATGCCATAGGTTCACCTTCATGGCCCTAGGGTAACTGGGCGGCTTACAGTCATAAAAATGAATGCATACATATGCATTAAAACATAAATAAATTAAAACCAAACATTACAATTTAAGGATATGTGGGGGGGGGGATGGAGTGGGAGGAGGTGGGATCGGTTGTTACTCGATCAACCACTTTCATTGTGCTGTTCCCCCTTTGGGGCCACAAGGTCTTTAGGCCCTTGCAAAAGGATAGAAGGGTTATGGCCAACCTCACATCGGGGGGCCAAGATGTTCCAGAGGGCAGGAACAACAGCAGCGAAGGCCCTCCTCCTGGACTCCGCCAGCCGGAAACATCTGCATTTTGCTGCTTCAATCTTGCATATAGAGAATTAACTTGTGCATGGGTGAGCATGTGTACAGCAGGGGGGTTGTCAGATAGGAGGATGGATTGAATACATTTTAAGCTTGCTATAATGTTTCAGTCCAGATCAGATTTTTCCAAATCTGACTTATTGATCCAGTTGGTATGAACACAGGATAGGAATAGTTTAAATGGTAAATGTAGATATGTCTTTCATATCAAAACAAAAACAGTATATATTCACTTGTTCACATGATATGAGTTTAAAAGAACATGGTTCACAAATCCATAAAACTCACATATGGATAGGATATCCAATCTTCATATACATTTCTTGCAAAGCAATACATAAATTATATTGAATGTGTAGTTCCAAAACCTCTGCACCAATTTCTGTACTGTTTGGCATGTTTCCATTTGATAAGAGTTGAACTTTCTTCAAAATATAATCTCCTTCTGATAAAAAAAAATGAATCTTTTGGATGTGTCTGTTTTCTTCAGATAATGGGATTGCATTTTTTTCTAATTAATGTTCAAGGACTCTGAAAAAAAAAAAACCAGGCTGACATCAAGCAGGTTGGGATTTACAAAACTGACTATGTGGCAAAGAAGCAGATTGGGCAGTGTTTGCCTAGTCTTGCCATATACCGGTACTCACAACTCAGTTGTGATTTGTCTCTTCTCCTCACAAGTGGAACGAAAACTCTCTACAATTCAGCAGAAAAGAATATAAATGCTGTAAGATGCCTTGAGTGCTTATAGAAGGAGAAATTAACGTACCCCTAACTAAATGAAAGCGCGGAATATGTTAATTGATGTTAAGTTCCTATTTGCTTTGTATGGTTTCCATGAAGTGGATTAAGTTGCACAAACAACCCACCCAAAGAAACTTACATTAATCTAGTTCCGCTGGGGGAAGAAATAAAGTTGGACAACCCACTTTATTAACCCACTGGATATTTCTTTGTGTATTTAATGGAAAATATTTCATCTTCCACCATTGGGATTTACATGTTTTATTTCATTCTGAGCGTAAAAGCAGAACACATCCATTTCAAAAGTTAGAATAGTTCTGCGAAAAGGCGATATAAACATTATAAACACAATAATCAAATTCTCACTGAGATTTAGATTCTGTTCTTCACTCTGTGTGCTGCTGAGTCTATGAACAGTGGCTGGAAGCACCCAGCCTTTGTTGGTGAAAAGGGGAGTATTCAAATCCATATAAAAGACCTTTGAAAGTCTGCCATCGCTCCAAAAGCTTTTCAAGCAGCAGATTACTATTTCAGCGATAAGGAAATAAAGGAAAGACATTTCTGTTAAGATGGTTGGTGCACCAGAAAGCTACAAAAAAGTGTGTTTAGTCTATTTGAAGGAGAACGTCTGCAACAGAGCCTTCATAAGCTGGTTTCTAAAAAGAAATCAAACATTTCCAACTTCTCTTTTGATGACATTAATTAACCTAACTGGAAGAAAAGAAAAACGTCCTTTTCTGAAAATGAGCTTAATAGCAAGGCAATTTTTATATAACTTGCTTTAATTGGGGGAAGGGAACGACAAGCCCCCACATATGTTAAGACCTTACAAAAGAAAACATTCACCTAAGGAGATGCTATTCAAACCTTGATTCCAAAATCTCTATAAAAGGGAGAAATTCTTACAAAGGACAAGGGCTTTTTATTAAAAAAGTAAATACATAAATAACAAGTTCAAAAATAGAAAAAGTAGAGTGAGGAATTATGGGGAAGAAAGTACAAGAATATGCCACAAAATCCTATTGAGAATGTGACAGAAACTCAATTGCATCAAAATAATGGAGTGTATTAACTAGCAAGCAGCCCAAGCTCACCCTATTTATGCTAAGCTTGCAAGCATCTATGGAGAGAGAGAGAGAGAGAGGTAGTGAGGGAGAGAGGGAGAGGGAAATGAGAGAGAGACAGACAAAGAGAGGGGGGAGAGAGGAGAGAGAGATGAGAGAGAGAGAGAAAGAAAGGGAGAGATACACACACAGAGAGAGAGATAAGAGAAAGATGAAAGAAAGAAAGATAGAGAGAGAGAGAGGGAGAGAAGAGAGAAGAGAGAGAAAGATGAGAGAAAGTGAGAGAGATACAGAGAGAGAGAGATGAGAAAGAGATCTTCATAATGTCAGTCTTTTACACTAATAATTGGGGAGGTTTATTAATTGTTACTATCACTATGTTGTTTTGCTCCAACCAGTAGGGCTGAACATAAAAATATTGAAGATAAGTTAAAACTAATCATGACTGATTCATCGCCAGTTAGCTCTAACACCTACGTCTCAGCATCTAGATGTCAAGACAATATGGGTTCTTAAATAAAGGACTAGCACACAGTTGAATGATCCTTAAGCTGCCAATGGATTTTCCTTTGGAATTCACAGATGGTGCTGTGTGATCCATCTGCTGAACTTCTTTGCACTGCCCCCATTCCACCTGGCTAAAGTGTGTTGTAGCAAGCATGGCCCTGCCCCATTAGTGACTGGTCACCACTCTCTATCCTGGGCTACTGGATCAGTAAACTGATGAACCTTTTCTTTCGGAGAGCTTTCTAACCCATGCGCTGGAATGGAACACTGGGCCTTTCTTGTTCCCTTCCCTTTTTCTTTGAAATCAGCTTTATAAAACAACCTACAAGCAGTTAATGGCAGAGGCAAAATATTTGGGGGAGGCTCAGAGAAAGAAAAGGGAGGGCTGCTAGAAGGAGAAAGTGGGTTTAGGGCAGTGGTGGGATTCAGCAAATTCGCACCACTTCGGGAGAACCGGTTGTTAACTTTGTGAGCAGTTTGGCAAACTGGTTGTTGGAAGAAATTATTAGGGCAGAGAACTGGTTGTTAAATTACTTGAATCCCACACTGATTTAGGGTACTCACTCAGGAGTACAACATGCAAGCAAACACTCCCAACCTCTGCCTGACAATTGTAAAAAAGAGAGGATATCCCCCCCCTTTCTCTCCCAACACACGTGCGCCACTCAGTTCTCCTGAACCAGAATTCAGTCACATTTTGGGGTTGTTGGTATCCTCTTAACCAAGTTGATAAAGCAAAGTGTGGTTCTCTCTGGATTGATCAAAAGGGCTGAGGTGAAATTGACAAGCGTTTGTCAGTTTCTGGTTCAGGCTGAAAATGAAAAACGAAAGATTGATGTGCATCTGTTTTTTCTCTCACCACGCTACCAGTGGATTAGTGAAAAACTCAACATGAGCAAGCACTTTCTTCAATTGAGCCTGCAATTATGGTCATAAGTCATACTGATCATTAAGCAAGTCATCACATGACCCCATCACATGACCTTACCTGATTTTATGACCTTTTTGCTATAGTTTTTAAGTGAACCCATTGTTAGCTATGGGTGGATTTTGTTTTGGTTTTTTGTTGAGAAAATGGGAAGTAAATACCAGTTCTTAGCAAAAGGATTGCAAATCATGGTCATGTCACTGCAGGATGCCACAAATAGCCATGAATGCAAGCTGGTTCCTGAGCACCCAAAATATTGTCACATGATTACAGAAGGGTGGTGGCCATTGGAACTTCAAATCCAAGTTGTAAGTAGCCTGGGGACCAGTCGTAAGTCAAGGATCATCTGTTTTCCTCTAAGGTCCATTCACCTCTAGGATTCCATGACCATTAGATGTTGTTTGCTTATGCAAATAGAAACCTCACATCCATAGAAAGGAGAAAGCAATTATTGTTTGCTTTCTTGATATGTTAGGAAAGGGATAAAGCAGCAGGGGAACCCACCAATTGCATTTGATGAGCTACCTGGCTAGATCATGGTCTAAATTTGAAAGCCAATGATTTCTTAAGCCAGGTTCATTCCTAGTTGAGTGGAGACAAGGTAAATGAAGATACCATGTGGGGTTGACTTCATGCATATGCTAACTCCCAGAGTTGCCTTGAAACATTTGCTGCACACTGAGCAATCTTAAAAGCACACTACATTCTAAAAGCAAAATTCATTTGAAATTAGCTGGTTGTTGCTCTCATCCCTAAACTCTTTGCATTTCTTTTCAATCCCTGCTTCCCCTGATCACATCCTTTGCTCTGCTTGGCTTTGTACTCTGTTTTCCCCCTGTCTCCTGTCCCAATGACTATTTGAATCATTTTCCACCTCTAGTGACACAACCAGTTGTTGTTGCCAAATGAAACTCTTGCTCCCTGTGCATCAAGAGTTCCCTTCCTCCCTTTGTTGCAGAAAGGGAATGAGCAAAATACTGCTCTTAGTTCAGATAAGAACAATATTTCTTAGTGTGGGTTTCTTTAAGGTTGTTTCTATCAATGTGTGTGTGTGTGTGTGTGTGTGTGTGTGTGTGTAAAAAATATTGCAGGTATAATGAAGCCCCCACCATCTTCTGTCATGAGCTGTACCTTTGTTTCCCCTTTACTTATCCACAAAACTATGTAAAGTGGGGACTCCCTCTCTGTGATTTAGAGGAGATCTCGATGAAACCTCCTTCAAGAAGAGAAGGGATCTGATTTGCAGATGCAGAGGAAGAATTCTAGGAAGCTCCTTTCAGAGCTTCATTTTTGGAGATTTGGAGAGTACAACAGTGAATTTGCTACTTATAGGCATGCTGGCAATTGACTTCCATTCACCAGAACCTTCTAAATGCAACAGGATCCATGGGAATTAGAGAAGGCAGGATCAAGGCCAGGTAAGGCCTTCCCATTGTCTCTCCATGGAGTTATAGTTGCATGTGAGGTAAGAGGGAGTAAATGAAGTCAAGATAGCAGTCACAACCACATAATTGTGACTGGCATCTTGGACATCTACCTATGATGGAAGATAATGCCTAAAGAGGTGAGTATGTACTGTAGCAGGACCCAATGTCTTTTCTTTGCTGAGAAAGTTTGGTTGGCCGTTGATTGTTTTCAAAATTAAATAGATAAATCTTCTGCTCTGAAAATAATAGTTTTTCCCGCTCATGTGAAAACTAACCTGGGTCTGAGTGCCTTTCCTAAATGAGTTTTATTTCCCCCACTCTTGTTTGCTCTTCCTGGTTGCTGCATCTGCCCTTTTCTCTAAATTTACTCTTCAGGTAAAGGCATTTAGGTTATCAAGGAGCTCTGCCAGTTGTGAAAGTATTGATTTTACTTTCATCATCGATGGTGTCTCTTCTCCCCTCTTTTTTCCTGAATTCTTTTAAGTTGGCATATCAAAAAGCTAGCTAGAATCCTGGTTCAGCTAACTAAGATTGGCTGATTGACTACCTTATTCTCAATAAAACTATAGTATAATCAATATTATTATTCCACACAGTCACAATTTCTAAGACATCTAAGGGGTTCAAAAGAATGTGTGGGACACTCTAGCATGCAAAGAAAGCTTGGGACAGACTTTATAGTCTATGCAGAACACAACTTGCTGGATTGAACTAAACAAACACAACCTGTAAGCAAGCGGTTAGCATTCTAACTCATCAGAATGAAGATCTGAAATCTTGACTCTCGCTATTCAGGCAGCATTCAATCATATCATTTCATAATATTTTCTAATAGTTCAAAATAAGTTTATTGTTTACAGTAAATTCCTTCTGAACTCTTTTGACTTATGGATATTTTGGGAATATAGATTGTTACAAATGACCTGAGTTGCAATTTATAACCATGGGAAAGTAGACACTAGTTTATGACAACAAAAGACCAATCATTTTAAATCAGTGACAAATGAGAAGAAATCTTGGTGAGTGGGCAAGTGGAAATAAGACTACATTCCGCTAGACAAGAAAGTGGGCATTGAAAGGCAACCTGATTAATAGTCAATTCCACTAAGAAGAAAAGATTCATTCATTCATTCATTCATTCATTCATTCATTCATTTATATTTATTTATTTATTGGTTTAATTTATATGCCGTCCTTCTCCGGAGACTCAGGGCAGCTTACAATGTGTTAAGCAATAGCCTTCATACTTTTGTATATACCTGCTTAGTAGGGCTTTCGGCCCCCCTAAGCAGTGTTCTTTTTTATACAACGTCAGCTTATTGCCCCCACAATCTGGGTCCTCATTTTACCTACCTTGGAAGGATGGAAGGCTGAGTTAACCTTGAGCCTGGTGAGATTTGAACTTGCAGTAATTGCAGGCAGCTGGCAGCTAAGTGCTATTTAACAGCGCTTTAGTCCGCTGCTCCACCAAGGCTCCTTAGAGGCCAAAATTGTGAGTATGTACACACCAGAGGTGGGTTTCAACAGGTTCTGACCAGTTCTGGAGAACCGGTAGCGAAAATTTTGAGTAGTTCGGAGAACCAGTAGTAAAAATTCTGACTGGCCCCACCCCCATCTATTCTCTGCTTCCCAAGTGCCAGCTGATCGGGAGGAAATGGGGATTTTGCAGCAACCAGCAAAAAAAAAAAAAAAAGAGCCTTGATAGTACAGTGGTTTAGTGAACCCTGTTATTAACACAGCTGCCTGCAATTTCTGCTGGTTCGAATCTCTCCAAGGCTCAAGGTTGACTCAGCCTTCCATCCTTTCTAAGGTAGGTGAAATGAGGACCCAGTTTGTGGGGGCAATAAGCTGACTTTGTATAAAATATACAAAAGAATGAAGGCTATTGCTTAACGCATTGTAAGCCGCCCTGAGTCTCCGGAGAAGGGCGGCATATAAATCAAATTAAAAATAAAAAAAAATAAAAATAAAATAAAAACCTTCTCTTGGAGTAGAGAGGGAGTGGAGATTTTACAGTATCCTTCCCCTGGAGTGGGGAGGGAATGGAGATTTTACAGTTTCCTTCCCCTGGAGTGGGGTGTGAATGGAGATTTTACAATATCCTTCCCCTGCCATGCCCACCAAGCCATGCCACACCCACCAAGCCATATCACGCCCACCAAGCCACACCCACAAAACAGGGGTGAAATGCTCCCGGTTCACACCGGATCACCCGATCCAGTAGCAATGGCGGCAGGTGGCTCAGAGAACCGGTAGCAAAAATCCCTGCCCCCCCCCCACCATGCCCAGCTGAGCCGCACAATCATCAGAGGCTTTTTTTAAAAAAACTTTTAAAAGCATTTTTTCTACAACTTCTTCCACTGAAAAAATGCTTTTAAAAGTAAAAAAAAAAGCCTCTGATGATCGCGCAGCTCAGCTGGGATCTCAGAGGCTTTTCAAAGCATTTTTTTGCATTTGTAGAAAAAATGCTTTGAAAAGTTAAAATAAAAAAAAAAGTTGGCCATGCCCACCCAGTCACATTACCCCCCCCAAGCCACGCCCACAGAACCGGTAGTAACAAATTTTACATTTCACCCCTGCCACAGAACCGGTAGTAAAAGAATTTGAAACCCACCACTGGTACACACCTTTATCAAACAGAAAAGAGGGATGAAATCATGAGGTTTGCTGGAAGACTCCTGATCTGGATTGTCCATCTGCTGCATGTAGTGTCTTCTTCTCCACAAACCTTAACCAATGTCCCATCAGCCTGGATGAGGAAAGGTAATGTAAGAATGTGCGAATGGGAATTGATTATTGAAATGTTTAAATAAATAAACCAATTTACTGTGTCACTTTTCTTCCTACGGTTTCCTATCTACTGTTACATAAGATCCTGAATCCTTTGACTTTAGCCACCCCACATCGCAAAATAAAAATCAAGAGGACTCTGAGCCCTCACATTGTGTAACCCAGAGATGATCTTGTCACTTAGAGTGGAGGTGACGTGGCATAATGAAATCAATGGATAGACTGAAAAAAAATGGCAAAGTAAAAAAGAATTGTAGTTTAGCTGGCATGGATTTCAACCCAGTTTCCATGCTTGAAACCTCAGGACATGAAGGATCACTTTTTTCTCTTGGTATCTACACCAGACTTATTCAGCCTACTGCCCTCCAAATACACAGGCTTTCAACTCTCACCATCTCTGTCATAAGAACCAGAGAGTGTGAAAGGCCAGGCTATGTAATCTTACCAAGTTATTGGAAATGCAACTTTGGAAGCTTTGATGCTTGGCATCCTTATTCAGTGTAGTACTAGGAGGAATCAGGACCAGTGATAGCAAGCAAGGAACTCCATATTTCTTCTCTTTCTTTGTGCATACTCTTTTCCTGGACTATTTCATACAGCCTGCTTTCTATAAGAAGAGGTTTTGTCCCAACCATGAGTAAGAAAGTTGAGAGTTTCTGTTTCTGGAGAGAGTCAGCGTGAGTGGGTTGCATTCTACACCCAAATCTTCTGATCTTCTCTTGAAAATTTCAACAGGAATTGTTTCAACCTCTTCCCTACAAAACAGTCATTTGCAGAATTATGTACATCAGGGATGGGTTCTACTTACCTTTAGTACCAATTCACAATGGTTGCGCACCAGAGGTGGGTTTCAGCAGGTTCTGACCAGTTCTGGAGAACCGGTAGCAGAAATTTTGAGTAGTTGGGAGAATTAGTAGTAAAGATTCTGACTGGCCCCGCCCCCATCTATTCTCTGCCTCCCAAGTCCTAGCTGATCAAGAGGAAATGGGGATTTTGCAGTAACCTTCCCCTGGAGTGGGGTGGGAATGGAGATTTTAAAGTATCCTTCCCCTGGAGCGGGGTGGGAATGGAGATTTTACAGTATCCTTCCCGTGCCATGCCCACCAAGCCATGCCATGCCCACCAAGCCACACCCACAGAATCAGTAGTAAAAATTTTTGAAACCCACCACTGGTGCCCGTGTGCTTCTGTGCATGTGCAGGTCGTACCTTATGACATCCAGGTGGATGGGCGGAGCCTCCCACCGCGTTTACTACTGGTTCTCAAGAACTGGACAGGACCGGGAGCAACCCACCATTGATGTACATACTTTAAACAATGGTGAAAGAAAGTGGGGGAATTTGCAGATGGGGTTCTTAGGAAAATGAGTAACAGAAAGATTTTGGATTTGGATTGTGTCTCTTTAAAATGAAAATGTATATAAGAAGCCATTTCTTATATATACATATAAGAAATGTATATAGCAGCATCTTGCAAGCTCGGTGACCTGCAGAACCAGAAGAGGAGCAAAAGGCTTGGGATAGCATTGATAGAAAAACAATGCTGATCGGAAGCCATTCTACTTTGTTTCATTTAAGAAGAAAAATGCATAGGAGACACGAGAAATGATGAATAAATTATATGAGTCGACCATTTCTAAATTGCTTCTTATTATGGGTCTCTCTAATAAGAGGCTGGAAGAAGATAGCCTATCTATGCATGTTAATGAGATGCTAGAGATATCACACCAGCTGGATGCTCAGTGACTCTACCAGAAGCAGTTTTAATTGCTTTAATGCTAAAGAGCCTCCCAGAACATTCTAAAGCTCTTATGAGTGCTCCATAAATAATAAAAGATACAAACTTGCCTCCTACAACTGATAGAAGAAAATCAAACCAGATTCCACAGAGGATGATCCACCAAAGAACAACATATGTTGGAATATAGGGAGCAGAGTGATAAAGTTAATGGAAATTTTTTACTTTGTTGACATGAATAGGCTTTGGCGCTAACCCTGAAAGGCATTATGAAGCAATCCAAACCAACTTCAGTGTCATTAATTAATTTTAAGAAGGGTGTTTGTTTGTTTTTTTACTGAACTAGACATGGATTGCAAAATTACAATTTACTGTATCTAGTAAATGAGTAAATGAATTTCTTGCCAAAAGCAAAGGGACTACAACACGGAATTGCAAAGAGGGAAAAGAAAAAGCAGTTGAACTGATTATTTAAAATACTTTATATATTCCAATAGTAAATGCTAACTTAACAGCACTGGAAGAAGCTGTGCAGTACAGTTTAAAGGGGAACACAGTTTTGATAAATTGAGAAGAGCATCTTTTAAAATGAACTCTCAAGGACAGGAGCCTATTTGAAATGGATTATGTGTTTGAAATGGCTAAAACTGCAAAACAATACCCATGTAATAACTGTTTGAAAGCCAGCTCCTAGAGAATTGAATGCAATATCTCAGCTAGGGAAGGGAGATTTAGCAAGGAAATCTAAAGAAAGATCCTTATAATGTAAAATCTAAATGCAGACCAACTTTTCTTCAGCATAGCGAAAGAGAAATACAATGATGATTCACAGTAATATCCTTGGAATGTGGAGATTAGAACTTTAGGAAGGAACAAATAACTCTTGACATTTATTGAAGATTTCCCCACATTTATCCTACATCACATTATTAGACAGAAAAGTCATTTGCTGGAAAAAAAGTTAAGGAGTATTTTGCGAAAATCAGTAATCAGCTTGGAAAATTATTTGCATTCAGATAATAAAGGAAAAATGTCATGAATCAGGAGTGAAATCCAGCAGGTTTTGACAGGTTCTGGAGAACTGGTAGCAGAAACTTTGAGTAGTTCAGAGAACTGGCAAATACCACCTCTGGCTGGTCACAGAGTGGGGTGGGAATGGAGATTTTGCAATATCTTTCCCCCAGAAGTGGGGAAGGAATGGGCATTTTGCAGTATCCTTCCCCTGCCACACTCACCAAGCCGTGCCCACCAAGCCACACCACGCCCACCAAGCTACACCCACAGAACCAGTAGTAAAAAAAAAAAATTGAATATCACCACTGTCATGAATGATGTGGGAAGATGCGTTTGGAAGAGGTTTTGAACCCTACAAACACTGCTATGTGCTTCTGAACAGAACAGCGGAGAGAAAAAAGTATCTTCTTATGGAGGTGACAAGTTCTGCATGTTTCTGAATGCAGAATTATCAAGCAAGTTCTGGGGAGAAAAAGTAATGACTGCCACTTATCTCCTGAATAGTCTACCAACCAAAACTTCAGAAGTGGTGGTTGTGAATTATGAGAGATGAACAAACTCAGCATGAACAATATTTCATCGAGAACATCTCAAAGATAAAAGAACCTATTTGAATTGTACTACAGAAAAGGGCTGTATGTTGGATATATACATAGACAATCCTCAACTGTCCTATAGTGACCATTTGAAATTGCAACAGCACTGAAAAAAAATGATGTGACTGTTTTTCACACTTACGATCATTACAGCATCTTCCCAGTCAATGATCAAAATTCAGAAGCTTGGCAACTGGCACATATTTGCAATGTCTCGGGGTTACGTGATCACTTTTTGTGAACTTCTGACAAGCAAAGTCAATGGGGAAGCCATATTCACTTAATAGCCATGTTACTAACTTAACAATTGCAATGTTTCACTTGACTGCTGTGGCAAGAAAGACCATAAAATAGGGCAAAACTCACTTAACAACTGCCTGTACACAAAGCTGCAAAGAGTGTACAATTCTAGATGTCACTAGAGAGGCTATCAAGATCCACAGCATGTCATATTTCAATTAGAATCAAATACATTGTAAATTAATTGCCAGCTTTTGGACCAAACATAGAGTCAGGACAGCAACAGCTCATAGAAGATTTCATTGTAAACTTGGACTAAGTCAGGACTGGTAAAATAATGTGATGGAGAAATGGAACTTAATGAACAAAACAAAAATTAGTACAAGAATGCTACCTGAAACATTCTTTTATATTGCCAAAGGAACAGTAACATAAATAATCTCCATGTTGCAGGATTTTGAAGGCATGACGAGTGTGATAGACTAACGTTCATCCTGATTTATGTAGATGATTTGATTACATGCTATCAGGAGAAAGAAAATAAAAGATTGCGAGGCACCTAAACCAAAGGTGAAATAACTAGAAGACATCACCCCTTACTTTGATTTTTAAGTAAGAAAGAAAGAGGAATATTTGTTATCTTCGTAATAAGAAGCAAAAAATAACGGTCTTTCAGAAATATCAAGGATAAATAGAAACCAGGAAGATAGTATCTACTGTAAATTTTCTACAACAGGATAAAAATGATGTTCTTCTACCAAACAATAATCAGAACAGGAATGCAGCTGGGGAACTTTATTATGTAGTCATAGTAGCAAATCCAAATATTGCTGCAGCTGTTGGAATCTTAAAGGAAATATACCAATCAAAAGTGGCAACAACTTCATTGGATCTTATCTTATCTGTGCAACCTCTGTTGGGTACAAACACACTAACCCTGGCAATGTGCACTTATGTCTCTGAATCCAATTTCCTTCTAAATCTTGGACTTTTGACTCCAGATTGCATGACTATCTTTCTATGATGCCCGAACCATCAGATTGCCTCTGAACCTTGGCAATGTTAAGATTTATGGACAACATGCTAGCTGGGGAATTCTGGGGACTGAAGTTCACACATTTTAAGGTTGCTAAGGTTGAGAAATACTGCTGTAGTCTATGCTTATCCAGACTTGGATTCTTAGACAGGACTGTTCCCCACCCCCCAATTTAACATTTTTGTACATGTGTCTGATTCTGTTTGCTAGCACCCTTAAAAGAAAACTTCTCACTACCAATATGTGTGCATGTTTAGCCTGAAATAGAATACCAAAAATATTTGGACTTCAGTCAAAAAACCAGGAAGGCATCTAAAAGTGACAGCATATCAGAGGTGGTATTCAGCAGGTTCTGGAGAACTGGTAGCGGAAATTTTGAGTAGTTCACTAAGTATCACCTCTGACTGGCCCTGCCTCCATCTATTCTCTGCCTCCCAAATCCCAGTTGATTGGGAGGAAACGGGGATTTTACAGTATCCTTCCCCTGGAGTGGGGAGGGAATGAAGATTTTACAGTATCCTTCCCCTGCCACGCCAATCAAGCCACGGCCACGAAGCCATGCCACGGCCACCAAGCCACGCCCACAGAACCGGTAGTAAAAAATTTTGAATCCCACCACTGCAGCATATATGAATTTCAGACTATTAAAAAGAAGTAATTTCAAATGGGTAGGTTACACAGGTGTGTACTGAACTGAAGACAGAATCAATAGTAAGTCTAAAAAAGAAACCTCTTCTCCCATGGAACCTAAATGATTAGACCATCTAGAAGTAGCTCATATAGTCACAGTAGCAGTGTATATTAGCAATTCAAGCACATCAAGAACTTCACAATTGTTCCTGTTTTTGAAACTGATAGGCCAAAGCCAACTGAGATATGAAGACAATTGAAGATATATCATAGATGGAATAGTCTCAGAGAAAGTAGGTCAACCCACAGCATCTTTATTGTATGAGAAACCCAATTGAGGGGCCTTTTTTGAAGTATTATCCAAGAAAAGAGATGCTATGGAGGGAGTTCAAGCATATTTTCAAAGGAATTTTTTTTTTGAATGATGGGAATTTGCAATTGAGTACACAAGAAGAAACATATCCCCCCCTCTCTCCCTCTCTCTATCCCCCCCCCCCAAAATTTTTTTTATAGGCCATTCATTTTACAGTTTCAGACAACTCTGAGTGGCTTACAACATTTTGCAGGTCAGAAACATTGACTTGTATGTATTAGTTACTCAGGATATTATAACTAGGGAGAGTGAAAAGGCCATGAATACCCAGTCAATTTTTTCTCCTTAATATACAGCTACTGTACATAAACAGAGACCATACCCCAACTCTTTCTAGCACTGAAGATGTTACCTAATCGAGTAACAAAACACCTGCAAGTCAACAACCAAACTCAGAGAGAACGAAAGACTCCACTGATCCTCTCTTTGCTCTGTTATCGCTGATTGAAATATTCCTGTTCACACAAAAAATATCCTTTTCATATTTTCCTTTTCCCCGTCAGGAGAATAGAAAGACTCAGAGAGCAGATTCCTCTTCTCATAGGTAGTTTACTTAATATGTTTTGCTTCTTCTTTTTGGACTCTAGCTATTCTTAATTATTTTGATTCTACTTACCATGATGGTTTTCAGAGTTTAGATGTTGGGCTTGTTGGCTGGAACCTAGAGTCAGCAATGACTAGCAGAGTAAAATCCACAACCTTTTCTTTTCTTTTCTTTTCTTTTCTTTTCTTTTCTTTTCTTTTCTTTTCTTTTCTTTTCTTTTTTTCCTTTCCTTTCCTTTCCTTTCCTTTCCTTTCCTTTCCTTTCCTTTCCTTTCCTTTCCTTTCCTTTCCTTTCCTTTCCTTTCCTTTCCTTTCCTTTCCTTTCCTTTCCTTTCCTTTCCTTTCCTTTCCTTTCCTTTCCTTTCCTTTGTATAGCTTGCTAAATATGAATGGAAAGATCTGAGATATTACAACTAGGCTATCTCAACATTTTCCATGCTGAAATCAGTTAGGGCGTGTGGCCATGTGTAAAAAGGTCATTTCAGAAGTGATTCTAACTTATGAAATGTCTTTTCCCACCGAGGATTACATTGCAATTACTCTGGACTTTTTATTCCTCGGAGGATCCCTGTCATAGATGCTTTACTGAAGTAAGTAGAAGTGAATTCATCCAGTGCTCAGATGGGGAGTGTGGAGAACCGTATGTTAACTAAATATTCTGTCCATCGGTATAAAAATATAAAGCTTAGCGCTGGATATTTTTATTCCTCTGAACTCTTGATTTCAAATAATGCATTTGAATTTAGTGTTAATATTTTATTTCTTGCCTTTGCGGCCAAGTTGTTCTTGAACTCAGTTAAATTCAACTAAATAGGGAAGGATTCAGAGAGACCAACTTGCAAGCATAATACTTTATAAAGCTAATCTCATAAAAGAGTGAAATCAAAGACTGAAGGATATTTATATTTTCCTTTGCTTCTTCCACTTCTTTATTTGTTTATCATGTTTTCTAATTAGAATATACATTTGGTAAGTTCCCACAGGAAAATCAGCTTTATCTGACTTTTCTCCCTGTTTGCAAAAATATAATCTAACATCAAACAAAACATAGGAGGCAGATAATCTTCATTTTTCATATCAGGCTGATTTGCCTTCTCTTTTTGCCTATTTGAGAGTTTAAAACTCCATGTCCTAGATGCAGAATCTACTAGGCTGCACATGTTTTAGAACTATAAGAATATAAATCTTCTATTTTAACTCTCTGCTCAGTCCAGAAATCCATTAAACCATCTCAACTAATCATCCACCCCCTATTTGAGGAACTCCAGCAAGATTTTGGGTAGATTACCCCATTGTTTAATAGTTTTTACTAATATTCAGCTTGAATCTCCTTGATTTTAATTTCAACCCACTGGTTCTTGCTTTGTACTTCCTTGCATTGGTCCATCTTCTCTTATGAGTGGACCTTCAAATCAGTTTTAACTCATGGTGGGTGCCTGGTCAAATCCCTGCAGTTTTCTTGCCAAGATTATGGAAATGTTTTGTCTGATTGCCAGGGCTGAGAGTGATTGTCTCAAGGTCTCTAGCTTGCTTTGTGCCTAAGGATGGAACTAATATTCAGAGTCTCTTGGCTTCTAATTTAATATCCTGGATCACTGCACCAAACTGACTCTCTCCCATCCACCCTCTCTTAGTCATGATAACTATTTAGATATTGGTAGATTGCTCCAATCCATTCTCTCTTTTGTAAACAAGGCATATTGACGGCTTTCAATCATTCTTCGTAGAGCTTGGTTTCCGTGTTTTTCTCTTTTTGGAAACAATTCACTGAATGTGCTCTATGGTTCTTTTAAAGTTATAGCCTAGAATTGGATGCAGCATTCTAAGTAATAGAGGACACAATAGTATTTTGAATTAAGCCTAATTTTGCATTGGCTGTTTTAGTGGCTGCCTCACATTGCTTGTTCGGGTACATCTAATATTCAGTTGGACTCAGTCCTACACTTATGCCTGTGATTTTTGCTGCCCAGAAACAGTTAATGCAATTTAACTTCATTCTATTGGATTTATCCCACTGTTTAATCCCTCAAGGTTAAAATGTATTGGTAACTGTTATACATTCTTTATCCTCCCTTCTTTAAGAATACAAGATATCTATTACGATGAAGAAAGCCTTGATCCAGTTTTCAAGGGGAGAAACTTTATCTCCGCTCCTTCTCAGATGGGAAGCGTATGTTGGAGACTTCTTAGACAAAATGAGCCAAACCTAATACTGTTGTAGCAACAGGAAGGGCCTCTGCAGTGAGGTCTTCCCATGGGCAGGACCACCCATGGTGCATATCATAATCAGATTTCTGAGGCTAATAACTGAGGACAGAATAATTCCAGATCCTTTTACTACAGTTCCTTAGGACAAAAATTCTTGGACTGGATAATTATTACCCTTGGATTAAACAAGAAGAAAAACAAGGGTGGAAATGGGCTTACCCTCAGATTATAGATTCAGCAGAAAAAAAGTTGGGGAGAAGCTTGAAGCCAAATAACAGTTCTCTGAAGGAGCTAAGGAGGGGCAGCTAGCATAAATTCAGAGACACGAACAGCTTAGAGTAATTATTCATGCCTTAATCAGTCAAAATGTTAGAATTAATTGTAATGAAAAACTCTTTGTTTGCCTAAGGATCGTGTTAGAGGAAATATTACGTCTATATCACTGGTACTGATTTTCCAACTGATACTTTAAACTACTCTGAAAAGCAGTTGGTTACAATATAAGTAGACAGATGACTAACACCCCACCATCTCTTCTAAGGGATCCAAAATACTTCAGAGAACTTTTTAAAATAAGGTGATTTTAATCATTTTTTTTAAAAAAAACCAAATAAGAATCATTGCCCTTGTCTAGAGTGTTCTGGATTTAAAGTTCTGTCTTTTAAAAATCCTGCCCTCCTGAAGGTATTCAAGATGGAGGGCTTCTCTCCCTCCTTCTCTCTCTCTCTCTCCCTCCCTCCCTCTTTCCCTCTCTCTCTCTCTCTCTCTCTCTCAAAAGAATTTACTTATTAAAGCAATGCACTTCTTTCAGGCTTCTGTTTAAACCTGAATACCAGACTGGTGCTATGTTTTTCTTAAATCATTTTGAACTATGCATGGACCTATAGATGGGCCTTCTTGGGTGATGAAGACAATATGACTTTGGAGAGCAGAGTAATGGCTGAGTATGTTAGATAGTCTTTCATTATGTATTTGCCTTCCAGCTGATGATATTTCCTTTTCTTTTTTTGTCTTTTTAGTGAGGATGTATATTTGTCTTACCTTTTTAAAATTTTAATCCAGCCGAAGTCTAAATTGAAAAAATAATAATCACATGTGAGCAAAACAATTTTTCCCTTCCGTCTGTCATAGTTAGAACCTGAGATTTTCTATTCAAACTAAATCAAGGGACTTCTTTTTTTTTTTTTCTTTTAACATAATACTTAGCTCTTGAGGATAGAAGATTAATTAGGCTGGGTTTGTGCTTCTCTAAGAGGCAATGGCCATCTGGGAGAAACTATAAATTTGGGCTGCCAGTCTCTTTTTCTAAGACTTCATTTGCCAAAGAAAAGACATCTACAGACCAAACTTTATCCATTTATGCTGAAAAATAAATCTTTCATGTTTTTGAAAATATAAACCAATGCAATGTGCTTTGGGAGTTCTATTAAAATGTATTACTTATAGATTAAAAACGACAAAAACAATTTCAGATAAAATATGGGGGGAAAGGCCCAGTTGTAATATTTTTGAAGGACAGCTTTTTGTTGGGGTTGGAATCAAAATAACAGTACCAAATGTGTCCTTAGTAATTTCCAGAAGCTGTAGTCTAACATTCCTGACAGTCCTGTAAGTATGCAGGCTCCTAACTAGGTAAGGCTTTATAGATAATTGCCAGGATTTTGATTATGCCCATTCACACATGTACCACAACATCTGGACCCACTATAGTTCCAAATTGTCTCCAGAAGCAGTCCCATGCAAATTATGCTGATTATTTAGAATTAGTCTAAATAATGGTGAGAAGGAGTCAGTCACTGTTATAAATTCTTACATCTCAAAATTGCCTGGGTTTGATGAGAACTAAGATCTAATGATTTGTGGAAGACTGCCAATCCCCGCCCCCCTTTTAACATACTATTATGAGTATAATGAATTATTTTTAATTAGCAAAACCTGACTTAATAATAGGGTTTGGCATGCATATAGGCAAAAATAGAATCCTTAGAACTGTATTTTGTGCGACTAAGAACAAATCCCGAATGTGATTTTTTCCCCCTCCTTTTGCATAGGTCCAAATGCATGGAAGAATACCCTTTAGTTTTCTGAACAGATGCATGAATAAAGAATGCCCTCAAATTTATCTGGCTTCAGTCCTCTAACTGTAGAGAGATTTTACTGGCATCCAGAAATGCCAGTAAATCAGAGCAGGGCCAAAACACAAGGCAGATTTATCAAGTAGAGGCATCGTAATAGGTAGCACTGTCACTTCTGACACTTATTTCACTGTGAGTTAATCAGGACTCAGAGAGTGACTCCCTGGGCACCACAGACTGCTGAAACATTTTACACAAAGCACTATGGAAAACAATCTCTTTTGAATCATTACAATAGCTAGTAGCTTTTATAATAAAGGACTATGGGGTTGGTCAAAGACTTTGAGAAATTTGTTCTCAGGGTACATATATCCAGTTTTTTCTAGCCTTCCCTCTAACATGAGCAACTAGAAAATCTTGATAGTTTTGCTAAAAGTGTTATTGTAAGTCTTGACGGGGGAAGATCTGTTTCCATAGCAGAGGATCTCAAAGTAGAGTAAGAAGATAGAGCCCCATTTTATTTGGCTTCAAATTGCAAATATGTAGTCATATATACTTAGCTCCTGGGGAGGAAAACTATGGCAGATCTAGACAGCATACTAAAAAGCAGAGACATCACCCTGCCAACAAAAGTGTGTGTAGTCAGGGCTATGGTTTTCCCAGTTGCAATGTATGGCTGTGAAAGTTGGACCATAAGAAAGGCTGAGCACCAAAGAATTGAGGCCTTTGAACTATAGTGCTGGAGAAGACTTCTGCGAGTTCCTTGGACTGTAAGGCGATCAAATTGGTCAGTCCTAGAGGAGATCAACCCTGACTGCTCTTTAGAAGGCCAGATCCTGAAGATGAACCTCAAATACTTTGGCCGCCTAATGAGAAGGAAGGACTCACTGGAGAAGAGCCTAATGCTGGGAAAGATTGAGGGCAAAAGAAGAATGGGACGACAGAGAATGAAGTGGCTGGATGGAGTCACTAAAGCACTAGGCATGAGCTTAAATGGACTTCAGAGGATGGTAGAAGACAGGAAGGCCTGGAGGAACATTGTCCATGGGGTTGTGATGGGTTGGACACATCTTTGCAACTAACAGCAACAACAAGTCATATGAAATACTGCCTAATGTATAGAAGTACCTGTAGTCTGGAGTAACCTTGAAATTTGGATAATTGTTTTTCTGCTTCATGAGGTTGGGTTTAAAGTAGTAGTACATTCTGCATTTTAGAAATAATTTTCACCTAATAAATTAACACCCAGTGTTTCAGGCTATCACACTTCACCTTCCCTACTGGTTTACTTCCTGCGCCAAGTCAATACTCTGTGTATCAGAAAAAAACAAACAATTGTTTATGTCACATCAAGAAAGTTTCAATTACATTTCTGATTAAGGGTTAAGCCAAAAAGATGGGGCCGTAGTCAAGTTGTTTCCTCATAACTATGATATATCCTGAATGCTGGCTCTTTTAAAACCTTTTGATTATGATTGATTATATACCATCATGCTGGTGTTGACTCTTAATGACCACAAAGATTTTCTCCATGATGGATTGTCCCTTACTGGTCTCTCAGGTCTTCGAACAGTGCACTCATTGCATGTGTAACCGAGTCCACCCACCTTGCAGCTGGTTGTCCTCTTCTTCTCTTTCCTGCTACCTTTGCCAGCACTAGAATCTAGTTTAAAGAGCTAAGTCTTCACAGGTATCAAACAAAGTCCCTTAATAATTTATTATTGAATGATTAAATGCCATCAAGTCAGTGTGACTCAGCAACTGTAAAGATAGATCTTCAACAACTAATAATTTAAGAGCCATGGTGGTGCAGAATGCAGTACTGCAGCCTACTTCTGCCGGCTGCCAGCAGTTTGGCAGTTCGATTCTGACCGGCTCAAGGTTGACTCAGCCTTCCATCCCTCCGAGGTTGGTAAAGTGAAGAATCAGATTGTTGGGGGCAATATGCTGACTCTGTAAACTGCTTAGAGAGGGTTGTAAAGCACTGTGAAGTGGTATATAAGTCTAAGTGCTATTCTTATTATTATAGTATGCATAAAATTTAACAAATACCCATTCTGTTTTTTGGGGAGAAAATATGCCTACATACAATTCATGAAGTAGGCAATGGCGGCTTCCAGAGAACAATTATTTTATTATACAATTTCTCTACCCACTTTATAGAAGGATCCTGGAAGTCATCATCTTCCATATCATGCAATCACTTCCCTTCCCCTTTTGTTGATTATCACGGGAATTTGTTGAGGAAACCAAGATGAATAGGTTTTGTCTGAATACAATGAAAAATGAGGTTTAGCCCTCTCTTTCTACCCCATTTTCCAAATGTTTAAAACAATTCTGTATATTAATTAAAGCTATCTCTTTTATCCTTTGGTGTTCTCTAAGAGGTACCTTTCTGCCTCTCCAGCAGTTGCCAGTTGACTGACTGATAGATACCCAGATCCCAACCATCTGGAGTGCTTCATAATAGGAAGGGTGTTAATACTACTGCTGTTTCCATTCTGCTTCACTAAACATAAGTCTGAGCAAATTAAATGTGCAATTTAAATAATAAGCCTGCATGGAGTGATCAGATGCAAACAACAATCTAATGGGGTTCCTGCCTCTTTCCCGTAACTATGGAAAAAGAGGTTTTGGCAGGTGCAGCTGCCAGAAAGAGAAAAGCCGTGCTTGTTGAAAAATGTATTTTTCTAACCACTACAAAAGCAACTGTGTTTGTGCCTCTTAATTTCCTGCCTGATGATTGGTAAGTACAGCATGTACGTGAAATGCATGTTGTGGAACTGCAGGTCTGGGAGTCTATGTGACTAGCCTAGAATGGTGATGGTGAACCTACGACATGTATGTCACAGGTAATATGCCATGCCAGTTTTGCTGACACTGAAACAGGTTGTGTGAAAGTCATACAACCTCCGAGGTGTCTGAAAATTGAGTGAACATTCTTTTTTTTTTTATTGAAAAAGTTTTCAAATACAAGTTTTTCCCCCTTTCCCCCCCCCTTCCCTAATCCGCCCTCACCACCCATCCCCCCCTATGACTTCTTCACAACAATAGGCTATTTCATAACTAATTACATACATAATATCTTTCCTTTCCCTTACTCCCTCCTCAGAATACTGACCCTTAGCATATTATTCTTATAACTCCCATTTTTACGATAATCTGCCCTTTTTCTCCTCCCCTAAACTTATAGTGTATTATTACAATTTAACATTTAATCTTTTATATATATTAATATAACATTTTAAAGCGGCCTTCTCCCTACATCCAAATTTAACATTTATTCAGTTCTATCCAATTCCTCCACTCCCCTAAATATATGACTTAAAGATCCTTTTTCTTAGACTAATCAATCAGTAAACTAACCTATTTCAACCCTTCAATTCCTACAAAATCATGCAATACAATTCTAAATATAATCCACTGCCCACTTTACTAAGATATACACATATCTATATATGCATTCCATTTTGTAAAAAGAAAAAAGACAATAACTTTAAATTTATAATCCATATAATATCTTCTTTGGTGTCTTTCCACTGGATTGTTAAATCCATCACCCATAATAGGGTAAAATAACATGCTGGTGCAACAGTTTGTTCAAAATCTTCAATCATCTTCTGCCCCCATCAGTAGTAGATATCCTCGTATATATATATATATATAAAAGTAAAAACAACCACCCGAGTGACATTATAATTATATCCATATAGTTATAGTTGTGGTGTTCATCAGGATTGTTGATTCCCATCCTCCTAATGGGTAACATCCAGATCTTCTGCATGCCCCAGCGTAACTCTCCTGCCTTGTAACTCAAAATAATTATAATATATTTACCAGTAAAAGAAATCCAGAGTAGATAATTCAAATCCAACAAGGTAAGGCTCTTTTCACATCCCAAAATCACGGCATTACAGAGATCTGCCACAATCCTCAGGATAGTATTAAACAATTGTTCGCCTCCACTATCTTTTCAGATATTCATTCATTTTTTAAAGTCCCTGGCTTCACTGTTGCTTGGTTTAGAAACTGCTGTTTCTATGAGATCTATTTCTTTTCTTTTTCTTTTGCGGGTTGAATTTCCATCCTCGTTTCGTGCCTACCAATTGTGTGTCGGCTGATCGATTTTCATTCTGCTTTATGAGTTGATCTTGTTGGGTTAGTTTTGTCATCTCATCTTTCTTCTCCATCACTTGTATATCAACTGGTTGATTTGCGCACTTGTCTGTGACTTGGTGGTTCATCACATTGGAGTCGGATGACACTGCTCTCTTATTTATAGACAGTCCAGCTGGGGTATCCAGGGAGTCCAAAGACAATTTATCCACCACAGCCTCTGTAATTTGATATTTTCTTTTTGTTTCCAACTCCTTTTGCTTATCCTGTATTGTGCCTAAAGATGTTAAGTTCATTTTTAAATTTTTTTGATAAAATTCTTCCGCTTTTTCAACAGTGTTCAGTTGATATCTTACTCCTTGGTGTCTCAATATTAAACCAACTGGGGCATCCCACCTAAATAGGATATTTCTTTTTTTTTAACTCAGTCACTAGAAAGCCAAATTTCTTCCTCTCCATTAGCATCTTAGTCGGGAGCTCCTTAAAAATCCAAATCTTTCTTCCATGAAATTGCAAAGTAGAATTAAAAGAGTTCTGCACAATATTATTCCTAATTTCTTTATCTGTAAAATAGATCACCACATCTCTAGGCAATTGCCTTTGCTTTGCCAACCAGGAGTTTATTCTATAAATTCTATCAATCCTGCAAAACACTTCATCAGGTTGAACCTTTAAAATCCCAGCCAGAATTTCAGAAGATATTTTCCTTAAGTCATCTCTATTATTTTCCTGCAGACCTCTCAGTCTAATTGCATATTCTGTAAAATTATATTGAATCATTAAAACTTCTCTTTCAATCCTCTGTTGCACATTTTCTTCATTACCAGTCTTTTGGTCAACCTCCATTTTAGATTTGTCTTCTGAGCTATTATCCTGAATGTTTACCAAATCCTTTTTAATTTTTTGAATCTTGTCATCCAAATTCTCCTCAGTTTCCTTCATTTTAGACTCTAATAATTTAGTCTTTGCATCCAACCGAATCAGAAAGTCTGATAAACCATTAGCTGTATTTAAAATCTTTTGATTCAAAAAGTCAAACTTTGATTTCACCAATTCACCAATTTCTTTAATTTCCTGCTTAAATTTTTCGAATTGCTGGTTCACAATCTCATCCCTTCTTACAATCTCTTCAAGAAGAAATTCTATTATATTAAAATCAGGTTTCTGACACTGGAGAGTTACAACTTGTTGATGTAATTTATTAATGGGGGAAATTCCCCCCCCCCTGTTTGTCTAGCTGTGTAAGTCCCGATGCCATTTCCCACACAGACAAGATTTAGTGGAAAAGAGAGGGAAAAAAAAAGGCTTGTTTCCAACCAAGATCAATATCAGATCCCCAGGAAAAAAAAAGAAAAAAAAAGCAAGAGTGAGAGTGAGGTTTTGCCTCAATTACGGCCAGAAGTATTCATTCCGCTACTTTGTAATAGAAAACGGAAGGACTTTCCCTTTTCAGCCTCTCTTCAAGCCTCAGCAATCGCCATTTTAAAAAATCTTTTTCCCTTTCACTTCTTAAACAACTTCAGTAACTTTTCTAAAATAAGAAAAAAAAAAATACTTGCGCCTCAGGGTCAGCGGTCCAGCTCACGTCTTCTTTAATTAGTTTTACAAGTTTACAGGCTTGCTTTTGCCACCTAGCTCTGCGTGTAGCAGAGATCTCCCAGAGCCCGGAGCATCGGCTGGGGATACGGGGAGTCTCTTCCGCTCCGTCCCAAAAGTAAAAAAAAAACTTTTGGGATTAGGCAGAGGACTCAACCCACCCCAGCCTGCTCTATCTCCGTTTCCTCATGGAAACGGAGTTTTTTCGAGCCGCCATTCCGCTATAAAGGCGGCTCTTTACAGGCAGTGGGTGCGACGATCCCAAAGGAGCGTCCAGCAGGGACAAACAGCAAACCGGAAGTCAATTGAGTGAACATTCTTGTGCAACTTTCCTGAGGCTCCAGCGGTCCCTCAAAAGCAGGGCTCTCTTGCCTGATTTCCAGAGTGTCCAGAGAAGAGCATCCAGAAGAGAGTGTAGGATGGCATCTTTTGTCCAAAGGGCGTGTATTTGTGTGTCTTCCGAGCAGAATTAAGGTAGACATTTTCTGAATTTTTGACATGCCAAATCCAGAAGGTTCACCATCACTGGCCTAGATACTTGAAGACAAGTAACAGCTTTATTTTCTGAAAGGACCAAGGGGATTACATAAATATAACAAGGGCATTTTGAAAATATCTATAATTCCAAAGACTAAAGTTTGACTCTCCACAGGCCAGCTCCCTTTTGAAATATTTAAAATTAAAATAAACCTTTTTTAAAAAACAAAAACAAAAACTGAAAAGTAGAATGGGAAGGGCTTTTCGGGAAAGCCAACTGATCTTGTACTGGAAATCTACTAAAGAAAAACAGTCAGAAACGGTCACATTTACTTGGATGACCTCTACAGCATTTTATAATTGAGGAGTGTTCGGAGGAAACTCACAGATGTAAAGTTGGGGTAGAGGCAAGGCAGACTGAGTTTAGGAACTTCAGTTATGTTATATATATGGACAGAAGGCATGGGATTTGATAGTTAAGGCTAGGCCAAGATGGTCTCTTTCTGGTTCCGAAGGGAAAACTTTGGAATTGGCTCTAAAGGCTAATATTTTATAGGAATTTGTATTAGGCCATGAAGAATTATGAACTGAAAGTCAGTAAGAGTAATGATAATTGATCCTGGGTTATGTTCTTGCAGGGAATCAATAGCCCCCAACACAGAGATGTTAATTTTCTTTGAAATGGCTTGATTTTTCCCCCCTTTAAAAATTATTATTGGCTGCTGCACTAGATAATTCATATTGATAAATTGCTTATTCTGTACTTTTTCTGACACCAAAATGATTTCCATCCGTTATTATTTATAAACGGCTGAAATGCCTGTCATCAAGGAGGGGAGTTGGTGCGTATTTCAGGGGTCTCTGTAGTGGCGGTGGTGCACCAGACTGTTTTTCTATCAATACTATAAAGAAGGAAAGAAGGGGGAAAAAAGAAAGAGAAAAGAACCATTTACCCACTAGCAAAAGTTCTGGGTTTCTTTTTGATGTGATAGATGCTTATTTTTATTTTAAGTCATTTTTTTAGGACTGTTGCAACTTTGAACAGTCACTAAATGAATGGTTATAAGTTGAGGTCTATCTGTATTTCTGATTTCAGAATATAAATTGGTGAGATAAACATTTAAGTGGTCATGAGAAAAGCTCCTGTAGATATTGCTTAGGAATCTGTCCTCCACTGTTTTGTCACCTGGCCAGCATGAATACAGGTGTAATCTAAAAAGATTTGGAGTAAATGTCTATGGAGATTCTCAGTCATCTAAGTCATAGTTGTCCCAAAGGTACTTTTTCAAAAGGCAGCTGGACTTCCTTTCTTTTTCCTTGAAGACTTCTTGGAGGAGAAGCTAAATGTCTTCAAGCAAAAACAAAATCCAGTTGCTTTTTGAAATAGCACTTTTGGGACAAGATTTAGAGTATCACAGTATCACACATAACCATGACACTCGGTTATATAACATGTATAGCATTTTTAGATGCAAAAATACAAAATGGTCCTCATTCATTTTCCCTTCTTTACTGTTTCTCTCTATCAAAACTCTGTTTAAATCAGAATGTTCATACTTGCTTAATTGGTGGTTATATATTTCAATTTAGTCATATACATCCTAGCATCTTATACATGCTAGCATTTAACCTAGCATGGTTAAAAAATAGTAACTTGATTTTAAGGGATCTTTCATGTCATATCAATTTAAATTTCCCTTCCACCTTTATTGTCATCACTCTCCTCACTCTGAAACTCAGAGGTCAAGCAGCCAACATCATGACCGGTCAATGCTCTCTGTTTAGCTGTTGAAAGAAAATGCAACAAGCCAACATTTAATCAGTGCTTCCTATTAAGCTACCACAAATCTTGAAACAATAAGAATCCCTTCACGTCCTCCTGCCCACAAGAAGACAATGTAATGCATTTTCTAGCCCTCTTCTCTTCCTAACGTAACTTATTGCGTTAGGTAACTCAAGCTGCCAAGGCATCATTCCTCTGTTGCATTTAAAAGCATCTTATCAGCAGCAGAAGTGAAATGTTTGCATGCCAATAATTTTGCAGCCTGGCATTTTTCCAGTAGTTATAGCCATAGAAGAGAGCCAGTTTGGTGTAGTTATTAAGGCATCAGGAGAGAAGGCTGGTTGGTTGGTCTGTCTGTCTATTTTTCCCTCTCTTTCTCTCTCTCTCTCTCTGCCCTAAGAAAGAGGGAAATGTAAACCATTTCTGAACTCTTGACAAGAAAACTGCAGGGACTTGTCCAGGTGGTCATCAGGATTCCAGACAGAAAGCACACAAATATACAGTTATGTGTCTTTGAGAAAAGATAGTCCTGAAACCACAGAAGTCTCCACCCTTCTTACTTCTCAATACAGTGAAGTGGCTTGTTATGGCTAAAAAATAATAATAATGAGTTTCACCCTGGTGAAAACAACCAGAAACAACTGTGTAACAACAGCTGGATTAGCCTTGCAAAAGATGTGGCTGCTTTTATGATTCAAACAGAGGGCTTCATTTGCACACCTCTGGATTGCAAAAAGACCTCTCCCAGGGTGCTTTGTGCAACCCTGGTAATCATACTCCTGCTGTAACTAAATAAATGCAGCCTTTTGCTTCCTTTAAAATCATGGAATGTCTGAGGATTTCATACTAATGGAATGTGGCAGGTGGCGAGGAAAGCCAAATGTAGTCAAAGCAGAAAGCTGGCAGGATGAAAGTAAAATGTATTGTTCAAAAGCAACCACAGACTTGATTTCCCTCAATTATCTTCCCTAATTACAAAACTATCAACTTTAATGTTTTATTTTGGAGTGAGTGGGTGAAGAATCATCATGATCAACTGAAGGAGCACCGAGGATGTAGATAAAAAAATGGGAAGTCACATGTGGCTCCTGGCCGTCTGACAGATGGTTTTATAAAAATGTTTGTAAGCTACCCAGAAAAGACAGTGTGGATCTTAAATGTACAAGGCTTTCCTTACTTAATATAATAAAAATAGAATTGCTCTGAATGTTAATCAGTTAAAAGTCTATTATAGAATGAAGCTCTGTTGCTGGTTCTTCCCATATCTCCTCTTTCTTGATAGTCCAGGTTTGAAGCACACACACAAAAAAACCAATAACTGTCCAGAATACATATGGGTAATCTTGAGATCACCCCTTATTCCAGGGAGATTTCAGCAGCCCAAATCCTGCATCTGAGTACCTTTTTCAGCTGCAATGTGTTTTCTATTCTTTAGGCAACAATTCACCATTAGTGCTCACTGGATATCAGAAGACAAACCAAGATTTGACATACCTGAATTATCAATGGGAGAGCTATTTGTATGAAAAAATATATTGCAAAAAAAAAAAAAAAAAATGGTGACAATGTTCAACCTAGTTTCCAGTGAAGTGGGTGAAATAATTTCATATTAAAAGATCTTATTAATAGAACATCAATAATATGTTTGAAGAACAGTGTATATTTACAACTTTTAAAAACAAAGATAGTCCTTCAAAAAATTATCTTGGAAGTCTTCAAAAATATGGGAAGAAGACAGGGGTCTGAATTTGTGATTCTTCTTGGAATGCTTATATTAAATTCCTTTTAAATCTATTTCAGCATGTCTGACTCTAGAAATAATTCATATTAATTATTCATACTAAAGGTAAAGATGACTTCAGTTCAAACTGAGCTTCTAATAGGCAGCATCCATGCAGATTTCTTAGTAGCATTAATTTTTCACCACTGCCTATTTCTAGGATTGCTTTTTTTTTAAAAAAAAAATATTCTGATCTAACTCTGGAATTCCTACATGATTTTTCCATTTAAGAGCTAAACAAAGCAGTCTGTAGAAACCAAAATTGCCTATGTTCTGCTACCTACTAAAACATAGAACATAGAATCATAGAGGTGGAAGAAACCTCAGAGGTCTTCTACTCCAGCCCCTGCCCAGTGGTGGGATTCAGCCGGTTCGCCCCACTTCAGGAGACCTGGTTGTTAACTTTCTGAGCAGTTTGGCAAACTGATTGTTGGGAGAAATTATTAGGGCAGAGAACTGGTTGTTAAATTACTTGAATCCCACCACTGCCCCTGCCCTATACCATTTCAGACAAGTGGTTGTCCAGTCTCTTCTTATAAACCTCCAGTGATGAACCCACAACATCTGAAGGCAAGCCATTCCACTGGTTGATTGTTTTCACTGTCAGGAAATTTTTCCTTAGTTCTAAGTTGCTGCTCTCCTTGGTTAGTTTCCAACTTTTGTTTCTTGTCTTGCCTTTTGATGCTTTGGAAAATACCGGTAGTTTGACCCTCTCATCTTTGTAGAAGCCCCTCAAATATTGAAACACTGCTATCATGTCACCCCTAATCCTTCTTTTTGTTAGACTAGATACACCTAATTCCAGGGGTTGGTTCTAAATATTTTTACTACCGGTTCTGTGGGCGTGGCTTATTTTGTGGGTGTGGCTTATTTTGTGGGTGTGGCTTGGAGGTCATGTGACTAGGTGGGCGTGGCTAACTGGTCAGAGTCATTTCTGGAAGGTCCTCGCACTTACGACCAGTCCTCGCACTTACGACCCAACTCATTTGTTTGCTTTTAACACTGATCAGCTGTAGGACGGCCCTTTGAAGCCCCACGGCAAGAGTTTAAACAGTTTTTTTCCCTCTAGTCATCAGCTGGGACTCAGGAGGCAGCAATAGATTGGGGGTGAGACCAAATAAAAGGTAAGAATAATGTGGGGGGGGCGGGGGGGGAGAACCGGTTCGGTGATGTCATATCGTCACTGCTACCAGCTCGGCCAAACCGGACTGAACCGGGAGGAACCCACCACTGCCTAATTCTTAGTAAGATAAAAGTAAAATCTCTGAATCAAACTAATTTCTCGTGACTTCACGAACCCTTTCTGGAGACAACAATAAGGAAGAAGTTTGCAGTTGCCTTTTTCTAGGATGTCGTTTCAATGTACCAGCTTAATCTGCCCTAGAATTTTCTTGACAAAGCCTATTCAACTATTAACCAAGCATCACACTGCTTACTTTCCAATCTAGACATGTTCAGCTTCAGCGACCTGCTGAGATGGTGCTGCAACTCCATGTTGTATTAATTAATTAACATATTTCTAGACTATCTTGAGGGGACTGTCATCAAATTAGTGCATTTTATCATCCCTAGTGGAAATGTCCATTTAGATATTATTTTTGTCTAAAAGTGCTTGGTGAAATGGAAAAATAATTACATATGTTTTTAAACATTACTCTGCTGTTTTATATTGCCCATTTTTTTCAGAACATATAAAATACTGTAACACAAGAAATAAATTTCAGCTGTTAGCTGTCTGATTTTTTCTAGCAAAACATTGCAATTTTTGGATTAATATCATAGTTCTTTGAATTTAGGGCATTGAAAAGGGAAGAAATTGCAAAATCTTGAATTTTAAATATTATATATATCACAATTTTTTAAACTACGTCAAATGTAGTTCCTAATGTATTAAAAATGGTTTTTTGAACAGAAACTCTATGGATGTTTGAAATTTTGTACTGCCTTATGATAATAATGTATATATACCATGTTTTCCCCAAAATAAGACCCTGTCTTATATTATTTTGAACCCTGAAATAAGCGCTTGGCCTTATTTTTGGTGAGGTCTTATTATTTTTGGGTGTGTGGAGCAAGATGAGTCTCTGGAGAAGGGCAGCATATAAATCAAATTTAAAAAAAAAAAAAGATGGGGCTCCTCTTGCCATCTTACCTGATTTCCAGCTCTGCGTTTAAATATTTTTGGGGAGGGCTTATTTTCAGGAGGAGGCTTATGTGTTTAGAAGTCCGATAGGACTTATTACCCGGGGTTGCCTTATTTTGGGGAAAACAGGATACTTTGAAACTGTGATTTGATTTTCCCCCCCCCCTTCATTGCAGGGTTTTGTTTTTGGATTGTTGCTGTTCTTCGGTTTTCATTTTCAGTATTTTCTTGAACATTGTAAGCTTAAATTAGTGCTCTGACATTCTGGATGGAAATTTTCATTATTCAATAATGCATATATACATTGCCATTCTATTTCATACATTCAAAGCATTCGTTCAGTGGTGATGTTTAATCTGGATGCAGTTAACATCCTGTCACATAACAGTGGAAACTATTATTGAAACAATTTAAAGGCAGTGTTAAATTATATAGTCAAATGGGTTTAGAAAACAGCTTTGCACGCTTCCTGTATCCATATTGTGACAGCATTAGTCTTTGTACCTCTAGTGGAAAACAAGTAAATGAAGAAATACATGGTAGATTCTTCCCGTAATGGACTTTGACAGCTCTACTAGATTACACATAGAGCTAGATTCATTGAAACATGCAGAGGTCACAAATCCTTCCCTCTCCACAAAACAAAAAGGAGGGTGAAAAATGGACTGCTGCATTTTACTATAGGAAAGAAGGACTCTCTACTTGTATTGTGCTATTGGCCAACTGAGGTAGCTATTTACTGAGCCACCAAAAACAGCACCTATGTAAATGGGACATTTAAGTTCATGATCCAGCTATTTCCTCCATTCAGAATATTGAAGATTGAAGGCACATAAATTGTAAGATGTGCAGCTAAGAGAAAGACGAGCAATGGCTCATCTGCAACTAGATTCTTCCCTCTCCAGAGGACCATTGTTAGCAAATAGTTTTAAGGGAGGTTCCCTGAAGTGGAATGGGACAAGCCACAGCCAACTCATTGTGAGACAATTCACTGTTGGCCAACTCACCGCGGGATAAGGCAGGACAATTCAATAATTCAATTTAATTTAATTTTTGTTATTCACATTTCATTTTGTCCCTCCGTTGGCATCCTTTTTTTAATGATTCTGTTCCACTATTTCTTTGAAATTAGTGTAACTCTTGTCTGGTGATGACTTGTCCTGTGGTGAATTGGCCATGGTGAGTTGTCTCACAGTGAGTTGTCCTAGACTCTCCCTAAAGAATGAGTATGGGAGACAGGCAGGCAGCAGGCAGAAAGGCATCCTCCTTCTTGGCCCATTGTCCCCGTTTATCTTATAGGAAGAATCCAAAAGGATTATTTGCTTTTAAATATGGGTAGTCCTCACTTTATGACCATTCATTTAAAATCCCTTCAAAGTCATACAACAGAGAGATATGCCCTGTATCAGGAAAATCTGTTCAGGTGCTCTAATAGTTTTTGAGGAATTATATCACAAATATTGCTTAATGGAATTGTTGGTTTATCAGTGGTACTGAAGAAAAGAAATCAAAGTTGCCTGATTGTCAGAAAATCTTTTACAGATAACCCTATCTGTATTTGTTTGTTGTTCACAAGAAAAGTATTTGTCTATATGAGTAGAATAAATGGAATGTATGATACAATCCTTGCTACCTTACGAATATTCTTTGCCACTCTTTGCTTTCTGCTTCAGACTGGCCTAAACATCCCACAATATATAATAAGCGCTCACATTAGAATCCAAATAAGACAGAAAAAGTTCAGCAATTACAAGTCATCCCACAAATTGTGAGGGAAATAGCAAAGCCAGCAGTTTATATGATGGTGGGCACTTGCTTTTGGGCGCAGGGGAGACATATGATGCTTGGAACACCATTTATCGTGTGCTAGCACACATAGTTCAGTAGTCCCTCCCAAGGTCGCAAGATCCACCTAATATAGGAAATGCTACAACTTGAACTGCTGGGAATGCACTCCGCACACCTGTTTATCTCTTCATAAATATACCGTTAGAGTCATTTGTTTCCCAAGATGCGTCGGGAGCAACAGGAAGAAATTAAAAACATCACTCATGCAGGATCCAAAATGACCATTAGGCCACTGAGGAAAAGGTTTTCATTTAGAATGCCAGAGAGAAATGTAGGGATCAGCAGGTAGCGGGAGAAACAGAATGGTGAGTGTCTTGGTGGTACAAGTGCCACCCCCCCTCCCCCCAGATTACTGTTTATGCATCTCAGTAGAGTATAGGAAGATCAATATGGCTTTCTCCACTGTCATTTTCTTCACAGCAGCTTAGAAATCGTGTAACTCTGAAGTCTTTTTATAGACCTGATCCCTGATCCAGGAAGATTTGTTACAGACTGCAGCAGCATGTTTATGTAGATGGAATTCCTCAGAGGACTGTGTCATATTCAGCTCTTAGAAAAAGAAAAGAATGCCTCCATTGAGACAGAACAGCCCACGTCTGTGCAGTTACTACCGTGCACACATTATGCAGTTGAGGGACTGTAGATTCTGAGACCGGTGCGCTAGGAGCAGTAGCAGCTCTGGCTGGAAAATATTGACAACTGATTTAGATATCACAGCAACCTTAGGCAATGAGACTTAAAATCAAGCTACTTAATTATATTGGCAGACTTCTCAGCAGATACTGGAACTGCAAACAGGCACAGGCAAGCACTGAAGGAGGCAGATCTCTAGATCGTTTGTAAAAAAAATAATGAATGGCATCTTTACAAACAAGTTCAAGAGACTGCTATGTATTAGATGCAAGCCCTATTTATAGTGAAAGAACGTTCAATGGATTTGAAGCTGCTTTTTCTTGGGATAGAGGGATAGGGGTTTCCATCTGTTTCTCATGATGGATGGTATAACAAATCTGGCTTCGGATTATTCGATTCTGACCTTGTGAGAAGTTAAGTTACATCTTATATATGACAATGAGGAACTAAGCCTCATTTTGACTGATCTTTCAGCAGCCAAGAGCTGATATAAACAAGATGCCTTATGGTGCTTCAGAAGTTATGTTCAGTTTTGGATTTAATGAATTTCTAGAAGAAGGAATTCCATACGTATGAAGCATGTGCAAAACATGATGTACATATCATGGAGACTGCCAGTACATTGAATGGTCATTCTTGATAAATCTTTACAATTTGTGACATGTGAAAGTGGGATCAATTAATTATTCAAAGATTTAAAATTAGAGGACTGTCCTGTCATCAGTCATAGTCCTAAATCCATGAAACTTTTATTAATTTCAGCAAGAAACTATCCTGAATTTTTTTTTAAAAAAGCAAAAGGATCTTTATTTCTTTATGAAGCTTAAGAGAAACAGAAAATTTGAGTTTCAGTTTTAGCAGAACATTGAACAAACATCTTATACATATAGTCTGTATCAAGATTAATTTCTAATCAAGTTTTCTTTAAAAAAATATTTTCAACAAGAAATCAAAAGAGTGTATTAACAGAAACCCTGAATTCCAGTAGAGCCAAATGCAATGCTGCCTGAATCTTGCTAGGGTTCAAAGCATCAGATATTTTAGCTTTTGCAATTCTTCTCTTGTGTAATTCTGTGTAAAGGCAATCTCCAGGTTAAGAATCTCTGACTTCCTGTACTTATGAATTTATGAATAAGGCTGCCTATTTCTAAAAATGGCAGCTGGCATTGCCCTTCCTTGAGCTGACAAATTGCTGAAGAGACACAATGTTTTTGTGAGCCACTAAAGATGTGTTTATTTGATATATATAGTCTATTTTCAGTGGTTTCAGTGGTTCACGAAAACATTGCAGGATTGGTACAGAAGATGACTAGGCTGAACCTGAGGGCAGGGTCAAATGCATTATCAGTAACTACTTCCTCATAAGAGATCTAAATCTAGGCCCTCTTGAAGTTGGTTGACTCTTATCTGGTGTCAGTTTGCCTTGACCACTAGTAGGTCAGATTCTTATGAATAGATAGCATGAAATAAACCTGTAGTGCGTTTGAATTCTATTCTGTCTCCTGTCTCTTGATTTCCTATGCCTGGCTATTTCAGCGGTTCATCAACTCAAGGAAGAATGACACCATCCATCATTTTTAGTAATAGGCAATACTTCTTTTGTAAGTACCTTGTTTTTCCCAAAATAAGATATCCCCTGATAATAAGCCCAATCAGGCTTTTGAGCGCATGGCAATAAGACCAAGCACTTATTTCAGGGTTCAAAAAAATATAAGACAGTGTCTTATTTTCGGGAAAACACGTTACGAGTTCCAACTTACATACAAATTTGAGTTAAAGACAGAGTTAGGAATGGAACCTGTCCTTAACTGGGAGACTGCATGTACAGTATTTACTTGAGGCAAGCCTTTGAAATTCTGCAACTTCCTGTCAAGTATTTTAGAGAATCCTTTTCTCCTTCCCCTTTCTCTCCTTTCTTTTCTCCTCTCAATGCCATCAGAATCCTTTCTTTGTTCCACTTTACCAGTGTGAGGCTTTGGCACAGTTTCTTAATGCTGACACTGCCTTCAGGTGCTTCAGAAATTGAATCTGTGTTCAGCACGATGCTTCAAAGGAGGTTACAACAGCAGCACTGGATAACATCCAGGAAAATGCACCGAGTGTCAAGATAATTTTCATCTGCCATAACTGGGGAATTGACAAAGAAGATTGGCACTAGACACTTTTATTCTCAGAAGAGTTGTTTGGACTGCTATGCAATATAGCAGAGAACAATGATAATAATAAAAGAGCTTCTCCTGTATCATTAGTAATGGCCTTTAAGGAAGTACTTGTAATAAAATACAATGGGATTGTTTCTGCTCTCACAAGTGTTAAAGTGGGGAAAATACTTAATAACTGCTCAAACAACTAAGAAGGAGAAGCAGTGTTTTTCTCTTTCTCTCGCAATGTCTAGGTAGCTGCAAGGTTAGTTGTGACTTGTTGGGCTACTTTGTTGACAAAAATGGGAAATATTTAGGACTCAAAGCACACTTCGCATGAAATGTTAGCAGCTAGAGTTTTTAGCAAATTATGATGATCATATTAAACTGGAATTTGCTTCTGTGGCTGAGGATCCATTCTGGCTGAATGCATGGCTGTCCTTGGGAGGGTAGGGGATGAAATGTGCATGTAGTGAGTGGGCAGACAAACCACCAACCCAGAGCCAGAGGGCATTTCTCACCACTACAACTTGGTGAGAAAATGATGCCTCCATTAACATGGAGCAAAAGTCAGATTCCCCCAACCTTTCTTTCTCTAAGTGGAAGAGCTTTTGTTGTTTGGGAAATTTCAGACAGTTGCTAGGAGAAGACAGATAAGCAAGTCCAAGAAAGGAAACTGATGACTTTAGTTTCAGATATCAGACCATCCTAAAGATAATAAGTTTACCCGGAAATATAAAATTATTTTTTTCTTTGACTATGTGTTTTCGAGTCTGACATTTTTCTCTCTCTGATATTTATTGTCTCTGTAGGGTGGTTTGGTGGCCTAGAGGTGGAGCTCTTGCCTCACAATTAGGAGCTGTGAGTTCCATCCTAGGTAGCATCAAATATTTCTCCCTCTGAGCCCAAAGAGAAAATATCTGCTGTGAGCTCTGCATAGGCATCAGGAAGGGCATCCAGCCAATAAATGCTCAGCTCTATTCAATCGCCCTGACTCCACCCTGATGCAAGGGATTACAGAGTCATTAAAAGAAAAAAAAAAGTCTCTGTACAAGGTCAATATTTGTGTGTTTTATTTTACTTGGGATTTTTCAAAGAGCCTGAAGATTCTGGACTGCAGCTTGTGATTAAATATTGAAACAACTAGGAATATTCCACATTTAAAAATCAAAATAAGACAAAATAAATTTCTACTGCTATACTGAAGACAGTGGGGGAATATTAAAAAATAAAATGCAGAAGCACAGAAAGAAAAAAAAATGTACACAGTTAAATGTCAACGTAGACTAAGAAGACCAAGAAGAAACAAGGCGATATATCTAAATAAGCAATGCAAAGAAATTCAGGACAACAGTTGAACAGAAAAGGCAGGAAATTTATTGAAGAAAGTTAGAGAAATCAAGGGAAATGTAGACAAAGCGAGTCATGATAAAAATAAAGAAGACAGTACACTAATGCAGAAAAAAAGATATAAAGAAGAGATGGTGCATATATTGTGAAGGACTATAAAAAGAATCCTAAAACCCTTGATATGTATGAAGATATGATCCTTAAGCTAGAGCCAGACATTTTAGAAAATGAAGTTAAATGAACTTTGGAAAATAACAGAAGTTCAGGCTGATATGAATCAAAGTGATAGAAGCAAGGATGGTTTGGAAGGAGAGCAAAGAAAAAAAAATGTAGTGAATGGGATAAACTAGATTTAGACCTACTTTTAATTGCTTTGATGAGTCCATCTCACAGTTTTTCTACATTTTGCATAACACTCTTATTCCAAAATCAAACATATACATGTATATATGATCCTATATTCCATTCCATAGAAACCACCATATTATACAATGAACACTGGTAAGACTTATTTTTAACTCTTTATATAAAAATCAATATTTTCTACTCAGACTAAACAGTTCTGTATTTCTGTAGCAGAAGAGGAATCCATTAGGCATTGTCTAATGGAATATATTTTCTTTAAATTCAAACAGCTGAGCTACGAATTTCAAAACTGAATCTGTATCTAAGCCATGTTCAAATCAAGTAACAAGTAAACTCAGAAAGTTTTATTATATTTTGTTCCTGCCATGTACTTTGAAATTGAGTTTATAGCCCACCTACTGTATGTTAATAAATACAGGTAGTCCTTGACTTATTAACACAATTCAGTCCAACATTTCTGTTGTTAAGTGAGACATTTGTTAAGTGAGTTTTGCCCCATTTTATGATGTTTCTTGCCACAATTGTTAAGTGAATCACTGCAGTTGGTAAGTTGGTAACCCAGTTGTTAAGTGAATCTGGCTTCCCCATTGACTTTGCTTAACAGGAGGTCAGAAAAGGTGATCATATTTATTGGTTCGATTTATATGCCACCCTTCTCCGGAGACTCAGGGCGGCTTACAATGCGTTAAACAATAGCCTTCATACTTTTGTATATACCTGCTTAGTAGGGCTTTTTTGCCCTCCCCCAAGCGGTGTTCTTTTTTATACAAAGTCAGCTTATTGCCCCCACAATCCGGGTCCTCATTTTACCTACCTCGGAAAGATGGAAGGCTGAGTCAACCTTGAGCCTGGTGAGATTTGAACTCGCAGTAATTTCAGGCAGCTGGCAACTAAGTGCTACTTAACAGCACTTTAGTCCGCTGTACCTCCAAGGCCTTGGAACACAGCAACGTCATAAATATGAGCCAATTGCCAAGCATCTGAATTTTGATCACATGATCATGAGGATGTTGCAAAGATTATAATTGTGAAAAACTGTCATAAGTCACATTTTTCAGTGCCGTGGTAACTTTGAATGGTCACTAAACGAACTGTTGTAAGTCGAGGACTACCTGTAGCATGAATTCTATAGTTAAATGTTCTTAACAGGAGTACAGGCTAAACTTGGTAGTGTCAAATAGATATTAGGAAAAAGTTAGCAATATGAATTTCAGCCAACAGTATATCAGAACAGGTGTGTCCATCTTTTTGGCTTGCCTTGGCTGCATTAAGTGAACAAGAATTGTGTTGCGCTCCACATAAAATATATAATACAGTTAATGTATATAAATCACATAATAATGTTAAAAGTTTACAATCTTGTGGAGATACATTACTAGTGTTGTGGCCCGCCAGCGGCCTGCGTGAATTGTTGCTGATCCCGACAACGAGGAGGCTGGTGTGGTGCTATGCCAGCAGCCTGTGCAGCCGGTGCTTGAGTCGGACAGCGAGGAGGCTAAAGAAGATGTGGTGCCAGAGGCAAAGATTCAGTCAGGGCCTTCAGAACTCCAGAGGCTCCTTTAAGTGAAGAGAATGAAGAGGAGGAGCCTCTTCTCAATGCACAGGCACACAGAGCTGCCAAAAGGCAGGAGTGGTTCCTCAGGAGGAGGTCTCCTTGAGAGTAAGGCTTGGGGCTAATTGGCCACATGCTTAGCCTATTTAAGAAAGAATGCAGCTTGTAACAAGCTGCAGGAAACAACTTTAGTTCGTTAATCATCGTGTTTGGGATTTCTCTGCAACCTGGTTTCTGGGCTTTCTGCCAACTCCAGTAAGACTCTGACTATCTTATCTGTGGAATTCTGGTAGGCTGTTAAGAATGCTTATTAACAGCCGGCATTTGCTAAAACTGCATTATTTGAGTAAACTAAGTTTTGTTCAGAGTTTGTGTGTGCTGTGTTCTTTGGGATCCGTAGCTGGGGCAGAACAACTAGCTGTGCAGTGCCACATGCAACTGGGGCTGTTGGTTGCACATGCCTGTCCTAGAACTATGTTATGTTATGTTATGTTTGTTTGTTTAACAAGTTAATTAAACTTAAGTAATTAGTTTATTAATAATAAACTTATTAATTAAACAATAATTGTATTATTTACTTTTTATATATATGGAAAAAAAACTGTTTGTAATGTGACTCAGCCAACCTTGTTAACAATTTACTTAATACAGTGCTTTCGCTCCCAAAACTCCAATCCTTAAGGAAATACATTTCCTCCCTATTCAGAATTCCATATTAAACTAAAATTGACCCACGGCAAAAATTTTAATAGAACGCTGAATCAATAGTGTTTTCATCTGAATTAAAATTGGTCTTCAGAGTACATATCTTCCCAGCAATGTACCATAAACTATTGGCACCATGGTTACCAGGTTGTCAATCAACGTCTAGGAAATGGTACTATTATTTTGAGATGGAGAAGAAGAATTAATATGGTTCTAATCATTCATTCTATATGAAACAATGTGCAGCCGCCATGAGTTCATACAAGAGCTAGAACAAGCCATGCATATTTGAGTGTACACAAGTAGGAGTGCAGTTTACATACTTCCTAATTAATTAAGTGGACTCAAAGATATAGTTACTAAGGTGATAAAAACCAAATGAATTATCCATATTTAGAGTAGGGATGTTAAAAAAATATGATCTACCACTGTTTTCTGAAGGAGCCAATTTCTGTGACTTCCCAGTCTTCTCATGTCATCATCACCCAACCCATTCTAGTTAAGAACTGTAGAAAATGACCCTTATTGGTCAATGATGTGTTTCAGAAGCAGGATATAAATAGGTAAAGGTAAAAGTTCCCCTCACACATATGTGCTAGTCATTCCCGACTCTAGGGGATGGTGCTCATCTCCATTTCAAAGCCAAAGAGCCAGCGCTGTCCAAAGATGTCTGTGGTCATGTGGCCGACATGACTAAACGCCAAAGGTGCACGGAACACTGTTTCAAAGGTGGTCCCTATTTTTCTACTTGCATTTTTTATGTGCTTTCGAACTGCTAGGTTGGCAGAAGCTGGAACAAATAACGGGAGCTCACCCCGTTACTCAGCACTAGGGATTTGAACTGCTGAACTGCCGAACTGTCGATTGACAATCTCAGGGTCTTAGCCACTAAGCCACCACGTCCCTTAGGATATAAATAAGAATATCTTATTTATTCAAAATGTGTTTGAAAATAAGAATACAAATAGGAAGACTGTGCAAAAAAATACAGACAGTTCTCAGCTTACAACAGTTCATTTATTGACCATTCAAAAGTTACAACGGCACTGAAAAAAGTGACTTATGGCCATTTTTCACACTTATGACCATTGCAGCATCCCCGTGGTCATATGATTTACATTCGGATGCTTGGCAACTGGTTCATATTTATAACGGTTTCAGTGTCTCGGGGTCATATGATCCCCTTTTGTGACCTTCTGGCAAGCAAAGTCAATGGGGAAGCCAGATTCACTTAACAACCATGTTATCAATTTAACAACTGCAGTGATTCACTTAACAAACGTGGCAAGAAGAGTCATCAAATGGGGCAAAACTCACTTAACAAATTTCTCACTTTGCAGCTTAATTTTTGGGCTCAATGGTGATCGTAAGTCAAGTGTATGTGTTCTGGGTATGTGTTCATGGTACGTGCATTTTTTTATTAAAAAAAGAAATCCCTATGTTATCTTAAATAATGGATTTTAAACTATAGATGAAAGTATTTTATAAGTAGCAAAACTATAACTAAAGTAATGGAAATTCAGTGAAATTTATCTTATCTTAACAGTAGAAAACTTGTGAACAAGAATTTATTCAAATGACATATAGATAAAGGGAGTGTTGGAAGGGTAAAAATTATTCCTTACTAACTTGAACATGAAATGATCTACACATCTTTAGCTTCAATGACTTGATTCATTTGGGTGAAGGCAATGGTGGGATTCAAAAATTTAACAACCGGTTCTCTGCCCTAATGATTTCTTCCAACAACCAGTTCACCAAACTGCTCAGAAAGTTAACAACCGGTTCTCCCGAAGTGGTGCGAACTGGCTGAATCCCACCACTGGGTGAAGGTGAAGACAATATGGAGAATACCTCGTTGTGCATACAACATAAGAACTGGAGACTTAAAATACTAGATTAAATGAGCTTTAGCTTTTACTTGCCAATCTGGCAATACTATGTTCTTATAAAACTTCCATTTCTTCTCTTCTTACCCTTTTGGGACATTTACTATTTTCATCAAGTTTCCTTCTCCTTGCCTGTTATCTTTCCCATGCCATGGTGTCACTACGGATGCAGATATGTCAAGAACTGGGGGAAATGATTTGATTTGTGTCAGCAAAGAGCTTGTTTCATTTCCTAGTTGTCAGGACAAATGGTGTTTAAAAGATGGACTCTGCCTGCCATTCTACTTCAAAGGATGCAGGGGAAAAAAAAAAAGAATAACTTCGAAGGTCGAGACCTTCACATTCCTTCACAGGCTTCGTAATGTGAAATGTCAATGAGACAGCTCTGTGCCAAAATGGTTCTCAGGAACAGTAGAAGATGGGTGTACATTATTTGGACAATATGGAATTGCATGCGTTGGAACTATCAATGAGGACGCCAGGTTTTGGGTTACAGGTGGGAGAAGAGTAATTTAAGTTGCAGAAAAAAACATAAGAGTTGTGTATCGATGGGAAAGGATAGCAATGTGTGCTTCTTGGTATTCTCATGACACATTATACACTCACCTATTGCATATTCCAGTAGCTATTTTTCTTTGAAACATCTATTTACTGGTAGTCCTCAACTTACAACCACAATTGAGCCCAAAATTTTTAAGTGAGACAGTTGTTAAGTGAGTTTTGCCCCATTTTATAACTTTTCTTGCTCCTGTTGTTAAGTGAATCACTGCAGTTGATAAGTGAGTAACCTGATTGTTAAGTGAATCCGGTTTTCTTGTTTACTTTTGCTTGTCAGAAGGTCGCAAAAGGTGATCACATGATTTTGGGACACAGCAAAGGTCATAAATATGAACCAGTTGCCAAGCACCTGAATTTTGATCACATGATCATGGGGACACTGCAAAAGGTCATAAGGGTGAAAAATTGTCATAAGTCACTTTTTTCAGTGCCGTTGTAACTTTGAATGGTCACTAAATGAATTGTTGCAAGTCAAGGACTACCTGTATATCAGAAACTATTTCTGATTTGTATTTACCTAAATCATCTTTGAGAAGGTATAGAAACAGACATACAGTAGAACCTCTGGTCACGAACGCTTCTGACCATGACCAAATCAGGTTCTGATAAAAAAATTCACAATTTTTTTTTCATGGCTGATTTCCCCTTCCACGCCTTTTTTTTTGTAAGCGCCAAATTTCCAAAATTAGATTCGGGTCACGACCAAATCTGTTTGCAACCAAAGTTATGGAACAAATTATGGTCCTGACCAGAGGTTCTACTGTATTCTTCAATATGTTTCATTCCTTCTAGTACTTCCCACCCCAAGAAAATAAAGTTAAAAATAATCTCAAGAATCTTGTTGGTTATAATCTAATCTGGAGATCTTTTCCTTCTATCAAAGGATACTTTAGGTGCATGTATGAAAGGAATCTTAAGTTTTCTTTGAGTTGTAAATCAAGCCTTCAGATCTTTTCTGAATCTCAGCATGACTTTGTGACTGTTCACTGTTTTTCCTCTAGGCGCTATCAACTTTTAGTGTAAAAATTGGTCACAGAAGAAAATCATGATCCTTTTTTTCTGTCCCAGGGATAACTGTTCCAAGGTTTCCTACTTTTGTTACATCTTGTTGTAGATTGATTGCTTTCTTAAAATACTATTCAACAAATGTAATATCCATTTTCAATAATGCTATCTAGAAAATGATAATGTTTATGTATACTCGAGATGCTAATTTAAGAGTTACCTTGAGGTAATGCGGGAGTCTATAAATATAAATAAATAAATAGATAGATAAATAAAATAAAATAAAATAAAATAAAATAAAATAATAAAATAAAATAAAATAAATAAAATAAATAAAATAAATAAAATAAATAAAATAAAATAAAATAAAATAAAATAAAAAATATGATCACATGGACAGCACAAAGGCAGGTGAATTAATTAAATGAAATTTATCCTAGTTCTATCTAATATTTTGGCCTCCAACCCCTCACTGGAGAATAGCATACTATTCAGAAGATGATTCCCAGTCTCAAAAATTGTTGTGCATCTCTGCTTTATAAGATTGGATGACTTTTTATACATTTTAAAAATATTTTCCACTTATTTTGCTAGGACATCATGGGGAGAGTAGTACGAGGACAAAAGCTACTTTTCAATGTTTTGTCCCTAATATCTGCCAAAATGGTTGTATGGGCTTTTGTCTTTGAGATAAAATTTAAATGCTAGAAAATTTGTGCCTGACAAAATAATAAGTACAATTATATAGGGGATAAAATGGCCTAGCTTGTGTTTACATTTAATAAAAACAATGTATCATGAATTTTCCAGTCATGCCTGTCACTGTCAGTGTTGCAGTTTTTAGAGACTACCCAAAATGTCCCTCAGACGAGGATTGTTATCATGGAGCTATAAATTTTATTTCTCAGCCATAGAGAAATGGATGTGGAGAATGTTTGGATCCCAACAGAAAAATGCAACTTAGGAACTAATAGAGTTTGGGTGATGTTAAATTAAAAGCAATATATTAATTTACAGAATATTAAAAACCTATTAATATAAGGCAAAAATACAGTGAATCTGGCTTCTAGTGCAATATTTAAAGATGGATTCTGAACCCGATTTCTGGAATATTTTGCAACTTCTTAATAACAGTTTCATTGATTGACAGCCAGCCAGGAAGAAAGACTTCCTTTATGTAATTTCTTTCCAGAATTCTACTGGATTGGGATGAATAAAAATGTGTCGCAGAGAATCATCTTTTTCAAATTAAAGACATTAAAGAATTGAAGATTCCATCAGACTTAAGTAAGACCTCACTTAACTACCATAAGTGGATAATTGACACAATCCATACTATTGTAGATACATAAAACCTTTTATTAACCATGCATATTTAGAAAGAAAATTCCAATAACTTCCTAAAAGTTGAATGCATAACCTCAGGTAGAGCAAGATCAAGGAAAAAATGGGAAATACAGCGTTGATTGCTTCTTGTGTCTCTTGCATTATTCTTCTGTGAAAAGAATAATGGAAACTATGGAAAATAACTATGGAAATAACATCCTTCACCCCGATTATACTCCTGTATTAATTTGAATAAGAATGCACCTTCAATAATGAAGAAACCTGCGTGGAAGGATTGTGGTTAGGTTAGGAAGCTTTGATGGTAAAAAGAAAAGTGGCTCTCTTTTTTATTTTTCAGAAGTATAACCAATTTTATCTGATTGGGAGAATTGCTTTCTTCTTTTGAAAGTAAGTGAAAGGTAGGTGGGAAAAGTGCTGTTGATTTGCTCTGGGGTTGTTGTTGTTTTTTCCGCCATTCTTGCCTGGGAACGTTATCCAGAACTGAAGTGAGTAAAAGTACCATCTTATCTTTCTCAAAGAGCCATTCAAGGAGAAATAGGATGAAACAAAACTGACTTTTTCCACTAGAGAAAAGTTCTGATGGTGGTTAAAATGTCTGCAATAGAGGACCCTGAAAGTGGGCACAGATCTACTATTGGCAATGTTCCTCCAAACAAGAGACTCTAAAATGAGATATTGTAGGAGCAGGTTGTTGTGAGTCTTAAGCCTGTTACTGTTTTTCAAAGCACATCATCACTGTGAGCAAAACCCCACACCTTTAATCGATGCACAATAGCAGACTTTGGAAACGGACTGTTTACAGCTCTATTCTCCTTCAATTCTTAGATTTGCTCAGAAAGTTGCAATCCTACACAAGCTAAGCAGGAAATACAATCCACTGAACTCAGTGAAAAATGGTAAAATATGCCTAAATACACATGATAATTGGTTATGTTATGTAGGATAAAAGGCATATGTGGTTTTTTCATGGTTTTTTTTTTTTTTTTTTTTAGCAAACAGGAAAGATCAATGAGGAAACATCATCTATGGGAATGAAACATTTCTAACAAAATGAGAACTTCAATAAAAATAATGAATACATCCATAGAAGTAAATTCAATTTAATTTCCTCTTCCCAGAGCCTCAGGGTATAAAAACACAGTGACTTCTTCCTATATAGTAGATACCTTCAGGTAGTAATTACCTCCCAGTTGGAAACTATCAAATATTCTCTTTGGATTTTTTTTTTCTCCCTTAAAATGGAACATTCGGTTTGTCAAAACTGTACTCACAAATTTAACAGATGACCTGGGTCTTTGGCAGCTTGACAGATTTAGGTGCTGGGGAGAAAACAGAAACAGTGAGATACTAGCCAAAAATTGAACATTACCACCTGAGTTATGTGATACTATTTTTTAAAATTAATGTAACTTTAATGGTATTTTAATGCTTTTGTGGGTTTTTTTAAAGTTGTACACTGCTAGACCTTCTTAGAGGTATTCTTTGTATACTAATAGAAAAAAAAATAAGAAAATAAATCAATCATAGGTTTTCCCAGAGGTGTTTTTTCCAAAAGGCAACTAGACTTTCTTGGTTCTTTTCCTTGAAAACCAATTAATGACCAACTAAGGACTGCAAAAAAATATGTATCCTTCTATTCCCCACCATTCAGTTAGAACTGAAGAAGCTTCTTGAATGAGAAGTGAAATGTTTTCCAGGGGGAAAAAAAGCCAAGAAAGTCCAGTTGCCTTTTGGAAAAGCAACTATGGGACAACCATGACCTGGATGATTGAGAATTTCCATAGAAATAGGTTTACTGTAATTAATAAGATTAATAAAACTACTGTATTAGTAAGATATAGGAAAACATCAGTGGTGAAATCTTCCCTGGTTTGTCACCGGGTCACTGCCTGTGCATGTGTGGTGCACGTGCATCCGTAGTATGCGCCAAATGCACGTGGAAAAGGAGACTTGGGAAGGTAAGTAGAACAGCAGGGGGGGGGGGAATGACAGCTGTGCCGCCTGATTTAGATTCACTAGAAAGCAGGATTTCCTGCTTTCCAGCGATTTTAAATCACGTGGCACAGCTGATCTTCGCAAATACCGGTTCAGAGGAACTGGTAGCTTTTTTTTACTACCGGTTCGCCTGAACCGGTAGTTTTTATCACTACTGGTTCGCCTGAATCGGTGCATTTCATCACTGGACAGAAGTGGCAAGCAAGGAGAGAGAGGAAATAGTTACAAGAAAGTTGGAAGGAGATGAGAGAAATGGTTTGGTAATGTATGAGAGACACAGATTGGATCATGCAACATCTTGAAGACAAGAGTAAAAAGCAGAAATGGAATGCTCTACTTCTAGACTTGTTTACATTTGTTTGATATTTCTCTGGTGTTGGCTGATGAGGCAAAAGGTCTGAACCTTTTTTTTTTTTATATACCATTGAAACTGGCATTTTGCTCTTACATGAGATTCAGCCCATCAGAAGAATGGATGCTGATTGCATTTGATCAGTATTAACTCCCAGTGGAAGGGAGAACAACATAAGGAGAGGGTTGAGTTTGAGTCTCCAGAAGCCTGCAAGCAATCTTAAAGTTATTTCTCCATGGCCAGTGCATAGTGGGTTGCTGTAGCTCTGATAAAATCTAAGTGCTGCAGTCTATGTAGCTAATGTTTGTAGATGCTGATCCAGATGAGCATGTCGACTAGAATGGGATCAAGCAGAAGGCTTTATATTGAAAATATCAAAGCTATATGGCTAAGCAGTGGCTCCAGTAGCTTAATAACACTGGAGATGTCTTAGCTCTGGTGGTTCAATCCCTTGCACTGCATGGTAGGGTGGGCTTATGACTCTTGCCTCAGCTTTTGTACACCTAATAGTTCAAAAGCACTATCTATGCAATAGATAAATAGGTATCACTTCAGTGAAGAGATGAGCTGGTGTTCTGTGCAGGCAGGCAGTTTCTTGATGGCTCTGAACCTTCCCAGTTGTGGCACCTTTTTGTGAGGCAGCTCTGGGAAGGGAGGGGGCCTTGGGTGATGCTGCAGGAAGAGCTGCTCATCTTTCTCTCTAGTGCGAAGCCAGCTCGCCCTCCTGTGGTGCACCTTGGGAAGTGTGCAAGTGTGTCCTATAACAGAGCTAGTACCTTGGCAAGCCGAACTACTACTCTGCAATATAATTGTGATCGCCTGGCTACTGTAACAATGCTAAATCTAATGCTAATAATGCTAATAATGCTAATAATGCTAATAATGCTAATAATGCTAATAATGCTAATAATGCTAATAATGCTAATGATAATGCTAATGCTAATGCTAATAATGCTAATAATGCTAATAATAATAATAATAATAATAATAATAATAATAATAATAACAACAACAACAACAACAACAACAAGGTACTGGGACTTGCAAATTGAAGTTGAGCGACTGTGGAAAAAGAAACCGTGTGTTGTCCCGATTGTAATTGGAGCCCTTGGAGCAATACCCAAAGGGCTACCCCGCTATTTAGAAATCCTAAATTTGCCAGACTTGAACATTTTGACTCTACAAAAAACCACCTTACTCGGAACAGCTTACATCCTCCAACGATACCTTAACAGTTCCTAGGTCCTTGGTTAGGACTCGAACTGCTGAGCTATTAACCAGCCTCAAAGGCTGTGAATCTCACTAAAGATTAACTAATAATAATAATAATAATAATAATAATAATAATAATAATAATAATAACAACAACAACAACAACAACAATAATAATATAAATAGACATGATCAAGCTGCTAAATTAGTCCACTGGTCATTATGTAAAAAATATGACATACCTGTATCAGAAAAGTCATGGGACCACAAAGTGGAAAAAGTTATCGAAAATGAGACAGTGAAGGTCTTATGAGACTTTCGAATACAGACGAATCATCATTTGGAACATAACACACCAGATATCATGATTGCTGAGAGCCAAAGTGTACAGTTTATTGATATCACTGTACCAGGAGATGCCAGAGTAGAAGAAAAAGAACTGAAAAAAATCATGAAATATTATGACCTGGCCATTGAAACTACATGGCTATGGATGAAACATGTAACAGTGATACCCATTGTCATTGGGGCACTTGGTATCATGTCCGAGAATTTTATAAAACACATCAAGAAATTGCAGCTTCCTGCAATAACACCAGTGGAACTGCAAAAAACTGCGCTATTCAGAACATCATATATTTTAAGAAGATACTAGGACGCTGGCAGCAACCTGTATCAACCATTAGTACCAGTCACTCGTATTTGTGATACATTTTTAAATGTCCAGTTGACTGGGTGTCATGTTTAATAATAATAATAATAATAATAATAATAATAATAATAATAATAATAATAACAACAACAACAACAACAACAACAACAATAATAATAATAGCAACAATAATAATTAACAACAACAACAATAATACTATGTAGCAAAATATCAAAGCTATATGGCAACATATTCCTACTTCAGGACCTTCCAAAGATACTAAATGCAATTTGACAGGGTTTAATCTGATTAAGGTGGCAAACCAGTTGGACCATTTATTCTAAATAACATGATGGAGGATGATAGATTAAGAGATATTACCTTCTGGTACTGATGCAAAACGTCAACCCTTGTCTATCTGGTAACATCAAATAAATTCATTATGCCATTTTTTGTAAGCTTCTCCTGTCAGATAAATTCCTCATTTCCTTCTTACTTTTGGACAGGGAATCTGCTACTGCCTATAATTACTGCTAAATCTTGCATGGCTGCTTGTAGATTATGACAATAGATTACATGAGAATTTCATTATAATTAGTAGCTCAGTCTTGTTGCTAGCTGTAGTGTTTTCTTGCCTTTACATTACTTTCTGTTTCACTATTTATGGTACTATTATTTATATTTTAAATGTTTGGACTTTGGCAGTAATAAATATCTCTAATCAAATCCAGTCTAAACTAATTTCTGAGTAAGCAAATTGGGATGTCAATTTATCTTGTTCTTTTTAAAGATTCTCCTAAATATGTGTAACTCCCTAGGAGCCACAGCCTCAAGAAAAAGGACTGGAAGATTATCTTTGACAGGTTTTAGTATTTTTTTGACATGTTAATAAACATCACAGGTCACATCTCTCATCTCAAGCCAACTAGCATGGTTTCTGTTCTCAGTACTAACTGATAAATCAAGTGAACCAAAACAATGGCCTGAGTTTTGGTAAATTTCTGGCATAAAGCCAACTGCATAGAAAACAGTTTATCAAGGAAGAACGCCAAATGACACAATTACCAACAATTTTAAAATTAAAGTAAATTATTCCTAGAAAGTAAACAGGAAATCTCTTAGTCCAAACATACAGTTTAAGAAACTAACATAGGGAGAATGATGGTCTGGGAGATAAAAGCTGCAGAGGTGAGGGTATTTGAAATTTAAGCTAACTGAAACTTAAGGAAACAAGATTTCCTACATGAAGCGAAGCCAAATTTGAAATTTTTTAATAGTGGTGGGCGGTGAGAGAAAGTCAAGGGAATGACTTGGATGCCTGCTAGTGAAATAGGGCTTGCTGGTAGGTGCTGGTGATCGATGGGTGAGCCTTCTTCCTCCCTGGAGGGAGGGGGCCCTTGAAGATCTGCTAAGTTGGAGAGTGGGGTACAGTTTTCCTCATGGTCTTCATTTGTTCACAGCCTCCACCATCAAAGTGGCAGGCAGTTCCGTGGGTCAGCTAAGGAAGAGGAGGAGTGATTTCCGATGCCCCCTGCCAGCTTCCCAGAAGCAAGGTTAATGGGGGAGGCCGGCAAGAAGTTGGAAATTGCTCCTGCTCCTACTGTTTTTTTTTCCCCATCTGTGATCATTTTGTTTTTCTGTTTAGGTAAAGAAATATCTTTGAAAGGAGGATCCAAAGGGTCATGGGTTGTCTAGTATATATTATCCTTTGCTAGAATTATCTAACATTAGGCCAAGGATGGCATATAATCCAATGTTAGGAATCACTGGAGTCAGCCTTCCCAGGTGGACCTGTAGACTGGAAACACATGCAGATGAGCTAATTCTACTTTATTGTCAAACAAATTTCATAAATAGATGATAGATAGATAGATAGATAGATAGATAGATAGATAGATAGATAATAGATAGATGATAGATAGATAGATAGATAGATAGATAGATAGATAGATAGATAGATAGATTACTTTAATCAAATCTTGCTAGTGTGATAGTTTAAGTTTCCTGCCATCTCAATTACATCCTGGAATGCATTTCTCCCCACTGCTTCCAAAGATAATTTCCACATATCATTACACATATATAATGTCAATTTGAAACATGCCCTGTGCTGCTTCCCTCTGTGCTTCATTAGCAAGATCTCAGTTTTTTCACATTCCAATTTTTACCCCTGGTACCCACCCCATGGTTGATGTCAATTGTGCCTTAAAGTACATAAAGCAATAACACTGCACCAACCATTTATGTTGTTTCCTTATCACATCTTTGCATTACATTTCATGACTGAGAGGACAAGTCCACACATAACACTGGGCAGATGTCTGACGTATCACAACTGAAGTGGTTGGGGAATAACGAGAGGCACAAGCAAGCAAGTGACAACAGCTCTTTAATATACAGTGAGACTTCAGCAAAAACTCAGAGGCTGCAGCCCTCCTTATATACAATCCTGGAGGGACTGTCAGCCAATCAGAAACTTAGGCAGGTTTGAATTTCCCGCTGAAAAGTATCAATACATAACACCCCTCCCTTCCCAGAAGGCACTAGCATTCAAATATTTACATAAGTACACACAAAATCTCACAGGTGCCCTGGCCGAGTTCTTGTTCTAGTTGACCTGCGCAGTTCAGTGTTTGGTGGGGCGTCGAGCTGGTCAGAGGGACTTTCTGTCTCTCCCGGCTCCGCCAATGGAACCTCCTGGATTTTGTCCGGGGTGTGGTTATCCCCCGTTGGGAGTGGCGACTCGCTGGGGCAGCGCTGGAACCAGGGCTTGTCAGCTAAGTATTCTCTCGAACCCGGGCTTGAGTTAGCTGTTTTGGGAAAGTTGTTGTAGTTAGGTTCGGAGATGTCTAAATTGATATTTGCTTCACCAACTATCCTTTTTCTAAGTTGGTCTATGTGGCGCTTCCAGAGTCTGTCTACCCCTACATCTACCGTGTATGATTTTGGGCCTGTTATGCCCACTATGGTTCCTGCAACCCATAGAGGTCCGCTAGCATAATTGCAAGCGAACACCGGGGACCCAACCTGGAACTGTCTTAGTCGAAGCCTGTCTAACACGCACCGAAGCTTCCTGCCCATGAGGAGCTCGGCTGGGCTTCTCCCTGTGGCCGTGCATGGCATGGCATGCTGGACAGCTAAGAATTGGTCTATCCTGGCCTGCCAGTCCCTGTTATCTAGCCTGGACAATGCTTCTTTGGCCGTTCTTACGAAACGTTCGGCCAATCCGTTAGAAGCCGGATGGAAAGGGGCCAATAGGGCATGGCGGATGCCCAGTCCGGCCAAGTAGCCCTCAAACTGGGTTGCTGTGAATTGAGGGCCGTTGTCAGATACCAGAGTATCTGGTAGGCCGTGGGTGGCAAATAGCTTCCTCAGGACTTTGATGACTGCTTCGGCTGTGGTTGAAGGCATTAGAATTATTTCGAGCCATTTTGAGAAGGCATCGACTACAATTAAAAATGTTTGCCCGTGGAAGGGGCCGGCAAAATCAATGTGGATCCTCCCCCATGGCCCTTTTGGTTTCTCCCACTCTCGGATGGGCACCGGGGGATCGGGGCGAGACTCCTGGCAGGGTCTCCACTTCCCCACCCACTCGGAAATGACTTGGTCCATGTTGGGCCACCAAACATAACTGCGGGCTAAGCTTTTCATTCTGATAATGCCTGGGTGCCCTTCGTGCAGCAATTCCAAGATCCTCGTTCTCAGTTTCGTAGGTACTACCACCCTGTCACCCCACAACAAGCAACCCCCTTGCATAAACAATTCGTTACGTTTGTTAACATAACCTTGGTACTCCCCACCGTCCACTTTGACCGGCCACCCCTTGAGGACCCAACCCATCACAGTACGAATAACAGGGTCTCTAGCAGAGGCTTTTGCCACCTCACAAGAGGAGATAGGTCCCAAAGTCATAGCGTCGATCAGAAGGACGGGGGCTTCCGGCGTGGGGTTGGCAAGCAGGTCGGGTAGGGACAGTGGCTGAGGGCGTCCGCGTGGCCCAAAGTCCGTCCGGGTCGATGGACAAGTTGGTATGAGTAGGCTGACAGGAAAATGGCCCACCTGGTCAAACGTGGGGACAGGGCAATGGGGGTGGGCCTATCACCGGCCAAAAGTCCCAGCAAGGGCCGGTGGTCAGTCACAAGTTCGAATTGTCGGCCATAGAGGTATTCGTGGAACTTTTTAACCCCCGCAATTGCCGCCAGAGCGTCTCTGTCCAACTGACTATAGTTCCGCTCTGCGCTTGACAAGGTGCGAGGGTAAAACACAATGGGCGCCTCTAGGCCATTTGGCAGTCTATGGCCTAGGACGGCACCAACTCCTACGGGGGAGCAGTCACAAACCAATACGAGCGGTAGCTCTAAGTTGTATTGGATTAGGAAACTGTCCTCAGATAGAAGTCTCTTTACTGCCTCAAAAGCGGCTGCTTGTGGTTTCCCCCAGAACCATGGTACATTCTTCCCCAATAGTTTGTGTAGGGGATCTGCGACGGTAGCCTTGTCCTTTAAGAACATCGAATAGAAATTGAGCAGTCCAAGGAAGGCTTGGAGCTCCACTTTGGTTTTGGGGGCTGGTGCGCTCCTAATAGCTCTCACCTTACTTTCGGTAGGGTGGATGCCTGTGCCATCCACCCTGTACCCCAGAAATTCCACAGAGGGGACAGCGATCATGCACTTATTTTTCTTTAATTTAAGTCCCGCTTCTCTAAATCGGGAAAGGACGTTCCTCACTCGATCCCCTAACTGACATTCGTCCTGAGCGCTGACTAGAACGTCATCAAAATAAGGCACCATCCCCGGGAGCCCTTGCAAGAGGCGCTCCATGGTGCTTTGAAATAGGCCGGGTGCGACGCTCACCCCAAACTGGAGCCTGGTGCATTTAAATGCACCCCTATGAGTTACAATTGTCTGCGCCTCTGCCGTGGCATCGTCGACTGGTAATTGTTGATAGGCCTGAGCTAGGTCTAATTTGGCAAAAAATTTTCCGGGCCCCATGGAGTGTAGTAGATGATGCATGATCGACACCAGATAGGCGCTTGGCTGCAAAGCCTTGTTGATCGTGCACTTGTAGTTGGCGCAAATCCTGATTAAGCCGTCAGACTTTACTGGTGTCACTATGGGGGTCTCCCATTTCGCATGGTCGACGGGGACCAACACCCCTTGTTTAATCGATTTGTCCAGTTCCGCATCGATCTTTGATTTCAATGTGAAAGGCACCGTCTAGCTTTAAGTCTTATTTGGGCTACGTTGGGGTCTAAATTTAGGGAGATAGGGGTCCCCACATACTTGCCCAACATATCCCTGAAGATGTCCTGGAACTCATTCAGGAGGCTGTCCTTCAGTGATGGCTCGGACATTCGGTGGACGCCGGTGAAGCCCATGCCGAGGGCTCGGAACCACCCCATGCCTAGAAGGCTAGGCAGCTGCTTTGTGACGATTGTCAGCGGCAGGTCTTTTTCGAAGTCTCCGTAGGTGACTCGGAATGTGCCCACGCCTTCGAGGGGGACCCGGTTCCCCTGGTAGTCTAGGATGTGCAGTCTTTGCTTGGATAGCTGGTCCTTTCGGAACGACAGCAGGATGGTCTTTAGGGTCGCCCACGACATTATGGAGAGTGCTGATCCGGTGTCGATCTCCATCGAGCATGGCTTGCCGTTGATTTCGACCACCGTGCTGACTTTGTCCTCGATCGCTGTGCTGGCCTGATCTATGTGTATGCTGCGGCCATCTCGCGGTTCAAATTCGCGCCGTTTCTTCACACCGCCTTCTCTCATTGGATGCTTCTGTCGGGTTGATTCTGGTTGGCTGCGGCGCTCACGTGGTTGGTGTTTTCTGGGCAGAATGGCTCTACAGACTCGTGCCAAGTGCCCTTTTTTCTCGCAACGCCTGCAAATAGCCTCTCTGTATTTGCAGGACAGTCTATCATGATGCACGCCACAGCTGGGGCAGTTTCGCCGGGGGCTGCCTGCATCTTTTCTCTGGTATTCTGTTCGGAAGACGTCCTCATCTGACTCGGACTCCGAGCTGGATCCGGCATCTTCCCTGTGCACTGGTGCAGACTTGGGACTGTCTTTGCTGGTCAGCGGACGCTGCAGCGTTTCTGCGGCTTTTGTGGAGGCTTCATGAGCCCTGGCCTCATCTAGGACTCCAGCAAGCATTAAATCAGGCTTGGCGAGCAGACGCCGTTGTAGCCTTATGTCCCGAACACCACAGATTAGTTGCTCAAGCAACGCATCGTCCAAGTCCCTATAGTCGCAATGAGTTGCGGCTTTACGCAGGCTCGCCATGTAAGCGCTGACCGGTTCTCCCTCTCGTTGAATGCGCTGTCTGAGTTGGTATCATTGCACGAACTTGGAGGGCACGGGAGCGTAGTGAGCCTGGAGAGTTGCCATCAGGGTGTCCCAGGAGACGGTCTGGACCGGCGTTAGCTCACAAAGTGACTCTGCCATCTCGAACACGTCCAGTCCGCAATGGCTTAGGAAGAGGGCTCTCTTCCGATTAGCGGAGAGTCCCTGCTTGTCGCTGGCTTCAAGCGAGCACTCAAACCTCGTTAGGTACGAGACCCATTTTTCGCGGGTCGGATCAAAAGGCTTGGGCGGAACGTAGGCAGACATGTTCGGTATGCCTCCTGTAGTTCGCCTCATCACCTAGCTGAAGCTCGTGGTCTCACTGGTTCACTTCTTGTGGCCTCAATCCCACCTTCGTCGCCAATGAAGTGGTTCGGGAATAACGAGAGGCACAAGCAAGCAAGTGACAACAGCTCTTTAATATACAGTGAGACTTCAGCAAAAACTCAGAGGCTGCAGCCCTCCTTATACAATCCTGGAGGGACTGTCAGCCAATCAGAAACTTAGGCAGGTTTGAATTTCCCGCTGAAAAGTATCAATACATAACAACAACTGTTCTTATATAGGGCAGCCAATTGACCAGCAGAGGTCCCACATAATCACTTTTAGCAAATCCTGAAGGCTGCCTGCAATTTGGCAGTTCAAATCTCACCAAGGTTGACTCAGCCTTCCATCCTTCCGAGGTCGGTAAAATGAAGACCCAGATTGTTGGCGGCAATATGCTGACTTTGTAAACTGCTTAGATAGGGCTGTAAAGCACTGTGAAGTGATATATAAGTCTAAGTGCTATTGTTTTTTCTATTAAGGTTACTTTTTACATTCATCTATTGATTGACATCATCTCTTTCATCATCAAACACTTTCTGGCTGGTTATCTGAATATCTGAAACATCTCGAGATGAGCTCTTCTGTGCATTGATTTCTTCCTCTACTGAACTAGGTTCCTCTGCCTGGAATTCAACAGCCCCTCCCTCCTGGGGATCCAGACTACATTCCATCACACTGCCATGTGGAAATGCCCTTATAGAAAATATGATCTAAAATCTCCCTTAGCTACAATACTCAATGCCTTTTAGTATTGTGCTCATGAGTCTTTCAAAGTACTTTCTTCTAGCAAAGTTAAAACTCTCCCAACAGATGGAAATTCCATTTTAAAATTCTACATGGATGTCATCCTAGGTACAGAAATGTTGCTTATGGAATCCAGAAGGATCCTCAATGGAATATTCTTGAAGCTTGTTTTTATTGTTGCATATTCTATGTTCATAAGTTCTTGGTGCTGGAGTCTAATATAATTTTATTGAGAATTGCAAGGCTTTCCAGCTATATTTCTTCTCTTTTTCTTTTCTCCCATTCTTCCTTTAATTTTTTAATCTTTTCCTGTGTTCTGCACAATGTGTTAACTTCAAAAGGGGGCATACTTATGGCACTGCACCCATTTGGGTAATGTCATATCTCAGGCAGCTCTGACAAGCCAAAAGTGATTATATTCAAAAGAAGGCAAAGCACAGATGACAGCATCTGATTTCTAATGTATTGGAGGCTGTCCAAGACTCACAAGAAAATATTATCTTTCTTTCAGAACTAGAGAATAATTATATAAACATTTGTGGAGAATGAAGTAGGGAAGCCAGAAGAGAGAAAAACATTTCAAAGGTGAAAAGGAAGGGACCATGATTGAAGGCTCCAGGTATCACATTCCCATGTTCTTTACAGAGGGAGTTTCAGAGAGGAAAAGGGAGGGGGGAGATTACAAAGCAAAAGGAAAAGTTATTATAAAAATCTATGCAGCACACTTGTGAAAGCACTAGGTTAGAGATAAAAAGAAATTATTCGGAGGGTGAACAAGGGAGAGAAAAGTTTTTCTGCGAAGACTTTACTAACAGAGTTTGTAGAGACCAAAAGGAAATAGTGGATGTACTGAATCAGTTTGAAAAATTGCATTATTATTATTATTTTAGAAAGAGAAAAACTGTGATTTGCTTTTTCAGCCATAAAGAGTTCTATTATCAGGCATCATTGATGCAATAATTTTGCATGAAGCTTATTTTAAATGCTAATTTCTGAATGTTATGCGGAACAGATTTTAATACAACCTGGCTTGTGAGCAGGCTAAGTAGAGAGATTATTTGAGAAAGTTTACTGAGCATTACAAACAACTTTATCTTAATATTTCAGAACTTTAAAATACTACATTGAAACAATAACTGTCTTCCACCTTAAAACACAAACCTATAGATTAGTATATTAAAATATACAGATATTTTATACATAGTGTATTAAAATATAGATAGATACCTGTATATAAAATATATACAGAAAATGTATTAATATAGATTTAAATCATATGCAATGTCAATTTATCAATTAAATTACATGTGTGCCAAAAACAGCAGGAAAAAAAAACACAGACATAACCTGCATAATTGATATACATCTCCAAATAGCATAGCAATTTTTTTTTTTTTGCTCCATTGAAGTAAAATGTTGCAATCCCTATTCTCTTAAACATTACAGATTTTTCACTATTCTAAGGTTCTTCAAAAAGAACTGAATAGCTACATTGATCAATATTGTTTTTAGGCATTTTAATTCAGTAAGTTTAGGCTTGTGATAAAAAATAGGGTGTCCCTGTGTATAAATCAAAGAATGTAATATCATGCTTGAGTGTAGTAGAAGCAGGCATGAAATGCTCCCAGTTCGGACCAGATCGCCCGATCCGGTAGCGATGGAGATGGAGAATTTTTAGCAAAAATCCCTGCCCCCTCCCATGCCCAGCTGAGCCGCGCAATCATCAGAGGCTTTTTAAAAATTATTATTTTTAAAAGCATTTTTTCTACAACCTCTTCGGCTGAAAAAATGCTTTTAAAAGTAAAAAAAAAAAAAAAAGCCTCTGATGATTGTGTGGCTCAGCTGGGATCGTCAGAGGCTTTTAAAAGCATTTTTTTTCTACAACCACTTCGGCCGAAGAGGCTGTAGAAAAAATGTTTTTCCCAGCTCGGTTGCCTGATCAGCAGAGGCTTTTAAAAGCACTTTTTTTTACAACCTGTTCGGCCGAAGAGGTTGTAGAAAAAATGTTTTTAAAAGAAAAAAAAGCCTCTGATGCGGCCCCGTTGTGAACTGGTAGTAAAGGTAAGTAGAACCCACCCCTGCTCCCGGTGATTTCTTTTCTGTGGGAAACAGGTCCAAATGGCTCTTTGAGTGTTTGAGGTTGCAGACTCCTGTGTTAGGCCATGGTTTGTTTACTCATAGTTCATTGAACAAGCCTCAAAAGGGTGGCATCATATACTGAACTATACCATAAAGCATGAATTATATACTATAATAGACTGGCTTGATACAACACAATAAACCATAACCAAAGAAACCATATTAAATTTGGCATAGTTTATGAATGCAAATCACATTGTTGAACATGAACAAGAGGGTTTTTTTTCCCATTCTGTGTAAATTGTGTGAAATCTATGACTTCCTTTGACTTCAAACACCAACTTTCTTGCAATATGCTATGGTGGCGTGACCTTGCAGAGAGTAAAAATATTGACAGTTCGGTGATTTTGTGAACAATGCTTCTCTTTAAACAATGTCTCACTCTTCCTTTTTCGGCCAATACCTTTATTCAATAAATGCTTTTTTTCTTTAGAAGCAAAATAATAGATGTGCAATTTTCTTTCAAAATAATTTTAGAGATTTTTTTTTTGTAGAAAATGCACAGTGTTTTATTCCAATTTTCAGCACCAAGATGGAATTGAGTCGCTTTGACCCCAAAGTTACTTTAAAGGTACTTTATAGTGGGAACTGAAATGGTTTGATGCTTGTTAAACCACATAGAAAACTTGGTCAATTCTTGCTTGTTTAAATCTGATATTCCTCTAAAGACGTGTTTACAAATAATCCTGAATTTTTAACGAGAGATATTTTACTGCATTTTCTCCTGTTTTTGCATGATTTATGCCACTCTGTGGGACTGAAATTACAAATCTTGTAATATAGGAGTTGCGCATAAAAACACTGGAAAGCCAGTTGGCTGTTTCTACTTGATTGAATTTAGCAGCAATTTAAAATTCATAAATTACTGGTGGAAAATCTGGATTAGGGAGATATGTAGCATCCTAGTTGTGTAGATCTCCACTGGTGTGCTTCTGCTCTCTTCTCAGTTTATGGCAAGTATATTTTAAAGCTTCTATATACACTGTTAAACTTAGTTAAATCTCAGCTACACATTTGTTATGCCAAGATGGAAAAAAAATAAATAAAAGTGTAAACATTTCAAGGTTAATCTGATCTACTGTAGGCAAAAAGCTAATCACTAACAAATGAAATCTTATTTTCTTGAATATAGCTTGGACTTCCTTTTGCCATAGGGCCAGTCCTAATCAGCTTAAGATATTATCTTTATAATAATAAAACTTCAACAAATCCCAGGGTGGGTCTGTGAGTCGTATGTGCAACAAATACAGATGATTGTATCAGCGATGGGGTGACACTATTAATTTTCATATGTTCACTGAACAATAACAATTTGCCAAACCTTTTTCAAATTGAGTTTGCCAGTTTATTTTTGATTAACAGGATATGTTTTCCTTTTTAAAAAATTAAATATGTGGCCTTATTCATGCACTGCTTGGTTGCATAGGGATTTCTAATATAATTTGACAATCATGGTCAGAGAATATAATTGCTAAGTTGAAGCAAGTTGCTGACTGCTAAAAATTTGTTTAAAAAATGGATTTCTGCTGTGAGGATGATGAACTAAGAAATCTGATTAAACTCTAGGTGACAGCTTGGTCATTCTGTAACATCCAGAATTCTCTGCTGCTTTTTTTGTCTTCTTTCTACCTTTCCTTTAGCAGGAATAGAGAAAGGATTAAAGACAGACTGACATGGCCACAGTTTTGTTCTCTAGTTTAGATCCGTTTCATCAGTTCAGTTTGCAGAATCTGGATTAAGAATGTCATATATTTCTGATCCCAGGAGAATCTGTGGAAATCATGTTTCAGATGGGCTAAATAATTCCCCTTTTCAATACAAACTTTTCTTTAAGTCTCCCTGTCAGATGAACTGGAGCACATTTTTATAATATTTTTATTAAGCGCTACAGGTAGTCCTCTATTTACAACAGTTCATTTAGTGACTGTTGAAAAAAGTGACTTATGTACTGTTTTTCACACTTATAACCTTTGTAGCACCCCCATGTTCATGTGATCCAAATTCAGATGCTTGGCAAACTGAGTCATACTTATGACCATTGCTGTGTCCCAAGGTCATGTGACCACTTTTTGCAACGTTTGGCAAAGTCAATGGGGAAGCCAGATTCCTTTAACAATCATATTTCTAACTTATCAACTGCAATTAAACCTCTTTAAACCCCAAAAACCTTAATGACTCAGGAAGCCTAGGTCACAACACAACTATATATATTCAATACATAACAATTCCCCTTCAGATAAAGTGCTGGAACCGGATTTCTTCTTATTCTTCATTCCTTCTCACCAAAATTTTCAGAACTTTAACAGATTTCTTTTGTAAATCCAGAATAGGAAAATTATCTAGGTCATTCTTTTGGTTTGGTGAGGCATCAACCGGTTTCATTTGAATATTCAATGTAGCATCTCCTTTCACAACATTCTCATATCCATCTCTTTTAGATATACTTTCAAATCAGACTCAGAACTGTCTAGTAAAGCTTTTTGTTTTCCATATCATCTTCCTATCTGTCTATAATGGAAGGCATTTTTAAAAATAACTTTGTTATTTTAAAATAATTTTGAGTCCTTTGTTCATAAATATCCCCGAATATCAAGTGTCCAATGTTAAGAGTATTTTGTGCCATTCTGTTTTAGTAAATCATTCTATAAATCAAATAAAAGTGCTCTTCTGCTTTAATTGTAATCTTTAATTCCTTTAAGTTTCCACTAGTGTCCAACCTTCAAAACTTGTCTCATCATATTTTTAATGTTTTTAAAACAATAGAATTTTTCCATAGGAAGGATTATTATAATTAATTTCAAAATCTTATTTCAAATCCAATCAATGCTCTAACCACCCTTTAATAATTCATTCCCTTTCCCTCAAAAAATAATTGTTTTCAATCCTTAAAATTGTATAAAATTTATTTCACCAAGGGTTGAAGAAAACTCACCCAGTATAATAAAATTTACCATTATGGAGTTTCCTAATATACAATAAACAAACAAACAAATAAAAAATTAGCAAGCAATTTCCAAAAGTGATTAAGTATGCAAATTCTGTGTCCTTTTTAAATGTGCTGGGCCACAGTATAAACTATGGTGACATTCCCTTGTCTCAAAATGCTCACTGGAAATCTCTCTCTCTCTCTTTTTTTTTTTTTGCAATCTTCACAGGGATAGCAGCAGTATGGGATGCCTGTGGGTGATCCCAGTCCTTTCCTTTGTCTGGAAAGAGTCACAAAGAGTTGGCTTTTTACTCTGATTCTTCATTCCTCCAGGGTTATTGGGTCCATTCTCTGCAGAGGTATCTTCAGTTTTCCATTTCTTCCTCAGAAGTCAATCTGGAGCATATCTATGGAGATTCTCAATCATCCAGGTCATACTTATCCCAAAGGTATTTTTCCAAAAGGCAACTGGGGTTTCTTATTTTTTTCCCCTTGAAAACATTTTGCTTTGTCATCCAAGAAGCTTGGGGAACTGAAGAAACTTCTTAGATGAGAAGTGAAATGTTTTCAATGAAAAAAAAAATAAAGTCAAGTTATCTTTTGGAAAAGCACCTTGGAGACAAACTAGAGCATATTGTTAAAGGTGGCCCTTCCTACTCTTTTCTTAGGTGAAGGCCAAAATTCTGATCTGGCTAGATCTAAAACTCTTTTTTTTCTGAACAATAGACTTAATTTAAATTAAATCATTTTCCCTGTTGAAATGAAGGACAAGCATTTTGTAATGCAGATGGGCATGAAAGGTAATGAAGAGTTGATGCCACATAGTAGCTAAAAGCAAAACTTTTGCACCTTTTCCGTTTTCTACAAGGCTGCAGAATTAAGGACTTTCTATCCCATCATAGGAACCTGAAATGGTTACTTTCTTTTGAATGTAACATGAGTCACCACATAAACCAGACCGTTTCCTTCTTGCTAGTGTACCATTCCTTTTTAAAAATTATAGTTGAAAAAAGAAATGTCTTCTGAATATGGACATTGGACATGATGTCTGTAGTAATGGGCATTGCAGAACATTAGGTTCAAAGACATTTAAATGATCACTAGTCCAATTTCATGCCCAGAACACGATTCACTAGAGCATCTTTGACGGATGATGACCCAGGTTAGGTTCGAAGACCTCTAGTGAAGGAGAACTCATCGCACCTTATGGCAGCCTGTTCCACTAGCTGGATTTCTTTTTCTGATGTCTACCATAACATTCTTTCATTATACTTTTAGCTTTAACATTAGTTCTGATCATAGCCTCTGGAGTGATAGAGAACAAATCCATTCCTCTTCTGTGTGACTATGGAGAGCCACAAAGATAATCTCTGGAGAAAATGTGCAGCATCAGTAACAAAAACACGTTTTAAGCCTAGGAAACAAAGAAAACATTAGAAAGAAACTCAGATTGGCTCTGCATTAACTCAGCTCCCTGGGATATGAAAGGGAAAGAAAAACAGTCCAGCTTTCAAAATTCTGTTAATAATATGCCTATATCAATATGCCTAATTGAGTTCTAGTCATTCTTGAAGAGACTGTTTAGTGACATGGCCTACCTCAAAGGGATGAAACATTTGAAATATTTGAAGACAGTTATCATAATTCTCCTCAGGTATCTTTTCTAAACATACTCAGTTCCTTTAACTGTTCATCCTAGAGCAGGGGTGTCAAACTCACATTGTTATGTGACATATTGGGACTTTCCACCCTTCACTAACCAGGCGTGGGCGTGGCCAGCATGTGACGCATCTGGCTCATGGGGCATGAGTTTCACAACCCTGTCCTAGAGCTTGGTTTCAGGATTTTCACCATGTTGACAGTCCTCCTCTGAACTTGTTTGAACTGTCCATTATGAATTGCGGTGTCCAAAATTGGACACGGTCCTCCAAATGTGGTCTAACCACAGTAATGTGCAATATTTCAAAACACCATTTAGCTTTTCACCAGCTTCATCACATTGCTGGATGATATGTAATTTGTGGCCAGCTAGAATGTTCAGATCTCTTTCAGTGCGTTTTTTCTAGCCTTATGGAAAATGTTTACATTTCTCCGTGTTAAATTCTATTTGATTCATTTCAGCCTATCTGTAACTGTTGGAATCATTTCTTTTATCTAAAGTATAGTATTAGCTATCCCTCTAACATTTTTGTGTCATCTGAACATTTGTAAGAGTCCTTTTAACTCTATAATCCAAAATACTGAGGAAAAAAAAACTGAACCGCATGGGGCCAAGATGCAGCCCTGTGGCACTCCACTTGACATTGAATAAGCATTCTTTGAGTGCCAGCATTCAACCAATTTTGTGCTCATCTAAGAGTATTATTATATAGTTCCATATTTTATCATTTTATGGAAGAAAATATCACAAGGTGTTCTACTGAGGGCTTTCCTGAGATCGAGGTATGCTGTGCCTATGGCATTCCCCTGATTTACTAAACAAGTCACTCAGTCACAGGAGGAGGTAACAAATTCAGCACAATTTGTTTGCAACAAATGTATGTTGGCTCCTGTTCATTGTAGCATACCTATCCAAGTCCTCACAAAGATGCTGCTTGAGATTCTGTTCATGGATTTTGTGCAGGATGGATGTCCAGCTGACAGATCTGTCATTCCCTCTTCCCTTTTTTGAAGATCGGGATGACGTTGCTCTCTTCCAGTCTTCTGGCACCCCACTAATCTGCCAAAAGTTCTAAAAAAATTACCAATGAGGGTTATATGAGCTCCTCTGATAGTTTGATCAGGTTGTAATTCATCTCATCCTGAAGATTTGAATTCATTTAAATCAGGGGTGTCAAACTTGTGGCCTGCAGGCCGGATGTGTCACATGCTGGCCACACCCACTCCCGGTTTAGCAAAGGGGGAAAAGTCATGATACGTCACATGATGACAATGTGACAATGCAATGTTTGACACCCCTGATTTAATTTAATGAAGTTTTCCCTTACTTTTTCCTTGTCTATCCTACAGTTCCTCCTTCTCTCTGTGGCATATACATGATAAATTAGGATTCCATTACACCTTCTGAGCATAGACAGACCCAAACTAGGAGGTCATGAAAGTTCTGCCCTCTATCATTGCCCAAATTTGCTACTTTCTCTTCCCAACTGACCTACATTTTCTTTGGCTTTCTGTTTATTTCTAATATACCTAAATAAGCCTTTGTGTTATTTTCAGCATCTCTGACAAGTATCAGGTCATTTGAGCCTTAGTTGACTGTATCATGGCAATATTAACTCACAAAGTAAACTAACAATCTGAAGATCGTCAAATGACAGTCTCAAAGGTGCTTTTTCAAAAGGCAACTAGACTATGTTTTTTTTTCCCCTTGAAGAAAAAGAAGATGCTTCATTTTCATCCAAGACTCTTCATCAATTCTGACCGGATGGGTTGGGTGGGGGATGGGTGGGCGAAAGGATGGAAGGATTAGTTTTGACAGGACAGGTCCAAATGATAGTTTTATTAGTTCAAAACTAGATCCCTCTCATTTTTTCTTTCTTTCTGTAAATATTATTTGTGATAGGTGACCTTCTGTGTTGGATATGTTCGCCACCTTGAGTTATTCGTAAAAATAATAAAGTGGGATATAAATAAATGAAATTAAAAAATAAAATAAATATCTTACTTCATAGAGTTACCAAACAGGAGATGGATCTTATCAGTTGGGAAAGATTATTTTAGAATATGCTTTACAGGTCCACCTCAATTTAAAACCATTCATTTAGTGACCTCTCAAAATTACAACAGCACTGAAAAAGGTGACTCATGACTGTTTTTCATGCTTAGGAACAGTGGTGGGCTGCTGCCGGTTCGGACTGGTTTGGGCAAACCAGTAGTTCCGACCAGGGCTGGCCCCGCCCACCCACCCTGGCGCTATCATGTCCTATATAATCGCTGGTTTTTCGATGCCACGCACATGTGCTGAAGGCGTGCGCAAGAGCAAAGCAGGATTTTCAATTCCGGGCAAATCAGTTGTTACAAGGGCAGCAGCCCACCCCTGCTTACAACCATTGCAGCATCCCAATGATCACATGATCAAAATTTAGATGCTCAGCACCTGGTTCATATTTATGATGGTTGCACTGTACTGGAGGCAGGTGATCCCCTTATGCATCTTGCTGACATGCAAAATCAATGGGGAAGCCAGATTCACTTTACAACTGTCTTCCTAATTTAACAACTACAGCAATTCAATTAACAACAATTGGCAAGAAAGGTAATAAAATGGAGCAGAACTCACTTATCAACTATCCCACTTAACAAATTAAGAAATATGGGGCTCAATTATGGTCGTAAATCGAGGACTACCTGTATAGGGATATTTTTGCAAGAAATCTGGGGATATTATAGGGATATTTTTGCGAGGAATCTGGTCCCCCTCATCTTTCTTATTATGTCATGCTGGATGATGGAGGCTTAATTCCTACTGTTTCCTCCTTCCTAGCTTATTTGTCAGTGGGGGATAATGGTAGTTTAATACTCTGATGTTGTCAGCAGATGGCTGACGAAAGCTTAGTTAAATAAAATTTTAATTATTTTAAAATTTTAAAATTTTAAGCTCCGGAGCTCACAGGATGTCTGCTTCTTTCTTTATGAATATATCTGGAACTCGTATTTTTATAATAGTTTGTAATATATATATATATATATTAAGGCTTTGAACATCACTTGCTTACCCAGTTCTTGTACACCAAGAAAGTAGGGTGGATTTAGCATCTGCCAATTTTTGTATGTGGGAATATTGGCAGAAGGCCACTCCGAGGCTTTCCCTAAAGACACAGATTTTTTTTTTCCGACACCAGAGGCTGTGTAACAAATTTCTTCCTTTGTCTGCAAGCTTTATACACACAAAGGGAGAAAATCTTCTGCTCCCCTCAAAGAGATGCCAGGTAAGGGAAATTATTTCTGGCATCCATTCCTGCTTCCATTCCTCAGTGCTATACCTAACATCAATAGACAACTGTCTACAGTGATGGAAATAAGCACACTTCTCTCTGAGCACGAGTTGAAAAATTAATCTCAAGTGGCCCATTTTCCTCTTATTTCAAACAAGTGGCTTCCTTCTGATTTTGAAGAAGAAATAATCAGCTTCTTGCTTTCAAGATTTCCACAGAGCTCAAGGGAATACCGACAGAAGCACCTGTCACATATATTACTATTACTAGCTTTCTAATTGCCTGAAGCATGAGACTGAGGCGATTATGCATTTCCTATAGAACCAAACAATTTTTCTCAATCTCGCTTTCTTTATTGTCCTTGATGTTTCATTTAAAGTTCCAACTTGGCGCATGATTTAATGTGTTTTGCCATTATCTTTTAACTTTCAACATGTGGCTTTGTAGTTCTAATAAAGCTGATTTATTTCACATATTTCATTTGCAGGCTATGCCTATATATTTAGAGAGAGGGGAAAATGAGGTGGGGAGAGGAGGACGGCTTGCTATGGAACAAAGGATCATTCTCTAAAATCACCTCCCTTCCCACAAAAGCCTCCGTTCCCAATCCTTTTGCCTATGGACTTTTCCACAGCATGTATTTTTAGAAAATAAAATGGCTATTGGCTACATTCTGTATTTTGAAATGTACCCAGTTGCTCAGGAAAGTGATAAACAGTGGTGGAGGAAGAAACATCCCAGGATACTAGTGAAAATGGCAGGAAGCAGCCTCATCAGTTTGTTTTCTGTAAAAATTGATTGTTTCATGACAAGCCATGCTCAGAATAGACACAATTTATGAAGAGCCACCGGAGGCAGCCATTTTGTAGCAAGACTGCACATAACACAATCTCAACATTGCAAATGGGAATAGATATTGCAAGACAATCCAGAAAGATATCAAAGAATGGATAGCTAGGATGAGTCTCTAGTATGGGGCAGAAGCTCTTACACAAGTATACATGCACAATTTTTATAGACAGATTTTTAAGACGAAGATTAAAAATGGATACAAACTAATATAAAGTCAGAAGAGAAGAAAAAGGAATAAATCAAAAGAACGTCCAAAGAAAGAAAAAGAAAAAAAGAACAGAAAATGAAAAATAAAAAAGATTTTAAAAAATAGCTTCCAATCTTTTCTACAACAGTTATAAATACAATTAATAATATACCTTTTACTCTATGGTTGCAACATAACTCTCTTCTTTCTGTACACAATCCTTTCTAAGCCATAAATAGTAAGTTCATTTTTTTCTGTTTATGAATAAAGTCCATAGGCAATTCCCCTATTTAGGATGGCCTAGCTACATTTTCATGGGAAATATAATTCTACCATGAAGTGGTTAAAGAGCTGATCTCTATTTCATTAGGCCTGGGCTTCAGTAGTTAGTTAGTTAGTTAGTTAGTTAGTTAGTTAGTTAGTTAGTTAGTATGGCTGCCCAGCCACTTTCAGTAACAGACTCAATGTTAAATTCAGGTAGTTCAAATGAGTATAAAGATTTATTGCAAGCTTAAGCTCTCTACAAGAATCTGACCAACTGACTGTTAAGGGAAATGCACGGGAGATAAAAGAGGGATTCAAGGTGGTCTGAACTTAGATGTTTTGTCGGTGTGAAGGGACTCATGATTGATGATTCGTTTGACACCCCCCCCCCCCGCCCCCTTGGGTTCAGCCTGGTCATCTCCTACAGTCAAGTTGCTAAATGTGAGACTAGTTAATAAATCCATTTAGGATCTCAGGGCCCCATGAAGCCCATTTCCTGACATATTCTTGTCTATGAGAATTTGGGACTGACTTGCAACATAATGATATCCTTGTTAATTGCCCTCTTTATAAAATGATCAAAATCCTGGGGAAACAAGTAAAACTCAAGGAGTCTGGTGATTCTACGGGCATTACTTGCACCCTGTCAGCCCTTCAACATAAGCCAGACTAGAAAACTAATGCCACGTATGTTGGTACTGCTTTTGTAAACCTTTAGTGACAGAATTTTGCAAGTCTGAATGTGATTCCACCTCCCATCCTTTATCTTCATGTAACCTAGGGAAGTGTTGCTTGAGATGTGTAATCATGTTACATGCTTGGCCTAGGCTCAGGCCTCTTTTCTCTCATCATTGCTTTGATAGCATCTCTTCTGCCTGTCCATCAAGGCCATTCCCTCTGCACCCCTCTAGAATATCCCCGGTTTGCATTACTGAAATCAGGCCAAATTCTTGACTCTGAGCAATGCAGTTGTCCCATTTTTCTCAGTACAAATGGGGAAAATATGCTTCCCTGAATGTTGGCAAAATAATTTTGTGTGTGTGTGTGTGTGTGTGTGTTTTAAAAATCCCCCCAAAGGGTACACCAAATATCACCCCTGTCATCGGTGATGTCCCTCCCAATCTTCTGTGGCGATTACAAAATGGTGATTACTTTTAAAGGGTGATTTCCCACTAGCCCCTCCTGGGATACAAGGCAAAGCAATTACAACCTGAACCATCCCCAGCCTCAGAAATCAGAAAAGGTCTCCTGTCAGTCATGGTGTTGTTTTGGAGGAATGACTGCTTTATGGCCCATTTCCAGAGTAATGTTCATGTTCTGCTACAGATAAATGGCACTTGGTGCCAGAGGCCCACAGGCAAACTTGACTTAATAACACCCGACTCTTTCGTTCCTCTCAAATGACTTTCTGACCAACCACCCAAAGCCTGATCTGATTGCATTTCCGTCTGTGGGGAAGGGTGGTTTTAAGACCTAAAGCATTTCATTATATCTATAAAGGAGCACGTTAGGGGATAGCTCTCTCTGTTTCTCTGTTGAAAGAAGACTAAAATGACCTTCACCTCCCTAATAAAAATATTAATTTTTAAAATTAGTTTTGCATATAGTGCTAGAATGTGGAGAGATTGTACAGCCACTTCCCATATTATGGTGTCAGTCCAGTCTCAAACACCTTTTAATATTATTTTTTTTAAAAAAAACCAAAAAGTAAGAGAAATAATATCAGGTCTTGTAAAAAGGTACAGTAAAGGTTGCGATCATTATTTCTCCTACAGAAGAGAAGTGACAGGTACTTATGACTTCAGTGCAACCATATTTCACCTAACAGTCACAAAAACATCAATAGTAGAGGTGCGCAGGATTCAGGACCCAAAGTGGGAAAAGACCCTTCAGATCTAGCATGAGGGTGTTCAACACAGATGCAAGCACTTATACTCTCCTTCAGGTTTACATACTGGAAATTGTTAATTATTATTCAGGTTTTAGGAATGTGATAATTTGGATTACGGATAATTCTCAACCCACAACCATTTGTTTAGTGACCGTTCAAAGTTACAACAACATTGAAAAAAGTGATTTATGACAATTTTTCACACTGATGACTGTTGTAGCATCCCCATGATCATGCGATCAAGATTTGGATGCTTGGCAACTTTTTATGACAGCTGCAGTGTCCCAGGGCCATGTGATCGCCTTTTGTGACCTTCTGACAACACAAAGGCAATGGGTAAACCAGGTTTACTTAACAACCACATTACTAACTTATTCAACAACTGCAGTGATTCATTTAATAACTGTGGCAAGAAAGGTTGTATAATGGGGCAAAATTCATTGAATAACTGGAAATTTTGAACTAATTGTTGTAAATTGCTTGTACTACTTCCATTTGTCTCAGCCATCATACGCAGCAAACAGACATAAGGCAGTTCATTAGACTGTCCGCAAGTGATGTAGGGAAAGCATTTCTTTCTTTGAAGGACATATTAAGGCATTTTCATCATCAAGAAAATGAAAGGCCTGATTCTTTTATGGTAGGATCCAGATATTCATACTTTAATCACATTTACATTGGATTACTATAATGTGTTCTGGATGGTGCTTCTTGGAAGACCAGAAACTTCTGCTAATTCAAAATGATATTGTGGGAGTTTCAAAAAGTGTTAGTTTAATAGAAATTATTATCTTGTTAAAGTGCCACACTGAATTATTATTATTTTTTTCTGATGGCTCTCAATATCCTGAGTAAGGTATAGTATGTTATGATTGTGAATAAAATCATGTCAATCTTTTTTGTTCATTCATCAAAGATTGAAGTCAGGTATTCACACATAATACCAAGATTCCATTCAGGAAAAAGATAAGGTAAGGGGGAAAACATTTTTTGATTCAGAATGTAGAAGTCCCTCCACCAAAAAATTGTTTGTTAGCATTCTTTGGGACATTACTCCTTCTATAAGTTCTTAACTGACCTGCTTTAGAAAGAACATTTTCTTTATTCTTGATTCTTTCTGGTTCGGATTGTAATTTTTAATTACATGGATAAATACTGTGGATAAAGACAGACAGACATGTAGTTCTCTTGATAGGTCTGTAATGTTGGGAAAGGTGGAAGGAAAGAGAGGAAAAGAAGAAGAGGGATAACAATAGTAGGGTGAATTGATTCATTTACAATGGTGAGGGGTACACTGTGAAAGACCTGAAGATTGTGGACTGATCCTCTTGAGAAGGTTTATCAGTTAAGAGTTGATATTGACTTGATGGGATATAGTCAAACAATATACAGGTAAACAATATACAAGGATTAATTTTCATAAACCACAAATCTAGGAGAATAAAAGAAGGTCATATAGTTGCTTAGATCTTCTTCAAGAATTACAAGAAAGAGAAAAAGTTGTGGAAGATAGTTGCTCCTTCAATGTCAGCACTGACACCAAGGATGACAAAAAAAATTGCATCCAGAAATGTACTAAGTGCTTGCTAAGAAACATTGTAGATATAACAGATGGAGATGGACTTCAAATCAAACGCTTAGCTTTTCAAAATTAAATCCTTTTTTAATTGAACTGAAATGCATTGGCTTGACTACAAATAGGAAAATGTATAATCTATTATATATTAAAAAGTCTATTCTGTTTAAGGGTAACTTAATTTCATGGATTCTTAGGAACTCTCTAAGCCTTTCATTAGTACAAAACCAAGCAAAGATAATTAGTGATTTTAGTTTCCAAGTACCTTTGATTAACTGAAGTCAGTTCACAGTGAGGTAGCTATTCTTTCATTAATGATTCTTTATTAAAATCATATCTGTCCTGGAATTGACTTTAAAAGACAGCATTATTTTCCAAACAGCTCACATTATTAAAGAAATGATGCTATTTACATTAGAGTATTTGAGAAAAAACTAATATAATTTAATTGTTTGGTAAAGCCAAAATATCAGTAGCTATCTATGAAACTGCTATCAGACTGGAAGTCAATTTATGCCAGAATAAAATAATTAAATTTATTGCATAAATATATGAGGTATTTAAAAAGTCTTTTTTTTTTAAAAAAAAAATCCAGCTTTGAGATAAACAACTGTGGATTATTATCTATACAACCACATTACATACATCTATATAATTCCAGAAATTCCTCTAGCTGGCAGCACTGGTTAGCATTTGGACAAGAGAATGCCACAAAATCCCAGAGGTTAGATCAACAAATAGAAAATAGACCACACAAGACAGCAGTAGCAAATCTCTTCTGTGTTGCTACTTAGAAAACTACAAGGCTATACCAATGAAATCACCAGAAACTGAGTTTGGGTCATCTTTACCTTTAATCAAAGAAAAAGTTGCATGAACATTCATTTTTTTAAAAAATGGATGAAATTAGAAAATTTGTATCATAGTAGGACCCTGAAAAATAAAGCTTTTACAAACTTTTCAAAAGTTATGCTGTTCAGAAAAACTGGATTAGGGTATAGGCACAAAACTGTGACTATAATAAACAAAAGGGTATTTTGATGCCATAGGATGCTATTCTTTCCTGGATTTATTATGCTTAACTCTACAGAAATTGTATAAAATTAATTAAAACGCATTTATAAATTAATACAATCAATCACTCTAGGTACCTTTTCAACATCATTTCATTTTTTTGATTTTCAGTCATGGTAGCAAATATATATTTTTGAGAGTGTCTGTGGAGGTTCTCAGTCACCCAGGTCATGGTTGTCCCAAAGGTGCTTTTTCAAGAGGCAACTGGACTTTCTGGTTTTTCTTTGACTTCTTGAATGAGAAGCGAAACGTCTTCAGAGAAAAACCAGAAAGTCCAATTGCCTCTTGAAAAACCACTTTTGGGATTTTTTTTTTGAGACTTTGGATTCAAGATTAATTGATTATTTGATTGATTGATTGATTGACTTCCTAGGTTACCCAAAATGACTCCGGTTGATTTCATATTTCCATCTACCTATAATTATATTTATTTGATTCAATCAAGTCATTGTGAAATCTGATTTTCTTATCTGTTTGAAATCTTACTTACACGAACGTTTTGTCATGGGTGGACCGTACTATCTTTATATAAGAACAGTTCATCTGAATTCATGCAAAAGGAAGAATCACCATGTGGTGATTTATTAAATATGTAGGACTGGATAATTGATAACTATTAGGATGAGGCTTTTCCCCCCCTCAATAAATAATTCTATGCATGTTTTTAGGCTCAGATGCACTCCTTCTGAAATCTACATATGTTTTATAGCTCTGCAATTAATGTAGTGGAGAAGGGAATTAGTATACAATTTAGTGACTACAACATACAGCTGCAGTTATCTTTTGCTGGTTAGCTTAGAATAAATTAAGGCAAGACAATATTGAATATGCCAATAAAGCAATATGTAATATACATATTTCTTTTCAATATTCAAATCCCTTGGATTAATTTTGCTCAGAATGACATAAAATAGGCAACTGCCTGGTAGCATTCTTATTAAAATGCTAAACGAGATCTTTGGGAAAGAGATCCGTAAGGAAATTAGTGACTCTCTTTAAGAGAGTCTAGACAATCTATCATGCAGATGGCATAACTAGGGAGCCTACCTCCCCCCTTCACTCTCACTACCATGCCTCTGAAATCTAGGATCACCTTCTCTGGGGCATTTCTGGAAGCATCATGAAAATCCATGTAAAGCTAGTTAGAGAGAATATCTGATGTGAGACATGCAGCTGAAGTTCCCTGAATGATATAAGTACGGTTCATGCACAGTGGTGGGTTTCAAAATTTTTTTACTACCAGTTCTGTGGGTGTGGCTTGGTGGGCGTGGCATGGCATGGTGGGCGTAGCTTGGTGGGCATGGCAGGGGAAGGATACTGTAAAATCTCCATTCCCTCCCCAATCCAGGGGAAGGTTACTGCGAAATCCCCATTTCCTCCTGATCAGCTGGGACTTGGGAGGCAGAGAATAGATGGGAGCGGGGCCAGTCAGAATTTTTACTACCGGTTCTCCGAACTACTCAAAATTTCCGCTACCGGTTCTCCAGAAGTGGTCAGAACCTGCTGAAACCCACCTCTGTTCATGCAGCTACAATAAGCTGTTTTCCAATTGTACTCGGTCTGCTATATGCTTTTTTTAAAAAAAAAAAAAAAAAAAAAAAAACCACCCACTACAGTTGAAAGTATGGAACTATGATTTTGCTCATTTTTGGCCTGGGAGTCAGGTTAGCATTTTGGTGGTGTTCATTACCAGGTTATCACTGTCTGTGTCCTCACCAATTCTAAGAACAGCTAGAGATGGGAAGTCAGGAATTCAAGGTAAGCTGTATGAATGCCAGGATTGCTAATGCATTCTTTTAAAGGCGTTGTACTGCAAATAGACTTCCTCTTTATGCCGGGGGGAAAATATGGACTGGTATTTGTCGCAGCCTACAACTCTCTTGTATAAATGTCAGCTTAGCAACGCTGCCACATGTATCACTGACAAGCCCGTTTTGCCCATTTCTGAGCAAAAGAGCATAAGCGTGGCCGAGAGTTATTTTGTTATGGACATCTCATGACCATTAAAAGAGACAATAGCAAATGTAGGTCTTTGTACCTTGGAAACAAACATTACAAGAGATGGATGACCTGAGCTAATTGGCTGAGCAACAATACCCAGAGATTAGAAAGATAATTTTCTGTGGAGGCATTCTGGGTTTATTATTATTCATTACCAACCTGAAACGTGTTTGGCTCTTTGCAACTGATAAATTAAAGCTAGATTATGAAAGGCAGAATTAGATCAAAGGATTCATTGTTGATCAGTAAGGCTGTGTTGGCTGAGGGTAATAGCATTGAAATCCAAGCTATCTGGAGGGCACTAGATTAGGGAAGAATGGTTTATATAATTAATGGCCTATCGGTTAGTATATGCATTATAACACGGGAAAATCAATCATTACATTGAAATGCCTAAACACTTCAAAGCCAAGATACCCGAAGCACCAAAATGAGCTATGTATCCGTTCATGTCACCGGGACATAGATTTTTCTGTATATTATCACTTCTGGAAGTTTCTATCGCAAATTGCAAAGCATTAATCATAGAAACTGAATCAGTGAATTTTGCTCCGAGTATCTTATGCCATGCTCTTACATGGCATTGCTAGCATAAATAAAACCTTTATATGCATGTAGGTATAACTTTGAAAGGCTGTAAATATTACTTAAATATTATTAATCACATTGTTATATAAACCTGTCAGACACATTTGTTTCTTTGGAGCAGCAGTTTCCAACCTAGTTGCCTTCCATTTGAATTCCCCAGCCAGCGTGACTAAAGCTGAAAATTTGAAGAGTTGAAATTCCCATCGGTGGGCAACCAGATTGAGGCAGGCTGGTTGACAATGGGAGATTGTCTGCTGTCAGCATGACTAATCTTAATTGGAAACATCACACAGTCCTAACAAATCCTCTCTACAGCATTATCTAGAGAGTTATGTTATGTCTATTTTCTAGTATAAAGTTTTTGTATATTGTCATCTGTTGTGGCCCGCCAGCAGCCTGTGCGGATCGTGGTTGATCCGACGATGAGGAGGCTGGTGTGGGGTCGTGCCAGCAGCCTGCGCAGCCGGCGCTCGCATCGAACAGCGAGGAGGCTGAAGAGGATGTGGTACCAGAGGCAGAGACTCAGCCAGGGCCTTCAGAACCTCCAGAGGCTCCTTCAAGTGGAGAGAGCGAAGTGGAGGAGCCTCTCCTCAATGTTTGAGCACGCAGGGCTGCCAAAAGGCAGGAGTGGCTACTCAGGAGGAGGAGGTCTTCTCAAGAGTAAGGTTTGAGGATAATTGGCCACTCCCTTAGCCTATTTAAATCGCACGCAGTTAGTAATTTCTTGCTGGAAACGTGTAATTATTACAGAGCATTTTTGAAGGGTGAGTGTCTTATCGTATCTTGTTTTCTGGGCTCGTTGCCAACATTTGCTGGACTTTGTTTATTCTTGGTACGTTATAACTTTGATAAGGACTGTTGGTGTGTGTCACAATCCTTGGGAATCCGGAGTTGGGGCAGAACATCATCTCAATATTGTAGGAATTTGGGGTTCCAGCTGATATTTTGTTTAATGTGATGCTTATACATAGTAAGATATTGCTTGTGAAACATGTCAAGGAGTATATTTGGAAAAGATAAATAATTAATGTGGTTAGAACAGCACAGTAGCCCAGAGGTAAAGACACTTGCCTCCCACTCCCAAGATTGAGAGTTCAATCCTAGACAGCAATAGATGTTTCTCTCTCAGGGTGCAAAGAGAAAATATCTGCTGTGAACTCCGCATAGGCATCAGGAAGGGCATCTGGCCAGTAAATGCTCAGATCCATGCAGTCCACCACAAATCAAGGAATTACAGGGTTGTAAAAAGAAAAAAAAAAAGAATTAAAGTGGGTGTAAACACCTCATTCCATTTTCCTTCATATTTCTTTTTTCTTTTTAATTCCACTCCTGTTTTTTCTTTCCTGACACAACCTTAAAACTACTAAATTTAGTTTTGACTTTTTTCACCAAATCCCTTAGGCTCTGCCAGTTGTATATTTCAGCTGCCATTAAACAGAGTAGCCGAAATTCTAAATTTCTGGACACTCTTAGCTGAACCATATAGATAGAGCCATTTTGGAGTCTTCGGGGGAATTTCAAAGGTTCAGTTCTTCATAATATAAGAAGCTTTCATGTAACCCAGGAAGATGACAAGCCACTGTTCTAAGTGATTATAATTTGTAGGAATTTGACAAGGAAAAAAAGGATGCTGATAAAAAGAAGAGAAAAGCCAGCTGTTCTGGTGCCCAAAGGTAAGGAATGTTACAGCATGTCAGTAAAGGACTGGCATAAATGATAGGTGGCCCCATTTTCACCCTGATATAAGGAGCCATTAGGAAATGCTTTAGTAAGCAGAAAACTGGGACAGTCTCAGACGGTAGGATTTTGTTTCAGAATGGACACCCAAGGTCAAATAAATGTTGGCTACACAGGTCAGGAGAGAATGATGAGAAATAAGCAGAACATCAATCATTATATGAAGACTTCAGTATGGGTCAAATCCAATTACCTGCCATTGGTAAGAAGGCAGGAACCCGTAAAAAAACTAAGAGGTATTAGAAGAAGTTTAAGAATTATCAGGAGGAAATGAGATTTCTTCAAAGAAAATGTTCCTCCTTAACAAAAAAAGCACTAGTCTATGTTCAATACCTGTGTTTGCATTATGATGAATTCTAGGATGACCTGGTCACTCTCCCCCTCCCCAAAGTTACTACAACTTCCACTCCCACAATCATTTAATATCCATTAGTAAGAATTAAGTTCAGTATAGCTGACCCTCTAGTTCCAATCTCCACCTTTTTGGATGATAAAGATGTCTACTGATTTGGATGTCTACTGTTTTGGATGATAAAGATGATAAAGATGTCTACTGTTGACCTCACCCCATTCCTAAGAGGTCTGTAAGGGGCATGCCTAAGCCCACCAACGTGCCTACCGTCCCTGTCCTACTGTCCCCATTTATTTGTATCCATTTCATGTATTCATAATCATGTTTAGACTTATATCTGTTATCTTATACATGCTTAACAAAATAAATAAATAAAAAATAATAAATAAAGATGTCAGCTAGACATGTCAGGAACTGTTTGATCTCCCGCTCACTGAGGGTTTGTCTTCCAGCTGATGTCTTGGTAGTTAAAGTCCCCCATTACTACAGTGGTATGTTTCCTGCATACCTCAGTTAACTGTTTAGCAAAAATTTCATCTATTTCCTCAGATTGGTTGGGTGGTCTATAGTCCACATCTATAGCAATGTCATTTGTTTTTCCTCTAATATTCACCCAAATACTTTAAAGAAGACTTTTATACTTTGTATTGTGTATTTCTGTATAGTAATTCTTTACATACAATGCAACTCATTGGGTGAAATGCTTCCAGTTCGGACCGGATCGCCTGATCCAGTAGCAATGGAGGCGCGTGGTTCAGAGAACCGGTAGCAAAAATCCCTGCTCCCCTCCCCCATGCCCAGCTGAGCCGCAAAATCATCAGAGACTTTTTTTTTTACTTTTAAAAGCATTTTTTCTACAACCTCTTCGGCTGGAAAAATGCTTTTAAAAGTAAAAAAAAAAGCCTCTGATGATCGTGCGGCTCAGCTGGGATTGTCAAAGGCTTTTAAAAGAAAAAAAGCCTCTGCCAATCAGGCAACTCAGCTGGGATCGTCAGAGCCTTTTGAAAGCATTTTTTTTACAACCTCTTTGCCGAAGAGGTTGCAGAAAAAATGGTTTTAAAAGTAAAAAAAAAATGGCCACGCTTACCCAGACACATTAACCCCCCCCCCCCAAGCCATGCCCACAGAACCGGTAATAACAAATTTTACATTTCACCACTGATGCAACTCCTCCCTCTCTTTTATTAGATGTGTTTCTTTTAAACAATTTATATCCTAGCAGTGTGTTCCAAACGTGGTTTCCATCCTACCTCTATTTCAGTAATAGCAACAATATCATACCTGCCCCCATGAACTAGAACTTCTAGTTCTCCCTGTTTGTTCCCCATACTCTGAGAATTAGTGTACAGGCAACTGAGTCCTTTAGGATTGAACCTCCATTTGCTTCCTGCTGTTCTCTTGTTTTACACCTGAGTGCCTCTTCCTTCTTACCACTCTCTTCCTCCTTGTTTGTCCCAAAGGTGGTTTTTCAAGAAGCAACTGGGCTTTCTGTTTTTTCTTTGAAGATATTTTGCTTCTCATCCAAGAAGCTTCTTCAGCTTCTTGGATGAGAAGCGAAATGTCTTCAAAGAAAAACCAGAAAGTCCAGTTGCCTCTTGAAAAACTATATTTGGGACAACCATGACCTGGATGATTGAGAATATCTATAGACATCCCTCCTTGTTTGATTTCCTGTTTTGGAGAGAAGCATGTAGTCGGGTACTTCAAAGTTCTGTCTTGGATCCAGTGCTTTTCAACATCTTCATAAATGACCTGGATGAGGGGATAGAAGGGGTACACATCGAATTTGCAGATGACACCAAGCTGGGGGAAATTGTTACCACTTTGGAAGATAGACTCAAGATTCAGAAGGATCTTGACAGATTTGAACATTGGGCCCTACCCAATAAAATGCAGTTCAGTGGTGATAAAAGTAAGGTCTTGCACTTAGGCAGGAAAAACCTGATGCACAGTATAGAAAAGGCAGTACCTGGCTCAACAGTAGTAACTGTGAGAGGGATCTCCAGTGGGTGTCCTGGTGAACCATCACTTAAATATGAACCAGCAGTGTTCTGCAGTTGCCAAAGATGCCAATGTAGTCTAGACTGCTTCAACAGAGAGGTAGAATCAAGATGAGAAAAACTGATAGTATCATTTTATACTGCACTAGTGAGACCATACTTGGAGTACTATGTCCAGTTCTGGTCACAATACAAAAAAGATGCTGAGACCCTACAAAGAGTGCAGAGAAAAGCAACAAATATGAGAAGGAGTCTGGAGGTTAAACCACATGAGGAATGGCTAAAGGAACTAGGTATGTTAAGCCTAACAAAGAGAAGGCTTAGGGATGACATGATAGCCATCTTCCAATACTTGAAAGGCTATTACAGAAAAGGGTTGATTTGTTCTTCAAAGTATCTGAAGACAGGACTAAAAGCAATAGATGGACTGACTATGAGAATGATTACTCAATGGAATGATTAATCAATGGAACAGCTTGCCTCCTGGAATTGTAGGTGAATAATCACTAGAGTTGTTCAAGAAAATATTAGAGAACCAAAGGTGCTTTTTTCAAAAGGCAACTGGACTTTGTTTTTCCTTGAAGACATTTCACTTCTCATCCAAGAAACTTCTTCAGTTCAGAACAGTTTAGAATTGAAGAAGCTTCGTGAATAAGAAGTGAAACATCTTCAAGGAAAAACAAAGTCTAGTTGCTTTTTGAAAAAGCACCTTTGGGACAACCATGACCTGGATGACTGAGAATCTCCAAAAATATTGGAGAATTATTTGTCCAGAACGGTATAAGGATTCCTACCTTGTGTAGGGATTGTACTAGAAGACCTCAAAAGTCCTATGATGAATGATTAATAGACAATCTATAAAAGATTCTACCTTCAAGTTCTGGGTACCCTCATCCAAGCAATTCTTGACAGAATCACCACTTTTTGGGTGTCACCATCCATTCCCTTTTCTTCTGCCTTTGGGCTCAATTCCAGTTTTGACCTGGTAGGAAAAAAGTAAGTGAGGAAATGTTTATTCTGAATGGTGCTCTTTCTTTCTTCTTCTGCAGATCACACACACAAGGTAAGTGTCATTAGAAAGCATAACCTGGATCTAGCTGTAATGTCTATATGCCTGTCCATATGTGGGTGTGTATGTGTGTGTCAGGTATAAGCAACTAGATTTAGTCATGTATAACTTACATTAGCAACTTTATTGACTTATAGCTATATTACAAGAATCTCCCCAGACTGCATGGCTTCCCTGGGAACAAGCAGATAAAGTTTCATGGATCTTGGGGTGATGTTGGTGGTCAGGCTTATGCTTTTTGCAACTGGGTAAGCACTCAAGGCTAATTCCCAACTTAACCACTCCTTCCAGCCTGACTAGCAGTTTCCATATATCATATATGTGTGCAAATGGGTTTGTGTTTATATAAATATATAATTGTAATTTATTTATATATAATTTATTCTTAGTTGTAATAATGAACTGCTATGCTATCTTATGGTATCTGATAATATACAATATTCTTTTTTTTAAATACACTTTATTGGTTTTTTTTTTTTTACACAAATAAAATATAATAACAATTCTGTTTGACATCGGATTCGCAGTGTTTATACATATTTACATGAAAAAATATCTGGTTTCATTTATATTATACATTTCTAATTAATTTCTGTACCTTTCACTCCTTCCTTAATTCTATCATTTATCCATTCGTACCATCTTCCCCACACCGTATCATAATCTGAATTTTCATCATCATTTATCTCGTGTGTTAATTTACTTATCTCAGCACACTCTAGTATTTTGTTGATTATAAGGTCGTCTGGTGGTGGGTCTTTCTTTTTCCAGTATTGAGCGTACGCCAGTCTGGCAGCTGTAGTTATGTGTATTAGGAGGTGGACCTTTTCCTTTCCATACCCTTTCTTTACCATTCCCAGGAGAAATATTTCTGGAATCAAATCGATTTCTTCTTTAATTATGTCTTTCAACCATCTCCGAATTTTGCTCCAGTATCTTTTTGCTTCGGGGCAAGTCCACCACATATGAAAGAAGGTGCCCTGACCGTGGCCACATTTCCAACAATTTGGGTGCACATTGGGGAACATCTTTGCTAATCTTGCGGGTGCTAAATGCCACCTATGGAGCATTTTATAATGATTTTCTTTGTATGTGGCTGCTCTAGTTAATTTGTAGTTTTTGTTCCAGGCCTCTTCCCATTCATTAAAGTTCAGACTGTGCCCAATGTTACTCTCCCATGCTCTCAATTGGTTTCTGATTGTATCCTCATCTCTGTCTTCGTCTAATAAGTAATTATATAGCTTGGACAACGCTTTTTTTCCTGGTCCCATCAAAATTTTGTCTAATCCGTTGTTTCCTAATTCTAAGCCATACTCATCCTTATCTTTCTGGTATCTTGATTTTATTTGCAGGTAAGTCCACCAATCTAAGGTTATACCTTGGTCTCTCAGGATATCATTTGACTTAAGGTTTCCCCCTCCGTCGACGATATCTTTGTATCTGCACAGTTTCTCCATTCCCCACCTGTTGGGGTAAATCAATGCCTCTACCGTAGAGAGCCAATTTGGGACTTTTGAGTAATATCTCTGCCTAATCCCCGCCCACGTTTGTATTAGGGAGTCCCTGATTTTATGCCTATGGAAGTAGGTTTTCTTTTTCTTGTCTCTAGGATATTCTTATCCTATTTTATATATTACACAGGTAATAGTCTCTTAATTGTAGAGGCAGTACTGGTGGAATAGTACAGTATATATACCAACATGCCTATTGATGTTCACTGGTCTAACATTTAAATGTAATAGAGTGTGTTAGGTAGCTTTATTCATGTTATAGTAGATGGACTTCACTAGCTGTATTCTACTGATTACAATTCTTACCTTCTCTGTGTAATTTAATCTGGTTTGGGACTGAAATAAAGATTTGAGCATTACTACAAAGCATGCCTACTTGCTTTTAATTAATTGCAGTTGCGGGGCTTTTCAATATCCCCATTGGCATTATTGGAAAACACATTTCATGGATTTTCTAATAGCATTCCTAACATCATGTCTCCAGACTGCCAAGGCTAGAGGGAGAGAAGAGCCCAATATCCAGGACTGTCAAATGAAGCAAAAGGAAGTTTGAGAGGCCCAGTATTCTTCATCAATGATTTGGATGAGGGGATAGATGAGGGACTCATCAAATTTGCAGACAACATCAAGCTGGCAGGAATAGCCAACACTCCAAAAGATAGGCTTAAGATACAGAAGGATCTTGACTTTCACCATTGGGTGCTATTTAACAAAGTGAAAGTCAATAGTGAAAAAAGTAAAGTTCTACATTTAGGCAAGAAAAACCAAATGCACAGATACAGTATATGTGGTACTTCACTAAATAGTAGTAACTGTGAAAGGGATCTTGGAGTCCTAGTGGACAATGACTTACCGTATTTTTCAGAGTATAAGGTGCACTTTTTCCCCCCTAAAAGAGGGTGAAAATTTGGGTGCGTCTTATACACCAAATGTAGCCCCACCCACCCGCCGGAAAATGGGTGTGAGGCAGCAATAGGCTATGTCAATCCCTGCAGCCTGAAACAACTGATCTTTGGGAAGCCGATCCAACCGACAATCAGGTTGTGCTGAAGCTGAAGCTGAAGCTGAAACGGGCCGTTTACTGCAAGGAGGCAAATTGCTGGGAGGCAGAGGCAGATTTTTTTTTTCTTGTGCTAATCAGGCTGTGCTGAAAATGAAAATGAAATAGGTGGTTTGCTGTTTGCTGCAAGGAGGCAAATTGCTGGGAGGCAGAATTTTTTTCTTGTGCTAATCAGGCTGTGCTGAAGCTGGAGCTGAAATGGGCTGCTTGCTGCAAGGAGGCAAATTGCTGGGAGGCAGAGGCAGATTTTTTTCTTGTTTTCCTCCCCCAAAAAGGTAGGTGCGTCTTATAATCCAGACCGTTTTATACTCTGAAAAATACAGTAAATATGAGCCAGCAGTGTGCTGCAGCTGCCAAAAAAGCCCACACAGTTCTAGTCTGCAATTAACAGACGGATAGAATCAAGATCACATGAAGAGTTCTTGTGATCAACTATAGCTTCCCTGCAGAAGAATAGGCTTCAACATCTCCTGATTTACCATCTTTTGATAATCTGCAAAAAATCTTGCTTTTGTTGCCCTTTAATCCTAATTCTCTTTTTTCCCCCTGTTATCCTTAACTCTTACTATAAAGGTAAAGGAAAAAGTTCCCACATCCAGTAGTGTCTGACTCTAGGGGTGGTGGTGCTCATCTCTGTTTCCTAGCTTAGGGAGCCAGTGTTGTCCAAAGACATTGCTGTGGTCATGTGGCCAGCATGGAACACTTACTTTCCCATCGAAATGGTACTATTTATCTACTCGCATTTGCATGCTTTCAAACTGCTAAGTGAGCAGGAGCTGGGATAAGTAATGGGAGCTCACCCTGTTGTGGGGTGCTCAGGTCTTGAACCTGGGCTGTCCAAGCTCAGTATTAAATTTAAATTTTAAATTTGGTTTTAAATTATTTAAATTTGTTCAGCCAAATTATTTAATTTCGTTTTATTCTATTTTAAATTTTGTATTTATATGTTTTATTCTATGGCTGTTCACCGCCCTGAGTTCTTCGGGAGTAAGGCGGTATACAAATTCAATAAAAGTAAAGTAAAGTGTCTTTAACCACTGAGCCATCAAAACCCCTTAATCCTTAGTTTAAATATGTTAACTATATTTGTCTTAGATATACAGTGTTTCTTGCTAGCCTTGTTTTTTCAGAGACTCCCACAGCTGGAAGAGGCCTAGGCTGCAAGTCCAGCTTCTGCTCAGTGCATGAATCTAAATTAAAATGTCCCACAGAAATGGCAGGCCTGCCTCTGCTTTAGCAGTGTCTCTTCCAGTGAAGGGGAACCCACCATTTCTCTAAGTAATTGGCTCCACTGTTAAACTATTCTCACTATTAAGAAGTGTCACATTCAATCTGCCTTTCTGTACATTAAATCCTCTACTCTATTTGCTACGCTATGAAACAAGAGAGATAAAGGGTCTTGATCTGACCTTTCTCTTCATGACATTATTTCAGGACTTGAGGAATGCTATTGTAGCGACACCCCCCAGTCATATTTTCCCAGGATTAAACAGTTTCTTAAAACTCTTTTTATATATATATATATATATATATATATATATATATATATATATATATATATATATATATATATATATATATATATATATAATTCAGTTTCTAGTCCCCTTGGTGTCCCGTTTTCCCATCTGAGCTTGTTGCAATTTCTTTGAATCTCTCTCAAACTGTAATATCTTGAACTGGTGGCATCCACAGGTAGTCACTGCTTTCATCGGAATATGAAAAGCAGAATGTTAAGCTTTTTCAGAATGCATCTGGTATCACAACATAATTAGAAAAGAGTGAAGGCTTGTACCACTTCGCTGTACTGCTGTTCTGCTGTATTGCTTTGGCACCGCATTCCCCTACCACCCTCTGCGGCGGCTGCTCCTTAGAGATCGACACAGCACTCAAGGGTCAGATTGGAAAAGTAAGCAGACAGCTTTTCAAAAATGGAGTTAGCAACATTTCAGCCCATAGAAGCACTGAAGAACTGAAGGACTCAAATTCTCCTGCTGGTCATTCAAGGCAGAAGTGTCCCTAAAGTTTCAAAGAACAGCATTTAGACAAAGATACAGGGCAGGAGAAAAGGGCTTGGGAGAGCAGCTGAAACAGTTTGCCTGCTAGTAAGAGATTTTACTATTGTACAGGATTTAGATGAAGCCAAGGACACCGGAAGTCCCTCTTAGTCTTATATAAAGAAAGATCCCTAGTTGACAATATCCATCTTTTCAGAAAGGTTGGAGATGAGAAATCAAGGCTAAATATACCTGTAAGGGGAGGGGGGGAATGCTGATTATTCTTATTTTGAAATCACTGCTTAAAAGTTAATAAATTGTGGTTCATGCATTACAAATGAAAGAGGAAGTGGATATTGATTTGTGTGATAAATCCAGGGGTGAAATGCTCCCGGTTCGGACCAGATCACCCAATCTGGTAGCGATGGTGGTGGGTGGTTCGGAGAACCGGTAGCAAAAATCCCTGCCCTCCCCCATGCCCAGCTGAGCTGTGTGATCATCAGAAACTTTTTTTCTTACTTTTAAAAGTATTTTTTATAAAACCTCTTCGGCCGAAAAAATGCTTTTAAAAGTAAAAAAAAAAGAGCCTCTGATGATCCCGTGGCTCAGCTGGGATCGTCAGAGGCTTTTAAAAGCATGTTTTTCTGCAACCTCTTCACCACTGGATAAATCACTTGCAGATCTGTGTCTTGCAGAACTCTTAAGAGAATGAAGTTTGATGAACTTTCCCAGAAAAAAGCCTGATCTGGCTGTTTTTTATGGATGAGGCTTAAACCATTTAGTAAAAATGTGTGAGAGGCATAGGGCAATGGTTTGGTGTTCCAGTAGAATGTAGATTCTGGTGTTGGATTTCCAGAGCAGCCAGTCTGCAGAAGAGGACCATTTAGACTATTAGACTGACTACAGAGGTAGAGATGAGTTGGGTATGGGATGTCATGTGGCTATGTGTTTATTTTTATTAAAATATTATAGTTCTTGCCTTGTTAATTAAAAAAAAAAACAATTTGCCCCTTATGGGCAAAGGCCAGAAACAAAGAAAATGCTTCACATTGGAGTGGTTTGGGTCATTTGCAACTCAACTATTTTAGTTAAGGGAGATAAGATAAAATATGATAACTTCACTATAAGAAAAGGCAAGAATGGAAATAAAGCAATGAATGAACCACCAGGTGGCATCTGTTCTAATTCTGCTGAGACTTCTAACTTCATGGTAGAGAAAGAGAGCTTCACGGAACTGAATCAGTATAATCATTTATTTGACAAATGGACAAAAGACCACGGAAGCTTCTGCAATTAGGGAAAGGAGACTGGTTTAATTTAACAATTGACAGCAAAAAATGTGGCATAGAGACCAAGTTGTTGTTTGGAAGTTGAAGAATAAAGTAAAAGACTAAAGATACCTGAATTGGTTCAGGCACACATGGGTTTTTTTTTATAATAATTTTTATTAAACAGTTTTTTTAAACAAACAAACAAACAAACAAACAACAAACAAAAACAGATATTTACATCTTCTTTTTAACATCTTCGCATCAGTAATCCATATTTATACATTTTCTCTTTCTTATCTTAATATATCTTTTATACATATATTTCTAGTATATCATATATATATACCATTATAATATATTCTCTTAATCTAAATATTTATTTACATTTAACATAAACAGGTACCTAATTTTTTTTATTTTTTTTAAAAAAATGATTTATATGCCGCCCTCCTCCGGAGACTCAGGGCGGCTTACAATGCGTTAAGCAATAGCCTTCATACTTTTGTATATTTAAAGAGCCTTGGTAGTACAGTGGTTTAAGGCACCCTGTTATTAAGCTGGTTATTAAGACCAGCTGCCTGCAATTACTGCAGGGTTCGAATCTCGCCAAGGCTCAAGGTTGACTCAGCCTTCCATCCTTCCATCCTTTCTATGGTAGGTAAATTGGGGACTTTGTATAAATATACAAAAGGATGAAGGCTATTGCTGAGCACATTGTAAGCCGCCCTGAGTCTTCGAAGAAGGGCAGCATATAAATCAAATTAAAAAATAAAAATAAAAAAAGTCAGCTTATTGCCCCCACAAACTGGGTCCTCAATTTACCTACCTTAGAAAGGATGGAAGGCTGAGTCAACCTTGAGCCTGGGGAGATTCGAACTTGCAGTAACTGCAGGCAGCTGAATGTTAATAACAGGTTATTAGTCTGCTGCGCCACCAGAATTTTCTTTCCACAATTTTTATATCTTCCCATTTGTTTCCATATTCCTCCACCTGATTTAACCATTGTTTAGTTTTCTTTTGTCCCCCTTCCCCCCTTTCTCCTCCAACCATTTATACCATTTCTCACAGACAGACAGACAGACAGACAGACAGACAGACATGTTATATAAAAGCCAAAGACACTCAGCCAATGAATTTGAAGAGAAAAAGAGGAGGGGGGAATTAGAGTTAATTCACAGCAATGTTTGTGAGCCAATATATGTCTTTATACCGAGTGGAAAGAAATTTCTCCTTGCATTCATAAATGATCACCCAATACACACATTCTGCTGTTTTCTCTGCGAAAAAGACTGAAGAAATGTAAACATTATTTAATGGCTTGTGTGAGCAATACATGTGGGAGGATGACACAAGTACTCAACAAAGATAGGGAGCAGCATGTAAAGGTATCTGCAAAAGCAGGGGCACCATGTGGATTATATCTCACAACATAATGCTCTCTATGTGGCATGTATGCTCACCACAAATGCATGAAATTAACTAAAACCATGGCCCATTTCATACAAGAGGTCTTACTCCCATCCTCCAATTTCGCACTCCCACTTCTCTGCCCATCTTGCAAACCAAAACTAGACAATGCCAATGTCCTGCAAGAAAGGGTAAACTCTATTGTATCTCATTTAGCATCCCTCAACACCACTGAAGTGCAATTAAAATCCCTTAACAACAGTGTAGCATCCCTCAAAAAAGATGATATAAAGCAGAAAAGTGAAGACCCATCATCTCAAAAACCTACCCCATCTCAACAACCTCAGCCTCAACCACAACCTCATGGAATCAGCTACACTACTACTGATATCTCAATCCTCATCAAAGATGCACTTGAACGTGTACAGAAGTGTCCAAACGCCATCTTGTTTGGACTTGAGTACAACAATGAAATAGATGACATCACTAAGATTCGCAGCAGCCTCAACAATCTCTCCTGATGAAATTATTTACATCTCCCGTGACAGCCCCGAATACAAAAACAACGACGGTACGATGGCTCCACACTTCTGCAGAGTCATTTGCAATAGTGAGGCCAGTAAACACAAATTCATCCACTCAATAAACACACTTGCCAGAAACTACACTAACCACAACAAACTGCGTTCGTGGTCTGACCTATCCCTGGATCATGGAGAGACTGACCTTTATATCGATTACTGCACCGACTGCATCAAACACAAGACCAACGGCTCACATCCCTACAACCACAAGAACCCAATAACCAACAATCGACAATCCCAACAACCCAACATCCCAACAACCAACAATCAACAACCTTAACACCCCAACATCCAAAACTAGGCATGCATACCCCCAAGATCATCCAGGTTCACCACTACAGACCTTAAATGCAAACTACTCAATGCAAGAAGTCTCGCAAACAAAATGCCCGAATTTCTTCTTTTACTAAATATGGCTCAATTTGACATTATATTTGTCTGCAAAGCATGGTTAAACAAATCATTTCTTGACTCCATTACCACTACAAGTGACTACCATGTCCACCGGTCTGACCGTGAAATCCGAAGAGGAGATGGTGTTGCCATCTTCTATAAAAAGTCCTTAGATCTGAAAAATATTCAAGTAACACAAGAGCTTGTTCTTCCTGAGACCATTATCTGTGATCTATTATTAAATACCACAATTCGCTCCTATTATGTTACAGAGCCCCTGATTATGACCTTGATCATGCGAGCAAACTATCTACATTACTAATGTGGGCAGCCTCATGCCCACATCCCATTATCTTTCTTGGTGACCTTAATTTAATTCTTATTAATTGGACCCTAAATGAGTGCTCAACTGAAACAATATATACAACTCTGTATAATGTCGTCACTACTTTAGGACTTGATCAGTTGGTAACTATCAACACTAGATTCAATAACTGCCTCGATCTAATCTTCTGCAACAGTTTAAACACAATTTATAACCTTCATATCAAAAAACCTTTTTCCAACAGTGACCATAGCATGATTAACTTTTGTCTAAATTTACATCCATACAAAGAATCTCATAATAGGACTCCTAAATACAATTTCAAAAAAGCAAACTACAACCTCATAGCTGCCGACCTCTCATGTCTAGATTGGCAAATCCTATTCAATGACTGCAACACTACAGATGACTATTATAACACTTTTCTACTTGAAGTTCAAAGAGTCATTAATCTATATGTACCTTTAGTAACACCCAAAGCCAAAAAGAACAAATTACCCATATTATTAAGGAAACTCCAATCCAAAAAAAAAAAAAAAAAAAAAAATCAAAAAAAAAATCAAAAAAAAAATTCCCTTTGGCGAAAAAATAAAACTGGCTATGTAGCTAATTTCAAAAACCGATATAAAACCTTATGCTGCCAAATAAAAACAGAATGTACCAATTACCACTGCAAACAGGAGGAAGAGTGATTACACATGAAATCCAACCATGCATTCTATAATTTCGTAAAAGCTAAATTTAAAGACTCAAAAACCATCCCACTTCTAAAAGGGAAAAATGGTGAATATTGTAACGATGATGCTATTAAGGCTAATCTCTTCAACACTTTTTTCAGTTCAGCCTTTGTCAACAGCAATGGCATCTCCCCCTCATTTCCTAGTCATACAACAACCAATTGCACTGATCTAATCCACATTGATTTTACTGAAGATACCATCAAAAGGGCATAACACAAACTAAAGCCATCTCTATCTATTGGTCCTGATGGAATATGTGCCTACTTTCTAAAAAAAGCTCTCCTCTGCCATAGCTGAACCTCTAAGCACCATCTCTGAAGTATCTTTTAGAATGAGCTCCTTACCCGACATATGGTCATTAGCAACAGTCATACCTATCTTCAAAAAAGGTGACCCTGGCCTTGTTGAGAATTATAGGCCAATCTCCCTTTGCTGTGTCACCTGTAAAGTCATGGAATCCATCATAAACCAATCTATCACCCTCCACTTAGTGTCAAATAACCTACTCTCTGATAAGCAATGTGGTTTCAGAAACATTTGCCATGTAATCTACAACTCATACACTGCAAAACCATTTGGACCTCTCAACTCGACCAGGACAAAGCAATAGATGCAATCTACATAGACTTCTGCAAAGCCTTTGATTCAGTGGTACATGACAAACTTCTGTTAAAATTAAGTCCTTTTTTTTTAATTGAAAAAGTTTTTCAAATACAAATTTTTCCCCCTTTTCCCCCCTCTTCCCTAACCCCCCTCCCCCTCCCCTCCCCCTGTAGCTTCTCCAAAATAAAACCCAAATTCATAACAGATTATGTAATACTTTACCACCCCTTTGCTCCACCCCCCATACGCTGACCCTTTCTTTCTACTATACATTTCAAAATAACATTCAACTGTAACATTAGTTAGTTCTTATGGCATTTCTGGATCTTTGCACAAGTGGATAGCTACATTCCTATCAGACAGGCATCAAGTAGCTAAAATTGGAAACACTATATCAAACCCTGCACCAGTTAACAGTGGTGTTCCCCAAGGCAGCGTTCTAGGACCAACCCTCTTTCTGCTTTAAATTAACAACCTTTGTGATCATATTACAAGCCGCTGTGTCCTCTTTGCCGACAATTTAACACCACAGACAATTCTACTACCCTACAAAAGAATTAGATTATGTATCTGAATAGTCAAACAATTAGCAATTCCAAATCTCTGCTAACAAATGCTCAGTCCTGCACATTGACAATAAAAATCAGAACATCAAATACAAGGTGGGTGGAAATGATCTAAAAGATGACCCCACACTCTGTCAAGGACCTAGGAGTACTCATTTCAAAAGATCTAAACCCCAGAGCTCATTGTAACAACATTGCTAAAAAGGCATTAAGAGTTGTCAACTTTACTTTACGAAGTTTTCTCTCTGGTAACGCTATACTTCTAACTAGGGCATACAAAACCTTTGCTATCCTTGAATACTGCTCACCTGCCTGGAACCCACACTGTATTTCGGACATTAACACATTAGAGAGGGTCCAGAGGTATTTTACAAGAAGACTACTCAACTCCTCTGCTTGCAATAAAATTCCTTATACCACCAGGCTTGAAATTTTAGGCCTGGATAACCTTGAACTATGCTGTCTACGTTCCAACCTAAGCTTAGTACACAAAATTATCTACCTGTTAATAACTATTTTAACTTCAACTGCAATAACACAAGGGCTATCAATAGATACAAACTAAATGTAATTCGCTCTAATCTTGATTGCAGAAAATACAACAGCAATAGAGTAGTAAATGTCTGGAACACTCTACCTGATCCTGTTGTTAGTTTCTTTAACCCCCATACCTTTTACCTTAAACTGTCTACCTTACACATTTCTTAAGAGGTCCCTAAGGGGGCATGCAGAAGTGCACCAGTGTGCCTGCCATCCCTGTCCTACTGTCCCCATCTATATGTAATCATTTTATATGTTTATGGCTATGTTTTGCCTATTTATATCCATTTATTTGTGCCCTTTTTTTCATGTATCCATGTCTATGTCTATACTGATACTGGTTTCCTTGTACTTGTTGACAAACAATTAAATACATAAATAAATAATGATGTGTCAGAGAGGAAGAGTTATTCTCTTTCTGAAATGATGAGGTTCCAGCTGCAAGATGCAAGAATGGCAGATGAAGACTGGAGAAAAATCAGTTAACAGACCAGCCAGGTGGTCTTCGGGTCTCTGCCGTGCATGCGCCCCTCCCCCGCACGTACCCTGCCCTCCATACATGCATGGCAGAGACCAAAAGACCAGCTGACTGATGGGAGGTGTGCACGCAGAGCTGGACTTGGGCAATTGCCATCAGAGTCGGTGCTGCATGCCACCTCTGGCACGCATGCCATAGGTTCGCCATCACGGGTCTAGGACCTATATGACATTGATCTCACTCTTGGGTGATCTCTGGCAGGAGCAGGATGCAGGTAGCAATTCCATTCTTGTTCTATTGACCTGTACGCAGCATTCCATACCATCGATCATGGTAATCTTTAGAACTAATTATGGAAAGTAGGAATGGGTGGTACAGTGTTTTGCCAATTCTCTTTTTTTCTCAGGGCTGGTTCCACTTGGTGTTCATAAGAGGGAAGTGGTCCAGCCTGTGGTCCCTACTTTGTGAGATGCCAACTGGGTTTGGTTCTGTCTCTTTCCCTGTTTTATCATGTACATGAGCTGCTGGGTGAGGTGATCCAATGCTCAGGTTGAAATGTCCCGAGTGAGCTGATGATACCCAGCTTTGCATCTCTACCCCTGGACATCTGAAGGATATCAAGTACCTATTCCTGGAACTGATTGCGCTGTAACATGATGTTACAGTGCCATTAGTTACTTAAAGAAAAAATATGATTAAATGAGTAACAAAAGGAAAATGTGGAGAATCAGGGAAAAATTCCTTAGCTGCACAACCTGGATATATGTTTCAAAAGTAGAAGCCAGTTACATAAACTAAGCCAAATGTAGCACATTTCTCTAAGACAGGGGTGTTGAACTGGTGGCCCTCAGGCCGGATGCATCACACGCAGGACATACCCACCCCAGCTCTGCAAAGGGAAAAAAATGTCACAAAAAGTCACGTGATGGCAATGTGACACCATGAGTTTGACACCCAAGCTCTAAGATATAAGATTCACATGAATGTACTCTAGAGAAAGGTTGTCAGCCTCTCCCAATTGTGTTGGGACTGCTGTCCAAGAATTCCAACTTAATTCTGACTGGAGTGTTCACCTTCAAATGAAGTATTAACATGGAAGAACTCCTTCTGAAAAAAATAAACTATCTCTCTCCACCTGTTCCCCAATCACAAAATGATATTAGATTATAACTGTAATCAGAAGTCAAAAGCAAATTATATTTCCCAAATCTGTTTCCCTTATGTAATCATCATAGACTTTGAATTAGTTGTGCCTGCTGGGGAAAGGGAAATATGCATGTCATTTAATTTAACAATTAATTTTATTGTTAAATTGAATGTCCTGTCAGGCAATAATCCATAGATGGTTAAGCTCATTGAAACGTGAAACTGGAAAAGAGGTCATATGAGGAATGTTTTCTCCAGTGTGACTGCAACCCCAGCAGTTGAATTTCATATACTTCCTCATTATGAAAGATCACTTTTCTTCTCTGAGTTCTAGAAGATGGTATTAAGCATGAGAACACTAAAGCAAAATTTTAATATTGAGATGGGCAACCATGGGGGCTAAATCTCATATTTGCAATATCACTTGAAATGAATGAATGAATTCCTGAATGATGATAGATAGATAAATAGGTAGGTAGGTAGGTAGGTAGGTAGGTAGGTAGATGATAGAGGACAGTTGTACAGATGACAGATATACAGATGACAGACAGAAAGGCAGACAGACAGACAGATGACAGACATACTAGGAAGGGTAAGGATTTTAAATATCTTCATTTCTCCATTAGCCACACCAACTTTCTGGAACAGCATGGGGTACAGCACAAGAGGCTCTAACTGGAATAATGTCAGGCTTCAAAAACCAAGAAAGATGTTATGATTCTTCAAAGCAGATTTCTTTATTATTCCTCATCCATACACGGAGTCTTGCCAAATTAAAGTATGCTAACACCCCCATAAAGCATAGGCTCCTATTAGAAAGAAGCTGTCTTCACCCTTTTTCTCTGATTTTCTGAACTGAGTTGCTTCTTATTCCTCCTCTGCACTCCCTCCTTACCTGAGAACTAAGACATATTTCAACATATATAGAAATTAGAGAAGTGCCATCCTGGCACAAAGTTTTTGGATGCTGATTTACATTTTGGGTCAAGATTTCTGTCCCTGAAAGAGTTTTCATCCAGCAGAGCCAAACAGGAGAGGAGGGTTGTTTTTTTTAAAAAATGACAGTTCTAATCCAGCTACAAACGTTTGTTTTCCATAGAAAAATATCAGAAGAAATCCAGGAGACTTGGGAAATTAGAAGGAAGGAAGGAAGGAAGGAAGGAAGGAAGGAAGGAAGGAAGGAAGGAAGGAAGGAAGGAAGGAAGGAAGGCTTCTTCCCTTTCCATTAGTTATCTTAGGTAATGTTTCACTCCAATCATGTTTTTGTCACTGAAAGCAAATTTTGCTCCAATCTATGCTTCCCTCTAAATTGTGGAAGACAAGCAAGATGATTTTGGAAAACTCAGTAGAGTCAACTTTTCTCATTTAATCCTTGTGGTTTCTTAGTTTGAAATGGTCTCTGTCATCATGCTGCAATCATACTAGGACATCCTTGGTGTGAGCAGAGATGAAAACAGTCTTTTACTGTTTGCAATCTCTAGGTGTTTGTGAAGTGCAGCAAAGGTCATGCTTCTAGGAATTCTGGGTATTGTAATCCTAATGCATATACAATAGAACAGGGGTCCCCAAACTTGGCAGCTTTAAGACTTGTGGACTTCAACTCCCAGAATTCTCCAGCCAGCTATGCTTAGTCTTAAAGCTGCCAAGTTTGAAGACCTCTGCAGTAGAAAATGGCAGGTCATGGAATAAGATATCAGAATCCTGCCATTCTTGAAGCCACAGGGCTGAAAAACTATCCGATGAGCTTGTTATAATTTGCTTGCTTAATGAAATTAGAATGATAAATTATTCAACTCTATTATTATTATTCAAATGTGATAATTTTCAATTATTCACTAAAAGTTCTCATACTCTTCTTAATGTGCAACTAAGTCTTGTTATGTTGAAAAATTATGCATATAATTAAAAATGAAAATGATTTGAACAAAAAAAGGAAAATGTTTGTAGAGGGGTGTTAATACTGATGTTTGGGGTTTATTTTCTATTTCTTTTTTAGAACTTCACTAGATTTATTTCAACAATATAGGAATGCAAAAATTGGCTGCTAGTTTTATAAATGATAATTTAAAGATCAGATTTTCTAAAGAAAAGTGAAATATTTTCCTCCCAATATTTGATATTCTTAAAATGACCATGGTAAAGCTGATGAATGCTTAATATAAAAACTGACAAAAATAACTATTTGAAAATGTTTAATCTAACAATTCCTTTAAAATTCTGTCCTACACTTCTGTTTCTTGAAAGCAGAATCAGATTTTTTTAAAAAAATATTCTACTATATCTGAAGATTTTTTAGTTAGAAAAAGTTAGTTAGAAAAAAGTAAAGCATGAGGCAACATTTCATCCCTATGTCTATTTTTAAGAATCACAAAAGATCAGATTTATTGGAAGTACAATATCTAATTTTATTATTTACTTCATGTTAACTGTATTACAGAAATGAAACTGCCATTTGAGCTGTCTCTAACAAAGTACTGCCTGCTTTCTGCCTGAACATTTCCAATGAAGGAAGCTCACCATGCCTTCAGGGAATTAGTTTCACTACCAAATTGCTTTTACTGCTAAGATAGTGTGTGGTTTGGTTTTGAATTTGCCTTCCTGTAACTTAAATTCATTAGTGTGTATCTTGCACTTTGGAAGAAAAGAGAAATGGCCTTCGCCTTCATCTGAAGGACATCCTTTCTGGTTTCTGAATGATGCTGTCACATTTTCCCCCTCAGTTCTTCCTTCTCAAAGAGAAACATACCGAGTCATTCTGTTATATTATTGTTATATGTTATGCAAATAAATCTAATACATAAACAAGTAAACATTTCTATCCTAATATTTCTACTCATTACAATAACTTTGAATTTTATTTCTGTTCCTTGTAGTATCAGCTATTCCACCCATTTTCTTCTATCTATAAATACAATCACCAGTCCCATCTTGTCATTCAAAGCTTCAATAAAAAAAGTTTGTTGTTTAGAAAATTTATGTGACCACCCAACTCAATCATGGTGACTCTGGGCAGCTGACAGAAATTAAATACCAATACAAAACCCAATAAACCTCCATTTCCATGGTGTCAACAATCAAACCAACCGCTTGATGGGCTCCATATAATCTTGGGGTCCCTGGACCCCCTGGCAAAACTGTATCTTCAAGGCCTTTTGAAAGGGGGCCCCATTTTATTTCTGCTGGGATGATGTTCCACAGGGACGAAGGATCTTCTTCTTGGTCTCACTAGATAGGCTTCTTTAGGAGAGGGGATCCATAATGTCCCTGCCTCCCCACTCTGGAGGGTTGGGTAAATGTAACTGGAAAAATATCAGGTCTAATCCAGGGGTGAAATCCAGCAGGTTCTGACAGGTTCTGGAGAACCAGAAATTTTGAGCAGTTTGGAGAACTGGCAAATACCACCTCTGGCTGGACCCAGAGTGGGGTGGGAATGGGGATTTTGCAGTATCCTTCCCCTGCCATGCCCACCAAGCCACACCCAGAGAACCGGTAGTAAAAAAATTTGGATTTCACCACTGGTCTAATCCAGGGGTGGGTTCTACTTACCTTTACTATCGGTTCACAACGGGATCGCACACGCACGCGAGCCTTGCTTGTGTGCGTGCCTTGCTTCTGTGCTTGCGCAGATAGCTTCTGGTGATGTCAGGGTCAGTAGGCAGAGCTTCCCACCGGTTTTATTACCGGTTCTATAGAACCGGTCTGAGCCAGGGACAACCCACTACTGGTCTAATCCCTCAGTGATACTCCCTAAGTACCTGTTAATCCACCTAAATATGAAGCTATCCTTCCTGCACTTAACTAGCTTACTTATCTGAACTCCATAGGTTATTTATCCAAATTCTTTGCTGAAATGAAGATACATATGTTTGTAAAGCAATCGCAGTCACAATGGTAAATACTGTGGCTGCTATTATTTAACAAGATAAAGAGCGTGACTTTTTTTTAATTCTAAGAAGATAAAGAACTTTCTGACTGTGAGTAAATTGGTTTACTGTTCTGTCTTTTATGTCTTTATTTTTTAATCAGCAACAGCTCCCGCTTGGCATAACACACATGCAATTCTCAGTTTACATTTTGTATTCAGTGATAGATATTATGTGGCATGATTCTAAGCGTGTATAGCCAGAAGTAATTTGTATACTGTACAGTTTAGTGAGCAGGATTGGCCCAAAAGAGTTTAATGCTTGAGGCACAGCAGCATATCCTCCTTTCTGCCCTACAATACGTATATTAAGGTGCATATGGTTTAAGGCTGGATTAGAATCTTCCCTGTTCTGCAGCAAGAAAAATGCAGCAATAAATTAAATAACAATTCATTGTTCTTTCATGGCACCTGAAATCATCTTCCTGATTTATTTAAAGCATTTTAAACTGATTTTTAACTCCCTGCCTCATCCCCAATTTCCCAGGATGGTTTCCAAATAAATAATAATTGGCCAAATTTCTGCTTCCTGGTTTATATTCTGAAAGATACACAACACAAGGGAGAACAACTGTGGAAGATGGAGCTGTGGAAAATCATGTTGGTGCAACTAGTGTGGGTGTGCAATGTTTGAAATCAATGATTTGATTCAAAGGAGATTCCACTTAATCATTCCTTTTAATTGCCTCTTTAAATAAAAAAAAGTCAGATTAATCAGAAACATCAAAACGGAATCATTTTGAAATTATTCAAATAATTTCCTACTGAATATTTAGGACAGTTTCAAAGCTGATACCCAGATGCAGTAACTTTTGATTTGCAAACTCACAAAACTTTATTAGTGCATTCCTTCCTCATATGGACAAAGAGGAAAGGAACTGCATGGCAATAGCATGTTGGACTTTCTACTATTGATATGAGTTTCAACAAAAGAGAATATCCGTAGATCAGGATTGAACTGTGAGGACCTTGAGGCTCTCTGTGTTTGGTTGTTTGCTTGCAGACCTTTCATTACCCAACTAGGTAACATCATCCATGTACTGATGATGATTACCTTGTGGGTAAGGAAATGTCTGCAAGAAAATAACCAAGGTTGAAGAGCACCAAGGACTCAACTGATAGGCAGAAATGTTCCTCTACTGTTTAAATCTCTCACTTTTTTTCTTAGAATATCTTTAGGGACGTTTGTTTGGAAGGAGAGATCTATACTTTTCACAGATTTATTCATTGCCCATGTGTGAGATAAGTTGTATTACATGCAATAGCTTAAACAGGCAGTAAACTATCTTTTCATTTGATAATATATGTATATTATCATACATATACTATTATATGTAATAGTAATAAAATATCCTCATCCAAATGAAATGACCTCACACAATGAAAAGAATGAGAAAAGAGAAGGCCAACTTTGCCAATGAATTATTCTAATATCTTTAATAAAAATATTATTTTTGAAAGATCTTAGAGTAAGACTCTTTTTGTACTGATTTGACCAAATCTCTTCAAGAGATATTAGCTGAAAGCTTGGTCTTAAGAGGAATGTTGCAAATATTTATTTCAGGGAAACCCTTGAAACTATTGAGCTGAAATTGATATAGCTTTGCAGGCATTTATTAATATTTCCCTATTATAACCTACAGGGACATTTTTAAAGACTTAAATTTTGAATCAGTTCTTATCAAATCTTATTGTCTTTAGATTTCAAATCGCCAATTTGAATTTTATTTTGCTATCATCTTGTCTGATTTATGCTGTATCATCTGTAGTTCTGTTTCTTTTTCCACATAATGATGGGGGTTTTAACTTTCCTATTTTCAGTTTTATCAGCGGGGATATATTTCAACATATTTGCCTTCATGGAATCCAATTTTTCAACTTCAAAAATCATATCAAGCAGTTATTTATTAATTTTAATTCCAGTTTACATTAAAAGCTTAAACTGAAACCTACATTTTTTTTCCACGAGTTAATAGTATTAATCCTTTAAATTAGCTGCCAATTAAACCATTTTAATTATTGCAAAGGAATGTGGACTATTTAAATCTGCGAAAAGGGAATATAATCTATTAAACGTAGTTTTCTGTTAAATCTAGCTTTATTATTTTTATAAATAACCTAAGGCAACTAATTAGTGATGGTATTCAGCCATTCTATCCAGTTCGGGCGAACAGGTAGCGGCAGCTGCGGGAGGCTCCATCCACCTGCCCGGATGTCATCACGTCCCATTTATCCATGTTTTTGATGCTCTGCGCATGCGCGGAAGCCCCAATGCGCGTGCTCACATTTGCGAACCAGTAGCGAAAATAAGTGAATACCACCCCTGCAACTAACATACCTAATATTTCTTCCTCCTCCTAATTTCACTAGCTCAAAGTCTCCCAAATGGCTTTCATGCCTAAAACAGGACTAGAACTCACAGTTTCCTGGATTCTAGCCTGAGTTTATAGTTTGGTCCACATGCGTTAGCAGCAGGGGTGGGTTCTAAATTTTTTTACTACCGGTTCTGTGGGCGTGGCTTATTTTGTGGGCATGGTTTGATGGTCATGTGACAATTCCTTAGGATTTAGCAGAGGTACTGGTCTACCAGGCTTTTAACTACTTGCAGAGCCGTACTGATCTACCCATTTATTTTTGGAGCGCACCAGTCTACCCATTTGTTTTTGGAGTGCGCTGGTCTACCACCACACTGCCTTTTACTCCTGATCAGCAGTTTACTACTGATCCCTTTGAAGTGCCACAGTTTTTTTCTTTCTAGCCGATCAGCTGGGACTCGGGAGGCAGTGAATAGATTGGGGGCGGGGCCAGGCAGAGGTGGTATTTAATGGTGGTTCTCCGAACTATTCAAAATTTCCACTACTGGTTCGCAAGAACCGGGGAGAACCGGTAGCAACCCACCACTGGTTAGCAGTACTTAAAAGCTTCTGAATAATTTATCAGCATTTAAATTTAGTTTGGATTATTCCAAAGCTACACTGCTTGTACTATTAAAATGCATTGCATTGTTAAGATACTATTAACAATTATTTGCAAAAAACCTTGTTAGTCGTTTGCAAATTGAAGACCTTGAGAAAAGAAAAATCAGCAGGATTCCCCCCCCCCCCCACACACTTTTGTTGGCTACCACGGAGAATGTGATATAAAGATGTAGCCATCAACTCTTTTATCCTGAAAATGTAAAATGATGTAAAAACACTGAACCAGATGATAGGAACTTGTTACAATTTAATCCCTTTAGAGAAAATGCCTTAAAGACAGTTAAGAGATAGCATCACTTTGAATTTATGGTCTCAGACTCACTCTCTGTTCATGAACTGACTGTTTAACATAAATGGCAATTGATCAAGATTATTCCATGTGGTCAATGTTTAAAGTCTTGTTGAGAGACAGAGAGAGGGAGGGGGGGAGGGAGGGAGGGAGAGAGAAAGAGACTTCATCCATTTTTCTTTGTTGTTGATAGTATATTCTTTTCTCTCTGTGTATACTAAAGCAATACCAATTTTTTTAAAAAAGTATTTTTTTATTAGAGTTTATTCTAAGATAAAATACAAATACAAACAAACATTGAGAAAATTAAATGAGAGATATAGAAAAGTGATGCAATTTAAAAAACAAATGGGGCTATAGAATGCTAAAAATTGGGCAAGAGAATAAGGTACAAGAGGGGGCAAAAACAACTGGTTTATTTTAGAATAAAAAAACAGAGTTGGAAGGGACCTTGGAGGTCTTTTAGTCCAACCCCCTGCTTAGGCAGGATACCCTGCACTACTTCAGAAAAATGGTTATCCAATCTATTCTTAAAAACTTCCAGTGTTGGAGCATTCACAAGTTCTGGAGGCAAGTTGTTCCACTGATTAATTGTTCTAACTGTCAAAAAATTTCTCCTTAGTTCTAAGTTGCTTCTCTCCTTGATTAGTTTCTACCCATTTCTTCTTGTCCTCCCCTCAGGTGCTTTCGGGAATAGCTTGACTCCAGTGGTGGGATTCAAATAATTTAACAACCAGTTCTCTGCCCTAATGACGAGCTGGGTAGGCGTGGCTTAATGGTCATGTGACCGTGTGGGCGTGGCCAACTCAACATCACTCACGTCGATGAGCACTTTGCCTTAGCTGTTACAATGTAATAAGGGTTAACAATGTAATAAGAAGAGCCTTGGTAGTGCAGCGGACTAAAGTGCTGTTAAGTAGCACTTAGCTGCCAGCTGCCTGCAATTACTGCGAGTTCAAATCTCACCAGGCTCAAGGTTGACTCAGCCTTCCATCCTTCCGAGGTAGGTAAAATAAGGACCCGGATTGTGGGGGCAATAAGCTGACTTTGTATAAAAAAAAAAGAACACCGCTTGGGGGCGGGCGAAAGCCCTACTAAGCAGGTATATACAAAAGTATGAAGGCTATTGCTTAACGCATTGTAAGCCGCCCTGAGTCTCCGGAGAAGGGCGGCATATACATCAAACCAATGAATGAATAAATAAATAAATAAATAAATAAATAAACAAATAAATAAATAAATAAATAAATAAATAAATAAAACCAGAGAGGCAGTTTCTGTAAGCAGGGCAATAAAGATTAGGCTAGAAACAACATCAAAGTGTTTCCTTCCTGCCTTCCTTACAGGATTAGCTCTGTAAAGTGGAAAAAACCAAAATAAGATTTCTTCCAACAACCGGTTCTCCAACTGCTTAGAAAGTTAACAACTGGTTCTCCCGAATAGGTGCAAACTGGCTGAATCCCACCATTGCTTCACTCCCTTTTCTTTATGGCAGCCCCTGAGATTATTGGAACACTGCTATCATGTCACCCCTAATCCTTCTTTTCATCAGACTAGACATACCAAGTTCCAGCAACCATTCTTTATATGTTTTAGCCTCCAGTCCCCTAATAATCTTTGTTGCTCTTCTCTGCACTCTTTCTAGAGTCTCAACATCTTTTTTACATCGTGGCGACCGAAACTAGATGCAGTATTCCAAGTGTGGCCTTACCAAGGCATTATATATATTTTTTTTACCTTTTCCTTCCACCCTATTCTTCCCATCTTGTCTTCCTGCATACTAATATGACAACAATTTAATTAAATGGTGGGAGGGGAGGCTTAAATGGGGAGGGGCTTTCTTCCTTTCACCTGACTACTTGGGGGTAACAATATGTGCATGTCACTGGCTGTATGAAATTGCACAGTCTCATTTTAATAATCTGAAACAATTTCTCAGAGAGCTGTCTGCCTAGAGCCATGAAATGTAAGGGCTGTTGTAAGAGCAAGGTTGGTCTGTTTTTTCATATCAACTGAGTGAGCAGTAATAAGGAAATTCAAATCGTTTACAAGCTTTCTTTTTTCTTTAAAATCATTTTTATGACATGCTACCTACAGGAAGGCTTCCCAAAGTGCACATTTTGTCGAATCGAATGATCACTTAGAGCGGAGCGATTGGTATCCCTTTAGAATGAAAATTGAACCCCCCCCCAAAAAAAACCCTATGGGTGCTTATTTTGTCCTCTGCCATTCCTGCCATTCACATTTCCACATCAGCTCAACTAAAAGGATGTTTGCAAAATCTGTTCCAATTGTAAAATCTCAGTATTTTAAAACCCGCATCCCAAGCTATTAAAATGACTTCTTGGTGCAAATTATCTTTATTATCTTTTTAACTCAGCAACTTACTTATCAGTGCAATAACTTTTTCAACCACCTGACTGAACATTTGACATTTTTGAAAAGCAAGATTGCCTGGGCTGTCATAAATAAAATCTTTAGACACAGCGCAGAAGGGTTCGGATCTAAGCACCAGGCGTTAAACAACAGCAGCTGCTACCATAACAAAGTCACCTCAGTTCAAGAGCAAACATAAAGAGATGCTTTATTCAAAATAAAAATGTTTCTCCAGCAGGTTTTTTAGGGGAGGGAAACAGAAGTTTTGTCTGCCTCATTGGGGATCAAATCACCTGCCGTGATGCTGAAGGGCTCCATCAATAAAATCTGACATGTTGCTGATTGTTCCATTAAATCACCATGGTGGTTTTGAACTGTATTGTTAGGTTAGATGACTTTTCCCTCCCTTTCTTCCCCCTCCCCTGCATGGGATGGAAAAATAATTTTTTGGGGGCAAAGTTTTGATTGAAGCCTCTTCTGAGAAAATGGTTCTCAGCACTAACCTAGCAGAATGACCCTAATGCTTGTCTTATTAGCAAAAGGTTCGTAAGTGTTTTGGAAGATATCGTGCCAAGATGAAGATTTCTTCTGCCTTTGTACAAAGGCAAAAGAAATGCTTTGTACAAAGAGTGAGGATTACATTGTGTCTGGGAGTGTATACATGGAATCAAAAGACACTTTCTTTGCAATCTTCTATTCCAAATGGCACCAATTCCGATTTCCATAAAACCCACTCCTAGAATTGGCAAAGAATACTCAATAGATTGATAAGAAGCCATAAAAAAAAAAAAACAAGTGTAAGATGAAATGTTCTCAAAGAAGTCTTGTAAAAGACCTAGCATCTCCCAGTCTAAAACTGTTCTACAGAACAAACTGCCTATCATAGATAACACAATGGATAAGCTCTCCAAAGATTTAGAATATCAATAATAGAAGAAGCAGGTCTAGCTAATTAATTTGATAGATATCTATGCAAAAATGAAAGAAAAGAAGCAAAGAATCTGAAACTATACAGGTAGTCCTCGATTTATGACCACAACTGAGTCCAAAATTTCTGTTGCTAAGCAGTACAATTGTTAAGAGAGTCTTGCTCCATTTTACAAACTTTCCTGCCATGGCTGTCAAGTAAATCACTACAGTTATTAAGTTAGTAACAAGTTGTTAACTGAATGTGGCTTCTCCCCATTGACTTTGCTTGTCAGCCCTCTTTGAATAAATAATATATTTTTCCTATTTCCTTCAAAGTCATCTCCATGTTTCTCTATACCAAGTAGACCAGGGGTCCCCAACCCCCAGGCTGTGGATTGGTACTGATCCATGGCCCGTTGGGGCTGTGCAAACGGTGGGCAAGTGTGCAAAGTTTTATCGTGCATGTGCGGGATTAGGTTGTGTATGCAAAATCATCCCCTCTCAACCCGTCGTAGCTGCCACCATTGCCGGTTCATGAAGCCAAAAAGGTTGGGGACCTTTGAACTAGACTGTAGTTCACAATAAGCTGAGGAAGAATTTCTGGTTTAAAGTCACCTTGTGAGCAGTTCCATTGACCCTGAATGAAATTTTGGTCTGGTCTGTGTTAACTATTTCCCATCCCTGGTATTGCTAGGCTAATGTAGCTGTTTTTCAAAGTACTTTTTTTAAAAAAAGTACAAGTTTAGAAAAAAAAGAAAGTTATAAGTAATTAAGAAAAAATAGAAGAGAAAGATATAAAGAGAGAGAGAGAGAGAGAGAGAGAGAGAGAGAGAGAGAGAAACGCGGAAGGAAGAAAGGAAGGAAGAAAGAAGAAAGAAGAAAGAAGAAAGAAGAAAGAAAGAAAGAAAGAAAGAAAGAAAGAAAGAAAGAAAGAAAGAAAGAAAAAGAGACAGATATAAAGGAGTGGCTTCTGATCTTCATTACAACGGTTATAAATGCATTTATAATTTATCCTGCCTCTCTCAGATTACATTATAGCTCCCTTCTTTTTGTATTCTACCCTTTCTAATCACCAGACCTTTAAATCATAACTTGCTTTTTTTCTATTTTCAGTAAAAAATAGTCCATAAAGTGTTTCCTGTCATTTACAAATGTAGTTGCTGTCTTTTCTTTAATCAAACAAGTCAATTTTGCCATCTTTGCAAATTCTGTCATCTTCACCAACCATTCCTCCATTGTGGATGCTTCAATGTCTTTCCATCTGTTTGAATTATCCATCCATTAGCCCCTCCCCGCCATTGCCAAATTTATGGTTTCAATTGAATATTTGTCTTTAAAATTCTTTGTACTGATGTATGTATTTGAACCAGGGGTGGGTTCTACTTACCTTTACTACCGGTTTGCAATGGGGCCATGACACGCGCTCACCTCTCTCCCCCCTCTCTCTCTCTCTCTCTTCTGCGCAAGCACAGAAGCATTTTCATGACGTCAGGGTCAGTGGGCAGAGCATCCAGCTGGTTTTACTACCAGTTCTATAGAACCAGTGTGAACCGGGGGCAACCCACCACTGATCTGAACCCAAAATTTTCTACCTTTTTAAGAAGTCCATCAAGCATGACAAAATGATCCCTCATGGTTTCCACATTTCCAAACATAAATTTGAAGCACCTTTATACATTCTGGATAATTTTTCTGGTACCATATCCCAATGGTGTGTCATTTTATGAACGTTTTCTTTTAAATTATAATATAATGTTATAATTTAAATCCTTTTAGCAAGATATTTTCTCATTGTGAAATGTTTTCTGCATTTGAAAACTAGGGGTTGAGGGGTTTTTTATTCAATTTTTTAGTTAAATTTTTAAGGGGTTCTAGGGAGGGGGAGGGTTTGATTGGAATGCGGGCTGTGGGCATGGGGGATAGCCCACTAAGGGGAGGGGCGGGCCTGACAAGGAAGCACGGCGTGGGAGGTGGGGATCCCGGTGTTGAGTCAGAGTTTGTCCAGATAGTGCTTTGAACATCACTACCGTGAATGGGAGGGGTAGATATGGTGGGAGCAGGGGGCCATATCGAGTTAGGGGAGGGCACACCCACTGTTTATGAGCGGTGGTGCGCTCCGGCCCCCAAGGCTCCACCCGTTCCCCAGGTTGCACAGACCCTCAGGGCCCAGCCCTCCGGCTGATGCTGTGCAATGCCAGGCCCATAGTAAATAAAGCCCCCTTCATCTGTGATCTTATTGGTGAGGGGGGAGCGGACCTGGCAGGTATTACGGATACCTGGTTGGGCCAGGAGGGGGGGTTCCCCTTGTTGAAATGTGCCCGCCAGGTTTCCTTGCATTCCATCGGCTGAGGTCACAGGGCAGGGGCGAGGGAATAGCGGTTATTATTAAAGAAGGTCTGAGACCGAGGGAGGCCACTGTTCCTCAGATGGCCGGCTGTGAGTCCCTCCTTGTGAAGTGGGGTCATGAGGTTCAGATGGGTTTGCTGATCACGTACCTGGCTCCCTGTCACGTGGCAGCAGCCCTGCCCGAGCTCCTCGACATTATCGCCGCGGTGGCAGTTGATACCCCCAGACTTATGGTCATGGGGATTTCAACCTGCCATCTGTGGGTGAGACGTCGGAGGTGGCTTGGGAGTTCATGGCTTCCATGACAGCTATGGACCTGACCCAGTTAATTCATGGCCCTACCCACACAGGGGGAAACATGCTGGACCTGGTTTTTGTCTCTGGACAGTGGTTGAGTGATCTTGAGATAGGGGACTTAGTCACCAAGCCCTTGTCATGGTCAGATCACTCTCTCCTTCACCTTGATCTTCGAACCGCTATACTGCATCACAGGGAGGCGGAGCCGGTAAGATGGTTCCGCCCCAGGTGCCTGATGGAACCTGATAGGTTCCAGATGGAGCTTGGACCATTTCCCGAGGCTCTGGCACACGCTTCGACTAGGGACCTAGTGGCTGCCTGGGATAGGGTGGCTGCTGGAGCACTGGATCGGGTCGTACTTTGTGGCCTCTGACCCAGCGCCGATCTCACCTAGCTCCTTGGTTCACTGAGGAGCTAAGAGAGACGAAGCGCCAGAAAAGATGCCTAGAGAGTAGTTGGAGGGCCAGTCTTTCTGAATCCAACCGGACGCTGGTAAGTTCTCATATTAAGAATTACCTAGTGGCAATAAAAGCAGCAAAATGTACATATTTTGCTGCTCTTATTGTGTCATCAGATAATCATCTGGCCGCTCTGTTTAGGGTGACCTGCTCTCTGCTCCACCAGAAGTGCGGGAGGACCCCTTGGAGGGTAGAGCCGAGGATTTTGTTCAATATCTGCATGACAAAATCACTCAGATTCGGGAAGATCTGGACTCCGACTGGGTAGTTCCAGGGGGGATGACTGAGGCAGGTCTTGAGAATGTTACCTGGGATGAGTTTGATCCTGTGACCCCTGACGACGTGGACAGGATTCTGGGTGGACTGAACATGACCACATGTTTATTGGACTCGTGCCCCTCCTGGTTAGTGCTGGCTTCCCGGGAGGTGACGCGAGGCTGGCTCCAGGGGATTATAAATGCTTCGTTGGGTGATGATGACTTCCCCGCCACCTTGAAAGAGGCGGTGGTGAGGCCTCTCCTCAAGAAGCCTTCCCTGGACCCGGCATTGTTGGCTAATTATCTTCTGGTCTCCAACCTTCATTTGGTTGTGAAGGTTGTTGAGAGTGTGGTTGCGCGACAGCTCCCCCAGTACCTGGATGAAACCATGTATCTGGATCCATTCCAGTCGGGCTTCAGGCCTGGGTACAGCATGGAAACGGCATTGGTCGTGTTGGTTGATGATCTCTGGAGGGCTCGGGACAGGGGTTGCTCCTCTGTCCTGGTCCTATTAGACCTCTCAGCGGCTTTTGATACCATTGACCATGGTACCATGCTGCACCGGTTGGAAGAGTTAGGGATGGGGGGCACTGTATTATGGTGGTTCTCCTCCTTTCTCTCCGACCGGTTGCAGTTTGTCTTGGCAGGGGGGCAGAGGTCGACCCCGAGACCCCTCATATGTGGGGTGCCACAAGGGTCGGTCCTCTCACCCCTTTTGTTCAACATTTATGTAAAGCCGCTGGGCGAAATCATCCATGGTTTTGGGGTGAAGTACCACCAGTACGCTGATGACACCCAGCTGTACATCTCCATCCCGGATCATCCCAACGATACCCTTGAAATGATGTCCCGGTGTCTGGAGGCTGTGCAGATCTGGATGGGGAGGAACAGGCTCAGGCTCAACCCATCCAAGACCGAGTGGCTGTGATTTCCGATGTCCCGATATAGACAGTTGATGCCATCGCTGACTATTGGGGGCGAATCACTGGCCCCCACGGAGAGGGCTCACAACTTGGGTGTCCTCCTGGATTCATGGCTATCTTTAGAAGAGCACTTGACAGCCGTGACCGGGAGGATTTTTCATCAGGTTCGCCTGATTCGCCAGTTGCATCCCTTTCTGGATCAGGACTCCCTACACACAGTCACTCATGCCCTTGTCACTTCCCGCCTGGACTACTGTAACACTCTCTACATGGGGCTCCCCTTGAGGAGCACCCGGAAGCTCCAACTGGCGCAGAGTGCGGCCACGCGGGTAGTTATGGGAACAACATGGCGCTCCCATGTGACACCTCTCCTGCGTGAGCTGCACTGGCTCCCGGTGGTCTTCCGGATGCACGTCAAGGTTTTGGTCACCACCTTTAGAGCGCTCCATGGCTTAGGACCTGGTTATTTACAGGACCACCTACTACCACAAACAGCCTCCCACCAGCCAGTACGCTCTCATAGAGAGGGGCTCCTCTGGGTACCATCAGCCAAACAATGTCGACTGGTGGCCCCCAGGGGGAGGGCCTTCTTTGTGGGGGCACCCACTATCTGGAACGAGCTCCCCCCAGAGATACAGAGGATCCCGGATCTATGCACTTTCCACCGTGCTCTTAAGACTCTCCTATTCCAGCAAGCCGACCTGGCCTAATTTTCTCCCCTGTTTTAAAATTCTTTTAAATTGAAATTTTAATCTATTTTAAATTATTGGGATTTTTAATTGTCTCGGGCTAAATTATTTAATCGGGTTTTAATTATGTTTCTAACTTTTGTATCTATGTATTTTATTTTGTACCTGTTCATCGCCCTGAGTCCTTCGGGAATAGGGCGGTATATAAATTTAATAAAAAACAAAAACAAAACAAAACAAATTGTTCTAATGTTCTTGGACTATTTTATCATACACTCGTTAATGTGTTGTTTTTCCACTTCAGATTTCACAAAAGCTTGTAAATTTAAGTAGTTATATGTTCATCATTTGTAAATAACTCAATTTCAAATTCTGTCTCAAGTCCAAATAACTCTTTGTCTAGTTTCAATCTTTTACTTAACTGTACATATGAAAACCACTGAAAACTAAATCCCTTTGCAATCAATTGATCTCTTAACTTCATTTTATATTCTCCATGTTCTTGTTCCACAGCTCTCATACGTTAGTCATTTCTCTTTGTCTGCTATTTTTTTTTCTATAAAATGTTTCTTGTACTGAGACCCACAAAGGCATTTTCAGGCACCGTTTAAGTTTGTATCTATTCCACATTCTATGGCACTTCTAACATAATTAAGGTGACCAGATTTTAACATTGGTAAAGAGGGACATTGTGGGCGTGGCTTATTTTGTGGGCGTGGCTAGCTGGTCATGTGACTGGGTGGATGTGGCTAGCTGGTCATGTGACCGGGTGGCCATGGCTATGCGTATAGGGTAAGGTGAACAGATTTTAACATTGGTAAGAAGGACACCATTGTGGGCGTGACTTATTGTGTGGGCGTGGCTTGGAGGCCATGTGACTGGGTGGGCGTGGCTAGCTGGTCATGTGACCGGGTGGCCATGGCTATGTGTATAGGGACTACTCAGAGGGCTGAAAAGTCATTTCTGACAGGTCCTCACACTTTTGACTGGTCCTCACACTTATGACCATCCTCACATTTATGCCCGTGCAGTATTCTTAACAACCATGTCACTCATTTCACAACTGCTTCTCTTCACCATGGTGACAAGATAGGGCAAAAATGTAAAATGTGAGGACAGTTGTAAGTTCGAGGACTGGTCAAAAGTGTGAGGACCAGTCAAAAATAACTTTTTCAGCCCTCTGAGTAGTTCCTGTGCACAAAAGGACTACCCAGAGAGCTGAAAAAAGTCATTTCTGACAGGTCCTCGCACTTTTGACTGGTCCTCACACTTATGACCATCCTCACATTTATGCCCGTGCAGCATTCTTAACAACCATGTCACTCATTTCACAACTGCTTCTCTTCACCATGATGACAAGATAGGGCAAAAATGTAAAATGTGAGGACAGTCATAAATTCGAGGACTGGTCAAAAGTGTGAGGACCAGTCAAAAATAACTTTTTCAGCCCTCTGAGTAGTCCATATGCATTAAAGGATACAGCAATAGAGAGGGATGAAGGAATGGAAATTAGAGTAGGAGTGAGGGTAAGAGAGGGAGGAAGAGAGGAGGAGAAGGAGAAAGGAAGAGGAAGTAGGGAGGAGAAAAAGAGGGTGGGGGGAAGAGAAAGTAAGAAGGAAAGAAAAGAGAGTGGTGGTAGGTTTGAGGAGAAAGATTGCTATACAATAAAAAAGATGAAAGGGAAGAAAGCCAACCCCAAGCAAATATAAAGATATTAAGATTAAGAATGAATTGTTAAACTTTAAAGAATAAAAGAGAACAAATATGAATAAATAGCAATAATTAGAAACACACATACAAACATGCAATGTATTTTCTTTGAACAGAATATTTGGCTGGTTCACAAATTTAAACAGCGTTTAGTCATTTCAATTAAATTTACAATTTCTATATTTCCTTTTTGCCATATTTATTCCTCATCTATTTTTTAAAAAAAACAATATTACCCTTCATCCTCATCTCTAATCTTAATCAAATTCAATTTTTCCCTTCTATTCTATATTATACCCCTTCCCACTGTCATCTATTTTTATATCCATCCTCACATTGGTTAATTATGTAATTATGTAATACAGTTGTTTAATACAAATTCAACATTTTAATATAAATCAATTAGTTATATAACTATCTTTTTTGTATATTAATCAATATGAACATGAATATTCCAATTATTTCCATGCAATCCAATTTCTTACAAATCAATTAATTATATTTACCAATAATAATAAACCAAATAATTTCCCCCATATATTCCTCCAAACCACAACTTAACCATTTCTGCTTTCAACACAATATACAATTATTAATAGTATCTCAATTATTACAATTCCCTAGTTAAATAGAGCTTTTTTTCTTTTGTGTTTTAAAATCTTGAACTCTCCTCTTTTGCCCAAAATTTCCCATTGTTTGCAGTTTTGTACCTACCTTTTTTGGTGAGGAAAAAGAAAAAGAAAAAGAAAGAAATCTCTCTCTGCCTCATTTTGTCACCTTGCAGGTTTAGTTTCGCTTTCGCCTTTGTTTTCAGTATAGCTAGGGGCGGGGGAAATCTGCTCCAGGAACTTTTTGCAGCTTTTTGCAGCTAATTAACCTAGCGGAAGCTGTTAACAGGGGCTGTTTTTTCTATTTTTGCAGACATGGGTCTATTCATTTTTTTTTAACACTGATCAGCTGTAGGTCGGCCCTTTGAAGCCCCGCGGCAAGAGTTTAAAGAGTTTTTTTTCCCTCTAGCCATCAGCGGGGATTCAGGAGGCAGAATGAAAAATCGGGACTTTTTTAAAACGCCGCGGGACGCGGGACAAATTGCTCAAAAGCGGGACTGTCCCGCCAAAAGCGGGACGTCTGGTCACCTTAAACATAATGATTCTTGATGTTTATATTAACCTTAACTTTGTCCTATCATAAAAAAACCACCTCAGGTTGTGCTCTATAAACTGTGGTTTGTGTTTAACTGTGCTCTGTTAAACATGATACACATTTTACTAGGCCATGGTTTGTTTAACAATGGTGGACCTGAATTCACATGTCACATTAACTCATAAGATAAGATTAACAAACCACAAAGGTTTGACGTCATGTGCAAACCTACCATAGGCTTGCACCATTTTGAACATCTACAATTACAACACAAATATTTGTCCTATGGGAGGTTTCATTCTAGAAGTTCACTTGCTGTGATCCTTTGTCTTCTATACATAGATACTGAGCGCATGTGATTTATCTGATGTACAAGGTTATTGAATAGTTCCACCATCTGTTCATAAATTGGTGCAACAGTTATGCATTTCTTCAATTGATGACTTTGGCAATGTCATGTTTTTCCTAGCACATAAACCAAGGGACACCTGTCAGAATATTCATGACTGGGAAGACATGGTAACAAGGTCGGCCAATGAATAGGCATAGCAACTAAGTCAGCCAATTGGGACCTGAGACAGACTGGAGCCAGGGCGTGTCTTAGTCTGCAGCTTCTGATTCTGTGCAGAGAAACGAAACTGAAACCAAGCAGTGCATGCTGTCTGCTCTGCTGAAATGAAACTGTGAATCTGCTGTTGGTATTGTAAACTTACTTGACGTATTATTGTGAATATAAAGGAGTTAATGAATCCTGCTGCACCAGAAGCTGCTGTGTGTGCTTCTGGATTTGATTTTTGCAAGAAACTCTGACAACACCTCAACCTTCTGTCATTATATATTCACATATATCAATCTTTTTAAAAAACTGAATCAAGCCCTCCCACTCTATCATGTTTTCAATCTACATACTCTACCCAATTAGATCATGTTCGTATATATAAATGATACAACGGAAAACAGCAAATATTTTGTGATCATTGATATTATATTAAGACAGAAGGACTAAACTACATATACTCTATTTAAACGGAATTTAAGCTCTTCTTTTCCTCTTATTTCTTTGAAACAGAAGAATTCCTGCTGCAGGTCTCCATTTAGTTAGAACATTATATGTAGGAAGAAATATCCTTCTGGGTTCAGCTCCAAGTGGGGAAAAAGACACTGGAAACATGGAGACTGCTTGGAAAGATGGTTTAATAGTAGACAGGATCACATGGTTTGAGTTCCTGAACAGAAAAAAGGGCCAAGATGCTACAAGTCCCCGGGTTTTATGTCCTCTCTGGCTTTGAACTTCCTGGGGCCCCGAAAGAGTATCCTGATTGGTTGTCAGACTCCCAGGGGGTGGGGGTCTTAGCTAGCCTTGCTGGCTGATGCAATCTTCCCTGGTGCCATGTGGTGAGTTTCTGTTGCTAGATGGGTCCTATTGTGTTGCGGATGATGTCCATTGATAAAGATTGAGTTTCTGCCTCTGGCCCATTGACAAAGGGTGGGGGCAGGAAGATGGGAGCTGCTTCGTCTTTAAAACATGCTTCTCCATTTCTCATCCAGGAAAATATAATATTCTGCCTTTTTAATATTTCTCAAAATATTTCATTCCTCTAGGAAAGGCATGGGTGCTAACTTCCTACAATACTTTTAACAAATCAATAGGCTAATGCAAAAGATATTAGATTAATATTCTATGATTAAAACAAAATCCTAAACTAAAAAATAATTTGACAGACAATTATAAAAATGGCCAGTGTACTACTTATACCAACACTTCACTAGGGAGATTGTTAATCTTAGAAATAATAGGAGAACTTTTTCAAATCTGTGGTACAATTGCTTCCATAATAAGATTTGAATTGACAAAACTTCTAAATAATTGAAAAAGGCAATAATGGAATATAAATCACAAGTCAAATGACTGCATGTGTATATACAGCTAGTTTCTCCCTTCTTTCAGCCAAGACACTCTATTAAAAAAAAAGTACAGTGCATTAGAAGAAATTAAATTACAAGATCTTGTTGAAATTGATGTAGATGAAAAATTATCTAGAAGAGAAAGTCTATGGGTCTCTAATGCAGTTTGGTCCAGCTAGATTGCCCAAATACAAATCATGAATGATATGCATGCATCAAACTTTGTTTTCATATCCCTGATACTTTTCACAGTATTTGTCCTTTAAATCTCCTTCCACTGAAATTTTATGCTATGAGATTTGGTGTATTGAAGGGTGTATTGAGATGTTCGAGGTGAGAATTTGAATGAGATTTCACAGTAAGAGAATAAACTCCATGTATTTTCTTCTTTTGATGAAGTATATAAAGATTAGTTGGCATTTATTGCAGTAAGATCTTTTTGGCATTTAGGTCTACATCTATAAAATAAAATGCATACAAACCAACAAAAATAAGCAGTCTGTGTCATAGCCTGCAGTCTAAATAAGCCATTAGGATCTCAATTTTCCAAGAATCCTTTGGCTGAGATCCTTCTCTGTAGTAAAAAAAAAAAAGTGATAACAGATGATAGGAAATATTATATTGTGTTGTAGAGTATTACAGTATTTCTAATCCAATTTACTAGAGTAGAATAGCTTCAATTTAGAGTTGGTTTGTAACTAAAGCAGCACATACATTTGAATAATAAATTCCTGTGAATAATCTCATAAAAGATTATTGGCAAATCCACCAATTTTAAAAAATTGGAAAAAAACCAAGCTTAAAAAATAACAGAATTTGATGAACATAGATCTTTCTGAAGAAATGTTCTATAAAAGTTTGAAGAAAAATAATTGGTTCTATTTTTGCTTGTTAATATGTATGTTTTTGAATTCTTGGGATCACAATTGTATAACTGCAGAACCCTTTTTTATCTAGTGGTGTTAGTACGTTTTAAAATATTTCCATTTATTTTAATGAAGTTAAATTTTATCGGTTGGGTAATAAGTGGATACATTTCCAATATTTCCGAAAACTACCTACTAGAATTTTAGGCTGCGATATACTCTTGATTTACAGTACGATTGAAATTCAGCAATGTGTAAATGGCACATTTGCTTACAGATCATAGAATCATAGGGTTGGAAGGGAGATGGTTTATCCAAATGTAAAGATAATTTGTAATAATGAGAAATTTTCAAAATAAGATTCTTAGTAACATTACTATGAAAAAGTAGAAGATATACTGTACTTCGTCTTTCTAGCAAAAGTTGGATGTATTTGATGAACAGTAACAGCAAAAGTAGAATAGAATCCTTGTTTCTGAAAAGAAAAGAAAAGAAAGGAAAAGAAAAGAAAAGAAAAGAAAAGAAAAGAAAGCCAAGTTGTATTATTTTCAGAATATACTAATTCTCATGTTTTCCTTTATATTTGACATTTGTTGCCATACGTTTCCAAATGAGTAGTTTGGAAAAACAAATACGGGATATAATGTAAAAAAGGACGATATGCAAAATCCATTTTTCTCTTTATTTGTAAATGTTTTAGTTTTATAGTTCATTATTTTCCCAATTCGGTTGCCTATTAAAAAAAAAAAAAGGTCATTTGCCAATTCAGCTTAATAGCAGCTGGATTTAATTAGGCTTTTCAAATATTTACTTCATGCATCAAAATTCCCTGGCAGTACTGAATGCCAGATTTTTGTATTTGGTTGTTTCTTGTGGAGTTTTGCCCCCTTTCCCCAGGGTTCAGCAGGGTTCTTTTTTTTTATTACTTTCCTCCCAATATTAGGTTTTGATATGGATTTTCCCTCATCTTACTTTCATGAATTCAGCTCTCCTCTCTTAGTTTCATTTGCCTTTATTTGTACCTCTGGTGGTGGTTCTTTTATAGCACGGTTATCTCTGTTAATTGGATATTGTTTTCGCTTTCAGGCTCCAGTACTTTGTGCAAACACGGCTGCCACTTATTCAGCTGAGCTGAGAAAAAAGATGATGAATGCTAAGAGCAATTTCTAAATGTAGCATTCTCTTCCGATTTGGAGAGGACAGATGCTTAGAGAAGATTATTGCACTCTTATTTACTTTGAGAAACTAGGCATTAGAGCTAAGATGGAATCATTTGGGTATGGGAGGCCAAGGCCGACCAACAAAATCTACTTTTCCTGTGATTTTTTAGTCCAAAATGGTACTGAATGTTTGCACATTGTGGCACAAATGCTTAAGGGAATGGTTCCTTCATCCTCCCTTGGAGATGGCTTGTGTTGCTGATAAGCTTAGTTATGAAGGGACTCAGCAAAGTAGCCAATTTGTCTGTCATGTTAGAATCCGTCTTCTATCTTAAATATGAAAGCTTCAAATACACAGCATTGGGGATTGTGTAGATCCCAATAGAAATGAACGGAGAAAATGCATTTCTGTCCTGCAGAATACAAGGTAATTGAAATGACCTTGACACCATGAAAAACCTCATTTAACCATGGAATAGCTGTTTGAAGATGGATGAAGCAGATAAGGTGAATTAACTAGTCACTCTTATTTTAACAATTAACAACTCTGGGCAATTTTAAGACTATTTTTACACTTGTACTTTCTTCTAGAATTGCAGGCTTTTACCCCAGAATCCATAATTATAATAAACTGTTTTATACCAAATTATTTTCCATTCTTCTCTGTGGTTTTTTTTCTCTTGATCTTATTTGTGATTATTGTTAATCTTGCACTGAATTATACTCCAAATATTATCTAAAGAAGACAGGCAAAACAGTGGTCCTTTGTTCTCTGTTGAATCAAACATGGATGAGCTATTATTTCTTTTCTATACTAGGTCTAAATAATTTCCTGCCACAATTTATTCTACGTTATATATTGAAAGCTTTAATCATTTTAGGTTCATCTCCTGATGTACATCCTCGTCTCTGTCGAGGTAGAAAAATGTATTTTTGTAAATTTACTTTATGATCCCATTAGTAGCAAATGTTTGCACAAAAATTGCATCCTTAAAATAAAGTAATAAAAATACAATAAAATGAGCGCAATATGCACCCAGACGAAATATCTTGTTAAAGTCCTTTAATTACAATAAAAAACTGGGTTTACTTGAAACAAATCAGAGTTTACAAGTCCAGAGGAATAACATTACTGCCAAATACGACTCACTGGACAGTGCAAAGATAACTTTGAGCTTTTTAGGGTTAAAATTTAAGAGTCAGAATGTTTTTGAATACACATTTCTTAAGAGCCAATTGCCACAGGAATTTTGATGGAGTTCTCTGTATTTCTTGAATCTTGCTAGAATTGTTCATCTAATCTCTGAAACTTTGGCTTTCTTCATCATTAGCATTTGCATTAGCTCCTCTTAATATCTTGTACTTGGTAATAATCTATCTTGGTAATAATTTAGCTAGAGATAATAATCTCAACCTTGGCTGCTTGAAGACATGTGGACTTCAACTCCCTGAGTTCCAGAGCAAGCAGGCTGGCTGTGGAATTCTGGGTGTTGAGGTTCATAAATCTTCAAATGGCCAAGGTTGAGAAACACTGAATTGTAGCTGATTTTATTTCCATGTAACTGTCCTTTATATCCCTTACTTTGGCTTGGCAAACAGACATGAGTTCAGCTTGAGAATATATATAGTATAAAACCAAAGGTGGTGGTAGAAATAGGAAGATGTGAAACAGAAAACAAATTACATTAAATGAAGAGTAAAAGCCTGGGACCCGGGGCATGTATAGAACATCTGATCTATAAAAATAAAAGCCTCTAGTACTTGTTTAGAAACAGTTTTCCACATATCTCACAACATATAAAAATGACACAGCTATATTTCCTACTATACTTGTATCAAAAGATGCAAGGATCACAGAGTCATACAGGTAGTCCTTGATTTAGGATCACAACTGAGCCCAACATTTTTCTTGCTAAGAAGACAATTGTTAAGTGAGTTTTGCCCCCATTTCATGACCTTTTGTGCCACAGTAGTTAAGTGAATAGTTGTTAAGTGAGCAGTTGTTAAGTTAGTAACACGGTTGTTGAGTAAATCTGGCCTCCCATTGACTTTGCTTGGTGATCACATGACCCCAGGATACTGCAACTATTGTAAATACATGCCAGTCGCCCGGTTCCTGGTTGGGCGTGGCCATGGTGGGTGTGGCCTACTTGGCCTCCTGCACCACAGCAGGGGGAGGCATTTTCGCTTGTCCTTTCAACCGGTCTGAACTGGCTGAATCCCACCCCTAGTTATAAGTGTGAAAAACTGTCATCAGTCACTTTTTTCAGTGCCATTGTAGCTTTGAGTGGTCATTGAACAAATGGCTATAAGTCAAGGACTACCTGTATTTAGGTTCCCTACCTCAACAGATGAAAAATGATCTGTATTGTATTGTTTATCTTTGGAGTTTCTATTAATTGATGATAGCTCTGGCTGATGGTGATTCTATTTAAGAGCTGTGGTGGCACAGTGGTTAGAATGCAGTATTGCAGGCTAATTTTGCTGACTGCCAGGGGTTCGATCCTCACCGCCTCAGGGTTGACTCAGCCTTCCATTCTTTTGAGATCAGTAAAATGAGGACCCAGATTGTTGGGGACAATATGCTGACACTGTAAGCTGCTTAGAGAGAACTATAAAGCACTGTGAAGCAGTATATAAGTCTATTGCTATTGTTGTTGTTGTATGTTGTTCCATTTATTAGCTCCCTCAAGATGTTACAGCATTAACAGCTCAATAGGTTACTCATTAAGGGTCAGCAGAGATTACCTACTCCAGCCCCAAGATCTGATCTAAAGTTTCAGAAAGGCTGATTCAATCCAGATACTTCAGTCTGATTAATTGACTAGATCCATATTGAGGTTTTGTAGATAAAAAACTTTGTTCTGCTATAATATAATGGGGGATCATTTTTTAAAAATCTAAAATAGATACGATTTTGTTAGTCATTTAGATTATATGACTTCCTGGATATTATGAAAACCCATTTAGGGATTTTGAACTATATACTATTAAAAGCCTTTTTAAAAAGGGTGCTTAATTTTGTTTTCAGGTAGAATATGATGACGTGTGAGCTTCTAGACATTTGTCAATCAGATCTGAAATAATTTAGAAAACTGAATAGACTCTAAAGATAGGTTTGAAGAGCAAATTCATCTTTTGAATACATTCTGAGACATTTAATTCAAAGACTCAGTTCAGAGTTTCATTATATGGCCCTCAAAACAAATCTCCAAATTGAGCATTTGCTTGACCCATACAGCCTTTACAATGTAAAACATCCCTACAACCAGTGGTGAAATACAATTTTTTTTACTACTGGTTCTGTGGGTGTGGCTTGGTGGGCGTGGCAAGGGAAAGATACTGCAAAATCTCGATTCCCACCCCACTCGGGGGCCAGCCAGAGGTGGTATTTGCCAGTTCTCCGAACTACTCAAAATTTCCACTACCAGTTCTCCGAACTGCTCAAAATGTCCGTTACTGGTTCTCCAGAACCTGTCAGAACCTGCTGGATTTCACCCATTTTAAATAGACAAATTGAAGAGGTTTTGTTTTTTAAAAAGATGATTATTCCACAGTTTTCAGAGTGATTGATATTCATGGATTGGAGATGAAGAAATAAGGTAAGAATTTGCTGAGTTATCCCTCCCCCCCCCCCCGATTAAATAAAAAGTGATCAGTCCTGATAAAATAGCTAGTACAACTCAGAAAATATATACACCTAAACACACATTAAAGGGCTGTGTGAACTATGTGGTAAAACTACAAGCTGTCCTCTCTGCAGCACAAGACGCTGGCTGGGCAATCAATAGTAAAGATCACAGTGATTTGAGGATATATTTGTCAATTATTGAATCTAATATTCCCCCTCTACCTCAGGGGTGAAATGCTCCCAGTTTGGACCGGATCAGGCGATCCGGTAGTGATTGTGGCAGGTAGCTATGGTGGTGCGAGGCTCCGCCCATCCGCCCGGGTGTCGTAACTTCCTGGTTTTAACCAAGAAGAAATGTGTTTTTTACCCTCTGCGCATGCGCAGATTTTGTGCATGCACAGAGGGTCTGCGCGCGCATGTGACACACTTCCGAACCAGTAAGGAAGGTAAGTAGATTTCACTCCTGCTCCACCTGTCCTGGAATTTGGCATAAATATTGAATGTTTTTCTAATTAGAAATTGCCTCACTACCATTTGATAACAAATGGGTGGCATATGAATGAATGAATGAATGAATGAATGAATGAATGAATGAATGAAATTTGTACCATGCAAAAAGTCTGCACGTATAGTTTGGGACTGAATCTATATTCTCAGTTATAATCTCAAGGTAAAATTTTGGCTGAATCTGAAGCAGACTTCCAGTATTTAACTGTTCTGCTTAATAGGAACTATTTTGATCATTGCCCTTATATCTCTTTGCAAATTTCCAAAAGCAGAATTGGGGTTTGGGGAATCAAGATGCTTGGAAAAGATGTCAATATTTGTGGGGCGCTAACCTCCACTTGAATATCCTTTTGACTTTTCAGGCACAGCTGAAGGTACTTAGCAATTATGCATTTTTTTTTATGTTTTAAAAGTTTTTTTTGTTTTGAAAACATTTAAAACAAGACACAAACACACAACATTTATATACATATCAGTTTTCCCTACAGCTACTTCGAAGTGATCCTTTCTTACTATTTACATCTATTCAGACACATTTTAACTTTATCTTATCCAACAATTTATTTTCCACCATTAGGAAAATCTTAGAGTGTGCAGAGATGGACAAATTAACAAAAGAAATCAAGAAGAAAGAGGATACAGAATATTACAAAGTGTGGTGTAGGTGGTATGAATGGTTGCAGAATAGGAAAAATGAGAAAGAGGAATAAAGGAGAGAGGGGAGAAAAAATGTTGAAGATCAAAGTACAATCTAGACGAAAGAAAGAATGATGGAGCAATTATGCATTTTTATGCTTTAATTTTCAAATATTTGTTTTCTATTCTGTCCTCTGTCAAGGTTCAACTGTCACCTCAAGACATTTACTTTCTCATGAACTATTAATTTATCTAGCTTGTGGGGGAGACATAGTCCTAGCATTCTTTGGCTTGGTTCTTAATTACAGTTTTATGGATGCATAGGGATTGAGTTGAGTTTTATTGTTGTCTTCATTGATACTGCCACCAAAAAAAAAGAAAAAAGAAGAAGGATTGAAAAGAAAGAAATGTATTGTACACATACTTTATTGGAAAGCAGGTCTAATAAAAGCAGGCCTTTTGAAGGAAAATGCCTTCATCAGAGAAATGGTGCTCTCTTTGAGGGAGATGGGTGGTTCAGAAATGTGAAAAGGAAGGAAGGGAGGTGGGGAAGGAGGAAGGGAGGGATTTCCACCAAAACATGATGACATCCAATTTGCAGTATAAATGAGAGTAATACTCTAAATCCCAACTGCCCACCTAAGGCACCTATATTAGCAGCAGTGATATAGAAAGATGCCAGAAGTAGGATCATGTAAGTGACAATGGCACAGTCATCATTTCCTATTGTGGGGGAGAAGACAGTGGTAAACCAGTTTCTATTTTAGTGAAAAAAAAAAAAAAAAAACCACAAAGATACACAATATAAAATGATGGACAATATAGTACCAGATGATGGGCAGCTAAGGTCAGATGGCACTTAACAGACTTCAGAGGAAGACGTGAGGATCACTAAAGGTATCAATGACATAGCTAGATTAAAACCTTTGGGTGTAGTTGCTTATCTCGCCTTGCATGGAAAAGAAAATCCAAAGCTGTAAAGACAGAACTCCAGTGAGAATGTGCAACATAAGAAACATGAACATGGAAAGCTCAATAGAATGAAAGACAAAGTGAATCAAGTAGACATTGTCATTTAGGCATCAGCAAATTGAAAGGAATTGGACACTTTCAATCAAGATGATATTTCAGCAATGATTTAAAAAGGACAGTGCCTGAGTACAATGCTGTCAACAAACAAATAATATTAGATTGCATGGACAACTTTTTAATATGATTGATGCCCAAATGTATGGTCCAATTGTTAGTGCAGAAGAGGAGGAGATTCATTAATTTTATGGTCAAGTTCAATCTGAAATCATTGGACTATGCAAGCAAAATGTGCTACTTGTGATTGGAGACCAGAATTCCAAATTTGGAAGGAGGAAAATGTGGCTGTATGGTCTAGGAAACAGAAATGAAAAGGATAATGACTTATCAGTTTCTGTCAATCCAATGATTTGTTCATTGTTAAAACAGTTTTTGAACAACCAAAATGATACTAACAGATGGATTACACAGAAATCAAATTGATTAAATTATTGGTAAAAGTAGGTGGAAAAGTATAGTGATAACAGACCAACATAGATTAACCATGGAACAGATCACAAACTGTTTATGTATAAGTTTCAACTCAAAGAACAAAGCCAAGTACTTCTCCACAATATGACCTTGAGCATATTTACAAGGAGATCATCAAAAGCAAAAGAAAGCAGAAGAAAAACTATCAAAATAAACAGTGGAAATTTCCCCAAATTGAAGGGAAACCAAAGCTAAGAAAGGTAAAGATCCAAAGAAGGAACTTTACAAAAAGTTTCTGAAGCTGTCAAAGGAGGCAAGAAGCAGTATTACTACTACATACATCAAGGCACTGAAGATGGAAACATGTTGAAACAAAGAAAATCATCTAAAAGGTCTCTGAACTCAGAAGAATACTTCAACTTCTGATTGGTATGCCAAAGGACCTCAATGGACACACAGCAAGGGATTCAATGAAAATCAAAGAAAGGTGGAAAGAGTATATTTAAATACTGTACTGTAAAGGGAGTTACATCCAGGTTACATTAGAAGATACAAGTACTTCTTGTATCAGAATATGAAATTAGATAAAAATTAGATTTTGGCATTTTAGCCATTACCAAGACAGAAGGCTACACAATTGATGGCTTATCATCAGTAATATGATGAGAAAGAGAGGGGGGAAGAGGGAGAGAGACAGACAGAGAGAAAGAGAGAGAGGAGGGAGGGAGGGAGAGGGAGAGGGAGAGGGAGAGGGAGGGAGAGAAGGAGGGAGAGAGAGAGAGAGAGAGAGAGAGATCTGTAAAATTTTAACAGATTAAATCAGATGTGTATGATTGATGACACAGAAGTAAATAAATTGGAAGAGATCAGTCTACATAACAATACCAGAGAAAGGAGGCCTAACAGAGTGTGCTAACTATTGCAAATATCCTTAATTTTGCATGTTAGGAAAATAATGCTTAGGATCATCTATTGGACATTACAGCCCTACCATATATCAGGCACATAATGAGGTCTTCAAGCCTTCCAAAAGGCCAAATGGGTTGGAGCCATTTTAATCTCTGGAGGAAGAATGCATCAGAGAACAGGCACTATTGCAGGGAAGGCATGCCTCCTGGTTCCTGCTCCCACATTCCTTGGCTGATGGGAACCAGAATATCTATCCTGCTAAGCTGGATTCCATGGATAGAAAAAACTGGGATAAGATTGTCTTTTAGGTAATCCAATCTGAAGTGTTTTAAAGGTGACAACTAGAATTGCACCCAGAAACACACTGGCAATCAATGCAGCTCATGAAGCAGTGGTGATATGTGTACCAATTAATGGATACCGTTTATGACCCATGCAGCTGCTTTCTGCACCCATTGAAGCTTTCAAATACTCTTCATGAGGAGCCCCATGTAGAGCAGATAGCAGTAAGCCAGATTGGAAGTCACAAAGCCATGAGTGACAGTGAGTGGAGCCTCCCAGTCCAGGAATGGGCATAACTGACACACAACCCAAAGCTGTGCACAGGTTCTCTTAGTCACAGACACCACGTGCTCTTTCAGCATGAGTCCAAGAGGATCCCCATTGCACGCCAGATCCATCTGAGGCAGTGTCACCCTATTCAGACAAAATGCAGGAAAAACATGTCGCCAAAAAACCCAAGCTACTCAAACTTGCTTGGGTTGAATCAAAAACGCTTGAGCCTCAACGGGTTTCCTAAAGCTTTCTGGCATTGGGAAAGGATGTCTACACAACACTCAGACAGTTTAGGGTGGAGACATAAAGCTGGGTGTCATCAGCATATTGATGATAATTTTCTCTAAACTATTGGGTTGGCTCACCTGAATAGAATAGGGTAGGTTAGGGTAGGATAGGGTAGGGTAGGGTAGGGTAGGGTAGGGTAGAGTAGAGTAGAGTAGAGTAGAGTAGAGTAGAGTAGAATTGAATTGAATTGAATTGAATTGAATTGAATTGAATTGAATTGAATTGAATTGAATTGAATTGAATTGAATTCTTTATTGGCCAAGTGTGATTGGACACACAAGGAATTTGTCTTTGATGCATATGCTCTCAGTGTACATAAAAAGACAAGATACATTCAGCAAGAATCATAGGTACAACACTTAATGATAGTCATAGGGTACAAACAAGCAATCAAATCATACTAGGAAACAATCAATATCAATATCAATCTTAAGGATACAAGCAACAAAGTTACAGTCATGCAGTCATAAATGGGAGGAGATGAGTGATAAGAATGATGAGAAGACTAATAGTAATAGTAATGCAGACTTAGTGAATAGTTTGACAGTGTTGAGGGAATTTTTTGTTTAGCAGAGTGATGGCATTCAGGGAAAAAATGTTTTTGTGTCTAGTTATTTTGGTGTTCAAGTGCTCTATAGTGTCATTTTGAGAGTAGGAGTTGAAACAATTAATGTCCAGGATGCGAGGGGTCTGTAAATATTTTCACAGTCCTCTTTTTGACTCGTGCAGTATACAGGTCCTCAATGGAAGGCAGGTTGGTAGTAATAGTTTTTTCTGCAGTTCTAATTATCCTTAAATAAGAGGGGAGAGGGAACTGAACCCTGTGGCATCCCACAAAGCAGAGAACATTTGATCCCCCCCCCCCCCCCCGGTTTCAAACAAACTGGAACCAACTCTGGAAGATGGAGGAGAACCAGCACAGCACAATGCTACTCAATCCGGATTAGGGAAACTCCACTGCCAACCCTGCCGTAAATCAAGAAGCTTAGGCAGGGAAGTCACTACACAGCAGGGAGGCTGGTATAATAGCAACCATCGCAAGAGATCCCTCAAAGAGGCTAAATTCACAAAGCGGGTCTCACAGCTGGATATCTGAGGAGCAGAGCCCTAGATGTCTCCCAAGAATCTTGGATGACCACTGCCACTTCACTATTCCTACCATGCGGTCTCAGGTGGTACCACATATATGGTAGAACCCCATTGGGCATATCTCAAAGAGAGGAATTCCCCACCTCCTGTCTCAGCCACATCTCATTAACGCATCCCAGGTCAGCCTTCTCATCAATATTCAAGTCATGAATGAGAGCAGCCCTATTGCTGACTGATCTGGCATTCAGCTTTGATGTTCAATTTTTATTAAAAGGTTCAGACAGTAACATTATTTATTTGTAGTCATCTTATTTTTTCACCGCATTGCTCCCTTCATTTTCTTTCAGAGCAAATCCATGAAGTAAAAAAAAAAAAGACAGATCTTACCGGAAAATGTATTTAACAGTTAATTCCAGGTTCCCCCTTTAAATTCTAGAAGTAACCTATACGGTTACTTTGTAGCCACTCAACTTCATTAATCATCATTAAATATCTATTGCTCTCTTACTTAGGTGATGGCACAGTACCAACTAGGACAGCAGCTAGAAATAGGAATCAAGGCACAAAAATTACTCATCATGCATGATAAAAGATTCTCAAGTTGCTAAGCAACCACCTCCCTCTACCCCCGCCCCCCACCAAAGTTCTAAGAATGATGATAATGTCAGAGATCACCTGATAAATCAGCCAAGCGTTTGTTGGCTGTAATATTATTAAGAACTGTTATTTTGGTGCATAGGTGAACTCTGAAAACTTCTGACAACTAATTGGCCCTGTAATTCACAAGTACATGGCACTAAAGACCATGATTTATGCTATCCAACTACTTTATATACAGAAATTGCAAAAAAAAAAAGTATTTTTTTAAAAAATGTTTCAATAATATATATACTCTTCCCTGTTCCACTCAGATTCTCAGTTGAGACACAAATGATCAAGCTCAAATTTGGCTACTCTGGATGTGAAGATCTAGTTCTCTGTAGAAGGTTCTAATGCTGGGAAAAATGCAAAGAAGAAGAAGAAGAAGGTAAGTAGCAGAAAGCTGAATGGACTCAGCTATAGTGTTGATGGGTCCATTGTTGGAAGACCAGGTTAGAGAGAGATCATTATTGAAAGAATCTATGTTTTGCCAAGAGACAATAGTAACTTGATGGCACATAATCAATCAATCCCCCATTCTTGGCTAATCTGAATTCTGCATCAAGATTGGATCATTGTGCATGTTAGCAAAAGCTCCAACACTCTCGGAATCATCTAACCTAGAAGTTGAAAGTTGACTCTTAGAGACACTTCTTGCATCACAGAAGTGAAATAATTATACCGTGATGGCCTAAAATATGAAGTGTTCACCACAAAAATAATAAACCTAGATAAGGAGGACACAATTAAGCACATAAGTTTAATGAGTAAATATTTATTCATGTATTTATTGAAGAAAATTATCCAAAGCTACACATTTGTGCGGGGCAAAATATGTAAACCTTTGCTTTCAGTAGTTTATTGCCCTCATGGTGAGCAATAAACTACAACTCAACAAAATATCAATTTTCTTCTGCTTTAACCATTCTTTAATTATCCAAGGTGTATTTGGCCATAGTCTTTCTTCACGGCCCTCTTTCTCTTCAGCTTAAAATACCTGTCAGTTTCCTATAGAATTTTCTGGCAGAATTCTGAATTTATGGTTCCATCAATGATGGCAAGCAGCCCAAATCATGATACTACTACCACCATGTTTCACTGATGGAATAGGATCCTTATGCTGGAATGCAGTGTTTGCCTTTTGCCAAACATAAGGCTTCTCTTTCAAGCCAAAATGTTCTCTTTTGATCTCATCTGTTCCCAGAACATTCTTCCAATAGCTTTCTGGCTTATCTGCATGGTCTTTTGCAAACTGTAGACCAGCAGGAGCCTTTTTTTGTGGAGAGTAATGGCTTTCTCTTTGCAATGCTGCCATGAACTTCATTGTTGTTTACTGGTCTCATGAACATCAAGATTTGTAATGCAAGAGTGGTCTTCAGTTCTTCCAACATTACTTTGTGGTTCTTGACATCTCCTGGAGAATTACAAGCTCTTGATCATGGTTGGTCAACTGCTCCTAAAGAGGGTAACAATGGTACTGAATTGCCTGCATTCATCATATTGTTTGCCTGACAGTACCCTGGCAGAGTCCAAACTCTGGAAATACTTTTGTAGTTTTTTCCAGCCTGATACACATCAACAACTGTTTTTTGGAGATGCTCAGAAATCTCTTCTTTTAAACCATGATACATTTCCACATATCAGTACTATGAAGATAAAACCTTGATGGTGAATATCCCAAATTCTGTTCTTTAAAATAAAGCTAGATCTCCCACACTCACACATGATTAGCATCCCTTTGACCTAAATACCTAATTCTAATTTTCCTTTCAAATGAACTGATAATCCTTGAAGTTCATATATTTTTTGCAACACACAAATATGGATAATTTTCTTCAATAAATAAATAAATGAACAAGTATACTGCTTTTGACTCATTTGATCGATGGGGCAGCCTTTATCTAGTTTTAGGGCTCCTGTACATAACAGATCACACTTTAGACCACATTCATGCAGAAATATTGAACATTCTAAAAGGTTCAGAAACTTTTAAACACCACTGTAGATTGTGACATATATCCTGACTGACTAGGTGGCTCAGTGGCTAAGACACTGAGCTTGTCGATCAGAAAGGTCGGCGGTTTGAATCCCTAGTACAGGTTTCCTGTGTGAGCAGGGGGTTGGACTAGATGACTTCCAAAGTCCCTTCCAACTCTGTTACTGTTACTTTGAATCCTTCTTGATCTTTATAATATGTTTAAAAGAAGCAGGCCCTCTCCCTGCCCATTTGTTTAAAAATGCAATATGGAAAACAAGCAGTATTCAGAGTACAGCTAAAGGACAATCTGCTAGGATTAAGCAGATTGTATAAATTTACAACTGTGAATTTGTATATGTCTTAGGATCATAAAAGATTGATAAGCGTAAAAGTCATTTAATCAAGTATGGAGCTCTCCCCTCTCCCCCGCAAAAAATCTGGAGCACCCAAACCATCCCTCTTGAGAAGAGTCCTGCACAGAATCTCATTTAAATATCTGCACACTAAAAAGGCATTTTGATGTCACATTAGCAACAGAAGGTATGCAGATGCCAATTAGCAGGAAAACAGCTTGTTAAAATAATGAATTGAAAAGATGTCTATTGGCAGGTCAAACTGACTGGCAACAGTTTCTCCTCTGCAACTTATATTTGATGAGGGCATTACTGGTAGTGTTTTATTTTATTTTATTTTATTTTGCAAATTAGCACTTCTGATTAAATGTGCCAGAAAAATATAGTAGAGAGAGAATAATGAGACATTTGGCGAGATGTGATCATTTGCTGAAGTTGATGAGGCTGCAGATGATAGCATTCATTTCAGGAAAAAAAAAACCCATATGAACCACGATACAATCTTATGTTTAATGGAGATAGAAAGCAACGTACAGACTTCAAAGCGATTAGAATGGGATCTAGCAAGAGTTACCATTATAAACAATTACTACCAACCTGTCTTCTATTGAGGACCTGTATACTGCACGAGTCAAAAAGAGGGCTATGAAAATAATTACAGACCACTCGCATCCTAGACATAAACTGTTTCAACTCCTACCCTCAAAATGATGCTATAGAGCACTGCACACCAGAACTAGACACAAGAATAGTTTTTTCCCGAACGCCATCACTCTGTTCAACAAATAATTCCCTCAATACTGTCAAACTATTCACTAAGTCTGCATTTCTATTAATCTTCTCATATTCCTATCACCCATCTCCTCCCACTTATGACTGTAACCTTGTTGCTGGTATCCTTAAGATTTATATTGACTGTTTCCCTATGACTATCATTAAGTGTTGTACCTTATGATTCTTGACGAATATATCTTTTCTTTTATGTATCTATTCTATTCTATTCTATTCTAAATGGCCTGTTGGATAAAAGTTTTGTTTTAGAAAGAGGACAAATGGCTGCAAGAAAAGAGGGGAAATAAAACAAACAGTGATGTTTAAAAGAAGGTACAGGCTCTATAGCTGACATTCTCAGTTTTGGCAAATGTAATTCTACCTGCTTTTCAAGCAACAGCCAATGAATGAGAGAAGGTAGGTATTATTTGCTGGTCCTGCAGTAAAGGAAAGGTTGCACTGTTCCTTCATAGGACAACTGTCTAATTATCTACTAACTAACTAATGAGCTAACTTGGCATTATCTAAATATCAAGGAGATAAAACTCTGTCCTAGAGATAAATGTTGCAACTAAGGTATCATAAAGGAGCAGATACAGCAATGGTCTCATGAGGATTTCAAAAATAAGAGACAGACAATCAGCAAGTTGCATTTAACAAGGGAAGAACCAGAGGCCATTGATCCAAAATACCCAAGAATAACCATGTGTGACAAACCAGGGCTTCTGTGGGCTCCTTTGTAGCGCCAACTGAACTCTTTTAACCTGGTCCCAATTTCATTCCCCTCCCCCAAGAAATGGAACATTTTATGATGTAGTCCTTAGCCCTGAAGCTCAGCATTACCATGTAGTTAAGCATTTGTTGATTAGCAGCCTACTTCTCCATTCTTTCCCCAGTACGTTATATTTCTTGATCTTATCACTAGGGTAGATTAAATTACATGTCAGCAGTCTTTTTCAAGAGATTATGAGAACAAGATATGTGGTTGTTGACGTACATCACCGTCCTTGTTCCTTCATAATATTTTACCTGGTCCTAACATTCAGTAAGGGACGTGGTGGCTCAGTGGCTAAGATGCTGAGCTTGTCGATTGAAAGGTTGGCAGTTCAGCGGTTCAAATCCCTAGTGCCGCGTAATGGGGTGAACTCCCGTTACTAGTTCCAGCTTCTGCCAACCTAGCAGTTCGAAAGCACGTAAAAAATGCAAGTAGAAAAAGAGGGACCACCTTTGGTGGGAAGGTAACAGCGTTCCGTGTGACTTTGGCATTTAGTCATGCTGGCCACATGACCACGGAGACATCTTCGGACAGTGCTGGCTCTTCAGCTTTGAAATGGAGATGAGCACCGCCCCCTAGAGTTAGGAATGACTAGCACATATGTGCGAGGGGAACCTATACCTTTACCTTTAACGTTTAGTAAGTATCCATCCAGATGCACAATTCCACAGACAACAAGATTTTGTTATCACATAGGTAAACCATTTCTTATTTACTTGTATAAGATCTTTATAGAAATAATCAATGCTAAAAACATCCTGTTGTGATTAATATTTTAGAGAGTATTTGAGAGAAATGAAGTTGTCCTGGGAAGATGTTTAATAAGTAATGAGATCATCAGACAAGAGGACCTGATACTAACATTTTTAACTGAAAGCCTTGTAAGATCCAAAAGGTTTCTTATGAAACTTCGTCAGATATTCAATAACAAACCATTTCACTGATGTAAGGTTGTCTGTCTTTTTTCCTAACATGTAATTTCATATCTCACACAATTTCATATAATTTAGCATTTAACAAGTATTTTTGGTTGCTTCTAAGTGATCTCAATCAATTTGTTGTCGATCTGTTGTCTAGCTCATCACTCATTGCCCATTTTTTACTTTCAATATTCCTTGCAGAAAAATATTAGCTCCAAAACTATGAATATGGAGATATTTGTCTAGTCTTCCTCTTTAAAAAAAAGGCATAAACTTCTTAAGACACTGTCTTAAAATGGTACAAAATTATCTTGTTTCCATCTCAGATAAGCGTGCGAAAAAAATAAGAAAGAGAAGACATACTATTTCATTGCTCTCAAAATTATCTACTTAGAATGGTTTGCCATTATGAACGTTAACTTTTGCTAAATTCCACTTTAATTGCTTTTGTGGATTGGCTTAGTAACTAAGTAAGCTTACAGTAAGAAAGTGGGATTCAATGATTTCATATCTAAAAGGTTTAAATAATTAGAATGGAATATAATTAAAGGCATGCAGCTCTTCTATTTTTTGGTAAAACATGATGGAAATAGCAGAATTGGTAGCCGTTTTAGAGGCCAGCCATTTCAGTTCAAGGGTTTTGATAATATAGTTGAGGAAAGATAGAAGAAGAATATAAATATATTTGCAGCATATTAACCAATGCTGCAACTATAATAATACATTTGCAACATTGATTAAGTCCATCTCCTTTGTATCTTTGGAATGAAGCTACTTGGATAAGCAGCAAAATGTTTAAAACCAAAAAGAAAAGTAGTCCAGTTGCTAACTTCCTGACATCTCTTTTGTAAGTTTCGTTTGTTAGACTAATTTGGAGGCTTAATAACACAATATACAGTATTTGTCTAAATAATAAATAGGCATTATTGTAGGTGTTACAGGCATTATTCTGTGACCCTAGATCCCCTGGCTTGTACTGTCACCTAAGGATAAATGAATGAGACTTATGCCTTATTTGACATGAATAAGAATTGCAGGTTAGTTGAAATCAGTGCAGTTAATTTTCATATTACAAAGATTTCAGTGGAACCTTAGCATTAGCTGTCTACATAGATTGAATCCAACACGTTGTTTAGAAGTTATTTAGGTAAATTACTGAAATTATTTTAACAAGACTTAATAAGATAAATAGACAGATTATGAATGAGCATTTATAATATTAAAGATTACCAATTGTATAACATTGCAGGTGGTGTAAAAGCAATCTGTATGGCCAGCAGGTGATTGTAAATTACCAGGTTCCCTCTCCTGCTAAATCCTGCATTTATAACCACAGTTTGTTGCTCAGTTAGTATTCTGTTGAACTTTAATTTCATAAATCAATATAACAAAGACAGACAGAACACTCTGTGATGGCTTTGAGCATAATGTAAACTTTATATTCTACAAAAGTAATTAATAATATGACCATAGGGAGGAATATTCTGCATGTTTATTCATTTACTTAAACTTCTTTTACTCTAAACAGCAGTAGATTACAAATTGTGCTCCTAACAGAGCTCAGGCTAGGCTGATAAATTTCATGGGTTTGTCATGGTGAAAATATTAAATTTCATGCTTTCTCTTAGATTAATAGACAAACTATATTAGAACCCAGTCAGAATTTCAAAAGGCATCCTTGATAAATAAAGCAAAATCAATCATGCTTAAGATAACCATAAAGTAAAGCTGACAGCTGTCCTATGGAAGTTGGCTGCCAGAATTTACTTCTGGGTGAATGCAAGAAGTAAATTAGCAGTAAATCTGAAGCAAGTAGAAGTAACTAAAGATCCCAGTTCCACCAGTTGGCTTATTGTCTACAAAAAATAGCACTTCAACACAAGTAATTATTTTTTCTTTTAAATAAAGCAGGTAAACACTTCCAGTTGGGAGTAAATAGGCAGAAATCCTCCTCCTCCTCCTCCTCCTCCTCCTCTTCTTTAAACACTATAACAAACTGGCTCTCAAGCCCAAGCAATATTAGATATTTATTAGGGCTGTGCAAATCATATGGAGCAATGCTGTTGTACAATGCCTTCGATCTATGTATAGAAGACACTTCCATTAGGATTTGGCATTTTCCATGCCAAACCATCGGGAAGACATATTTGTCTCAGTACTTTGGAGGTAGGGGTGTGGATAGCACTTTGCTTATGCTATTATTGTGATTTTAGTACCCTTCTGAGCAATATCTACAATTCTAGTAAACATGACATATCTACATTGCTGAATTTTAGGCCAGTCACTTTCTCTTAGCCAGAAGAAGGAGGAGGCTTTCTCTCTATTTACTCCCAACTAGAATTGTTTGCCTGCTGAAGATCAATGTGGAAGGGCATTTCTTAAGAGTAACCTAGATAAAATGGCACCACCGAGATAACATTATTGTTAGTACTAATAGCAATAGTAAAAGTAGTGCTCGGCAGTTTGCAAAACAAAAATATGCCATCATTCCCTTATAAACACTCTAAATACATAACTTCAGTTCAAAATAACATAATAATGATCCAAATAAATGATTCATTTAAATACTAAACATATCATTCTGGGTTAATTTTGTTTTCCAAACAGCAACATCAGTCAGTAACAACCTAATGTGCCTCAGGCAGAATGCATGTGGAGTAACTAGGTGATAGGCAAATTGATCCAGCTTGGATTTCTAATTTGCTTCACTTGTTGTATGTGCAGGGTTATTAATTTGAATGGAATTTCTGTTATGGGATTTTGAATGTTTGGATTTCACCAAAATGTATCTTGTGGGAAATGGCGTGCATAATTTGATGTTCATCTGAAGGCCAAGATGGATATCTTTGACAGCTTGTTATCACAAATGCTTTCTTTACAATTACAGAGAGCAACACAAAGTCACCAGCCACAGCTTTATTCCAAAAGAATGGATTCTGGAAAAACAGAAGCAGAATCAGCACGACAGTTTCCTCATATGACGCGAATGGTCAAAATGTAGAAGTGGATGAACTGAAGCTCCTCGCTTGTTGTTCTCCTAAAATACACTGTGTAAAAAAGAGGCAAGGCAGTTTCCTGCCACTTTGAGACAAGCGCTGTATGGAACAAAACCAAATCAAAAAGAACAGGGAAAAAGGAAACACTGTCTCGTTTTACAGGGTGATGCACACGTGCCCATTTTGTATCAAACCTACAACTATAGTGAGCTTTCCTATCATGTTTCAGTGACATTTGCTTAGAGATTGCTGAATTTATATAATGGGGTTGACCAAAGATTCAGAGGCTGGAACAGTAACAGAGTTGGAAGGGAACTTGGAGTTCATCTAGTCCAACCCCTTGCTCTCACAGGAGACCTAAACTATTTCTGGTAAATGGCTGTCTGGTCTTTTCTCTGATGGGGCATCCACAACTTCCAAAGGCAATTTGTTCCACTGGTTAGTTGTTCTCACTGATAGGAATTTTCTCCTTAGTTCTAGGTTCCTTCTCTCCTTGGTAAGTTTCCATCCATTGTTTCTTGTTTCTTGTCCTGCCTTCAGGTGCTATAGTAAATAAGTCGGCCTCCTTTTCCTTGTGGCAGCCCTTCAAGTATTGGAAAATGCTATCATGTCATCCCAGTCCTTCTTTTCACTGGACTAGACAAACCCAATTCCTGCAATCATTCTTCGTATGTTTTAGCTTCTAGGAGTAAGGGCCATCTAGTTGAATGGTCAATCAAGTTAATTAAAATGGGGTACATGAACATGTGATTGAAAACCCACTCCTTTTTTACACCTATTCACACCTAAGGAAGGAGCAGAGTTTTGATCAGATCAACAAGTTTGCCATTCTGACTTTTTTGTCAGAAATCAGTCAATCCGTCAATCCTGGGAGTCTGGTAATTGGATTTTTATATCTGACCACAAGTTCCACACGGCAGCCATTTTGTGAATCTTCTCACAAAAATGTGTCCAATTCATTTGATTCCTCAAAAATGCCATTCATGTTTTTGTAAAAGGAGTTTTCAGCAGTTTGAGTCAGTCTTTCCAGCAAAGGGTAGAAATTATTTCAGAGAAAGCAATGCTCTGCCACCTCCAGACCAAATCCCAAAGGTGCTTTTTCAGGAGGCAACTGGACTTTCTTGTTTTTTCTTTTGAAGACGTTTCACTTTTCATTCAAGAAGCTTCTTCAGCTCTGACAGGATAGTGAGGAATGGAAGGATTTATATTCCTTGCAGACATCTGGTAACTTGTACCCTTTTAGAGGGTTGTTAAAGCACTTGGAGGTTTATCTATGCCCTCAGGGTCACCTCAATAGTGTCCTGGTTCCTGTAGTCTGCAATTTTTTCCTCTGGAAGTCCATTCCTACTCCCACACCATTCCACATGCATTCCCCACTATCTTGTCAGAGCTGAAGAAGCTTCTTGGATGACTGATAATCTCTACAGACCTCCAGACCATGTGTTACTCCCTCTAAGACCTGGAGCAAAGCCAGCATGGAAGAAAGTAGAAGATTAGGATCATCCCATTTTACCTCAGTTCCTCAGTGAGCAGATCAGGAAAAAGCATTTTTGCTCCATCTCCTACACTGCATAAGATATAAAAGGAACTGCCGCTATTTTAGAATGGGCCATACCTTGGTAAAGTCCAAATGGAAGAAGATGAAACAAAATACCCATACATGTTGCTAACTGATCATGCAGTTATTCGGCTTGCCTATTAACACTTTATTGTTATATTAAACCTCATAGATAAAGAGAGTTTGAGACGAAGGATTATGTCCCATGAAATCCAAATCAGAATGCATCTATCTCATGACTACTGTACCTCACTTATTTTTCCTCTTTATCCCTGTAAAAAAGTATCTTGTCCTTTTTACCAGGCAACAGGATCATTTTCTTGAGCAGAATTTTTTACATCCTCGAAATTATTCTGAATCATATGGTAATGGACAACTAAATCTGTTCTATCAAAAGAACAAATCTATTTAAGATTGGGTAAAAGAACAGGAAATGATTCATGGTAAAACAATGATTTGCCTTTGCCTTGATCATATTCCTGTATTTCATAAACAGTATGAAAAGGAGAAAAACAGCAGATGTTTAATATACTGAATTTTGTTTTCTTTTTCACTGGTTTATTGTCATTTAAAATCGCTTGACAATTCGCATGTACAGTATTTATGATAGTTGCACTGTCCCAGGGTCATGGAATCACCATTTATAACCTTCCTAGCTGGCTTCTGGCAAGCAAAGACAATTGGGGAAGACAAATTCACTTAATAAACATAGGATTCACTTAACAGTTGCAGCAATACACTTAACAACCCTGGCAAAAAAGGTCATAAAATGGGGCACAATTCTCTTAACAACTGTCTTGCTTAGCAATGGAAATTTTGAGCTCCATTGTGGTTGTAAGTTGAGGACTACCTACAATATCATTATTAGAACAAAAACTTAGAGGATTTAAACTAAATGTATTTTATCCCCTTTCCAAAAGCAGTTGTGCTTTTGTTTTGCTTTAATCCTCTGCAAGCACTTGAGTGTGCATTTAAATAATTCATCCTTGAAATGGTTGTTTGGGAAGCCGAAGACTGGCTGAACAAGAAAGGGCACAGAGTTTTACAAAGATGTCCAGTAATGAAAACAAGCAGATTGAAAGCCCAAAGATAAACAGAAAGGTGGATAAACTGTCTGTAGGAAGGAAGCTAAAGCTGATGACATTTGACATTTCCTTTCCGAGGCCATCTTCCCACAACGACCTGCTTTGAGGAAAAATGCACGCCATTAGGAAAGGAAATGTACAATGAATGGGGGGACTGAGTGAAAACAAAATAAGAAAATAGTGATAGATGGTGGAATAGAAAGAGGCAGGCTCAGAAATTGGTGGAGGATTTGCAGAGAGAAGGAAGGATGGTGCTGCAGCTCAGGGAATAAGCTCACCAAAATAAAAGAGACAGGAAGAAATGGAGTCTAATGGCCCAATATAGTGTTGATTTGCCCCTTTGTTCTGACTGAATGACTCCATTCTTTGAGACGGAAGGATATAAACTTGACCCAAAAAATAGAATGGGGCAAAATAACTAAATAAAAATTAAGGATGGGGGAAAATAATAGGGAAAAGTTTGGTTTGAAGATGCAGCAGTATCATATGTAATCATACAGCCACTGCTATGCTTTCGTTTTCTAATTACCATTCTCTCCTTTATACGGAGGATTCATTTTCTATATCTGTGGAGGGAGAAGCAATTTGGCAAACTGAAAATAAAGAAACGGGTCCAGAACACCTCAGATTCACTGTCCTAATCCAAGGAAAGAGTTGAACAAACAAATTCTAGCAGTAACAATCCATAGGGATCTAGCTTTGCTTTAGTTTTTATCAGAATTTGATCTAATTTATTGGAAAGCTCTTGCTTTAAGAAAAGATGAAGTTTGCCAAATATAGACATGAGTGCAAGGGTTTTCAAGTTACATTCTGTTAAATTTGGACCGAGATGCTCTACGCACAGTTACTCAGGCGCTAGTCATCTCCCGTCTTGACTACTGTAACGCCCTCTACCTGGGGCTGTCCTTGAGGACCACTCGGAGGCTTCAGCTGGTGCGGTCACGTGGGTTGTGATCAGGAGGGTCCCGATACTCCCATGTTACACCTCTCTTGCGCAACTTGCATTGGTTACCGGTTGCTCTCCGGTAGATTCAAGGTGCTGGTGATGACCTATAAAGCCCTACATGGCTTAGGCCCAGGATACTTGTTGGACCATCTGCAGCCAGCAACGGCTTCCCATCGCCCAGTGCGTTCTCACAGGGAGGGCCTTCTTTGGGTGCCGTCGGCTAGACAATGTTGGCTGGCAGCCCCCAGGAGTAGAGCTTTCTCTGTGGGCACGCCCACTCTTTGGAATCAACTCCCCCTGGGGCTTCGATTGGCTCCTGACCTTTGCACCTTCTGCCGCGAATTAAAAGCATAGCTGTTCACATTGCCCAGCCTGGACTGAGGGGATTTTTGATGATTTTAATGGGTTTTAATATATGTTTAAACTATATATTTATACGTTTATGTATTTTATGTATGTATACTTATGTATTTTATGTCTTTTATTGGGTTTGTTTTCACTTGTTGTGAGCCGCCCTGAGTCCTATGGAGATAGGGTGGCATACAAATTATATTAAAAGAGCCTTGGTAGTACAGTGGTCTAAAGCACCCTGTTATTAAGACCAGCTGCCTGCAATTACTGCAGATTCGAATCTCACCAGGCTCAAGGTTGACTCAGCCTTCCATCCTTTCTAAAGTAGGTAAATTGAGGACCCAGTTGTGGGGGCAATAAACTGACTTTGTATAAATATACAAAAGGATGAAGGCTATTGCTTAGCGCATTGTAAGCCGCCCTGAGTCTTCAGAGAAGGGCGGCATATAAATCAAATTAAAAACAAACAAACAAACAAATAAATAAATTGCTATACACGTGTATTGTATGTGTGTATAGATGATACCTGGCTCAATAGTACAACTGTGAGAGGGAGTCCTAGTGGAAAATCACTTAAATATTGGCCAGCAGTGTGCTGCAGCTGCCAAAAAAGTCAATGAAGTCCTTGGCTGCATTAACAGAGGGATAGAATCAAGATCACATAAAGTGTTAATACCACTTTATAATGCCTTGATGAAACCACACTTGGAATACTGCATCCAGTTTTGGTGGCCACGATGTAAAAAAGAATTTGAGATTCTAGAAAGAGTGCAGAGAAGAGTAACAAAAATGATTAGGGGACTGGAGGCTAAAACATATGAAGAACGGCTGCAGATATTGAGTATGTCTAGTTTAATGAAAAGAAGGACTGGGAATTACATGATAGCAATGTTCCAATATCTAAGGGGCTGCCACAAAGAAGAGAGGGACAATCTATTTTCCAAAGAAGCTGAAAGCAGGACAAGAAGCAATGGATGGTAACTAATCAAGGAGAGAAGCTACCTAGAACTAAGGAGAAATTTCCTGACAGAACAATTAATCAGTGGAATGGCTTTCTTCCAAAAGTTGTAGGTGCTCCAACACTGGGAATGTTAAAGAACAGATTGGACAACCATTTGTCTGAAATGGTATAGTTTCCTGCCTGAACCGTGGGTTGGACTAGAAGATTTCCACGGTCCTTTTCAACTCTGTTATTCTGTATGTATTCATGTGTTCATGTGTATTTGTTACTTTGGGAACAAATGCAATGCAGTAGGAAAATGTGGCAGATTTAAGAATCCAGAGATGGAAGGGGAAATGATTGTATATTACATATGATGAGGTCCATTCTTGAATGATGGTCTGAAGCTGAGACAACTATAAATTTAGTCTTGTTCAGAAAAAGTGGTAAACCAGGTCAGCTAGCTAACTTGATTCATAAGACGCTGTCTGACAGGAAGCTATTCAGGGCAAGACATGTGAAATGAATTGTATTATTACTTTTTTTTTTTTAATTTGATTTATATGCTGCCCTTCTCCGGAGACTCAGGGCGGCTTACAATGCGCTAAGCAATAGCCTTCATCCTTTTGTATATTTATACAAAGTCAGCTTATTGCCCCCACAACTGGGTCCCCAATTTACCTACCTTAGAAAGGATGGAAGGCTGAGTCAACCTTGAGCCTTGGCGAGATTCAAACCTGCAGTAATTGCAGGCATCTGGTCCTAATAACCAGCTTAATAACAGGGTGCCTTAGACCACTGTACTACCAAGGCTGTTAGCAACAATAAAGTAAAGTAACATTTAAATAAAACCAAAGATACTTTATCACAATGCATACCTTTTCAACAAATTAAGTAAAAATCGGATATAGAGAAGTATAACAAATAATAAATTATTAAAATATATTATTTTAAGCATTTTTTTCAAATGCTAAATTTACATTCTGGAGTAAACCAGGTAATCAGTAAGCATCCCCTCCCACCGCCCATGACAAGGAATACTTTAGATTGGTTTATTGCCAATCAAGTTTTTAAAGAATATGAATTGTTTCAAATAGAATTTAATTTGCACTATAATTGTGAAATTATAGATAATATAGGTAAGAGCCTGGATAGCTCAACAGACAGAGCACTGTAATTTAACACCATCTGTCTGCAATTAAAGTAAGATCGAATCTCGCGAGGCACAAGGTTGACTCAGCCTTCCATCCTTTCTAAGGTAGGTAAATTGAGGATCCAGTTTGTGGGGGCAATAAGCTGACTTTGTATAAATATACAAAAGTATGAAGGCTATTGCTTAACGCATTGTAAGCCACCCTGAGTCTCCGGAGAAGGGCGGCATATAAATCAAATTTAAAAAAAAAAATTAAAAAAAATAGCATTATATTCCCCTAAACAGTTTGGCCCAATGGTTTAGCAGCATCTAAAACTCCCTAGTATTGGAATGTGCACTGAATAAATATAAGTCTACAGTAATTTCTAATGAATAATTAAGAGTATTGCTAAGGTTGTTGTTGGTTATTTCTTAGAACTTTGAAAAAAAAAATTGGAATACCCAATATTAACAAATCAATGACTAATCTTCTTGAAAATGTCTTTTTTACATGCTTAAGATGAGTATAATTCAAGAATTATACGTGGTATCCAATAAATATTTTCATATTTATTGGATACCATAGACAATGTTTAGAATGGATTGGCTAACAATTTCATCATGTTGAAAATGTAACGTGGTTGAATAAATGCTCGCTCACAGGGGTGGGCTGCTGGGGGTTTGCAGGGGTTCAGGAGAACCTCTAGCTAAGATTCTGTGCTGTTTGGAGAATCCCCAAATCCCACGCCTGGTTGGCCCCACCCACCCTCCCAGGAGTCCTCCACATGGTCTGTTTTGGATGCAGGTAAGTTCAGGGTGCATGCGGAGGCTCAGGGAGGGTGAAAAACAGGCCTACCAGAAGTTCAGGCCATTTCCAGCCTCCAGAGGGCCTCCGCAGCCTGGGGAGGCCATTTTCGTCCTCCCAGAGGCTTGAGAAAAGCTTCCGGAGCCCGGGGAGGGCAAAAACGCCCCCCCCCCCCGCCATGGTGCAGGAGGCTGACTAGGCCACCCCCACCATGGCCACGCCCATCCAGCAACCGGAAAGAGAACCCCTTGCTAAATTTTTTGAAGCCCACCTAGTGGTGGGTTCCTCCTGGTTCGGCCCGGTTCCGCTGAGCCGGTAGCGGTGATGATATGACGTCACCGAACCGGTTCTGCCCCCCTGTCCCGCTGCCCCCCACCCCCTGCATTATTCTTACCTTTTATTTGGCCCCATCCCCAATCTATTGCTGCCTTCTGAGTCCCAGCTGATGGCTAGAGGGAAAAAAAACTGTTTAAACTCTTGCCATGGGGCTTCAAAGGGCCACCCTACAGCTGATCAGTGTTAAAAGAAAACAAATGAGTAGACTGGTATCTGCAAAAATAAATGGGTAGACCAGTGCCTGCAAAAATACATGAGTGGATCAGTGCCTGCAAAAATAAATGGGTAGACCAGTGCCTGCAAAAATAAATGGGTAGATCGGTACAGCTCTGCAAGCAGTTAAAAGCCTGGTAGACCAGTACCTCTGCTAAATCCTAAATAATTGTCATATGACCATCAAGCCACACCCACAAAATAAGCCACACCCACAGAACCGGTAGTAAAAAAATTTAGAACCCACCCCGAGCCCACCCCTGCTCACTCATATATGTGGTTCCATTGTTGGTTCATAATTATGACCATTGTTGTGGTATTACAAAGATCAATAAAATTTAAAGATGTAAATTTCTGAATTGTATACCAAAAATGTATTATGTATCACTATATGTATTGATTTATTAAGCCCCCTCCTCTCCAACTTTTCTCTTTGCAAAAACAATGTAGTTCCAAACTTAAAATTCTGGATTGTTGATTTCTATTTCCTGTCTGAGCTGGCATAGACAGAACGACCAATATTATTTTATGTGGTGACATTACATATGTATTTAAAAAAATAAAGAGAATGATTTTCTGTATGCAATATAATATTTCTGGTTTTTCCTTGTTTTTCCTTCTTTTTTCTCTTTCTTTTTTAATGAACTATCCCTGAAGATATAATTTTCCATTTTGTATCATTGTTATTAATTTAATTATTTTAACATTCTAAATTTTATAAATATTGCACTGAATGAAGAAGTAGGTAAACCAAATGTTTTTAAAGAAACACCTCTTAGGTGTTTATACATTCCTAATCTTTCCCATGAAACTGACTGATAGTTTATTTCTCAAACTACCTACCTTTTGTGGGAAAGGTTGTAGAGAAAGTGGTGGCACTTCAGCTCCTGCGGTCATTGGATGAAATGGATTATCTGGACTCTTTTCAGTCTGGCTCCTGGCCTGGCTTCAGCATGGAAACTGCTTTGGTCACACTGATGGATGATCTCTGGAGAGCCCGAGATGGGGGTCATTCCTCCATCTTGGTGCTACTTGATCTCTCCGCGGCTTTCAATACCATTGATCATGGTATCCTTCTGGGACGACTACAGGAGTTGGGAGTGGGAGGCACCATGTTACGGTGGTTCTCCTCCTATCTCCTTGGTCGGTTGCAGTCGGTGTTGGTAGGAGGACAGAGGTCGACCCCTAGGCCCTTCGTTTGCAGGGTGCCTCAGGGCTCGGTCCTCTCTTCCCTCCTATTTAACATCTACATGAAGCCGCTGGGTGAGATCATCCAACAACACAGGGTGAGGCATCAGCAATACACGGATGATACCCAGCTGCATATCTCTACCCTGCATCAATTCAGTGATGCAGTGGATGTGATGTGCCAGTGCCTGGAGGCTGTGAGGGTCTGGATGGGAGTCAACAGGCTCAGACTTAACCCAGACAAGACCGAGTGACTGTGGGTATTGCCTCATAAAGACTATGTTGATTGTCCATCCTTGGTTCTGGGGGGGGGGGAGAAATTGTCCCCCTCAGAATGGGCTCGCAATTTGGGTGTCCTCCTAGACTCACAGCTAAGATTAGAGCAACATCTGACAGCTGTGACTAGGGGACCTTTGCACAAGTTCATCTGGTGCACCAATTGCGATCCTACTTGGATCGGGAGGCTCTCCTCACAGTCACTCATGCCCTTGTCACCTCACGGTTAAATTATTGCAACACACTCTACATGGGGCTACCCTTGAAAAGCGTTCGGAGACTAGAGTTGGTCCAGAATGCAGCCGCATGAGCTATCGTGGGTGCACCTATGTACACCCACATTACACCAATTCTCCGTGAGCTACACCGGCTCCCTATTGGTCTCTGGTCACAATTCAAGGTGTTGGTTATTATCTTTAAAGCCCTACATGGCTCAGGGCCAGGGTATCTTCAAGACCGCCTTCTACCACATAGCTCCCAGTGACCAGTAAGATCCCACAGAGTTGGTCTCCTCCGGGTCCCGTCAGCTAAACAATGCCGGCTGGCGGGCCCGTGGGGGAGGGCCTTCTCTGTGGCTGCCCCACCTCTCTGGAACCAGTTACCTCCTAAGGTTCAGACCACCCCCACCCTATTGGCCTTCCAAAAAGCAGTGAAGACCTGGCTTTTCTGGCCGGCCTGGGGCTGTTGATCTCACTGTTGCGATTTTGTGAGATCCGGCCATAAATGGTGTGAATGGGTTTTAATATTTTAATTTTTAAATGTTTTTATAATGTTTTTTTTTTAAAATGCATTGTAAGCCGCCCTGAGTCTCCGGAGAAAGGCGGCATATAAATTGAACTAATAAATAATAAATAAATAAATATTAATATTTATTTAAATATTAAATAAATAAAAATTGAGGAATTTATAGAATTCATTGCTACTAGGGATTGTGATATCCATTCATTTAGATTGCTGTAAAAAGTGACCATGCACTTCCACAGATTTCAGATACTCAAAAGAGTACTACTCATAATCACCACACATAGAATGTTATTGGGCCAGTTGCTGGGGAATATTAAAGATGCCTCTTGTTTTTTAATTAAATTTTTGAAATTCTCAAAGGCATGCTATTAGTCATTGGGGTAGACAGGATGCCTGAGGTATTTTCAGGGAGGGTGACAAAAATATCAAGAAGGATCCTGCATCAAACACAAGTCAGATAATGGTAGGGCTTCAAAATGTCCAGTGCAGTTGCCATGTTGACTTTGTTTGATGTCTGATGTGGGTTTCTCTGCAAGACACTGCCCTAGTCTGATCCCACATGATATGTAAATTAAGTATAGGCTAGTAATGGCGAACCTTTTTGGTACTGAGTGCCGAAAAGGGAGTAAGTGCACACACGTGCTTTGCGCACACTTGTCTGGTCCGCAACCCGGAAGAGAACCTGCCCACACAAAAAAGCCAGCTGATCATTGCACATGTATGCACGCCAGAAACCCAGAAGAGGAACGGGCGATGCTGCACATGCCAGGCAACATGACTCCGCGTGCCACTTTGGGCACACATGCCATATGTTTGTCATCATGTGTATAGGCAGTCATCAGTTTCCAACCGTTCATTTAGTGAAGAAAGTTATGACAGCTCTAAAAAAAGTGATTTATGATCAGTTCTTGCACATTATACCCATTACAGCGTTCCCATGATCGTGTGATCCAAATTCAAGCACCAGTGAAAATGCAATGACATGTATTTACAATAGTTGCAATTTCCCCAGCCAGCTCCCAACAAGCAAAGCCAATGGGGGGAAGCCAGATTTGCTTAACAATTGCATGATTGGCTTAACAACTGCAGTTATTCGCTTAACAACTGTGTGTAAAAACAAAGGTCATGAAAGGGAGTGTGATTCACTGACAACTGCCTTATTTAGCAGCAGAAAGTCTGGTGCTGATTAGGGTCAAGGACTATCTGTAATTAAAGTGGGGGAAAAAACAAGATAAAGGCTTTTCTTACTTGAGTTTCTCTTCAGGTTGTATGAATCTTTTGCCTTTTACTAAAGATTTCCATGGAGAGGAATATTTTTGTTCGATTATGACACTGATACTGTAGATTATGATTTGCAAACCCACACATATACATTTTTCCTCTTCTCATAAAGCCCAAATCCAGGTGTGAAAAGTGTACGTGTCTGAAACCAGTAAGTATGTCCTTTATCCCCTGACCTTCTCTTGCAATGTCCCCAACCTTGGTGTCTCCAAATTTAAGTGGCAAAAGGGGAAATTTATTTCCCAGAATGCTCTGCAATGATGAAACTGAGAGTGGATTTATGGGAACTGGGTTCCAAATCGGGTAAGGCAGCATGTTGCACTGGAAAGCATTTGAAACTTAATATGTTTTTAGGGAAAACTTCCTCTGAGTCGATTGAAGCTTGTCTGGTTTTTGTTTTGTTTTTTTGTTTTTTTTTACTGAATTGGTCACTGCAATTTGAATTCAGAAAAGAAAAATGGGCAGTTTAGAAGAATAGAGATATCCAGATCGTTTAAATTCATTCCAGTATCCCACTGTGTGGGAATGGGTGCCAGGTATTAAAAAATAACAGAGTTGCAAATTAACAAAAAGAATGAAATGCTATAATGATTATAGCCTTCTTGTGTCTATTTGGCAGATAGTTATTGTTTTGGCAAATTCAATTGCAGTTTAAGCCCCCTTTTTTGGAAGACTGAAACCATTGAATTTACAATGCTATTTTTTTTTAAGATCACTCATAGATGTTATATATATATGGATTACAGCCAGCCCTAGACACCATTAGACCAAAACCAACTATCTGAGCTACTTTATTATTTAAATTACTACTAAAGGATTAGCCTACCAAATAGAAGCATGATTTTGAATGAAATCCCACAAAAATAAATGAGATTTGTTCCTGAATAAATCCATGCAGTTTCATCGCCAAAGTTTTATTCCTTTAAATATATTCCTTCAGCCAGTTTCACCCAGCGGATTCCCAAAATTCAGAGCCAGACCATCTGGAAAAACCCAAACTAAAGAAAATTGTCACAGCAGGTGGCAGCACCTTCCCAAATTTGGTTAAACTTAACAAAAGATAAGCAGGGTCAGATAAGGTTAAGCTTAAAAAAATTAAAGAAGGTAGATATACTAGCAGGATTTGACCAGGAAGACATATGGTCACAGTCCAAGTACAGAGCATATTTTCAACCCTTGTACAAAAAGGAACCTAAAAATCTATGAAAAGAAGAGACATCGCAAGTGAAGGAAAACATTTCAAAAAGATTCCATTGATGTACAGAATAAGATATAATGGTAGCCAAATAAAGAAGGAGAATGAAAACCATAGGCGACTAAAAGTACATGCAACAACCCAATGCTGAGTTTCAACATCAATCAAGAAAGAAGAAAGGAAGATGCTGCGGTCAAAAATATCAACAATTAGAGGGAAAAAACAATGTAAAGAAAATAAGACATGGTTTAATAAGACCAGAGAAATCACATTTACACCTAGGCAAGAATTTTTAAGAGTAATAATGAATGTATTTATTAGAGACTATTAAATCTCGGAGTAAACAGAGATGGAAAAGTATCTCAATCAGTTTTATAGCATGAAAGAAATATTTGTAGAAAGGGAATAGATCCAGGAACTGAATATAGTGAATGTATTAAGATAGGCAAGTAGACTCTTGTGTAATGGGAAAGCACCAGGAAAAGATTAACTATATTATACACTGATCTGTAAAAAGCTGCAGGAGAATAGAAAATGAAAGTGAAAACAGTTTTACATCAACAATTATACACATGGCTGTATGGCTTAGAAACTGGAAAGTTTATAGTACATATTTGGCACTAAAAAAGAGCTTAAAGAGAAACCCCAAACCACTGTATTAATTCATCATGCTAGCAAGTTTTTGCTAAAAGATGTTCCAAGGAAGAACAGAGCCATACATGGAGAGAGGTGTCAGATGAGTAGATAGGTTTCAGAAAAAATAAAGACGACCCAATAGAATCTCTAATATAAGAAATAAAATTGGCTTTGCAATGAATTTTATTGACTATAGCAGGAGCTTTGTATAAAGCATGTCAAAAGTGACATGGTTTGGAAGAAGGACTTTTTGCCTACTATTGAAGAGTGGACACTGAAAGTAACGAACTTAGCAGAAATGGCGAAAGTTTCAGCGTATTTGAAGGACTATACACAAGAAAGATACGTATCAGAATGAAGAAGATGGATTGATTATATTCAAAATAAGTATCAGACAAGAAAATATCAAATAGCTTATGAATGAATGTTAAGTTTTAGAAATACATTATTTACAGTGGAGTTAAGATTTCAGGGGGGGATTTTGTAGTCTAAGGATAGATAGGTTAATTTAGCTTATGATTGTTAATTGAAATACCCTGTATTTTGCTCTGGGAAGTCTGAGGGGGAGGGGGGATATTGGGGGAAAAATTTTTTTGTAAAACTTTTCAATAAAAAATAAAAAAAAGTGACATGGGTAGATAATAAATAACAGAACTGTAAAGCAATTCAGATTTGAGAGATAAAATGTAATTTAGAGCCTATCTGAGCTCTGTGATTCTCAGAGGTTGCATGGATTAGTCCCTATAGTCTTCTCGGCAAGGTTTTTCAGAAGTGGCTTGCCCTTGCCTCCTTCCTAGGGCTGAGAGAGACTGACTGGCCCAAGGCAGTGGTGGGTTGCCCCCGGTTTGGATCGGTTCTATAGAACTGGTAGTAAAATTGGCGGGAAGCTCCACCCACTGACCCTGATGTCATGAGAAGCGATCTGCGCATGCGCAGAAGCAAGGCGCACGTGTGAGCAAAGTGAGCATGCACGAGCGATCCCGTTGCGAACCGGTAGTAAAGGTAAGTAGAACCCACCCCTGGCCAAAGGTCACCCAGCTGCTTTGTGCCTAAGGTGGGACTAGAACTCACGATCCTAAAGTTTCTAGCCTGATGCCTCAATCACTATACCACATGGCTTAATTAAGATAGAATAAGTTAAATTAAACTTATTACACAACTGCTTTGGTAAACAACTGTGTGAGCCCAGCAAAAGATACAGATAATATGTTCCCAATAAGTGATAGATGCATTTTCCAAATCACATTTTGACCTTCAACTCCAGATCACTGCCCAGCCCTTGTAGCTTTGTTAGCCTCAAGTACAGACAAAAGATAGACAGGGATGCAGATTGTCCCCCTGTCACAGACATCAAATATGTTACAGAATGTATGGAATGGCAAGATTCTCAATGATGACAGAATTGGAAATAAAAATACTGGTCCAAATACTAACAAAGCGAGCTGTGCAAACATGTCTCCCATTTTGGAAATTAATAAAATGGATAGTGAGAAACATGAATGAATATTAAAATATGAACTTGGTAAAGATGTCAGCTAGAATGTGTAGTGTTTTACAGCTGATGGTGATGAAGTGAAAGTGGTAAATTGTTCTTAGTCAGTTAAAGATGGGCTGTGTGCCTGAGAAGTAAAGAGGAAATTATTCCTAAAGAGGAAAGCAATGACAAATATAGGTAAGATCATGAAAAATAAAGGCATTTCTATGGCAACAAAGTTCAAAATAGAAGAAGCAATGGATTTCCAGTGGCAACGTATAGCTGTGAAAAGCAGATATTTAGAGAGAGCCAGAGAAAGAAAATAGCCACCTCTGGATGGTGAATCTGGAAAGAGTGACTAATAATACCATGAAATATAAGAAGAGCCAACCAATCAATCATGGATCAAATGAAGACTCCTTCCTCCCTTGATTCAGCGATCGGTTAGCAGAAACTCACAGATTGGGGGCATGTTAGTGCACTCTGGACTAGGGAAAAAAAAAAAAACTCTGCTTGGCAATCTTGAGGGTAGCAGAAGAACTTGAAGACAAATGGAGACAGTGGATGATGGGGTCAGAAAAATTACAAGGTTGCTTTGGAAAAGCCATAGATTGAGATGCAAGCAATTGGCCAGAGACCAGAAATTGAGCCTAATCTGATGATAACTAATTTATCAGTACATCTATTTTGGAAGAAAATTTTCAAATCTATTATTCTAACCCATGTCCAGTTTTTTCCTACCTAGGAGAAGAACATAACATTATAGAATGGAATATGCAACTTTTCGGGTGGAAGACTACATTTACTTATTAAATGGGGAGAGGCAGTCCCAAGCAGTGGTTTGGGCCAGAATAGAAATTAAGGTTGACCTGCTTTACAGTGAATTAAAATTAGAGTTCTACCACAATCGTATTATTAGGAATGTGCCGTGCTTAGAAACCAACAGCCCAAACCTGGTTCAGGTTGGATGTAGACATGCAAGACACATCTTTCAGCATCTCCTTAAATAAGCTTCACTTCTTGAGCTGACATGGTAAGTGCTTGATCCCAGGAAAATGTGTTTCAATTAAGGGACCACTGACAATAGTTTGATGCTTTAGAGTTCCTTGTTGTACCCTGTTGGAACTTTCTTAACTCAAACATATGTTTTCCTGGGATTATATAATGACCACATGGATTCAGGAAAGGATGCAACTCCTTTAAGGAGATGACACATGCACTCAATGTAGCTCCCAAGCACATTTTTGACTTTGATCGAACCACAGCACATTCCTGCATATTATCTACACAGTCATATCTTGGCACTTGACTGCTTCAAAACTCATCAGATTCTGTATTCAACACATTCTGAAGCAGAAATTTTGCCCTGGCACTCACCTTTCTTCTGTTAATCAATGCGTATTGGAGAACTTGCTAACATAGGTTGCTAACATCTTCTGGCCAAAATAGTGAAGCATGTGATAAGTCATGTGGTTTTCCCCGGTACCTGTCAGTTTTAGTATTTGTAATGTCTTCCAGAACAAACTATCAATGAGTACCAAGGTACCACTGTAATTAAAAACACTAAAAAAATGTATGAGTTGTAAAAATGTGACAAAAATAAGCAAGGTTGGCAAAGATATCCAGATATGAAGAATTATTGTAGTGTAAAATGATTCCACTAGACCTCTATTTCTTACTTCCTGTTTTAGTTTTTACTTACTATTTCTCTGATGTCCTTCAAATTTATACGTACACAAATTTTACCTTCTATTGTATTAAAATGTATTCTGAATTCTAGAATTCAGAATACATTTTTGGGAAGTTCTCTGGGAGATCCAGTCACAGAATTGGAGGAAGGCTGCAGCCTTGGAGACCCAGTTCGTGTACCTTTGCTCTAAAGGAGAATTGGAGATATTAATCATAGATCTCCCATCTCATGTCTTATTCATGTCTTACATGGACCAGTCTCAATATTCATGAAGATCAGTAACCCTTGGATGTCTTTGGCACAGCAGGACGCAGGATATAGAATGTAGATCTAAAGAGCAGAAAGGCTCATAAATAAATGAATAAGTAAATAAACAAATCCTCTTACACATTTGGTTGGAGGAGAAATTAATTGAGTTCACAAAGTTGAAGAATAGCTGGTTCCAACAATTCTGGTTAAAAAAATTCTCTGTTTTTTGACTTTGCTAGTTAAATATTAGCTTAGATCTTTGGAATATGATATTAGATATTCTGTCATTAGTCATAGTCACAAATCACAAAAATATGAGTCTTCGGCATGATTACTCAGCTCCACTTACTTAATCCTGTTGATCTAATTCAATAATAGGAAATTGGTTGTGCTTGAAATTTTCAAGGGATGAAAATGCACAGCTGCATAGAAATATTTCTCTTGGATGCTGATGTGCTTTTTAGCAAACCTTCCTTCAAAACAAAAACCCTTCTACCATAGCAGATATTGCAGTACAATTTCTATGAAGAAATTGCATAGAATTCTCCTATGTCTCTTTTATGTCAAAAGACATAAGAGTTGTACCTTTTTTTTATCCAGTGCTAGGTTGTCTTCTTGAGTTACATCCAACATCTGAGCCCATGGCCACTCATTCATTAGGGGCTTCCTTGGTTCCCTTTTCTGCTTCCTAACATATCCCCAGATTTACAGCAACTGTCAAGATTTGTGGGCCCACAAATGGGTGTTGAGAACAGGAAGCATTTCTGGATGCTTCCTAGGAGCCAGGAGGCAAATGTTAATATGTGTCTCCTGATCGCTTCACCCAAATAAAGTAAACTACAACCTCATGACACCAGTCCATAGGCATGCTGATGACTTGATGCATGCACTGGCATTTCAATATCATTGTGGCATGTAACATAGCAGCAGCACTTAGAATTATATACCACTTCATAGTACTTTACAGCCCTCTCTAAGCGGTTTACAGAGTCAGCATATTGACCCCAACAATCTGGGTCCTCATTTTACAGACCTCGGAAGGATGGAAGGGCTGAGTCAATCTTGAGCTACTCAGAATCAAACTCCTAGAGTGAGCAGTGAGTTAGCCAACAGTACTGCATTCTAACCACTGCGCCACCACTGCTTTATACATGCCTATATAGTACATGCCTATAATCAAAGAATAATGTTGGGCAATAATAACAATAGATGTGCAAATTTAGGAGGGCTCTTTTTTTTTTTTTTTTTTTTTATTGAAAAAGTTTTAAAACAAACACAATTTCCCCACAACCCTCCCTCCCAACCCCCTCCCCCTCCCCGACTTCCCAGAGCAGAACACAAGGTATTTCTATTAACCTTAACAATGAACTAAATTGCATAACCATTCATCAAACTAACACCCCCTAAAAAAAAAATTCTTAACCCCCCATATATAAAATCTTATTTCTTAAACATAATACTTCTAATATCACTTATATAGCGCTTATACAAATAAAAGAAATCATTCATAAGCTATTTGATATTTTTTGGTCTGATACTTATTTTGTATATAATCAATCCATCTTCTCCAGTCCTGTATATACCTTTCTTGTGTGTGATCCTTCAGATATGCTGAAATTTTAGCCATTTCAGCTAAATTAGTTACTTTCAATATCCAATCATCAATAGTAGGCAAATAGTCCTTCTTCCAGTGTTGTGCTACCAACAATCTTGCTGCTGTTATCAAGTTCAAAATCAATTTAGTCTCTGCAACTGTACAGTCCGTAGTTATACCCATTAAGAACAACTGTGGAGTAAATTTCAGTCTCTTTTTAAAAATATTCTGCATCACCCACCAAATCTTTATCCAAAATGCTTTGATTTTTCTACAAGTCCACCATATATGATAATAAGTTGCATCATCACAATCACATCTCCAACATTTAGCTTGCACATTAGGATACATACATGATAATTTTTTGGGATCTAAGTGCCATCTATAGAACATTTTATAAAAATTTTCTCTTAAATTTTGTGCTTGTGTAAATTTCACATTTCTAATCCAAATCTTTTCCCAAGTCTCCATCATTACTGGCTCTTGAAAATTTTGTGCCCATTTAATCATACAATCTTTAACCAATTCCGTCTCAGAATCTATTTCCAATAAAGCATTATACAACCTTTTAATATGCATTTGTTTTTGATCTCTAATTTGTTTTACCAAATTCTCCTCATTTTGCACAAAGCCAGTTTTTTGATCTTCCTTCCATCTAGCTTGAAGTTGACCGTACTGAAACCATGTGTAAATTATACCTTCTTCTCTCAGTGTATCTAAAGATTTCAAATACATTACCCCCCTTTCAATAATAAGAAGCTCTTTATAGTTAATCACCTCCTGTTTTTGTTCTATACTTATATTTTCTATTGCATGTCTAGGATTTGCCCATACAGGTATCTTATAATTTAACTTATATTGATATTTTTTCCAAACCCTCAACAAAGCATTTCTTAATATATGAGCCTTAAATACTTTATCCACTTTTTTGTCATATAACAAATAGGCATGCCATCCATATAACAAATCATGACCTTCTAAATTCAAAATTCTCCCCTCAGTTAAATTAAACCAATCACTAATTTGTGATAAAACCGCTGCTTCATAATATAATCTTAAATTAGGCATTTTGAGACCCCCTCTTTCACGTGTATCTTGCATAATTTTCATTTTTATTCTGGGTTTTTTCCCAGCCCAAATAAAAGTATTAACACCTTTCTGCCATTCTCTCAAATTCTCATCTTTCTTAAGCACAGGTAACATTTGGAACAAAAATAAAAATCTAGGTAAGACATTCATTTTAATTGCTGCAATTCTTCCCAATAAAGACAACTGTAATTTTTTCCAATTTTCCATATCCTTCTGTACCTTCTGCCAAAGGACCTCATAATTGTTTTTGTATAATTTTGTATTTGAAGCTGCTATGTATACCCCTAGATATTTAACCTTTTTAACTATTTCAAAATCTGTTAATCTCGCCAGTTTATCTCTTTCCAGTATAGTCATATTTTTAACTATCATCTTTGTCTTATGTGGGTTAACTTTAAATCCTGATACTTTCCCGTATTGATCGATTATATCCAATATATATGGAACCAACTCTATAGGTTGGGATAAGGTAATAACCAAATCATCTGCAAATGCTCTTAATCTATAATCTTGTTGTCTAATTACAATACCCTTCAGTTTTTCTGAGTCCCGTATCTTGTTCAATAATACCTCCAAAGTCAAAATAAATAATAGTGGGGACAGAGGACACCCCTGCCTTGTTCCTCTCTCAATTTTAAAAGCCTCTGTTAAACCTCCATTAACTATAATTTGTGCTGTTTGCTGCTGATATATCGCTCTAATTGATTGTGTAAAATATTCCCCAAAATGCATTTTCTCTATTATTTTAAACAAAAATTGCCAGTTCAAACGATCAAATGCCTTCTCTGCATCCAAAAATATAAATGCTGCAGGGACTTGATTATTTTTTTCCAAGTATTCCAGTAAGTTTACGATTTGTCTAACATTATATCTCATTTGTCTCCCTTTTATAAACCCTGATTGATCATTATGAATTATTTGTTGCATAACTGGCATTAATCTATTAGCCAATATCTTAGCAAAAATCTTATAATCAGTATTCAGAAGTGAAATTGGCCTGAAGTTCTCAGGTTTAATGGAGTTTTGGTCCTCTTTTGGAATTAGTGAGACAAAAGCTGTTTTCCAGGAAGGTGGTACTCCTCCTCCTACTTGTATTTTATTAAATAAGATTTTAAGTGGTTCTAACATTTCCGATTGTAAATGTTTATAATAGACAGCTGTTAATCCATCTGTTCCTGGAGCCTTACCTATTTTTAATTGTTTAATTGCCCCAACAATTTCCTCGGACGTTATTGGCTGATTCAATCTCTCTCTCTGTTCCAATGTTAATTCAGGAATCTCCATCTTTAAATATCTATCAATATCAACATCTTGAATCACATCTTTAGCATATAACTTTGTATAAAACTCCAAAAAAGCCTTTTTTATTAAGTTCTGTTGATAAATTTCTTTACCTCTAAATTCTATCTTATCTATAACACGTAATTTTTGTTTTTTCCTCATCGTATAAGCCAACCATCTCCCAGGTTTATTAGCATTACAAAATGTATTATGTCTGGCATATTGTATGCTAGTTGCTACTTGCCCAGCCAATAACATATTAAATTGCTCTCTTAAAATATTAATCATATCTTTTGCCTTTTTATCTCCCGGGTTAGTTATAAGCGATTGTTCTTTCTTTTTAATTTCCTCCTCTATCTCTTTCCGTCTGTTTTGTTGTTTTAGTCTATATTTATTGTTCAAAAAAATTAATGTTCCTCTCATATATGCCTTACTCGCATCCCATACCATCTCCATCGAGGTTCCTTTATTCATATTGTTAACAAAAAATTCTTTCATTTGTTTTTTAAGCTCAGACAAGTTATCTTCATATCTAAATAAATTCTCATTTAACCTCCAAGACCTCCTTTCCCCTCTTTCCTGCTCTAATTCCACCCAAACCGGGCTATGATCAGTTAAAGATCTTGGACATATCTTCGTGTTCTTCACCCTAGAAAAAAGATCATTTGTAGTTAATATAAAATCAATCCTAGAGAAAGATTGATGCCTATCTGAAAAAAAAGTAAAATCACTTTCTGATACATTCCTTTCTCTCCAAATATCTCTGAGCTCCATATCCTCCAGAATATCAAAAAAAGATTTAGGCAACTTAGCACGCATGGATATCTTAGATAGACTTTTTTTATCTTTCTGGGTATTTATTACCCCATTCCAATCACCCATTAGAAGTAAAGATCTATAATCCCATTGTAATATTTTAGTATGTAAAAATTTATAAAATTTATCTTGTTGTTGATTAGGTGCGTATACTCCAATTACAAGCAGCTTCCCATTCTGTGTTGTTACTTCAATTGCAATATATCTACCTTGAGTATCAGCCTCAATTAAATTAGCCACTAAACCTCTTTTAATGTATATAACTAGGCCATTTTTCTTCTCTGGTGCTGATGCCACAAAATGTGTACCTAATTTCGAATTTATCAAATACTTTTGATCTGAAGATTTAATATGCGTTTCTTGCAAACAAATAACATCATTCTGAAATTGCTTCAAGTAGTGAAATATTCTCTTTCTTTTTTGTGGAGAATTTAAACCATTGACATTCCAAGATAAGAATTTATTTGCCATCTCTTGGCGCCCCAAGCTTTGAGAGCATCAGCTGAACCTCCTCCGCCATATTATACTTCGGCCTAGCTCCTCCCACTGCTTGTGTTTTTTGAACTTGTTGGGTTGAATCTTGAGGCTGTCGTGCCAGATGTTGTTTGTAGGTAGCTCTTGTCAGTCGTTGATCTTTTGGCAGCTGTATCATCGTTAATGACTCAAGGGTTGGTGGTGGACCCCCACTCAGCAGTAAATCTTCTTCCAAATTGGCTCCTCCAGCTAGAGCTTGAGCGTAAGTTTGTGGTTGCCCTCCATCTTTCTCTTGTTGTGTCGTTTCCAATTGCTTTCTAGCGCCCCCTGGTGAGGGTGGCCTTCCAGCCTTTAAAACATTGACATAAAAATCTTTTGCCTTGCCAACTGTGTTTAAACGATGTCTTTGCCCAGCATATGTCACTATTATCCCAAAGGGGACATCCCATCTGTACTGGAGCTGCTGATTTCTTAGTTCATTCACCAAAAAACCAAACTGCTTTCTATCTCTTAACATTTTAGGAGGAAGCTCTTTCAGGACCACCAGCTCTTGTCCATCCACTTTAATCTTGTTTCTATAAGAAGCTTGCAGAATGTCATTTCTAATTCTCCTTGTTGTGAAATAAATCACCACATCTCTTGGTAGCTGCTTTTGTTTTGCCAGCCAGGAATTAACCCTATAAATTTTATCCATTTGAAATGCCACGTCTTCTGGCCTTTCTGAAATCAGCTCTGCTAAAGCATTGGAACAAACATCTTTTAAATTTTCACCAGTCTTTTCTTTCAAACCTCTCATCCTGAGGGCAAATTCCATTGATCTGTATTGTAACAAAACCATTTCATCATCCACTTTCTCTGTTTGTATCATAACCTCTCCTACTTTAGTTGCAAGCTCCAAATTAGCATCATCAATTTCCCGTACTCTCTCCTCAATCTTTAACATATGAGTGGCCAGTCCTGAAACTGCATAAACAATGTCATCTCTTATTTCATCATGTTTTTCCTCCACCACACTTTTAATTTTCTTTAACTCCTCTGAAAATTGTTTCATCATTTCTGTCTGATTGTTCAGGGCACCCATTATAAATTCTTTAAGGTCTTGTGACTGTGTATCAGCAGGAAGTTGTTGTTTTTGAGTCACTACAGGGGAACCTCCTCCCCCTTTTGAAGTTGGTGGCTTTAATTGTTTAGCAGCCATTTTATTTTAAAAAGAGTTTTTTCCTTTTGCAGCCACAAAATCTTGTAAACAGTCTTACAAAGTATGTTTCAAAGTTTTTTCAAAATAAACAATCCTCTCTTCAAGCTATACTCAGTCCCCAACAGTTTTCTCTTCAGGCAGAGGGCTCTTAACAAGCAGTTTCCTTTTAAGTTTCACTTTCCCTTCCGCCCATAACAAAGGCTTCCTCTGAAGCCTCCAGCTCAAGAGAGCTCCGTTTGCAACAATGTATTCACGGAGTTAAGTTCTGTTTCTTTTAAAAAGCTTGCACTCTTGCTTCAGCTCTGTCTGCCTTGTTAAAAAATCATTAGAACTCACTGTTTGCCGGCAGAGTTGGACGCAGACGTCTTGCTCTGTTAAACAGAGGCACCAGCGATCCGGAGCAATGGGAGGGGTGAACTGGGGAGCTCTCACCCTCCTAGTCCCTGGAATTAATCCAGTGACTTTCGGGGAGCTCTACCCACCCCCTCCGACTCTCCTCTCCTTCTTTGCCCGAAGGAGAGTTTTTTCAAACCGCTGGACAGCAGTTTAACGCTGTCAGGGCGGTTTTAACAGATCGGGTGGCTGGCGGTCTATGGAGACCGTCCTCGTCGTCAGCGGAGCCAGCGGAAGTCAAGGGTTCGAGGGCTCTTGATTTCACAATTTAGGACTCAGTTTACAGGTAGTCCTCAATTTATGACCACAACTGAACCCAATTTTTTTGTTTGGGACAATTATTAAGTGACTTTTACCCCATTTTATGACCTTTTGTGCCATAGTTGTTCACTGAAGTTATTAAGTTAGTAACTGGTTGTTAAGTGAACTTGATTTCCCTAATGACTTTGCTTGCCAGAAAGGCATAAAAAATGATCACATGACCTGGGACACTGCAACCGTCATGAATATGAATCACTTGCCCACCCTCTAAATTTTGATCACATGACCACGGGAATGCTTTCATGGTGTGAAAAATTGTCATACATCACTTTTTTCACTGCCTTTGTAACTTTGAAAGGTCACTAAATGAACAATTATAAATCGAGGACTACCTGTATACATTTCTACATGGAACTATAAACTGTGGTTTACAAAACATGGTTGGATTCACACATCACACAAAGCCAAAACCTAACCACCTCATGTGCCTGAAACCAGCAGCTGACTAGCAGTAGCTGTTTTGATTTTCAAATTTTCTAACCCAAGATGAGCCTGGGATGTTTGTATGCAAATCATTTGCCCTCCTCCTGAGCTAGCAGTTCCGAAACACAATCATGATTAATAGACGTGGCTGAATTTCTCTACAAATGTGTTGGGTTCCATTTTAAAGCAGGCTAACTTGTAGCATCCCTGCATCTGGTAACAGTAAATTCTGTAAATTAATTAAGTCCTTTTTTTTAATATCACATTATGCTCTATCAATTTAAATTCCTTCTGGGATGAATAGAGGAATCTTACCCACTACTGCACATCATATTTAGCAGATTTTTTTTTCTTGGTGATGGCTTATATGTATCTAATAGCTATTACCAGCCTGGAATTCACTGAGTAGTGCATTCTCGCATGATTGCATGCTAACACCAGTGAATTTCTGCTTTGTTATGCAACCATGAAGGGCATAAAAGATTTGCAGTTTATAAAAAGCAGCAACTGGGTACACTAAGGGCTGTGTAAATTACACTGTTTCCTGAGCTGCACAGAACGTGGAACAAGCAGAGAGGATCCATACGCAAGTAGCTTTGGAACAGGGAGAGAGGCTGACTCTTTTCCTCCAAACAGCAGATATAAAATGTCTCAATTCAGCGTAATTCAACTCGCAGGAAGTAAGTACAGGATTGGATCCAACCCAGGCCAAAACACGATATCTGCCTCAAAAGAGCATCCTTTCCCCAAAGATAGGCTCAAGGACGGCCAACTTCTTTGGAATAGTTCTCTTCCTTGGTAATGCAAGAAACCACTGCAGCAATCTATTATATAACCATTTGCTGCCTTTTCTAATAGCGGGCATTGATTTCTTGGTTGACTTTTTGGGATAAAGTTTCAGTTTCCAACTGCAGTGCTGCTAAGGCAATACTCTAAGTCAGGGGTGGACAAATGTGGCTCTTTTACAACCTGTGGACTTCAACTCCCAGAATTCCTGAGCCAGCTTGGCTGTCTCAGGAATTCTGGGAGTTGAAGTCCAAGGTTGTAAAAGAGCCACATTTGCCCACCGCTACCCTAAGTAGTTATGGGAGAAGAGGCCTATGCCTAGCCAAATGCACTCTGCTCTTGCTAAGGTACATGCTGCCCAGTCCAATGACCCTCTTCAGTTGGCTGCATAAAGGAATGCTTTCATTGAACGGTCTTCCTTAGACAAATAGGGATTTGTTTTGCCTTTCTTTCAAATGTGCATCTTCCTTCCCTTCCACAAATGCACATCCTGCCGACATCCTTGAGGGATGAGCCAGATGGTTAGGGCCACGGCACCCTTGTCAAATGCTGTGAGATAATCAGACTATATTAATGTAGAGGGTAATTGAGTTCCCCGTGTTTGGAGCAAGTTCTTTGCGCAAACACATTATTCAACGTGGTGTCATCAATAATGGAAATGGAGACAGTGGATGAAAGCCGCCAAATTAGCCAAGTGCCATTTAGGACCTTCAGTCTACTTTTTTATAGCTTTCCTCCAGGAGAGCTTATCTTATTTTTAGTAATCAGCAGCACTCATTTCACCCATTAAGCTTTTCTCTGCGCAAAATGAAGGTGACAATTGGACACTCTTCGGTAAGGTCATCCTGACAGCGTTCTCAGTCTGTTCATTGGACTATATGCTAAGACTCAATTCAATAGGCTTCATTTTTTTTAAAAAAGAAAGAAACAACAATAGTGGGATAGTGGTAAATTCAGAAGGGCTGAAATCCCCACAGCCACATATCTCTTGTTTTGAATATATTTTTATTAAGAGTTTTTTTTTTTCTTAGCGTAAAATACAAATAGAAATAAAGACAATGGAAAAAGGGGAAAGTAAAGGGGATAAAGGAAGTAGAATGACCATGGAAGAAATAAAAATGGAAACAAAAAACAGTGACTTTCGACTTTTTTAGGGGTGCAATAAGAAATATTATGCATGAAGCTATAATATCAACTTTGTAGTTACAGCAAATAGTAAGTACTAGTCATTTCTATAGCAACAATCCACTTAATCATCAAAACCCAAAGTCAAAATTTCATCCCCCCCCCTCTTTTATGCAGAAAATCCAGAAGCGGTTTCCAAGTAACCACAAATGTATTTACAGTACATACTTGGTGCAGTCAACTTTGCTGTCTCTGCCAGCAATATAGCCACACCTCAAGGAGGTTCAAAGCAGACATAAAGGGTTTGGACTTTGGAGAACCAGATTCAGGTCCATCCTTAACCATGGAAATTCATGTTGTAGTCCACCAGCAGCCTGAGGAGCTGGCAGCAGAGTCGGACAGTGAGGAGGCTGGAGAGGACCATGGGCTAGTCCTGGAGTCTGGGGAGGCTCGGATGAGGGCTCTGCGTCAGAGGCAGAGAAAGGGCCATCTGGGAGGTACGTGCTGTCTCCGGAGCCTCCAGATTCAGACCTCAGTGAGACAGAGGAACAGGGGGAGCTGCCAGAAGGCAAGAACAGCTAAAACAAAAGGGATGACTCGGGAATAGGGCTGGGAGATGATTGGCCCCTCCCATAAGACTTAAAAGAGGAGCAAAGGCTCGTGGGCCTTTGCAGGAAGCAACATTTGTTTATTCAGTTCAGCTTAAAACCTGAAGCTCTGTTTGATTCTGGACTCCATATGGCTTTGCCAATTAAGTTTTTGGCAGCGTGTCAAGGGAGATAAAGGTGGGTCATTATCCCGAAGGACTTCTCCCGAAGGACTCTTTATAACTAATTGGGACTCATCTGTGAATTAACAGAATTCACAACTGTTTCAATAAAAGAGGTTTTTGGGACTATTCATGTGTTTTAGTGACTCAGGAAGCCTAGGTCAGAACAATTCAGTGGTGACTTTGAGTCTTTCATTTTGTCTCAGTCTGACCTACTTAACATTGTTCATCCTTAACTCTTCCCATCGATAGCATCAAGTTTGACTTTTCATTCCAGAGTTAGTTACATTTCCATAACATTTGGATCTTTGGATTGTTCCTGGTCCACATTTACTTTGGCTCTGATTTGGCTTTGAACTTCTACAGGCAAGGGTTTGCTTTCCAGTTTAAGGCTGCTTATGTATCCATGCACTAGCATATACCAGTGCTCTGCCTCCTGAAACATGTATGCTTGCAAGTAAACTGCTCATAAGCCAACTCCACATGCATGATCAGTCTGTAAGAGAAAATTCAGAATCTTTAGATACCCTAGCAGATATTGTACATCAATAGTGGGCTGGGCTGTGCACCACCAATGATGCTACATGGGTGATCCCTGATATTTTTCACTCTGGGCTGTGGAGGGCACAGACATCTTCCCTCCATTGCATTTCCAGCTGTGAATCAGTTGTCTATGTGTACTGTGTGATTGTCTGAAGTAGTGAGCCTCCACATAGAGTGAAAGGTTTCTAAGTGAGATGGAGTTTTTGCACAATCATGTGAAAAACTTCATGTCTATCTTACCACTGCAGACCATATTCTTCATGCAGTTCATGCAGACATCGATTCATCGATTGGTGACGTTAATATCATGATTCAGAGAAGAGATGGGGCTGTTTATCATCTACACATGTGGAGATCTCCATGCAAATATATAACTTGAATTGGGCTACTGCTGGGTTGAAATGCATCTTCCAACTTTCCAAATGTTTTTTTTTTCCTTTGAAAGAGATTATGGTCTTCTAATACATTATCAAGATGCTTTAAAAAATCTTTAAATTTTGTTTTGGGGGTAATTATGAACTTCATTATTCTAGGTTAGTTTTTTTTAAATTTGATGTTCAGTAGCTAAGTCATGTCTGCTTTTTGCAACCCCATGGACCATAACATGCTGGGCCCCCATGTCTTCCACTATCTCCCGGAGTTTGGCCAAATTCATGTTCATTGAGATGATGACACTATCTAACTGTCTCATCCATCTCTTTTCTCCTTTACTCCTTAAGATATGACCTGGGAAACTTCAGATTGCTGGACAATTTTAAAAAATGGACTCATTGTGGGGCCTTGGTAGTCTCTGAGATTCTTTTCTTACAGATGTTTAATTACACTACTACATAACATCATCTGTGCGTGAAATGTCTGCAAAATGACAGCCAAGCTCAAAGAACACTAAGGATTCCACAGTTCATTCTTGAGCTACAAATAATTTCTTCTATTGATAGGAATTATTCTTACTCACTTAGTAATGTACACATAGATACATGCATATGCACAGACTACAAGTGTTCCTATGATCTCACAATTAATATAAATGTAAGATCAACATAGAGAGCCAATTTGGTGTAGTGGATTAAGGCATAAATATTATAAATTGCCCAAAGTTACCTTGTGGTAAGATGGTTGGCTAATACATTTTGCAAAGAAACAAAGAAGAAATCAGGAGACTGTGAATTCTAGTTCCATCTTGGGCATAAAGTTGGCCAGGTTACCTTGGGCCAGTCACTTTCATTCATCCCTAGGAAAGAGGCAATGGCAAATCATTTCTGAAAAACCTGACCAAGAAAACTGCAGGGATTTGATCAGGCAGCCTTTGACAGAAGGGGGAAAAAAGATGCCATACTGTCATCAAAATTTCTTTTTTTTTTTTTATTGAAAAAGTTTTCAAATACAAGTTTTTCCCCCTTTCCCCCCCCCCCCTTCCCTAACCCACCCTTTCCACCCAACCCCCCCTGTGACTTCTTCACAACAATAGGCTATTTCATAACTAGTTACATACATAATATCTTCCCTTTCCCTTAATCCCTTCTCGGAATACTGACCCTTAACTTGTTAATCTTATAACTCCCATTTTTACGGTAATCTGCCCTTTTTCTCCTCCCCTAAACTTATTGAGTATTATTACAAATTAACCTTTAATCTTTTATATATATTAATATAACATTTTAAATCGGCCTTCTCCCTGCAACCAAATTTGTTCAATTCTGTCCACTTCCTCCACTCCTCTAAATATATGACTTGAAATCAGACAATACAATTCTAAATATAATCCACTACCCACTTTACTAGAATATACACATATCTATATATGCATCCCATTTTATAACAATCAGTAAACTAACCTATTTCAGCCCTTCAATTCCTACAAAATCATGCAATACGATTCTAAATATAATCAACTGCCCACTTTACTAAGATATACACATATCTATATATGCATTTCATTATGTAAAAAGAGAAAAGACAATAACTTTAAGTTTATAATCCATATAATATCTTCTTTGATGTCTTTCCACTAGATTGTTAAATCCATCACCCATAATAGGGTAAAATAACATGCTGGTGCAACAGTTTGTTCAAAATCTTCAGTCATCTTCTGCCCCCATCAGTAGTAGATATCCTCACACCTGTATAAAAGTAAAAACAACCACCCGAGTGACATTATAATTATGAATATATCCGTATGGTTATAGTTGTGGTATTCATCAGGATTGTTAATTCCCGTCATCCTACTGAGTAACATCCAGATCTTCTGCATGCCCCAGCAAAACTCTCCTGCCTTATAACTCAAAGTAGTTATAATATATTTCCAAGAGAAAAAAAAAGTAAATAAGAAAAAATTAGATGATTCAAATCCAACAAAGTGAGGCTCTTTCCACTTCCCAAAATCATGGCCTTGCAGAGATCTGCCACAATCCTCAGGATAGTATCAGACAATTGTTCGCCACCACTGTCTTTTCTAATATTCATTCATTTTTTAAAGCGCCTGGCTTCACTGTTGCTTAGTTTGGAAATTGCTGTTTCTATAAGATCTGTTTCTTTTCTTTTTCTTTTTCGGGTTGAATTTCCATCCTCTTTTCTTGCTTACCAATTGTATATCTGCTGGTTGATTTTCATTCTGCTTTGTGGATTGTTCTTGTTGGGTTAATTTTATCATCTCATCTTTCTTCTCCATCACTTGTATATCAACTGATTGATTTGCGCACTTGTCTGTGACTTGATGATTCATCACCTTGGGTTCGGATGACACTGCTCTCTTATTTATAAACAGTCCAGCTGGGGTCTCCAAGGAGTCCAAAGACAATTTATCCATCACAGCCTCTGTAATTTGATGTTTTCCTTTTATTTCCAACTCCTTTTGCTTATCCTGTATTATGCCTAAAGGTGTTAAATTCATTTTTAGAATTTTTTGATAAAAATCTTCCGCTTTTTCAACAGTGTGCAATTGATATCTTACGCCTTGATATCTCAATATTAAACCAGCTGGGATGTCCCACCTGAATAGGATATTTCTTTTTTTTAATTCAGTCACTAAAAAGCCAAATTTCTTCCTCTCCATTAACATCTTGGGCGGGAGCTCCTTGAAAATCCAAATCTTTCTTCCATGAAATTGCAAATTGGAATTAAAAGAGTTCTGCACAATATTATTCCTAATTTCTTTATCTGTAAAATAGATCACCACATCTCTAGGCAGTTGCCTTTGCTTTGCCCACCAGGAGTTTATTCTATAAATTCTATCAATCCTGCAATACACTTCATCAGGTTGAACCTTTAAGATCCCAGCCAGAATTTCAGAAGATACTTTCCTTAAATCATCTCTATTATTTTCCTGCAGACCTCTCAATCTAATTGCATATTCTGTAAAATTATATTGAATCATTAAAACTTCTCTTTCAATCCTCTGTTGTACATTTTCCTCATTACCAATCTTTTGGTCAGTCTCCATTTTAGATTTGTCTTCCAAGCTATTATCCTGAATGTTTATCAAATCCTTTTTAATTTTTTGAGTCATGTCATCCAAATTCTCCTCGACTTCCTTCATTTTAGTCTCTAATAATTCAGTCTTTGCCTCCATCCGAATCAGAAAGCCTGATAAACCATTAGCAACTTTTGAAATCTTTTTATTCAAGAAGTCAGACTCTGATTTCACCAATTCACCAATTTCTTTAATTTCCTGCTTAAATTTTTCAAGTTGCTGATTCACAATCTCATCCCTTCTTACAATCTCTTCAAGGATAAATTCTAATATATTAAAATCGGGTTTCTGACGCTGGAGAGTTGAAATTTGTTGGCGCAATTTCTTAAGGGGGGAAATTCCCCCCCCCGTTTGTCCAGCTGTATAAGTCCTGATGCCATTTCCCACACAGACAAGATTTAGCAAAAATAAGAGAAGAAATAGAAAACAAAAAGACTTTCCCTCATTAAAAAAAACTTCTGAGCAGCACAGGAGCGAGGTTTCTCTAGAAATGTAGCCAATGATATTTATTCCGCTACATTGTAATAATGAAAAACGGAAGGACTTTCCCTTTTAGCCCTTCTCCAGCCACAGCAGACGCCATTTTAGAAGGCTCTTTTTCCCTCTTTTCCTCTGCTCTTTTCTTTTAAATAGTTTTTGAAAGGGTGAAATACTTGCGGTTCAGTATTAAGGGTCCAGTTCTTCATTTCTTTAATTATTCTTTTAGATTCACAGGCTTGCTCTTGACGCCTGGCTCTGCATAGGCAGAGGTCTCCCAAAGCCCGGAGCAGCGGCAGGGGATATGGGGCTTCTCATCCGCTCCGTCCCAAAAGTTAAAAAAAAAACTTTTGGGACTCTGCGGGGAGTTCTACCCACCCCTGCCGGCTCTCTCTCCGTTTCCTCTTGGAAACGGAGTTTTTTCGAGCCGCCATCCGCTGTAACGGCGGCTCTATACAGGAAGAGGGAGCTGACGATCCCAGAGGAACGTCTGGCGGCGGCCAGCAGCAAACCGGAAGTCCTGTCATCAAAATTTCATTGAAGTTTGAAACATCAAGCTTTTTTTAAAAAAAGAAAAAAAGCTTGAATTATAATGTTTGGAAAATATGCAAAACATGCAGCATAGATAAAACAGATGTAAATTCTACACACCAAAGCTTGTCAAAGGAATCAATCTTAATAATCAATTCAAGAAAACAAAGCATTCAAATTTCTGTTGCGGAAGCAACAGCTCACAAAAATATATTGATACTGGGGAAAAAATATCTACTTGCCACAATTCACAGCTAAGCTCAAAGAAAACAGGGACACCTGGAGAAAGTGGCTAATGACATCTTCATTTCTCTTATTTAAAAAAAGTAGAAGGGTTTCATTCTTCTGAATCGTAGCTCTATTGTTTTCTACTAGCTTGAACAGTGAGTCTCTGATGTTCACTGAGGCTGTACTACAGAGCAAAATGCTAAACACTAGATTTAAAAATCAAGCTCTCTGGTTGCATTGAGTTTTCAGCTGGTGAAAATTCTGCATTTACACAGACATGCACCTCTGAGAGGAAGGGACCCAACTGGTGATGATGCCAACTGGGTGGCGAAAATAAGAAGAAGGTCATTGGGCGGACCAACCACAGCACATCTCCATACCTAGATCTAACCTATGTGTTACCAGAGGAGGAACCTTGTGTTGCCCAGAGGGCCTGCTTTGCCGTTCCATAATTGCAACTCCCATTTTTGTGAAAACAAAAAGTAGAAAATTCAAATATTGGTACCAGAGGTGATATTCAGCTGGTTCGGGCTGGTTTGCCCGAGCCGGTAGCAGAAATCGTGAGTGTGCCTGCCCACCCACCCCCTGGCTCTATGCTTAGCACTTAGCACTTAGATTTATATACCACTTCACAGCACTTTACAACCCTCTCTAAGCAGTTTACAGAGTCAGCGTATTGCCCCCAACAATCTGGGTCCTCATTTTACCCACCTCGGAAGAATGGAAGGCTGAGTCAACCTGTGCCATCCTATTTAGGCATGTTTTTCAGGCTGGGTGCATGCACAGAAGGCGTGCACATGAGCAAAGCAGATGTGCGGAAGGCTGGGCGCTGCTGTGGTCGGACAGCTATGAGGCTGAGGAAGAACATGGGCCAGTCCTGCAGGCTGGGGAAGGCCTGGATGAGGGCTTTTGCTCAGAGGCAGAGATGGAGCCAGGGCCATCGGGGAGTGAGGTGCAGACTCCAGAGCCTACAGAGACTGATAGGAGTGAGGCAGAGGAACAGGAGGAGCCTGTTCCTAATGCACGCATGAGAAGAGCTGCCAGATGACAAGAGCAGCTCAAGCAAAGAGGACAACTCGGGAGTAGGGCCAAGAGATGATTGGCCCCTCCCATAAGGCTTAAAACAGACCAGCAATGGCATTTGGGCTTTGCCAGAAAACAACGTTGGTAGCTTTGTCTTCTTCTTCGTCTATGTCTTGTATTTATTTTTGTATCTGTGACTTCTGAATGTTTGCCAAGAAAGGCCTTTGGCAGTTTGCCTAATTGGACCAAGGTTTGAGATAAGACTGAGGAATTTGTGTTGGGATGAATTTGCTTTAATTTAATTGAACAACGCTGGGAATGAAGTAATTCTCAGCTGTTTGAATAAAGTTTGTTTTTTCACTGACTGATTTTCCTACTACTTACTTGGGCCTGGGTCACAACAGGTGCATGTGTCAAAGGCAGGTGTGTGTGCAAACTGGGCGCGTACGTGCACGAAACGAGTGTGCACGTGCAAGGTGAACTGGTAGTAACAGAATGTGAAACCCACCACTGATTGGTACCCAGGAAGAGCTGTGCAGATTGTCACTGCGAATGGCAATCAACTCATCCACGATTTTCATCTGCTGATTAGAGACTCAGTCAAAGAGGATCAATAATCAGTTTCCTTTGTGAAGCCTTTTTTTTTTTTTTGGTCAACCAGAGACAGCAACACTGCCACTGCTTGCAAACCCTGTCAAGCATCTTCAGCTCATGTCATATGGGTATTTGATTAGAAGGACTAATTTTTTTACACTATAATTCTTTAGCAATGAAGCATTGTGCCATGTCATCCCACTTTCAAACTAGATAGTAATGGCTCGAGCTGTTTGGGGTCATTGATTTGCTGTTCACTGAAAAAACAATTTGTTTAAAGAGCCTATTGTAAATACTCCCCTGACGTTCATGGAAGAGCACACTTTTGCTTTACTAATATATTTAGGTATCATATGTGCTTCCGCTGTCCTTCTGATCTAATTTTGAGGCTTATACATTTTAAAGTTGGCAATGACTATTTACAGAAGCATTTGCATGGAACCATGCCAGTAACTGTTTGTGGGATTGAGCAGGAAGGGAAAATACCTAACTGTTGCAATGCCATTTGGAAACAAAAAAACACTCATTGAGGATGATTTATCTGAGTCAGCTAAAGAAAAAAAGCCAATAAATCAACAACATGTGTTGAAAGTTTACAGACGAGTCATACACATTGCCAAAAAGGGGGGATATACAATTATCAACTTTTAAGGAAGCATTCTTTGTTCTGATTTAAATACTATTATAGCTTAATCCTATCCCATGGCATATGTCACATATTGCAAAGCTTACATTTACCCTGTGATATTTCTCAGATCTTTTGTGATCCGTGTAGTGGCGCGGCAGCTGCCACAGTACCTGGATGAAGCTGTCTATCTAGGTCCTCTCCAGTCTGGCTTCAGGCTTGGGCACAGCACGGAAATGGCATTGGTCGCATTGGTGGATGATCTCTGGAGGGCTCGACATAGGGGTTGCTCCTCTATCCTGGTCCTATTAGATCTCTCAGCGGCTTTTGGTATCATGTTGAGCCGATTGGAGGGCTTGGGGGTGGGGGGCACCATTTTGCGGTGGTTCTCCTCCTACCTGACCGGTCGCAATCTGTGTTGACAGGGGGGCAGCGGTCGACCCCGAAGCGCCTTGTTTGTGGGGTGCCGCAAGGGTCAGTCCTCTCACCCTTTCTGTTCAACATTTATGTAAAGCCTTTGGGTGAGATCATCCGTGGCTTTGGGGTGGAGTTCCATCAGTACGCTGATGACACCCAGCTGTACATCTCCACCTCAGCCACCACAACGATGCCCTTGAAGTGATGTCCCAGTGCCTGGAGGCCGTGCGGACCTGGATGGGGAGAAACAGGCTCCGATTCAACCCTTCCAAGACCGAGTGGCTGTGGCTTCTGGTGTCCCGATATAGCCAGCTGGTGCCATCGCTGGTTATTGGGGGCGAATCACTGGCCCCCACGGAGAGGACTCGCAAGTTGGGTGTCCTCCTGGATGCACGTCTGTCTTTAGAAGAGCATATGATGGCCATGGCCAGGGGGCTTTTTATCAGGTTCGCCTGATACGCCAGTTGCATCCCTTTCTGGATCGGGACTCCCTACGCACGGTCACTCAGGTGCTCATCACCTCCTGCCTGGACTACTGCAATGATCTCTACATGAGGCTCCCCCTGGGGTGTACCCGGAGGCTCCAGCTGGTCCAGAATGCGGCCGCACAGAGGATTATGGAAGCGACGGGGTGCTCCCATGTGACACCTCTCCTGCGCAAGCTGCACTGGCTCCTGGTGGTCTTCCAGGTGTGCTTCAAGGTGTTGGTGACCACCTTTAAAGCGCTCCATGGCTTAGGGCTGAGGTATCTACGAGACCGCCTTCTGCCACCAATAGCCTCCCACCGGCCAGTACGCTTGCACAGAGAGGGCCTCCTCAGGGTGCCATCCGCCAGACAATGTCGGCTGGTGACCCCCAGGGGGAGAGCCTTCTCTGTGGCGGCGCCTGCCCTCTGGAACAACCTCCCCCCAGAGATACGCACAATACCAGACCTCCGGACTTTTCATCGGGCCCTGAAGACTTATTTATTTCACCTAGCCGGGCTGGCTTGATCCCACTGTTTCAGTTAAATTGAATTGATTTTAATTGGGTTGTTTTAAATTGTAGCCAAAAATATTTAATTATTTTTTAAACTGTTTTTAAATTTTGTATGTTCTGTTTTATTCTGGCTGTTCACTGCCCTGAGTCCTGCTGGAGAAGGGCGGTATACAAATTAAAACAAATAAAACAAATAAAACAAATCTTTTGTTTTTAGAAAGCTACACAAAGGTAGATCTTGGTTAACTGCAAGGTAAGGAAAGCATAGTTCAAGGACGAGATTTGTGGTTTTCATGAATGTTCCTGTCAATTGAGCAATGATGGAGTAATTCCTCTGCAGCATGTTGAGCTATAAGCATGAAATTGGTGAGGAAGAAAGAGTCTTGACCCCTCAGCAGATATGTATGCTCCCCCCCACCCCCCGGTACCATTTCTCTGACTTTTGGTTTCAGCAGAAAAACTAGGCACCAAACTACAAACACTTCGCTTTGAAATGTGTTGGAGATAACAAAGAGACCGACTTGGTGACTTCTTCTAATTTGGTGATGCTTATTATTTATTTAGTATTTGACATACAATGTCAGGGAAATCTACACATGCTAGACACACAATGCAGTCCTGACAGCTTAGAATGCTAGTTCATTCTGTTCAGCACTTACACACCTTTCCTTGGTGCACCACAGGGTATGAACTAGCTTTACACCAGCCAACTAGTGGCACTCGGGTTTCTGGCTCTTCCGAATTTCTTCACTTGTTTCACCTTGCCTCCTGTCATGATCCTCACATCCAGCCAGGTCCAGTGCTGGCTTCCGCTCTCTGCATATACAAATGCACCTATGTTTTTCCCTGCTGAAGTGGTACCCATTTATCTACTTGCAATATTCCATGCTTTGAAACTGCTAGGTGGGCAGGAGCTGGGGATTGAGCAAGGAGAGCTCACTCCATTTTGTGGAGTTGGGCTGGAACCACTAGAGTACAGACGATTTCTGGCCAACAGTTCCAGGGTCATTAAGCTGTTGTGCCACTCACTGTGTGTTCCATTGGTGATGCAATCTGCTATTCATTAAGAACCTTGGGGGAGATCCAACCCTTTCCCCTTGACACACTGCCAATAAGGACCACTTCCCACTTCCCAAATGCAGAAATAGAGGATACCATTCTCCTCCCACTCTGTAATGGGTAGACAGAATGACCTTGAAGACTAGGTGGAAGAACTACTACCAAAAGAATGGTCAGATAAAATAAATCTGAGTCCAGGACAGTTAAGCATCTCAGATAATACTCTCCTAAATTCTGCCCCAGACCACTATCCCATTTGGCTTAATGCTTAAATGTCAAATTTAAAGAAAACCACCAAGCATAAGTAGATTTCTTGGTCAATAAATTTCAGAATAGTTAAAGCAATAGAGAAGCAGATATTAAGGAGCAGGAGAAAAGTTCTGCAAAACTATAAATTAGTTTTTGAGTCTATAACCTCAAGAAGCATATTAAATAGACCTTTCCCTACTTGTCATGAAGATAAAGGGAAGGAGAGGGGAAGTGAATTCAGACTTACAAGATTCTATTGTTGTCACCTTATAATCAAAGTAGTATCAGCCTACATGACACTGGCAGGGGAAGTCACTTGTATAAAAATAACAGCAAATCCTACTGCTTTCTAGCATTGACGATGTTGCCTGATTTGGTAGTGAAACGTTTGCAAGAAAATCACCAAGCTCAGAGAGCGTCAAAGACCCCACAGTTCATCCCTGAGGTACAAATATTCTCTTCTACATGATTTTGGATTCCTTGTCTGGTCTACCTCAAAGAACTGAAACATTCCCAGTCCCCTGCAAATACATCCCACCTCCATCTTCAACTCATGCTTCCTGCTTTCCAAAAGAGTTGCCTCAAGCCCCTGAGACAGGATATAAACTCAAAACATGGAAAGCATCCTTTTAAAGTTGGATGTTTCATTTCTGCTTGAATTTTTTTTAAAAAAGTTCCATAAAGGTTTTATCTTAAAAATGGAGACACAGAAAAGTAAAAGTATTTTAAGTCTCTACTCTACTTGAAAAGAGTTTATTCCTATTGCCAGTTAGATTGTGAGAATAGAGGGGTTTAAATGTATTTCCTCTGTTTGTAGTTCTGACTATAAAACCTTCAATAGCAGCTATTTTAAAAGTTCTCCCTTTTTCCGCCTCTATTGCATTAAAAATGTTCAAAGTGGCCCGTTTCAAAGTAAAAGGTCTTTTTATAAACCATTGAGAAATGACTAAATTCTGACACTCATCAGTAAATGGATAGCCCACAGTTAAACTGGACCAGCAAGTAACAATAACACAATTATCCTGAGTTTCTCCTCTGTGCTTATGTGTTATTATATTTCCCAGACAGTGAATTTTTTAATTAAAAAATTTTTAATTAAAATTTTTTTTTTAAAAAAATAGTCAGTTACAGGACCTCTGTGGAAGAAAAACATGGGAGAAGATTGTGATGGTACAGATAAGCTATCATAATAAACAAATTTAAGATTGAACCCTACCTACTATGTGGGTGGACAGGGGCTCCACTAGGGCAATAACTTTGCATTTGGGGTTAAGAAGTTGGAGCTGTCAGAAGAGATGCCCTTCTGATGTAATTTATGTAACATTTTATTGAAAAGCCCTGACTTTTTAGACTGACCCTTTGACATTTAAGCCTTTCCATACTTGGAATATATTATGTTTCTCATGGTGAGATCATCAAGACACTCATATTCCTAGGATGGCTTTGTTTCTGAAGATTTCTGTCTATTTCAAAGCAGTATTCCCCACTAGGAAGGTGGGTAAAAATGATAGTATGCAGTATATAAAAAGAATTTAGATTATTAACGGACCTCTGCTCATTTGCCCGACTTTGAAAATGGTATTTGTATTTTTTGTATTTATTAGTTTGTCAATAAGATAGCAGGTATAAATGTAAACATGGATATGAATGAAAGAAATGTATACAAATAAATGGGGACAGTAGGACATGCTGGAGGCTTATGCATGCCTCCTTTACGGACCTCTTAGGAATGGGGTGAGGTCCATGGTAGACAATTTAAGGTTGAAGCTGTGAGGGTTAGAGGATGTAACAATGGACTTACGTAGAGCATTCCAGGCGTTGACCACTCTGTTGCTGAAGTCGTATTTTCTGCAATCGAGTTTGGAGCGGTTTACCTTGAGTTTGTACTGATTGTTTGCCTGTGTATTATTGAGGTTGAAGCTGATAGCTTTGGTGATAGTTCTGACTTTCTTTCCTTGAGGTCCTGTGTTTATAGTAATCCAGATTCAGGTTCATACGTATCCTTTGAATCAGTAGCTCTAGGGTGGGATTGGCTCCTTGAAGAATAAATGTGTTTGTGCTTGTGTGTGTGTGAGTGTTGCTGAATTGGGAAGAAATCAGGAAGGATGGATGACTTTGAATTGTGGTGCTGGAGGTGACTATTATCATCCCATAGACTGCAAAAATAACAAACAAGTCCTAGACCGAACCTCAACCAAAATATCTCTTGAAGCCAAGATCACCAAACAGAGGTGGTCATACTTTGGATATGTCATGCGAGCTAAGTCACTCAAAAAGTCAAATGTGCTGGGAATGATCAGTAGTAAAAGGAAAAGGAGCTAACTTAGTACCTGCTGGCTGGACACTATAAAGGAAAACACAAAGATGACCATGGCGGACCTGAAGGAGGCAGTGTAAGACAGAGAGGCATGGAGAGTACTGATCCATTGAGTGGCCAAGAGTCGGACACAACTGAATGACTGACAACGAAGACAAAAGAAGGGGAACTGGTATATGATTGGATGTCACTTGGGCAGCCTTTAGTGTGGTCCAGGTTATTGGGATGTGCATGTGTGCGCCTGTGTGTCCTTCTAAAGTAAGTGGGTGCCAAGCTTCTGTCTTAAACAACCTCAACTATACTGAATTATGTATTTTTTGGAGTTAGTTGGTGTGCTGCAAAGTTTCATTAGCATACTAACAGTTTAATTATTTTTAGAGTGCTCACTTAAACTAATACATTTAATCTATTTAAAGCTAATGTAGATTGGCAGATATAATTTTAGGCGATACTTTTTCAAAGGACAGATCAGAACAGAAAATTCCCCTTTTGTGATAAAACTGCTGTTCACTGTTCAATTGACTCAAGTACATGTAACTATATTAGCTGAAATACTGCTGGTGGACTCTCACGTTAAGTGAACTGTGGGTGGCTTAATGAGTCAGACTTTTATCTGGGAAACATTTAATTAAAATATGATTAATGACCATTGCAATACTGTCATAAAGATTTTTTAAAAGTCTTTTAATTCCATCTGTGCCTATTGGATTTAACCAACTTTCTTTCATATTGTGTTGTTCAAAATTCTGTTTAACCATTTAAGAGTAGAACAAATATTAGCTTAATAATACTGTACATGGCTCTGATAAAGCTTTTACCCCTGGCTGCTATTGGAAGAAAGAGGAGATAGAAAATGAATAAATAAATAAACAAGCAAAATTCATGTTTGATCCTCCAATTTAAAGGCACAATACAACTAAATTAGATGATTTCTCCAAGTTGAACTCTATGGAAACTTCATGGGTAGCTTCATGCCATTCTCTTGGCAACTGGATAGATGTGGTCTGCTGTAATCTTCTTCTAGGATTTATTTTTTTTAATTTCCCAGCCTAGCCCTGGTATCTCCTGAAGAACTCCCATTTAAGTGCTAACCCAGGTCTGGTGCTGCTTAGCTTTTGAGACCAGACAAGGTCAGTCATGTGAGAGAGAAATGGCAAGGCACAACAATTAGACCCCACAACCTAGACACACTACATCACGGCAAGCACAAATACATACGATAGAATTTTGTTAAAAAAGTAGTGTTGAATAGAGTATATTGGGGTGTCTAAATATTAGAGCAAGAGGGATGAGAGCAACCTCAGACAGGCACTAAAGAGTTTTTAAAAAATGGCTGCCCAGGTTCAAACTCTACTAAGATATGGATAAAGGATAGTAAAGGAAATATAAACTTTCCTAACTAACAAAGAGATCTCCAGGTTTAAACAAGTATCATATAATATGACAAATATTTCAGGTGTGCGTTTAATATGCTTAACTGAATGTTTATTTTGAAAAATGTAATGCATGTTTGCAAGATTTATGCTTTCAGACAGCCTGACTTAAGCATATCTTGTAGCAACCCTGGGAATATTTAGGATTGCCGTATCTGGCATGCAAAAATCTGGATGGCCATTTGATGGCATCAAATTGGTATTTGTTGCCACCATTTAGTTTCGTCTGGGTATCTGTAGCTCACATAGGGAAGTCCTACTTAATTGCCAAATTAGATGTGAAATAGTGTTTAGGTGGGCTTTACTTAATTCATAAGATGCTTTTATGCAATATAAACAGGAAGGTACATTTATGTTCAAGGCCATCATGCAATTCTAATTGTGGGAATGAGAAGCAGGTGGGTTTTTAAAAAGGGCAGCAATAGCGAACATATCTGGGGTTAATGATATACAAGCCTGTCTAATTTCCATTATATTTATATATGAATAAGCATTGTGATTGTAAGTATAGCCTCTGCAAGAGTGATCTATAAGAAGCAGCACTTAGATATATTGTATATTTGCCAATGAAAATGCCTATGGCTTTTTTCAGTTGTTCAGCCAGAAAAAAATAAAACTGTCCTTAGTGGTTTCATTCATCTTTGCTGGAGGAACAAGGCCTGGAGAACATCCTATGGTGGTGCAGTGGTTAGAGTGCAGTACTGCAGGCTACTTCTGCTGATCACCGGCTGCCAGCAGTTTAGCAGTTCGGGTCTCACTGGCTCAAGGTTGACTCAGCCTTCCATCCTTCTGAGGTCGGTAAAATGAGGACCCAGATTGATGGGGGAAATATGCTGACTCTGGAAACTGCTTAGAGAGGGTTGTAAAGCACTGTGAAGCGGTATATAAGTCTAAGTGCTATTGCTATTGCTACCCTCTGCATAGGTAGGCTATTTGTATGATTTGGAATCTGAACAACTTGAGTTATAAATGTCATGCCATGTAGCAAGTTTTAAAATTGGACCATTAGTGCAAGAGGCATGAGTAGAAGTCATGTAAAGTCATGAGAGCCAGTTTGGTGTAGTGGTTAAGGTGCTGGCCTAGAAACCAGAAACTGTGAGTTCTACTCCTGCCTTAACAATGAAAGTCAGTGGGTGACCTTGGGCTGGTCACTCTCACAGTGCCCAACCTACGTCACAGAGTTGTGGTTGTAGGAGGAGGAAGGTATATTAGGTATGTTCACCTCCTTGAGTTATTTATTAAGTAATAAAGCTGGGATAAGAATCCAATCAACAAAGGAATAAAATCCAAACATCCCCATGACATAATATATAATATAACATTTGTTTATCTCTGTTTTGAGAGCAGAAGGGAAAGTGGGTGTATATACCATTCAGAAAACTTTTTTCCTGATTGGATGATTAGACAAAGGTAATGATTGAAGGCTCAATAAGACTTTATTGAGAGACAATCCTTTGGAAGAAAAAGAAGCAAGCCAAAACTTCTCCATTAACTTGATAATATATTCAAATCAGTTGTATCTGTGGGATAATTAATTTGATTTAAACCCTGGACTGAAATCTTAGCATGTGAATGACATATAAAAAAAAGACATGCTCCTTATATTGAACTGTGCATTATTTCCTTGCTTCAAATAAGAGAACCAGCTATATTTTCTGTCCATTTTGCTAGGCGGAGTCCCAGACTAAAGTTCTCCTGTGATAATCGTTATAAAATCTGTTGTCCCAAAGTTGTAAAGTTGTTGTTGTTGTTTCCATTTGTATTCTGCCAAATCTTTCCTGGCAGTTTATAAAATAAAGCATCATAAAACACCCTCAATAAAATGACAGAATGCAAAATAGTTCATCAATCAGAAGGAAAATAAGAAATATAACAATGCACTCCATAACAACAACTGAACATCATACCAAATGATGCAGAGTGTAAATGCAGAGTATAAAATGATGGGGAGAATCTGGCCCAAAGAGAATAACGATTCCTCAGTGCCATATGAACTGGGATATTGCATCAATTCAAAATGAAAGTTGAGATCCAATAATGGAGCTTCCTAGTTGTTGCTGGATCACTATTGTTCTATCAGATTGGTTTGCTTGTTAGTTCAAATTAACAAGATATAAACATGATTTAAGATAGAGATCTGCCATGGATTATTCTCTAGCAGCAGACTTAGTCCTTTTGAGGCCAAACTAAACTTTGCAATAAGTATAAATACACACACACACACACACACACACACACACACACACACACACAATAAATACACTCAATACAAAGCTTTTAGGTACTGTCGTCAACAGCATGTTAGAAATTATTTCTGAAAGGTAGTGATGCTTGCCCAGAGGCTCAGTTGTTACAGCATTAGTTTTAATTAAAGTTCATTTTGATTAGGAATACGTAAAAAGAACACTGTTTCATCATGCTTACTCCAATTTAAATAGAGTCAGGATAAACATATTTCATGCAAAATGGTAGTTTGCTCGTGCCGCGTTAATGGAGATATAAAAATGAAGGAAGTGAGGCGAGCGCTCGGGTTTAAAAAGTATTATTTAAACGCAGTGCCATTTTGCAATGAGGCAGTGACTTTATGGTTTTGTGCTTCATAAAGACTCCACTTCAGCATCAGAGGGAAAATAATAATAATTCAAAGGCCTGATATTCAATTGCACTTCAAACTATTCTGCTATTGATTTTAATTTGGATTTAGGTTTCTGGCTTCCGTCTGTCCCAAGTAATAATTTCACTGCAATTACCAATATTTCATACTATGGTGCTAATATAATACTGACAATATACGTTACAATAAAGATCTGAAATCCAAACCTTTGCGTCATCAAAATAGAGCTTTCCTATGCTTTATTCTCTCCCTTGTTACCAGGACAGTCCCAGTTTTCCTGTCTCCCAACTCAGGTAAATTACTCATTTAATCCCCATTTCTTTGCCTGCTGGGAATTAGTGGTTGAAATGTTTCTGTAGTGCACCAGCAAAATTTAGTATTTAAACTCTTTTACTCTCTTAACGAGATCCACAGTATGTAAGGAGAGAATGGATATTTTCCCCACAAATATACCTCAAAGCCAGTAATTAAGCATTGCAATAATTCTTACATGGCATGGTTAATTTATCATATCTAAACATATGATAATGGGGCTTATATTGATAGAAAATGGCGGGGGAGAGTCAGCTGCATTGAGATAGTATTGGAATATTGGCAGCAGAGATTACTTTACAATACTTTTTCTTCACTGTGGTAGGATCATAAATCAAAGAAGTAGAAGTTTTGCTCAGGCATAATTTATTTAAATTGAGGCAATCTGGAAGGAACTAAAAGAAAAAGTTACCTTCCCGTATAGTTGGCCTTACATTTGAATAATATATATAGTATTGCCTGCTAGAATTTTGAAGAAAACTTATCAATTAAGGTTTCTCCTGTTAGAGACTTTTATGAATGTCAGCATGTATCCTGCAGAGAGTGAGTTTTTCACTCCCAATATCTATAGTGGCATGACTCCAACAAGCATTTGCCAGAAAATATTCAATTACAGGTAGTCCTCATCTTATGACCTGTCACTTAGAGTGCCTTGTGGTTCATTTATCAATCTTCAAGATCACATTATGACCACCACGTGGCCTAACGTAGCCTAATGACCACTACAAAAAAGCTTGTAAAGTTGGTTTTACCACTGTATCACTTTACCACTGTTTAGCAACTTGCAACTGTGATGGATAGACTCCTTGATGGTCGTAAGTCGAGGACTACCTATAACGTATGAAGCAACTGAGACTGTTTAGTTTTTTTTTCTCCACAGGGAGAATATCATGTGTTGAGGATCCTGTGGGAGAATATCATAGTGCTGAAGAGTTCTTACTCGAGTCTGCTTCTCCTTTACAGCACTTCTGGAATTACTGTGGCCATCACTGATTTTGTGAAGTTTCATGGTCAGTCCTAGAAGTGCCTTGTAGAAACAGCCGTGGATTTTGTACTGGGAAAAGGAACACAAAGTTATGAGTCCCATTCACCTAAGTACATATTGGTATGGAAAACAGAACCTTTCTGCTTCTGAAACATAGAATGGAATGGAATGGAATGGAATGGAATGGAATAGAATAGAATAGAATAGAATAGAATAGAATAGAATAGAATAGAATAGAATAGAATAGAATAGAACAGAACAAGTGTGATTGGACACACAAGGAATTTGTCTTGGCGCATATGCTCTCAGCGTACATAAAGAAAAGATATGTTCATCATTGGACATTAATCTGCTGAACATTGGACATTAATCTGCTGAAGAATTGCTCTGACCTGAAGAGTAGGCTACAAAGCAAATCAGATTTTTGCTTCTCCACACATTTGTTGTATTTTGCATTTGTTGCTCTGCTATTTGGCAGGATTTATTTGCTCATGTGTCTGGGCTATTTAAACACGTTGATTCTTCCTCTCAAAAGCAAAAAGGTTGGATGATTTTCTCATTATAATTAGCCGTCGTAAATCTAAATTTTTAGAAAGGTAAAGCAAGCCTTAATGTTAAGTGTATGATTTATATTTAAAGAATTCTAAAGTAAAAATGCTTGTCTGTCTGTCTGTCTGACCAGACACCAAGTTTACAAGCTTATTGATTTTCTCTGCAAATTCTTATGTCTATGATATAAAAGAAAAACAAATAAACAGTGGTCATTATTTCATTCAAGTCATGCTACCTCTAAGTCAAAAATATCAGTTAAACATCTTGAATAAGGTACAAATGATTGAAACTCTGTTTCACCTCAGTAAAAGAGATTTAGATAACCTCCGAATTCATTTAGCTTTTGTGTTGACATAGTAGGTAGCAATGCCTACCCAATCTTGGCTAGTCTTGAAAGAGCTAAGCTAGGCTAGATCTGCCTGGTTAGTACTTGAATGGGATGACATCAGGGCTGTATGCTAGTCTGAAGTTGTGGGGAAAAAACAGAAGAAAACAAGGCAAACCTTTCCACCCTTTGAAAAAATGATATGTTTACACTCATGTAGTCCCCATCAGTTCAATTTGATTCAAGGTACTTTACATTTATTATTATGATTAAAGGGTTGTAATCTCATTTATCTGGATTGGTCCTTTATTTAATCAATGTTATCAGTGTTTTATACCCTAAATCCAGTTTCATCAGCAAAACTGATAGGTTCTTGCCCTCCAGAAATTGGTAATCTAAATTCCGATTGCAGAAAATACAATGAGAAACGGGAAAGGCGACTTATTCCTTTCCCTTTCTCTCCCTTTTTGTGTATAACAGATTAACATCCTTTTGCTAATACAGTGAAATCACTAATATAATTACTTTTCATCTGGTATTATCGTCAATAAGTATAATATACATTCATGCTAATGCAATTAGGAGCAACTTCATGAATAAGAAATCTGGTAATGAAATGAACAGAGTTTCTGGGAAACGTTGCTGCTGCTTTCTAACTACGTGGTATATCTCAAGAACTACTTTAATTTTTCTCCTGGGGCCAAGTCAAAGGCATTGATAAGAGTCATGCCACTGCCTGGAACTGGGTTTTTTCTTGGCCCTTCCTTCATTCCCTTTCCCTTTCTTATATATATTGCAGACATTATAAAGTCTGGTCTGTTTTTACCTCAGTTATTAATTGGGGACCCAGATGTAGCTTTGCAAAAGATTTGACCTTCCCACTCAAAATTATACACCACTCAGTTCAGTGGTGGGTTGTCCCTGGTTTGTACCGGTTCTATAGAACCAGTAGTAAAACCGGCGGGAGGCTCCGCCCACTGACCCTGACATCATCAAAACGCTTCTGTGCATGCAAGCGAGTGTGCACGGCCCCATTGCAAACTGGTAGTAAAGGTAAGTAGAACCCACCCATGACTCAGTTGGCAGTGGCTATTGGGGGTAACTTATGCTAGAAATGTTTAAATACTATTTTAGATACCATGTTTCCCTGAAAATAAGACCCTGTCTTATATTTTTTTGAACCCTGAAATAAGCGCTTGGCCAATTGGGCTTATTATCAAGGGATGTCTTATTTTGGGGGAAACAAGCTATTACCTCTTGAAAATGAAGTATGACTGTATATTAAGATAGTCGGGTAGCAAGAGCAAGAGCACTTAGATTTATATACCACTCCATGGTGCTTTATAACACTCTCTAAGCAATTTACAGAGTCAGCATATTGCCCCCAACAATCTGGGGTTCTCCCTTTACTGACCTCAGAAGGATGAAAGGTTGAGTCAACATTGAGCCGGTCAGTATCGAACTCCTGGTTGTATCAGCCTGCAATACTGCATTCTAACCACCGGGCCACCAGAGCTCCTGGCCACCATGGTATTACCCTCCTGCACCACCAGGGTAATTTCTGACTTGGACAACAAAAAGATACTACGTGCTCAGTGAGATGTCATATGTTTAAAACACATTGAATAAAAGACTAGGAATTCTTCTATTTATAAAATGGGAGAGGACAAACCTGAAATGGACAATTCTAGATTTGTGCAGATTATGGAAATGGAGGGAAATGCATTTTCTTTTGTCTAAAGTTTCTAAATGGGGACAGCATAGATGACCATAAAGGGTATATATAGGGAGGCCAGTTGCATATTTGAGCTGAGAAACAAAGCCCAGAGTGACCTCTGGCAGGGCTCTGTTTTTGCAAATATAAACCAGATAATTTACATATTGGCTTCACTCATTTCTCACCTGCAAAGTGAAGAATTCAGTTTGGAGGAGGATTAACTAGATGGTGATCCATCCAAAGCATTCATCATGCACAAAAGCACTCTCCCTTGACTTCCTTAACAAGGGCTTGGGTTTTTTGGGGTGGGTGGGTGGGTGTTGGATAATCTTTTGGATGTCTTTGGTAATGAAAATCAATATTAGAAAAAAATAGTGAAGTTTAACACTACTAAATTTCAGTATACTGTATTATCCTTTAATCTAGATTTGTAAAATTTACAGTGGAATTATTATTATTTTTTGTTGGCTAGTACGTGAAAAGCTGAAAATGAACAATCTACCATTAGTGAATGGTAAATAAAGCCTAATAATAAATAAGCCTGGATGATAGAACCCAACCATCCATCCATCCAACCATCCATCCAACCATCCATCCAACCATCCATCCATCCATCCATCCATCCATCCATCCATTCAGTTTGATTTCACAGGTCTCCTTACTACTGAAGAAGAACTGTGTCAGAATTGTTAACAGAAAAAACTGGCTGCTGAGCACATGAAGCTAAGCTAACTGAACAATATCTGGAACCATCAGACAGATAACAACTTTTAATATTTTTTCCATTGGAAGAAAAACTGAATTGAAAAAAACAAGTCTAGTTAAATATATGATTCTCCTTCAAGATAATACCTTGTTTCTTATCAACTTGCATATAAAATCTCCCACACAAAAAGCTCCACAAAATTTGGATAAAAAATAATTCTTCTGCCAGATATTGAGGTGGTCAAAATTATGTTAGTAATGTTGAATATTAACCAGCTTTCAAATAATGTTTTGTTTTATGATATTGTTTTCCATTCTAGTCACATTTATAGCAGAGAATCAAAATAATTGAAGAAAAAAAATAATGTGCCATTCAGGTAGATAAAACAATGACTAAAGATGTTAATCTAGTAATATGTTAGACAAATGAGGATTTACTCTGTAAGTAATTTAATTAAAAAATACAGAAGAGATGAGTAAAACTGAAAAAAAATCAATATAAATGAAATTATATTAAAGGGGTCAGACTGTGTAGGGATGTATAGCAAAGGAGCATAATCTGTGTCAAGACTCAATGTTTATATTTATTTGTTTGTTTATTTTATTAATTTTTTATGCTACCAATCTCCCCTTATAATTCAACTCTGGGTGCCTTACAGATTATAAAAAGACAGAAAAACTATTAAAACATTAAAACTATGCAAATTAAAATTTTAAACATATTTTTTAAAAAAACAGAATTAAGAGACAGACAGTATGTGGCAAATGTCTTCTTACTCTATCAACTACCCTTGGAGCCCCAAACTAACTGGCAAAGCCAAGTTGAATGCCTTTCTGAAAGGCCAAAAGGATAAGAGCAGTCCTCACCTCTATTATTTAATGTTTTACTTTATTTATTATTTATTAAATTGTTATGCCATCCATCCCCACCATAAGGTGATTCTGGGCAGTTTACAGATTAAAAAGATAAATAGAAAAGCAATTAAAATATTAAAACTATACTCAAACCAGAACTAAGAAATGGACAGCATGGGAATGAGTTCTTCTTACCCCATTGGACACCTCCAGCAGTGAGTGCTCTTCTCGGAGCCCAAGCCAACTGGCAAATCCAAGTTTTAATACCCTTCCAGAAGGCAAAAGAATGGGAGTAGTCCTCACCTCTGGTGATAGAGTGCTCCACAGTGATGGGGCCACAGTGGAAAAGGCTCTTCTCCTTGACCCCGTCTTCTGGAATTCCTTAGCAGACAGGATTTGTAGCAGGCCTCTTCCGCTGGCATGAGTGGGGCAGGCTCATCCCATTGGGGTGAGACGGCCCACTCTGAAATTCTGTAGAGGAGCACAGGGTTGACCTTGGAAAAGGTGGGTGGAACTGTTGGTTCCACCCAGGAACACAAGAAAATATGAGAAAGAAACTTAAGATTATAACACCCTGACTTTCTTTAGTATAAGAGAGGTAGACAAAAGTATACTGTCAGGCTCTTCAAGATTCTGTAAGTATAGACTATATCAGTAAAACAGAATTCCAGTAGAATTTTTGGAGTCTGTTTATGATTATTTTATTAGTTTTGTTTGCTGCCCATCTCACCTTGACTTGACCTACCTTATTGATTTGACCTATCTTGAAGAGCTAACAATTCTCTAGCCAAGCTCCTCCTTTGAACGATTTCAGCCCCATACTGGAGAAGGTGCTACAGAGTAATCTATGTGATCTAAACTATGTAAAAATAGAGATGGAAAGCAAGGATTTTTGCAAGGATCTTGTGAAGAGATGAGTTGTGAACACATTGAGGGTCAAGATGGCAGTCTTGGGAAAATATTTAGATATGCGTCTTCAAACTAAGAAATGAAATTTATTAATATTTATTTGAGGCAAGGCATAATAGTGTACACATATTTATTGAGTGTGATTTCAATATGCAGTTAACATATTTAAGAAACATTTTTGGTAAGCTGGACACTCTTAATACCTCCCTGGAAAAATGGTGATGATAATACTCTTCAACTCAGTGACAAATTAAAATCATTTATTAGAAAAAACTGAGCTGTGGAAGAGCAGAATGGAAAATGCAAATTCAGACATGTTTCCCACATTAAAACAATTTATTGAGAGCTGCAACACATAAATTAGTGAGGATGTAAAGATCTGTATTTTAAATCACCCTTCTTCCTGAAATTATACTTTCAGAACTATTTCTCTGATGTGGAAATTAAAAAAAAAAAGTCTGGATTAGAAATCCATTCAATACTAAAATGATAGCTGGCCCAATTGCTATTACTAGGAAAGGGTAATTGATGCCTTTTCTGACATTGGAAATAAAATTTGCAACATGCCTCTCCCTGAATTTTGGATCAGTGTTCAAAATGAGTACAGAGAATTAAGTGAGAAGATTCTGAGTTTTGGGATTCCATTCTAAGAATCAAGATTGTCCCAAGTTGCTTCTATAAAGAGCAAATATTATAATTGATCCAAACTAAATGCGGAAAGAGAAATGAAAATGGCTGACTCATAAATAATGCTAGACTTTGGACTTTTAGACTTAGCAAAGCTAAGCCAGCTCATTCGTCCCAATATAAAATGGCATCCATGTGTATTGTTTATTTCTAATGAAAAGGGTTCATCTTATTAAATTGCCAGTTTATCTGATTGGTTTATTTGGTATGAACATGTAATTATTAAAAGTAAATGGAACACTTTCTGCTTGTCCACCCCTAAACCAATTAAAAACATTTGTTTTGGAAAAGTGGTCATACAAAGTCATTTATTATTTTAGGGGATCATGGCACCACAGTTTTTACATAGGGGACTGCTATTCAGAGACACCATCTCAGGAGAAAGGGAGAATTTATAGTCCACTTTGTGAGTTGTTTCAGCCTCATCATGCTCCTAAAGTCCTTCTGGATGGCAATCATTGGACATTTTTGTCTGCTCCTTTCAGTTCTGGAATCTTCTGTCAATTTCAGCCTATATTAATATATCTTTCTTAATGGTAGGCTAGCTTTTGCAAGCTAATTTGCAAATGAAAAACAACGGATGAGAAAAATGATGGAGCTAGCATCACTTTTGCCACCACTGAGATGGCAAAATTAACTGCATTAAACAGAATTAAAGATATATTCCTTAATTTATTCAAAACAGTATACCTAACTTTGTTTCTACCTAAAAATCGCTTCTAGACTTTGTGCTTGAGACAAAAAAATATATATGAAATTTTGACTTTGGGATTTGCTGATTAGATTAGTTTGTTGCTATAGAAATGGCTAACATTTATTAAGCATGTAAAAGTAAAAAGTTGAGGTTGTAATTTTACTTTGTATTTTATTGCACTGAAAAATGTTGGAAGTCAATGCTTTCCTTTCCTTTCCCATTCCCCTCTAGCTTTATTTTCATTTGTATTTTATATAATAACAATAATAATAATAATAATAATAATAATAATAATAATAATAATAATAAATAATGTTTCAGACTGACAGGCACTTGGTCCACAACACACCTGACATAACAATAGTTGAAAAGAAAAAAGTATGGTTCATTGACATTGCAATACCTGGTGATGCACGGATTGAAGATAAGCAGCAAGAAAAAATCACAAAGTACGGGACTTGCAAATTGAAGTTGAGCGATTGTGGAAAAAGAAATTGTGTGTTGTCCCGATTGTAATTGGAGCCCTTGGAGCAATACCCAAAGGGCTACCCCACTATTTAGAAATTCTAAATTATTTATTTATTTATTTATTTATTTATTTATTTATTTATTTATTTATTTATTCAAATTTCTATACCGCCCTTCTCCTTTCGGACTCAGGGCGATGAACAGCCAGATAAAAAACATCTATACAAACATCACAGTTAAAAAATAAAGTTAAAATAATTTATAAATTTGGCCCATAATTTAAAACTTGTCAATTAAAATCAAGATTAAAATTTTAAAACTAACCCTAAAATCAAGACAGACCGGCTAACTGAAAAAAATAAATTTTTAGGGCCTGACGAAAAATCCGGAGGTCGGAGATCACTCGTATCTCTGGGGCTAGATTGTTCCATAGGGTAGGTGCCACCACAGAGAAGGCTCTCCTCCTGGGGTCGTCAGCTGGCATTGTCTGGCTGACAGCACCCTGAGGAGGCCCTCTCTGTGGGAGCGAATCGGCCGGTGGGAGGCTATTGGTGGCAGAAGGCGGTCCCATAAGTACCCTGGCCCTAAGCCATGGAGCGCTTTAAAGGTGATCACCAACACCTTGGAGCGCACCCGGAAGTCCACCGGAAGCCAATGCAGCTCGCGCAGGAGAGGAGTCACATGGGAGTGCCCCGTCGCTCCCATAATCCCCCGCGCAGCCGCATTCTGCACCAGTTGGAGCCTCCGGGTGTACCCCAAGGGGAGCCCCATGTAGAGAGTGTTACAATAGTCCAGACGAGAAGTGATGAGTGCTTGAGTGACCGTGCGTAGGGAGTCCCGGTCCAGAAAGGGGCGCAACTGGCATATCAGGCGAACCTGACAAAAAGCCCCCCTGGCCATGGCTGTCATATGCCCCTCTAAAGACAGCCGCGCATCCAGGAGGACACCCAAGTTGTGGGCCCTCTCTGTGGGGGCCAATGATTCTCCCCCAATAACCAGCGATGGTGTCAGCTGGCTATACCGGGATGCCGGCAGCCACAGCCACTTGGTCTTGGAAGGGTTGAGTCGAAGCCTGTTTCTCCCCATCCAGACCCGTACGGCCTCCAGGCACTGGGACATCACTTCCAAGGCATCATTGGGATGGTCTGGGGTGGAAATGTACAGCTGAGTATCATCAGCGTACTGATGGAACTCCACCCCAAAACCACGGATGATCTCACCCAGCAGCTTCACATAAATGTTGAACAGGAGGGGTGAGAGGACCGACCCTTGCGGCAACCCACAAACAAGGCGCCTTGGGGTCGACCGCTGCCCCCCTGTCAACACAGATTGCGACCGGTCGGAGAGATAGGAGGAGAACCACCGCAGAACGGTGCCCCCCACTCCCAGTCCCTCCAGCTGGCGCAACATGATACCATGGTCGATGGTATCAAAAGCCGCTGAGAGGTCTAATAGGACCAGGATAGAGGAATAACCCCTATCCCAGGCCCTCCAGAGATCATCCACCAACGCGACCAATGCCGTTTCCATGCTATACCCAGGTCTGAAGCCGGACTGGAGCTGATCCAGATAGACAGCTTCATCCAGGTACTGGGGAAGCTGTCGCGCCACCACACTCTCAACAACCTTCGCAATAAAGCGAAGGTTGGAGACTGGACGATAGTTAGCCAAAACAGCCGGATCCAGGGATGGCTTCTTGAGGAGAGGCCTCACCACCGCCTCTTTCAAGGTGGCCGGCAGGACACCCTCGCTCAAAGAAGTGTTAATAATCCCCTGGAGCCAGCCTCGTGTAACCTCCCGGGAAGCCAGCACCAACCAGGAGGGACACGGGTCCAATAAACATGTGGTTGCGTTCAGTCGTCCCAAGATCCTGTCCACATCCTCAGGAGCCACAGGATCGAACTCCTCCCAGATAACACTCTCAAGGCCCGCCTCAGTCATCTCGTCTGAACTAACCCAGTCGGCGGCCAAGTCTTCCCAAATCTGAGTTATTTTATCATCCAGATACTGTACAAAATCCTCAGCTCGGCCCTGCAAGGGGTCCTCCCGCGCTCCCAGATGGAGGAGGGGGCGGGTCACCCTAAACAGGGCGGCTGGGCGGTTATCTGATGATGCGATAAGAGCGGCAAAATAGCTAGATTTCGCTGCTTTTATCGCCACTAGGTAGGTCTTAATATGAGACCTTACCAGTGTCAAGTCAGACTCGGAACGACTGGCCCTCCAACCGCTCTCTAGGCGTCTTTTCCGGCACTTCATCTCCCTCAGCTCATCGGAAAACCAAGGAGCTAAGTGAGTTCGGTGCCAGGTCAGAGGCCGCAAAGGCACGACCCGGTCCAAAGCCCCAGCAGCTGCCCTATCCCAGGTGGCCACCAGGTCATCAGCTGAGTCATGAGCTAGAGTCTCAGGAAATGGCCCAAGCTCCATCTGGAACCTATCAGGGTCCATCAGGCACCTGGGGCGGAACCACCTGGTCGGTTCCGCTTCCCTGCAATGGGGTACGGCAGTCAGAAAGTCAAGTCGAAGGAGCGAGTGGTCAGACCATGACAAGGGTTCAATATCTGCATCCCCTATATCAAGGCCACTCAACCACTGACCAGAGATAAAAACTAAGTCCAGAGTGTGTCCCCCCCATATGAGTAGGGCCGTGAATTACTTGTGTCAGGTCCATGGCCGTCATGGAAGCCATAAACTCCCGAGCTACCTCAGATGTTTCACCAATGGATGGCAGGTTGAAATCCCCCATGACCACAAGTCTGGGGGTATCAGCCGCCACCTCGGCTATAACATTGAGGAGTTCGGGCAGGGTCGTTGCCAATTTACCGGACTTGAACATTTTGAAATGTTCAAAATGTTCAAAAACCACCTTAATCAGAACAGCTTATATCCTCCAACGATACCTTAACAGTTTCTAGGTCCTTGGTTAGGACTTGAGCTGCTGAGCTATTAACCAGCCTCAAAGGCTGTGAATCTCACTAAAGATTAACCAATAATAATAATAGTTAATATTCATAATAATAAATATTGCAGCTTCCTGCAATAACAGATACGGAGATACGGAGGATCCCAGATCTGCACACCTTCCGCCGCGCTCTCAAGACCTTTTTATTCCATCAGGCTGGTCTGGCTTAACTTTCCCTTTTTCCCTTTTAAAATGTAAATTTTAATCTGTTCTTAATTATTGGGGTGTTTTAAATATGTCTTGGGCCAAATTGTTTAATTCGGCTTTATTTTGCTTTTAAATTTTGTATTTATGTGTTTTATCTTGTGGCTGTTCACCGCCCTGAGTCCTTCGGGAGTAGGGCAGTATATAAATCAAATAAAACCTAAACCTAAAACCTAAAACACCAGCGGAACTGCAAAAAACTGTGCTACTTGGAACATTGTACATCTTAAGAAGGTACTTGGTTGATACCTAGGATGCTGGCAGCACCAGTCAATGGTATTTGTAATGTATTTTTGAATGTTCAGTTGACTGAGTTTCATGTTTATTTTATTTATTTATTTATTTATTTTATTTATTTATTAAATTTGTATACCGCCCTACTCCCGAAGGACTCAGGGCGGTGAACAGCCATGAAATAAAACATATAAATACAAAATTTAAAATAGATTAAAACAAAATTAAATAATTTGGCTGAACAGATTAAAACCCCAATAATTTAAAACCAAATTTAAAATTTCCATTTAAAAAGGGGAAAAAACTTAGGTCAGGCCGGCTTGGTGAAATAGAAAGGTCTTAAGCGTGCGACGGAAGGTATGCAGATCCGGGATCCTCCGTATCTCCGGGGGGAGCTCGTTCCAGATTGTAGGTGCCCCCACAGAGAAGGCTCTCCCCCTGGGGGCCGCCAGTCGACATTGTTTGGCCGACGGCACCTGGAGGAGCCCCTCTCTATGGGAGCGTACTGGTCGGTGGGAGGCTATTGGTGGTAGCAGGCGGTCCCGTAAATAACCAGGTCCTAAGCCATGGAGCGCTCTAAAGGTGATAACCAAAACCTTGAAGCGCACTCGGAAGACCACCGGGAGCCAGTGCAGCTCGCGCAGGAGAGGTGTTACATGGGAGCGCCATGTCGCTCCCATCACCACCCGCGCGGCCGCACTCTGCGCCAGTTGGAGCCTCCGAGTGCACCTCAAGGGGAGCCCCATGTAGAGAGCGTTACAATAGTCCAAACGGGAGGTGACGAGGGCATGAGTGACCGTGCATAACGAGTCCCGATCCAGAAAGGGACGCAACTGGTGGATCAGGCGAACCTGATGAAAAATCCTCCCGGTCACGGCCGTCAAGTGCTCTTCTAAAGACAGCCGTGAATCCAGGAGGACGCCCAAGTTGCGAGCCCTCTCCGTGGGGGCCAATGATTCGCCCCCAATAGTCAGCGATGGCACCAGCTGACTATATCGGGACGTCGGAAACCACAGCCACTCGGTCTTGGATGGGTTGAGCCTGAGCCTGTTCCTCCCCATCCAGATCCGTACGGCCTCCAGGCACCGGGACATCACTTCAAGGGCATCGTTGGGGTGGTCTGGGGTGGAGATGTACAGCTGGGTGTCGTCAGCGTACTGATGGTATTCCACCCCGAAACCACGGATGATCTCACCCAGCGGCTTCACATAAATGTTGAACAAAAGGGGCGAGAGAACCGATCCTTGTGGCACCCCACATATAAGGGGCCTCGAGGTCGACCTCTGCCCCCCCGTCAACACAGACTGCGACCGGTCGGAGAGAAAGGAGGAGAACCACCGTAGTACGGTGCCTCCCACCCCCAACTCTTCCAACCGGTGCAGCATGATACCATGGTCGATGGTATCAAAAGCCGCTGAGAGGTCTAACAGGACCAGGACAGAGGAGCACCCCCTGTCCCGAGCCCTCCAGAGATCATCCACCAACGCGACCAATGCCGTTTCCGTGCTGTACCCAGGCCTGAAGCCCGACTGGAACGGATCTAGATACGTCGTTTCATCCAGGTACTGGGGAAGCTGTCATGCAACCACACTCTCAACAACCTTTGCCACAAAGTGAAGGTTGGAGACTGGACGATAGTTAGCCAATACTGCCGGGTCCAGGGAAGGCTTCTTGAGGAGAGGTCTCACCACCGCCTCTTTCAAGGCAGCGGGAAAGATACCCTCACCCAATGAAGCATTTATAATCCCCTGGAGCCAGCCTCGTGTCACCTCCCGGGAAGCCAGCACTAACCAGGACGGGCACGGGTCCAACAAACATGTGGTCGCATTCAGTCTACCCAGAATCCTGTCCACGTCCTCAGGGGTCACAGGATCAAACTCATCCCAGATAACATTCTCAGGACCTGCCTCCGTCATCCTCGCTGGATCTACCCAGTCGGAGTCCAGATCTTCCCGAATCTGAGTGATTTTGTCATGCAGATACTGCACAAAATCCTCGGCTCTTCCCTCCAAGGGGTCCTCCCGCGCTTCCTGGTGGAGCAGGGAGTGGGTCACCCTAAACAGGGCGGCCGGGCGATTATCTGATGATGCAATAAGAGCAGCAAAATGGGTACATTTTGCTGCTTTTATCGCCACTAGGTAATTCTTAATATGAGATCTTACCAGTGTCCGGTCAGATTCAGCACGACTGGCCCTCCAACTACTCTCTAGGTGTCTTTTCCGGCGCTTCATCTCCCTTAGCCCCTCAGTGAACCAAGGAGCCAGGTGAGCTCGGCACCGGGTCAGAGGCCGCAAAGGCACGACTCGATCCAGAGCTCCAGCAACTGCCCTATCCCAGGCGGCCACTAGGTCTCCAGTCGAGGCATGAGCCAGAACCTCAGGGATTGGCCCAAGCTCCATCTGGAACCTGTCAGGTTCCATCAGGCGCCTGGGGCGGTACCATCTTATCGGTTCCGCCTCCCTGCGGCGGGGTGCAGCGGTTCGAAGGTCAAGGCGAAGGAGAGAGTGATCCGACCATGACAGGGGCTGGATGACTATATCCCCTATCTCGAGATCACTCAGCCACTATCCAGAGACAAAAACCAGATCCAGCGTGTTTCCCCCCGCGTGTGTAGGGCCATGAATTAACTGGGTTAGGTCCATAGCTGTCATGGAAGCCATGAACTTCCGAGCCGCCTCAGATGCCTCACCCACGGACGGCAGGTTGAAATCCCCCATGACCATAAGTCTGGGGGTATCAACCACCACCGCGGTTTAATGAATAAAGTAAATAATAATAAACAATGAATGGTAGCAGAATCCAGATAAAGCAACTATCAATACTGTCACATTCCACTCTTTAAGTTTCTAGGAATTTGTCATGAAATAAAATTTGGATATGTCTCTTTTATGTCCTCAATTCAAAATGCATCTGACATTTCTTATAGGACATTCAGAACAAAACGAGAGTACATGTGCAAAGAATAGTGCAAAGGTAACAGAAAGTAAATATTTATACTATATTTTACACTTTAGATTTATTTGAATGCACATTTGCTGTGTATATTTACTTCCGTATCTAATTTCCATTTCTGTGTTAAGTTATGCTATATTTATTTCTTTTAAAACATGTTGGGGGCATTTATATTCCAAATGTTTCCTAACAAAGACAAAACCAATACTGTACATCAATCAGTTTTATGCTTCGGTGCAGCTAATACCTAGGAATACTTTGCAAATATGCTGCACATTTCATTTGATATTCTCTATTCTCTCCATTTTATTTTAAATGCAGAGCTTGCCAAGGCTGCTAAATTCTAATAAAGGCATTTACGTTAAAATCCCCCCCCCCAATGCATATAATCTATTATTTTCATTATTTTATTCAGAATTACAGAACTGAAGTTTCAGGATCCAGAATAGGCAGTCTATTCCTGTTTCATTTAGATTCAGACTAGAATCACTTAATTAAAAATGGAATTAGGTGCCAGGCTTGGGCCCAACAGCTAATGACCACATGGGGAACTGCTCTCCATCTTGGCAAGCTCCTGTGACAATATACAGCTTTTCCAGGGATACTGAAATGATGTCCCTAATCAGAGGTGGGGTTCAGAAGGTTCTGACCAGTTCTGGAGAACCGGTAGCGGAAATTTTGAGTAGTTCGGAGAACTGATAAATACACCTCTGACTGGCCCCACCCCCATCTATTCTCTGCCTCCCGAGTCCCAGCTGATCGGGAGGGAATGGAGATTTTCCAGTATCCTTCCCCTGCCATGCCCACCATTCCACGCCCACCAAGCCATGCCATGCCCACCAAGCCATGCCACGCCCACCAAGCCACACCCACAGAACCGGTAGTAAAAAAATTTGAAACCCACCACTGTCCCTAATCCTATCCACCCACCATATGCATAACTATATTATATTTGTATTTATATGAATGTGATACACATTGTCTAGGATCCAAATTTGTTTAGGTGATTCAGGTCCATACCATTATCTTGGTAACCATACAGAATTGCTTTGCTACGTCTTTCTCCAATAATACAGTATTTTTTGATTTTGCCAAATCAGTATTTCCTGATTTTGATTTTTTTAAAAAAGAAATTACTTTCCTAGATAGGTTGGTTTCCCTTGCTCTTACAGAGCCTCATCTGCTCTTAGCCTCCTCTGTCTGACCCCTCCTTGTTAAATTTACCAACCAAGATCTCCCAGTCCCACTGGCATCACAGGTTGAGGCTACTAAGTTGTTCTACTCCATCAATGTAATAATCTTCTGGAAATGAAAAAAAGATTCCTTTAGCTTAACTAGAACTAATACATTATTATGACTGAACTGGATGGGCTGGTCCAATTAATGTATACTTACATCTGAAGAATGCACTATACTGAAATTATAGCTCTGCAGGTCAAATATACTAGCTGGGGATTTTTGCACTTAATCTTACATTGAGATTTTAAGACTATCCCTGACAGCTAATGAGAAAATACCAAGAAAATTAAGAGTGTACAGGCGTTGGCTTCTAAAAGGTTTAAGGTGCAATAAAAAGGCCAGGGAAAGAAGTCATTAAATAGCAGAATCTCACAGTTGTGCAACCAAGCATCTGAGAGCTGCAAGAAAAAAAATATATATAAAAGGGGTAGCAGCTCTATATAGAGGCCACCAGAGACAGAGCAACAGAAGACTTGGAAGAAAGAAGAAGTACTGTGAAGCAGAAAGAGCACGAACTACAGTCAGTGTCAATACCTTGAAACTAGTGGGCTGCAGCGAGGTTTAGGACAGGCAAAGACTCACCAGAACATGCTGGATCAAAGTCTTGAGGGGCCAGCACAGATGAACCTTGGACACACCAGGTGTGAATGAGAAGGGCATTTCTGTACTTGTAAAAAAGAAAGATGCCTCTTACCAATATAACTAACAGAATAAGTCCAATAGTTCTACTGTTTGGAATATACTGTGGGATAGAGATGGATAAGATGAAATGGATATATTTTGGTTTTGGGGTGGGATGGTGAGGAAATCTGTAAGGAATTAAGGAGAGTCAGGATTAATACATTTTACCAGCCTTCTGTTGTTTTTTTTCAGAGATCCACTAAGAGAAGTTATAATGAAGCAGGTATGTAGCAAATACTGAGTGGTGTGGCATGGCGTGGCATGGCATGGCATGGCGTGGCATGGCATGGCGTGGCGTGGCGTGGCATGGCGTGGCGTGGCGTGGCGTGGCATGGCGTAGAATAGAATAGAATAGAATAGAATAGAATAGAATAGAATAGAATAGAATAGAATAGAATAGAATTCTTTATTGGCCAACTGGACACAAAAGGAATTTGTCTCCGATGCATAAGCTTTCAGTGTACATACAAGCAACAGAATGAAAGTCATAGCCCATAAATTATAAGAGACAATCATAAATCATGAGATACAAATAATTGATAAATCATAATATACCAATAGGAGAAGGTAGTAAGAAAGATGAGAAGATGAAAAAGATAAGAAGGATAATAGCAATACAACATACTACTTACTTTTTTCTATCAACATTTTGCAAAACAATAAAGTCAACATTTTGACTTTGAATTTTAGTCTCTGCATGTTCCCTGGGTTAATAGAGTAGAATTTGTGATTTTTTTTCTTGAAGTGGAAAAAAGGGGATAGTATAACATACTGTATTGAAAAGTTAAAAAGTCACCCTTATAAAGATGAGTTTGGTATTGGAGAAGACTCCTGAGAATATCATAGATAGCGAAGAAAACAACCAACTGGATCATAGAACAAACCGGTACAGTGTTTCTCATTAAAGGCAGAAATGGCTAGGCTCCAACTATCATATTTGGATACATTATGCAAAGATCCCTTAAGAGGGCTATAGTGTTGGGAAAGATAGAAGGAAAACGATGAAGAGGATGACCAGAATTAAAGTGGATGGACTCATTTACAATGATGTTAAGTCTATCATGAGAAACTTAAAGAGCCAAATTGGGACTAGGCTGTCCTAGAAAATTTATATTTGTGCAGTTACTAACAGTTGACACCAAGGGTGAAATGCTCCTGGTTCGGACTGGATCGCTGGATCTGGTAGCAATGGAGGCGGTGATTCAGAGAATCGGTAGCAAAAATCCCTGCCCCCCCTCCCATTGCCCAGATAAGCCACACAATCATCAGAGGCTTTTTTAAAAAAAATTTGAAAGCATTTTTTCTACAACCTCTTTGGCCAAAAAAATGCTTTTAAAAGTAAAAAAAAAAAAGGCTCTGATGATCACGTGGCTCAGCTGGGATCATCAGAGGCTTTTAAAAGCATTTTTTCTACAACGTCTTCAGCCGAAGAGGTTATAAAAAAAATGTTTTTAAAAGGAAAAAAAGCTTCTGCCGATCAGGCAAATCAGCTGGGATTATCAGAGGCTTTAAAAGCAAATTTTTTTACAACCTCTTCAGCCAAAGAGGTTGTAGAAAAAATGATTTTAAAAGTAAAAAAAAAAAAGTTGGCCATGCCCACTCAGTCATATTACCCCCACCACCAAGCCATGCCCACAGAACTGATAGTAACAAATTTTACATTTCACCACTGGTTGACACCACATATAAGTAGTCCTCGACTTACTACTGGTCACTTACCACCTGTTTGAAATTACGACAGATCTCCCCAGGGGTACTTACAATCTGGTTCTGAACTTCCAATGACCTACCTCCCTTCGCATATCTGATGCTTAGCAACCATTTATGGCTTGCAGCATGTTTGCAGCATGTCATATGATATTTTTGCTGAAAACTGGCCTTTACTTCTGGTTTTACCCAAAACTAGCCCATAACGAATAATTGGTTTGCGGTGCTTGCTTAATGAATGCAGCATTTATTTAACAGCCCGTTGCCTGATAAAAATCATAAAAGTCAGATTGGTTATGTGGGTGACCTGTTTTAGTATCCATTACAGTCGTAAGTCCAGGTTTACCTGTGATAGCACATAATGAGTAACAAAATGGAAGCAGGTTAGAATTAGGAATGCCCTCCTTTGACAAATTATGGCAGTCATGGGGTAGTATTTCCTTATTTACCACACTTTGAAGGAAGGGGCATTGGGATACAAGGGCAGCATCTTTTTCTATTTGCCTTAGTATTTGTTCCTTCACATAGGGCCATAGTGGCTGCCACATAGAGGAATTAAGATGGATCTTAGAAAGACTGAACAAGTTGCTGAGGAAAACAGGAGCCACATTATTATTGCTCTGCCCACTGTGGTCCCAGTGGCCCAGTGTCAAATATATCATTTGCATTTTACATATCTAGAGTTTTCTGTACTGAAATCCTTTTAGCGCACACTCTTCAACCATTCATATTGTTAGAATTTACAATGTTTGTTTGTTTGTATCCCACCTTTATTTTTATCAATAACTCAAGGTGGCAAACATATTCAACACACCTCCCTCCTCCTATTTTTCTCACAACACCAAACCTGTGAGGTAGGTTGTGCTGAAAAAGAGGGACTGGCCCAAAGTGACCCAACTTGCTTTCATAGCTAAGGTGGGACTTGAACTCATCCTTTTAGTTTGGTGCCTTAATTACTAGACCAAACTAGATTTTATTGTTCTTCTTCTTGTTGGCATGAGAGGCACGCTCCAACACCAATCAGAGCTACGAACCTGAACGGGGAAGGATAAAATGGGTAGGTGACTTAAAATTCTGTAAAACTTCAAAACCAATTTTAAAAGCCTCAAATATTGTTCCTGTCCAGTCTGAGAAACTTCAAAGAATGATAGGTTTGTAAGGTGCCCCAGGACTGATTTTTATTCTCCTGGTGTATTAGAACAACTGTTATTGATAGAAGTGAAGAAAAATATATTTGCCGCATGGATATAACACTGTCTTTTATTCAGAACTGAACAAATCTAGTTGCAGATCAAAAATATCCTAACGATATTCCAACTGCCATTTTGATTCAGTGCAAGCTTCCGGTACAATGTGAACAAGAACCTATACAAGCTTCATATGCTTGTACATTTGTCTAACAACAATGTACAATGACTGTTAGTTCAGAAGCATTTTCCACTGAGCTCCACTGTGTTTCATCTCAGGTAAATGGAAATAAATTTGCAATCTAAAATTAACTATAATATGCTCTTAATTGCAGATGAGCAACTCCAGGGCATTACATCCATCCAGAAAGTAGTTAAAATATTAGTTTTCTAACAAAGCATTTCAGCTGATAAAATTGGAATATTACAAGTAATATCAATGTCTTCTTACAAATTACAGAACAGTTGACTCTGCATGAGAATAGTAATTTAATATACTTCAAGGAATTTATGATTAGCTACTTACTGTTATGCAGTAATAGGTCCAAATGAAAGCTTAGCTGATTTTTAAAAAACAGTCTAAAGTGCTTTCCAACTGTATTAAGATGCAACTCATAAAAGCATTTGTGGTACAGACAGATTATTAGTAAGGAAAGAATAAGGAGGCTTTAAATGTTTATATAGCAATGTTTATGGTAGATGCTAATATAGCATCAACCTTATGTGGTAATTGCTAATTCATTGAATTATCCTGATTTATTTTGGAGGGAAGGTATATATGCCATTTTCTAAAGCAGGCATTGGACTATGGCACACTCTGTAGCAATGGAGCTGCCCCTTCATGAATAAATAAGAGGAAGAATCTATTCCACTAATTCCATCTAGAACCATTGGGGTGCCTGCCCTCTGGAATGAGGCCTTCTCTGAGACCCATATCAGAAGACCTGGCTGATCAAGCAGGCCTTGGGCTGGAAGGCGGGAGCCTCTGACACAGGTACATATGTTTTGGTATTAGTTCTCCAGGTTCTCAATCTTGTTTATTTCCCTTATTCTACTTATTTATCTGTGATTGCTGCCTCTGTAGTTTTTGATCATGAGAGATACAATATCCGGTTCAGAATCCATGTGTATAGATTTTTAGCCATTGTTTAGGACAGAAAGTTCCCTGGGGTATATCAAAATTGAGGTGCTCTACACTTCATAGCCCTATAGAATTATAATAGCTATCCTATAGCATTGTATTATGGTGATTTTATCATGGACTTAACTTAATTTAATATTTATCTTGTATATTGTACTGTTTTTCTCTTTCTCTCTCTCTCTCTCTCTCTCTCTCTCTCTCTCTCTCTCTCTCTCTCTCTCTCTCTCTCTCACACACACACACACACACACACACACATACACACACACACACACACACAGAGAGAGAGAGAGACAGACCTATCTATCTATCATCTATCTATCTATCTATCTATCTATCTATCTATCTATCTATCTATCTATCTTCTACTTACCTACCTACCTCTTTCTTTCTTTCTTTCTTTCTTTCTTTCTTTCTTTCTTTCTTTCTTTCTTTCTCTATCTATCGATCTATATCTATCATCTATCTATTGATCTATCTATTTATATCTATCTATCTATCTATCTACCTACCTACCTACCTACCTACCTATTTATATCTATCTATCTATGCTGCTGCTCTACTTTAACTTATATGTGTTTGCATGTATTTTATTAGTATTGTATATCAGTGATTGCATGATCTCTGTAGATGCCACGGCTAAATAAATACAATGTATTTGTCTTATTCTACAAAAAGAGAGCCAGTTTGGTCTATTGATTCAGGCGAGAAACCAAGAGACTGTGAGTTCTAATCCTACCCTAGGGACAAAGTCAGTTGGTGACCTTGGGCCGACCATCCTCTGTCAGGCCTAAGAAGGAGGCAACGGCAAACCACTTCTGAAAAACTTTGACAAGAAAACAGCAGGAACATCACAATTGACCTAGAAGAGAAAAATATGTACAATATGTTTATGTTGTGAGCTGTCCAGAGCTCATTGGAATTGGATGGTACCAAAATCAAATCAAATCAGCCAGGTTTTTCTGGCTTGAGTTGCTTATAAAGCAAGAAAAGGTGGGATAAGAATCTAATGTCGAGCGTCAAGAAGCACTCGACACCTTGTCCATTCAACACCAGAATATGGACACCTGATCGGCAGAGGGGAATGGGTTTACTCACAGAGGTGCTGGTGTTGGGATAGATATCCAGTTAGGCGTTTATGAGCACGGGTGCTTTATGGGGTCGCGGGGATTTAGCCTAATGCTTGGAGAATGCTCCAGATGGAGTCATCATCAGAACGGCCCAGAGGAAATGAGGAAGAGATGAACCCTGTCCAGCTGAGGACAATTAGGAACGAAGCTATATAAGCAATCAACTACTGCTATGTGATAGCTGCGTCTTTTCAATGTTTTACATTCCGGTTCCTGTAAGAGCTGTTTGCCATGATTAAACAGAGATACACCGACTTGGCTTCGAGCGTGTTCTTTGGGCGTGGACATGGTCCTAGGGGAGCCGAGAGGAAGACGCAGCTCTCACACACACACACACGGGCGTTTGACGCTGACCCGAGGAGGAGCGGTATGGCGGAGGGCGTAGCGGCAGACGCGCTGCTGGAGGAGGTGGCGGAGACCGAGGAGGAGTCGGAGGGGGCGGTCACCGCCGAGACGGATGGGACGAGCGAGCCGCCAGTGGTACGACCGAAACGGCATGACCCAGACAACGACGATACCCAGAGAGAAAGGAAGGGAAGGGGCGGCGAAAGGCAGGAGACGCCGAGCCCCGAGACAGGTGGGACGCGCCTGCAAACCCCTCCTTACGCCGGCACCCAGTTCCAGGGCTGGAGGGAACGGCGGTGGCTGGAGGAGGAAGAAGGGGAGTGGACTCACTCCACTGGTTTGGGGGCTTCTACTCTAGACATTCTGCATGACCGCTTTGGGGAGGCTAGTTTCCAAGACGTGCCCTCCTGGCAGCCATGGGCACCTAGCATGGAGGCACCCGCGTCCTGGCCGGGCGGTAGTACGGCGGGCGGGAGTTCTGATAGCAAATTCTGCCTTGCCAGCCCGAGGCTAAAACTGGATGGACGTGACCAACGCTGGGTGGGTGGAGAGAGGAGACCCTCCGTACCGTCACACAGTGGAGGCGCAGGGAAACGGGCAACCCCTAGCTCTGCTTTGCAACCTGGAAGAGAAAGAAGAGCAGATCCCGTGAGAGAAGACCCGCAACGGCCACCCAGCATGGGGAATAGAGCACCACAGCAGCGCCACGTGGATTTGTTGCCAGCGTGGGGCCAGGGTCCTTGGGTACCCCCTCAGCAACATCCCTGGGGCTTGCCGCCCGTGCAGGCTGCCTTTGATGGAACTGCAGGAAAGGTGGCACTGTTTTTAAGTCAGGTGATAAGCCATATAGATTTGTATGGCAGGCTATATCCATCGCAGTGGTCCATGGTGGTCGCAGTCACGGCAGTGCTAACAGGAGACGCTGCTGAATGGGTTGCTGATTTACATAGTGAACACGCCTGTGAGCTTACAGATCTGGGCCTGTTCCTCGAGGCGTTGCGTAACAGATTTGAAGATGAGACTCGAACACAAGTCATTGAAGATGAATTAGTTAACCTACAACAGCGTGGCCGCCCCGCTAAGGAATACGTTAAGGAGTTTCATGGCCTGGCGGGAAAGCTCCACTCTTGGCCAGAGCGCCTACTTATCCACCAGTTCCAGGCAGGACTTGATAGGGAGATTAAACAGGCCTGTGTCTACCGGGGTCTAGGCCCACACTTGTCCGAATGGTACAAGGCAGCGGTAAGCCTCGATGTTGGACTACGGGAATTCAGACCTCGGAGCGCACCACAGCCTCAGCCCCGTCGAGGTCTGGGAGGTCGTGGGGGGTTTAGAGGAGCCCCGGCGTTTGGATCTGCCAATTCTGAAGTGAATAGGCGCCCGTTCCGTTGCTTTCAATGCAACCAGGAGGGCCATAGGGCTGCGGACTGCCCCCTCGCAACCCCGCAATTGTCAACGCCACGGCCTTCCGGTCTGCCAGCCACAGCACGTGACCGACCCTTACGGACGCCGGAACGATCCAGGGCAGCCACACAGACATCCTCAGTAGAAACAACGACCCGTTCCAGCACAGGCGTATCAGGGACGGCTCGTGTTCCCAAAGCGTCTGAAGAGAGCGACAACGGAGACGAGCTACAAGACCCATTGGTAAGTGAACCTATACACCCCTTCCTAATACCGGTGACCCTAAGACACCCTGTTACTAAAAAGGAGTGTGAGCAGAAAGCCTTGATCGATACAGGCTGTACTCGGTGCCTTATGCGGCGATCTGTAGCTGATGACTTGGGGCTGCAGATCCTAACTCTACGGACCCCCATTAAGTTCGAACAAATGGATGGGTCGATTCTAGGTGGCACACCCACCGCCAGCGTCACTGAACCTGTTCTCTTACAAATAGGAACCCATCAGGAATGAATCCGCTTTATTGTAGTGACACAAATGATCGAGCCTGTTATACTGGAGCTCGCTTGGTTAGACAGGTGGGAACCGCATATCTGGTGGGAGGGGGGCTACCGGAAACTCAGATTGCCATGTTCAGAAGAGAGCGCAGCACTCCAGCAGGAGACAGTAGCGCCAGGGACCTACGCCCAGGTGTATACCGACCTCGCCCGCGTATTTAGTGAGGAAGAATGTGACGCTTTGCCCCCACATCGGGACACAGATTGTGGCATCGAAATACTCCCCGGAGCACGGCTGCCAAAACCCCGTATGTACTCGATGACCCCACAGGAATTAAAAGAATTACGGGCATACATAGATAAGAACCTTGCCCGGGGGTTTATTCGTCCCAGTCGTTTGCATCTGGCGGCACCTGTCCTATTTCGGGGGAAAAAGGATGGGGGCTTACATTTATGCGTGGACTACCGAGGATTAAATGCTGTCTGTGTAGAACCTCTGTATCCCCTGCCACTAATGACTGATTTGTTAGCTACCCTGGCATCAGGGAAGATCTTCATGAAATTAGATCTTCGTGAAGCCTACTATCGAATACGAATACGTCAGGGGACGAATGGAAGACCATGTTCAACACTCCCCTCGGCAGCTACCAGTTCCTTGTGATGCCTTTTGGTTTACAAGGGGCACCAGCGGTGTTTATGCATCTTATAAACGGTATTTTACATGAACACCTGTACCGTGGAGTACTTGTTTATCTGGATGATATTTTGATCTATTCTAACATGATGGAGGAGCACGTCCAGCTGGTCAGACCAAAGTCCTGACCAAACTGCTTGATGCACATCTTTTTGTGAAACTCTCGAAATGCAAGTTCCATCGAGAGGAGATTGATTATTTAGGATTCCGAATAAGTAGTACAGGTGTGCAAATGGACCCGAAGAAAGTAGCGGCGGTCGTGGAATGGAAGGCACCGCAAACCCGTAAACAATTGCAGAGCTTTTTAGGGTTTGCGAACTTTTATCGTCAGTTCATTCCATCTTTTGCTACAATAGCGTTGCCATTAACAGAGCTCCTACGAACAAAAGGTGTGATAACTCCTGGGAAGAAACCCAGACTGGGATATAAACTGCAATGGACATCCGAGTGCCAACAGGCCTTTGAGGATCTAAAACATGCGTTTACATCTGAACCCGTATTGAAACACCCTAACATGTCACAACCGTTTGTGATACAAACGGATGCCAGTGACGTGGCTGTAGGGGCCATTCTACTGCAAAAAGACACGACCGGGATGTTAAGGCCTTGTGCATATACCTCCCGTAAATTCTCCACAGCGGAAAGGAACTGGGCGGTATGGGAGAAAGAGGCTTATGCCGTAAAATGGGCATTACAGACATGGAGGCACGTATTAGAGGGGAATCCCGTTCCGTTTGAGCTCTGGACGGACCACAAAAACCTACAAGCCCTCCAGACACCCCGAAAACTGTCCCCAAAGCAGGTGAGATGGGCCCAGTATTTCCAGAGGTTCCGATTTTCCCTTGTGTATAAGCCAGCTAGAGGAATGTTTCTCGCGGATGCATTGTCAAGGATGCCACAATATCACAGTAGACGAGATGAGGTATTACAAGCAATAATACCACCCCTAAAAGTGTGCGCCTTGACAACCCCACAAAGCGAGGATTGGTTAACAACCTTACAAAAAGCTATCCAAACAGACCAATGGGCCCAAACTAATGCAACATCCTTAACACATCGTGACGGCCTGGTATGGTGGGGTGATAGATTATATATCCCGGCAGAGTTACGACAACGAGTGTTACGTTGTTGCCATGATAATAAAACTGCCGGTCACTTCGGATTTCTTAAAACTTTACACCTAACGCGGAGACAATTTTGGTGGCCCAAAATGAGAAAAGAAATCGATCAATACGTGCGGAAATGTCACACCTGCGCTATAGCCAAACCGCGGCCAGGAAAGCCGCTAGGTCTGCTACAAATGGTAGCCGAGCCAAACAGACCATGGGATGAAATAGCCATGGATTTCATCGTCGACCTTCCCAATAGTAGGGGATATACTGTCATCTGGACAGTAGTCGATCTTTTCTCAAAACAGGCCCATTTTATTCCATGCAAAGGATTACCATCCACTCGACGTTTAGTACGTCTATTCCTACAGCATATTTACCGTTTACACGGAGTGCCTAAAAGGATTATATCAGACAGAGGGGTGCAGTTCACTGCCAAATTCTGGAGAGGTTTCCTTCGTGATATAGGATCATTCCAAGGCCTTAGTTCAGCCTATCACCCCAGTATGAATGGTGTTGCCGAACGCACTAATGCCATGGTAGAACGGTATCTACGTTCCTACATTACCTATCAACAAAACGATTGGGTGGATTATCTGTTGTTCGCTGAAACGGCATATAATAATTCAATACATAGAAGTACTGGTTTTACGCCGTTTCAGGTAGTGATGGGGAGGGAATTCCCTGCTATCCCTGAATTAGACCTCTCCCTCCCAAGGCCTATGACTCCTACCGACTGGTGTACTAACATGACAACAGTATGGCCTCACGTGAAGGCCGCCTTGACACAAGCAACCAATGAATACAAACTGCAGGCAGACAAAAAGAGGGCTGCCTGTCTGACCTTTCAGATCGGAGACCTAGTGTATTTGTCAACTAAATACCTAAAACTACACTTACCTAGTAAAAAACTAGGCCCCAAGTACATAGGCCCATTTCCTATCATTAAAGTAATAAATCCTGTAACTTTCATGTTAAGGCTACCCCCCTTATTGGGAAAGACCCATCCGGTTTTCCACTCTAGCTTATTAAAACCAGCCATCAAACCCACTACCACACATAAATCACCCCCTGGCCCGATAACTGGTGCCTACTATGAAATAAAAGACATTATTGATTCAAAACTACGTAGAGGCCAGGTATATTATTTGGTTCGATGGACAGGGTATCCTGATAGTGAGGCATCCTGGGTACCTGCGAAAGATATAAACGCCCCGAAACTGTTAAGACGATTCCATAAGACATACCCCCATAAACCAAAAACCATTACGTGATTGTTAACACTCTCTTTCTTTGTCTCCTCCTATTAGACGGACACCTGGTAGGGGGGAGCTGCCTGTCGAGCGTCAAGAAGCACTCGACACCTTGTCCATTCAACACCAGAATATGGACACCTGATCGGCAGAGGGGAATGGGTTTACTCACAGAGGTGCTGGTGTTGGGATAGATATCCGGTTAGGCGTTTATGAGCACAGGTGCTTTATGGGGTCGCGGGGATTTAGCCTAATGCTTGGAGAATGCTCCAGATGGAGTCATCATCAGAACGGCCCAGAGGAAATGAGGAAGAGACGAACCCTGTCCAGCTGAGGACAATTAGGAACGAAGCTATATAAGCAATCAACTACTGCTATGTGATAGCTGCGTCTTTTCAATGTTTTACATTCCGGTTCCTGTAAGAGCTGTTTGCCACGATTAAACAGAGATACACCGACTTGGCTTCGAGCGTGTTCTTTGGGCGTGGACACGGTCCTAGGGGAGCCGAGATCTAATCAATTGACCAACAAACATGATTTTCTGTCAAATGCTGCAAATGCTGCGGATTCCCAAGATGGTAATCTGGACCCTCCACATTATTTCATTACTCTTATCTAACTTTATGGAAAGTAGTTTCGATTTTCAATCAATCAGAATAAAGTTGGAAGGAACCTTGGATGCAGTGGTGAAATCTAAAATTTGTTACTACCGGTTCTGTGGGCGTGGCTTGGTGGTGGGGGTAATGTGACTGGGTGGGCGTGGCCAATTTTTTTTTTACTTTTAAAACCATTTTTTCGACAACCTCTTTGACGAAGAGTTTGTAAAAAAATGCTTTCAAAAGGCTCTGACGATCCCAGCTGAGTTGCCTGATCGGCAGAGGCTTTTTTTCTTTTAAATGCCTCTGACGATCAGGCAACTCAGCTTAGATCGTCAGAGGCTTTTAAAAGAAAAAAAAGCCTCTGGCGGTCAGCTTGGATCGTCAGAGGCATTTAAAAGAAAAAAAGGGTTTTTTTCTTTTAAATGCCTCTGACAATCCAAGCTGAGTTGCCTGATCAGCAGAGGCTTTTTTTCTTTTAAAAGCCTTTGACGATCCCAGCTGAGCCGCGTGATCATCAGAGGGTTTTTTTTTTTACTTTTAAAAGCATTTTTTTGGCCGAAGAGGTTGTAGAAAAAATGCTTTTAAAAGTAAAAAAAAAAGCCTCTGATGATTGTGCGGCTTAGTTGGGCATGGGCGGGGGGGAAGGCAGGGATTTTTGCTACCAGTTCTCCGAAGCACCCACCTCCATCGCTACCAGATCAGGCAATCCGGTCTGAACCAGGAGCATTTCACCCCTGCTGGGATGTCTTCTAGGCCAACCCCCATGTTCAAGGAGGAGACCCTATACCATTTCCAGACAATTGGCTTCCAGTCTCTTCTTAAAAACCTACAGTGATGAACCACCCACAACTTCTGAAGGCAAGCTGTTCCATTGGTTAATTTTTCCTTTTTGTTTCTTTAAAGGAAAATATTCTGGTGAGATTCTCAGTGGTAAAATATGATGGTGTTGGCAGATAGTCTTGTTAAAGGCAGATGATAGACATGAGCCCTGTCTCTTTCATTCTAATAATTCCTCTGCCAATCTGAAATCTCTTATGTGAATGAAGGCAAATGTACTGCATCCTAGGATTAATGTTGCAAAATCCAATCTGAGTTGGTCACCAGGATCAGAGATTTAGTCTTCCAAGCTTTTGCACTCATGCTGGAGCCTATCCTTGGGAAATCTTCTCAATCTCTTGGAATTTGAGACGTTTGCTGAGGATGGGCTCCACATGAGTCCGAAAGTTTGGAAGAACCAATCTTTGGTCAAATGAAGGTGACTGACTCAGATTGGATCCTGAAACCTCTTCATTCGACTTCAATTCAATCCCAAAAGAAAATTATGCATGAAATTTCTCCCAACTTGGTTCTCGGGCAGGTAGGCAGGTGCAGGATGATAAAAAGATATCATCCTGAGAAACCAAACTGATGCATCCTACATTGTAACTATTAGTAGAAGGAACTGTAAAGCAAAAAGTTTTCAGGAAAAGAAAACTTGAATGAAATGGGAGGATGAATTTCTTTGCAATATGAGTTCCAACAAGGTTTCTGTGCAGGGAAGGGGGACATCAGATTGTAAGAGGTATGTAGTGCCCACAAATTCTCCCCTGTTGTTCTTCAAAGGCTCTTACTGCTACTCATTAAAGCATTTGGTAGTTTTTCTTCATGAAATAGTCTCAGAATTAGATGAATGTGAACAGTCGATGTTGGAAATCATCATTATCCTGATCATTTAGCCCCAAGCTGATTTATGATTAACTGAGGGGGTGCAAACATGGGGATGTACCATGGCTTTCAAAGACAGAGTGAGTGCTCCTTTGTAAAATACACTTTCTACTTCCAGATAGTCAAGCAATTCCATAAATGTTACTTACCTGCAGTTGGAAGAGATGATAAAATATTTAAAAGCCATTGCATCCTGCCGTGGAAACAGAAAGGGCTAGATGAGGAGAATTTATTTTGAAGGAAGCAGAATGGTTTCAAAGTAGGAAAAAAACCATGGAAATATGGGTACTATATTTTACTGAATTATGTCTACATGAGAAGAAGAGGGATGATGTCCCAGGTCATTTGGGAAGGCTGTTCCACATGGAACATATTATTTACTATTTCACTGTTTTGTTTTGTTTTTGTTACTGTAAATATCAGCAGTGTGATAGCTAACTTAAAAAACACACACCACATTTTAGCCATCAAAATCATTAAAATAAATTGAAAAGCTACATAAAACATATTTTATCTAGATCAATCCGGAACTCTGTTATCGGCTGCAGAGGCCTTTCCTGAAGGCCCTCATGGCAAAATGAAGGCTGGGGCCATGCACGCATCAATCTGGACCTCGTTTCTTGGCTGCAGTGGCCTTTCTGGAAGGCCTCTGACAGTGAAACGAGGCTGGGGGCGATGTGTGCAAGTGGCGGCAAATGGCCACAGAAGAAGTGGGCTGGCAAGGCAAGGCAGGTGTCAGGGTATGTGAGGGTAGCTCCACCCCCTCCCACATCCCCACCCTAGTTTAATTTTAACCTGTATCCCTTGCCCCACCCCCTGCATCCTGGAGTGGGCAGGGTCTTAATTAGTGCTTATTTTGGGGGTAGGGCATATATTGGGCGCACATGTAAAAATCAAGCTAGGACTTACTTTCAGGGTAGGTCGTATTTTCAGGGAAACATGGTAAAAACACAGCTGAGGGCAGTTTCTACTGGTGGAACTTCAAGTTATCATCAACTTCAGCTAATCAATCACTTCTAGCTCCCCCCCTCTCTCTTTTTGCTCCAAAAAAATGAAACAAATTCTATTCTATTTAGAAATATTCTTGCTGCTGAGGAAATTTTACATAATTATTCCATTCTTTCTAGAAATATCCAGAATTCAGAATAACAGAGTTGGAAGGGACCTTGGAAGTCTTCTAGTCCAACCCCCTGATCAGGCAGGAGACCCTATAACAGTGATGGTTAACCTTTTCAGGACTGAGTGCCCAAAGCGCACGAATGTGCTCAAATGCGCGTGTGTGTGCCCAAATCCCCAAAATGCAATGTGCGAGTGCCCCCCGCATGCGCCCACTCCCTCGCACAGTGCATCCCCACTTGCGCCCTGCCACCGTGCATGCACACAGGTCCCCCACATGTGCCCCAATCCCAGCCCCTGCGCACGTACCCTGCCCCCTGTGCATGCGTGGCAGAGACCCGAAGACCAGCTGGCCACCACAAGGTGTGTGTGCATGCGCAGCGGAGCTGAACTGGGTCAACGGCTCACATGCCATCAGAGAGGGCACTGTGTGCCACCTCTGGCACATGTGCTGTAGGTTCACCATCATGGCCCTATACCATTCTGAACAAATGGCTGTCCCATCTCTTAAAAACCTCCAGTGACAGAGCATCCACAACTTTTAGAACCAAACCATCCCACTGGTTAATTATTGTCATTGTCAGGAAATCCCTGCAGATCTTGTAGAAAACAGTATCTTTGTTATCTCAGTGTTCATCCAAAAGGCAATAATAATCTCAGTAAAGAAATAATTTAGACTTTAAAATATTTTAGTATTTAATTAAAAGTTATTTTTTAAAAGTAACTGAAAAGATCTCCTTTTTTCACATTTATAGCAAGTCTTTGTCTCATTGATATGTTTTTTTTTTACTGCTTTCAACTGATTTTGAGAAAAGGTTTCCTTAGCAGGCAGTTGATCTTTGCAGATAAGTAACAATTGAGAGGAAACAGGTAATAGGGACAAGTATAATTATATATCAATATCAAGCCTATCAGAAACTACCTGAAAGGACTGCACTTGCATTTCAGCACTTAAATGAGGGTGAATGGGAATGAAAATTAAATAGTCTGGAATAAATCTCTTCTGGTTGATTAAGAATATGCTAATGAGCACATGGGATTTACACAATCCCTGTTCAGGCTTTATTAAAAGTGGCTGACATCAACATGAATGAGGACAGAAGCCAATCAAGTGGTGTCATTCTCTTTCTAGTGATTTTTAGAACACCCAAATACGGTTACAGAAGAGCATAAGAATCTGTAGTAGGGGAGCATTTCAAGATAGTTATTTCTTAATGAATAATTTTTCACAATAAATGATGCTGGCCCTGCATCATCATCATCATCTTTTAACGACCCCATAATCCTTTGTGGGATGCAGTCTGGGCAACTGAATGGAGCTAGAAGAGTATTTAATGTCCGGATGCCCTCCCTGTCACCAATACAGAGGTTTGTTCAGCAGATATATTCTCATTGTGCCCAGAGAGAGAAATATCTGCCTCTATCTAGGATTGACCTTACAGCCATCACACCACATGCTGGCCCTGCAATGCCATGCACATTTTGAATAGGACCGAAATCTCAGTATTTGAATACTGATGCCAGAGATATCAATTGACACCTGAAGAAACAATGGTTAACATCGACCCCAACCCAGATAAAGTTGTTAGAAAAAACAAGGAAAAGGAGTGGAATCTTAGTATTTGAATATTTTGGTAAAATCCACAAAACATTTTTTTTTAAAAAAATCAACCAATATCACCTGTTGTTATGTTACACTTACAAAATAAGCTGTATTAGTCTGTTCAGGAATTAATCTATTGCAGACTAAGTAGTACAGTATATGAAACCATTCTTTTGTAATATAAACCCTAAAATATAGGAATTTTACAGCAAGCAGCTTTATTTAGCTGATAGTTTTGAAAGCTCATGCCACTTTTGCTAGCAATTATCTGACCTTCTTACCCCGTAATTCTTCTTAGGCTACTTAAAGCTGGAATTCTTAGAAATCCTATTTGAATGCAATGCTTTGCGTTTCAAAATTCTGTGTCCTTGATTTGATTTGTCCTTTAATAATATACATACATACAGTACATACATACATACATACATACATACATACATACATACATACACACACACATACACACACACACACATACACACACATGTATATATAAAATATTTAGCTCTCTTTAGACATTATCTTCAAATATGTGTAAATTACATTGCTTTGAATAATAGGGCATATTATCATTATAAATATCTTGTTTCTGCTTATTCTGTTTTCCATGATGCATCGTTGTTTCTTTTGTTTTAAAGCATGAGTTCATACATAGAGTGTGTCAAAGATTAAAGATGTGTATTAGTAAATAACCATTATTTAGTTAATACTTAGTTAATAGGAGGAGGAAGGAATATTATGTATGTTCACCACCTTGAGTTACCTATAAAGCAATATAGGCAGAATAAAAAATGTAATAAATAAATGTAAATTAAATGTACTCCAACTGGAATTTGGGGATTTGGGGACGTGTGTGTTTGTGCAATGAACTATGTTGTGAGTTCATGGGCTTGTTTAGGCTTATAGTAAAGAATCCCACTCATTGTGTCTGAAACAGGGGTGGGTTTCAAAACCCGTCGCTACCAGGCGCCCACGCACACATGCGCAGAAGCATCCGGGCAGGTGGCCGGAGCCTTCCGCCGCTACCGCTACCGGTTTGCCCGATCCGGGGTGAACCAGTAGCAACCCACCACTGGTCTGAAAATGAAAAATAATGCTGAGAGGAGATTCACTACACTTCCTGCCCTTTTGGTTAACATCAGAAACTTTTGTTCTAGTTCAGGGGTGTCATGGGCCATGGTTTGGATGCATCACACGCTGGCCATGCCTACTCCCAGTTTACTTAAGGGGGAAAAAGTTGTGATATATCACGTGACGACAATGTGTCATCACAAGTTTGACACCCCTGTTTTAGTTGAACATGGACTTTGGGACTTTTAATTTAACTCCAAGCATTTGTCTCTCTGTTTTCTTGGCCTTCATTTTTCCGAGGAGTGCTTATATCCTATGGGCCACTGACTGAATGTATGAAGAAAGCATCATCTGCTTTATAAAATAGGCAGGGTTTTGATCTGAAAATGGACAGGTGCTTTGTCTACAGGTTCCTTAGTTCTCTGATTTGTGTCTTGCTTCAGTGCGAATCCATTTTCACTGGCTCATTTAGAGCCAGTGAAAGATTTTTTGTTGTTACCTGTCACTGGTGTTCTTTGTCTACTCTACTAATCAAACCAAAACTGATTTCAAGAGAAAAAGCTCTGAAGAGAAGATGTTGCCCCCCCCCTTTTTTAATATCCACTCCTTCAGTTATAATAAGTGGAAAACTTGATCAAGACCTTAGCGATGGTTTGGATTTTACTAAGGCAAGCATATAAATCACGGTACCTGGAAAGCAGAGAAACATACCATATTTTTCAGAGTATAAGATGCACTTTTTCCCTCCTAAAAGAGGCTGAAAATTTGGGTGGATCTTATACTCCGAATGTAACCCCGCCCACCCTCTGGCCCCCACCCTTCGGCCTCTGTGCATCCTCTTCCTGGCTGCAGAGATCGTCACCGACAATGGCTTGTGTTTTTGGGCTCCATGTGTCATGTTTTCAGCCTCCAAATGCTCCGTTTGAGAGCCCTTCAAGGCTACAGGGATCGCCAAAGCACATTGCTGCTGATTGCTGCCCGAAAACATGACACATTTGGAGGCTGAAAACGCAGCACGCAGTGCCCAAAATGGCTACCCAGAACAGCTGCTGCCTTCTCTTTCCCCTTCCACACTTCGCCTGCTTTAGTCACTGGAGCTCCCTCCGACTATCAGCTGTGCTTTTGAAGCTGTTTTTCAGCCCCAACGCAGCACCTGTGAGCGAAGTGATCTTCCGCCCTTTGCCTGCTTTTCTAATTGCTGCTCCATCTGACGATCAGCTGTGCTTTAGAAGATGTTTTTTAGCCCCAACCAGCCCTAGCCTCAAAACTAGTGAGCAAACTAATGTGCTGAAGCTGACCAGGCTAAGGACCCCAGCCAAATGAATACCTGGTAGGCATAATTTTTCCCCCCTATTTTCCTCCCCCAGAATTAAGGTGTATCTTATCCTCCGGTGCATCTTATACTCTGAAAAATACGGTAGTTATAATAGGCAAGAATCTGCAATTTTTAATCATTCATCTCTTTGCTAGTCCTTGGGAAAGCTAGTGCACATTAGTTTAAATCTTTGAGTGGAAATTTTAAGTATTAGAAAGACACTTTTAGCTTAAATTAAACTAAAATGAAAAAAAAATCATCAAAAATTCATGAGAATGCTGCAGTTGAGTTTATAATTTTAAAGGCCAGCAGCATGACCACTCAACAATAAAACTACATAGGCTACATTGTCTAAGGCACAAACTCATCAGTCCTTCCCTATTTCCCTCCTAAGACTCTTTAGGAGTGCCTACGTTGAATGTAGTTTGCCACCAGGAAGAATAGACCATTAGGTTAAAGCCGCGATGGTGCAATGCCTAAAATGCAATATTGCAGGCTGCCTCTGCCCACTGCCAGGAGTTCAACTCTGACCGGCTCAGGTTTGACTCAGCCTTCCATCCTTCCGAGGTTGATAAAATGAGAACCCAGATTGTTGAGGACAATATGCTGACTCTGTAAACCACTTAGGGGGGGATATAAAGCACTGTGAAATAATACAAAAGTCTAAGTGCTATTGATATTAGGTTATCCTGGTTCTCAGTCTGTGTTTACAGAGTTAGTGAGGCCATTAGAATATTATTAAAAGCCAAACCACAACTGGAACAACTTGGCCATTTTCTTAGGCTTGAAATGGGCGACTTCACTTGTCTGGGTGATTTTGAATCTTTCTCTGCTTGATTACCACCTCCCTCTGCCCCTTGGTGAGTTGATGCTGAGGAAACATATAGGTGATCAAAGCATTCTGAATTCTTTTGTCATGGAATAGTTTGGTTGCTTGTGTTATTTCATCGAATGCCAAACACAGATGTGTTTTTAAACATGCAGTGGAATTTTTTTTTAGACAGAAAAGGAAAACTTTCTTCCATGAGATAAATCATTCTCATGTTGAACATCTTCTTATTATTCATGTAGTATAGAAGTTCTTTGGAACTTCATAGGATATAAAAAATATTCTTTTTGTGCAAGTAAATGTTTTTTTTAAACAAGACAGACTCTTCTTTAAAACTAACATTTTATAAGAGTTAAGATGGAATAGCCCAGGCACAAATCACTCCAGGGTTTCTGTTTGATTATTTTTTTTCCTGATAATGCTCTATATTCAAGTGTTTTAAAGGCAATCACTAGAGATTTTTCCCCTTAAATTTACTATCATGAAGACTGCCCTTTTGCAGCTAGATAAACTTTGTCTTCTCTAATAAAAACCATCCTAACCTACATCAAGCAGCACCAGAATTGTCACATGGATTAGATGCTGGGGCGGCCCTTAACCTGGTGTTTTCCAGAATAGAATAGAATTCTTTATTGTCCAAGTGTGATTGGACACACAAGGAATTTGTCTTAGGTGTATATGCTCTCAGTATGTACATAAGAAGGATAAAATACTTTCATCAAGAATAAAAAGATACAACACTTAGTGATAGTCAAGGTTACTAATAAGCTATCAAATCATACTAGGAAACAAATAAAACAATATAATTGAAAGATACAAACAACATGGTTTTAGTAATAAGTGGGAAGAGTTAGATACTAGTAAGGAAGAAGTATTGCACAGTAATTTCTTTAATACTCAGGATTCTGGCAGTTGTGAGCACCATACATCTGGAGAGCACCAGGTAAGCAAGGGCTTGAGTGAGTCACTATTATCTAATCGGCTTATTAGGAAAAACTCCTATTGAATTCAATCAAAGTTAATCCTGGGAATGTATGGGGAGTGAACCAGATTAGAACTACAATATAAGGGCTTTGTTATAGTTGATATCCTTCACTGCAATAACTCCCCCCCCCTACTGTATATGCTCCTTTCTGTCCTCATTTATTGGGAGAGTTCAGAGAGTCACTGTCAGAGACTTCTGGGTAATTATTCCAGTTTGTGCAGCATAGTGTAAATCAGGGGTGGGTTCTAAAATTTTTTACTACCGGTTCTGTGGGCCTGGCTTATTTTGTGGGTGTGGCTTGGTGGTGGTGGGAGGTAATGTGTCTGGGTGGGCGTGGCCAACTTTTTTTTTTTTTACTTTTAAAAGCATTTTTTCTACAACCTTAAGAAGTTGCAGAAAAAAATGCTTTTAAAAGCCTCTGACGATCAGGCAACTTAGCTGGGATCATCAGAGGCTTTTAAAGGCATTTTTTTTTCTACAACCTCTTTGGCCGAAGAGATTGTAGAAAAAATGCTTTTAAAAGCCTCTGATGATCCCAGCTGAGCCGCGCGATCATCAGAGACTTTTTTTTTACTTTTAAAAGCATTTTTTCGGCCAAAGAGGTTGTAGAAAAAAATGCTTTTAAAAGTTAAAAAAAAAAGCCTCTTATGAGGTGGGCGGGGTAAGCGAGCGGTGACCAGGCCAGGGACCGGTTCGGGGGCATGGCCAGCCAATGTTATTACTGGTTCTCCAAACTACTACAAATTTTTACTACCGGTTCTTGCAAACCGGTGCAAACCGGGAGCAACACACCACTGTTGTAAATACATATTAATCTGGGCCACTGGTAGAAAATGCAAGCAGAGCTCTGCTCCTGATCAGATGCCAGAATCTTCCTACCAGGTAGGAAGATGAGTCGGCCAGGTTCACTGAAGCCTATAAAACCAAAACTGGAAGTTCACTGAAGTTCATCTTCCAAATTTCCTGGGTCTTTTGTTAGCCAAGCCTCATTAAAATAATCTGAGTAGAGGAACAATAGTCCTGTTGAGGTTTATTTTTTCCTTCTTCTAAATAGTGTTTTACACTTTAAAAACTGAGGTGGATAATATGGAATATCACCTTCTAGGACATAACTGTCATTGAGCAGATTAATATTAGTGGCTGCTCTTTGGAAATGGTTTCTGTTTACATCTTCTGAAGTGCTGTTGATGAATGGCTCCAGATATGGAAGAGTTATGAAGTAAATGTCACATCTGTTATTTCAACAAATGATTTCTGCTTCCAGTATCCAAATATGAGAAACTCAATCGAGATCACTCATGTGAGACAACACCATTGCAGGAACTAGGTATAGCTAATCTAATGAAGAGAAGGACTAGGAGTCTAATGATCTTCCTGTCCTCGCCTTCTTTAGGAGTCTAAAACCAATCATTGAATTTTAGTGTTCAAAATTTGGGCCTGCAAGTAATCTGAAGAATACCTCAGATCAAAATGATCTTAAATGGGTAAAAATTGTGGTTTGGAAGGATAGAGGGAAGTTCTATTAGTCCAAGTATTATGCCTAGAATAATTTATTGTTAATTAACTTCTCACTTAAATCAAATGGCAAAATTTAATTAACTATAATCCAATATACTAGAATCTGCTAAAGTCACCATTCTTTTTAGAACATTGCACAGGATTTAGAGCTATAGAGAGAAAAAACCCTACGAACTATTTAAAAAGGACTTCATTATTTTACAACAGGAGTGTATTGTCAGGGCCACCAGGGCCACCAGTAGCTTCCTGGGATCCTTTATTCTTTAATGTAAAAGAATAGTCTCCACTGAGTTGAACATGATTCCTGGTGACTCCATGGTGCACTCTAGGGAACAATATGGAAGTCATTGGCCATTGCCTTCATCAACAATCATTTTTATTTTCCAGTCCAGCCTACAGGTCTGAGATTTCCTAGCCTTGGGAGTTCCTATGTTCTTCATCCAAATATTAACAATGGTCGATCATGACACTCACAATGTTCTCAAAATAATATTAGCTAATATTTAATAGCAATGGCAGTAGCATTTAGACCAGGGGTGAAATCTACTTATCTTCCCTACCGGTTTGGAAGTGCACGCGCCCCACGCATGCATCATGTGTGCATGCAGACCCTCTGCACATGCGCAAACCCTTCTGCACATGCACAGAGGGTAAAAAAAGGTTAGGAAATAACAACCAGATGGTGGGCAGAGCCTTGTGCCGCCGTCACTACCGGTTCTCCGAACCACCCGCCACCATCACTACAGGTTCGACTGAACTGGTCCGAACCAGTAGCATTTCACTCCTGATTTAGATTTATATACCACTCCATAGTAGTTTACTCTGAGCAGTTTACAACGTCAGCCAGAGGTTGTATTCAGCAGGTTCTGACCAGTTCTGGAGAACTGGTAGCGGAAATTTTGAGTAGTTCGGAGAACCGGTAAATACCACCTCTGACTGGCACCGCCCCCATCTATTTTCTGCCTCCCAAGTGCCAGCTGATTGGGAGGAAATGGGGATTTTGCAGTAACCTTCCCCTTCAGTGGAGAGGGAATGGAGATTTTATAATACCCTTTCCCTGCCACGCCCACCATGCCATGCTATGCCTACCAAGCCATGCCCACAGAACCAGTAGTAAAAAAATTTGAATCCCACCACTGATGTCAGCATATTACTCCCAACAATTTGGGTCCTCTTATTAACCTAGGAAGGATGGAAGGCTGAGTCAACCTTGAGCCCTGTCAGGATTGAACTCCAGGCTGTGGGCAGAGTTAGCCTGCAATACTGCATTCTAACCACTGTACCACCAGGGCTTTTTAACAAGAAACAATGCTTCTGAAAATTGAAAATATCCACTTCTTGGGAGTGCTCACATTCAGTGGTTGATCACACATTCAGACAAGAAAGTTCCACTGATATGAAGTGATCATTGGGAATGGTATACCTGCAGCAGAGGTGAAGAACCAAAATTATAACAATTGGCAGTCCAATGAATCATGGCCAATGCTGAAGGATTCTGGGAATTCTGGTTGCCCAAAGCCCATGAACAAAATCCTGCTCTCCTCTTCTCTTCTTGTATATCCAGTCTCATTGTTAGCCCTCAGTGATAGTTGTTGTTATTGATGATGTTTTTGCTTCTCCCACCTATTGCTCAAAACTCTTCTTAGCATTCAGTTATTTCCCTGATGATGGTTATTTCCCATTCATTACTTTTATGCTTTGGAAATGTTTGTTTTGTTTTCACTGCTATTCTCTCAGCTCTGCTCATCATTTTAAAGGGTATCTCTCCACTGAATGCTATTTCTCTAATGACTGCTATTTTCTCTTTCATTGATATTTCCTTCCTGTATTTTCACTATGTGGTTTCTCACTAAAATTATATTTATTTACTTATTATCCAATTTATATAGCCAACTCCTTGCTTGAAGGCATTACAAGTATTTTTAGGTTCAGGTTCACTCTGAGGTGTGTAGTTCTTAACTATTCTTTAGTTAAACGATCTCTCTTGCATGCTTGTTCCAACTGGATGGTGTCTATGCAGACTTACTTCAAAAATAGGAAGTTACAAAAAGACTTTCTTCCAACAAAGAAGACTTTTAAAGACTATAGATGCAGATACAAAAAAAGTGAGTTTCATCTGTTTCCTTGAAAAGGAGGCATACAGTGTGACAGTCCTTTATATTAGCCTCCATATAGTGTGACATTCCTTTACATTAGCAGCCTCTAATGTGCTTTGTGGGGGCGACGTGGTGCTCCCTTGTAACACCTATCCTGCGTGAGCTGCACTGGCTTCTGGTGGTCTTCCGGGTGTGATTCAAGGTTTGGTTAACATCTTTAGAGCGCTCCATGGCTTAGGACCTGGATACCTACGAGACCGCCTTCTGCTACCAATAACCTCCCACCGGCCAGTATGCTTCCACAGAGAGGGTCTCCTCCGGGTGCCGTCGGTCAGGCAATGTCAACTGGTGACCCCCAGGGGGAAAGCCTTCTCTGTGGGGGCACCTGCCCTCTGGAATGAATTGCCCCCGGAGATTAGGAGGATCCCAGACCTATGCACCTTCAACCATGCCCTCAAGACTCTTTTGTTCCAACAAGCCAGGCTGGCATGATTCCATCTCCTCAACTTTGAATCGTCATTTTTTAAGAATGGGTTTTTTAATTAGTTATGGGCCATATTGTTTAATATATACTGTATTTTAAATTGCTTTTAAATTTTCTATTTGTGTGTGTTCTTATTCTGGCTGTACACAGCCCTGAGTCCTTCGGGAGAAGGGCGGTATAAAAATTCAAATAAATAAACAAACAAACAAACAAACAAATAAATAAATAAATAAATAAATAAATAAATCTATTCGGGTCTATGACCGTTCACTGCAGCCAACTCATCATGGCCAACTCGCCATGGTCAACTTGCTGTGGCGAACTGGGTGCGGGACAACTCATCACAGCCAACTCATCATAGGACAACTCGCTGCAGGACAATAGTTACACTAATATCAAATAAATAGTGGAATAGAATCATTAAAGAAAGGATGCAAAAGGGGGGACAGAATGAAATGTAAATGGCAAAAATTAAAATATTTTTTTAATTTATTTAAATTATTAGAATTCTTAAATTGTTCCACAGCAAGCTGTCCTGTGGAGAGTTGACTGTGGAGAGTTGGCTGCAGCAAGTTGGCTATGATAAATTGTCCCTTCTCATCTGTTTTGCCACCAGATTGATGTGACTGGGCACAATTCTTTTTTTATATATACATTTATATTTATTTATTGTTTTATTTATTTATTGGTTCGAATTATATGCCGCCTTTCTCCGGAGACTCAGGGCGGCTTACAATGTGTTAAGCAATAGCCTTCATACTTTTTGTATATACCTGCTTAGTAGGGCTTTCGGGGGCTGCCCAAGTTAAAAGCAGTCATGGGTTTTCCTGTAGACAAGAAATACCATTCTTCTATTGTGCCAGCAATTTCACAACTATTTTTAATTCTGATGAATTTTAGTTCTTTTTTATACAAAGTCAGCTTATTGCCCCCACAAACTGGGTCCTCATTTTACCTACCTCGAAAGAATGGAAGGCTGAGTCAACCTTGAGCCTGCTGAGATTTGAACTTGCAGTAATTGCAGGCAGCTGGTGCTACTTAACAGCACTTTAGTCTGCTGGGCCACCAAGGCTCTATATACATAGAGCTATATACATAGCAGTAGTGTAATTATACCACTGAAGAGTCTCTAATAGGTTTTTAGCATTTGAAGGAAGTACTGGTTGCTCAATAAATCGTAATCATGTTTTTACGAGTTAGGTATCTCTACTTTGATGGGAAGTATAACCTTAAATAATAAGCTTTTCAAAAGAATTTTATTGCTGCCTATACTTTTTTATATAGGAGAATGACCTCTGACAATTTGCCTTGCTAAGATATCTATATTTTCTATCCTGGTCTTTCATCAAAGAAGGTGGCCTTCTATCAGGTCATCTCATCTACATTGATCCCATTTGATTAAAAAAAATGTAACTTCAAGATTTACTGCCTGAGGTCACTTTTCCCTTTCTTTTTGCCACCCCACTTTGCAAATCATATATTCTTGATCATAAAAGACAGGAACTGTCTTGCTACTGTCGGATAAAGTGGTTAAATAAGTACATAAACAAGCAAAAACTGATCATTGCGTAAGCTTTTTGTTATTGCTATTATTAAATAGGTTGATAAAAATTTGAAATAAGTTTAAATTATTGTTTGAAGTAAAGTTGCAAATACAAGCTATAAAAATGGAGACCATGGCATTATTAACACTGTTGAATTTGTGCTGCTAAATTTGGATTCTTGATAGGCCTCCTCCTCTTTTCTGTAGGTTTGGTCATCCACCATCAATTCAGCCTCAAGAACTGCTTCCTTCACAGCCTGCCAGGCCTAGAAGCAAAAGACTTATTTCCACAGGAAACTTCTGGATGTTGGCATTCCAAGGTTGTTATCTCAGGAAAGAGGCAACTCTCATCTGCAGGGAATTATGGGTTGTTACACCCACATCTCTTTCTTACAACTCATCTTGAAGCATTCAGAGCTCTCTCTCTCTCTCTTTCTCCATGGAATTGTAAATTTCACTTAATCAGACATATGTAGATGATGACTCTGTAGCATTTCAAGCCTAAAATGCCTGACTACCCACTGTCTCCAACTTACATTTATTTATTTGTCCAATTTAGGTACCGCCCACCTCATTCTGAGAAATGTGCACATATAAAATACATTCAGAGAAAATTATCGTATCTATGAGATTTTTTTAACTTAACTAAATATTTGTCTGGAAATAATCTATGCTTTCTTGGAAAAATACACATTCAAAAAAAAAAGTCAATTTTTGCAGCATATATAGCAGAATAGAGAACAGGCACCTGATTTCTTCACGATTGGTAAGTGGTGGAATCTCTGGCCATTGGTTCAAGATGTGCCATATCAGGCTTTACATAGGTTTTTTATGCTGGCCAAAAAAATAATAATAATAATAATAATCAAATGTGTCACCTGAATCATTGTTTTAAGATGAGTATAGCTTTCTTCTGGAAGATTTATATACCCTGTTCAGAAGTAGCCAGAATGATTTATTTATTTATTTATTGTAATTTGTCAAACAGAAACGAAAACAGGAATAATATAAAAATACAATGACAGGGACGATAGGTATATTAGTGCCCTTATGCATGCCCCCTCTATGGATCTCTTTTAAGTATGAGGTCCACAGAAGTCAATTTGTGACTATGATAGATGTAACCAAGGAGGACTGGATAAAGCAAAAGACAGTTTTACTAATGTTCTTTGTAATTTTCCCAAAGCGTCAGTTATGCATCACCTGGGCTACTTCTAAACATTGAAGGAATAAGGAGCGCACCATTCATGGCTCTCACTGCTATCACCAGAGACTTTCCTAGTCACACACAAGAAATAGCAGTGGTTGATCTGGGACATTCTGATAAGAGCTCATGTGCTCTCAATCCCTGAACTGTAGGTTTTTCCCAGGGGACAAAGCTAAACAGTAATAACAATAGCTATAGAATTGTCATTCATTAAAAGAATGTGTTTACTCCCTACATTTTTCTAAGGCACAAGTAGAGAATTTTTATTTCTCCAAGTGCAGCTGTTACTTCAAGTGTTCAGAGCAGAAATAGTAGAAACAAGATTTAAGGAAGATTAAGGCTCCGTGGTATTTTTTTGACTGTTCTTAAAGTTAAAAGCAGTCATGGGTTTTCCTGTAGACAAGAAATACCATTCTTCTATTGCGCCAGCAATTTCACAACTATTTTTAATTCTGATGAGAAAATTAAAATGTACATGAAAAAGCCAATGGCACCAGTGTGCCTTTCTTCTAAGTAGCACATTGGGTAAAAAAAATATCACTGTGTTACTCTGAACAGCCCAGATTGTGTTTTATTCATAAAGAACAGTTTTATGAATTTAAGTGAATGGTTTGGAAGTGTCCCAAATGTACAACAGAAACCACAAAATGCAACTGGATTTGGAAATCTTAACCCTTTCTAGCAGCTAGTGGGGTTTGGCTTTCCTAGATTCATCTTCTGTGGAAGATGTGTGTCCTTGTGTTCTTTCCATTTGCCAAATTAAAATAGTGGGGGAAGAATTGTAAATGAAAAGAAGCAAGCAGGATACACGTGGGTTTATAGGTGTCTCTCCTCTATACGGTAGGCATGATATTCAAGGCAACTAAGATACGTACACATTGAAAGGAATTATCTCTATGCCCTAGCTGTGGGCATAACTCCAAACTGATGATGCACTTGACCCCTCCCTTGCGTTCAGCCTGGTCATCTCCTAGAGATTCTGTGCTTATCAATTATAACTGAATTTCTGCTTTCCAGAAATACCTCTAACTCTATGTAGCTGTTACCTATTACCCCCAAGGGTAGGAATTAGGTATCAAAAGACAAGAAATGAAAATCAATGCAAAACACATTCCTTTGCTATATATGTATCTCTACATCCATGGAAAGTGACTATTTGCAAGACATAACATATTCTTACCCATGGGACTCTCCTTGAAATATTGGAATCCTGGGAAAGGAGGCTCCTCCAATTTTGGGGAATGCCTCTATAGACAGAGGAGGCTCCAACAAAAGAGAATATTTGTAGCTCAGGGTGGAACTGTGGAGTCCTTGATGCTGTCTGAGCTTGGTGGTTTTCTTGCAGATGTTTTATTACCCAACTAGGTAACCTCATTAGTGCTAGAAGAGAGTGGGGTTTGCCATCATTTTATATACTAGTCACTTGCCTTGTCAGAGTTGGGAAGAGTTTACTTGGTGGTTCCTTGATTAAACTGTTGTTTACTGTTTGATTGTTTGTCTGAGTTAGTTTTTTCTTGATTGGGGTATTTTTTTACTGCTTGATTGTTGGTCTAGTATTAGGATGTTGTCTACTGTTGAAGCAGATACTTGCTTCAATAAAGAAAGAGTGATGAGAAGGAACATGGAGTCTCAATGCCAATTTCTTTTCTCCCTCATGTGATTCTAAAGATCATAAAAGCTAGAATGCTTAAATTAGGTAGGTGTGTATGTTACTCATATATATCAACTAAGGAAGTCATAAAGGATTAGCTCCAATTATATTCACTATATCCTAAAATACCTGGATGTATGTACTTTAAATTCGTATTGAATTCAGTGCTGTGCCCTCTTTTTTAAAAAATGTATTTAAGAAGGGACATGTGTTACTTTACAAGAAAGTCAACACAATTAGTAGAATACTGTAGAGAAATGTGTATTTTAAATAAATAATTTGGGCTGTAATCTCAGCTGATCTATATGGGCATACCAGAACCATTTCAAAGCAACTAACTTACCTCCAACAGTCATGCAATTTATTTGAAATGTTAATTATCTCCCTCTGAAAGAACACATAAAGTAATTGAGATTCTTGCTGGCATGCCAGCTAATATTTATTTGTCCTGGCCCCCGGCCAGCAGTTTTAACACTGGAGTATTAAAACTGGAAGAGAGAGAACAGGCGCATTATTTATTATTATCATTACTATTGATAAGAATACTTTAATTAATATGGTTGTATAACTGTATTTGGCCAAGAGCATTTTAATAAGTTTCTGATATTGGTCATCATGCATCATAGTCATGCAGCTTGCAAATAAGTGCTATTTCTGGAATTGCTTTTGAGAATGCCAAACTCTACAATGTTATGACAAACAGCAGGCATCTAATAACTTTCTACTTAAAAAAAAATAGTATCTCAATATATTCTAAATGAATGCTTCTCCCTATCTCCTCCATAGTCCCTTGCATTGTGATGGCATTCTGTTAAGTGGGAAAGAATCCCAATGTCTTTTAGCTTAACTGGGAAATCATTCATCTACCCACATTTTTGCCACACTTTCCTTTTATACAGTTTATCTTGCTCCCTAATTAAAGGATTGTTTTGAAAGTATTAACTCATCAAGCTTGGAAAGTTAATCAAAACTGAAATGACAAAGAATAAGACGCCCCCTGAAAGACAGAGGAATTTATTATTTCATGAATTTAATGAAGTGGATTCCAGCTGATTTTGTTGCAATGTAGAATAACATGAGTGAAAATGGGTCGATACTGGTTTCCATTGTGAAGGTTACTGGAAGCAGAGGTAGAGTGATGGCCACCATTAAGCCTCAAGTGCTTTAGATTATTTCTACTAGAATTGCTACGTCTGTGCTACATAGGCTCCCTTCAGAAACAAAACCAACCAACAAAATAACATAAAGCATTTTTCCCCTTCTCATCTTGTTTCAAACATGCACACACCCTGAGTCTTGAGTCTGCCTTGAGTCTTTAGGATGTAGTTCCTAAAACTTGCAAAGTTTCAAAGAGTGATTTGCTTAAATGGAGGTTGCAAAATCTTTTTGAATATGCTTTGCAAAGGAACATGAACCTATCACTTTTGGAAACAATGTGAAGCAACCATTATGTGTCACCTCACTCTCCTTTTCAGCCTTCTCTTACAGATCCTGTGCTGTGGGAGAAACCTGAGAGTTTTCTTCATCAGGTTCTGCAGGAGAAGGCAGAGAAGAGCCTTCTTTGGCCATAGAAGATTTTGGCTAAGTGACTATGGAAAATGCTACCTGGTATCTGTCAGCATTATCTGAAAGTGGTTAGCCACCTGTAGCCACTTTGGCAGATTCTGAAGGTGTGGTAGACCAGGGGGTTTCAGTGAACCCTGCAGATGGGTTTCAGCAGGTTCTGACCAGTTCTAGAGAACCGGTAGCGGAAATTTTGAGTAGTTCGGAGAACTGGTAGTAAAATTTCTGACTGGCCCCGTCCCCGTCTCCGTCTATTCTCTGCCTCCCAAGTCCCAGCTGATCAGGAGGAAATGGGGATTTTGCAGTATCCTTCTCCCAAAGTGGGTGGGAATGGAGATTTTACAGTATCCTTCCCCTGCCACGCCCACCAAGCCCGCCCACCAAGCCATGCCACGCCCACCAAGCCACGTCCACAGAACCCATAGTAAAAAATTTTGAAACCCACCACTGCCCTGCAGGAACTCCTATAGCACACAGCTTCCTAGGCTACCCAGTCATGGAACAATTCAACCAACACTGAGGGATGTTGAGAGGAGTTAAATCAGTTTAAGTTACCTTGAATTGCTTTATCAGGGCAAATCATTTTATCTTTTGATTTCAAGTGAATCATGGCACATCCAGGGTACAAATCTTGCAGTCGAAGCAAATTCAAGTCACTTTACATAGGTTTAATAATTTCAAATGTGATTCAAAAGGAAAGGAAGGAAGCATATTTATTTTATCAATTTAAAAATAAATAAATAAATAAATGGCATTGGTGTGGCAGTGTGAATCTAGAGGCATCCACAGAAGATGCAAGGAGTGTGGGTGTCAAGTGATAAAACATGCATTGCAATACCATAGACAAATTCCACCCCTTTTGATGCAAGTGTTCTGACCCGGCCTTCATAGAAGCAAGAAACAGACTCCCCACAAAGAAAAAACCCTCTTTATTTAAAAATTGGGAGTTAACTGCATTCACCAACAGAAAGTCCAGGCAAAAGTCCTGCAAGAAGTTAACTGAAACAATAGTCCTTATCAGCTTGTTATGATAAAGGCAAGGCTTGAACTCCAAGGCTGGAGGCTGCAAATTAAGTCAGTTCAAACAGAGAAATAAACAAACTTCAGTTCTGGCAAGGCAGCCTTTGTCACATGAAACACACAAGGAGCAAATTTTCCAGAAATGCGAACAGTTGTCTGCAACAACCAAACCACTCCCCTTTCCTCCTTTTTATGTCCCAGCCAGGGAGGGGCCAGTCAGCATCCACATTTGTTTTGCTTCCCGAGCTGGCTCATTGTCCACTGTTGTTCATCTCACCTATCTGTTCTGTGCATACATGCATCTGGAACAGGCCCCAACTGTTCCTCTTCCTCACTCATCTCTGACTCCAAAGGCAGCTGCCTCTCTGTCTGGGAAATGCCAGATGGCCCTGGCTCTATCTCTGTGTCCGACGATGAGCATCCATCAGAGCCTTCCCCAGACTCCAGAACTGGCCCAAGTTCTTCCCCAACCTACTCATCGTCCGAGTCTGCCGCCAGCTCTGCTGGCAGCTGGCAGGCCACAACAGCAAGTAGAAAAGGGCATTGTGAGCTACAGTGGTCATTTTGGTGTTGTTGTGGCTCACTTTGCATATCTGTAATAATCCCACTGAAAGGCTCAGTGCAATTCTTGTGTGCCTCTATCTTATGTTCACCAACAACCAATATTCTTAATTTCATGTAACTTTAAGATTTGCATCCATCTCTCATTTGTGTGTTCTTTTTTTCCCTACTACAGGTAGACCTCAATTTATGACAATTTATATCTTCTACCCTGTTTCCCTGAAAATAAGACCTATCCAGAAATAAGACCTTATTTTTGATTTGTAAGTGTGTGCCTAATATAAGCCCTACCCCTAAAATACGCCCTACATAAGAGTCTGCGCAGCCAGCCGCACACCCATTTCATCTGATTGCTCACAGTGCCGTGACTCACAAGGCAAGGCGGGGGGGAGTGGAGCTGCCCCATGTGCCCTGCAGTGGCTTACCTCAGGGCCCCCACAACCAGGCCATCCACACCTCAACACTTGCCTTGTGACAGCAGCACCAGCAGCAATGTGCAGCAGAAGCTCATGTGATTGCCAGCTTACTTCTACTGCTTGCTTGTGGCTGCAATGGAGCAGGAGGCCGAACAGTGTGCTGGTGCTGTGACTGTGAGGCAAGGCAGATGTCAGAGTATGGATGGCCTGGCTGCAGGGGCCCTAAGGTAAACCAGTGTAGGGCATGTGGGGCAGCTCCACCCCCTACTTCACATCGTGGCCACAGTTGCGGCCACATGGGGTCCTGCTGGATGGGGCTGCTGGAGCCGCCACCGCCACCGCCACAAGGCAAGGCAAGTGTTGGGGTGTGGGTGGCCTGGCTGTGGGGGTCCTGAGATAAGCTGGTGTGGGGCACGTGCTGCCTCAGGGCTGTGGCAATATTGGCACACCACATGGCCTCCTGCCCTGCTGCAAACAAGCAAAAGTGGGCCTCCTGCACATGGGGAAAAAACACCCCCCAAAATAAGCCCTAGTGCATATTTTGGGGCCCAAAAGAAAAGAAGACCAGGTCTTATTTTCGGGAAAACATGGATAGCAGCATTACAACTTTACTTTTGAATCAAGGAATTTGCATGGAATTAGCAGAGTTAGGGCTCCCGACCCTTCCTGCTCAGCAACCTGTGCATCTTGGATTATGACGACAACCGAGACTGCTGGGATTGTCATCACTAAGCAATGCAGTTAGAGACATTGCACTTTATGATTGTATTGCTTAGCAACAGCAATCCCAGTCCCAATAATCTTTTAGGTTAATGGGCTGCAATTCTCTAAGTATATATCCTTGGAATTCAGTAATGTTATTTCTGAGTAGATCTCAAACTGATAGAAATATATACTCCTCTCTATTTTTGATGCAATGACAAGGCAGGATTTAGTGGAAAAAATCTGCTGGGTAGATGTGTGCACAACTTGTAAAACATGAGAGTTTTTCGTTTTATTCAATAGCTTAACGAGAACCATAGAAAACTTTAGATGGTATATTATTAGTATAAAAGAAATGAATGCCAGTTTTGATGGTGGCAGCAGAGACAGAGAACAGAACTATGGGTTTTCCATAGCCTGGAAAAAAATTGAAAAAATGTGTTCAGATAGAATGAGAAACACAGCTATTAACATTTTATTATTTCTGTTTTTTAAATAGCATTTTTTCAATTGTAGAAAGTATTCATAAAGTGACAGTTTGGGCCTAATTTAACTCACCTTCTTGGTCCTCCCCCCCCCCCCCCCCCAGCGTTGGAAGTCCTTTCTGAACAATTGCTCTATTTTAATCAAGACATGTACAATATTTTTGTGCAAATAGGTAGAGATTTAGATATTTTTGTGGGTAAAATCAGTAAAAGTCAATTCTATTGGCAAGGTTGAATTCCATTCCATCCCATTTTATTTATGATCAAAAAGCCCAATAGCATATTTAAAGCGTAATCTAAACTTGATAAAATAGATAAAACAGTTTCACAAGTAAAATATTTAACGAGAATTACATAATAGACTTAAAACCCAATTTATCAACTTGTTTCTAAAAGCCTTGTTTTTTATAGTTGTAGTTAAAAATCTGGCTGTTTTAGATTTTCAACTGCAAATAAATTTTTTACATACTGAGAATAATCTCTTCCTAGTTTGGGATTTTTAAATTAGGCCAGGTAACTTCCTGATGGAGACACTTACAAAACTCATAATTCAATAATATACCGTTTCAAGATCAGTACCAATACAGGGACAAAATCTCTGAGTGATGGAAATTGGCAGGGTTCCCAATGCTGTCAGACATTTTCCTTTGGGGATTGGCGCATGTAGTTCCTTGTTACCATCATAGTTTGGAACAGCTGAATGACCTGCAAGGAAGCCTTCCATTTCTAAAAGGTCAAACATTCTTAGCCTTCAGCTTTTGAAATGAAGCAGAGAAAACAGTTTCAAAGCTATTTACTTCCCAGTTCTCTGACAGCTTTTGTCCTGCCTTCCTGCAAGAGATATTTGCTTTCATAGTCACAATCCTTTAAGTAAATATGATGCTTGTGGCTACAGAAAACCATTTGATTGCTTTCTTTGAGTCAAAAAGCTTTTATCTTGTTTTTAAAATCAGAAAGCCCACCAGGCATTGTGATTTTCAATGCTATTGAGTGCTGTCTCTTCTATATATTTTAAGTAACCAGATAAGAGTAGAGATGGTGATAGTGCAACTCTGGCAATAGGCAAAGAGATCTCCCTACTCCACCCCCCACCCAATGCTCTACCTTGTTTATTTTACTCTATTACCAGCTCAAAAACATTATTCTTCAGTTTTCATGACTTGTAGTCATTTCCTAAACTACATAACCTAGAATAAGATTTTCAATATATTGCATTATAATATATAATCACATCACACTAACATAAAACACAGAGAGAAACACAAATATCAACTTGTTTAACATCGATGAGAAGCATATTTAGGATTATTTAAAGAAAAGAAAAAAGCTGAAAGCAGCACCAATCTGAACTTGGCTTATTTTGAAAAAAAATTAAGTAAGGTTGACCTGCTGGATGATTTACTTAGATTATCCTTGTTAGTATTGTATTCGGAGAGGAGACCACCAGAAAATACCACAGTTATAGGCTACATTGGAAAGGTGAAAAACATCCCAGAAAAAAAAGTGAGGGCAAATCATTTTCTTATTATTTCCAAGAAAATGCATGGATCCATGAAACCACCAGAACTAAAACCATGTGATTTCAATGTACATTAGCATCCATTGAGCATCAATCTAATCTGACATTGTTGAAAATTGGAGGACCCATTTTCTGCAGAGTTTAGGCTGAGGGACCCCAAAAAAAGAATGGGTGGGAGCAAGACATCTGATTTCATTTTATGCACATTTTAATGTTAACTGAAATGACTCACCAGTCATGTATTTAATAATTTTCCCTTTCTGTCACATTTAAAAATTACAATTTGGTAATGACTTTTGAGGCTCTGGGAGATACATCCCAAACCTTCAGAGTCTAGTAGAAATCCTTTTGTTCCTTTGTTTCCAAATTCATAATACTTTTGGATTAACAATTAAATAGATCTTTTCTAAGTGGAGTAAGCTTTAAGAGAATTATTATATAATTGCTTCCTCCCCCCACCCTTATTTCACTAGAAATCCCCTTTTTTTAAAAAAAAATGTTCCTACCTGTCTCCATTTTGCTGTTCCTGGTAATATTATTGATCCTGTATTAATTGTTTTTAAATATATTCGCTAGTCTTTGTCTTGCTTTCTATTATTATTTATTCCCATAGCAAGAGTATATTAACTAATTGCTTAGTTCACTTGCAAGCACTTCATGTCTGGCTCCCAAAGTTTGTGAACCAAACATTATTATTATTATTATTATTATTATTATTATTATTATTATTATTATTATTATTATTATTATTATTTTCTACATTTTTGGCGTTGGGATGATAAGAGGTAAAGAGGATGTCCTAAGACTTTCAGAAAGCTAAGGCCCTCCTTCCACTTCTGAAAAACTCTGACCCATTTAGGCTGAGTTTTGCCATAAGAGTTATAAGGTTAAGATAATGGACCCCTTAAAATTCTGAAAACTTAAGACAGCAGTATATAAGCATGGAAGTATGTATTATATATAGACAGTTTGGTCTAACAGGTAAGGCACCAGGCTAGGAAGTGGGAGACTATGAGTTCTAATCCTGTTTTACGCCTGAAAGCTGATTGGGTGGGCTAGGGCCAATCACTGTCTCCCAGCCCAACTCACCTATTTGTAAAACTATCAAATAAGTAAATAAATGAACAAACAAACAAATATCATATTTAAAAACTACCCATCTCCCTCATAGAGCGGCTCTATGTTTTGCTTCTTATAATTGCCTGAAAACTCAGAAAACTGCAAACCCCTCCCCCAAACCTCTAAATAGTTGTATTCAACCAAGCCCCTACTCAAGTCCTTTTCAGATTCGCTAAATCAATTGTGAGAGGAGAAAGTTTAATGTAGTATTTTAGGAGACGGTTCTTTAATAATGCTTTTTGAAGGCGTGAAATGTCAGATCGATTGAAAGAAGGCAATCAAGTGCCTAATACAACATGTCTCCACCTCATAAAATGCCATGCCCTCAAGAACAAAGTTGGGCCATCTATGATGTATAGATAGCATAGAGAGGCAACATTCAGCCATATCCCTTCAATGGGCAACTTATTTTGAAACAAACAAAACAACCACAAGATCCAGAGCTGCTTATTCTTTCTAGTAATGTCCCTCATTTCTCTCTTTTGAAAGCATCCCTAAAGCAGCAACCATTTTATTAGTCTATAAATCATGGAAAAGGCTTACAGTGTAATCATGGTTATTTGCTTCCAAATTAGAGCTGGACCATGACAGTGTCCCTCATATGTATAAAAACACGAATCCCTTTTAATAAAGCCTTCCTGGGTGTAGGATGTGAGTCCTTTGAATCTATCCTTGCAATTTAGCCAAATGGACTGAATCAGTAGTGAAATTCAATGTTTTTTTACTACTGGTTCTGTGGGCATGGCTTGGTGGGCATGGCAGGGGGAAGATACTGCAAAATCCCCATTCCCTCCCCACTTTGGGACCAGCCAGAGGTGGTATTTCCTTGTTCTCCGAACTATTCAAAATTTCCGCTACCGGTTCTCCAGAACCTGTCAGAACCTGCTGGGTTTTACCCCTGTACTGAATTGGTCTTTCTGACATTTGTAGTTTATGTACCTTCAAGACTGTTATGAATCAATCATGGAAGGATTATTTTTAACAACTAGTACATGCTACACAAAGTTCCTTGTGGGGGCTCTCTGACTAAAGATCCCTATTAGCAAAAGAAATGTTTAACACTAAAAACAATGTTAAATGTTGATTCTGACAATCTAAGGAACAATCTAGCAAGAATGTGGGCTTAACAAATGCAATAATAAACTTGGAAGAAGACATTAATTGATCCACTAGGAAGGGAACTAAGAACTAAGAACAGGGACCTGCAATCTAACTCGCTATATTTTACAACTCTGAACAGGATTTCACACACACACCCCATTACTTATTCTATCTAGCTAAGAGTCAAAAGAGACTATTTGCAAAAATAGAGTATTGTCCTAAAATTTGCCCCAAACCAAAGGGCCACTAGATTGGTTGCGTTCTGTTTGAAAGCAAGAGAGAGAAAACGATTAATAGATGGATTGAAAAGGCAGCATCCAACAGCACCTTAAGGACTAACACATTTATTGCTGTACAAGCTTCCATAAGAATCTAATTTATCAGGTGCAAAAAACCCTGAATAAAAGCATTGGAAGCCAAAATAGAAAGGAGAAAGGAATGCATCTGCAAAAGAAACACACTATATCATACAATCAACTGAAATAAGCACTGTTCAAAATCCTGAAATTTTGAGTAGTTCGGAGAACCGGTAGTAAAAATTCTGACTGGCCCCACCCCCATTTATTGCCTCCCAAGTCCCAGCTGATCGGGAGGAAATGGGGATTTTGCAGTATCCTTCCCCTGGATTGGGGAGGGAATGGAGATTTTACAGTATCCTTCCCCTGGATTGGGGAGGGAATGGAGATTTTACAGTATCCTTCCCCTGCCATGCCTACCAAGCCACGCCCACCAACCCATGCCATGCCCACCAACCCATATCCACAGAACCAGTAGTAAAAAAAAATGAAACCCACCACTGGCGCTCACCTCTAGAAAACTTAAAGCTGGGTTAGAAGAGCAACCAGGATTAAAACTTTCTACTTACAAAAGAGAAAACCAAGTTAAAGCTGGTGGCTGGCCTTACAAGAAATTGAAAGCTGACTGGAACTCAAAGCTGAAAAGAGCTTCGATAGGCTGACGGTTTAAGAAAGTATTAAACTGATTAGTTGACTACATGTGTTAGTGTCAGAAAGCTGATCCCATCACTCCCCACCTTCCAGCATTCTCCATATGTGGAATTAAACTTGTAATGTTATATGTTGTCGGTAACACCCCCCAAGCAGAGGAAACCATTGATAAGCTACCACTTGATTAGATTCACTGCTTCAAAGCAAGTCCCTACTTTGATTCATTAATTTACTTTGATCGGGTGATTAGATGGAACATTTGCCAGGCTAAAACACTGTTTGAAAGCTTTGCATGGTCCTACTGCTAATGTTTCCCCACAGAAGAGTAGAGGCTGGCGTACAGTTGCATTTGAGTTAAATTTCAAGAGTGTTCATGTTTCCATCTTATCATGCTATTACATCTAGATCATTTATGCAGACTGGGGTCCTTTATTTTCAAATTCTCTGAAACAATAACTCAATATGTGCCTTTGCTTTTTTTTTCTCTCCTTGAAAATTAACTTCTTGATTGGTTTCTGTTTTGAATGCATTCTTTTTTCAAAGTACTTAAGCTGCCTAATTATGTGCGATCAATTATCTCTACTTTCCAGACTATTACATTCTTCCTTTCTCCATCCTGACCTTGATGTGATGTTAAAAATCTTTAATAAGCAAGACATCCATCTTCACCTACTGGCATTGTCTCTTCTACTCATAGACTGATCCTTCTGCTTTCCATCATTTTTTTTTTAAAAAAACAACCCTTTAATTTGCACAGTAATGTAATTTTATTCTTTATTCCATTTTTTTTCTTGTATTGTAAAATCAGGCTACAGTTTAGCATCCAATTATACAAGTACTTCCTGTCTTCTGTCCTACCCAGATAACTTCTGGTCTATAGATCACACTAAATCACTGTATGATAGTTGTTCTTCAGTCACTAAGTCATGTCCAACTCTTCACAATCCCATGGACCAGTGGTGAAATCCAATTTTTTTTACTACCGGTTCTGCGGGCGTGGCTTGGTGGGCATGGTGTGGCTTGGTGGGCATGGCTTGGTGGGCATTGCAGGAGAAGGATACTGCAAAATCTCCATTCCCACCACACTGTGGGGCCAGCCAGAGGTGGTATTTGCCAGTTCTCCAAACTACTCAAAATTTCCGCTACCGGTTCTCTGAACTGCTCAAAATTTCCACTACCGGTTCTCCAGAACCTGTCAGAACCTTCTGGATTTCACCCCTGCCATGGACCATAGCACACCAGGAACCCCCACTTTCTCCTAGTGTCAATGACACTATTTAACCATTTCATCCTCTGACCTCCCCTTCTCCTTTTGCCTTCCATCTTGTCCATATCAGGGTCCACATGGTAATCAGGCATTATCAGTTGGGTCAATGTCCTATGTGGCGAACCTCAATAATTTCAAAACTTATATGTATGGTGATATAATTACAGGAATGCTGTAATCACTTACTCCTAATTATCATCTGATACATGCACATAAGTCCCAGCACTTGAAGAATGGTGTCATCACAAGTCATCATTTCCTCCCTTTATCCTCTCTATAGTTGCTCGCACTTCATGCTAAGCTTAAATTAAAAACCATCAAAGGATGGTGAAAAAAAAAACTACTGTAATTGTTGTACCCATCAAATAATACTGCAAAAGTACCTTTCTCTTCTTTTCTCTTCTCTGTGTTTTGGGACACAAAAGTATTCCAGAAATCACAGAAGTTGCTCATACAAAATATCAAATATAATGGTCAAGGAAAAACTTGAACATTCTTAATTTTAAAACTAGTGGGAAAACTATGGAAAGAAAACTTGGGAAAGCTAAGGAATGTGTGCAGAAGTTGATCATAGTTTAAGTGATTGAGACAAAGAGAGCGGGTCTTGAAGAAGATATAAAGAAGAAAAGGACAATATGATTATTAGTCTGGGTATGCCTGACCTAGGGATGGTGAGACAAGACAAGATTGTTCTGTATTTATCAGAGTTCCAAAAAACAAAGATGTTATCCTCAATCTGTATGTTCTCTAACCTTTCCCTCTCTACTAGCATTTTAACCTATTCCACCTCACAATCTCCTGGATCACCAAACTAACAAATTTTGTCAGAAGCTGTGGCCTTCCGTCTCTTGCGTAACAGGAGAATGGTTTTAAAAAAGAGCTGCCCAAAGAATTAAGGATATAGAACACGAAATGACATAGCTATCCTTAGTAAGGTGGGTAACTTGAAATAGCAGAGCAAATACAAACATACTTTTCAAATCGACAGCTATTTGAACTTAGAACTGCCAAAACATCTAAGGGAGATATTTATGTGAGCGAGATTCGAACAGCTCGACACAATGGTCAGATATGGGAGATTCCATTCTATACCCTACAATGAACGTCTCTGCATTTGCGGAGCAGCAGAGGTAGAAGACCGGGTTCACATCCTATTTGATTGTTGCCTGTACAAGAGGGTGAGAGACAGGTCCCTTGTTCTAGATATCAAATGAATGATCCATTGGGATCCCCATATCAAAACAACTTACCTTATGTGCAGTCAGAATCTGAAAATAACATTTAACACAGCGTAGTACTTAAACAAAATGGTTCAGTTGAGATCGGCATATGTGGGTCTGATTAGGTAGATTGCAGGGGTGACACCGAAATATAATTTTATCATATTTTATCTATATCTTAAATTTTTGATTCTATTCCAATTTCATTTTAAATCGTATTTTATCCAAATTCCATTTCAAATTGCTTTTATCAAATTTTAGTAATAATTTGTTTTTGGAACTTTTGGCACTTTGATATGGCCCAAGGGCTAATCAATAAAGACTCATTGCTACATTGCTATTCCACCTCATAGGGCTATTGAACAGCAAACAGGATGAGAGAGCATTAGGTTTAGCATCTTAAGTTGCTCAAAGTAAAGACGAGCTAATTCAAATGAATAGTACTTTCTTGTTCCTCTTTTATTTCCTTCCCCATCATCCAAGGCCACTGTGTGCTGGAAAAAAAAAGTGACCTCTCTATGATCATGTCAGACATAGCCCCAGGGAACTGATAGAGAGGGGAAGTCCTTGATGGAAACAGGTAGAAGTTAACAGATGCATCCTCTAAATCCTGGTCATGTTAAAAAATAAAAATAAAGGGATGTAATCCAAAGTTTTGGAATGAAGATAGTTGAAACAGCATCCCTTTTAAAATAACTTCAGTGTTACAGCTTGAGGCAAATTGGTACTGCTCTTTTCTCCTTGCGAAGATATGACGTGAAGGTGCCTCCATCAAGCTCTTATGTGATACACAGGCAGAAGTCATTAAAAATAAAACTGTATCTGTTTCTCGCACATGACATGCCTGAAAATTAGAGGGGATTCAGAAAGTCATTCATTTTTTCCACAGTGACATTAAATTCTACCGAACATAAATTCTAATTGTAGATCACTTGCACTGGCACACTTTGGTGTATGTTCAAGGATAGAGAGATAAGGAAAGAGACACCTATGGTTTGAGCTGAAGGCAACTTGTACAAATATCTTTTTCCCCCATAAAAATATCCATCAAAGTACTTGAAACTAATGCAACAGTTTTGTAGGTGTGGAATTTAGCTTGCAATGCAATGGCTTCCCTTTACACTGTATATTCTGATGACTAGAAGTTGCAGATACGATATCATCTGAGTGACCCTAATAGAAGCAGAATTTGGAGAAAGGGCTAACATGAATGATTGCTTCTTTTTGATTATTTGAATCAAAATGATTTGAAGTTCCTGTCTTCTTAGCAATGAACGATACTTAATTCTTCATTAAGGCTGTAGACTGTATCAAATTAATATCCAAGACAATTCCATTTTATTTTTTTAATGGTAATAATGTCCAAATTAAAAAAGACATATTCTGTGTAACGTATTAACAGTTCATGAAATGTCTTATCAACAGAATACTAATTCTACAATTATGAATTTTTCATATTTCATAGGAAGACCCCTACTAGATCTTTTCAAACATTCATCTAATCCACCTTTCCATCTCACATGGTGGTTAACAAGAAGCATAGTTCCTACATATCCTTTTATGTGTCCCTTCAAACACCTTGTGATCTGAGAACATGCAACTTTTCATCTAAATATTTAACTAATATTGATAATAGATGAACTGGAAGAACAGCTACTGAAGCTGAAGCTTAAATACTTTGGCCTCCTAATGAGAAGAGAGGACTCCTTGGAAAAGACCCTGATGTTGGGAAAGATTGAAAGCAAAAGGGGAAGGGAGAGGATGAGATGGTTAGATAGTGTCATCAACACAATGAACATGAATTTGGGAAAACTCCAGAAGACTGTGGAGGTGAGGGCTGGTATGCTATGGACCATGGGGACCCAGAGAGTCAGGCACAACTTAGCAACTGAACAACAATAACATACCATATTTTTCTGAGTATAAGACGCAGCTTAGTTTTTGGGGAGGAAAATAGGAAAAAAAAATCTGCCTACCAGGTATTCATTTGACTAATGTCCTTAGTCTGGTCAGCTTCCAGTTTGCTGGTTTTGAGCACGTGCATACTTTTTATCCCCTGCTTGGGGATAAAAAACAGCTTCTAAAGCACAACTGATCTTTGGAGAGAGAAGCAATGAGAAAAGCAGGCAAAGCACAGAGATTGCTTCACTTGCTAGCGCCTCATTAGGACTAAAAAAAAGTTTCTAAAGCACAGCTGAGAGTCGGAGGGAGCAGGCAAAGTCCGGAAGATCACTTCACTAAAAAAAAGCTTCTAAAGAACAGCTGAGAGGCAGACGGAGCAGGCAAAGCACAGAGATTAGGGCTGAAAAAGAGCTTCTAAACAACAGCTGAGGGAACAGGCAAAGCAGGGAAGATCGCTTCACTCGCTAGCACTGAAGTGGTTCGGGAATGACGAGAGGCACAAGCAAGCAAGTGACAACAGCTCTTTAATATACGGTGAGACTTCAGCAAAAACTCAGAGGCTGCAGTCCTCCTTATATACAATCCTGGAGAGACTGTCAGCCAATCAGAAACGTAGGCAGGTTTGAAACTCCCGCTTAAAAGTATCAATACATAACACCCCTCCCTTCCCAGAAGGCACTAACACTCAAAAATTAACATATGTACAAACAAAGTCTCGCAGGTGCTTAGGCTGAGTTCTCGCCCTAGTTGACCTGCGCAGTTCAGTGTTTGGTGAGGCGTCGAGCTGGTCGGAGGGACTCTTTGTCTCTCCCGGCTCCGCCAATGGAACCTCCTGGATTTTGTCCGGGGCGTGGTTATTCCCGGCTGGGAGTGGCGACTCGCTGGGGCGGCGCTGGAACCAGGGCTTGTCAGCTAAGTATTCTCGCGGCCCCGGGCTTGAGTTAGCTGTTTTGGAGAAGTGGTCATAGTTAGGCTCGGACATGTCTGCGTTGATGTTTGCCTCGCCAACCACCCGTTTCCTCAGTTGGTCTATGTGGCGCTTCCAGAGTCTATCTACCCCCACATCCACCGTGTATGATTTTGGGCCTGTTATCCCCACTATGGTTCCTGCAACCCACAGAGGACCGCTGGCATAATTGCGAGCGAACACCGGGGACCCGACCTGAAACTGCCTTAAGCCACAGGTCTCTCCCTTAAAGTTTTCGTGCGAATAGTTAGGGTGAAGCCTGTCCAACACGCACCGGAGCTTTCTCCCCATGAGGAGCTCTGCTGGGCTTCTCCCAGTTGCTGTGCATGGTGATGCATGCTGAACCGCAAGGAATTGATCTATCCTGGCCTGCCAGTCCCCATTGTCTAATCTGGACAGTGCTTCCTTGGCTGTCCTGACAAATCGTTCAGCCAATCCGTTGGAAGCCGGGTGAAATGGGGCTGATAGGGCATGGCGGATCCCCAGGCCGGCCAAGTAGCCTTCGAAAAGGGTTGCTGTAAATTGGGGACCATTGTCCGATACCAAGGTATCCGGCAGGCCGTGGGTGGCAAACAACTTTCTTAGGGCCTTGATAACCGCTTCGGCCGTTGTGGATGGCATTAATACAATTTCGAGCCATTTTGAAAAGGCATCCACTACTATTAAAAACGTTTGGCCATGGAACGGGCCGGCAAAATCAATGTGGATCCTCCCCCATGGGCCTTTTGGTTTCTCCCACTCTCGGATGGGCGCTACTGGGGGATCGGGGCGAGACTCCTGGCAGGGTCTGCACTTCCCCACCCACTCGGAAATGACCTGGTCCATGTTGGGCCACCAGACATAGCTGCGGGCTAAGCACTTCATCCTAACGATGCCAGGATGCCCTTCGTGCAATAATTCTAAAACTCTATCTCGTAGTTTTGCTGGAATTACCACTCTGTCGCCCCACAGTAAGCACCCCCCTTGCGTAAACAGTTCATTTCGTTTGTTGGCAAAACCTTGGTACTCCTCCCCGACCACCTTGTCCGGCCACCCTTTCAAAACCCAACCCATAACAGTCCGGATAACAGGGTCTCTATTTGATGCCTTCGCCACCTCGCCGGAGGAGATGGGCCCCAAGGTTAACGTGTCCAACAACAGGACGGAGGTTTCCGGTGTTGGGTTGTCCAGCAGGTCGGGAAGGGGGCAACGGCTAAGGGCATCCGCATGACCCAGGGTCCGCCCAGGCCGATGGACGAGCTGGTACGAGTAGGCCGATAAGAAAATCGCCCATCTAGTTAAACGGGGGGAGAGGGCAGCGGGGGTTGGCCTGTCGCCTGCTAGCAGTCCTAGCAACGGTCTATGGTCAGTCACAAGTTCGAATTTTCGGCCATAGAGGTATTCGTGGAACTTTTTAACCCCCGCAATCGCAGCCAGAGCCTCTCTGTCCAATTGGCTATAGTTTCGTTCTGTGCTGGACAGAGTTCGGGAGTAGAAGGCAATGGGTGCCTCTAGGCCGTTCGGCAGTCTATGGCCTAGGACGGCACCAACTCCTACGGGGGAGGCGTCGCAAACCAAGACGAGCGGCAGCTCTGCATTGTATTGGATCAGGAAACTGTCCTCAGATAGGAGTTTTTTTACTGCCTCAAACGCGGCCGCTTGCGGTTTCCCCCAGACCCATGGTACATTCTTCCCTAAGAGTTTGTGAAGGGGATCAGCGACCGTGGCCTTATCTCTTAGGAACATTGAGTAGAAATTTAGTAGTCCAAGGAAGGCTTGGAGCTCAGCTTTGGATTTGGGGGCTGGTGCGCTTTTGATGGCCCTCACCTTGCTTTCGGTAGGGTGGATGCCTGTGCCGTCCACCCTGTACCCCAGAAATTCTACCGAGGGGACCGCTATCCTGCACTTGTTCTTTTTAAGTCTTAGTCCCGCTTCTCTGAATCTGGACAGGACGTTCCGTACCCTGTCCCCTAGCTGGTGTTCGTCTTGGGCGCTGACTAAGACGTCATCGAAATAGGGGACTACTCCCGGAAGTCCTTGCAACAGGCGCTCCATGGTGCTTTGAAATAAGCCGGGTGCGACGCTCACCCCAAATTGGAGCCTGGTGCATTTAAATGCACCCCTATGAGTCACGATCGTTTGCGCCTCTGCCGTGGCGTCGTCGACCGGTAACTGTTGATAGGCTTGGGCCAGGTCTAATTTGGCAAAAATTTTTCCGGGGCCCAGGGAGTGTAGTAGATGGTGCACGATCGGCACCGGATAGGCGCTCGGCTGCAAGGCCTTGTTGATCGTGCACTTGTAGTCGGCGCAAATTCTGATTGAGCCGTCGGACTTAACTGGGGTGACTATGGGGGTCTCCCACTTGGCATGGTCAACGGGAACCAACACCCCTTGCTTAATCAGTTTGTCCAGTTCTGCATCGATCTTTGGTTTCAATGCGAACGGCACTCTTCTGGCCTTTAGTCTTACTTGGGCTACGTTGGGGTCTAAGTTTAGTGAAATAGGGGTCCCCACATACTTGCCCAATGTGTCCCCGAAAACGTCCTGGAACTCGGACAGGAGGCTGTCTTTCAGGGTTGACTTGGACATCAGGTGGACGCCGGTGAAGCCCATGCCAAGGGCTCGGAACCACCCCATGCCCAGGAGGCTCGGCAGCTGCTTCGTGACGATGGTCAGCGGCAGGTCTCTTTCGTAGTCTCCGTAGGTGACCCGGAACGTGCCCACGCCTTCGAGGGGGACTCGGTTCCCCTGGTAGTCTAGGATGCGCAGTCTCTGTCTGGAGAGTTGATCCTTCCGGAACGACGGCAGGAGGGTCTTTAGGGTTGTCCACGACATGATGGAGAGAGCTGATCCGGTGTCGATCTCCATCGAACACGGTCTTCCGTTGATCTCGACCACCGTGCTGACTTTGTCCTCGACCGTTGTGCTGGCCTGGTCGATGTGTATGCTGCGGCCATCTCGCGGTTCAAATTCGCGCCGTTTTTTCGCGCCGCCTTCTCTCGTTGGCTGCTTCTGGCGCGCTGATTCCGGTTGGCTGCGGCGCTCACGTGGTTTGAGTCTTCTGGGCAGAGTGGCTCTGCAGACTCGCGCCAAGTGCCCTTTCTTCTCGCAACGCCTGCAAATAGCCTCTCTGTATTTGCAGGACAGTCTATCATGGTGCCCGCCACAGCTGGGACAGCTTCGCCGGGGGCTGCCAGTGTCTTTTCTCCGGTGCTCTGTTCGGAAGACGTCCTCATCCGACTCGGACTCCGAGCTGGATCCGGCGTCTTCTCTGTGCACCGGGGCAGACTTGGGGCTGTCTTTGCTGGTCGGCGGACGCTGTAGCGTTTCAGCGGCCTTTGTGGAGGCTTCGTGAGCCCTGGCCTCATCAAGGGCTCCGGCAAGCGTCAGATCAGGCTTGGCGAGCAGACGCCGTTGCAGCCTAATGTCCCGAACACCACAGATCAGTTGCTCAAGCAACGCATCATCCAAGTCTCTGTAGTCGCAATGAGTTGCGGCTTTTCTCAGGCTGGCCATGTACGCGCTGACCGGCTCTCCCTCTCGTTGGACGCGCTGCCTTAGTTGGTATCGCTGCACGAACTTGGAGGGGACGGGAGCGTAGTGAGCCCGGAGAGTTGCCATCAAGGTGTCCCATGAGACTGTTTGAACCGGCGTTGGCTCACACAGTGACTCGGCCATCTCGAACACGTCCGGTCCGCAGTGGCTTAGGAATAGGGCTCTCTTTCGATTAGCCGAGAGGCCCTGCATGTCGCTGGCTTCTAGCGAGCATTCAAACCTTGTTAGGTACGAGACCCATTTTTCGCGGGTCGGATCAAAAGGCTTGGGCGGAACGTAGGCAGACATGTCCGGTATGTCTCCTGTGGTTCGCCTCGTCGCCTAGCTGAAGCTCGTGGTCTCACTGGTTGGCTTCTTGTAGCCTCAATCCCACCTTCGTCGCCAATGAAGTGGTTCGGGAATGACGAGAGGCACAAGCAAGCAAGTGACAACAGCTCTTTAATATACGGTGAGACTTCAGCAAAAACTCAGAGGCTGCAGTCCTCCTTATATACAATCCTGGAGAGACTGTCAGCCAATCAGAAACGTAGGCAGGTTTGAAACTCCCGCTTAAAAGTATCAATACATAACAAGCACCTTGTTAGGACTGAAAAAAAGCTTAGAAAAAGCTACATTCAGAGTAGAAGACACACCCAAATTTTCAGCCTCTTTTAAGGGGAAAAAAGTGTGTCTTATACTCCAAAAAATATGGTACATAGACTATGTAACACAGTGTTGTAGTTTGTTATTTATGATGAAATGGTTTATGAAAATAAAATGTTTTATATATTTGCAGAACATGTTTTATTTTTCTGATTCCCAGACAAGGCCATCATTCTATGTATAGTGATATCACTAAAGGAAGAGCAAAATATTGAACCAGGGAAAGAGTGGTCCCTGTGTCCTAGTGGGAGGAGGAGGAGGAGGAAGAGATTTTAATATTTCCTTAACTATCTATATTAAGACTCTGTGCTTATCATAACTAAATTTCTGTTTCCCAGAAATGCCTCTATCTCTATGCAGCTGTTCTCATATGAACACCCTAACCTCAAGGGTAGGAATTACATATCAAAGGACAAGAAATGAGAATCGATGCAAAATGCAATCCTTTGCCATTTATGTAGCTCAACATCCATGGAAGATGACTATTTGTAGGAGATAACATATCCCTACACATGAGCGTCTCCTTGAATTGTTGGAATCCTGGGAAAGGAGGCTCTTCCAATTTTGGGGAATACCTCTATAGACAGAGGAGGCTTCAACAGAAGAGAATATTTGTGGGGTCCTTGGTGCTCTCTGAGCTTGGTGGTTTCTTTGCAGATGTTTCATTACTCAACTAGGTAACCTCATTATGGCTAATAGTGTTAGGAAATGGGGTTGAGGGGTACCCCGCTCATGAGCCAGCTCATGAGCAAACATAGTGAGACTGAAATAAATCTGACAGAGGCGTCTTGTGTAAAAATATAATTTACTTTAAAACATTTAAAAAGTACTATGTCTTTAAGAAAGCACATTAAAAACAAAGTCTTATCTGGGTATGTGAAGCAAGGCTATCTCCCTAGATTCCTCTCCACAATACCGAAACAGTTCACAAGAGAATAAAGCTAACATGAAGATAAGCAGCTTCGGTGTCGATTCATTATTGAGGTAATAGAAGGGGCGGCAGCACAAACTTCACAGCTAAAAGTCACCTGAAGTAAAAACAGTTCAAACAGCAAACTTTGCTTGAAGCTTGTGGGAGGAAAAAGGTCTAGCAACAGCACTCCCGATGATAGCTTGCGTGTTACAAAACAGCAAAAGGCAAGCATACGTGGGAGTTTCTCTGCAACGGCATCTGGAGTCCTTATCTGCATTCTTCTCCATCTGCAGCATTTGCACTTAGCTTCCTGCAGGAGCTGTGCATTTAGGCCTAAACCGGAGTCTAGGCCCAAGTAGCAAGCGAAAAGGTCCTTGCTTATATGGGGAGTTAACCTGCAATTAACTAGGGCGGGGAAGGCTTGCAGGTAATTACAAACAGGAGATGGCTTGATTGAAACCATACTGTTTGTGAGTAGGCAAGTAGCCACAGCAATCCTGGAAACACTCGTGACAAATAGGAAGTAGGATTTACTCTCATTCTAAATACTAGTGGCTTGCCCTGTCAATCTTGGCAATTTGACAGGTAAGGAAATGGCGAAGTTTCTTCAACATATAACATGAGTCTATACACAGAGCAAATATCCATTTAAGTACATGGTCTATAGGCTTCATTAACTTGCTCCATGAAAAGACTGTGAGTTGAGACCCTACACCTGATCTGTTTCTGTTTCCTAATACATGGAGTCTACTCTGGCTTCAGCTAGCATATGTGGCTAATGTTTTATAAGATGAAATTTACTAACTGTCCCCTTCTACCCCTAAATGCTGAATTGTTTTTATTGGCCATATTTTTTTTTACATGTTTTTTAAGCTTTTTAATGAATCAGCTAGGTCAGAGTGTCAAATTCAAGGCCCACAGGCTGGATCCAACCTCCAGGGTGCTTAGATCTGGTCCATGGGGCCACCCTGGAAACAATGAAGGACCACTCCATGGTGTCTCTGCCAGTAAAAATGGAGCTCAGGAGGGCTGCATGCCATTTTCGCTGGCAGAGCACTCAGGCCACCATAGGCACCCCCAAGGTCAAACACAACCCTGATGTGGTCCTTAATGAAACCGAGTTTGACACTCCTGAGCTAGGTTAGTTTACTTCTGTAGTTTTCACATTATGATCTGAGGGTGATATACACATTGTTCTCCCCAAATTTACGCCACAGCTTGGCTCAGGATTATAATTTTTCATAATATATGACTGACCATTAAGCAGACAAAACAAGTCATATTTAATCCAGAAATAAAGTATGTATTTAACAGCTAGCTTATGTGGCTAATGTTTTATAAGATGAAATTTACTAACTCTCCCCTACCCCTAAATGCTGAATTGTTTTTATTGGCCATATTTTTTAGTTACATGCTTTTAAGCTTTTTAAGGTTTTTTTAGTGATATATGTACTTTGATTTGCAGAATCTCCCTCACAAATATGCATGTATTATTCAAAGTGTTTTAATTGCCCCCTCCAATCTAACTGTGTTCAAGATGATTTACAGTGAATCATAAAGTAATATATATATATATATATATATATATATATATATATATATATATATATATATATATATATATATACTGCATAAAATACACTGTATATACTAAAATAAAATAGAATAATCCTTTAAACTCAAGACTTAGCAGTAATAACCATGAGATAATGCAATATAGTTTTTATCCAAGGCTAATAATGAGAAAGCCAACTTAATACAACTGCTAAGAGTTAGGTGTTAGTAAGCACAGTTAGTTGCTACTAGACCAAAGGTGGCCAATCAGCAGTCTCAAAAGAACCATAATAAATTGTTGAGGTCCCTTTGTGGTCCTTGGGGTCCCTTTGAACCATAATTGTATGCTTACCATAATCCTCTACATACTTAATTAACCCTTGGAGTTCATTACCAGAAGACAGTATGATGGCCACAACTTCAGATGGTTTTAAGAGGGTTTTAAATAATTCATGAAGGACACACACAAAAAAAACCCCACATGTAAATTGTGGTGTAAGCTCCCAATTGGCATATGACTTTAAAAAAAATGACTCCTCCCCAAAGTTTATGCCACATTCCCATTCCTGCCCACACCTGTGAAGAAGCCTTATTCATTTCGCAACTCTCACCTCTAGCTGTAAGTTCAGCTGTTGATGACCAAAAAATTGTCAAGCTCAGTGGTACACTTCAGTCTGTACATGATGTCTCCATCAATGTCACCTTTCTAAGATGCAGAGCACATGATGGTGAATATAAGTGGAGCAGATTCATAAAATGTATTAAATGGACCACAAGAACCCATTAATTTTAAGCACTTTGTGAGGGGGGGAATCATGTTTAGAATGTTGTCATGCCTGGACAAGGATAATTTGTATAATAGTGTAGTGCTAATTATAGTCCAGGATCAATAATAGCAATTTATCAATCATAGCCTGGCAACCTATTTCCCATTGTAGTTAGCTAAAAGCCTGCAGAAGGCTCACAGGCCATGAAGTCAGTATTAACTACTGAATAATGTTCGTTTACAAGATATACAATGGCAAGTTATTTCTGAACATGATGATCCATTTAACCACGATGCTTGGATTTATCCTTCATTCACTTATCCTGTCACTCCATTGTCAGATATAAATTAGTATACAAAAACTGAAACAGAAAAAAATGAAGATAATCAAATATGAAATTCAAATGTCATAACTTTGGTGAATAGTCAAGTAGATACAGGATGATTTATATCTAGAAATGCCAAGGATGCTATTGGAATTCAAGTCTATTCTTGATGTATTTCATATTTCCATTCATTAAGAGTACACAAATTAAGAAAATTTACTTTAAAGTTTATAAAATTAGGAAGAATAAGAAAAGCATCTGCTACTCTGAACAAAAAGAAATCAGTGATGAATGGCCAATTTGTAGCTGCATACATTAATTAACATCTCATTTTGATTATTAGTTTGACAGTAAAACATGGCAAATCCAGATATTGATTTTTCAGTGTTCTGTATTAGATGTTAATGTCCCATTTTCCACATAAAATTCATTAGTAAGGCTATTAGGCAATAGCATTAAAGAATTAATTACAAAACAATTCCAATTATTTCCAATGCAGTTATTTTTTTTTCAAAGTCTCTGTAAGTTGTGAAAGAAAACTCTGTTTTATCATAACGCAATATCTTTTTTTCTTTATTGTTAAAATGTTTTCAAAATTCCTACAAATCAAACTTACTATTTTGCTTTAGTGCTGTATGTGGCCTCAGATTAATCTTCAGCATGTCAATAAATCATAAAGTCTTTTTATTCATGCTCAAAGTGCATGCAATCAATTTTATTCACTGCTGAGCTTCTGGTCTGATCAAATGTTTTGATCTATCTTTGTTTATTTACTAAATAATTTAGGATTATGATATTGACTGCAAATTACTCTGAAGAACACAATCTATAGTAACTTCTGTGCTTTTTATTTGTTTGTTTTCCAAAAAGTTTCTTCCAGTTGCAATGGAATATAAGTTGCACTTAATTTGATGTTATTTAGCTAGATTTCATGTGAATAAAAAAAAAAAAGTTCCTAATATCATGTCTGATATTAAAATACAAATATATTTCTGTGCCCTTTGCTCAAAAACTAGTATAAAATCTTTGACAATTGGGGATAAATAAAAGCTGAAAAATCCAAGAAATAATGCTATAATATAGAAGCACTTAATCATACCACTGTACATGTTCAATTTTTTAGGGTAGGAGTAAGCCCACAGACAAGGCCCCTAGATTTCCTATTCATTGCAGAGCCTATCAGCCAACTTGCCATGGCCAACTCGCCATGGGACAACTCACTGTGGGGCAAGAGTTACATTAATATTAAAGAACTGATAGAATAAAATCGTTAAAGAAAGGATGCCAAGGGAGGGACAAAATGAAATGTGAATGACAAAAATCAAAATATTTTTTCAATGATTTTAAATAATGAAATTGAATTATTGAATTCTCCCATGTCAAGTTGTCTTGTGGTGAGCTGGCCATGGCAAATTGGCCATAGTGAGTTGGCAATGGCAAATTAGCCTATTCTGTTCCAAAGGTACCCATTGCACTTCATTTGCCAGTGTTGTGGCCATAGTCAATTTGTTCAGCCAGCACATGATAGAAGGAGAGTATGGTAGTCTATGGTAAACCAAAATCAGGAATCTTGTAGCATCTGTTTAGACCAGGGGTGTCAAACTCAAGCCAACTGGGTGACTTTGGGTCTATCAGCTCAACTCATCTCATAGGATTTTGTTCTTATGGGGAAACTAGGAGAAGGAAGGAATATTAGATATGTTTGCTGCCTTGGGTTCTGTATAAAAATAATAAAGGTAGCTTATAAATAAATAAATAATAAGTTTTTGTGAACTATAGCTCACTTCATTTGATGCCTTGAGTATTTAAGCTGATGTAGGACTTAAATTGGGATGAGGTGGGCATCAAAACTGGGAAAGAGGAGGTTGGTTAGGCAGATGCAGGTTATGTGGAAAACAGATTAAAAGTACCTTATCAATTAGTAACTGTAATGTGTTTTTTTAAAAAAAACAACAATATTGTTTTGAGACCTTCTGATATAGCCTGATATCTTTTCATGTCTTTTGAATGAGTAGTCTCACATTCAACAATGCTGGGAAAAAAACTTACAATGAAATCAGTACAATCAGTAGTAGTAAGAAAGAAATAGAAATAGCATTGTGATGGAAGGGCCTAGATAGTTTAGTGATACTAGGGGCTTTGCTGAATAGATGCAACCATAAGAAACAAGTCTTAGCTAATTTAACTAGACTACATCTGTTCCAAAAAAATCATTCAATACAGTATGTGAGAATATGCAATTTGACTCCTATAGGTTAAATTAACTGGAAGGGGGAAAAGATGGCTTGATCGACTACATCAAGAAAAGCCAACTATTCTTCCTGGAGGAAGTCAATCCAAGAGAATTCTTGAAAACATCAAAGGTGACATCTGGGTATCGAAAGAAACAACTAAAAACTGATTTGTAATTTGGAAGAGCAAGCTGATGCACAAATAGTACTTGAAGGTTACAGAAGGGAAAGTCAATAAAAATCCTATATGGTGCTGGATAAGACCAGGAATGTTAAAAAAAGAAACTGAAGGCTTTGTTTTAGCAGCTCAAGAACAAATTTTACCAACTAATTCCTTGGAAGCGAAAATTCAGCATGTAACAAATAATAGAAAATGTCACCTTTGTAGAAAAAGGAATGAAATAATTCATCATTTGATCAGTGGATGCAGTAAAATTTCACAAACTGATTATAAACAGTGTCATGACCGAGATGCCAAAATTATTCATTGGAAACTTTGCCAGAGGTTTGAATTTAAAAGTAGAAAAAGCTTCTTGGAACATCAGTATTGGGACTGGTTTTGGGAAATGAGCAGGTTAAAGTCTTATGGAACTTTAAAATTGAAACAGGCATCTTGCTCATAACCTTCCTGATATAATAGTCATTGAAAAGAAGAAATTGATGTTGCTGAACCAGGTGATGCTAGAATTGAGGAAAAGCAACTGAAAAAAATTACAAAATGCTGGGATTTGCTGATCAAAGTTGAATGCTGATGAAAAAAGAAACCAGCTGTATATCAATCGTGATTGAAGGCCTCAGAATGACACCTAAAGGACTACCTCAATATTTGGAAGTTTTGAATTTATTGGAGCTGAACACACACACACACAAACACACACACACACACACACACACTAATAATTCCTAGATTCTTGGTTAGAACTTGAATACTAAGTGTTCACCAATCTTACACTGTGAATCTAACTGCAGATTACTCATAATAATAATGCAGCAGAGCACATCAAATCAAATCAAACAAGCAGCAGAAAAAATAATTATACATCCATCCTCTATCTTTGAGGATTTTTCAAAGAACTGAAAAGACTTTAATGTGATTGAGAAGTGATTCTCCCTGGATTAAGGGAACATTAGACAGATTGCCTCCAATGAAAAGAATCACTCATAGCCCTTTAATCAAAGCACTTTAAATTCATCCAGGGTAGATAGCAAATCATCCATTTGAGTCCATCTCAGCTGACATTCTAGTCATCACGTTTTGTGCAACAGAAGTTCCTAGACTGCAATAATCCAAACTAAGATTAGAAAACCATGAAAAATTGTGGCAAGGATATCTGGTCCACATGAAGTATAGTTGATGCATTAAGTACATTTAGAGTCATTGAGACTGTCTTAACTTAGTCACAGTGATGGATCCCAAAGAAGATTCCAGGTTACATATTTGATCATTTAGGGCAGGGGTCTCTGAACTTGGCAACTAGAAGACTTGTGGACTTCAAGTCCCAGAGTTCCTTAGCCAGCCATGCTGAGTGGGGAGTTCTGGGAGCTGAAGTCTACAAGTTGCCAAGTTTGGAGATGCCTAATTTAGGGATAATACATTTTCCCTACAGAAAAGAGTGAATATTTCTCTCCTATGTGGATGTGAGTCGTGGCTTCTGTGCTGAAGGCACATCAAATAATTGAAGAGATTTCAGATGTGAGCTGTTTGCTCCATTCTTGGAATTAGTTGACAAGACAATGTACCCAACCTGGAGGTCTTCGATCAAACAGTCCACTAGCATTGATTATCAGAATCCATATGAGATGGGTGGGACACATTATCTGAATGGATGACCACTGTATGCATACCCATTCTATAGTGTACGGAGTCTAGGAAGAGACCTCAAGATTGACCATGCAAATGCTACAAAGACACTGTGAAAAAATAACCAGAGAATCCAGCCAAAAGAACCAGAAAGTTTGGTGCTGACAGAACCTGTTGGTGAGCCCTGTTCTATGAAACCTCCACTGGCTTTGACAGACACTGCCAAAAACTGACAGAAAAACATCAACAGTATCCCCAGTCGTGCAAACATTTTGTCAGAGATATTTTAACCCATTGAGATGTTTGCCACATCAAGGTACACAAGGCCTTCATGCTCCAAATCAAATGCTAGATTAATTTCATGATGGTCCCTTCAAGGGAGACATTTTTCTACCTTCCTCTTAGATATTGCATTCCTTTATAACCACTTGCTTTAGGGATGTACAGGTAGTCCTTGACTTACGACCACAAGTGAGCCCAACATTTCTGTTGCTAAGCAAGACAATTGTTAAGTGAATTTTGCCCCGTTTCACAACCTTTCTTGTGACAGGTGATAAGCAAATCAATGCAGTTCTTAAGTCAGTAACATGGTTGTTAAATGAATCCAGCTTCCCCATTGATTTTGCTCATCAGAAGATTGCAAAAAGTGATCACATGATCTTGGGACACTGCAACTGTCATAATTACATGCCAGTTGCCAAGCATCCAAAGTTTGATCATGTGACCACAGGGATGCTGCCAAGGTTGTATGTGTGAAAAATTGCTATAACTTGCTTTTTTCATTGCCATTGTAACTTCAAACAATCACAAATAAATAGTTGCAAGTCAAGGACTACCTGTAGTAGGAAAACTACTAATCCTCAATTTTTCCTTGGAAGCTCACCAATGAGATAATTGTATTTGTGAGGTAGTCTTTTCCAGAGTTTGAGAAAAAACTGTAGTCCCTTCAGGAGTCATCATTCTTCTGAGGTGACCAGATGCTAGGGATAGGGAGGAAATGAAAAATATGAAGTGCAATGTGCAATGTCCAGGGTAAGAATAATAGATCTAAAGGCAGAATAAAACCTCAATCTATCAACAGTCTGCAGAACCAAAAGTAAGTCATATCATAGTCCTAATTATGTAAAGGCTAATAGAAACCATGAGAGCCAACAAGGAGGAATTTCAATAGTTCTGGAAGTATTTATTTGATTGGAATGACATCAAGATGGGATTCAAGAGTTGTCGAGGGATCCCCATTAGCCCAGAAGTTGATTTATGTCAACAGCACAATTCTCATGGAACAAGCAATAATTCCCCGGCATCACTTTCCAAAATTAGTGATCCAAAAAATAGCAATACAACACCAATTGGACAATCTATCCAAAAAGATGTCATGTTCATGAAATCAAAAGTTGTGCCAAATAACAAAAGGGTCATATTCTTCATCTCCCTGGCACTTTGTCAAAACTAAGTATGAAATGGGATTAAAATGAATCTAGCAAACTGATTTCATTCATAGTGCCTGGAGTTCATTAATTATTATCCATTTCAACAACTTTGGCCAAGAAAGAGATGTAAGAAAATTGTCTCTAGTTGTTTACATTTTCTGAATTCCAGTATGGTGTCTGTAGGAATAGCCTCAACAATAAAGTTAAGGACATGTCTCTACTTTCCATTTCAGCTTCTGATGCCCGATGATCATGCCAGATTGGCTCTAAAATGGTTTAAGAAAATCCTGTCTGGACTGAGACAATTTTGCAATAACTTTTCAAGGTAATCATATGGCAAAAATATATGAAGAACAGTTGCAGGAATTGAGTATGTCTAGTCTAATGAAAATAAGGACAAGGGCAGGGGTGAAATCCAGCAGGTTCTAATAGGTTCTAGAGAACCGGTAGTGGAAACTTTGAGTATTCGGAGAACTGGCAAATACCACCTCTGGCTGGCCCCAGAGTGGGGTGGGAATGGAGATTTTGCAATATCCTTCCCCCAGGAGGAGAGGGAATTAAGATTTTGCAGTATCCCACCCCTGGAGTGGGGTGGGAATGGAGATTTTGCAATATCCTTCCCCTGCCACGCCTACCAAGCCACGCCCACAGAACTGGTGGGAAAAAATTTTGGATTTCACCCCTGGACAAGGGGTAACCCAAAGTGCTGCCCCAGAGAAGAGGGGGTCAAGCTATTCTCCAAAGCACCTGAGGGAAGGACAAGAAGCAATGGTTGGAAAGAAACTAATCAAGGAGAGAACCAATCAAGAACTGATGAGAAATTCCTGACATTTTCAAACAATTAATCAGTGGAACGACTTGACTCCAGAACTTGTGAGTGCTCTAACACTGCCAGTTTTAAGGAAGAGCCTGGACAACCTTTTGTCTGAAATGGTATACTGCCTCCTGCATGTGCAGGGGGCTGGACTAGAAGGCCTCCAAGGTCCCTTCCAACTCTGTTTTTCTCTAATTGGATAATTCCTCTACTGCTGTACTCTCCTAACTTTTTTCCTAGGAAAGCAATTGACAACCATTCTCCTTCCTGTAGTGTGGCAGGTCTTCCTAGACATACAGTATGTAGTTTTATACATGGAAGTATGTATGTATGTATACATATACAAAGAAAGAGAGAAGAAGAGAGAGTCTATGTTAAATTGAAATTATATATACAACATGAAAACTTCAGAATACACATACCTGCAGGCATAACAAACAATTAAAAAAAAATCTCTGTGCACTGTTATAGATTTCATATCTCCTTTTGCCAGCATTACATCATAGAGAATGCATCATTTGCAGGGGAAAATGTGTTTCAATTAACTGGCACTTCTAGAATGGAAAGAGTACAGATAGTCCTTGACTTAACATTCATTTAGTGAATGTTCAAATTTAAATGGCACTGAAAAAGTTAACTTACAACCAATCCTCGCACTTATGACCAGTGGTGGGATTCAACCGGCATAACAACTGGTTCGCTGAGTGCGTGCTTCACGCCAAACACACGCTCCGTGCATGCAACACGTTTGAAAACAGCTCTAAAACTTACCTTCTACTGCAGCCCCGGTGAGTAAAACAGCTGAGGCACGTCTCTGCTGCGTCTATCAGCTGGGCTTCAAACAAAGGAAATATGGGTCGGTATAATGCAGGGGCGGGCAGGCCCAGCTGATCGTTGGAGCAAACCGGTTCACTCTCAGCTGATCGTTGGAGCTGCCAGTTCACCAGAACCGGTCCGAACCGGCTGAATCCCACCACTGCTTATAATAGTCTCAGCCTCACCCCAGTTACATGATCAATATTCAAGCATTTGGCAACCAGCAGATACGTACGATGGTTGCAGTAAAGCATAGTCACATGATCACCATCTGTGACCTTCCCAGCTGGTTTCCAACAAGTAAAGTCAAAGGAGAGAGTTGGATTTGCCTAACAACCGTATGACTCACTTAACAATGTGAACACTTAACGACTGTGGCAAAAGAGGTCATAAAATCAGATACAAGTCACTTAACAATTGCCTTGCTTAGCCAGAGAAATTCTGGTTCTAACCGCGGTTGTAAGTCAAGGACTACCTGTAGTAGCTTAAATTAGTAAAAGAAAAGGTTATTTGTATGAAGATATTGTCATTTTCCCACTTCTTAGTGAACATTCAATGGTCAAACATTGCAATCAAACATCATTAAGTTACTTTACCTAACACGAATTACTACATAGCGAAGGGTAATTAATAATTAGGTTGTGCTCTTCACATCAGTTAAACGAAAGTGCTTCTTGTGATGCATGAGGTATCACTTTGCCTTCGTTGCAATTTGAAATTGACGAGTGGCAGCTTTAGAATCAAATAAACTGAATGATTAAGGAGCTTTGACCTTTTGTGGTTGTTTTGTGATATGAATTCCATTGTACTTTGGGTTAAAGAGCGGAGGTTTTCCTTGCCTATCCAGTATAAGGCACAGCTTGCAGGGTTGACAGGCAGCTTATAAGTATTAAAAAATAGCATTATGAAAAGTATATTTTTTTTTTCAGTGAGATCAGTCTATTAGGGCAACCTGGTCTACCTAACTATGGGACGGAACATACTGCTTCCACTTTCACCTTTCAGCCCCAATCCAGGAGCCTTTGCAGGCAGCTCCTTTCATGACAAACTATTTATGTGTTGAATTTATATTTTACGACAAAGAAATAAAGGGAGACTAGTATAGATCTATTTCAAACTATTTGATGAGAGCTAAATAGTTTGAAATAGATCTATACTAGTCTCCCTTTATTTCTTTGTCGGTAAAATATAAATTCAACACTATGAAAACTATACAGAAACAATTAAAATTGTGGAGGAATTAAATATAGACTAAAAAACCCACGGACTTGAGAGGGGGGACGGGGTCTCTCCGGCCAGAATGTGTGGGCCAACCCAGCCCCTTTGGAGCAAGATGGTTCCTCAGATATCCTGGACTTGTGCCCTAAAGGACTTGCAAGTCTTCTCAGGCACCTGCTTTTATTTCCAATTGCCAACTGGTTGAGAAGATGGAAGAAGCTGTAATCTGTTGGGCCCAATAGATATTAACCTACTAAAAGCTGACTAATGGGGAGGAGCTGAATCAATTGAGAGTGATAGGTAATAAAATGCTTGTAAGTCGGGTTACTGAAAGAAATAGATGAAAGAGGTATGTCACCTTATTATATGTGTCAGCCTACAGGTAGTCCTTGACTTACAACAGCTCATTTAGTGATTGTTCATAGTTACAATGGCACTGAAAAAAAGTGACTTATGACCATTTCTCACAGTTACCAATCTTTGCAGCACCCCCAGGATCATGTGATTCAAAATTCAGATGCTTGGCGACTGGTTCATATTTGTGACCTTTGCTGTGTCTCAAGATCACGTGACCCCCTTTTGTGACCTTCCTGGCCAACAAAGTCAATGGGCACAACAGGTTCACTTAACAATTACTAAGTTATCAATTGCAGTGATTCACTTAACAACCGAGGCAAGAAATGGGGTAAAACTCGCTTAACAATGTCTCACTTAACAACAGAAATGTTCGACTCAATTGTGGTTGTAAGTCGAGGACTACCTGTATTATTTATTTTTATGACACTCTTATTTGTGAAGGTTTTGAAAAGGGATGCACCAAAAAAGAAGCAATGTTTGAAACAAACTCCCATCCAACAAGAAAAGTGGACCAATGTAAGTACAATGCAATTAAGCCGTGTTAATTAACACAGGGAGTCTTGGTGAGGATTTTAGATATAATTAGTTTGAGGGTTGAATGAATGGAATGCCTTCAATGTCATCAATAAAGGTAACTACTGAAGTGCTAGGAGCTCTGATGTTACAACAACAACAACAACAACAACAACAACAACAACAACGAGTTGGAAAGGACGTTGAAAGTCTTTTAGTCCAACCCCCTGCTCATGTGTTTTTGATCATTGGTTCTTTTACTTCTGTTGGAGGGAACTTGGCATGAGGAATGCTTTTGTTGCTTGTGAAATGGAAGCCTACACTAACAATTTACCAGTGCTCTTACAGTAATGACCTGTGTCTACATTTTGGAATGCTGGAGTCTTCCAATAGAAATTCAGTTTGGTTGTGAAGGAGGTAGATGCAACTGATCAGCTTCACATGAGAAATGATGATCCACTGGTCAAAAGGATTACTGAAAGGGAAATTGCTGTCAAGTTTGGCATTGCACAGGAGCAACATTAGTGAAGATTTGTGCAAGATGGGCTCCTCACAGGCTAACGGCAACTTTAAGAATTAAAATTTGCCAGTAGTTATTGTCCTGCTACATGAACAAAAATGAGAAATTTCCTCACAGCTGACATGACAGCTGACAAAACATCAGCTCGTCAGTATGACACAGAAATTAAGCATCAAACATAACTTCCTGTTCAACTCTTGTAGTTGAAACTCTAGTATTCTGCTTCCCTGCAGATAGTGTGTGTGGGTAGAGAGTGACTGTCAAATACAATAAAGTAAGATATGCTAGAATCATATTCAGATCAGGTTCAGATACAAATCTAGACATCCAGCATTATAGTATGAAGCCGTTAAGTGTCTTTTTAGAGTTTGAGTAATTGTGCAAATATTGGAACATGTGATGATAGGCAGTGTGAATTGATCATATTTATATATTGCACCAAACACAAGTCTCTGTGGCATGTACAACAAAGAAATTAGAACAAAAACAATGAACCACCATAACCCTAATAAAAACCATGCACAAATAACTAGTCTTAACCTCAGTCATACTAAAACCCAAAGGCACACTGGGCTGGAATTCAACTTGGCATCCACTAACTTTCTGCACTTATAAGCCTGGGCAATAGCAGTAGATATAGTTAGCAGAAGGCCTCAGCTCTTCAATTTCCTTTGCTTGGCTAAAGACTTTCTTTATGTGTGAACATGTCCCTACTATTGGTTGGACTGATATTTTCAGGACCTTCCTTCCTTCCTTCCTTCCTTCCTTCCTTCCTTCCTTCCTTGTCTGACCTGTGAAGTCCAGATGTTTTCTTGATTCACTCATCCACCATAACTGGAGAAGGAGTTGGGTGGTTCTTAAATGTTATGATGATATATAGATGATATAGATAGAAAGAAAGAAAGAAAGAAAGAAAGAAAGAAAGAAAGAAAGAAAGAAAGAAAGAAAGAAAGAAAGATGATAGATAGATATGATAGATGATGATGATGTTGATAGAAAAATAGATAGATAGATCGACAGACAGACAGAGATGATAGATAGATATGATAGATGATGATAGATAGATATGATAAATGATGATGATAGATAGGTGTGATAGATATGATAGATGATGATAGATAGATATAATGATGATGATAGATATGATAAATGATGATGATAGATAGATAGATATGATAGATGATGATAGATAGATATGATAAATGATGATGGTAGATAGATGTGATAGATGTGATAGATGATGATAGATAGACAGACAGACAGAGATGATAGATAGATATGATAGATGATGATAGATAGATATGATAAATGATGATGATAGATGTGATAGATATAATAGATGATGATAGACAGACAGACAGACAGATGATAGATATGATAGATGATGATGATAGATATGATAAATGATGATGGTAGATAGATGTGATAGATATGATAGATGATGAAAGATAGACAGACAGACAGAGATGATAGATAGATATGATAGATGATGATAGATAGATATGATAAATGATGATGATAGATGTGATAGATATAATAGATGATGATAGACAGACAGACAGACAGATGATAGATATGATAGATGATGATGATAGATATGATAAATGATGATGGTAGATAGATGTGATAGATATGATAGATGATGAAAGATAGACAGACAGACAGAGATGATAGATAGATATGATAGATGATGATAGATAGATATGATAAATGATGATGATAGATGTGATAGATATAATAGATGATGATAGACAGACAGACAGACAGATGATAGATATGATAGATGATGATGATAGATAGATAGACAGATGATAGATAGATATGATAGATGATAGATAGATAATGATAGATGAAGGTGATGATGATGATGATGATGATGATAGACAGACAGACAGACACAGATGATAGAATAATAGAGGAGAGCAGACTATAGTCTCGTAACTGAGGAGAGAGATGTTATTAACTCAGACATTTAATTCATTTGACTTCCTAAATAAAACTTGTCTTTTTCTTTTGTGCAATTGCTAGCCTCCAGAATACTTTATTACAGAAGCAATATGCTTGTCTCTCCATGCGTTCTTTCCATTGTACAAGCCAATTTGCTACCTAAAACATTGGCCAGCCCCTGACTTGTTATTTTTGATTGCCCAGAAGTGCTGGTAGGGTGTATTTGATTTGATGGATCATAAACTTAATACAACTCATTGAAGTACATACAGAAAACTCTGTTTCTCTCATAACTGCTCATCATCTTTATCAGTTTTCACAAGTCTATGGGCAGACTCTTTGTGTCAGCATTAGACTTAAAATGTGACCTCTTTTCCTCAGGGACGTGAATTGCTAGTCGCTGTTATTATGTCTGTATTGTAGTACCCACCCACCCCTTCTGGTTTCTGATAAGGTTTTGCTAGCCTCTAATGAGATTTTCAGTGTCCATCAATATTTTACAAAATGTATTATGCTTTTTTCTATGGGATCCCCTTTCTTCTTTCTATATAAAGAAGTACCTGCTCAAAGGTTCTTCGTGCCCTGAATATAAATCTGTTGTATCTCTTATTGTTCAGTCCTGATAGCTGCTACCATTTGAATTGTTCATTGATTAATAAGATTTCTCATTTCCAAGCAGATAAAGGACTTATATGGTTGCCTCCTGTTGCACTGTTTTATTCCCACTTGACCTCCATCTCAAGGCATAAATCCTCATCTATGGCTTAATTATTTGTGCTTTGAACAGAGATCATGATTTCCAACCCAAAATCACTTTGACTATCAACCTGATATCAATACACTCATTTCACCATAGAAGATCACACATGTTTAATTATATAAGACCACACCTGGAATACTGCATCCAGTTTTGGTCACCCCATTACAAAAAAGATGTTGAGACTTTAGAAAAAGTGCAGGGAAGAGCAATTAAAACGATTAAAGGCCTGAAAACTAAAATTTATGGAGAACGGTTGCAGGAACTGGGTATAGCTAGTCTAGAGAAGAGAAGGACTAAGGGTGACAGGATAACAGTATTCCAATATTTGAGGGACTGCCACAAAGAAGAGGGGTCAACTTATTTTCCAAAGCACCAGAAGGCAAGACAAGAAAGAATGGATGGAAACTAATCAAGGAGAGAAGTAACCTGTAATTAAGAAAAAAAAAATCCTAACAGTGAGAACAATTAACCAGTGGAACAGCTTGTCTTCAGAAGTTATGGGTGCTTCATAACTGGAGGTTTTTAAGAAGAAACCAGACAACCATGTCTGAAATGGTATAGGATCTCCTGCTTGAGCAAGGGGTTGGACTAGAAGACCTCCAAGCTCCCTCCCAATTCTATTCTGATTGATTTGCTTAGATATAGAAATGCTGTTAAGGATGTAAACTGACCCCAGGATTACTCTTGGATCTCAATCTCAAAGAGCCTTGATATTACAGTGGTTTGGTGCACCCTGTCATTAACACAGCTGCCTGCAATTTCTGCTGGTTCGAATCTGTCCAAGGCTCAAGGTTGACTCAGCCTTCCATCCTTTCTAAGGAAGGTGAAATGAGGACCCAGTTTGTGGGGGCAATAAGCTGACTTTGTATAAAATATACAAAAGAATGAAGGCTATTGCTTAACGCATTGTAAGCCGCCCTGAGTCTCCGGAGAAGGGCGGCATATAAATCAAATTAAAAAAAAAATGAGCATATAGAAAAGAATTAACTCCAAACTGCTTGTGAAGCCCACCTGCCTGATTTAATTCTAACCCTGATCCTTGCTTTGGAAATCTGAATATTGCACTTATTCTAGGATTAAAGTGGGAAAACCATACTATTTAATGGAACAGTTACATTGGAATGCATGTTGCCTCCATTATGGGATGAGAGATGAGATGAATGTTCTACAAAAAACAGCTACTGTGGTATCTTTATAATGTGGTTAACAAGAAATGAGATCAAGTTTAGCATAGGTCACTATTGTTAGATACACTTTTCATCTTTATGTATTTATATTCATTGAATTCACTAATAATAAAGAGCTGGTTGGCTTCCAAACTATATTTTTGATCAGTAAAATAATTTTGCACTGTTCTGTATGTAAAAATTTTTTAATGTGTCTTTCTTTTGCTTTTTCTGTTTATTTTTAAATTATACAACGTACAGTGAAATATTGTTTAAATGTGGCAAGTAGGCATTTCAACTAGATTTGCCATAGCAAATTATCTTGCTCTTGGAAAAGTAGGCCATTGTATCCAGCTATTGAATTACTATGTTTTCATAGTAGAGATTTTCATAGAGATTTCAAAAGGAAAAAGTTTCTCCTCACCAATATATCTAATATTTTGACAGACAAAATATATGTCTGCGTATGTCTAATCTAATGAAAAAAAGGGTGACATGATAGCAGTGTTCCAATATTTAAGGAGCTGCCACAAAGAAGAGGGAATGAACTTATTCTCCAAAGCACCTGAAGGCAGGACAACAAGCAACAGATGGAAACTAATCAAGGAGAGACCAACCTAAAAATAAGGAGGCATGTCCTGATAGTTAGAACAATTAATTAGTGGAATGGCTTGCCTTCAGAAGTTGTGTAGGTTTTCACATCACTGGAGGTGTTTAGAGAATGGACAACCATTTGCTGAAATGATATAGGATTTCCTGCTTGAGCAGACGTTGGACCAGAAGACTTCCAAAGTCCATTCCAATTCTGTTATTCACCAGCAATTTTGAGACTGAATATACTTCTGAACCAAAAATATATACAGAGATAGTTTGTGAAAGTGAAAGAAGCAAGAATGAGGCAAAACTACAACATTTTTTGGTCAAGCTGAGCAGTGACTGACCCAGTAAATGGTTTGTTTCACATGTCATACTAAGCCATAATGAGAAATGTTAGGGAACTGGTGAATCAAGCCTTTCTGGCTTGCAAACAATTGCTACTAGTTGGTGTAGCGCACTAGGTGAATCCATTTAGTGAGTCCAAATTTTTTTAAAAAATCAAAAGATTTGTGTGTCATTGATTTATATGAGGTTGGAGCTTGTCCTACTTCAGGAAAATGTCTGTGTCTTGGGGTGGTGGTGACCACAGAAAAACAATAACCTAACTTTGCTTAGTTAAATAGCTCATCAAATCATATAGCAATAGCACTTAGACTTATATAGTACTTTACAGCCCTCTCTAAGCAATTTACAGAGTCACCCTATTGCCCCTAACAATCTGGGTCCTCATTTTACCCACCTCGGAAGGATGGAAGGCTGAGTCAACCTTGAGCCTGGTGAGATTTCAACTGCCAAATTGCAGTCAGCTGGCAGTCAGCAGAAGTAGCCTGCAGTACTGCACTCTAACCACTGAACCACCTGGGCTCTATATAAAATCAGCCTCTGCCTTGAAGCCTACTATGATTATTAGGGTAATAAAAATCACATTAACCATCTGCCCTTTTTGGAAGAAGAGCAGAGGCAAAATATAACCAAGAAAACCAGCAGACAAAACCAATGTAAAGCCAAGGGCCAGGGATAAGCTATGGAAATGGTTTGGTTTGGTTTGGAAATGTTCAGACAACGTTCAGACAATTAGGACACCAAAGACGTAGTTTCAATTCACCTTACAGCACAAAAGTAATTAATTCCTACTTTTTATTCTTCCTTAAAAAAAAGGCCTCCCATGTGAGTCTTTAAAAAAGGGTACAACTGCTTTAGTACCCACATTAACTTGATTGTGCCTTAAAGCAGCCACCCTTGGAAAAAAAAAAGAGAGAGAGAGAGCTACTTTAATGATAATGGAAAGCGTTATGAGTTGTACTTCTTAGGAGTCAATTATAATTGGTGTGGGTAAAAGAGCCAGCTGTGGGTGAAAGTAGGTTACTTTATACTTGATCTAAGGCTGGACTGTAGCAGTAAACGGTATATAGAAATATAGTGTGCATTTCTTTTTATGTCTGTTTACTGTCAGGTAATGAACAGAAGGGGTGACTTATCTATGCACAGCCCTATTGATTCTAATCCTAAAATTTTCTTTTTAATGACTGTATTCAACATTTGGCTTTTAAAGCTTTTTGAAATTTGGGAGGTAACCCCAATTCTTTTTCAGAGATACATTAAAGAAAGCACTTAAGAATATCTAGCTGACCTTGACCAATAACCGAAAGCCAAGTGAATTCAGAAGTTATTAATACAGATAGACCTCGACTTTCAACCATTGGTTTAGGGACTGTTCAAAGTTACAATGGCACTGAAAAGAGTGACTTATGACATTCACAGGAATCAAGGTTGACTCCTGTGGCATCATGCCTTGAAGAGGAAATTTGTCTGCTAGAAAATAATTATTTCAAAGAGTGATGTAAGTATTGAGTTTGTCAAAAAAAACCTGTAGAATATATTCCTCTATGCCAGGGGTGTCAAACTCACGGTCCATGGGCTGGATGCATCATGCACTGGCCATGCCAGGGGTGAAATCCAGCAGGTTCTGACAGGTTCTGGAGAACTGGTAGCAGAAATTTTGAGTAGTTTGGAGAACCGGCAAATACCACCTCTGGCTGGCCCCAGAGTGGGGTGGGAATGGAGATTTTGCAGTATCCTTCCCTCAGGAGTGGGGAGGGAATGGGGATTTTGCAGTATCCTTCCCCTGGAGTGAGGTGGGAATGGAGATTTTGCAGTATCCTTCCCCTGCCACACTCACCAAGCCACGCCCACTAAGCCACACCACGCCCACCAAGCCATGCCCACAGAACTGATAATAAAAAAAATTGGATTTCACCACTGGGCCATGCCCACCCCCGGTTTAGCAAAGGGGGAAGGGAAATCACGATATGTCACATGTCAATAATGTGACACCGCAAGTTTGACACCCTACCCTGCTCTATTCTTTCTTATCATATTTTTTTTCCTGACTGTACAGTGAGTTTTTCATAATAAACAAAATATTTTTAAATGCATTTGTCTTAAAGAATAGATTTAAAAAATGGAGGGGGTAGAGAGAAGAGATGGCTTACAAGTACAATATAATTAACTAAGTTTAGTGTTAAATGTTCTGCAACTTGAGAATGTAAGCCTTCTTGGGAGGCACCATGTATAATAAATAAGAGCTGACAGAATAAAATGATCCTTTAAAGTTTACTGCGGCAATCCAGTTCACCTGTTGTTTCCTTCCCCATTTCCTTTTTAATTTCAAGGCATCTGTTTCTTTAATTAAGAATTCATTTTTGTAACAAAATTAATCCACCCCCTACACCAGAACATTAAGTGCAATTCTAGTTAGTGTCATTAACTTTTAGACTTTAATATTCAGTGCAGAGACTTCTAGAAAGCCTGTGTATGTTTTAAACATTACATATATTTATGGGTGATTGCATTTATTTAAGACCCTAGAGCATGCTACATTGAAACGCTGGATTCTAAATCATTTTCCTCCTGTAGGTCACTGAAAACCTGTTTCATACCAATCTTCCAGTACAAAGAATGAATTTATCAGCATTAATTAACACATCAAGCTCAATGTTATTAACTTTTCTGAACCACTTATGCCAAGGTTTCCTGCTAAGAATTCAGATTTGCTTCATTTAAACAAATAACCAAGACTGTCAGTACACACCTCTGGTATTTATCCCAATGTGCATTTCATTTTCCTTCTGAAGGAATATGGTTTCAAAAATGCAAAACATTAATCTAATCCGATATGATATGATATAATATGATGATATGATAATAATATAAACAAATAAAATAACATAATAATAAAAAGGAGTAACAGAAAAAAAGAAAGAAGAAACAGAGAAAGAAAATAAAGAATAATAAAGGAACATAGTGGAATCTGGTGTTTTGTGTATAAAGCAGAACGTATCTATAAATGAAGGCAAATATATGTGTCCCAGAAAAATGTTGCAGGATCCAGTCTGGGTCAGTCACCAGGACCAGAAGTTTTGTCTTCTGAGCTTTCAGGCTCATGCTGGAGTCTATATCTCCAGTGAAGTTCCCTGAAGATGGGCTCCAGCATGAGTCCGAAAGCTCAGAAGACAAAACCTCTGGTTCTGGTGACCAACCCAGATTGGATCCTAGAACATGCCTATGCAAACCAAAACTTACCCTCTATCTCATCTGAAATCTTCCACAAAATTTCCTGTCTTAAGCACCTAGAAAATATGTTCCTAAATGCCCCAACATATTGGGGAGAGGAGTAACATATTGTGTTTCATTATAGAGATAATTTGTGGTTACCAAGTGAAGCTATGTTTCAATAGCATTTCAGTTCCACATTTGTCCAAATTTGTAAAGTTTGTTGTAACATCCTGCAGTAACTAGAAACAGGAAGTGTCAGATCATAGGAAGACCAACACAATTTGTCTAACACAAGCAAGTAGTGGGGGGGGGGGAGTTATAGCTGACTTTAAGCTTGAGTTGCCAACCCAGAAATCAACCAAGTGGATATATATTTTGGGACACAGGGAAAAGAGAGAAGAGAACATGTGCTACAGCTTTCTATAAACTCTCACAATCTCCCAGTCCAATTTAATGGGCATTTTACTAAGATGCAAAAAAATAAAGGAAAAGTTAACCAATTAAAACTCTGGGAATCCTTTAAGTGAAGATAATTAAAGCATAAAGATTGATAATGTCAAAACCTACGAATTAACTGTATGAAATTTCCTCTATATAAGAAGGTGTGCTGACAATTAAGTGACATCCAAACAAGGTTGTTTGGATATATAGTATGATCAAGAAAGTTATCAATCAATTGCAGGTGTCAGTTCAGCCTTAATGGTGACCACATTTCATCTGGCTTCCAGTTCTTGCATGCAGAATTCTTTCTCCTCAAAGCAGAGTGGAAAATGAAAATTGAACTTGGAGTCCATTAAAGAGCAAAGGGCTGGAGGCAATTCCATCTTTAAATGTAAGCATGAACTATTGGCAGGTCAAGCAAAATTTGGATGCAGAGTGAAAATGGTCAAAAGAGGCTACAGATGTAAAATTTCTCTCTGTGTGAAATTTTTTTTTACAGTTTTTTTTTTAATTCCTTCAGCTGAGGATTGATATTGGGAACCAAACCAAAACAGACCTGGAGTAATACAGAAGAGAGGAGAAGAAAGCCAACACATAGACACCAGTTGGAGAAGATAGATGGGCTGCTGCCAGTTCAGACTGGCAATCAGTAGTTGCGACTTGCGGGTGGGCCCGCCCGGGGTGGGGCCCGCCCGCCCACCCACCCACCCACCCGGGCGCAATCCCATTCTATATTGCTGTGTTGTTTGACGCCCAGGGGTGGGTTCTACTTACCTTTACTACCAGTTTGCAGCAGGGCTGCACGCTCACTCTTCTGCGCAGAAGCATTTTCATGATGTCAGGGTCGGTGGGTGGAGCCTCCCGCCAGTTTTACTATCAGTTCTACAGAAACAGTGTGAACCAGGGGCAACCCACCACTGTTGATGCCACAAGCGGATGGCACACACGTGTGGTGCGCACGCGTGAATTCCCATGTTTTTTGACGCTGTGTGCATACAATGCACACACTCACATTTCCAGTGCTGGGCGAACCGGTTGTTACGGTATGTGACGCCCACCTCTGGGGTAGATGACCAACTAGGAAGGCCTCAGAACAGTAGGATTGAGGCAGCAATAGAAACAGAACTCATCCTCACCTCCCATTGATGAGAAGAGAGAAGGGGAATTATGTAGAATTCCCTATTAAGTTTCTGCAACCTTCTAATCCCAATTTTTGAGTGTTTAACCAATATTTAAATACCTTCTAACTATTTTTGAAGGATATATCCTCATGGCAAGGCTGAAGTCTCATTCCCCAGATGATTATGGAGGCAGCCTAAAGCCATATGTTCCACTGTTAAAAGTATTTTTTTTTTTGCCTAGCAATATCATATCTAGTCTGCAAACTACTAGATGGCAGCAAAGAGCTAGAGTTATTTATATCTCTTTGCTGCCATCAAGAGATTATCTTGAACTTCACAGCATAGGTATGTATAGGTAGCCCTCGATTTACAACCTTTCACTTAGTGACCGTTCAAAGTTACAACAGCCCTGAAAAAAGTGACTTATGACCATTTTTCACATGTACGACCATTGCAGCATCCCTGGGGTCACATGATCAAAATTTATTTGCTTGACAACTGGTTCATATTCATGACCGTTGCAGTGTCCCGGGGTCATGTGATCACCTTTTGTGACAGTCTGAGAAGCAAAGTCAATGGGAAACACTTAACAACTGTTCAGTGAGCAATTTAATTGCAGTGATTCACTTAACAACTGTGGCAAGGAAGGTCATAAAATGGGGCAAAGCTCACTTTATACCAGTCTTGTTTACCAATAGAAATTTTGGGCTCAATTGTGGTTATAAGTCAAAACTACCTACATCTAACCTACTGTATTTTTCGGAGTATAAAACGCACTGCAGTATAAGACACAGCTTAGTTTTTGGGGAGGAAAATAGGGGAAAAAAAATCTGCCTACCGGGTATTCATCTGGGTAGCGTACTTAGTCTGGTCAGCTTCAGCACACTAGTTTGGTGTTCTTTATCTCCTGCTTGGGGATAAAAAGCAGCTTCTAAAGCACAGCTGATCTTTGGAGAGAGAAGCAATGAGAAAAGCAGGCAAACCACGGAAATCGCTTCACTCGCTAGCGCCTCGTTAGGGCTGAAAAAAAGCTTCACAGCTGAGAGTCAGAGGGAGCAGGCAAACCACGGAAATCGCTTCAGACACTAGCACCTTGTTAGGGCTGAAAAAAAAGCTTCGAAAAAGCTACATTCGGAGTATAAGACGCACCCAAATTTTCAGCCTCTTTTAGGAGGGAAAAAAGTGCATCTTATACTCTGCAAAATAGGGTAAGTAATCCTATGCTTGCTCTTAGATCTGATTTGTTTTGTTAAGTTTAGTGCCTGCGCTCTTGGGCAGCCCAATTGGTTGTACGGTAGAATAAATATGTGGGAGACATGATGAATTCAGGTCATATAGCTCAGGAGTCCCCAACCCCAGGGCTGCATCCCACTACTGGGCTGCGGCCTATTCACAATCAGGCCATGGGCCAGTGCACACATGTGTGCATGAAACATGACTCACAAGAGCGGTGGGCCAGCATACACACATGTGCAACTCGACTTGCATGAATAGCAGGCTGGTACACACACACATGCGACTCAACTTGTAGTTTAGCTGTGTGTGTATGCACGTGCGTGCTGGTCTGCCGTTCATGTGAATTGAGACGTGTGCCTGTGTATCAGACTGCCATTCATGTGGCCCAGTTCTCCTCTCCCCCCCCACACACACAGATGGGCCGCTAAGCCGCAAAGGTTGGGGACCACTGATCTACTCACTCCTTTTGACCTAAAAGAAAATCCTCCTTAATGTAATAGCCTGATTATGTTATGCCCATTGTGCAGAACCTGTTAATATCATTTCTAACAAATATCATTAAGTGGGCAACAGCTGATATCACTATAGCTACTGATTCAATAGGAAAATTAAGTTATTTCTATCCCTGTTGTATTGATAAAAACTGTCCACCCTCAAAAAGGTGATTTGCCCTGGGACAGAAATGTTTATTGGATGTGGTAGTTGAGCTGGTTAATAGTCTGATGTGGAGGTTGTTTTTTTTATTGCTTATGTGTTCTTAAATCATGCTATTCTTGCTGGGTTCTCTTTTGACTTGTGTATGCAGACTGATTCTGAAACTTGCTCTGCATTTGCTTATCAAGGGCACAGCACATTCTTCTCCTGGCATCTCATTTTTCCCAGCATGTGGATTCAAAACAGATTTCCCGCAGAGTGCTATCTTAATCAGAAAGGTAGCACTTGAGGGCTTGATTTCTACTAACAAGTCACCTTGGACAGCACAGACCTGGCGAACCTTTAATGTTTTACTTCAACTCCAAAAAAAGAGAGAAAACTTGGGAGGTTCAGATGTAAATTAAAATGCTAGAAGTTTCACCTTAAAATGCATTTATTTTGTCCTGCGTAACTGGTAAAGGCTCATTTTGTGATCTGCTAAAACTGGGGCATGGGAAGCTGTACTGTCAATTCTATTTTCCAAACATCGGCTTTGAAATAACACTTTCAATTTTCAATTTCAATTTTGCCTGGCCTTATATTTTAAGGTTTAAAACCTAATAATGGGTTGGTAGGCCAATATTTTCCCATTGTGCAAATAGTGAATTGCATGCTGATTGTTGTGGTCTTCCAGCAGCCTGCGGAGCTGGCAGCGGAGTCGGATGGTGAGGAGGCTGGGGGGAACATGGGCCAGTCCTGGAGTCTGGGGAAGGCCCGGACAAGAGCTCTGTGTCAGAGGCAGAGGTGGGCCCAGGGCCATCTGGGAGTGATGCACGGACTCTGGAGCCTGCAGAGTCGGACAGCAAAGAGGCAGAGGAACAGGACGAGCCTGTTCCTAGTACGCATATGCTGCCAGAAGGCATGAACAGTTAAAACAAAAGGGATGACTCGGGAGTAAGGCCTGGAGATGATTGGCCGCTCCCATAAGGCTTAAAAGAGGAGCAAAGGCACGTGGGCACTTTGCAGGAAAGCAACGTTGTTAATTCTGTTCCCAGTCAGCATCTCTGTTTGATTCTGGACTCTGTGTGACTTTGCCAAATAGGTCTTTGGCAGAGTGTCAAGGGAGATAAAGGTTGGTGATTATCCCAAAGGACTTCTCCCAAAGGACTTTTTGCAACTAATTGGGACTCAGCTGTGAATGAATGTAATTCACAGCTATTGCAATAAAAGAGATTTTTGGGACTACTCGTGTGTTTTAATAACTCAGGAAGCCTACTAACTTAGGCAGTAGCTGGCCTAATGACACCGAACAGGACCATTAAAAACTTTAGGGATTAACCCCTTGGAGAAAAATTCAGCATTGTAGATGTATCAGATTTAGCTGAACTTCAAAATGAATAGGACTATTTTGGAAAAATACAAGAAATAGATAATTAGATTTCTTGTATTTTTTGTAAAAATACAAGAAATAGATAAATGAAAATAAGATTAGAGTCCAAAGAGATCTAAAGGTATATTTTACAGACTTTTGTACTTGAACTGGAGCATCATATGAACACAGTCTTTCCATATAAAAGCCTGTGATGGTGCAGTGGTTAGGATGTAGTATTTCAGGCTAACTCTGCCGACTGCCAACAGTCTTTTCACCGGCTCAATGTTGACTTAGCATTCCATCCTTCCAAGGTTGGGGACAATATGCTGATTCTGTAAACCACTTAGGGCTATAAACCACTATGAAGTGGTATATAAGTCTAAGTATTGTGGCTATTACATTGTAGAAGTTAGTGGGGTGATGCACATTCAAGTCCATATGCAAACAAACAATCAAACCCAGAGAACATCAACAACTCCACCATTAGGTTCGTGACTTTAGGGAATGACTTTTGTATCTCTAGAGATCTTTGTCACTGAATAACTTGGTTAGCTTGAATAACATTCTGCTAACTTGGTTGATCATGTATGAGTTTAGACAGAGCAATCTATGCTCCAGTAAAGTCTCATCTAAGTTACTGCATTGTATTTTATAAGGGGCTGCTCCTGAAGATGCAGCTACTCGCCATCTGCAACTATTTCATAAGGCAGTGGCTAATTTTCTGTCAAAAACAATCATCTTATTGCCCTAACTTAAGATGTTACTGATGAATTCTAAGCAAGAGGCTTCTGAGAACCAACCTTCCTAAATAACTTTCATGAGTATTGTGTACTAAGGTCTACCAAGGATCCTTTCTTCTTTCTCTTTTGTTGGGGATAATAAATTCTATACATTTTTTTTTGTGCTGAATACACAGCTCCCCAAATCCTCACTAAGCACAATGGTTAGTGCTAATGACTGCTTTATTCATGGACAAGGCCTGGCTATTGATTCACCCAGGTTGTTGTGGTTTTAACTGCTCAGTCATGTCCGACCCTTGGCGACTCTATAGGCAGGTGCTCTCCATGCTACCCTGTCAAGCACAGCTTCTTTCAATTGTTGGATGTTCATATTTGTACCAGCTTTGATGGTATCAAACCAGTGAGGGGTTTTTTTTTGCCTTCCCCTTCTTCTTGTTCCACTAAGCCAGCGGTTCTCAACCTGGGGGTCGCGACCCCTTTGGGGGTCGAACGGCCATTTCGCAGGGGTCGCCAAAGCCCTCTCTCGCCCCCCCCTTCACTCACCCTCACTCTCTGCTCTGTTGGATCGCCGGCCGTTCGCTTACCCCGCCCACTCTCAATCTATTGCTGCCTCCGATGGCTAGAGGAAAAAAAAAACTTCAAATTCATGCCGCGGGGCTTCAAAGGGCCACCCTAGAGCCAGTGGTGCAGCCGAACCGTTTGTTAAATTTCTGGCTTGTCCCGCCCCGCCCCTGGGTGAGGGGCAGGGGAGCCAGCAATTTAACAAATGGTTCGGTGCTTTTTTGTAATTTTATTGGCCCGTGGAGCTTCAGCATACGCTAATTAGCCCTTGCTTAGATCGGCTCCTGACCCCCAGCTGATTTGCTCTCAGCTGTTTTGCTCAGGGCTCTCCTGCTTGCTTGGAAAGAGTGCTGATTTTTTCCCCCCTATCTATGCTTAAAAACAAAACTGAAACTGCTTTGCTGTTGCTGCAACTTGGAAAATTAGGCAGGCAGATTTCTTTTCTTTTTCCTCACCAAAAAAGGTAGGTGCAAACAACAGGAAATTTAGGGAAAAAGAGGTGATTTTAAAACACAAAAGAAAAAAAGTTCTATTTTACTAGGGAATTGTAATAATTGAGATACTATTAATTGTATATTGTATAGAAAGCAGAAATGGTTAAGTTGTGGTTTGGAGGAATATATGGGGGAAATTATTTGGTTTATTATTATTGGTAAATATAATTAATTGATTTGTAAGAAATTGGATTGCATGGAAATAATTGGAACATTCATGTTCATATTGATTAATATACAAAAAAGGTAGTTATATAACTAATTGATTTATATTAAAATGTTGAATTTATATTAAACAACTGTAATATTACATAATTAACCAATGTGAGGATGGACATAAAAATAGATGACAATGGGAAGGGGTATAATATAGAATAGAAGGGAAAAATTGAATTTGATTAAGATTAGAGATAAGGATGAAGGGTAATATTGGTTTTTTACAAAAATAGATGAGGAATAAATATGGCAAAAAGGAAATATAGAAATTGTAAATTTAATTGAAATGACTAAACACTGTTTAAATTTATGAACCGGCCAAATACTCTGTTCAAAGAAAATACATTGTATGTTTGTATGTGTGTTTCTAATTATTGTTATTTATTCATATTTGTTCTCTTTTATTCTTTAAAGTTTAACAATTCATTCTTTATCTTAATATCTTTATATTTGTTTGGGGTTGGCTTTCTTCCCTTTCATCTTTTTTATTGTACAGCAATCTTTCTCCTCAAACCTACCACCTCTCTCTTTTCTTTCCCTCTTACTTTCTCTTCCTCCCCTCTTCTTCTCCTCCCTACTTCCTCTTCCTTTCTCCTTCTCCTCCTCTCTTCCTCCCTCTCTTACCCTCACTCCTACTCTAATTTCCATTCCTTCATCCCTCTCTATTGCTGTATCCTTTAATGCATATGGACTACTCAGAGGGCTGAAAAAGTTATTTTTGACTGGTCCTCACACTTTTGACCAGTCCTCGAACTTACAACTGTCCTCACATTTTACGTTTTTGCCCTATCTTGTCACCATGGTGAAGAGAAGCAGTTGTGAAATGAGTGACATGGTTGTTAAGAATACTGCACGGGCATAAATGTGAGGATGGTCATAAGTGTGAGGACCAGTCAAAAGTGCGAGGACCTGTCAGAAATGACTTTTTTCAGCCCTCTGAGTAGTCCCTATACACATAGCCATGGCCACCCGGTCACATGACCAGCTAGCCACGCCCACCCAGTCACATGACCTCCAAGCCATGCCCACAAAATAAGCCACGCCCACAGAACCAGTAATAAAAAAATTTAGAACCCACCCCTGGTTGGGGGTCACCACAACATGAGGAACTGTATTAAAGGGTCGCGGCATTAGGAAGGTTGAGAACCACTGCACTAAGCATTCCTAGCATCATTGACTTCTCCAATGAATTTGCATGCATGACATGGCCATAGTAAATCAGATGTAGTCTTGTGATTTTGGCTTCTAGTGATGTATCTGGTTTTATACAATTCAGCACCTCTCTGGTTGTTTTGGCTGTCCATGGTTTACACAACTCACACAGGAAGAAGCTACTAATTGTAACATAACTATGTTTTATATTCTAGTATACTTTTCGGTGTTCGAGTTTATTTATTTTACAAACTGTTATCTCACTTTAAGCTCTGTGTTTAATTCTAAAAGGATTTTAATAACAAATATATGTTGGAGAGTTATAAAGATATGTATCTACAAACATACAGCATTGAATACTCACCTTATTAAATATGATTATCTCTTTTGATATTACACCGCAGCTCAAATAATGCATTGTGCATGATATTCCATCTCAACATGACTTTTTTTTTTAAAAAAAAGGAAAACTGAGAATAGCTTAAAACCTCATTCCGATATCTTGCCTCCAGCACGTAGATTTCTGTATAATTTATGCCTAAAGTCAGACAGTCCTGCTATTTAATATGTTGAAATCTCTAAATCTTTGGTGGCAGATGGGTGGTATATTCATCCACATGAAAATGCAGAATAAATAAAATGTGCTGCAAACTGTAGTAAATTTCTATGGAACGTGCATCTTTGCTACTGCCGGTTATGCGCATGCAATATATTGTTCTGGCTTTAGAAATGAGTTGTTTTCATTGAAAACATGACTCCAAGTTAATATCCCTTTCGACTTTCATCAAAAACTAAATTTCCAACTTGCTACTTAGGATAGAAATTTCCATGACTCATTTCTATTTTGGTAAGGAATAAATGGAGAAAAATACAACCCAGCCACAATGTTGATGAATTAAGAAAATGAAGCTGTCCAGAAGCCAATCTCTGTTCTAATCAGGCTGGCCATAAAGGGATTACTGTGTAGCATAGCAGCAGAGCCAGTGAAAACACTAATAAAGAAAACTGGAGACAATGGACATTAAGGGAACATGGAAAGAACCTAGAAAGGAAAGGAAGTCCAAAGGAAGAACTTATTTGTACTAAATGAAGAGCATGGGTTGGTTTGTTTGCTTCCATATCACATCCTCTGAGAATGTCTGGCTGCCATTCCACGTATCTAAAAGCCCAGTGGTGAATTTTAAGGACAGTTATAAACTATAAGTTAACCAGGAGCTCTAAAGTTCCAAAAGTGAAAAGAAATTTTTAAAAAACCCTAATAAATTATTCTCTACTTACTTTACCTCACCTCCACGTACGATCGTAAAATGTCTCGGAACTAGAGTAAATGACTACTCTGTTTCCTACAGAATAAGACATCCCCTGATAATAAGCCCAATCGGGCTTTTGAAACAGGGGTGAAATCTAAAATTTGTTACTACCAGTTCTATGGGCGTGGCTTAGTGTGGGGGGGGTAATGTGACTGGGTGGGCGTGGCCAACTTTTTTTTTTACTTTTAAAAGCATTTTTTCCGCCGAAGAGGTTGTAGAAAAAATGCTTTTAAAAGTTAAAAAAAAAACAGCCTCTGATGATCACGCGGCTCAGCTGGGCATGGGGAGGATGCAGCGATTTTTGCTACTGGTTCTCTGAACCACTTGCCGATCGGATGATCTGGTCCGAACCGGGAGCATTTCACCCCTGTTTTGAGTGCGTGGCAATAAGGCCAAGCGCTTATTTCAGGGTTCAAAAAAATAAAAAATAAAACAGGGTCTTATTTTTGGGGAAACACAGTAGTTGTTTAACCCCATGGAGATGCACCTCAGATGCTATTTCATGCCTTAATTTGTATTGTTTTCAAATTTAGCTATTTGGATCTAGAAGAAATAGCTGGTCTGAAATCAGGTGAATATTATTATTGCAAGAAAAAAAAATCAATAGAAAATGTTCAGTAAATTTTACCACATCCTAAAATTGGCCTAAATCAGATGTAGGAGACCTGGTACCTACTTTATGCATTGGACTGCAAATTCCATTAACCTTAGCAGCCTAGATAACCGTTGGAGTTGCAACCTAAAACATATATAGGACATCGGGTTGCCTTCTAGTACATGAATTTATTTCCAATGCATTAAGAGAAGATCATAGACTTCAAATTGTATTCTATAACAGAACAATTATTTTAAAGTGGGTTGATGCAAAGCTATATTTGTTTTTAGCAGAAGCATTATCACTGTGCAATTGCTATTGTAAGAAAAAGGAATAATTACATTGTCTTCCAAGGCTAAGTCAAATTTGGGGGATTAAAATCAAGATTTCAGCATGAGAATTAAACCCTCAGCTCAGTAGTGGAAGATGTACATTGTGTGAAGGATTTCATAAGGTTCATCGTCAACTTCAGGGTAGGACTGAGAAAATTTAAGAGATCTCCTACCATCATTTCTATTGATACTGAAACAAATGGACCAATAGTATGAGGCAGTTGTCTTTCTTTCTTACTTACTTACTTACTTACTTACTTACTTACTTACTTTCCTTCTTTCTTTCTTTCCTTCTTTCTTTCTTTCTTTCTTTCTTTCTTTCTTTCTTTCTTTCTTTCTTTCTTCTTATTTATTTATTTATTTATTAAATTGATATGCTATCTATCATACTATTAAGCGACTCTGGGTGGCTTACAATGCCATAAACCATAGAACAAAACAATTAAAACATTAAAAATACTAAAATATTGGGCATTGAACCATTGTGTAGATGGGTGGGGATGAGATCTTCTACTAATCCCCTAGCCACCTCTAAAATGGGTCAGCCCCATCGGGGCTCCAAGCAAATCGGCAGAGCCAAGTTTTCAGGATCTTTCAGAAGGCCAAAAGGTTAAGGGGTGGATCTCAGAATATCAGAATTACAGAGTTGGAAGGGATCATGGAAGCCTTCTAGTTCAACCTCCCTGCTCAAAGCATGAGACTCTGTACTATTTCAGACAAATGGTTGTCCGGTTTCTTCTTAAAGGTCTCCATTGTTGGAGCCCCCACAACTTCTGAAGGCAAGCCATTCCAATAATTGATTGTTCTTGCGGTCAGGTAATTTCTCCTTAGTTCTCACCTCAAGGGGAATGATATTAAATCTCACCTGAAGGGAAATGATATTCCAAAAATGTTAAGATAGAATTTAGCATGAATGTGCTTTAGTTTAACTTGCTACCCCACTTGATGTTTTGGAGTGATGATACCATCTCTGCCATAGGTGGGTGATTAGTTGTCCTGGAGATCAACATGGTGATGGGGACGCAGAATTAAAGCCTATATTTCCTGAGGCCACGAACCAGTTTTGATTCCCCCATAGTTTTTAGTAATAGACTTCTTGTGACTGTTTTTCAACCCTTAACCTACTGTATTCTTGATATAATCTACTACTCATCTGTGTTTCTGCCAATGACATGTTCTTTCTCTTGGCACTAAAACGAGCATAAACATTTGTGGTATCACAGCCATTCAGCCAGCAGTTGTGGGTCTGAAGAGTTAATGTAGTCTGTTGCTATGCTTTAAGTAGTCTAAGATTGTAAAATTGATTGGAATATATATATAGATAGATAGATATTGTGATTCCTTCAGTGAACTGATACAGTCTGGTATTAAAATCAATGTAATGGAACAGGTGAAGAAAAATAATTTGTTCTGTTTTGTTCATTGCTAATATGAAGGTAATGCTTTGGAGAGGCTTTGTTAAAAATCCAATTTTATAAGGCTACGGTCTTTGCTGCACTTTTACTTTCTTCAAGCTTAACAGCTGCTCTGAGCCTTTAGATTTGTTTATTGTTAGAAGAGAAAATGAACTCTCCCATCACTTCTTAAAGCGGGTGATCATATCACTAAGAATGTTGCCATGGGCAGAGAAAAAGAAACCAAACAGCACATCTCAGACTTGTTCCATTTACTGTTTCTGGAGAAAGCAAGTAGCAGAACATTGCAACTACATTTAGCTTAAGGGAAAGTCAGGAAGAACACAACACTGAGATGAATTTCTGGGAAAGACATATTAAACTTCATATTGTAAAACATGCACAGCATGTATGATGATGATGTTATCCATTCAGTCATGTCCAACTCTTGGCAATTGTTTGGCCAGGTCTCTCCATGTCTTCTGATTGTGCACTACTTTGAGTTCTTCTACACTCTGTCTGGTGTCAACTTCTGATGGTGTCCAGCCACCTTGTTCTTGGGCAGCCTCGTTTCCTTTTACCACTAATTTTTCCAAACATAATCATGATTAGATCGGTGCTCCTTTTGAATATATATGAACTCACCTTTAAAACAGAAGGATGTCAAACAAATGATTTGTTTGACATCCTTGATCTTTCTTGATCCTTGACAACCTTGATCTCTCTAAAGTTAGCTGTGCTATCCTCTTAATGAAAGCAGTAGATCTTAAATTTTATCTTTATGTGAGAGAGATATGTTCAAATCTGTAAAATAAACTGGGCTGGAAAAAGAGATTCCATGTCTACGTATGGACTTGAAATTGAGTCTCTAGGATCCAATCCAAGTCGGTCACCAGGACCAGAGGTTTAGTCTTCCAAGTTTTCGGTCCTGTGCTAGAGCGCGTCCTCAGCAAACTTCTCTCTCTCTCTCTTACCAGAATGTGAGAGAATGTTCTGGGAAAAGAGAAGTTCCTGAGGATGGACTCAAGCATGAATCTGAAAGCTTGGTAGACTAAACATCTGGTCCCGGTGACCAACTTGGATTGGATCCTGCCACATTATCCTGGGACACATATATTTGCCTTCACTCTTGAAATTGAGTCTCTTCAATATTCAAGCAACATCCTCAACTATTTTTAACATCATTTTTACTGTAACATTACTACTTTTACAGAAAAGGTGGATTAAAATTTTATGAAAATGATATATGTGTACATATTAATAATAATAATAAAAGATTTCTATTATGATGATTCAGGTTCAGGTATGCTAAGTCTTCTCCCACCCATGGAACCTTCCGAATGACTTTGTGTCCTTCATTATCTCTCAGTCCAACTTGCCCAAGGGGAAATTGGAAGGAGGAGACTGGCTGAATTTACTACTTTGAGCATCTGATTTAAAGGCAGATGATACATCTAGAGAATAAATCAAACAAGTTGAATAAACAAGAAGAATGTGCACTTTGGTCTTCTTCTGGCATCCAATTATGTTTAAAATACTTAGGAGCTTAAAGGTGCTTTGGTTGAAAATTGGAGTGTTACACAGGATTTTATACTCTGCAAGAAGATTCTTTAATGAGCACTGTCAGGTAATCCAGCTCTTCAGAGATTCAAATATTCTGAGATGATATGCAAAGAAAGTGTGCATCTCCAAATGATGGATTATCTAAACGCTGAGTTTTAAAGCAAGGAAACTGCTTAAAGAATACATTGAATCAAATCATACTATGGGCTGAAGCCCCCAGGAAACCAGTGGCATTAACTGAAAATTCTAAACAATTGCCAAAGTTTTGAAATGAGATTCTGAAATATAACTTTGCCTTCATAAATTTTTATAGTGTCATGAAAAAGTGATATCACTATAGCTCAAAACCTTTCTCTTCGATGGGATTTATTTCAGCAGGGAACCGAGATGACCTTGCCATCTTCTCTAAGATGATGTGATGGTTAAACCATTTTTACAGTCTACATATGTAGACGGTAGATTTTATGGGAAATGACAAAAGTCGAAAACTTGTGAGCCAGAGTTTAAATGAAGCTTATTTATAGGGCACAACATGGCCTTTTCCATCAACAGAGCAGAGATGGATAGAGGATGTTGCCAGCTTTCCTTGAACAAATTTTCTAAAATATATCATAGAGAGGGTGGAGATTGTTTCAAATGCTAATTTTCTGCTGAGCTATACCCACATCTATACAGGGGAATTTATAAGGGGAAAAATGCCATAAGGTTAAGTGACGTTTCATCATAATCTTATACCTTCCCACTTCAGTGCTATATATATATAAAGAGAGAGAGAGAGAGAGAGAGAGAGTTGCCTTTAAAAAAAATTCTGACATTGGAAGAGAGAGAGTCCTGTGCGTTTTATTCTCTCTTCCCCCTTCCTCCCTACTAATCCTGTAGTTAATCTTGGTTTTCTCTACAGTAATTGTAAAAGGGACTTTGGTCATCAGATCAATTATTAATACTTATTTGGCGTATGATGAGAATATGACAGAAGAGAAGTAAACATATACAGTAATGGCCCAAATTGTGAAAACCTTTTGGGAAAAGTGTATTTTTGAGGTTTGATGGCTAATAACACCACTTTTTGGGGGGATTTTCAAGATAATCATATTCCACTGCTGGAATGGCCTGTGAATGGCCCAAACCTTAACCAGGGGTGAAATCTACTTACCTTCCTTACCAGTTCAGAAGTGCACGCACCACGCACATCCGCTTGCTTTGCTCGCATGTCACATGTGCATGCAGACCCTCTGCGCATGTGCAAAACCTTATGCGCATGTGCAGAGTGTAAAAAACACATTACTTCCTGGTTAAAACCAGGAAGTAACGACACCCGGGCAGGTGGATGGAGCCTTGTGCCACTATTGCTACCGGTTCTCCGAACCACCTGCCACAATCGCTACCGGATCGCCTGATCCAGTCTGAATCAGGAGCATTTCACCCCTGACCTTAACCCAATTGAAAATCTATGGAGCCGACTAAAGAAACTTATTAGTCAGAAGCAACCCAGCAATAAAACCCAGTTAATAGAAGCAATTATTCAATCTTGGTTTCACATTATAACAGCTGCAAAACTAAAAGACCTGGTTCACTCCATGGGAAGACGTTATAAGGCTGTAATTCATGTTAAAGGTTACCCAAATAAATATTAACTGACATGATAATATTTGTATATCTCATTTTTTCTATGGTGATAATTTTTGTATGTTTCATTTTTGCTATGGTGACAATTTTTGTATATCTCATTTTTTCTACGTGTTTCACTTTTCTTCTTTATACTGAAACTGCTATTCTAATAGCAAATCTTTCATAAAAGTTATTGCATTACATTCTTGATTAAATTATCTTTCCATTGATATATAATTTTATGGTACTACTCCAAAAAAAAAAAAAGTGGTGTTATTAGCTAGTTTTAGAAAATACACTATTCCCAATTTTCCACAATTTTGGCCACAACGATGGCTTCTCTGATTATTCTGTTGTTAAAGTGTTCAGTTTTGGTGATAGTTCTGGTCTTTTTAGGTTGGTAATGTTATTTCTTTGGAATCCATTGGATGTTAGTACGTCAGTGAGAGTGTGTAGTTCGGATTTTCTACACACTCTCACTAAAGTACTAACCTCCAATGGATTCCAAAGAAATAACATTACCAACCTAATCCAAAAAGAAACCCTCACTAAAATCCAAGACAGAGAACAAGAAAACGGCAAAGCCCTCCTCCCATACATAAAAGGCACCACAGACAGAATCAGCAAGATCCTCCACAAACACAACATCAAGACAGCATTCTGCACAAACCGAAAAATATCCACCATCCTAAGAAACCCCAAAGACAAAGTTGAGTTAGAAAATCAAGGAGTATATGAAATCCCATGCACCGCCTGCCCCACCACATACATCGGACAAACCAACAGAAGAATAAATGCACACATTGAAGAACACAAGAACTCAGTCAGAAAAGAGGAACCAACTTCTTCCCTGGTCCAACACCTCAAAGCCACAGGATATGATATTGACTTTAAAAAGACCAGAACTATCGCCAAAACTGAAGACTTTAACAACAGAATAATTAGAGAAGCCATCGAGATAGAAAAACGTCCATACAGCATGAATAAATGAGATGATACCTCCCGCCTACCAGCCATTTGGAAACCCGCCCTTATTGACAAATGAGTCCCTAACACAAAGAATGACACCAGACCCACACTCACGAAAACCACACAGGATGACACCACCACACATCCACGCAAAAAGCAAACCCACACTGATGAGGCATGACCACAAACCAGAAGCCAGACCACAGCTGCATCATTAGCCACTTTAAACCCCTCCAATCCATGCATGAAGCAAACTGACACCCACCATGGAGATGTGGCACGACCATGAACGTGAAGCCAAACAACAGCAACGCAGCTCACCAGCTCAGGTCCCCCTGCTACTCAGACTAACCCAAGCACAACCAGGCCCCCACCTAAGCAGAGCACACCCCCATCCAATCAGAGCACAGCTAACCCCCCATCCAATCAGAGCACAGCCAAACCCCCAACCAATCAGAACACACCTCCACTCAATCAGAACACAGCCAAGCTCCCACCCAATCAGTTCACACCCCCACTGGCAGTTAAAAGGAAGAAACAGCTGTGATCACACACATTGCTCCTAGAAGCACGAAGCCGAAAACACCAGTCTGAAGATGACAAATGAGACTTCGTCGAAATGTCGCCAAGACACTTCCAGTTTTACGCGGGAGAAAACCCAAATAACCAAAGACCTACATACAAACACCCGCAAAAACCTCAGAAAACAAATACATATGTATGTATATATGTATGGGGGTAGGGCAGTGGCCTCATAACTGGATATCCAATTCAGCTATCCATCTATCACCTCTGGTGTGCTTCATACAACACTAGAGGTGTTGCCTTAGATCTTCTAGGGAACCAGAGAACAGATGTCATGGGCAATCTTGCACAATATGTTTAATAGTTCCATATCAGCACCACAATTGCAACAAAGGGAATCTTTCCATCCTCACTGGTACAGGACACAGACACTTCTTTCTGTATCATATTTAATTCTGTTCAATTTCTACCAGACAAAGTGAGGTTGATCACAACCAGATAGTTTGGTAGAGGGATCACTAATGGTCAGGCCACAAGGAGGACAATGATCAATGACGGGACAGCAGAACAGTAGATCCATTCTCTCTCAGTGCCCTGGAGTTTTCAAAATCTCTGGTGAAGAAGGCCCAATAATTTATTGGATGTGATTTGCTGTCTCATTTTTTTCCCCACTTGGGCTGTCCCGATTTTTTGTACTTTAAAATCCGATTTCATAAACAAAATGGCTGTAGGAATGTAAAATGCCCACAGTCAGCAGGTCAGTGATACCCACTAACTCTGCCCATAACAGTTTTGAGCATAAATGTTATTGTGGTATCTGATGGGCTTATCATGGAAAGAGCAGAGAACACTAAACACAGAGAAGAATGTTAGCTATACCAAGAACAGATATGATTGGGTGATCATAAAGGTTACAATATATGGAACAATGGAACATAAAGGAAAGGGTCACGTCCTGTAGGGATTTCTAATTTTCTTGATTTTTGGGGGAGCTAGTTGGATTTTTGAGGCTTTTGGAAGTTGTATTATGTTAGATCTATTTTATGGCCCTGTTATATGTTTCCTATTTTCCCTACTTGAAAATATTAACAAACTAACTCTGACAATGATAGCAATCCTAACCAGGAATCAGAACATTAAAAAAAGAGTTCAGCAACGGCAGGCAAATAATATTGTAGAGATTTCATTACCCATACACATATATTCAGAAATATTTAAATGTTTTTAAAAATTAAATGATGCATACATTTCCAATGTGCAATCATATAGGATCATTGACTCCTATGACTGCATACATTGGTGGGGAAAAGCACATTAGATGAAAGTTTCAAACTGACTAGTTGATCATAGTCAGTTTGACCGGGCTGGCTTGATCCCATCTTTTGGTTTTAATTCGTAATTGATTTTATTGGGGTGTTTTTAAATTGTGGGCCAAAACTATTTAATATTTTTAAATTGTTTTTAAATTTTGTATGCTATGTTTTTACCTTGGCTGTTCACCACCCTGAGTCCTGCTGGAGAAGGGTGGTATAAAAATAAAATAAAATAAAATAAAATAAATAAATAAATATGTTAATTGCAACAATAATATGAGCAATGTATTTGATTGGCTGCTAAGTTACTGTCTAGTCTCAAGAGCCAAAAGCCTTATATTTGGAAGATTATCTCTTGATATATCTTTGCTTGAATCAGAGGGGGAAATAATGTTTAATAGATTTTTATGATTGAGCTAGATTCCCTTAACAACCTTGTTATTAACTTAACCACTGCAATGAGTCACTTAACAATCATGGCAAGAAAGGTCATAAGATGGGGCAAAACTCGCTTAACAATTTAAGTCTTGCTTAGCAACAGGAATGTTGGGCTCAGTTGTGCTTGTAATTCAAGAACTACTTGTGTCTACATTTAATTACCCAGTTGTTCTGCAAATTTATACTTAAAATTGTCCACAATTCCACAAATTATCTTTCAAGAGAAATGTACAGACCATGTTTTTCTTGAAATACTGATGATTTAAAAGGAATCAAACAAAATTATTCTAGCAAAGTAAAAAGGCTTTTCAAATTTCCTCACCAGGTATACCCTGATTGCACATGAAAGAATGATCAAAATGATGAAACGTACATTTACAGACCCTCTGAGGTGACTAACTCAGATACTTTTACATCCATTTAAGAGAAAATCTTGGTGCAAACTGAATAATCAGGTTTTATAATTCAGCTGTGATAGTGTGAGTTTATAGTTCAATTCTGATACTACAGTAGGATTTGCGTTATATATATATATATATAAAGCAATAATTTTAGGTTTCCTAAATAAATTGTCCAACAAGCTGATTTCATTTTGCAAGAAAAAGATATTGCAGCGATGAATGATATAAACATTTGAGAGGTTTATGTGTGGCCAGCTCAAGTTGCTGAGCAAGCGGTAAAGGAACTGATAACTCATACAAAGGAAATAAGGATTTGTAATGAAAGATGGTCTGGATTTATGGGTTATATTGTAAAATCTCCATTTCTGATTATTTCACACTTTTAAGATTTATACAGAATGTGTACGCCATGTTGCACTATGAATATTTATTATGCTTTTGATGAGAATGTTATGGAATAAGGGGCATTATTTAAGAGCTTAAACTGAATTATTATTACCAATAGAGGAAAATATATGAGGCTGAGGGTTGAATTGTGGAATCCTTGGCGCTCCCCAAGCTTGGTTGTTTGCTCGCAGACATTTCGTGACCAAACTAGGTAACATCATCAGCACTAGTGAGTGTGGGGTTTGCTCTTTGTTTATACACAGTAGCTTGCCTTACCAATGTTGGTGGGGATGTGGTTTTTCTCCTTGGTAGTGAGGCAGGGGTTGATGTAGTCCATGATTCTAGATATTTAAACCTTACTATGTTTGGTTAAGTTGAGTAAGACTGCTGCCCCAGATTCTTTCACTAGTTCTGGATCTATGGATACATACGTATTGATATTTGGATCTGCTACTCACTGAATTCCTGAAGACAAGAATTCCATCCCATCTACACAATGCCCTTGGTGGATGCACTACAATAAATGGCCATCAAAGATCTATTTAAATCTCCCAAATTATGAGCATTGCATTTGCCCCAGTGCTTCCCTTGCAAGGGAAGGCTTCAGACACATTGGCTTGCTGCCTCCAGGCTTATTGCTCAGGTTCTTGCCTGACATATTTAGCTTAGTAGTTGTTAACTCAGTAGCAAGACAACTGCAGAGCATATTCTCTGCAGAGGTACCTCCTCGTTACCACATTGCTAGAATTCTTCATGCGGGCACTGAAACATTAGCTGCACAATCTGGAAAGCAGACTGGGTTGAGGGTAATTCGTGAGATATTGTTTGAGCTAGGGGATCGACTGATTAAAATGGTTTATCGATAAAGGAGAATATTTGTAGCTCAAAGTTGGAAAAGTGCTCTCGGAGCTTGGTTGTTTTCTTGCAGGTACTACACTAGGTACCATCATCAGTACTAGTGGGCGGAAGTGTGCCTACAGGCAATTTTTTTTCATTTGCGTACTTTCTGAAGGATTTGATGCTCATTTGTAGTATTGATAAAGGAGAATATTTGTAGCTTAAGGTTGGTGCTCTTTCAGTTTGGTTGGGGTTTTTTGCAGATATTTCGTTACCCAAACTAGGTAACATCATCAGTGCTAGTCACTAGCACTAATGATGTTACCTTGACTGGGTAATGAAACATCTGCAAGAAAGCAACCAAGTTCAGAGACTACCAAGAACCCCTCAGAAATAATTTACATTACAATTTGCTTTATGAAATTGATAACCCAGTGACTTCATTTGCATCATGTATTTAATCAGATTAGTTAAAGAGTTTTAACATTAACATTGTTAATATTAATGTTAAAGTACATGTTAAGCTTAGTTTTTAACTTTGGTGAACTTTTGGCCTTGTATTGTACAAATATTTTGGACATGTGATGCGACATCTGGAAAAATATGCCATTCTTCACTTAATCCTCCAGGGAAAGATTGAAGGCAAACAAGGTCCAGGCAGAAGAAGAACATCATGGCTTCAGAATCTAAGGGACTGGTTTAGACAAAACTCAGCAGCACTTTTTCGTGCAGCTGTTGATAAAAATAGGATCACCAACATGATCACCAAAGTCTGATGACGGATAAAGAAGGAGGAGGAGGAGGAGGAGGAGGAGGAGGAGGAGGAGGAGGAGGAGGAGGAGGAGGAGGAGGAGGAGGAGGAGGAGGAGGAGGAGAAGGAGAAGGAGGAGAAGAAGAAGAAGAAGAAGAAGAAGAAGAAGAAGAAGAAGAAGAAGAAGAAGAAGAAGAAGAAGAAGAAGAAGAAGAAGAAGAAGAAGAAGAAGAAGAAGAAGAAAATTGTACAAATACAAGGTCATCTTTTGTTTCTTTGGAGTTAATATTTTATGCAAATTGAGAACATTCTAATTCCATGATTATAATAATTACTGTACTATTATTGTGACGACGACGATGATGATGATATTTGATTACATTGTACAACCCCCAAAAGCCTGTTTCTTGGCTAGACAGTGCTGAAATGCTCAGATGGTGCCTATACGTATGTTTTACTATGTCTGTTTCGTACACTGATTAATTACAATCTTAGATGATAGGTGTCAGCAATATGCTATACCTTCAAAAAGAACAAATGTAGTCTGTCTTAACAGAAATACTTTCTTAAAAAAACAATGAAGGAAATAGCCATTCTACTTTATTCAGCAATAGTCACACCTTTCCTCAGGTATCATGTACAATTTGGCACACACTTTCAAAAGGAATCTGACAAATGGTAATCAGTTCAGAGAAGAATGGAACGGATGGCTTAAGGGACCAGAAACCGAGTTATACACAGAGAAATGGTAATCTGAATGTAGCAACTGTCGGCAAGATCAAAGGACTCTAAATAATCCGTTTACATTCTGTAACAAGAGATTAAAATAGTTGTAAGCAACTGATATTTGCTTATTTAAAATGTCAGAGAGTTAGCACAATTATCCTTCCTAGCCAATTTAGAGGCAGGCAGATTTGGCTGCATAAATTCAAACGTCAATTCAATCAAACTTCACTGAACATGTTCAAATAGACAGGTATGTCTCAGGGGTGGGTTCTACTTACCTTTACTACCGGTTCACAATGGGGCCACATGCGTGCTCTCTTCTGTGCATGCGCAGAAGCATTCTGATGACATCAGGCTCGGTGGGCGGAGCCAGTTTTATAGATCCGGTCCAAACCAGGGGTAACCCACCACTGGTATGTCTTGAAGGTATCATTTTTGGATTCCTCCACTGACCAGAGGGTTGGACTCTTAGAATTCTGACTATAGCAGCGTTGAATCTTCAGCCCCACACAATTTATTGACAGGGGCAATGGGATGTTGACAGAGAATTATTCCTGTATCCTTTCTTTCTGCCTGCTCTTTGTTTATGAAATGACTGATCGCAGATTGATTTCTTATGCCTTTGTCCTCAAGAACACATTCACGGAGCTCTTGTTTTCTGACTCCTGATAAGATATAGTTAGCTAGATGCTAAGCTTTCATACACACTAACATGTGTTACCTTGAATAAATCATTTTCTTGTTATTGCTTCAGTAACCATTGTTCAGGCTGGATCCTTTATTCTCAAGAATACTCCGACGTGTGCATTTTCCCACTCCTGACGGCTTGATGTTCTAAATCAGGGCTTTCCAAACCAGATTACTTCAAATTCGCTAAAAGTTCTCTAGGTAATGACACATGAACCCATTACCCAATCACAAAAGGGACATTTAAATTAGACTTTCTGATAAGCTGTAAAAAAAATACTTTCTGAAAAGCGACGTTAGATAATGAAGGAAAATGTCTGCTCTAAATGGGCCCTTTCCACTTTAGGATTTTATGATTTGAGTTGCTGAAATGGCAGCAAACAGATCTGGAAAACTGTAATTCCACCACCTAATGGTCAACCAGATATTTGCAGCCTAGGTCTGCAGCCTATTATGCTGCAGATGTAATTACTTTCGCACAGTCAGTCCAAAACTAATACCAATCAGAAACAAAAGCTGGTGCAAAATACAGCAGGTATGACAGCAGCCATACTATCATCTGCTGCATTGACAAAGCACTGCATGATGTGCTGATGGAAGGCTAAAACAGCTTGCATCAATATTCCCCCCCACAAAAAAAAATGTAGTTTGCAAAGCTTCAAAGCTTGCTGGGTGGCAGAGGGCATGGCAGGGAGTCGGAGTTTGGAAGAGAGAAGTGAAGGATGGCAAATATGCCCCCAGAAAATGCTTTCCCCTGATGCAGAAGAGTACAGGATGGAAGGAACCTGTTTTTCAGCAATTGCAGAATGAAGTATGAGACTGCCGGCCACAAGTAGCCATCTGTTTGCAGGGAAGTTCATGGCCTGGAATTTTCTCCATGTAGGGAAGGTCTCAATATTGGGAAAGTTATAAAAAGAAAAAAAAGTGATATTACTAGGCTAATTTTCAGGATTAAAACATATCATTCATATCTCCAAGATTTATTTCTCAAAATAATACTCTATGGATGCAATCCTCCTCAGAGGTTTACTATATATCCTTCTTAATATATGCCGGTGTGTGTGTGTGTGTGTGTGTGTGTGTGTGTGTGCGCGCACGCAAGCACACACACACACCAGTGGTGGGTTGCTTCTGGTTCGGTCTGGTTCTTGCGAACTGGTAGTAAAAGCGGAACCGCGGGAGGCTCTGCCCACCTGCCCAGATGTCATCATGGATGATCTGTACATGCGCAGAAGCTTCCCGTTGCAAACCGGTAGTAAAGGTAAGTAGAACCCACCCCGACACACACATATATGTATATTATATGAATTTGATTGATTTAGCTAGGAAAGATAATTGTAATTTACTGACTTTTTCAAATAAATGACTATAAGGCATTTAACAACTATTTTAATCTCTTGTTGCAGGTTGTAAACTGATTTATTTAGAGTCATTTAATCTCGCCAGCAGTTGCTACATTCCAACTTGTTCCAAATGAACTGATTCACCCTAGAATTCTAGGGTCCCTAAATGAAACTTAGCATGGGTTTAAGTTTTCCTTAGAAGTTCATTTTGGAGGCCAGAATCAATTATATTAAAGCTTGCTGGCAGATGGTAACTAAAAAATAAAATAAAAAACCAAGGCTATTATCTAAGCCTTTGGGCCCTTTTGGCCATAAATAAAATTGATTGAATTGATCTAGGCACTGTTAGGCACTTTTAGGAGCATTGATTTTAATGGAAAAGTGAGGTTTTCCAGTTAAATCAATGGGACTTCAAAGTGCCTAAGGCCAGCTAGCTTGTACAGTACTCCGATATAGCAAGCAATCTGTTTCTGTCACCACTTGGAAAGCTTTTATTTCATGCATAGCCACTAAATAATCATTGCTTTAGCAAGCACACACTGTTAAGTTCTACAGTGAAAATGCTTATTCGCAAAAATAAAATTAGATCTAATTCCTAAAGATAATCAATACTATATGTTAAGCAGTAGCCAACCACACTTTGCTTCCTGAAGGAAGATTTTTTTTAATTTTAAAAAATTGAATGCTGTCGATTCCTTTTGACATACAGTCTTGGCCCACCTCTGCGGCATGAATAATATCTAAGGAAAAGTGTATTAATTGATCAAGTCAGTCTACATGTTTATTACAGACAGCAATATTTAAAGCAGCCCAGTCTGTTTGATTCTCTCTCTGTCTCTGTCTGTGCCTCTCTGTCTCTGTCTCTCTGTCTCTCTGTCTCTGTCTCTGTCTCTGTCTCTGTCTCTGTCTCTGTCTCTGTCTCTGTCTCTGTCTCTGTCTCTGTCTCTGTCTCTGTCTCTGTCTTGTATGTTCAACAGGAGCATCGGTAAGAAGGTACCAGCCAGGAGACTGTGATATGGAAACAGATAGGAGATGGGAAGTCTTCAGGTTTGTTCCTCCATCCATATTGTTCTTTGCTCTTGTGGGTATCTAAACATCACCATCTGTAGAACAGGGAATAATTAGTTGGAGAAGTCACAGTATATAGTTTTCTTTCTGCAGCTTTCCAAATGACAGCTTCTCCTCTCATTGTATCAAAATGCTGTTAAGAATAGGAACTCTTTGACGAAACCTACTGAACAGTGAAAGTTGTCAAGAGCTGTAGTTCAGCAATACCTGGAGAACCACAGCTTGTCTGCTATTGTAATAATGCTTGATTCATGGGCTGTCTTGAGTTGTCTTCTTTAAACTTTTCTTTTTTCGATGCAAGATGAAAGAGGCACATAAATTAAACTACTATCTCTTCACATATAAAGGGGGAATAAAAGGCTTCTTTTTCCCCGACAAGGTCTAACCTGCAGAATTCTCACTGATTATTTTTTTTTCCTATTAAAATAATCCAACTGTATCAACCGAGCAAAAACATCTAATGGAAGGGCTAGGAGTTAGCCTGCAGATATCAAACCAGGTTGTCTCAATATTTTTCTGTGAAAGGGTTAGGTTTTAGTCTGTACAAAAAGATGACCCAAATATTTGTGGGAAGCTCCCCACCCCCCAGAAGAATGACATATTTGGAGGAATATTAAAAGGGCAGGATATTATATTTTCCCAAACAGAGAAATGGAAAAACATGTTTTAAAGGGAGACAGAAATCAAACCCAGTCACCCTGCCCCCAAGCCGAAACTGAGGAGGCCAGCTTTTAGAAATGCAGATTTGGTAATCCATTCACGACAGAATATTTTGAAACTCCTAGGCAGAATGGTAAGATTAGGAAGCAGCCCTTCACCCAAGATCCAACACAGGACGAAAGCCATTAGCCACAATAGAAATTGCCCAACACCCTTTCAGAACACAAGCCCCTTCATTGCACTACAGTGCAGGAACAGTCCAAACTTCAATGTCACAGAAATCTATAAAGATCCATCCACTCATTCAACCATTTTGTCAGCTGACCAGAATCACATGTGGTTGGTGCTTCTGCTTAATCAATAAACCTTTCTTTCCAATCAGCCTCCATGTTTCCAGTGTCTTTGTCCCAGCTTGGAACTGAACCAGATGGATTTTCCTTCCAACAGATTCAACCAGGTTTTTGAAAAGATTTTCCATAATTGAGATATATTTGAAGGCTAGTGTTTAGTTACCTATACAATATACAATAGTTACTTATTGTTTTAGAATGCACTGTTCACCATCCAGAGTTAAGGTGAGTGAGAAGGTCCTTGTTCTGGTGCATAACCTAATGGCACAGAATTTCTTCAAACTTCTGGTTTATATTGCTCCTCTGGCTTTGTAAAATTTTAAAGGCAGGAAAATTCCAAAGAATTGTGAAAAAGAAATTGCCTTATCTATAAAAATAGTTTTACTCTTTCGAGACTTTTTAATCACAGTTAAAATTTATTTTGTATTCCAGGATGAAATAATAAAGAACCCACTGACAATCTCCACTCTTCCCGACCATAGCTTTGCTCATAACATAGTGCATATTGCTTCTCAAAATGAAAGAGCATCGGTCCCTTTGATAAAACATTACACTGGTGAAAAACAAGGTCATAATATCAGCACAGACAAGCAGATGAACCGAAGTAAAGATTAAAGCTATTGCTCAAATAACGGAACAGAAGGTTTAGTCAACCACACAGTTACAGTTGCATAATGAAAGATATATATTATTAGTATCTTTTTTAGAAAGTTGTAAGGGGAAATATCATACAAATTAGACAATGAATTCTACATAGAACTGAATGATGTACACATTCAAAACAAATACTTCACCAACCTCTATCAAAATTGTTGAACTTGAAGGCTTCATTGCCCAACTCTTACTGTCACCAGCTCAGCTCACCTCATTGCTGAAGAAAGGTTAAGCCAAAATCTAAGGTTTAATTGAGGACTCTGATAGGCGTGTTGGAACCATGAACGGGAATCCATTTGCCTCTGTCAGCAAATGAGGGCATTTCCCCTATGAAGTTGGCAAAAATGGCATTTTCCCTATGTAGTTAAAAATTGGGAAGGACTGAACTAGAACTATGCAGAAAAGCACAGAATCTTGATCTGAATTGGATGTATGAAGCACTTATTATGGAATAAGATTTAGCTTCATGTTATATATATTGTTATTGTAGGTATGAATCCCACATCTAAGTAATGAGGAATTTTGCAGTGCCAATTCTTACCCCTTTTCTCTTTTGACACCAAAGCAATAAAAGAGAAGGAAGAGGATGGGGGAGGAGGAGGAGGAAGAGGAAGAAGAAGAGGAGAATTCTTACCCAAGATTTGATTTCCTGGAGCTAGACAACACACCTGCAGTATAAACTTAGTTGATAAACAGTAACAGAATTACTACTCTATAAAAAACTCAGGAAGAATGCTGACTGTCACAGTTCACAGTCTTTGCTACCTACTCAGTAATGATCATTGAATGGAAAATAAACAAGATGAGCTCAAACTCATGTTACAGGAAGACAAATTTGATGTAGTAGACATATCTGAGACTTAGGACGAATGGAAGAACACCATTGAAGAATACAGCCTGCTCAAAAGTAACAGAGGCAATTCAAATGAATGTACCATATGATTAAAAAGAAGAGAAAAAAATAGCAAAGAAATTGAAGGGAATCCAGCATAGTTTGTCCAAGAAATTCCTGAGCTCTCTGACTTACAATTCTGTCTTTCAAAGAGGGGAAGAAGAAAGAATGGGATAATTAGTTCTGATGCTAACCATCAAGGAAGACTTAATAACAGAATGGAAAGTGAAGTCTGTGAGCAAAGAAGACTATGCAATGCTGTAATTATTGATATTAAGGGAATATTAATTTGAATATAATAAATGCATACCTGGGACTTCAAGCAAGTAGATTTTAATAAATGAGCAGGACTAGCATTAGGCTAAGACTGAGTGGGCACTGGCCTAGGGTGCTAAAACTTAAGAAATACCAACACAACCCCTCCTTGCAAATCATTCTAAGAATGCAAATCTTTGCATTGGCAGGAAATAAAACCATAGAAAATGTGGCCTAGAGGCACCACGTATTCTTCAGCTAGCCCTGACTCAGAGCAATGATAAGAAGTATCCTATGGCAGGAGAAGTTAATGGGAAAAAGGAAAGAAGCCGATCTAGGTAAGAGCTGCTAAAAAAGCATAAAAGCAAACAATTCCAGTTAAGGAGTGGGGGAGGAAAAGAGCAGAAATAGCCAATAGCAAAAAATATAATGAAATTCTGGCAACTAAAAATGATATTATATACACATTGGGAATCCTTGGCTTACTCTCATTTGTTCAATGACCATTCAAGAGTTATGACAGTGCTGAACAAGTGAGGGCATTGCACGCCAAAACAACTAGGCACAAGGACAGGCTTTTCCCACATGCCATCACTCTGCTAAACAACTAATTCCTACAACACTATCAAATTACACAGTAGGGCTGTATTACTATTATCCTTCTCATCTTTCCTATTACCTCTTTCCTTATCTTCTATATGACTATAACTTTGTTGCTTGTAGTTTACAATCTATTTTAATTGTTTTATTTAGTATCCTAGTATGACTTATGTTGATTGCTTATTTGGTATCCTATGACTATCACTGACTGTTGTATCTTATGATTTATGATGAATGTATTTTATGATTATGATCATGATTTATCACTTGTTGCTTGTATGTATATTGAGAGCTTATGCACTGGAGACAAATTCCTCGGGTGTCCAATCACACTTGGCCAATAAACAAAATTTACGACTGGTCCACAAGTTCCGTCTGCCACAGCATCCCAACAATTACATGATTGTGATGTGCAACATTTCCTGTTGACTTCTCACAATCAAAGTCAAAGGGGAAGCTGGTAGAAAATTGGAAATTGCAACAATGTAAGGTCCTTGTTAATGAGCCACATGGTCTTCACTTAATAACAGCAGCCAGGACTTCTGGAATTGCCACCAGGAGGCAGCATGTTCTAATAGCACCACACTTTGCAACCACATAGTTTAGTGACAGAACTTCTTGTCCCACTTTCTGTCACAAACTGAGGATTAGCTGGAGGAGGTTGGAAAATAGAGATCGCCATAGCAGTGTACATGCAGGTCCCCAAAATTCTAGAGACAGAGTGAGGAAAATTAAACCCCAGAATGAGCTAAAGTTAGTAAAGGATTGTTAGAATTCTTCAGATAGATTTAAAATAAAAGGAAGAAAAAGGAATAATGTATGAGCTAAATATAGGCAGGAATAGCTTCTAACCTTGCGTGAATTCAAATAGTCAAGGAAAGAAAGGATGAATCTTATGATTGATGATAATCTTATGATTATTTTATGAATCGTGTGAATCTTTTGACGAAGATTATAGAAAATGATTCTGTCAAAACCCTGATCCATTGTCTTCTAGAGAAGTCCTGGAAAGAATCAGACTAGAATAGGGGTGTCAAACTCATGTCATCACAGCGGCATCATGTAATGTATCAGGACTTTTTCCCCCTTTGCTAAACCAGGTGTGGGTGTGGCCAGCGCGTGATGCATCCAGTCCACAGGCCGGGTCTAGAAGGAAGTATATACTGTCCCTTTTCAGGAAAAAAAAGAGAGAGAGGAAAAGGTCATCCAGAGATTTACAAACTACTTGACACCAATATTTGGAAAATTCAAGAGCAATTCGATATAATTACCAGTCACACTTTGAAAACAATGTGGTTTCCAGATATCAATATGGATTGTTAATCTTATTTCATTTTTTTTGATACAGAATGTTGATTTCCAAATAGGTTCTGGGAATGCTATAATCTGTCTTCAGCAAACCATTTGACAAAATATCCCATGACATTCTATTTAGGAAACTAGCTAAGAATGGGCTTGATAGCATCTATTAGGAGGATCCCAGCTGTCTTAGAAATTACACTTAAAGAGTGCTCATCCAACTGGAAAGAGATATTAGGTATACTCTTTGAAAAACGTAATGCGGTTTGCAAGTTAAAGCACCAAAATATACCTATATGCAGGCAGAACAATCATCTTCAAAATAAAAGTTCCTTTCTTAAAGTTTCCCAAGCTTGGTGCCCTTGTGTCTGCTCAGCTATCATTTTCAATGATATTCTCAAAGCACAGTGGTTGTAACAAATACCTAACAGGCAGAAGATCACTGACTCAAAAACTGGTAAAAAGTTGTTTTTCTTTTTTTAATTACCATTTTCTTTTCCCTTAGGCTGTCTACCTTATTTTTTTTTAAAAAAAGATCCAAACCTTCTATATCAGTTTCTTCAGTCACTTAAGGTAGTTTCACTTCAACTCCCAACAGCCCCAATAATAATAATAAAAAAAGTACCGCCGAGGATTTACCACTGCATTGATCTGAAGCTGGCTAGAAAAAAAGAAAAGCAGAGTTCCGATGTTTCGGTGTTGTGCCAGTGGATTATTTAACAACAAAAACAACAACAAAAACCTAGAAGGAAAGTAGATAGCTCAGGGAAAGAGGATTAATAAAATTAATCCTCTTTTCCTGAGAGGATTTAGTAATTAAAAAAAAAAATCTGTTGGGATCCTCTACTTATCAGGCACTTGTTATAACTACCATGCTACTGAAACTCCATTAGTAATGGTATCTGCAGCAGAGATTAGAGAGCTGCAGGATAGTAACCAGGCCAGGGCAAGGTGTTCTTGTCAGAATCATAGTAGTCAATCAAAATGCAAAAGTTTGTCCAGAAGAAAACAAAGCATGGTGGGCAAACTAGACAATGATACTTGAGCTAGCACAAGACAGAAAACATTACTTTCATCACAGACCAGGGAAACAATTCTAGATATTGCATTCATAGTGGGTTCCAGGCAATAGCAACAGCACTTAGACCAGGGGTGAAATGTTCCCGGTTCGGACCAGATAGCCCGATCCAGTAGCGATGAAGGTGGGTGGTTCGGAGAACCAGTAGCAAAAATCCCTGCCCTCCCATGCCCCGCTGTGCCGTGCAATCATCAGATGCTTTTTTTAAAAAAAAATTAAAAGCATTTTTTCTACAACCTCTTGAGCCAAAAAAATGCTTTTAAAAGTAAAAAAAAAAGCCTCTGATGATCGTGCGGCTCAGCTGGGATCATCAAAGGCTTTTAAAAACATTTTTTCTACAACCTCTTCAGAGCTGAGTTGCCTGATCGGCAGAGGTTTTTTTTCTTTTAAAAGCCTCTGACGATCCAAGCTGAGTTGCCTGATCGGCAGAGGCTTTTAAAAGAAAAAAAGCCTCTGCTGATCAGGCAACTCAGCTGGGATTGTCAGAGCCTTTTGAAAGCATTTTTTACAACCTCTTCACCGAAGAGGTTGTAGAAAAAATGGTTTTAAAAGTTTTTAAAAAATGGCCACGCCCACCCAGTCACATTACCCCTCCCCACCAAGTCACGCCCACAGAACCGGTAGTAACAAATTTTAGATTTCACCACTGACTTAGGCCAGGGGTGTCAAACTTGATTTCATTGAGGGCCATATCAGGAAGCATTGCAATGGAAAAAGTGGACTGTTGGTGAATTCCTGTCATTGAAATCTGTCTGGGAAAAAGTGGGATGATGAGATTACCCACATATCCTCCAGCAACTGCTTCTTGTGAGTAGATTGCCGGAATGTAGGTGTCTGACTGGAAGCTGTATGTAAAATTGCTATTGTTCTACAGAGACAATTATAACTTTTAAAATATAGAGAGAAAGTCTGCCAAAATCAGATCCCTAAATCAATCATGAGATGCTGCCTATATTCCCAATACAGGTAGTTCTTGATTTGCAACCACTTGTGTAACAATCATTTGAAGTTATGACAGTGCTGAAAAGAATTTACTTACAACTGGTCCTCACATTTATGACTATCAAAGCATCCCCACAGTCACATGATCAAAATCTGTGCACTTGACAACTGGCAACCATTGCAACCATGGTTGCAATGTCCTAGGATCATGTGATTGACATTTATGATCTTTCCAAGGGTCTTCAATCAGTGGTGGGTTTCAACCGGTGTTACAACCGGTTTGCTTCATGCACGCGCTTTGTGGGGAGGGGCCGAGCCAGCCAGCAATTTAACAACCGGTTCACCCGAACCGGCCCAAACTGGCTGAATTCCACCACTGGATGTGACTCACTGAATGATTCCTTTGCTTAGCAAAAGAAGTTCCGGTCCCAGTTGTTGTTGTGAGGACTGCCTGTATTGAAATTTATTTATTTATTTATTGGTTCGATTTATATGCCGCCCTTCTCCGGAGACTTAGGGCGGCTTACAATGTGTTAAGCAATTGTGAACAAGTCTGTGACCATAAATACTGTACAGTATTAGTGCTTTTCTCTTTCTGAAGAGAACTTTAAGTTTAATAGCTAACAGACTTTTGTCTGTATGAGAAAAGAAAATATTCTGTGTGAGGGAGGCAGGTGCTAAAATGCAAAAGATAAATGATCTGTCTCATAAAAAAAAGCTTCTTGGATATCAAAAGCTGCTCTTAAACATTAAAGCCAAGTGAGAATGTCTAGTAGGGACCAGCTTCATTCTGACCATTTTGTACATCCAAAATTATGGCGCACCATTTTATGTACCAAAATATAATCCCGCAAACAGAACACACCAAAGCATGAAATATGGCACATTTCCAGAATTTTAAAGTGTTTTTTTTAACTAAAAACACTTTCTAAAAGCTGTCAATGTCTAAAAGCAAGGTTAATCACTGTCTAAAAGCAAGGTTTCTATAGTCTTCCATCCACCTGGTTAGTGATAAGTTAAAATATGATATTTAATATTATTTTTAAAATAATTTATGTTATTAAATTGCAGTTATTTAGATGCTTGACGCAGAATGTACATTTGAATTCCACCCCTGCCTCACAAAATCTTCTCCTCCTCCTCCTCCTTTCTTTTTTTCTATCAACAGCAATGGCCTCATAAAGTGACTGTAGAAAGACCCAAAATATTGAAATAACTTTTAAAATTACTTGTAATTGATTAGTTTTGCTACTTCGAATTAGAAGTTATCAGAACTTATCTGATAGAACTTATCAGAATTTGATAAATTCAAATTCTGAGCCATACTTTGGATGGCATCTTTCAGGGGAACCTGAAGCAACCTCTCACATCGATTCTACACCATAAAAGCCCTGGTGTTTTTACATCTTCCTCATTTTCAATTTGCTCATTTTCCACATGGACTTTTATCCTGAAATTACTGTCACAAAGTAGTTGGGCATTTTCTCCCTTGCAATATTTTCTCTTTTCAAGGAAAGATTTGACCGCCATATGTCCAAAATGGCAAGAGGATTCTCACACTGGGCAAGGGGTTTTACTAGACCGCCAAAAGTCCTGCCTGACTCTATGATTCTATGATTTTATCATGTTGCATGGACATAATCCTGTTAATTATTCCAAAAATGGTTAAGAAGAATTTGAGGCCTTGGACTAAAATTAACTTGATAAAGAAAAACAAGTTTGGCTTTAACTAGATCTTGGAACTCCAGGTTCCATCTTAGTTTAAGGATGGTAATTTGGATAGGCAATTCAGTTGTTCAGTGATAAGGTTATAAAGTGAAATGCCACAGGACTGCACCAATTTACGATGGCAGTTGCAGCAATCCCAAATGAAAAACATTAGGCAAAATCTCATGCAGTTGCAGCTGTGGTGGTGCAGTGGTTTGAATGCAGTATTGCAGGCTGACTCTGCCCATGGCCTGAAGTTCGATTGTGACTGGGTCAAGGTTGACTCAACTTTCCATCCTTCTGAGGTTGTTAAAATGAGGACCCAGATTGTTGGGGGCAATATGCTGACTCTGTAAATCGCTTAGAGTGGGCTGTAAAGCATTATGAAGTGGTATATAAGTCTAAGTGCTATTGCTGTTGCTATCTCACAATCATCTCACTGTTTGTGATATGCCACTGGCTTTCTCATTGACTTTCCTTGTGGGAAGCCAACCATAAAGATCACAATCATCATAATTGTGAGTCAGTTGCCAAGCACATGATCGTGTGACTGCTGGGACACTTTGTGGGCCACAACTATGAGGACCCATTGGAAGTCCCCCTCATTCAGCACCTTCAGAACTTTGAATGGTCACTTGAAGGAGTGATTATTCAACAAGGAGTACCTGCATTTTCTCTTTAGTCTCATGGTGATAGAAGAGAGAGAGAGAGAGAGAGAGAGAGAGAGAGAGAGAGAGAGAGAGAGAGAGAGAGGACAGAGAGAGACAGAGAAACAGAGGGAGACAGAGAGAGACAGAAAGACAGAAAGAGAGAGAGAGAGTCAGGGAGACAGAAAGAGAAACAGAGAGAAACAGAGAGAGAGAGAGAGAGACAGAAAGACAGACAGAGAAAATAAATTCTGTGGGCTTCTTTCTTTGAAGCAGTGCTCTTGATTAGGTTGGAAAGGTTAGGGAAGCGGTTGAAAGAGCATTGATATTCTGGCCTTTCATCCATGAATACTTATGAACATACAGCATCTTGATTTATTTCCTGTTGTGCGTAACATTTCAGCTTTAAAAAATGCTGCTATTAGATAAAATTCTTAAAATTAAGTACTCATTGCATTTCCCTTTGACCTTTGAAATAATACCTGGGAACACGAACCATTTGTGAATCTGAACAGCAGCAAGACATAATTAGAATGTTAAGATAGTATTGCAATTGGTATTGTAGCTTTAAATACTGTTCTATTTTTAAAACATGGCAAAATGTGAATTAGATGAAATCCAGTGAAAGATGCAGCAAAATTTGGACTGGAAAGTGCAACAAGCTGCTGGATTAATGCTTTGAATGGGATATTGGTTGTCTTATTCCCAGTTGTTATGTAAACTTCTACATAAAATAGAAATGTCATATTTATTGGAGCTTAAAGTTTTGTTGTTGTTTTCAAAGTACACCGAAAAATATAATTGCTGCCACTGAAGTTGGAATTTATTTTGCAATTTCCACCCCCTGATAAGCATTAACTTTTTTCACTTTGACACAGCACACTTGTAAATTGTCATTGTGAGTGAATTTCAAAAGAGCAATGTTTTAATCAATGGCTTTAAATCTGCCCTTAGAGTAGAGTTCAGCGAAATATTTCATACTTCTTTAGACCAGTCACGCTGACTTTTTCTCAGAGTTATGGAACAGCCTGCAGGCTACTCTTGCATACAGACAGTAATTTCAGTGTCTCACAATGTGCTGCTTTTGAAGGCATCAAGCACTGAATCTTATTCTATTGTCATCGATTCTGGCTGGAGTGTTGATGTCATCGAGTCAAATTGCCCTGCTATATATTGTTCCATTGTTTAATATATTTTATTTATTTCATTTTATTCTTGTATTTTTGGGGGATGGGGAGGGGAGGGAGGACACTCCGAAGCCCTTGAAATTTTACCAAGGGTTTTTGTCAAGAGTTTCTGAAAGGCAAGAAATTGACTTTAGAAGAATCACATTATTATGAAGGTTCTGCTGCGAGAGCAGCATTTTACCATAGTGCTAAAACATTTACTCATCCTTAGAAAGGAACCGCATAGTGGCAGATGACATTTGATCTTCACCTTAACCTGTTCTGCACTGGAAAGGCCTTCTGTGTTGCTTCTCTACATCCACTTATCTGTAGTACATTAAGAGGCAAACAAGCAGGAACATTCATCTATAATACGAAGTACAAACACTAAAGCTACATTATCCCCACTTCATGGGACAAAATAGAACAGAGGTCACCTGAAGTTCAACTTTCCACTTCTATTTTACTGTCATTATGTACAGGTAGTCCTCAACTTACAGCCACAATCAAGCCCAAAATTTCTGTGGCTAAGCAAGACAGTTGTTAAGTGATCTTTGCCCCATTTTATGACCTTTCTTGCCACAATTGTTAAGTAAAATCACTGCAGTTCTGAAGTTAGTAACATGGTTGTCAAGTGAATCTGGCTTCCCCATTGACTTTGCTTGTCAGAAGGTTGCAAAAAGTGATCACATGACCCCAGGAAACAACAACTGTCATAAATACATGCCAGTTGCCAAGCATCTGAAGTTTGATCACATGACCATAGGGATGCTGCGATGGTCATAAGTGTGAAAAATGATCATAAGCCATTTTTTTCAGTGTCATTGTAACTTTGAACTGTCAATAAACAAGTGGTTGCATGTTGAAGACTATCTGTACATTAATGTCAGGCACAAGGAATCAAAAATAATGCCATGAACTGATCAAAGTAGTATGTTTATTGTTGCTCGCCTATAAACAGGAATCTTGCCAGATTAAAGCACATGCTGCATAACTACTACATAATACTGCAAAGTTTTAGGGAGGCTTTCCATTCAGCCTCTTCCTCCCCCCCAAGGCTTCTCAATTCTTTCACTCCTCCCCTCAATTTAGTGCCAGATTCCACCATATCAAAAGGGTTAAAGCTGAAATAACCAAAGGTCACCTCTTTGGGACTATCCATGCTAATTACTCACAGCATTGTTTCCAAACTCTGTGCTAGTACAATAGGAAGATGATTGGTTCCTTTAAGCTCTGGTGCTGGAGAAGGCTCTTACCTTCCTTTGGACAACCAAGATAACCAGTCCTCCAATACTGGAGGAAATCCACCCATAATGCTCACTGGATCAAGGAGCCAAATGGACACATCACAAGATTAATGCAACTATGGCAAAGACGATAATGCTTAACAAGGTGGATGGAAGGAGGTAAAAAAAATCAACTGTGCCTGAGGTGGATAGATAGCAATACACATTCAAGAATTGTGCAATGCAATGAGAGACAAAACAGCCTGGAGAACCTTTATTCATATTGTAGAGCAGGGGTGGGCAAATGTGGCCCTTTTACAACCTGTGGACTTCAACTCCCAAGCTGTCTCAGGAATTGTAGAGTCATCAGGAGTTGCCTATGATATGATGGAACATAACTTTTTTTCCTGGTGGTTTGGGAAACTTTTGTTCCTTTTGATGTAGTATGGATATAAAAGCATAGATAATATGAGTTCTTGCCTGTTCAAGTTACTCTCTCTTCTTCCTTTTGTCTGATTTTTATGTCCTACTTTAGCCAGGGAATTGTTTTTGATGTTTGCTGATGTTTAATAAATAAAGCTCAAGTTGAATTTTTGATAAGTATGGTAGGTGGTGTACTTGCTTTGATCTAGATTTGGGATTGACTGAAAGTGTGGCGATTTCAAACTAACTTGGAAATTACCCACAGTAATTTTCCAACACCAGCAATGCTGCACATCCTGGAATACATTTTCTTCATAATGAATGGATTTGTGTTGTCATATTCTTGTCGCAATATTCCTGAGTCAAAACCCTGCCTGTTAGGGATAGAAATGAGTCATGATATGGCTGTAATACAGAGGCTAATTTATTCCATCTTTAAAGAAACAAAAACAGCCAGTCCATGTAATCCTTGATTTATGACTGCAATTGGGACTAGAATTTATGTAGCTAAGCAAAACAGTTGTTAAATGAGTCATGCCCTATTTTACAAACTTTTTTTTTTTACAGCAAGATTATATTTGGGGTCACAATATGTGATGAACTGTTTCAAGATTGTTACACTAGATAGATGCATGATAAATTATTAAATTCATTATAGTGCATGGATATGGGAATTGTATTAGGCATGATGTGGCTTAGTAGTCCTCATATTCTTACACCTTTCACTCCAGAAACCTTAAAAGTTTTCTGTCCTCATGCATTGTGTCCCTCCCTCCCTCCATTCATTTGCACCCATACACACATATACAGAGTCTTAGGCTTTTGACTTCATATACAGGCTTATAAGAGTTAGATTGGCATCCACAAGGGAGATTTTGATTGTTTGCTTTCCTCTAAAACAAGGCAAGCAATATTATTGTGCCCAAGAGCTGTACTTTGGAGGGGGGGTAGAGATGCAGGAGCTTGTGGCATCTGTTTATCAAAACATCAAGTAATCATCATGTCCATATACAGTACATACTGAGTGTATTAATTAGGTGTTCTTTTTCATTGCAGTATTTGTCAAATAATTACTTAAATACAAATAAGTTATATAAAGAGGTTTCTTTGGATATTGATAGATGGGAATCCTCAAACCTTACATTTGTCAGCACTGAAGTTTCAAAATGGCCTCTGTCAGGAACCCTGACAGCATTTTGGATAAGGGTAAATGTTCTATATATGCAGTATATACAAAAAAACATATGTATACTCTTTCTCAAACTTTTCTGAAAATCGATACATTTTTGTTATTCATTTCATGGGGTTCTTCAAGTAAAGATACCCTTGAAAAAGATGCAGTTCTCAGCTGTTAGTTGATGGCTTAGTTTTCTGAATACCATTATTAATCATACCATTATTAATAGCTTCTGACTAGTACCAAATCTGGAATGGTTTCAGTTCATATGCGTTTTCTTTCCTGGGCTGTTTTGGAATATTCACACATAGTGAAGTGGACTGTTTCCAATTCAAAATATAATGGCTTAGGCGTATGTCCTGGCACTATTTTAGCCGCTCAATTATTGTGGTATGCCATTTGTAGAAAATTGCATTTTGATCCTTTTTATCATGCTAAATCAACATTTTTGGGATAATCCATACTTTTAACATTTATATTTTAAATGGAAGATTTGGATGGATGCTGTGATTTTTACTTTAATTGCTGAATGAAAAAGATGCATTTTTTATCGTTCCCTGCATTAAAAGGACAGACATTTCTTTTTGCTAGAAACATACAAAATTAATGGACTAGTTTGCATTGTGGAGTTAAGAAGTGAAATGGAACTCATTTAAATCCAAAACTCAGTACAACATGAGCTCAAGTTTCTGAGTTAAGGAGATTTCACAGGTAAAATATTGCTTAATGCATTGTAAGCCGCCCTGAGTCTCCGGAGAAGGGCAGCATATAAATCAATTTTTTTTAAAAAAATAGATTTATAAGGTTTCTGTAAGTCTCCTGTCTTTGTCCCTAAAAACTCTCAAACTCCAAAACAAAGAAAAAGGTAGAAAATTTTGGTTCTACAAACTCTAGAAAGTTCTGGGGGTACTTGAGAGGCCCCAAAGGAACTTTATGAACAACATGGAGGTTGGGGATTGTGAGTGTCTTTCCTGATCTGTTATCTACTTTATTTGCAAATTATAATATAGCATTCATTGTTATTCAGTTTTTATAGTAATTTTTAATTATTATCAAACCCCTTGAATGAAAGGGAATTTATACAATTGAATATGCCAAATGCAAGCACCACTCCTCTTTACAGAGAATCTATATATATAAAAGCGAAAACCACTCACACATTAATCACAAAATCTCCAGAACCATAAAGCCTACAAACTTGAAATTTGCCACGTATGTTCTTCTTGGCTTCTAGGTGCCCACTAAGAAAGGATTTTTTGAAATGACCATCAGAGCATTAGTATTTCCTATATTATTATAATATGCTCTGATGCTAATTAGTTAGACGTTCTACTCTCCCTCCTAATTTGAAAATAACTCTGGAGAGAATGGGATAGCATAGGACAGGCTTCTGTGGGGCAAGCCTCACGGAGAGAAGGGGCTAGAAAGCCTGAGGGAGAGAAGGGGATAGGATAGGAGATATTTCTGTGGGGCAAGACTGAGGGCGAGAACGGAAGAGGAGAGGCTTCTGTGGGGCCAGCCTGAGGAAGAGAAAGGGAGAGGAGAGGATCTATGGGACAAGCCTGAAGGAGAGACGGGGATAGAATGGAGAGGCTTATGTGGGACAAGTCTGAGGAAGAGAAGGGGAGAGGAGAGGCCGATCGTAACTATTTATTAATTTTCAAACTCTAAGTGTTAATTTATCAAGCCCCATCACATAGTTTTGTAGCGAAGCACGGGTATCCAGCTAGTATTTTATATGTAAAGGAGTTCCCTATTTGAAGATAGGTAAAATATGCAGTATTTGTATTCAGATACAATTTAAATTAGTGTTGCTGCTTCTAAAGGTTTCATCCATACCTTTAAGTACACAGATTATGCAAATTTGATGGAAAGCTTTTTCTTATTTTTCAAGCAATATGTAAATGGCTATATGCACGTTTCTTCAAAAACTTGTATAAATCAATCCAGCAACTAAAATGAAAAAAAAAAAAAGATAGTGTTGTGGTAACTTATGGATGATTTGCCTGTTTGGGTCAGGTAATGGTGATTGGTGGGCTTGGTAAGATTTTGAGACAAAGAACAATGGAACGCTATTTCATCAGAAAATGCCGCTGGCCTAATTCTGCCTCCTCAGTCCAAGGATAATGCTTCTCAGATCACCTGCTGTTCATTAGACTAGATTTTAATATTCAGATTGATATATTTTTTCTACACATTTTATTCAATGTGTTTTTCTTTCCTTTCTCTTTTCTTTTCCTGCTAAGGAATACAGGAATACAATTTTCCATAAAAAAAATGAAAATAGGCTACCAGTGCCTCACTGGGTCATTGTTTCAGAGATATTTCCTTACCTAAACAGAGAAACAAAATGAGCTATGGTGGCGCAGTGGTTAGAGGGCAGTACTGCAGGCTACTTCTGCCGGCTGCCGGCTGCCTGCAATTTGGCAGTTCGAATCTCACCAGGCTCAAGGTTGATTCAATCCTTCCATCCTTCCAAGGTTGGTAAAATGAGGACCCAAATGGTTGAAGGCAATATGCTTACTCTGTAAACCACATAGAGAGAGCTGTAAAGCACTGTAAAGCGGTATATAGTCTAAGTGCTATTGCTATCACGGATGGGCAAAAAAAGCAGCAGGGGTGGGAGTGACTGCCAACTTCCTGCTGACTTCCCCACTGAGTTTCCTTGTGGGAAGCTGGCAAAGATCAGAAATCTTCCTTCCTTCCTTCCTTCCTCCCTCCCTCCTTCCCTCCCTCTTTTCCTCTCTCTCTCCTAAAATTAAGACAATGGACTGAATTTTTAGTGGAAAGACCATTCTAGATATGATTGCCTAGCAAAAAGTATGTACTGTATTTAGAGTAGTTTCCCTCCCCCAGAAAAGGAGGGGGTAGTTAATGCACCAGTACAGTTTTTCAGCTCTAATTTTTTATGCTTATATAAGAGTGAATCAGTCTGACATACGGCAATGACGGCTTTTTTGCTTGCATAAACAATGGTATATTTTGCTGATATCCATCATTTTTAATATAATTACATTCATTGGCTTAAAAATCAATGCTCATAAATAACACACATGGAAAATGTATATTGTTCTCGCAATTTACTTTTTTTTGCATATTGAGTTACAATGTCCAGAGCTAAAGGCAATAAAAAAAATTCTAATGATGCATTTAAAATACGCCATGTATGTTAACAAGTGGACCACATGCAGGTTTCTTTACACTGTAGGAAGACCCTTGCCAGATAATGAAATACTTTTCTCTGGATAATGGTCTAAGCCAAGTAGTTCTTTCAATGTTTATAGCTCCCTCTTAGATATGATACTCTGCAGAGGATCAATCTTGAATTTGAGCTTTACCTCTTTTTTTCATCTAAAGTAGCTGAGGCAGCTGGCATTCCGAAGCAGTGCTTGGACAAGATAATGGACTAAACAACTGAATCTCAGTCCAGCGAGATGGAGAACCTGATATTGGTTTTCCCCATTCCCATCTCACCCTGAATACTGAATAGAACACCTTTGTTTCCAACCTAATGAAAGTGTATTTACTCTGAGCAGTCTGGTACACTAAATTCCCATTGTCAAGCACTGTTCTTTAGCAAAAAGTAGAAGAAGGACAACAGCATGGTGTTTGAACTAACTAGGGGCCCAGTGCCAAGGTTCAGCATAGTATCCCTGGTGAACATGTACACATCCACGTCATCTGGACCTAATTAACTAGGTAACACCCCTATTTGGAACTGAAGAATCCTTCAGTTTAGAGAATCAAGACTTATGCTGTAAAAATGACAATCCTTGGACTGTATGCAAAGGCATTTGACCACTTCCTACCCACAAGATACCTTTATTCAGCCTTTTTTAAAAAATAAAATGGCACAGGTTGACTTCCTCAAAACATAAATGGCACTTCCAATCTAGAGGACACTGCATGTCATAGCTGGTATGTGAAAGGGTGATGTAATATCAGACTTCAAACAAATGTCACATAACCAAATAAACAGAGCATGTGTTGCATTAGGAGGTTCCCTTATTAGTTCCTGAGTATCTTGTTTAAATGATGAGACTGTAGGACACAGTAACTTTAAAAACAATGCATTTACTCCAGGGGTGGGTTCTACTTACCTTTACTACCAGTTTGCAATGGGAACCTTCTGCACATGCGCAGATTGCCAATGATGACATCCAGGGTGGTGGGCGGGGCCTCACGCTGGTTTTACTACCGGTTCTTGCAAACCGATCTGAACCATGAGTGAACTGTGAGTGGCAATCCACCACTCACAGTAAAGTATAATTCCCTAATAAAATTAGGTAGGTACCATTGGAAATTGGAGGACTTCTGGTGGATAGACTGAGTAGGTATTATATTTTGATGTTTCTCCAGTCTTGATCCATCACACTTTCAAAACTGTCCCAAATCAGTTATTACATAGATTTGGACATTTATGAACAGCAAGGCACAAAACAGGCACAAACTGCACATGCATATCAACTATTAAATTAGCTCTTTTAACTATACATTCTGAAAGCTCCGTTATAAACCATACCCAACAGCAAAGGTCGAATGCACCCAGCACATGTCCTAAAGCTCAACAAATCAAGGAACATCGACTTTGTATTTTCACCACTTGAAAAATTAAAGAGCATTAGCAACACTTGCTTAACTGAGCACTGCCTGTTACCATTGCCTTACTCATTTGATTCCATTGGATTCCTGCTGCGATTTAATAGAGACCTGCTTTAAAAGAAAGCTCAAACAGAACACAACATGGAATGCAATCATGACGAAGGATTAGAAAAGGAACAAACTAATCAGCTACATTGGCAGGCAATTAAGAGAAATGTTCATCACTGCTTGGAATCAGACAGTCAGAATCTTCTCTGCAATGCTGAATCTTATCTGTCCTCAGTGACTGGAATTCAATCCTGAGAAGATACTTTTAAATAATTGCTGATTTCCCCTCTTATGGTCTCCCTGGTCTTATGCCTTATCCCAGTGGTGGGATTCAAATAATTTAACAACCGGTTTGCTCAGGGTCATGTTGGATGCCTTGGGAAGTATGGCCCATCCTTGTCCTCCAGCTCTGCCCCACATGGGGGATGAACCTCCCGTGATGGCCAACCAGACCTGGGTGAATCGGTTGTTAAATTACCCCCCCCCCCCGCTGCTATCAAAGTGGATCCTGGGCAATGCACTGCAATGGAGAAACAGGAAATGGAGCAGCCAGCACGAGGGAAGGAGGAGGAGCAGGGAGAACAAAGAGTAAAGCAGCCTTCTCCTTCCCTTGCACCAGCCGCTCCATTGCCCGTTTCTTCATTGTAGTACAGTGCAGCACCCAGGATCCACTTTGATAGTAGGGTGGTGGTGGTGGTGATAATTTAACAACTGGTTCACCTGAATTGGTGTGAACTGGCTGAATCCCACCACTGCCTTATTCTATCTAAGACCAGGGGTGGGTTCTACTTACCTTTACTAATGGTTTGCAATGGGACCGCGTGCATGCGCAGAAGTGTTCTGATGATGTTGGGGTTGGTGGGCAGAGCCTCCCGCCAGTTTTACTACCAGTTCTATAGAACCGGTGCGAACCAGGGGCAACCCACCACTGTCTAAGACAGTGGTTCTCAACCTTCCTAATGCCGCGACCCTTTAATACAGTTCCTCATGTTGTGGTGACCCCCAACTAGGGGTGGGTTCTAAATTTTTTTACTACCGGATCTGTGGGCATGGCTTATTTTGTGGGCGTGGCTTGGAGGTCATGTGACTGGGTGGGCATGGCTAGCTGGTCATGTGACCGGGTGGCCATGGCTATATGTATAGGGACTACTCAGAGGGCTGAAAAAAGTCATTTCTGACAGGTCCTCGCACTTTTGACTGGTCCTCACACTTATGACCATCGTCACATTTATGCCTGTGCAGCATTCTTAACAACCATGTCACTCATTTCACAACTGCTTCTCTTCAACATGGTATAAGATAGGGCAAAAAATGTAAAATGTGAGGACAGTCGTAAATTCAAGGACTGGTCAAAAGTGCACGGACCAGTCAAAAATAACTTTTTCAGCCCTCTGAGTAGTTCCTGTGCACAAAAGGACTACCCAGAGAGCTGAAAAATGTGATTTCTGACAGGTCCTCGCACTTATGACCAGTTTTCGCAGTTATGACTGGTCATCATTTATGCCCATTGTAGCATTCTTAACAACCATGTCACTCATTTCACAACTGCTTCTCTTCACCATGGTGACAAGATAGCGCAAATACGTAAATTGTGAGGACAGTTGTAAGTTCGAGGACTGGTCAAAAATAACTTTTTCAGCCCTCTGAGTAGTCCATATGCATAAAAGGATACAGCAATAGAGAGGGATGAAGGAAGGGAAGGGAAATTAGAGGAGGAGTGAAGGTAAGAGAGGGAGGAAGAGAGGAGGAGAAGGAGAAAGAAAGAGGAAGTAGGGAGAAGAAGAAGGGGGGGAAGAGAAAGTAAGAAAGAAAGAAAAGACAGAGGTGATAGGTTTGAGGAGAAAGATTGCTGTACAATAAAAAAGATGAAAGGGAAGAAAGCCAAACAAATATTAAGATATTAAGATAAAGAATGCATTGTTAAACTTTAAAGAATAAAAGAGAACAAATAGCAATAAATAGCAATAATTAGAAACACACATACAAACATACAACGTATTTTCTTTGAACAGAGTATTTGGCCGGTTCACAAATTTAAACAGTTGTAGGAGGTTAGCACCCACCCCTTTCCTAGAAGAATGAAATATTTTGGGAAATATTAAAAAGGCAGAATATTATATTTCCCTACCTGGATGAGAAATGGAGAAGCATATTTTACAGACAAAGCAGCTCCCACCTTCCTGCCCCCCACCCTTTGTTAATGGACCAGAGGCAGAAAGTCAATCCTTTGTCAAAGGACATTTGCAACACAATAGCAACAGAAACTAACACAATGGGCCCCATCAAGCCATGTGATCCTGTCCACCATTAAACCATCTTTCCAAGCAGTCTCCATGTTTCCAGTGTCTTTTTCCCCGCTTGGAGCAGAACCCAGAAGGATATTTCTTCCAACACAGTATTTAGTCATTTCAATTAAATTTACAATTTCTATATTTCCTTTTTACCATATTTATTCCTCATCTATTTTTTAAAAAAAAACAATATTACCCTTCATCCTCATCTCTAATCTTAATCAAATTCAATTTTTCCCTTCTATTCTATATTATACCCCTTCGCATTGTCATCTATTTTTATATCCATCCTCACATTGGTTAATTATGTAATACAGTTGTTTAATACAAATTCAACATTTTAATATAAATCAATTAGTTATATAACTATCTTTTTTGTATATTAATCAATATGAACATGAATATTCCAATTATTTCCATGCAATCCAATTTCTTACAAATCAATTAATTATATTTACCAATAATAATAAACCAAATAATTTCCCCCATATATTCCTCCAAACCACAACTTAACCAATTAATAGTATCTCAATTATTACAATTCCCTAGTTAAATAGAGCTTTTTTTCTTTTGTGTTTTAAAATCTTGGAACTCTCCTCTTTTGCCCTAAATTTCCCATTGTTTGCAGTGTTGCACTTACCTTTTTTGGTGAAGAAAAAGAAAAAGAAATCTCTCTGCCTCATTTTGTTACGTTGCAGCCTGCTTACTTTCAATTTCGCTTTTTCAGCATAGATGGGGGGAAAAAAACTTGCTCCAGGAAGTTACCTCTTTGCAGCTAGCTCTTTGAAGCCCCGCGGCAAGAATTTAAAGTTTTTTTCCTCTCTAGCCACCAGCTGGGACTCCGGAGGCTGCAATAGATTGGGAGTGGGCGGGGTAAGCGAACGGCGACCGGGCGATCTAACAGAGGCAGAGGGTGAGGGTGAGTGAAGGCGTGGGGGGGGGCGAGAGAGGGCTTTGGCGACCCCTGTGAAATGGCCGTTCGACCCCCAAAGGGGTCGCAACCCCCAGGTTGAGAACCGCTGGTCTAAGACCATCACAAATTGGAATGGAACAGTCCATCTGGAAACTCAATAAAAAAACAACAATAGCACCCATATACACCCGGCACTTTTTTACTGTGATTAAATATATCCATTTGGTCCAGATCAGTCTGTTAATTTTAGTTAGTTAGTTTGTTTGTTTATTACATGTATTTGCCACCCATTTCACTGCAAGTTGACTCTGGGCAGCTTACATTAAAAGAGATGAAACTCTGACCATAAGAATACTACAAGGTTATAATTAAAAGAAGAAAACATCAGATTGCACTGGGTAGTACAGCAATGATGAACATGAACCAAATATGGAAAAGCAAGGAAAACCAACCTTTCGGCCAAATGTAGGTTACTCAGCTCTATAATGTTCCCCATAGCTACCTATGGTTGTGAAAGTTGGACCTTCAAAAAGAAAGATGGGAAGAAAATAGACTCCTTTGAGCCATGATGCTGGAGAAGGTACCTGTGTATTCCTTGGGCAGCAAAAGTGACCAACAAGCAAGCACTGGAGTTCATAACGCCAGACATGTCACTGGAAGGCAAAAACAAAAAATGATGTCTCACTTATTTTGGCCTGGTCATGTGGGGGAATTCACTAGAGAAAGCAATTATGTTCTGAAGAGTTAGTTGTAAAAGGAAACCAGGCAGCCAAAAAACACAGTGGCTGGATACCATCAGAGTTGACACCAACTAGAGCATAAAAAAAACCTCAAAGAAATAGCACAAGATCGGAAGATGTGAAGAGACCTGGCCCATAGAATCGCCAAGAGTTGGACACGACTGAATGCATAACATCATCATCATCAATTAAAACAGTACAAAATTATAATTAAAAGATGGGATGGGATGAATCAAGATGCCCAAGGGAAGGAGATGGAATCTACTATTAGTCCATCAACCACTTCCAGGGTGGAATTCCCTCCTCATTAAGAGGAGGGCTGTTGAATTTTTCCCCTCATATGAGATTCACAGGGCATTAGTGAGATGGTAGCTCTTCTTTCCAAGATCCCCCTCCCACATTATGAAATGGAGCTTCCTTAGTCCCCAAAGTACATGCAGACTCACCTTGCTGCCATTTCATAATAAAGAAACTAAAGCTATTTTATTTCAACTGAATTTTTGGACCAAGGAGCTAATGAAGGGAGCCCATCCTGGATTTTATGTGACGTTTTTAATTATTGCCTTCTGTTTTTATTTGGGGTTTGTTTGTTTTCGGTACTGTTTTGGATTTAGTTATTTATTATTCTGCTCTTTTTTATTCTCTTTCTTTGGTTTGCTAAACTGCCCAGACTCCTTTGGCGTCAATTACATTGGACAAGTTGTAAAATACATAAAATAAATAGTCATAACCCAGTCATAACCCTCACAATAGCCACAACATTCAAAAGTACCTGCTGGAGTACCTGTTTTCTCCTGAAGACAGGATCACACTAATGTGGCCTCTCAGGCATGGAACAAAATGCTGAAAAATGACTGATATGAGCTCATGTGTTTTCTTCTTTGCAACCTTTTGCACACCTTCAGTTGTGTGTCCTGATAACACGTAAATTTGTAGTTTTGTGAAAACATGGCTGGCACATATTCAATAGAAATGGGTGTTGCTTAGCAACCAGGACAGTGGCAGAAGTTGCAGGGTTTTAAGGGATGAAATGAGGGCTTCTGAGAGCGAAATGATAGGATGGGGATGAAATGGAGAGGGCTTTGGTTGCCAGCTGATTGCTCACAAAAATGGAATATTGTCCACCTTCAGTTGCAAAGGTGCCATTATCTATTCCAATGAACAGGCAAATTGGACACTTATAGTATATGCATTTCCTTGTCATGGACAACTGTCCTTGTCCAAAGATGGGGTGAAGTGGAGGGATGCAATCCATCAATCAAAGGTTCATTCTGTTCATAGAACAGCATATGGAGGGGTACAAATGTGCAATGAAGAAGTCAAATATAGCCTGACGGTATTTTTATCCATGACTTCAAAACTCCCATACACACTAGATAGGGCCAAGCTTTCTTCCTTTCCTTTCCTTTCCTTTCCTTTCCTTTCCTTTCCTTTCCTTTCCTTTCCTTTCCTTTCCTTTCCTTTCCTTTCCTTTCCTTTCCTTCCCTTCCCTTCCCTTCCCTTCCCTTCCCTTCCCTTCCCTTCCCTTCCCTTCCCTTCCCTTCCCTTCCTTTTTTTTCTTTTCCTTTCTTTTGGAATTTGGCTGGAGAGGGAATTAAGGAGTGAATTAAAACATCCATTTTATTTCTTCAGTTACCGTTCCCCATGGGATGGAGGGTGCAGTTGTCGATATGCTACTCAAATTCTGGTGTAGACTCAAGCCAATAAACCCTAAGGCTTATGTTGTAGTCCAGTATAGTAACCATAGTATAGGATACCATGTCATATCCACCTACCTCTTAACAATGTGATCTTTAACAACGTGGTCTCCAAAAGTGGGAAGGGTTACCTCTCTATAAGTTAATGGACATAAACAAAGCAGTTGTGATCTTATATATACTGTACTACAATTACTAGAGGTAAGTTGCACTGAGTTCAATCAGACTTACAGTATTTGTATTTACATATGTGAAAATTGAATAGTACTATCACTTTACAGATTCTAATAAAAATAAAATCATTTGCTTTTCCACTAAAGTAACAGGAACTTACAAGATGATTCCCCCATGAGTCTGTACATAAGAAGCTAGTTGACACATTGTTTCCAGAGCTATGGAAACATTCAATTAATATTATCTTGGGCTCATAAATAATATATCAAAAATAAATCAAGGGTGATACAAGATCCTTGAAATTTTTGTAGGTTTTAGCACTTCTTTTCTAATAGTGGCCTGTTGCTTTTGAAAACATGCTTATGGAGAATATCAGAATAACAGGAAGGGACATTGGTGGTCTTCTAGTTCAACCCCTTACTCAAGCAGGAGACCCAATACTTTTTTGGACAAATTGTTATCTAATCTCTTTTTCAAAAACTTCCAGTGATGGAGCACTCACAACTTTTGCAGGTAAGATGTTCCACTGATCAACTGTTAATCACTGTCAGGAAATTTCTCTTTAGTTCTGGGTTGGTTCTCTCCTTGATTACTTTCCATCCATTGTTTTTTCTCTTGCCTTCAAGTGCTTTGGAGAATGGGTTGACCATTCAACCCATTCCAGTAATGTTCCAGTATTTGAGGCAGCCCCTCAAATACTGGAACATTGCTATCATGTCCGCCCTAGTCCTTTTTATTAAACTAGACATATCTAATTCCTGCAACTGTTCTTCATATGTATAGCCTCCAGTCCCTTAGAAGTTGCTACTAGGTCAAGGCAGGGGTGAAATCTGCTTACCTTCCTTGCCGGTTCAGAAATGCATGTGTCACATGTGTTGCATGCGAACACATATCCTCTATGCATGCGCAAAACCTTCTGTGCATGTGCAGAGGGTAAAAAACACATTACTTCCAGGAAGTAACGATACCCGGGCAGGTGGGTGGAGCCTCACGCCACCATTGCTACCGGTTCTCCGAACCACCTGCCACAATCACTACCGGATCGCCCGGTCTGGTCCAAACCGGGAGCATTTCATCCCTGGGTCAAGGTAAGAGGGGCACATAAGCATTAAGACCTAGACAAAGTATCCTTATAAAACTGATAACATTCCATATGTTGGTATACATGTATAGTACAATGCGGAAACATATAAAAACTTTCTAAACCCTTATTCAAGCTGCACTCTGCTAGGAAAGTGATATTCATCCAGTTGGCCATAAATAAAATTTCTTATTGAGAAATCAATCCTGCTTAGTGTCTGTCCTTGGGGTGACCCCTGACCAGCAAATATTTCACCAAACACCCTCTTTTTAATTCATCAAAACTGCACAAAAGGACTGAATGACAACTGGTAGATTAGATAAAATTCATTTGAGTAGGCAAATCTTCAGTATTGTAACAGATGAGGCTCCTGTTAAATTCCAGACTAGGGGAGACATGATAGCAGTGTTCCAATATCTCAGGGGCTGCCACAAAGAAGAGGGAGGAGTCAAGCTGTTCTCCAAAACACCTGAGGGCAGGACAAGAAGTGATGGATGGAAACTAATCAAGGAGAGAAGCAACTTAGAACTAAGGAGAAATTTCCTGACAGTTAGAACAATTAATCAGTGGAACATCTTGCCTCCAGAAGTTGTGAATGCTCCAACACTGGAAATTTTTAAGAAGATGTTGGATAACCATTTGTCTGAAGTGGTGTAGGGTTTCCTGTCTAGGCAGGGAGTTGGACTAGAAGACTTCCAAGGTCCCTTCCTACTCTGTTATTCTATTTCTATTTCCAGACACAGGGAATGTATTGTGTGGTCTTCTACATTTCCTTTGTGCTCTACAAGCGCTATCTGTCTTAGTGGCCTAATGTGCTGCTCCACAGAGAACATTATTATGTTGGAAGAAAATACCTTTCTAAGTGTGAGAAAGCACACTTCCAAGGTGAGAAAGCAGATGTCGGATGACACGTGTAGAGAATCAGTTTTGTCTTTATGAGAAGAGCCCAAGCAGAGCAACTAAGCACAGCTGGGTGGTGACTTCACAGGACCACTGCCAAATAGCCCCCTCCCTACTTTTTATCCTTTTAACCTGCACGCAACAGGAGGCCAATACTTGCTTAGGAATATCTTTATTTTCTCTCAACCAGACTACTTGCTTCTTTCTTTTACCTCTGCTCAAGTCTACGTGTTTCCCTTGCTCAAATAATGGTTCTACTCTTTCCATTTTAAAATGGTGTAATTTTGGCAAAACAGTTGCTTTTTATTTTACAATACAATGGAAAGTGTTTTATCAAATGACTGTAGAAATAATACCTCACACCATAGTGCTTATTTTTTTTTAAAAAAATAGACTTATATTCCCTTTATCCCCATCCACAACATCGCTATCTATCAATCTGTCCTACTAAAGTGATTTAGTTGTCCACAAAAATCCTTTCATTCTTCAACGTACATTTACTTTTCATGTTGTTATTGCAGTCAGTTGAAAGGACGGAAAAAAAAGAAAAGAAATCACAACATACAAGCAATGAAAATAGTGCTGCCAGGCCTGTGTTCTCTGAAAATTATGGTTCAGCATCAAAATAGAGCTATGTGACAACAGCCTGCTGGCCTGCTGCTACCCTTTGACAGGCTTGATGGAAGAATATATCTACTGTTGAAAAGAACTGTTCACCAGTAATGGCACATCACCATAGCAACTCTGGGCCTAAGTATACTGCACTAACCAACTAGTAGTTCAAACTGACCTGAATGCTTTTTTTCCCCCTAAAAGAAAAAAACTCAAAGCAAAACAAAACAAAAAAACAACCACCCTAAAACAAGCATCATAACATAAAGATGTTTGTCAGGTTGGTTTTGCGGAGTTGTCTTCCATTTTCGCTTTGGAGTTAGGAAAACAATCTGACAGCAGAAGTGTATGCTAAATTATTTCAGTTTCTGTCCACATGTAATTCATTACTCACTCTCGATCAGACTTATTAGACAGAGCTGGACTAGTCTAGCTGTCAGTAATAAACCTAGCTAATGAATATACCTGCCCTTTGAGTCTGCTGACATTTTGATCATCACTGCTTGCGAAATTGATTACCTGCTTTTTTGGAGCTATGAATTACATTTGAAGTCTAGGACCAAAGTGGGGGGGCGGTATTATATAGGAATGTTCACTTAAAAAAAAAAAAAACTTTTAAAAGTTGCTTAGCAGGTGCCCAACTTGAATTAGTCAGCCAAGGAAGATTTCGAGCAAGATTCCGGAAGATTCTCGGAAAAGTAAGTAGGATAAATCAGCAAGTACAAAAAAAGCTCATTATCTCATGAGTGTGATTTGTTGAAAATTATATTTTAGGTATATTGAACTCCCCCTTCCAACAATGAATTTGAAAGGATAGATATCAGATTTGTTTATGCTGGAAATATTAAAAAAATGAGAGCAGAACAACTTGCCACCAAGAAATTGGGGATGCTCCAACACTGGAAGTTTTTAAGAAGAGATTGGACAACCATTTGTCTGAAATGGGATAGGGTCTCCTGCCTGAGATTGGACTAGAAGACTTCCAAGGTCCCTTCTAACTCTGTTATTCTGACCCATATGTGATCATTTAGTATCTTTTGAGGCTAGTTTATTAATGTAGTTAAGGAGAGTCATAGAAAAATATTTAAATGTTAAACATGTTGATGCAATGCTGATTTACAGTACATACCAAAAAGTTGGTATATAAATTGGAATTTATATTCCAGGAATTTTCTCAGGAATTTTGGATATATCAAATATGAGAGGGAGTGGCTAAAATAATCATATTAAGATATTGGAAAAGTGATATTACACCAGATGTGAAACAATAGTTTTTAGAAATGTGTAATTTATCCATTTCAGAAAAGGTGTTGTTTCCCACTAATGAATGGTTGCAGTTACTATGACACAAGTTTTGTGATAGTTTTCTTCAATAACATTTTCTGTTGTTAGTACTATAGTAGTGAATTTATTAGTAACCCAATAACTATTGACGGGAATAAACTATAAAGTAAAGGTAAAGGAGTGCTGTTAACTTCCCACTGAAGTGATACTTATTTATCTACTTGCATTTGCATGCTTTTGAACTGCTAGGTTCGCTGGACTATATATTGCTAAATAATGTGATAAATCAGTTAAACAAATTGCAAGTGCAATACAAATTTTTAGTGTGGATTGTTCTTATGGGGTCACCCATAACATCTTTAGGAGCATGCTGTTCCATCTCCTCCTATCTAGGTGATCATTCAGTGATCACTTGAAGATGCTTCATTTTTACCAACCATCAATTTGAATGGTTTTTCACTGTTTTAGGCCATCTTCAAAAATGTATTTTTTTAATTTCAGTAATTTGAAGTCCTGATATCTGCCCTGATGTGTGGATGGTATTGTTTGGGCTGCATCAGAACTAATATTCAGTTAATTGAAATGACCCTTAATATATAATATAGTAAGCATGGACATCCTGGATTAGGGAATGGTGGCATTGTGACATTGTACCTATTGTGATATTATTAAGCAAATGACATTAATTATGTAATTTGCAGCAGCTGTATCATGCTTTGAAGAAGAAACCTATAATGATAAGAAAAGTTTTATGGTCTCCAAAGTCCCACTTACCCCTTATATTATCCTTTTTTATATAATTTACATTAATTTCTTTCTTTATAATAAATCTTTAATAGTCCAGTTAATTTCATATTTCAAATTCTTGGATCAGATTACTCCTTTCTGTGTGAATGAGTGACCTAAGCTAAATTAATTGTCTGTGGCATTACAATAATTGATGGCTTGACATTTTAAAAATTGTGGTTTCTTTAAAATAATCAAGCTGTCATCAATAAAGGAAGAAATGAGATTTTTAAAAGGCTTTCAGTAATTAGTGGTCTGGAGTAAGGAACAGTTTCTCTGTGGAATTATGATGAATTGCTTATTTCTGATAAGCTTTATTGATTAATATGCCTCCTGCACATATCAGAGAAAGACATGGAAAAATCAGACTTCGGAAGGGTTTGTGTTTCTTTAGGTACAAGTGTATCTAAAATATCACATTTTTAATTAGAAACATGGATATTATTTTCCCCAGACAACTTAATTTGCTGTTTTCTTTGAAAGGTGCACAATTTAAAGCATTTACTTGGGTTGAAAGCAATTCCTTTTATTGACTCTTGTATAATGTGAATGATAAAACTCTTACATCTCAGCATGATATGTTTTCAAGAAAGTTTGTAAAACATAGCAACAACTGTAATAACTTTTACGTCCACTTCCCTTCATAGCCTTTCTAGGCCTTATCTATACTTCCATATGTTTAATACATGGAGGAACTGGGAATTGAGGCCGTTTGCTTTGATCCTGGTAACCATCTTGTTGTTGTGTGGCACCTTGAGATGGCAGTTTGATATATATATATATATATATATATATATATATATATATATATATATATATATATATATATATATATATATATATATATTTTTTTTTTCTTCTAGCCAGGTTTTCCCTACGTAGCCAAGGTTTTTTTGTAGCTCCAGCTCAGTAGAATCTCATCTACTCGGTTCTGGGCTTTTTTTCCTTTCTAACACCTAGCAAGCTCTGACTGCTAGGTGGGAGAAAGGAGCTTGCTAGGTGTTAGAAAGGAAAAAAAGCCCAGAACCGAGTAGATGAGATTCTACTGAGCTGGAGCTACAAAAAAACCTTGGCTACGTAGGGAAAACCTGGCTAGAAGAAAAACACACATAGACCCTACGAAGAAGTAAGAATATATATATATATATATATATATATATATATATATATATATATATATATATATATATATATATATATATATATATACAGTTTCAATTTAAGGTACAAAGTTATTTAATTGAGCATCTTTTAAAATATTCTTCTTTGTTGTTCAGATATTGAGGGCAGACCTCCATAGTAATGTTAGGAGCAAGTTTAACAGTCTAACATTTACTGTATAAATGAGCCAGGCACCATTAAGATTATAGTTTTGACCTGTTCCAGATGAGGAGACCTAGAAATGGTAAATATAGATAGTTCTCAACTTACAACAGTTCATTTAGTGATCATTCAGAGTTACAGTGGCACTGAAAAAAGTGACTTAGGACCACAACTATGACTATAGCATGGTCGTGTAATCAAAATTTGGATGATTGGCAACTGACTCATATTTATGATGGTTGTTGTATCCTGGGGTCATGTGATCACCTTTTGCGACGTTCTGACAAGCAAAGTCAATGGAAAAGCCAGATTCATTTAACAGCCGTGTTATTAACTTAACAACTGCAGTGATTCACTTAACAACTCTGGTAAGAAAGGTTAGGTTGCAAAATGGGGCAAAATTAATTTAACATCAGTCTCGCTTAGCAACAGAAATTTTGGGCCCAATTGTGGTCGTAGGTCAAGGACCGCCTGTACCATAACAGCCTGGGTGGGAGAATGAGAAAGAGATTCAGAATAACCCCTTGATTTTGTATGGTTTGTAAAGATTCTGCTACAACAACAGAGTTCCAACAGGTGTTTTGGTCCAGCTCAAAGGGTTGACATCTAACCATTGTGGAAACTTGTTGTGGCGCACCATCAAAGCGGTAGTGACTCATTACAATCACTAGCCCTTTCTAGTTTCTGATGCAGGCAGGTTTTAAGGGCATTTTTTAAATTCACTTGATGAAACTTTGTTTCTACAAACTATCATATAGTACAGAACTATCTCCATCCATTGAAATAATTATGGAAGACTGAACACTAAAGATTTTAGCCTTAAAGTACTGAATATGATTTAGAGCCCTTGAACTGCTAGCATATTGCTAGGTTTTACTGAATGAAGCAATCTGTCTTAAGTTTGATTTATCTGTGATCTTGTTCTGTAACAAAGCATATATTGATAAGTTGTAGCATGACTCATACAGTATCTTACCTTGAATGCTAAAAGGATTTAAATGAATACATCATTCCGCACGTCTGAATATTTGACAGGGCTGTACCCAAAAGATTTCCACACAAACCTGTTCTTTGCCACATTTCCTTCCCTCTTTGCAGCAAAAATCTTTTTTTTTCTTTTCCAAAATAAGAGATAACCAAGAAGAAAGCGGTCCCCATTGACTCTGGTCTACATTTGAAATGCAGCTTCCCCACTTATCTTTTCCTGCCAGTGCCGTCTGCTTCTGCCTTACAAAGGGAAAGGAGGGCCTTTTTATACAGAATAAAAGGTCATTCCTGGCTAGATTTTCCTGAAAATCACAGCGAAACCAAAATCTCCCAGATCATTCATTTGAAACCAGCAATGAGATATTTAGAAATATTGCCCTACGGTTCATACATATAGGAGAGGTTTGATCAAGAAAAAGGTAAGGAGGCAAATCTGCTCGTGAAAAGAGATGATTTTATCTTAAATAACATTTCCTTCTCCCGCTTCTGGGGCTGCATTTCAGCTTGCTTCTTAAATTGCCATAGCTTTAAAAAGGAAAAAAAAAGAAAAATTCTGGTGTTGCAATGTAAGGAAAAAAAAGATGGATGCTCTAAAGAAGGTGACAAAAATCAGATGATTGGTGGCATCTTTTGGGACTAAGTGTTATTGAAAGGCATACGTTTTCATGTACTATAGCCATGATGGCGAACCTATGGCATGCGTGCCACAGCTGGCATGTAGAGCCATATCTGTGGACAGGCGAGCGTTGCCCTAGCTCAGCTCCAGCATGCATGCTGGAGGCCTCTGGAGAGCATCTGGAGGGATGGGGAAGGCTGTTTTCACCCTCCCCAAGCTTCTAGAAAGCCTCTGGAGCTTGGGGAGGGTGAAAAACAGGCCTACCGGGCCCACCATGCCATCATGTGCCAAAAATGAGGGGAGCATGAGGTGGGGTTTTGTGTGCGCATGCGTGGGGGGGGCACATTGAATTATGGGTGTGAGCATATGCGTGCATGACACACACACCCATGCTCCCCACACTTTTGGCACACAATGGCAAAAAGGTTAGCCATCACTGTACTATAGCATCATCACATCTGCAGTGGGTTCCTCCTGGTTCCGCCCGGTTCCGCCGAGCTGGTAGACGTCACCGAACTGGTTCTGCCCCCCTACCTCCCCACCCCCCACGTTATTCTTACCTTTTATTTGGTCCCACCCCCAATCTATTGCTGCCTCCTGAGTCCCAGCTGATGACTAGAGGGAAAAAAATTGTTTAAACTCTTGCCACGGGGCTTCAAAGAGCCGCCCTACAGCTGATCAGTGTTAAAAGAAAACAAATGAGTAGACTGGTGCCTGCAAAAATAAATGGGTAGACCAGTGCCTGCAAAAATACATGAGTAGACCGGTGCCTGCAAAAATAAATGGGTAGACCAGTGCCTGCAAAAATACATGAGTAGACCAGTGCCTGCAAAAATAAATGGGTAAATCGGTACAGCTCTGCAAGCAGTTAAAAGCCTGGTAGACCAGTACCCCTCCTAAATCCTAAATAATTGTCACATGACCATCAAGCCACGCTCACAAAATAAGCCATGCCCACAGAACCGGTAGTAAAAATTTTTAGAACCCACCCCTGCATCACATGCACGGAGGAGCTAAACTGATGTCAGATTTAAATGGGAATCAGATGGTGAAGACAGGGTGATTATACTAATACAGCAACTTACAGCAGTTCATTTAGTGACCATTCAATGTTACAACAGCCCTGAAAAAAAATGACTTATGGCTGTTTTTCACACTTATGACCATTGTGGCATCCTCATTGGTCACAAAATTCAGATGCTTGGCAACCGACTTATATTTATGACGGTTGCAGTGTCCCGGGGTCATGCGATCACCTCCTGCCAGCTTCTGACAAGCAAAGTTAATGGGGAAGCCAGATTCATTTAACAACCATGCTACTAACCTAACAAATGCAGTCGTTCAAAAGGCTAGAAAAGGTAATCACACAACCCTGGGACACTACAACCATCATAAATATGAGTCAGTTGTCAAGTATTTGAATTTTGATCCCGTGACCATGGCAATGCCGCAATGGTTGTAAGTATAAAAACGGTCATAAGTCACTTTGCATCTTTGAACGGTCACTAAAGAAAAGGTTTTAAGTCAAGGTCTACTTCTACTCCTTCCTCCTCCTTTCCTCACAGCAATAACCCTCTGAGGTAGGTTGGGCTGAGACGGAGTATTGTACACATCACACAGATCAGAGGTGGTATTCAGCAGGTTCTGACCAGTTCTGGAGAACCGGGAGTGGAAATTTTGAGTAGTTCGGAGAACCGCTAAATACCACCTCTGACTGGCCCCACCCCCATCTATTCACTGCCTCCGGAGTCCCAGCTGATTGGGAGGAAATGGGGATTTTGCAGTAACCTTCCCCTGGAGTGGGGAGGGAATGGAGACTTTACAGTTGTCCTTCCCCTGGAGTGAGGTAGGAATGGAGACTTTACAATATCCTTCCCCTGCCATGCCCACCTAGCCACACCCACCTAGCCATGTCATGCCCACCCAGCCACACCCACAGAACCAGTAGTAAAAAAATATTGAATCCTACCACTGACACAGATGGACCTGTAAAAGGTTTACTCATCCATTATGACTGTCATTTTGATCTTCTTGGTGAGCCTGGAAGATGCTCTTAGTGAGATGAGCCCACAAAACCAAGTAAATTGAAACTCCACAGTATGATGCCTACTGAACTCTGAAACAGTCACAGAAGAGGAGGACTCTTTGCTTGTATTGTCAAGATGCCAACCTTCCTCGAGAATTTTTCACCGGGAGATGTAGGAAAGTTGAATTTCTTCAGGCAGTATCTATTGAACAAGTCTCACACAGATACCATAGGAAGACATAGAAACAGAAACCCTTCTGTCAGAGGAGATTATTGGACAAGCTGTTTGACAGTCCAGTCAAACAGGAGAGAAAGCAAGTTAATCTTAAATGCAACCATGTAAACCCCAAAGCAAACATCTTATTGGCAGCGTTTTGTTGGCTATTCAGGAGAACAGCATGATGCTTTCTGTTTAGGAAATTAATGGGCACATGAAAAAGTGCATACACAATGCATACCAGACAATTGGAAAGCTAAGAATTAATGCCTTGGGATTTTCTGATGCATGGAAAGAAGTTAAGCCCTGAAACTTTAATAAGAACTATCTATCCAATATTCTGACAAACTTCAACAATATGTGTAAATGGCAAGAAATCAAGAACACTTTTGAATGTGATTGTCAAATCTCCCAAAGAATTGTGCTGGTTATCCAGGCCTTTAAAGCAAGTATTTTCAACTACACTTCTCTTTTTGACACAACAAAGAATGTTCTTCCTGTGTCAACTCAGAAAGTTCAGACTGCCCCAGGAGCTGTTGATATAGTTCTACAGAGGAATTATTGAATCTGTCATTTACATTTCTATAACTGTCTGGTTATAGAAACTGGCAACTAAACAGAATGGGTACAGATTCCAACGGATAGTTTGGACTGGAGAAAGAACAATTGCAATCAGCCTGCCTTTCATAAGAGACCTGTATATTGTGCAGGTTAGAAGGAGGGCTGAGAAAATAACTACAGACCCCTCACATCCTGGTTATAATCTGTTTCAACTCCTCGAGACACTATTATAGGATATTACATGCCAAAACAACTAGACACACGGACAGTTTTTTCCCTCATGCCATCACTCTGCTGAACACCTAATCCTTACACTATTGTTTTATGTCTAAGTATATTCACCCATGTTGTAGGGCTGTATTATTATTATTGATCATTACACAGTCAGCAAGATGTTCAGACTAGGTTTGAAATTTTTGTTTACCTATCAAGTCCTTACCAAGGAGCTGGGATAGGCAAATCTGGATGTTTGATGCTGTTACAGATATCGTCACAGGATGGTGATGATAATGATGATGATCTTCTCTACTGCTCTCTCTTATTGGTCTCATATTATGTATTGGTATCGTATTATGATTATTATTACCCTGTTGCTTTTCATGTACACGAAGATCTTCTGTACTGGAGACAAATTCCTTGTGTGTCTAATCACACTTGGCCAAATAAACTATTCTATTCTATTCTGTTTTGGACTATGTTGACCAAGATAAAGATAATAATCCAATTTCTATATATGGTCACAAAAAGCTTAAAAGCCCAGAATACCAGATAGCCCCCAAGTTCTGACAAAAGTACTGTCAGAGCTGGTTTCATTATCTATGCTGTCTGAAAAATAATAGCCTGGCGTTTCTTGATTAATTTCATCTTGTGTGTGATAAATTGAAACAAAATCAGAGGACAATACCTCAGTTAATTAATTTCACAGTATGATAAGACTCTTCTAGATATGAGTTCTTGAGAAAATAAAATTATAAAATAAAGTATATGAATTCTATAATTTGTTTCATAAACAGTCTGTATCCCCATTTGGTAGAAGACAGTTTTCCAGCAAAGAGTCTAGGATTGGCTGAATTTTGACTGCATGGCAATCAGTGGTGGGTTTCAAAATTTTTTACTACCAGTTCTGTGGATGTGGCTTGATGAGCGTGGCATGGTGGGCATGGCATGGGAAGGATACTGTAAAATCTCCATTCCCTCCCCAATCCAAAGGAAAGTTACTGCAAAATCCCCATTTCCTCCCGATCAGCTGGGACTCAGGAGGCAGAGAATAGATGGGGACGGGACCAGTCAGAATTTTTACTACTGGTTCTCCAAACTACTCAAAATTTCCACTCCCAGTTCTCCGGAACTGATCAGAACCTGCTGAAACCCACCTCTGATGGCAGTAGAACAGTGCAACATGAGTTTTGGAACAAAGCAGGTCAGTTTCCTATGTTTACAAAACAGACTTTATTATTGAAAATACTATTACAGTCAATAAAAATAATGAGCTCAAGTTTTCAGGTGAAAAAAAAATCAAAAGTGAATTGGTCTCAAGTTATTCTGAAATGATGGTAATTGTTCACCAGAATCTGGCAAAATTGATGAATAGTGGAGAAACAATCAAATATTATGGGGAGAGTATGAACATGGCTTCAGCTTAATGACTATTCTAAAAACCGCATTATAAAATAATTTACAATCAAGTCATTTGGACATGCTGATGTACATTAAGAGTTATCAGCCTAATCAATTAATAGACCTGTAAACAGTTTGTTTTGCGGTGGCAAATGCCAAATATTGCAGGGGGGAAAAAGCTATCATGAATGTTCATGGACATCATCAGAGAGAAAAGAAATGGCAACCTGTGGATCATGACATTATTACAACATAACATAACTTCTTAGCTTCAGAATAGGTTGATCAGCTATCTTGATGTAATTATATACTTGCCTTATTGATTCAAAGATACCTGGTGGACCAACTGATTAGATAGAGAGATATAGATGGTTGATTAGATAGATAGTTAGATGGTAGATAGATGATAGATAGATAGATAGATAGATAGATAGATAGATAGATAGATAGATAGATAGACAGACAGATGATAATTATACTGGTAGATATAAATAGATGACAGTTACAGATATAGATAGATGAGAGAGAGAGATTTAAAGAAACTTATAAATTTTATTAATTCCATAGTTTGATTACACAGAAAAAAATATTAAAATTACAGAAAGAAAGATGTATCAATCCAATATAAGTCCAGTTATAAAAAACTATAGGAAGCAAACTGGAAGACCTAAAGAAACACACAGAATAATGACAGAGAAGTTTACTGAAAGTACCTATTTGTGAAAGCAGAAGTAAAGCAGAGGCAGTAACTAAGTTGCAGAGACATGTAGAAGTTAAATTAGTTAGTACCATGGAACAAAGTGTCTTGTTTAACTTTAAAGTGGCCTGAGCTTTTATGATAAAAACACTGTTCTCCTTAAGACATCAAACATCATTTAAAAAAAAAAAGTAAAATGTTGAAGCAGAAAATTATTCAAATGTTATTGAACTTATTCAAAAATTCAGTAGACATGTGATTTGCTGATAAATAATTAAATAAATACATCTTTTTAATGGTAGAAATCACAAGACTTCTGCATCATTTTTGTCCACAATTCTAAAAGGGTCTTTCTCTTCTGGAAGAAGCTAACATTTAAATAGATTTAGATATTTCATGTCATCAACAGTTCCATGCCATTAAATCAAACCCTCTATACATTTGAAGACAATTTCTAATAGACCATCCTACTCATAGTGTGTGTCTGATAAATCAGATCCAACGTATCTCTGGGTCAGAAAGAAAATACTGAATCAGAAAGAAGAGCTTTGTTAGATCATCCCATTCAGCATAGTTTTCAGCTCCGATCGATGACCAAGTTTTAAACATAATATGAAAGCTCAAGTTTTCTTCTTTTTCTTTGTTTTTGCAATTGGGACTAAAAAACATGCTGGTTCTGAATATGGAGGGTATTTTTAGCTACCAAATCTAATACCTGCTCTCTCAAAATTCATTTCTTCCTATTGCTGGGAAAAGAAGGTTCATAGTTGTTGCTTTGGTGTTGATGAGCTGCACTGAAAAATAGGATTGCTCTCTTAATGAGTTATTGAATTATTGGATTAAAATTGCATCATGCCAGGGTCAATTCAGTTACATTTATTGGCTACATTTCAAATGCATCAAATATATTGTCAGAACAGTGGTATCCACTTGCAAAAATTGCAAGGGAAAACTCCTTGTGTCTGGGATGGGGGGAGGGAGCCATGTTAATTTACGGTGTCAAAAAATCGTAAGATTAGTTGCACCTTCTCCAACTTACAAATTTAATGAAAAGGCATAAGCTTTCATGGTTGCAGCTCATTTCATCAGATGCACTGGGTAGCTGGCTGATTCAGGACTTAAATTGGGGAGGTGGGGAAGGAAAGATGGAGGGGAAATTGAAAGAAAGATAGGTTGGTTATGCAGATGCAGGTTACGTGTGAGATAAAGGTATTTTTTCAGATAACAGTTTCAATGTATTAAAAACTAATTGTATTTATTGAAACCTGAAATTGTCTTAATCCTTTTAATGTATATGAGGTCAACAATTTGCTGTGGAGTATCCTGGGATATTAAATTGCATTCTTTTGTCCTTGTCATGAGTCCTGATATTAAACTTGTGTCCATTTATAAAAGGTAGCTGGTTTCTTTTATTAACTGAGAGATCACGTTTATCTATATCATGAAGCCATGGTTTGTTTAGCCATGTTTTATTGAATAATCCATCATAGAATGAATTCATGTAATGTGCCGAACTAAAAAATAATAATTTTGGGATTTAGGATGTTGGGTGAACTGAATGCCATAATTTTTTAGAACTAAAAAATTAGAACTAGAAATAAAAGAAAGGAATGGAATTAATGCTTCCCACCTCAAAATAGCACAGTGTGTTCCCTACTGACCTAAAAGGCCAAAGTCCAAATAGGATGCTGGGTGCAGATTCTGTGATTTCTTATTGAGTTGCATACAATACAAATTGAAAGAAGCATTTTTGTTGTATTTCCCCAAGGTCAAATAAATGATCTTAATTTTGTGAATGAGCCAGCTTTTGGATCCTTGGAGGTGAGAAAATGAATGTTTAAATGGATTTGCATAACCCATTAGTCTAAAACAGGGTTGGCTCATATGTAAAGCAGTATGTTATAATATAGCCCCTAAGAATTTAGAAATGTGTGTTAATTGAATAAATGATAATTTAACCATGGATGCAAAACTAGCCTGTAACTCCTCTTTGTGGCATACTCCTGTTTTATCTTCAGGGAAGCCTCTATGGTACAAATATAAATATGACTTCTAAAAAGACTGAAATGAGATATAATTTTATAATTTTATATATTACATATATATTGTTATTGTTCAATCTCTAGGTCATGACCAACTCTTTACCATCCCATGAACCAAAGCATACCAAGCTCCCCTGTCCTTCCCTGTCTCCCAGAGTTTGCCCAAATCCATGTTTATTGTGTCAATGATACTATCTAACCATCTCATTCTCTGTGGTCCCCTTCTTCTTTTGCCTCCAATCTTTCCCAACAGCAGGGTCTTCACCGCTGTTATGTACTATAAGATGTACCAGACTATAAGACGCCCCTAAATTTACAGGAAGAAAACAAGAAAAAAATAGTTTTTAGCCTCCGTGCATCAGATTTTCACCCTCCCAGGCGCCCAGAAACACTTTGTAGTGCTCCACACGGCCTGTTTTTGCCAAAATTAGCCCCCCCTTTTTTTTGGCCAAAAATGGGCTCATTTTTGGGCTCCCAAGCAGTGATGAAATGTAAAATTTGTTACTACCGGTTCTGTGGGTGTGGCTTGGTGGGGGGGGTGATGTGACTGGGTGGGCGTGGCCAACTTTTTTTTTTTACTTTTAAAAGCATTTTTTTTTTTTTTTTGCTTTTAAAAGGAAAAAAAAGCTTCTGACGATCAGGTAACTCAGCTGGGATTGTCAGAGCTTTTTAAAAGCATTTTTTCTTTTAAAATGCTTTTAAAAGGCTCTGATGATCCCAGCTGATCCGCACGATCATCAGAGGCTTTTTTTTCCTTTTAAAAGCATTTGTAGAAAAAATGCTTTTAAAAGTTAAAAAAAAAGCCTCTGATGATTGCGCGGCTCAGCTGGGCATATGGGGGGGCCCAGGGATTTCTGCTACCGGTTCTCCGAACCACCCACCACCATCGCTACCAAATCGGGCAACCTGGTCCGAACTGGGAGCATTTCATCCCTGCTCCCAAGCCTTCCATGCATCGCGTTTTCACCCTCCCAGGCCCACAGAAGAACTCTGCAATGATTTGCACAGCCCATTTTTGCCAAAAATGAGCCCATTTTTGGTAAAAAGTGGCCTGTTTTTTGGCGAAAATGGGCCATGCAGAGCACTGCAGAGTGCTTCTGGGGACTGGGGAGGGTGAAAACATGATGCACAGAGGGCTTGGGAGGCCAAAAACACCCGTATTCGTCTATAAGATGTACCTAAATTTTCAGAGGGAAAAAAGGTGCGTCTTATACTCCAAAAAATATGGGATAGATAGATAGATAGATAGATAGATAGATAGATAGATAGATAGATAGATAGATATAAATGTTCTCAATATTGTCAGAATTACTGTTATTTTGTATGGAAGAAAGCATGTAATAGATAATTTGAGATCAAAAGCGCTGTCCCACATGCTCGGAATGATTGATGACCTTTGGGAAGTTTTATTCTCTTCTTCTAACAAGAGGAACATCTTTCTTCCCTGAACATTGGTGTGTGTTTTAATAAGACAATTATTTGCCTTTCACCTTTGGCATGTCAGTGCTTGCTTATTCCTGCTATTTGCCAGTGACATACTATGAATCCGAAATCAGGGAAGCGCAAAACTTCAAACAGTGTTCACAAAAGATCTTTATATAAAATCACGGTGGAAACTAAATTAAAAATCTCTCCCCCTTTAAAATCTTTATTAAAAACATTTAACTAAAATCATTGACAGAAGAGGCATTTGTTTAATCATTGAAATACTGTCTCCATTCAATACTTGAGGGACTTTCCAGCTTTTATGGCTCAGGATATGTTTGAACACACCTTGTATTAGACTAGAATAGAATCATAGAGCTTAAAGGGACCTCAGAGGTCTTCTAATCCAACCCACTGCCCAAAGCAGGAGATCTTATACCATCGTTGGTAAATGATTGTTCAATCTTTTCTTGAAAATGATGGAGCAACTCGGGGGGGGGGGGGGGGGGGAAGCTATTTCATTATTAATTGCTCTCACTGTCAGAAAATTTCTCCTTAGTTCCAAGTTGGATCTCTTTTGATATGTTTCTACCCATTGCTTCTTGTCCTACCTTCAGCTGCTTAGGAGAATAAGTCAACCCTGTCTTCTCTGTTAGAGCCCAAGTATTGGAAGATAGCTATCATGTCACCACTAAACATTCTCATATTTGTAAGTCAAGGACTTCCTGTAGTTCAGTTGAGGACCAGGGATGAAATGCTAGTGGTTTGCTCCAGTTTGGGTAAACCGGTAGTGATAAGTTACCAGTTCGGGAGAACCGGTAATTTTAAAAAAGGTACCGGTTCAGTTAAAAAAGGCTACTGGTTCAGGGGTGGGTTCTAAATTTTTTTACTACCGGTTCTGTGGGCGTGGCTTATTTTGTGAGTGTGGCTTGGAGGTCATGTGACTAGGTGGGCATGGCTAGCTGGTCAGAGTCATTTCTGGAAGGTCCTCAAACTTACGACCAGTCCTTGCACTTACGACCTGACTCATTTGTTTGCTTTTAACACTGATCAGCTGTAGGACGGCCCTTTGAAGCCCCGCGGCAAGAGTGTAAACAGTTTTTTTCCCTCTAGCCATCAGCTGGGACTCAGGAGGCAGCAATAGATTGGGGGTGGAACCAAATAAAAGGTAAGAATAATGTGGGTGGGAGGGGGGGGTGGGAGGGCGGGGGGGAGAGAACCGGTTCGGTGATGTCATATTGTCACTGCTACCGGCTCGGCCGAACCAGACTGAACCGGGAGGAACCCACCACTGTACTGGTTCCTCTGAACCGGTATTTCTGACGATCAGCTGTGCAGCAGGGTTTAGCTTTCCTAGAAAGCAGGAAATCCTGCTTTTTAGCAAAGCTAAATCACGTGCCACAGCTGATTCCCCCCCCACTTGCTGTTCTACTTACCTTCCCAAGCCTCCTTTTGGCACATATTGTACATGTGTGCATGCACAGTACGCACCCAAAGGAGGCTTGGGAAGGTAAGCAGAACAGCGGGGGGGGGGGGATCAGCTGTGCAGCAGGGTTTAGCTTTGCTAGAAAGCAGGAAAATCTGCTTCCTAGTGAAGCTAAATCACGCGCCACAGCTGATCCCCCCCTTGCTTCTACTTACCTTCCCAAGCCTCCTTTTGGCACATACTACACATGCGCACACACACTGTGCATGTTTGGTGCACACTGCACATACACATGAGGCACATGTTTGACGTGTGGCCAGCAAATCGGTAGCAAACCGGTTCTGATTTCACTACTGTTGAGGACTACACATTGAATGTGGTTAGTCATCCAACTGCAAATCTACTTGATAGTGGTTTTGTCTCTTCCACATTGTTCTGTGTTCCAAGAAATAGGCTGCTGTCTACTTTGTCACATGCCTTACTAAAGTCCAAGTATTCACTTTATTAAAGATCGCAATAAAGTTTATCTTGCATGTTCTGTTCTTAAGAAACTCATGCTGCCTTCTAACAATCACTGTGCTCATTTTTAGGGGCTAACAAATCTGCTGCTTGATTATCTTTCCCAGGATTTTCCCAGCTATTATGTCAAGGTGATTGGAATAAAGCTTTTTTTTCCCCCTTCAATCTTTTTCCATTTCTATTAATTTGAAAATTAATGTTAGAGCAGTTTGGGATTTGATGGATGAATGGGTGATTTTCTGTCATTTTACCCTGCAAAATATTCACAAGTATTTCCATCTCCCAGTATATGAAGTATTTCAGAAGATTTAAAGGAGAAAAAATGCTTTTCATTTTAAAAACCAGAAATGACATGAACCAGTGTTCATGGAGGCTTCAGATGGTGGTGACAGCTGGCTGACCACTCTGAGTCAAAAAGAAAGTAAATCCAGGCATGGCTAGAAGTTGAATAGACAACTGGCATCTATAGGTGTTGTCTGTTGCTGTTCTTGGAAAGTCAGTGATAAAATTTGAATATTAAATACAGAAAGGGATGAGTTGGACATTATTGGATGTGAAAGGAATATATATATATATATATATATATATATATATATATATATATATATATATATATATATATATATATATATATATATATATATATATCAATAATAATATTACCCATAGCATTACAGAGTGTGGCAAAAAGCAATGGGTGGAAGCTCATCAGAGAGAGATCCAACCTGGGACTAAGGAGGACTAACTGTGAGAATAATTAAAGAATGGAACAGTTTACAATTGCTTCCCAGATTCTGGGTGCTCCATCACTGGAGATTGTCAAGAAAAGATTGGATAATCAGTTGTTTGGGATGGTATAAGGACTCTTGCCTTAGGCAGTTGCAGTAGAAGACCTGTGATTCCCTTCCAGCCCTATATTGGAATTATGGCTGAATTGTAGGATATACTGTTCTTGGTTAACATCTCATATTTTTATATACATACATACATACATACATACATACATACATACATACATAATTTGAGATCAGGAGAAATGTCCCATACACTCAGAATGATTGTTAACCCTTAGAAAGGGTCAATCTCTTCTTCTAACAAGAGGAACATCTTACTTCCTTGAAAATTCAACCATTTTTCTTTTTAAAAAAACCCGTGTTTATCCAAAACCTGCATAAACATGTCCATAAGGCCATCGGGTATCAAGCTCAATTCAGAGGATACTTGTCTTTAGGACGTTTCCCAATGGACTTACTGAAAGGTTGCAGGATCCTACTGTATGTACCAGTTTTGGATTGGCAGCTGAAACAGGAGGGAGCCCTGGTCTAATCTCACTTTACAACTTTTGGGATGTTTATGCTTGGAACATTAATACTATTCATATGGGGTGGGGAGATCAAAAAGTTACAAGTGTTTGCCATATTCTTGTTCTAGGTATTGTACTACTAACTAAAGCATACAAAACATTTACTAGACCAATTCTTGAATACAGCTCATCTGTCTGGAACCCGCACTACATATCGGACATAAATACAATTGAGAGAGTCCAGAGATATTTTCCTAGAAGAGTCCTCCATTCCACTACCCGCAATAAAATACCACCAGACTCCAAATTTTGGGCTTAGACAGTTTAGAACTACGCCAACTTCAGTATGACCTAAGCATAGTACATAAAATTATCTGCCACAATGTTCTACCTGTCAATGACTACTTCAGCTTCAACCACAACAATACACGAGTAAATAATAGATACAAACTCAAGGTAAACTGCTCCAAACTCAATTGCAGAAAATATGACTTCAGTAACAGAGTGGTCAATGCCTGGAATGCACTACTTGACTCTGTGGTTTCTCTCCCAAATCCCTAAAACTTTAACCTTAGACTGGCTACTATTGACCTCACCCCATTCCTAAGAGGTCTGTAAGGGGAGTGTATAAGTCCACCAGCGTGCTTACCGTCCCTGTCCTAATACTCCTTTTTACTTACTCTTTTCATGTATTCAAATTATGTTTATACTTTTACATGTTATCTTATATATGCTTGACAAAATAAATAAATGAATGAATAAATAAATAAATAAATAAAATAAAATAAAATAAAATAAAACCTTTTGATTTGATGAGAGCTAAATCTAACTATTTTCTGAAGCAAACAAATTTGGGGCCAAACTGAATCTGCGATTAGCTATTGCTCTAGGACTGCTAATCCTTTTGTTTCTACTCAGATATTTAAAACAGGTGACTAGTTTAACCTTGTTCTAAAGCAACAGCTGTAACTAGTGCAGTAAGTACATTTATACACTAGCTTATGCCCTCTCATGGCAGTAAAAGTCAATTCTGGATTGCTTTAGGAAGAACGATAAAAATGTAAATTATGAAGACAGACCTGATTTTGGTCTTACTGCCTTGGCTGAGTTCTAACACTTTAACGTGGAATAAATGGCTTCTGGTGGTAATTAATACTAAGTAATTTGCATATTCACAAGATTGCACTATGATTCTCTCAGCCAGCGTGAGATGAATGGACCAAGATTCCAGAGACCATTTAAACTAGAATTTGGTATTAGAATATTTTCTTACATGTAAATGTACGCAATTCCTCATAGATTATCTGTGTGCCAGTATAGTGGTCTTATTTCATATAGCAAGGGAGAAAGGCAGTGGTGAAATGTAAAATTTGTTGCTACTGCTTCTGTGGGAATGGCTTGGTGGGCGGTGGGTCACATGACTGGGTGGGCGTGGCCAATTTTTAAAAAACCTTTTTAAAGCATTTTTCACTACAGATTTGGGCAAATAGGTAGTAAAAAAATGCTTTAAAAAAGTAAAAAAAGAGGTTCCGACAATCACAGCTGTGTCGTGCGATTGTCAGAACCTTTTTTTTTACTTTTTAAAAACATTTTTTTTACTACCGGTAGTTTTTATCACTACCGATTCGCCCGAACCGGAGCGAACCGGTAGCATTTCACCCCTGGAGAAAGGAAATAGATTACTTGGTTTGATGACAGAGAAAATACTGGGAAAGACCAGTATGACCAGTCATGTAAAGAAATGCCCAAATTGAAATGGAGACCCACGTTCCTAAAATCAGACAGTTTTACATTGGAGTAGGAGTTGCCCAATGGGCACAAAGCTTTGTGCACATCTTATGTCATGTGCCCCAATCCTCCTAACAGCTCTTCAAGTGCAGAGGTGGGTTTCAGCAGGTTCTGACCAGTTCTGGAGAACCGGTAGCGGGGATTTTGAGTAGTTTGGAGAACCAGTAAATGCCACCTCTGACTGGCCCCACCCCCATTTATTCTCTGCCTCCCAAGTCTAAGCTGATTGGGAGGAAATGGAGATTTTGCAGTAAACTTCCCCTGGAGTGGGGTGGGAATGAAGATTTTATAGTATCCTTCTCCTGCCATGCCCTCTAAGCCACACCCACCAAGCCATGCCGCGCCCACCAAGCCACACCCACAGAACCGATAGTAAAAATTTTTGAAACCCACCACTATTCAGGTGGTAGTGTGAATTACAGTGGCAGGTAAGGCAGCTTCGAACTGAGACTGCCATCAGAGTTGAGAAGTGCTTTCCATTAGCAGAAATGTATCACAGCCAAATACACTGGGGACATAGCTCACATGAGAGCTACTAAAAGACACCACAAGGAATCATAAAATTTTCACTGTATGTCTTATGCTCTTTGTTTTCTGAAAGCCAGAAGTCTAGGGTTTTCTTTGGCTTCTGAAGGCTATTTAAAAAAAAAAAAAAGGCTTCCTCGCTAAGAAATGAAACACATTCAGAGATTCTTCTGCTGTAGTTTTCTGGCTGCTGGTTCTGCAAGTAGGTCATGCCTCTGCTTTGCACTAACTTTCTTTTTGAAGTGCTAGAAATGTGTGGAAATGACAGTCCTCCTGGCCATCTGGAGAAGAACACATTAGTAGTTGGTGACGTGTTTTGCTCTTCTTTCAATTCAATTCCCACCGGTGGTGGCACAACTATCAAGATTCGATACGTGTCCGGAAAGCTAAGCAAATCGAAGGAATGAAGCACACTTAGCCTTGAAAAAAGACAACTTGGGGAGGAGGTAAATAGCTCTCTTCAAACACCTGACAGGATTTTACACTGAAGGTGAACAAGACCTATTCTCTCTCCTTCCAGAGGGCAAGAATAACAGATTAAAGGTACAGAAAAGCAGAATCTAACTGCATGTAAGGAAAAATATCTTGCTAATAGTAGTTTCACAATGGAATTCTAAGAGACCATAAGCAAATATTCAAGTCAAACCCAGATAGCCTAAAAAAATTGAATTTTCCAATTCTGTAACAAAATGGCTAAGTTTCAGCAGAATTGTTTTTACTTTTTTGGGGATGGGAGACAGTTTTAATATTGGAGATGGGATCAAGGGAAAAAAGGCTAAAAATTTCATTCCTACACTTTCTAGAATAGAATAGAATAGAATTTGTTATTGGCCAAGTGTGATTGGACACACAAGGAATTTGTCTTGATGCATACGCTCTCGGTGTACATAAAAGAAAAGATATATTCATCAAGAATCATAAGGTACAACACTTAATGATAGTCATAGGGAACAAATAAGCAATCAAATCATATTAGGAAACAGTCAATATAAATCTTAAGGATACTAGCAACAAGGTTACAGTCTTACGGTCATAAGTGGGAGGAGTGTTTGATAGGAACGATGAGAAGATTAATAGTAGTACAGATTTAGTAAATAGTTTGACAGTGTTGAGGGAATTATTTGTTTAGCAGAGTGAAGGCATTCAGGAAAAAACTGTTCTTGTGTCTAGTTGTTCTGGTATGCAGTGCTCTATAGCAGTGATGGCTAACCTTTTTGCCATCACGTGCCAAAAGCGGGGGGAACATGAGGGTATCACGTGTGTGTGTGCCCACACCCATAATCCAATGTGCCCCACCACCCCCATGCACGTGTGACCCCCCCTGCGCTCCCCCTGCTTTCGGCACGTGATGGCACGGTGGGCACGGTAGGCCCATTTTTCACCCTCCCCCGGCTCCAGAGGCTTTCTTGGAGCCTGGGGAGGACAAAAACAGCCTTCCTCACTCCCCCAAGTGGCCCTTCAGAGGCTGGAAATGGCCTGTTTCCCAACTTGCGGTGGGCCCGGAAGGCCCGAAAATCAGCTGACCGGCATGCATGTGCACTGGAGCTGAGCTAGGGCAACACGCGCATGTCCACAGATATGGCTCCGCGTGCCACAGATTCGCCATCACAGCTCTATAGTGTCGTTTTGAGGGTAGGAGTTGAAACAGTTTATGTCCAGGATGCGAGGGGTCTGTAGATATTTTCACAGACCTCTTTTTGACTCGTGCAGTATACAGATCTTCATGTTTAATCTATGGGTTACAATTTCCCTTTCCGTCCACTTTTAGGGGTGGCAGAGTGGACAATCTTTGTTTGGCTGAACAGCATAACCTTTGTTAATTTTCCATGTTTTCCATGTTTCTTCCTAGAAACTCAAGAGAGGTAGCCATCTGATCAGATTCATGCATCAGTCAAGGTTTCAGCATACCTACTGTTGTTAGAATACCTGTTTAGAATACCTAAAGTTGTGTGGCAACTTTAGCACAAACAACATTTCTCCATTTCAATTTTCTAAAGACAAAGAATATCCACAAGTATCTCAATACAGTATTATTCCTTCTTGGATGCTTAAAACTAAAGTTACCCTGTTTATTTGGGGCATTGTCCAAATGAATCACTCAGTGTGAACTATAATATGTCCATCTCAGTTTATCAGCCAGTCATTTGAATTACTGCTTTCCTGAGGCACAGAACTGGTGGCTGTGTTTTATGAGTTCTCTGTATTGTCACCGGTGTTTATTTTATCACTTGTTTTTAAAGAAAGACAGTATGGTTTAATGTTTGGGCATCAGACAAATGCTGAAGAGTTATGGGGTCAAAATCCTTATGAATCAGGAAGCTCACAATGAAATTTTGAGGCAGACTTTATTTTTCTAGCTTAACTACAACATAAATGAGGGAGTCCTTTACTTATCAATGAGAGAAAAGGCAAGGTATCCATATGTAACAAAGAAATAGAATCCCACTTTGCTTCAAAAATGTATAAACTAATTTTATTGTCTTCCTCACAATGATACTTTAAAATGGCCGGTTCAGGGGTGAAATGCTACCGGTTCAGACAGATTCGGCCGAACCGGTAGTGATGGCGGCGTGTGGTTCAGAGAACCGGTAGCGGCGGCAGTGCAAGGCTCTGCCCACCCACCCAGACATTAAAACCAGGAAGTAACCTATTTTTTTTCAGCCTCTGCATATGTGCAGAAGGTCTTGCACATGTGCAGAGGGTCCAAATGCATGTGAAACCCCTGGATGGCCCTGCCCCCGGTTGCCCGTTCGCCCAGGTGCTTGCCTGCCTTTGCAAGCTGGCCATGGGGACCGCTGGGAAGGCCATGTGGAAGGCAGGCAAGCAAGCATGTTGGGGCCGCCCAACCATGTTGAAGGGAGCTAGCAGCCTACTCCCTTCCCTGCAGCTCTGCCATGCTTGCCTGTCTTTCACGCAGCCTTCCCGGTGGTCCCCCATGCCTTCCAAGGTCCAGTCCCACATCCAGCTCTTAATGGGAGACCTGCCACTTCCAGCCCAATCCAGCCAGCGGGTGGCCGGCCAGCCCTTGGGGGAGGTGCAGCTGCTGCACTAGGGCTGAGAGGGGCAGTGGTGGCAGCACTGCATGTGCAGCCCCAGGACATCTGCCCTTTCTCATGGAGTGCTGCTGCCGCCCCAGAGCTCGCCTTCACCTCTGCAGCCCACTGGCTCCTCTTGCCCTTTTCTTTCTGGGTGCAGTGCTTCTGCTTGTTGGGCCACTTCCCCAAAGCTGGCAGCTCCGCAGCCAGCTGCTTTGCTTTTTCTCTCTTTTTGGGAGGCACGCGGGAGGTTTGTGCAGTGGCACTGGCACCGGCATGGGGGAGGCAGGCAACCCAGATGCCCAATGCTGGTGCTTGTTCAGTGCATCTGCAGGCAAACCAAGAGACAGTGGGATAAAGGGGATGGTTCATTGGGATCGCCTCTGCCTTCCCCATGTCTCTGCATCCACCTTCTTCTGGTGCCACCACACAAGCCTCACATGAGGAAAAAGAGGGAAAAAGCAAAGCGGCTGGCTGCAGAGCTGCCAGTTTTGGAAAGCGGCCCAACAGACAGAAGCACCATACCCAGAAAGAGACAGGTGAAAGTCATTCTGCGCTGAAGCAGAGGCATTCCAAGCCTCCAGCATATCCCAGGATTGCAATGCTGAAGGTTCGGAATGGAGCTGTTTCATGAAAGGCAGGAAAACGGGGAGAGGGATTTTCTTGCCTGTCATCCATTCCTGAAGCTCAGCACAGACTGAGGGAAGGATGGTAGGCAGGAAAATTCCTCTCCCCATTTTCCTGCCATTCGCGACAAGGAGTGGCTGGGAGGGGAGGGGCCGGGTGAGACGCCCCTTGACATGAGTGATATTGAGTTGGCCACACCCACCAAGTCACATGACCACTACCAAGCCACGCCCACCAAGAACCGGTGGCAAAAAAATTTAGATTTCACCACTGGGCCGGTTGCTATTTGTCCACCTAACTTGAGTTTGTCAATCAAGGTTCATAACTGAGCAGATATTTTCTCCCTGGACTTCAGTCGAGCACCTTACTTTTTTCTTTCTGAAACCCATAATGTTTACAATTGTAATATTTAGGAAATGTCACGCTTGAGCTCTACAGTGCGTCAGCTGTGTATTTCTGCATGTTTATGAACACTGAGTGTGGCTTCACGCTTGCTATTCACTGCTTCAGATATTGATTTTTCTTCTGGATCCTAAGCTAAGCTAAGTGTATCTGGCTGCTTATTAGTTATTGCCTGGATTATGTTGTTGTTGCTTAATGGGTCATGTTTTATATAAAATTGCTGTGACGCATTTGAAGAACCTCAGCAGCTGTACCAATAATATCTTGCTTATTTACCTGCAGATATTGTCACACAGATTTAAAATCCATGACAGAAAAATATAACTCAAGGAATAACAAAATTCAGAATCCAAAGACTGGTAATATCACAGGCTGGGTTATACATCCAGTGATGGGATTCAGCCAGTTTGCACCACTTCGGGAGAACCGGTTGTTAAGTTCTGAGCAGTTTGGCAAACTGGTTGTTGGAAGAAATCATTAGGGCAGAGAACCGGTTGTTAAATTACTTGAATCCCATCACTGTTCACATCACATTACTGAGTTTATTCCACAAGGAAGATGTGTGATTAAAATATGTGAAGAAAACAAAACTGGTTCTCTTTTGTAAGGGGCCTCGATTCAGCAGTTCCTGTCTGTTCCTTCAGCAGACTGGTTTTTGATAGATGGCAGATAGGCAGGTGTCAGTTGGATTCTGCCTGGCCCTTTTTCTGCTGTTATCCCAAACTGCCATTAGAATGTTTGTGTTTGCAATGATGCAAAGAACTTCAGGAGAAATCAAAACGCTCAAATACAGAAAACTGGATTTCTGTTTACTCTATTTTTGTTACTGCTATGGTCCAAATACTATTTCTTTTCTCCGTTGTCTTCTACATCTTTGGTATAGATGGACTACAGTACCATATCTGATTTTCAGAAAGAACAACGACAACAACAAAACATTGCCAATATGGCAGCAAAGTGTTTGTGTTCCTTGGCTTTTGCACCCTCTTGAAATGATAGTCCCTAACATTAAGCTGCTTTCTACTGAAGTGACCTAGTGAAGAGGTGAAGGGTGAAAGGAGAAATCTGCACTTCCGAATTTGCAAGTTAGGACAGGTTGCCATTCTTCTTTTTATAGACTTCTAAGGTAGAAGTCTACCTTATCTTGTGTCATAACTCACAAGATTTCCAACAACTGCTAAGCCTTGGCCTGAAGACACAAGAATTCAAACCATTTGAGACGGCACTTCTAGAGAAGAATTCCCTTTCTCCAGAACCTTCCCTCTCCTGCCCTAGAACCAGAAGCTGTGTTTGCTCAGCAGACTGGCATATGGATAAGACCACTTCTCAAGACAGGAAGAATCGCTAAACCAAGCCCCATTTCCAATTCAGCTGCAGGCAATAAAAATACAAAAGGATCAGCCACATTTTAAAACAAAATGCAATGAAGAGACATAGGAAAGCTTCATCTTTGATTAGTTCCTTGGAAGGTGAGTAGCATGCAAAAAGGGAACTGAGTAGCCATTGGCGTGATCAGGAGATCTTCCAACTGATTCATCCAGAACCTCAAATCAGAATCATAGGAAAGTGAGTGTGAGGTAAAGATTTGGCCTGAGCACATTTCAACGTATCTAAATACATTCCTCGCTCAGAGGAAAGCTCTAGCATATGAGAAGGGAAATCTCAAATTACCATGGAGGCCTCTTATTTTGAACTTTTCCCGCAGCGAGTTGGCTGTGGCAAGTTGTCCCATCCTGTACCTTCTGGCAGGTGGCAGCCATCATAATCTGGGAACAGTAGTCTTGCAGGTACAGCGTTCACTTCAGAATAGAATTCGAAGTATTAATTTAACCTTTATGGTCCTCGATAGCAGGGTGGACGGATACCTTTAAAATAGGAATGGCACAATTTTGGGCTCAACATTTGAAAAATTTGGAAAATGCCTAACTTGGCTCTGCTGGTGTGTCACACTCCCACCCCACAAACAAAAGAGAAACAATTATTTACATATTCATTTAAACAAAATGCAGTCCCATCATATGGGTGATTCCCCAGGATCTGCCATATAGCACTTACCTTCAGGCACTCTTCTTTTTCTGAAGATGGGCCCTTCAGTCCACCTGTTGTTGTTCTGGGTCAATTTTCTCTTCAAAGTCTTTGTTTCATTCTTTGGAATTGACTCTGCCAGAGATTCAGACAGTGCTCTCCTTGATGGCAACAGTATCTCCAACGTAGTCAGTGAAATCAATTGACATAATTGATTGCTTGGTTGTTGTTTTTTTTCTTTTTAATTCCAAACAGAGGGTGGCAAAAAAAGAAGAAGAAGAAGAAGAAGAAGTAAAAATGGCTTTGATTATTTCTTGTTGACAAAAAACAGGCCAACAACAACAGGCTTCATCTGGTCAATCTCAAATCATAATTGACAATTACCAGCAGAAAAGAAGTTGATTAAACTGCTTGGCCTGTTTTTTCTCTCCCCCCGTCCCCCGGGCAAGTAAGGGCTTTTTCAGCATCACAGCACGAGCAGTGATGCCACGATGCAGACCCCACCCTGCAGCAGCAGCAGGACCTAGACAATGAAGGGGAAGGGGGAACTTTCATGATTTCCTGGAAGTATTGTTTTGCTATGGATGTCAACTGTGTTTGGAAAAGCAGATAAAAGAAGATAAAACAACCGTTTACATACAATTTTTCATGACACTGCAAACTGCCAAGAGCCTTTGTGGAAACAGTGACATATAAATGGACTTGCCTTCAGAAGTTGTGGGTGCTCCATCACTGGAGGTTTATAAGAAGAGTTTGGACAGCCATTTGTCTGGAATGGTATAAGGTCTCCTGCTTGAGCAGGAGGTTGATTAAAAGACCTCCAAGGTCCCTTCCAATTCTGTTATTCCATTATTAAAGGTAAAGATTTCCCCTATCCAGTTGTGTCCGACTCTACAGAGTGCTGCTCATCACCATTTCTTAGCATGATATTACGCCTCAGCGCAGAGCATGCAGCAAACACAGAACACTTTTACCTTCCCACCAAAATGGAACCTATTTACCTAGTCTCATTTCCATGCTTTCAAACTGCCAGGAGGGCAGGAGCTTGGAGCAAGTAATGGGAGCTCACCCCCTCACACAGCGCTCGGGTCTCAAACCCCAGCTGTCCACTTTCCAACTGATGAGCTCGACATCTTTAAACACTAAGCCATTGTGCCATCCACCCACCCCATTCTGTTACTAGATAGAAAGACTCTGAATGTAGGAAAGTTAAGACACAGTAAAGACAGGAGAAAAAGGTAAAAGGAGTGAACTTTTATCCTGATTTTTAAAGGAAATGAAAGGATTTTATCGATTGATTGGCAAATCCAAATTAGCTAAGAAGCGATATCAGAGTGAAAGATTAATTTAAAGATATGCATAAGGATACGTTTCCACTCTGAAAGTCAGTTGTCCATTGCTGGTGGTTTTCAAGTATAATGACACTTTTAACTGCAGAGATCTATATACCTCTAGAGCTTTACTTAGTACAGAATAATCTCTGGGTGCACATTTGTCATCCACTATATCAACCAATGTTTTTCTTTCCTTTTGTCGACTGATATCTTAATATGACAAGTATATATTACTCAGGACAGTTTTTTTGAATGAACCACTATGAATTTATTATATATATATGAACACATACATACATATGTTGTTTTTCTACCCCAGCATGTGGAAAGGAGCATACTGCATCCCTTTCGCCTTTCAGCTCCAATCCAGGAGCCCTCAAACAGTCACATTCACAACAAACCATTTTATACCAAATTTCTGTTTCGCTGATAAAGAAATAAAGGGAGACTAGTATAGATCTATTTCAAGCTATTTAGCTCTCATCAGCTAGGCATACCCTTACTTGGATTCGAACTTGGGCTGCCTGCATGTTTGGCAATTGTATTAACTTCTGAGCCACAAGTTCTCCTCCCTTCATCATCTTGAGCCAGGGGAGAGATTAAGTGTTTTTCTATCGAGACACCTGGTCTACCCCAGCATGTGGGAGGGAGCATACTGCATCCCTTTTGCCTTTCAGCTCCAATCCAGGAGCCCTCAAGCAGTCGCATTCACGACAAACCATTTTATACTAAATTTATATTTCGCTGATAAAGAAATAAAGGGAGACTAGTTAGCGCTCTCTCTCTCTCTCTCTCTCTCTCTCTCTCTCTCTCTCTCTCTCTCTATATATATATATATATATATATATATATATATATATATATATATATATATATATATATATATATATATAATTCAATACATGAATTCCCTTCCTCCATAGCCACCTTACTTAAACTTAAACAATTTAAACTTATACAAACTTAAACTTAAATGAGTCACTTCTATAAAATTGTTGTAATGGAGAAAAAGCAATGGGTAATTTGAAGATTCCATCTGAAATGATGCTAAATCTCTTTGAAATATGTTTTCTCATTATAAGAGTTTGAATGCTTGTCGGTATTTGGGGGATTTTACTGTGACAGTGAAATGGGATAAAATTAAAACAGGGGAAAATTAGCTGAACATATAAAGACTTCTTGATTGAGAGAACTATTTGGGTGTATAATAGCCTCCCAGAAGAAGATGTAAAATATCTTTTACTGTAGCCACTTGTGTCATAGATTATATTGTAATTTTGTTTTGTTTTGTTTTGTTTTGTTTTGTTTTGTTTTGTTTTGTTTTGTTTTGTTTTGTTTTGTTTTGTTTTGTTTTGTTTTGTTTTGTTTTGTTTTGTTTTGTTTTGTTTTGAAATTAATCTTCCTGTTAGGGATTTTAAAAAACCAAATTCTGCACATTTTATTATATATAGACTTTTGGCAAGTCATTTCATTCTGCAATGCTCTATTGATTTATTTTTCACTCAATGAAACATCATTTCAAAACCTTAAATAATCCCAAAATGGAATTATCGTCCTTCAAAAATAGCTCTGAGTCTATTTTAAGATTGAAAAAAAATGTGCTATTATGTATTTCATTAAACTGAAATATCTTTGAATAAAAGATAGCACTTTGTGGCATTGAACCTAACTTCAGATGATCACGTGTATCTGTGTCATGGAGTAAATATTTCAAATTTGATTCATGTAGACGTTTACTCTCAATAGCAACAGTTTCACATAAACACAGTATATTTGCATACACACATACCTTAATCTGGTTTATTGAATATTAATCCCAAAGGTGCTTTTTCAAAAGGCAACTGGATTTGTTTTTCCTTGAAGACATTTAACTTCTCCTCCAAGAAGCTTCTTCAGTTCTGACTGAATGGTGGAGGATGGAAGGATTTATATTTCTTTTTATTCCTTGCAAGATGGAAGGATTTATATTCCTGGTCATTAGCACTCTTTCTGAGAGTCTTTGAGGACACTTGGAAGTTTACCTGTGCCCTCAGGGTTACCTGAATAGTGCAAATGGGTGTGGAATCTTCTTGGAACTGCTGATAGAACTCTGTTATAAACAAGAGATAGGTGGTAACAGTAACAGAGTTGGAAGGGACCTTAGAGGTCATCTAGTCCAACCCCCTGTTCATGCAGGAGACCTGTACTAGGGATTCGAACCGCCAAATTGCTGACCTTTCTGATCGACAAGCTCAATGTCTTAGCCACTGAGCCTAAGTTTCCCCCTCTGTTGAGAGAGGGCTGTTCAATCTTTGGCCCCTCTTTCAAACCAGTGCTCCTCCTCTATCCAGAGTGTGGACTTTCATTAAACTGAAATACCTTAAACCGAAATACCCACATTCTTGACAGAGAGGACAACCAAGCTCAGAGAGCCCCAAGGAAACCTCAGTTTAATATTTATTTTTGTTCTTGGATTTTCACCAAATGTATCTGAGAGAACGTGTGTGCTTATCTGTAAATCCCAACGTTCACTGGCACTTAGAGGTTCGGTGTAGTGTGTGTGTGTGTGTGTGTGTGTGTGTGTGTGTGTGAATCTGCCCTCCCTCTGCCTCATTGCAATGCTGCATTTTTGAAGAACGGCCACTAGAGTGCTGCAGGTAGCCATTCAAGACGAGTCTCTGAACATTGATTGCCACACATACACACACACTGTAACCTGGCAAATATACCTTGTAAAGATTGTGGCCGGCTCTTCCCAACGCTTTATTGCAGTTTCTCTGCTGTGCTTAGTAATCAACTGTGAATGGAGTGTCTGCGGGACTCTCTATTTTATTATTAGAGCTGAGAATATATGAATACAGAAGGGAGGAAGGATGTGCGGTATAATACCATTACGCTTTAAAGATGTGAAGTCAGCAATCTCCTTAAAATCCTCGGCTACGTGGTTATGTGTTTTGTCTATGGCTATATTGATAAAGCAGTAAATAAATAATGGATGCGTGTGTGTTTTATTAATTAGTTGGTGCTGACAAGGGAGTCTTCTTCTTTTTGCTTGCAAACAATGGGACAACGATATTGAGCCCCTGCTTGGCAGCCGTTCAAGTAATATAGTGCACGCTTGAAAATAAAACAGAAGGCTTTTAGATGCTGCGGTCATGTTTACAGCATTAATTTCTGAACCCATATGCTGTGCAGGAGAGTCCGGGCATATCTTGCACAAAGATAGCAAGGTTGTAACATTCCTAATATTCTTATTAGACTAGACTCTTTTGCTTTGCCATCTGACATCCAAAAGAGATGTTTGCACATGCAGAGAAACTAAAATAGCCTTCAGCTATCTGTTGCCCTCGGATATGTTAGACTGAAATGCCCATGTTCCTGAATATTCAGGTAATAAAGATTAGAAATATGGGTCAAGCATGGGAAATGGTGTTTTTACCAAGTGTAAGTGAGAAATGATATCCGTTCTGGTTATATAAAAGTACAGGTGTAGAGAATATCAGCAGTATAACTGGATCGGGGTTCTGCTTTATTTTAAGGGACTCATACAACTGATGCAATTTCAAGATGCTTGAGAGGGGCAAGTTGCATTTCTATTTTTACCGGTCTGGCCGTATATATAATTTCCCCCATCCTTGAACCCTGTGGAAGGGAGGCAAAATTAGTCATACCAGCTGACTGCTTCAGAACTGGCACTGAAGATCAGTGTGAGGAAAGATCAACTTTGAATCCAGGTATTCAGGATTGGGTCTAGCCTATTTCTTTCCAAATGTCCATTTTGGAAACTTTCAGTCTAGCAATGCTAATGGGCGAATTGACATGTCAGTGGCAGGTTTAGCCATGGGGAGCCCACCTCCTCCAGTGATATTGATTTTAACCAATGGAAAGGCCCAATTTAGCCGTCAATATTGTGGTGTTAGGATTGCACTTTAAAAGCTACTAAACAACAAAAACAATTGATATCATATGGGATGGGGTATAGTAAGCAACATTTTGAAAGGAGGCTGGAATTCCAAGAATATATCTGAGAGGAATGCAGTGATAGGAAGGGAGGGAGGGAGGGAGGGAGGGAGGGAGGAAGGAAGGAAGGAGGAAGGAAGGAAGGAAGGAAGGAAGGAAGGAAGGAAGGAAGGAAGGAAGGAAGGAAGGAAGGAAAACATAGTGAATTTATACTGAAATGAAATGTGCATATTATTGGTGCTACAGAGCCCATTGTACAAGAGATAACAAAACATGTATGTAATATATTATCTTGCCTGAATGTATGTTCTATTTTTATTAAAATTTTAAAAAAGGAAGAAAGGTAAGTAAAATGGCTTCTGTGAGAGCAGGCTCCATCCACTAACTTAATACTCCAGAAGAAAGGAACAATGAAAAAGAAAGCAAGATTAATGGTGTCTAACCAAAATTTTTAAACATTTCTTCAACCTGCCCAGGTTCACAATATCAGTAAATATAACTGAATAATATTACTAGGCTGAAGTAGTATCTACGCATCAGCCAAAGTACAGCCTTGTCTGTGATTGAATAATAGAATCCTAGAGCTGAAAGGGATCTTGGAGGTTGTCTACTCTAACCTTCTGCTCAAGGAAGTCATCCTTATATCATCCCGGACAAATGGTTGTCCAATCCTTTTTTCAAAACCTAGATCGATGGAACAATCACAACTCTGAACATTGGGTGTGGGCTGCACTGTTGGGGATTGTTTTAAGTGGGAAGGAAAGAATTAAGGCTCCCATTTCTGATGTACGATGCCTCAGTGTTTATATGAGCACAGCTACTTTTCATTAAAAACAAAACAAAACAATGTTGGCTAAAATGAACTTTAGGTGTGACCCAGAACAATGTTTATCATATTCATCTACAAGTTTAATCTGCTTCCCCATCTAGAAAAACTATGTCTCTGGTTCTGTCTGAATGTAAAAGTCTATAGCTTATAACGGTCAAAAATTGAAATTCTTCATATCAGTGTCCTGGGATATCAAGCATGAAGATGATAAGGTGAGGTCTGCACAGTATTTAGACATGGTCATCAAAACAAGAGACATGAGAGGAAAAGTAAAATTGCTCTCAGTGGAGAAAAGGAGAAAAACTGCATTTCTAATAAGGTTTCCAGGATCAACTTTCCTTTTTCTTCGCCGATCATTAATTCCCTTTCTGTTTCAGACTTCTGAATGTTAAATTGGCAGTTTCAAATTCTACTGTATAAAGTTAATGAAGAGTGTATTCTTAGCTTGCTTGACATTTGACTTTTCTTTTAATGCTCTGTGTTTGCTTTAAAAAAGAGTTCATACATTTAATAAGTGAATCAGGCCTTGCACTGCTTTATTTAAAAATGTTTTTAGGAAAATAAAATTTTGATGCTCCAATATTATGCTAATAACCTATTATTAGTATCAAATGTTATTTTCTATAATAATGGTTTTTGTGACTAGTACTGTACTATGAAAGTTGAGAAGTAGTGTAATTGTTTAAAAGCTTGAAACCAGAAGGTTTGTGGGGGCAATAAGCTGACTTTGTATAAAAAAGAATACTGCTGGGGGCGGGGAGCCCTACTAAGCAGGTATATACAAAAGTATGAAGGCTATTGCTTAATGTATTGTAAGCCACCCTGAGTATCCAGAAAAGGGCGGCATATAAATCGAACCAAGAAAGAAAGAAAGAAAGAAAGAAAGAAAGAAAGAAAGAAAGAAAGAAAGAAAGAAAGAAAGAAAGAAAGAAAGAAAGAAAGAAAGATACAAATCAGGGCTGCACCAGTGGGAGGAATGCCCTTTTGAGGAATGGAAAAAAAATCAGACCTTTTTTTCCAGTATCCTTGGATTACCATTGCTCTTGGTGTTGAATTTTTTTCCCCCTCTCTGATTTTTCCTCTCAGGAATGATCTCAGCTAATCAAAGAACACACTGTGGTAGCACTTACATTACCAAAATTGTATCCAAGAGATGCTTTCTTTTCATCTTTTAGTCTTCTAAATCAGTATCAGAAAATCTATTTTCTCATGCTCTAATTGTTATTTCGGCATCTTGTGGTTACCCCTTTCAGCTGCCTTTTAGCTTCTGTAGGGATCTTTGTCTCACTCTAATAGTCCCAAAGGTGTTTTTTTCAAGAGGCAACTGGCCTTTTTTTTTTTTTAAGACACTTCTCATCCAGGAAGAAGAAGCTTCAACAACAACAACAAAAGTCCAATTGCCTCTTGAAAAAAAAAAAAGCACCTTTGGGACAACGATGACCTGGATGACTGAGAATCTCCATAGATGTCTCACTTTGATGTTCTAAATGCCATTTATTATTGTTGTAGCTGTGTTCTAGGTAGCACACTGATGTTGTTTTGGGGAAAGGCCTGTATTATAGCTGTTTTGGGTTAAGACTGAAAACAGCTTCTTGGAACTATCAGCTATCACATCTGGAGGGGAGATGTGCCCCAGGACAACTGGATGAATTAATTAGAGGCTACTGACTTTCTAACCAGGAAACATATTTGAAATTTGAAAAACAGGGTTTTTCAGGGAGTCTACAATCTTTTTAAAAAGTCCCTCATAATGTCACAGAAGGTCAAATCATACACCCAGAACATAGAGCACTGGATTTCAAATCATCATAAGAAAAAAAAGTTGCCAAAGTAATGGCTCAAAGCATCCCTAAAGGCAATAACTGAAAATTCCCTTTCTGGCCCCCTTGCTCACCCTATTCTCCAAACAAGGCCCATCAAAATTGCATTCATTCCCTCCTACAGCATAGTTTCTTCCTAATAGAAGTCCTGCAGGCAGCCATGAATTGGAACTAAGCATAGGTATTTAGATTGGGATGAATGTGAAATTTTGACAGCGGCAACTCACGGCTGTGTGGATGCATTAGGAATTTGATCTTTTCCAATTCTAATAATACTTGATCTGCACCTCTCAGAATCTAATCTATGAATCAGCACTATGTTACTATCTATTGGTTCTCAAGCGTCCCCTACTCAATAACTCCAGCAAAATGCAATTCCAGTGCATACTCTACAGACAGAAGCAATATGGAATGAAAACAGAGTGATTTCGCCAGCCCTAATCACACCTGACTTTTCTCGGGTTTTTTTCCTCCAGTGCTTAAACTCCTTTACTGAAGGCCATTGTTCATTTTATGTAATTTGGAGCACATCTATTCATTTAAAAATAGTGAACAGGGGAATTGCACCCTCCCCTCCCTCCCCACAGAAAAAAATAGAAGCAGAAAGAAAGAAAGAAAAAAAGGAAAGAAACACCGCTGAGAAGTCAATCATAGATTTTTGTGCATAACAATTTGATATCAAATCTAAATAAGATAGGGCAAAGTAGTTCTCCCTATTTGTATAGGAATATCATATTTGGCCAAGTGTCTCCGGTACAAAAGCTCCCAATGTATGTGCAAAGCAACAGAATAATATGATACCAAAAAGAGCAGGTAATAGAGAAGATGATAAGGATTATAATAATACTACAGCCATACAACATGGGTAAATATGCTTAGACATAAAACAATAGTGTGAGGATTAGGTCAGGGGAGGGTTTCAAAACCTGTCACTACCGGTTTACTTGTGGGCATGGGCGCACTCATGCACATGTGCAATGCTTCTGAGCAGAGGCAGAGCCTCCCACTGCCGCCGCTACCGATCCGGGGTGAACTGGTAGCACCCCACCACTGGATTAGGTGTTCAGCAGAGTGATGGCATGAGGGAAAAAACTGTCTCTGTGTCAGGTTGTTTTGGCATGCATGCCTTACTGGACCATCCTGGTGGGGGGGGGGGGGTGGAGGGAGAGCTGGAACAAATTACATCCAGGATATGAAGGGTCTGTAGATACTTTCTCAGCCCTCCATTTGACCCACACAATACACAGGTATTTAATGGAAGGCAGACTGGTTGCAATTGTTCTTTCTGTAGTTCTAACTATCCACTGGAGTTAGTACCTGTCATGTTTAGTTGCTGCACCAAACCAGACAGTTATTGAACTACAGATGACAGACTCAATAATTCTATCAGATAGTATCTATCAGAAAGGCCCCCACCAAGTTGGCAGTTTTTAGTAAGAGAGTCTGGGAAAATTAATCACCATATTCAGGTCGTTATATTAATTATCTGCAATTAATTTTATATTGTAGAAAAAAATCAAGTCTGGTTTTTGTAATGGCCCCTTCTTTACCATAGTGTCACAAGTTTTGGAAATATAACCCTTGACCTGGCCATTTATATTCTAGAATCAGGAAAACTACTCTAATAATTCCCTCATAACATTACTTGTGGTATTTTACATTATGTTACAGCAGTGGTGCCATTTTAAGGGCCGTTTCATAACCATGACACCCCCCTCAGAAATTATCAACTCAGAACTAGCAGAAAATGCTTGCCATTGATCAGTCTGGTTTGGAAGCAGCTGATTTCTGGTTAGCTGTGGGTGGAATGTTACTGAATGACCTTCACAAGAACAATATATGATAATCCAGGAAGCTGTCACTGAAAAGAGGCCTTTGCATTTACACAGATCAGATAAATGGCTAGCCCTTGTAGCAGCATTGACTGAATGGAATATGTCAATATAAGGGAAGCTTGAGAGAAAAGAAGGAATTTAATGAAGGTTTACATTATCAGCACATGCCTTTTATACTGGCTCAATCTTATTTACCTTCTGTTAACACTGTATTGTATTCCGAGAATACGATAAATAGCACTTTATATTATTTTTATGGTAAACCAATTTACAGAATACCTGGCAACAAAAATGTCATCTTATAAATATGGATTTTAGTTTAGTTTTCACTCAAAAGGAAGAAAGTAGGGAAAAGAAAAGAAAAAGTTAAACATTTTTTTTCCTGCAGCTGGCTAGCAAACCAAAGTTTAAACTCTATTTTGACAGAACTGAAAGAAAAAAAAAAGATCTTATACAGTTGCCTTGATGCTTTATAAACATACACCTGTCAGTGGATAACACACATACCCACAGACATATTGCTAATTTGGTTATGCAGTAAGTTTCATATAAAAATCCAGATGTCATATCTTATGATTAAATTTTATTCTATTCAGAGACAGCTCCTGTAAATACTGAATTGTAGCTTAACTTCCATCAACTGTCTATCAGTCTCTCACAGATTAATAAAAACCAGAAGGAAAAAGAGATGGTAAGGCAGTAAAAATAGAAAACATCAGGCATCAGTTTTAAAATTTGTTAAATCACTCTAGGAAGGAAGGAACTGGTCTATTCATGGCTCCAAGTCAGACGACCAAAATATCAATTTGTCACATGGCTATAATAATGCTGAAAGTTAATACAGCTAGTCCTTGACTTACGACCACAATTGAGCCCAAAATTTCCATTGCTAAGCAATAGAATTGTTAGGTGAGTTGTGTCCCATTTTATGACCTTTCTTGCCACAATTGTTAAGTGAATCAGTGCAGCCTTTAAATTAGTAAACATGGTTGTTAAATGAATAGGGCTTCCCCATTGACTTTGCTTGTTAGAAGATCTCAAAAGATGATCACATGATTTTATGACTGTCATAAAAATGAGCCAATTGCTAAGGATCTGAATTTTGATCATGTGACCACTGGGATGCTGCAATGGCCGTAAATGTGGAAAAAATAGTCATAAATCATTTTTTTCAGTACTGTTCTAACTTCGAACAGTCTCTAAGTAAATGTTTGTAACTCAAGGACTACCTGTAGTCTTATAAGGTAAACCTTAGCTACTGAAGCCTGGTTGAAGAATAGATCTTTTATTCTTCCTCAGAGACAAATTGGTGGGTGGGGAGATTCCAGCTGGAAAATCAGTTGAATGTGATTTTGGCAGGTTGGGAAGGTTTTTGTTTTGTTTTGTTTTACAAATAATGAAACATATGGATCTTAAATTTATGTAACCTCTAGGACAAATTAGTCCAGAGAGATTGATCAGTTGGACTATTACAGATTCATATATTTACAATACCATTTCAACCTGATCATCACTTATGTCAGCCCATCAGTTGAAGCAAAGAGGCCATAGAATATTATGATATGGATGGTGAGTGAGAGAATTGCATTTACTGGACTATTGATACAAAAAAGAGTATATCTCTGTGGAATGTTTAGAAAAGACTGGGATTACAGCTAGTCCCTATATTATACTGTATACAAATATATAATAGCAGTACCAATAACACTTAAACTTACATACCGCTTTATAGTGCTTTACAGCCCTCTCTAAGCGGTTTATAGAGTCAGCATATTGCCCTCAACAACCTGGGTCCTCATTTTACTGACCTCGGAAGGGTGGAAGGCTGAGTCAACCTTGAGCCAATCAGGATCGAACTCCTGGCAGTGGAAGGCAGAGTTAGCCTGCAATACTGCATTCTAAACCACTGTACCAGCAGGGCCGTTTCAGAAGAATTGAGTTTACTTCTTTTTGGTATTTACTTCCTTCCATTGCCACTTTAAATATGTACCTGTGAATCGGATAGGAAAAACCTATGTGATGAAGTTATACATATACTAGCACACGGGTGTCAAACTCGCGGCATCACATTGTCACGTGACATTTCGTGATGTTTTTCCCTTCACAGAGCTGGAGTGGGTGTGGCCTGTGTGTGACGCATCTGGCCCGTGGGCCGCCAGTTTGACACCCGTGTCCTAGAACATCAGATGGGGAAATGGTTCCGAAGGTGACACACTTTCTTTTTTTTCCTTAGGCAGGTGACATGATTAGACGTTAGACAGGAAAGAAAGAAAAAGTTTCGTAATAAAGGGTGACATGATTAAAAGCTAGAATAAGTGATAGAAATAAGGGGAATATTAATGTATACATTTTTATTTTATAAAATGAAAGTAATAATGAGAAAATGTGGAATAATTGAATAATGATAGACTGCAATCTAACATAGATGTGTATTGTTATTAGAAATATACAAGTTGATTGAGTATAATAATTATGTTTAATCTGATCAATTTCATTTGTATTGGAATGTATGGCGCCCAGGTGCTACACTGTTTACGCATTGATTTGACATTTTTATTAAAAAAATTTTTAAAAAATTAAAAACACGGGAAAAAAACAAACAAAGGTGACACACTGACACGATTCCCAGGTAGACTTCAGCATCCTTCATCCATCTGGAATCAACCAGGTGCTTTGGATCTCCAGCTTTCAGAATGTCTAGCCATAAAGCCATGTTGGTTGACTTGTAGCACTGACACAACTGAACGCCTTTGGTTCAAGAAAGCAAAACTACAGATCTCGCTTGGCCAATGAACCTACTTAACGCTCCATTACCAGATTTCATAGCCTCACAGATGAGGTAACTGTTTGCTCAGAGATTGTGCCATCTACTTAAATGTTGTATCTTTCATCCTTTTACATTCCAAATAAAATAAGTAAAATATGCCAAGCACAAACACTCACACCCTGCAGACAAAAAAAAAAATGTCCTTGAAGGGACAAAGGGTATTCTATAGGGTCACTTGTAGTATAATACAATGTGTTTTATAAGCTTTGCTGAAGTAGCAAATTGAAATGAGAGGTTTCAGTTTTCCCCCTGTAGTGACAATTGCAAGCTCATCATCAGCCTGATAACAGTTGATGGCTCTGTGGTCACCTCTCCAAGATTGTGGTTGTTACTGAGAGGCTCTTTCCTGTAAGGAAACTTAACAGGCAGCTTATGTTAAATTTTTCTGCCGCACATTACTTATTGTTTTGTGTGTTTGTGTGTGTGTGTGTGTGAGAGAGAGAGAGAGAGGGTGGGTGGGTGAGTGGGGAGAAGGAGGAAGGCAGGAAGAGAAATGATTTCTAAGTTACAAAACATTGGAGCTGAAAAAAAAATTGATTGTCTCCCCCCCACCCAGTCCCCAACCTGTTTGTGTATCTGCAGGGATAGGTGAAAATTTGGTTTGATTTAATGCTTACTAAAAAAAAAAAACGTTTTCATCAATATCATTTATGATTGTATTTTGTGTTTTTTAAAAAATGTACACGGAAAAAAAAAAGGAGGAAAAGGAATGTCCCCAGATCCAGGTTATATTTTCAAAAATAATACCTGGGTAGGGTGGGGGGCGAACAGATGATACAACACAGATTGCAATGCAGCCTAGGATTTGAAACAATGGACACTGAAATGAATGGGAAACTGCCTAGATGGGCAAAATTTCCTTGCCCATCTAGGCAGAGAAACTGGCAGGCCACCTCGTTCCAGCAGATACGTGGCAGGTCCGTGCTTCCACCCAATTTTTAAGGTAGATTCTGACATGCTTTTCATCCTGGGCCCAGCTTTAGGTGACCCACTTGATTGTCGTCCCCTCCCTCCCCCCCCCCGGTTAGTTAGTTAGTTTAGTTAGTTTATTTGATTTGTATACCGCCCTACTCCCAAAGGACTCAGGGCAGTGAACAGCCACAAGATAAAAACACATAAATACAAAATTTAAAAACAGAATAAAACCGAATTAAACAATTTGGCCGAAGACAGATTTAAAACACCCCAATAAATTAAAAACGAATTAAAATTTGTGTTTTAAAAGGGAAAAAGGGAAAAAATTAGGCCAGGCCAGCCTGATGGAATAGAAAGGTTTTAAGAGCACGGTGGAAGGTGCGTAGAACCGGGATCCTCTGTATCTCTGGGGGGAGCTCATTCCAGATAGTAGGTGCTCCCACAGAGAAGGCTCTCCCCTGGGGGGGGGCTTCTAAAATAACACACCTTATAAAACAATTGATCACAGGGATAGTTCTGGAATTATCAGTGCAAGTGTCACATTGGGAATACCCGCTTTAACAACTCTTTTTTTTTTTTTAATCACAAAGATCATGTAACAAATACTGGTCACACCTGGAGCCATGCGTTAATTATTCAATTTGGTTTTTTTGAAAGACAGAAAAAATGAGCCAACAAATTAAGACCAGAAAGTCTGCTAAGTGTACTGTAATTAGTACGCTTAGAGTTCAGCATCTCTATTGAAAGTCACTCAACTGACTAAGTACTGTGAACATTTTAGCAGAAGTCTAAGGAAACCTTAATATCACTGACAGCTGCCAAATTTACAAATCCCTAAAACAAGAATGTAGAGATAAAAAGGGACACCCCAGTTCTTTGAGAAGTTCTAAATATATATTTGGTGGCTCCTATTCCTCTGGTTAATGCCTGACCAGCCTAGTTGGATGGCATTTAGGTAAGTGGGATGTGAACAAGAAAAAGTGAATGTGGCAATGATTATATAAAGTACTTTAAATCAACAGCTTTGCTATAGCTTTAAGTTCAGAGAATCTTTGTATTCCAATATATGTATTCCAATAACACTGATTTCCTCAATGCTTGAATAGCATTGACTAGCAAGGCAGTTTTCAAATAGGCCAAGCTAACTTGGTCAAGGACTCTATTTTATATTACCTTGTTTTAAAAAAAAAATTCTTCTCCCTCAGCTCCCGTGGAATACTTTTTGTGAACTTCATAAACTTTAAATCTACTTTTGACATAATCCCCAGAGATAGTTTAAAAATAAAAAAAAGCTTGATTTATGTTCTTCCTCTGTTCATTTATTGCTGCTCATTTATTAGCCCTCTGAAAAGGGTCAGACACACACTCAGATGCATCTGTCAGAGGCAGTTCATATGCCAAAAAATGTGAAGCAGAGACGTATTTTAAGCACTTTTCTTTTCTTTCCTTTCCTTTACATTAACATATTTACATTTGTACATGTTTTGTTATATATAGACTACGCCATTCGGCATTTGTCAAAGACATGCTATATATCGAGCACCTTCTGTAATGCTTCACATTTTTGTATAAACTATAAGAAAAATTATTTATTTATTTTTTTGCAAAAAGAAAAGAAAAACCAGTAGAGGACAAAAATATCACAATCCAATTCATCAGGTAAAATTTGTACATTCTTAGGGAAGGTTTTTCAGGTAAGAATAAGAGAAAGGATGAGATCCACCTATATGTCTGAGTCAGAGGTGGTATTCAGCAGCTTCTGACCAGTTCTGGAGAACCGGTAGCGGAAATTTTGAGTAGTTTGGAGAACCGGTAAATACCACCTCTGACTGGCCCCGCCCTCTTCTATTCTCTGCCTCCTGAGTCCCAGCTGATCGGGGGTGTTATGTCCGGACGGCAAGCACGAGCGACCAAGAGAGCAGCCGATTGGTCTAAACGCCGGCAGGCAGCCAGCAGGAAATTGGCAGCTCCTGATTGGCCCAGCCTCTGACAGCTGAAGTATAAAAGAGCTGTCTGTGCCTCAAAACCTTGCTCGCTCTCCAAGGTAGTTAGCTAATCAGAGCGAGTCACTGTTAGCTGTTATTGTTAGCCAATAAACATGTTGTGAAGTGTTTATCCTGCCTCGCCTCCCTTCTTTAGCCTTTGTTCCATGAACAGAACAGGGGGGAAATGGGGATTTTGTATTAACTTCCCCCTGGAATGGGGAGGGAATGGGGATTTTACAGTATCCTTCCCCTGCCACGCCCACCAAGCCATGCCCACCAAGCCATGCCACACCCACCAAACCACACCCACAGAACCGGTAGTGAAAAATTTTGAAACCCACCACTGGTCTGAGTGAAGCCAAACAATTGTGGCCATAATTACAAAGAATTTCTATTGCAGTTGCCCTAAAGAAGGGAAGCAAAAGTGTTTCTCCACCTGTTGTTCAGAGTTCAGATAGGCTGCTACCAAAAACATGGATGAAACGAAATTCCTGAGTTCTACTCTTGTAGTTCTTACATTTATATGCTGCCCAGAGTCACTGGGTGGCATATGCACATAATAAATTCAGAATGTGCCAAATACAGTACAGATAGTCCTCGGCTTACAACAGTTCATTTAGTGACCATTCAAAGTTACAACGGTATTGAAAAAAAGTGGCTTATGGCCATTTATCACAATTAAACCATTGCAGCATCTCTATAGTCACATGATCAAAATTTAGACGCTTGGCAACTAGTTCCTATTCATGACGGTTGCAGGATCCCACGGTCATGGGATCCCCTTTTGTGACTTCCTAACAAGCAAAATCAATGGGGGACCCAGATTCACTTAACAATTGTGTCACTAACTTAACATCAGTGATTCACTTAACCGTTGTGGCAGGAAAGGTTGTAAAATAGGACAAAATTCACTTAACCAATTGCTTACTTAGCAATAGAAATTTTGGGCTCAATTGTCATAAATCAAAGACTACCTGTATTACACTTGGAGTTAAGGCTAATTACATTTGGGAGCATGGATCTGATTCTCTCCCCCCGCCCTTTCCAATCTTTGGTTAACATTTAATTTTGTACTGGCTAGTCTGGTGCCTTAACACTAAAAGGCAAATTAAAATCTTACATCATAGGGAAACCTGTAAGAAAAGCTCTAACTCTATAATTGCTTCTGTTGAACCTCTTACTATGTTGAATGTTCCAACAGCAATCACAACTATCAAAAGAAGTATGTGAGATTCAGGTAGGCAAAGGGATAGAAGTTTGATTGCTATCTTTTTCTTTTTGCTATCTGTTATCTCTGTCTGCCCAGAGAGATGGTATTCAGCAGCTTCTGACCAGTTCTGGAGAACAGGTAACAGAAATTTTGAGTTGTTCAGAAAGCCGGTAAATACCACCTCTGACTGGCCCCACCCCCATCTATTCTCTGCCTCCCGAGTCCCAGCTGATCGGGAAGAAATGGGGATTTTGCAGTAACCTTCCCCTGGAGTGAGGAAGGAATGGAAATTTTACAGTATCCTTCCCCTGCCACACCCACCAAGCCACACCCACCAAGCCATGCCATGCCCACCAAGCCACGCCCACAGAACTGGTAGTAAAACGTTTTGAATCCAATCACTGAGAAGAACCTAGAAGAATTGGTGTGGTTCAAGGCCCAGCTACAATGCAATGCCATCTTATGAGTATTGGAGGAGCACCTTCTCTACAGTGGTGTCTCTCCTTTTCCCCTTGAGGTTCATATGGTCCTGACTCTGCTGAAGCTGGGAAAACTTGGATCTTGCAGCAGGCTCTGGCACAGGGTATAATAATTGGGTCTATAATAATTCACCATGGCCAACTTGTTATGTCCAACTCACCACAGCCAACTCACAGCAGGACAACTCACCATAGCCATCTCGGCACAGGACAACTCACTGCGGGACAAGAGTTACACTAATATCAAAGAAATGGTGGAATAAAATAATTAAAGGATGCAAAAGGAGGGACAGAATGAAATGTGAATGGCAAACGTTAAAATAATTTTTATTTATTGTAAATAAGCAAATAGAATTGTTAAACTGTCCCATAGCAAGTTGTCCTGTGGCAAGTTGCCCATGGTGAGTTGGCTTTGGTGAGTTGGCCATAGTGAAATTGGCCATAGTGAGCTGGCCACAGCAAATTGGCTGTGACAAGTTGTCCTGTTCCCGTACCCTGCCACTTAGCTTTTTTCATTCCATAATCACAGGGATTTTGTGTCAGTTTGCTTTCTTACTCTATCCTTTGAGCTAATGGGTGCTGTTTCAGAATCAAACAGAATCAACTGATTGAGCAACATGCTTGTCATTGTGTGTCTAGTGAGATGGAGATGAACTTTCACATTTTTTTAGGCTGCAATACCTGTTGTTAAATAGATCAAGAGCCAAAGATCCAGTGATAGAAAATTGGTTGTTTCCCCTTCAGTATCACGCAAAAGGCCATCAAATTCTTATCGAACAAAGTTTGAAAAATTCTGTCTTAGTAGTAGAACTATCCGCAATTCTATCTTATAGTTTTTCAGATTTCCACAGTTGGATCTGATACTTGCACTTAAATCGTTTATATTGCTCTAAAATTACTCTCTGTTTGCAAACTGCTTTTGTGGTATCCATGTTGGTTAATGATGCCAGCATCCTTCTCTCTCCCTCTCTCCCTCCCTCTCTCTCTCTCTCTCTCTCTCTGTCTGTCTTTTACTTTGTTTTGTTATTTGCTTGGAAGTAATTTCCAAAGGCAGCATGTAACTAGTAAAGGAATTAAATGCACCGGAAATCATGTTTTCCCTCTAAAAACAAAAGCATTTACAATTATTCAGTTTCATGGCTCATTGGTTGAAATAGTCATATCAAGAAGCAAACCGTCTTCTGAAGATCCATCCTGAGATATTAATTAATTGGAATTCATTGCATTTGTGACAAGATCCACAGCTCAACAAGAGAAAACAGCTTTTCCATACATCTCTGACATTTCCAGTTAGAAGATAGCTAGCAAGGCATATGAAGTATTTCTGCTTAGGATTCTGGAATTTTATTATTGAATCAGTTATATGATCCAATATGAACCTCACTTCCCATGATTCTATTAATTCCTTTGGATTTTGGAGCAAGATGGAGATGCAGGTCAAAATGGACATTCTTGCATTGATTTTAGCTTGATCTCATCAGGTTTTTGGGTTCTCGAGAAATGATCAGACATTCAACACACTAACGCTTTTTTTTTTCATATCTTTCCCTTTTTTAATTTGTAGCATAAGTGAGATAAGAAGTATTTCCTTCAGCAATGCACTTTTTTAAAAAAGTTATGTGCCATTTAAACTCAATTGTTTAAACACGTCATTCCTGCTCGTCTCCCACTTTCATATGGCAGTTTTTGTGATAAGTGGGTAGTAAAACAGTGCTTTTTATATTCAAGCACTTCCAAGTTACGTAGTGGCAAAGTAAATCTACTTTTTCTGGTAAAGTCTATCCTATTATATGTGTACTGATTTCTACAACCTTTTTAACGTTTGCTGTCTTCACTGACAGCCAGAGGCCAACAATATACAAGAAGCAGGTTACAGAAGATTAGGAATAATTCAAATTAGACACAGAGAGGTTCAGTGCCTTTAACCAGCATACAAATCAAAGCAAGAGTCTTCTAATAACAATTGCAATTGAGCAAAAGTTTGCAACATCCCTGGAAATTTTCAATGGAGAATTCAGCAAGTCAAACTAGATCATTTTCATTTCCTGCACAATGGATAAGAAGTGGGTTATGAGCTCTCCATACCAAATGCAACAGATAGGATGAAGAGGAAAAACATAGCCTAGCCATTTAGTTGTGGAATTGGAACAACCCAGTTTGGGCAAGGAGAGAATGATTGTGTTATCAGCATAGACCTGTGTGGAAAGTAATCTTTGATTTCCTGCAATAAGAAGCAAAATTCACATTTGGAAAGTGGTTGAAAAATGATGTTATCATAAATACGGGATAAAGTGTGATGGGAGAGGGGAGGATATGTGCTTGCATGACACTCTTTTCTGAGAGGTCGGCTTCTCATTGAATATGGAAGTGTCCTCCTGTAATGATATAATTAGCTACAGAAGCCAATGAACCATAGAGAAGTCAGCTATCTTTTCCAATGGCCTCTCCTGGGGGAATTGAATGAAAAGTTGCCTTCAACTCACTGAAGGTGGCACAGAGGATCTCTCTGGGAAGGTCAGAGAATTTTTTGGCTAGGCTTGCGGAGTGATTCCTAGACCAAAGACAGGGAAAGCTGGTTTTCTCTACAGCTAAAACAATTTTTTGAATCAGCCAGTCCATCTGTTTTATATGTAAATGTCTAGTGTATTTTACATGTTATGCTGAGCAACCTAAGCTCTTCTTATTAAGTAAAGGCATTAATTATACTTGCTTGGCAATTTCAGAGGTAGCAGAATTTGATTTTGATCAACTGCACAAGTACATATTATTTTCTGTATCTCCTCCTCCTCCTCCTCCTCCTCCTCATTTTGGAATACTTTTTCCAACTATCATAACATAAAGGTAAAGGTTCACCTTGCACATATGTGCTAGTCATTCCCAACTCTAGGGAGCAGTGTTCATCTGTTTCAAAGCCAAAGAGCCAATGCTGTCCAAAGATGTCTCCGTGGTCATGTGGCTGGCATGATTAAACACCAAAGGTGCACAGAATGCTGTTACCTTCCCACCAAAGGTAGTCCCTATTTTTCTACTTGCCTTTTTACATGCTTTTGAACTGCTAGGTTGGCAGAAGCTGGGACAAGTAACGGGAGCTCACCCCATTACACGGCACTGGGGATTCAAACCGCTGAACTGCCGACCTTTCGATCAACAAGCTCAGTGTCTTAGCCACTGAACCACCGCATCCTTATCCCAGCTACCATAGCATACTTCAAAAGTCCTGGATCTGCTTTGAAACAAGCTCACCTTGAATGATTCCAGAATTGCTTTATCCAACAAGGTTTGTCAGCTATCTCTTCTTTTTTCCCCTCTTCTACAAGTTCTAATCCTTCTCTTCTGGCTAGCACATCAATCCCTTTTAACTTCCTTCTCCCTTTCCTTGTCACCAAGATTTCTGCTGGTATAAAAAATTTGATGTTGCTATTTCCCTAGCCAGCACTTAACAGAATAAAGAGTTGGAAGGGACCTCGGAGGACTTCTAGCCCAACCCCCTGCATAAGCAGAAGACCCTATACCAGTGATGGCTAATGTTTTTGCTAGCGCGTGCCAAAAGCGGGGGGAGCACCGGGAGGTCACCCATGTGTGTGTCCACCCCCATAGTTTAATGCGCCCTGCCCCCGTGTCTCCCCCCCCCCGCTTTTAGCACATGATGGCACAGTGGGCCCGGTAGGCCCATTTTTCACCTTTCCCAGGCTCCAGAGGCTTTCTCAGCCTTCCCCCCCCCACCCCCAGAGGCCTCCAGAGGCTGGAAACAGCCCATTTCCCAACTTCCGGTGGGACTGGAAGGCCCAAAAATCAGCTGGCCAGCGCACGCATGCGTGCTGCAGCTGAGCTATGGCAATGCTCGTGTGCTCACTGATACGGCTTTGTGTGCCACCTGTGGCACCCATGCCATAGATTCGCCATCACGGCCCTATACCATTCCAGACAAATGTCTGTTACTTCTTAAAAGCCTCCAATGATGGAGCACCCACAACTTTGGAGGCAATCCATTCTACTCGTTAATTGTTCTCGCTGTCAGGAAATTTCTCTTTAGTTCTGGGTTGTATCTTTCCTTGATTAGCTTCCATCAATTGTCCATCAATTGTCTATGGAGATTCTTGGATGAGAAGAGAAATGTCTTCAAATAAAAAACAAAAAGTCCAGTTGCCTCTTGAAAAAGCACCTTTGGGATTTCCATCAATTGCTTTTTCTCCTGCCTTCAGGTGCTTTGGAAAATAGGTTGTTTCCCCCTCCTCCCTTCTTTGTGGCAGCCCCTCAAATATTGTTACACTTCTATCATGATTCCCCTAGTACTTCTTTTCATTAGACTAGATAAACCCAATTCCTGTAATCCTTTTCATGTGGTTTAGCCGCCAGTTTCCTAATCATCTTTGTTGTTATTCTCTGCATTCTTTCCAGAGTCTAAATATCTTTTTTATATTGCGGTGACCAAAATTGGATGCAATATCCCAAGTGTGGTCTTATAAAACGGTACTAATGCTTCATGTGATCTTGATTCTATCCCTCTGTTAATGCAATCTAGACTTGTATTGGCTTTTTGGGCTGTTGCTGCACACCTAGCAGGGTAGCAGAGCAAGTATATATCTGAGTGGTCATGTGAACAAACAAGGCTCAGCTGCTGCATTTGCTCCTCAAGATGTGGCTTTTCTCGGGCCAAAGCTATGGGGGAAAAAAAACCCTGCCATCCTCCTTCAATCAAGTTTGAATTTAATTTGTGCTATTGTTACTAAAAATTGAAATGGTCAGTTGGACAAGGCATCAGAGAAAATAATGAGAGCCAGTCTAATGTAGTGGAAAAAGTGCTGCCTTAGAAATGAAGAGACCATGGGTTCAGTGGTGAAATCTATTTTTTTTTTACTGCCAGTTCTGTGGGCGTGGCTTGGTGGGCGTGGTGTGGTGTGGCTTGGTGGGCTGGCGGGGAAGGATACTGCAAAACCTCCATTTCCACCCCACTCCAGGTGAAGGATATTGAAAAATCTCCATTCCCACCCCACTCTGGGGCCAGCCAGAGGTGGTATTTGCTGGTTCTCGGAACTGCTCAAAATTTCCGCTACCAGTTCTACAGAACCTGTCAGAACCTGCTGGATTTCACCCCTGGTTCTAGTCCCACCTTAGGCATGACAGCCGGCTGGGTGACTTTGGGCCAGTCACTTTCTCTCCACCCAACCAACTCCCAGACCTGTGAGGAAAATAAGAGGAGGAAGGAGTATTCTGTATGTTCTCTGCCTTGAGTTACTTACAAAATAAAAAAGACAGGATAAAAATCAAACAAAAGCCGTATTTTTTGGAGTATAAAACACACTTTTTTCCCTTCTAAAAGAGGCTGAAAATTTGGGTGTGTTTTATACTCCGAATGTAGTTTTTTTGAAGCTTTTTTTCAGCCCTAACGAGGCGCTAATGAGTGAAGTGACCTGTGCTTTGCCTTCTCCCTCTGACTCTCAGCTATGAAGCTTTTGTTCAGCCCTCATGAGGTGCTAGCGAGTGAAGCAGTCTCTGTGGTTTGCCTGCTTTTCTCATTGCTTCTCTCTCCAAAGATCAGTTGTGTTTTAGAAGCTGCTTTTTATCCCCAAGCAGGGAATAAAAAACAGCAAACTAATGTGCTGAAGCTGACCAGACTAAGGACACTAACCAGATGAATACCTGGTAGGCAGAATTTTTTTTTCCTATTTTCCTCCCCAAAAACTAAGCTGCATCTTATACTCCGAAAAATATGGTATACAAACAAACAAACAAACAAAATCTCAATTTGCTAAATTGGGCAATGGGGAGAAACACTACCTGAAATTATGGGAGTGCTGCTTTCAACTGTGGTAAACAACATTGAGTTGAATGTTCCAATGTTCTAATTCAGTTTATGATTCAATCATCAACATAAATATTTGGTTGGCTGAGAGTGTAAATCGTATGACTGGGCAGACATTCAAGAAGTACATTCAACAGAGAATGCAGGTTAATGGATCCATTCAAAGCATTGAGAGTCCTGAATGAAGAAAGGAGAAGGGATAGCTGATGATATGTTTTACTTACCGTGCAAGCAGAAATTCTGTCAATTCCAGCTTTATCTGTTATCACTTCCTCAACAAAGGCCCATATTAAGCAGTAGCTCAAATTTTCACGGGCTGAGCCAAGGTTAGCCGAAACTAATAAAACTGCAAGGACTCTAACTTATAAATCCAGTACAGCATACAAAACTGAACAAAGCTTATGTGATGTATGATGAAGGATATACTGTAGGTTCCTGATCTTCTTTTTCAATTTCTTGGGCTTCCGAAACATTTTGAAAGTGTGACATACTCCCACCATAAATAAAATATTAACAAATAAATAACATTTAAAAATAAAAATAAAAATAAAAATAAAAGGAGTTTTAAATGCATGCATGAATATGCATACTTTTTAGTAATGGTAGTACTGTCTGTTAATAATAATACTTTTTTGAACTTGTATGCTGCCTGATTCTCAATGACTCTGACAATAAATCGGCAATTATTGTTCAGTAACTGTAACTCTACAAGTCACTGACAATATGATCTAACAATTAGTATAATGTGAATAACATTGTTGAACTTGACCATAAGACACAAATAATCGCTTGTGGAAAGATTTATTTTACATTTAGGAGAAAACTAGGAGAAAAACTACTCCCCCAAACAAATACTCTGAATGCCATGGAACTCAATGGGACTTATTCCCCAAAAAATAAATTTACAACTACAGCTTCATTCCTATTGAATACAATATAATGCAATAGTGAGAAACCTTAATTTATAAACATATGAATATGCACGTACATAATGAATATGCACACAGATACATACATACATACATACATTCCTGACATACATTACCTTTCCAGGGGAAAAAGAGTGAATGTCTAACACTCCTTCTGGACCAACTTTAGTTATGCTTGACATTTCAGAGTAAATAAAACATGACAAGGAGCATGAAAGGTGCAAATTAGAAATTGCACTAGCTCCACCAACCAATATATTTCCTAACTTTATTATTCTACACAGAACTCTCTTGAGGACAAGAGAATGAGTTTTGTAATTACATAAAATATATGCATTTTACAATTGCTTAATATGGCATGATATTTTAAAATGATCGCTCCTTGTGTGAACACTTTACAACGAGGAGCTATCTAATTAGAAACAGTACAAGGGCAGTAAATCAAAAAGTTTATTCAATCTTCTGGAACCCCACACATGAATAAATTATGCAAAAATAAATAAATAAGCAAAGCAGAAATATTATGAGGTTTGAAATGGATCCATGCGATGACTATAATTTGTAATTAATTTTTCTTTTTATCAGTGCTTAATAATTTTGGGGGAGTCTAATGGGGGAAATGAGAGCCACCCTTTGGTTTTTGTGCGAGGACAAAGAAGTAGGTATAAACTCTAACTATAATACTTTTCTATTGCTATCTCAACCATCTTGATTGCAATTTGAGTCATTTACCATTTAAGCCTGGGCTTCATAAAAATCAAGAGAATATTTGTTTTTTTTTTTAATTTCCTACTGAATTTGTCCAACAAGACAGTCTGTTTGGGACAGTCTTGACTAGAGAAATGCATCTGTTTCCTGCCTTGCAAAATAAATCTAATCTTAGAAAATGTCAGGGAAAGCCAGAAAGGAATTGAATGTGTAAGTCAATGATCTGCATGATGGGCTTCTCCAAGAAGAAATGCATGTGCTTGGTACTAAAGACTTTCGAAGACATAATGACTAGGAGGGAGAGCCTGAGTTTCTCTCTGTAGTAAATAATCAGCAATGCATCAGACTAATAGACTTAGTTTTTTCCTTTCAGATCCCCTACTAGGTTTCTTAGTCAGCATGTTAGCTGGGAATCCTAGACATCCGGAGTGTATCAGATCATGCTGGTTTAAAATCCTGCCTCTCCCAAAGCTGAACTCGACTTTTTAACTTTGTCTGTACCAATTCTTTTTTTTAAAAAAAGAAAGAAAGAAAGAAAGAAAGAAAGAAAGAAAAGAAAAGAAAAGAAAAGAAAAGAAAAGAAAAGAACAGAACAGAAAAATCAAATGATTTAGAGGAGGTCTAAAATGATATTTGCTATCTAGGAGTTTTCAGCAAACCTGGGCAAGGAATAAATATAGCTTGCTTACTTGCTTTTGTTACTATGTTGTGATGGTATTGTATACTATAATTCCACCAAAAAGTCCATGCTGGCTCAAGAATTCTGGGAGTTGAATCCATAGGGGCCATAGTTGCCCATCCCTAGCATATAAAATTCCCACCTCTCTTATCTCATTTCCACAAATGAGAAAAGCCCCATGCAGTTGGTTGGACTGCAATTATATGATTGGTCGGAGAACAGTTGGCAACTTTTAGGATTACCAAATCAAATCTGCAGTTCCTTAGTCCTTCTGTTATATCATAGTTTAATTTAAGGGTTATTTTGTTACGTAATGGGTAGTCAATCAATCAATCAACCAATCAATCAAAATCTCTTGGCTTTCCTTGAAAGAAAGTTGATAAAAGTATTGAAAATCTAGGTAAACATTCACAGCTTTCTTCCCACAATGACAATTTCAGGATTTAGCCATCAAAAGGATGGATATGAAAGAAGCTTACTTTTACAGTTAACCTAGGAGTACTTTCTAAACAGTACCAGTTTAACACAAGAGAGAGATTTTAAATGGGAAACTACTACAATGTACTTTAGTTTCTTTAGGAATAAGAGCATTCCCATTGTTCAAAGGATGGGACACCTGAATATAATATAAGGTGTGACTGTCAGTGGGATGTGTGGCTACACTGCTATAACACACCTGTTCATTGTTCATATCATGTATGGTATGACATGTAGACGAGCAATATTATTGTGAGATGACAGGCTGCCTACAAAATGACTAGCACCTTTGAGGTTTGTTCCTAGCCAGCACAGCAGCCATTGGCATAAAAGGTGAGCAGAGAGGCAGCTGGAGGTGGCAGTATGGGGAGAGGGAAGGAGGTGTGTGTTCGTGAAGCAGCCTAAAGTAGGTGGAGATACTGTTCTCCAGCAGTAAGATGTAGGAGTTGGAGGAGCAGGAGGAGGAAGTGAGGTAGAAGTGGGAAGAGTGGTATAGTGATCAGTGAGTACTAGCCTTTGAGTGCTTGTGTGGCTGTGTTGTCCGTGTGGTTGCATTGGTTCTTTTGGGGTTTGGAGCCCACTGACTTGGGTATATCCAAAGGAACCCATGACAAAGTAGTGCCAGAAATGGGATATCCCCAAAAGGTGGAACAAACAAAACATGGGATAGCCATAAAAAAGTGGGACATCCAAAACATGGGATACCCAAAAGAGGGGGAGGGGAAATTGACCAATTCAGTCAATACCAACACCCCCAGCAACCTCCCTATTTATTTTTTATAGCCAATAATTGTTGTGCTGGCTAGAGAGAGGCCTTAAAGGGATAGGGCAACAGCAGCACGGATGTTGGCCATTTTGTAGGCAGCCTGTCTTCTCACAATTACCTATTCACAAATTTGATGACTTCACATAATTTAATCAGGAAAAGGATTCTATGTTTTGGAGTAAGAAAATAGGAAAATGACTTATTGGAACTGGCTGGTCCAGTTAGCTTAATATTGTTAAATCGGGTTGTTTCAGCTCTCTTGGTTTCAGACTGAGTTTTTCCCAGCCAAACATAAGCAGACCAAAACACTTTTGTTTGCACTTCATTTGTGTACTTTGTGCTTTTTTCAATAATACAGATAGTTTTTGACTTATGACCACAGTTGAGCCCAAAATTTCTGTTGCTAAGCAAGACAGTGATTATGAACGCTTTGCCCCATTTGATGGCCTTTCTTGCAGTTGTTAAGTTACTAACCCAGTTGTTAAGTGAATCTGGCTTCCCCATTGACTTTGCTTGTCAGATGATTGCAAAAGGGGATCACATCAGGGATGGGTTCTAAATTTTTTTACTACCGGTTCTGTCGGCGTGGCTTATTTTATGGGCGTGGCTTGATGGTCATGTGACAATTCTTTTGGATTTAGCAGAGGTACTGGTCTACCAGGCTTTTAACTGCTTGCAGAGCTGTACCGGTCTACCCATTTGTTCTTGGAGCGTTCCAGTCAACCCATTTGTTTTTCGAGGCACCGGTTTACTCATTTGTTTTTGGAGGCATCAGTCTACCCATTTGATTTTCGAGCGCTCTTGTCTACCACCACACTGCCTTTTAACACTGATCAGCTGTAAGGCGGCCCTTTGAAGCCCTGCAGCAAGAGTTTAAACAGTTTTTTTTCTTCTAGCCGATCAGCTGGGACTCGGGAGGCAGCGAATAGATTGGAGGCGGGGCCAAATAAAAGGTAAGAATAACGCGAAGGGGGCGGGAGGACCCAGCTCTTGAACAAAGAGAACCGGTTCGGTGACGTCATATCGTCACCGCTACCGGTTTGGCCAAACCGGGCCAAACTAGAAGGAACCCATTACTGGATCACATGACCATGGAACACTGCAACCGTCATAAATGTGAGTCGGTTGTCAAGCATTCAAATATAAATCACGTGACCATGGGGATACTGCAACAGTTGTAAGTGTGGAAAACAGTCATAAGTCACTTTTTTCAGTTCCATTGTAACTTTAAATGGTCACTAAATGAATTGTGATAAGTTAAGGACTAGCTATAATGAAATGCTCAAGACTTTTTTTTTCATCATGTTGTTCAGGAACTAAGACCTACAGGGTTATTATAATTGAGGAAAAATTCATGTTCTAAATCTTTTTAATAGCTGAAATAGTATTTGGCACTTATAAGATAATGAGTAAATTGGATTTCCGAATGTAACCACCTTAAAATAGAAAATGCAGATTTCAACCTAGGATTGCTTTCAGTACAGGCATGCAAATATAATTTTAGAAGAACATATGAATGATTATTTCTCTGAGTCGTGTAATTAGCTCTTCTAGTCCAGGTTTGCTCATTTTGACAAGTAATTTTTAAGAATGTGAAGCATATTTTTTCTCAGCTCAGACACTTTCTCTCTGTCTTTCTCTTCATATATTTTTTCTTATTATTCTTTGACCAGATAACAGCAGGTTTTATGTGACCAGATTTCCCATATGATATAGCCAGAATAGAAAGGCAATAAAAAATGTAAATGGCCACATACAATTAAAGTATCTTCCATTGCGCCAATCTTTGTTCAAAGATACACACAAAAAAAGCATACTTTAATTCTGAGATAAGCAACACATATATGAAAATTATCCCACTGTTTCTGGCATATAATGGGACTATAAAGTCACAGTTTGTGATTTAACAGTTTGTGATCATCTTATTCCTGAAACTTATGCAAAAACAAAAAAAAATCCTCTAGGCACTTAAGAATACAGTATAGAGACATTAGAAGAGGCAAAGCTTCTTAATGAGAACGATGCAAAATTGCTAACTAAGTACCCACCAGATCTCATTTGCCTGCAAAGTAGTCATTGGATTATAACCATCTATTTTGCCTTCAGAGCTATCAGCTTAAAAACCAGTTTGATGGTTTCTTGGAGCTCAGATGAATGGCATTTGTGAAGCACTGTCAGATCTTGCTGCTTAATCAAAGTGACTCTGACAAGGATGCTTTGATTGGACGTGTATGCAAGGGCATCAAAGGCATGAAGCCAGGACCCAATTAAACTAAACTGCATTAAATGATAACCAAATGGGTAACAGCTTTCTAAGAATCTATGCCTGGCATGTATGGCTCCTACTCCCCTCCACCTTTTTTTTTAGATTAACATTTTACATTGACAGAATCTTGCAATTCCAATAAACTCTTGGGGAGAATATTGGAATACAATGTTCATATATTTTGTGCAACAACTACAGCAGCATCCAGTAGACGGCAGTGTTTATAAGTTTGTAGTTACATCTATGATATACTCAATGTCTTTTCTCTATATAAAGGTTTCCTGTTTCCTTGTTGCAGTTAAGCAGAAAAGCACATGTAGACTGTGCACTGTTTATTCTGTAGGGCTATATACAGAATTTCTAACACAGAACCCTGTTTTGCTCTATTTCTAAAAATGAGATACATTGCAATGCATTTTGCAAAGCTCTGTGGCTATGGATATAGCATAGACTCTGAAGGGGTCACCTGAAAGAAGAACAACTGAAATAATAACTTACAAGTTATTTTCCAGGTCCTGGAGAGTGTTGGGTGGAAGTTCTTCTCGCCTTGGTGATAATAACCAGATGTTCGTCATTTCTTCTAAAGTTGGAGGATTATTGTGATCAATTAGACTGAAACAACTTATATACTGTCTCATATACTGAATCGGTGAAATTATACCACTTTTCTAGGTACGCAATGAGTCTTTGATACACGTAGATGGCTTCTTTCTTGAGCTTTTGCATGGCATTCTTAGGCAAATGTTTTTTACGTAAGACAAATAAAACTTTCATTCCAAAAAACTGCTCATCGTATTTTTTTGCAAAGAATCACGCAGCTTACACATGATAATGTGAAGATCACATGCAAGAATTTTCTTGCTTTCCAGCTTCAGTAGGGTGTCTTGCATTATTGACATGAAGAAGTGCGTGAAATATAAATACAATTCTGAAATTGTTGGTTCATCGTCCTTTGTGAGTTCATTTTCCTGATCCGAAATAAGGTTCCAGATAACTTTACGGCACTCATCAGATCCAAGAGAAATAAAATACAATTTTAGAGTTTTAAAAGAAGTCTTTTAAAAGTCAGTTTAAAAGAAGTCTTTCAACCACGTTAAACAAACTTAACCAACATGTTGGAACATGGCGCAAAACTTCATTGAATTCTGACTCGCAAAACTCAAAAAATGATTTCAACTCTTCTTGTTTCTTCGCAGAATTCAAAAAGTTGGCAAAAACCTTCGGCACTACATTTTCAATATCAAAAGATAACTGCTTTAATGCATTTTTTGCACTGTTGTGTAAAATGTGATTATTGCAATGAGCAGCTACAATATTGTCATTTTCCAGCAATAATTTTTGGTAAACAGATTTCTTCACTCCATAATTGACCGATGCATTATCTGCTGAGTAAGCTGAAACATTATTTATTTCCAATTCGTTATCACTAAGAACTCAACACAGCTGATTTTTTATTGATGTAGAATCTTCGAAAGAATCCTCATAAAAGTCTAAAATTTTCACACACAGTCCTTCTTCATAAGTAAAATATTGTGCAACAACGGGATACATTTTGCGATGTCCCTTGTTTGATGCACCAGTGGAGAGAGAAAATGAAATTCCAGTTTTAAGATCATTGAGAACCAACTCAATAGAAAAAGGATACAAAACCTCATTGACAATAGCTGATGATTTGGTTCTTCCACAAGACATCTTTTTTACAATTTCTGAATCATCAAAAATTTGCTTCATTAACTTAATACCGCAATCTTGAGCCAGGAAAAAAATATGGTGTTTGATCCCATGGTAAGTTTCAGCCATTTCAGCTACAGTCATTTTCTCACTGAAAGAGGAGTCTTTAACAATGAAAAACGAATTGATTCGCTTGTTTCTGGAAGCTATTTTCTCCTTATCTAAATGATTTTTTGTGCTTGCATGCTGTGTGACAGCTTTTATACCATTATATTCAATTGTGAACAATTTCTGACACAATTTACAGTGGGCCGTCGTATTTGTTCTGTCGGTTTCGTTGTTGGTAATCCATGCAAAAGTAGCTTCCCAGTCTTTGGTGTATTTGCACACTCCTCTCTTTCATTTTAAAGAATTCGAAATCTCGCCGCTGTCACTCTCATTACTTGATGCCATTTTAGGTCAGTCGACACAAGCTACAATACATTTTAAAAATGTGAACTGTACATAATTTTATAATATATTTTTATTTTAATCTCATCATTATTTTTTTCGGAGAATCGAGTTCAATGGATATTCGATCTTTGTCTCATTCTAACTTATGAAAAAAAAGACAAAACACGATTCTCCTATCCTTATTCTCTTAGACTGTGCAGCTTTAGATTACGTACCATTTCATCATAAAGCTTTTGAATAAAAAAAAGTCCACTATTTTGTGAAAAAAAATAGTGAACATAGTGTGAAAAAAGCGGCCTGTCCGCTCAAATAGTGGACACCTGGCAACCCTATCTCCTTGACTTTTCTGACCTCTTGTTGAAAGAAGACTCCACGTGTAGAAGATAAAGGTCTGACTTTAGCTCTGGAAATAGCTTTCTTCTATGTCTGATGGACCAGCAAAGGAACTGTCACTCTGCATTTTTTCTTTTTAAAAAGTTGTCCATATCTCTCTGATATTTCAATTTCCACAAGTTTCTGGTGATCTTCTGATATCACAGCATCATTAAAGCAGAAGTCATTTTGGCATTCTCACATATGAGATTGGGTCATTTTGGGTGGGGAGAATTTAAAGCATTCTGCTATTACAGAATAGCCCAATGAATAGCAGTTGCAGAGTGTAGAAGTACAACCTGAGAATTAATTTCTCCTTAAGAACTTAAATGGCTCTTCAGAGCAAAAACCCCAGGGCACAGCAAAGAAATAGCAATAAGAATCTAATAGCAACATGAGGATTTTAGGGCTTGAGGCACTAATATGCTGTGCCACAGAGATCTCAGCCTTACACTGCAGGAAAAGCTCTGGCATCCAATATTAAATGAGATTTAAAATTGATGACAGTAACATCAATGATAACACCAAAAGTTAAATATTTCTTTGTTTAATTTAGGACCAAAGAAATGCAAAGTGTGTTGTGGAAAGTGAGAAAATCATGAGAGGAAAGCTTGTACAAACATTGTAAAAAAGTTGTATTAATTAATACCCAACTGTCTATAACTGTGATGGCAAACCACATGCCACAGGTAGCACACGGAGCCATATCGGTGGGCACGCAAACTCAGCTCCAGCATGCATGTGCACACCAGCCAGCTGATTTTCGGGTCTTCTGGGCCTACCAGAAGTAGGGAAACAAGCTGTTTCCTGCCTCCGGAGGGCCTGTGGGGTGGGGAAAGCCCATTTTTTGCTCTCCCCAGGCTCCAGAGCCTCTCTAGGAGCCTGGGGAGGGGGAAAACTGTCTTCCCCACCCCCGGAGGCCCTCTGGAGGCCGGAAACTGGGCCCACTGTGCCATTGCATGCCAAAAGCGACGGGGGGGCGCACGCACATGTATGGGGGGCAGGGCGCATATAATTATGGGTGTGGGCACACATGCACGTGACCCTCCCGGGTCCCCCCGCTTTTGGCACGTGACAGCAAAAAGGTTAGCCATCTCTGGTCTATAACATGAAATGCAATGGAAAATAAAGAGGAAGCGAGGTATACATCATTTGCAGTTTACGTCTAGTTTAAGTACAGATATAATAGAGCTACCATATCTGGGCGATGCCTAGAAGGCAGTATCAGATTTTGGACATCTTTCAACATTTCACTTAACTCATTTTTTTTAACCACGTTTCATTCCACAACTCACAGTTAACTGATCTTGCAAAATATGCAATATGTGATGTACTCCCACAATTCTAAGGGATTGTGGGGGGACTAAGAAATACACATTTTTTGCTTAGAATGATTAGCAAAGCCAATTACAGCTTTTTGACTTTTCGGTTGACAGCGATCAATATGCAGAAGCAAATATAATTGTTAGATAAAATAGATAATATCTTGCCTAGGTGATATTCAATTGTATTATGTACTTAATATTTTTATGCTGGTCAGGTGAACAGCTGGCTGCTTATAGGCCTGAGAAGAGGAGGTTATATCCAGTTTTTACAGATTAAAGACTTTGCTGCAGTTATTGACCAGATTTCCAGTGGCAATGCAAAATAAAAGTTTACAACATGCAGAATAAAATAAAATGAACAAATGACTCAACGTTTCATCTTTATTTGTCAGCTAATGGAATATTAAAATTTAAAAAAATAAATAAACCACATACAATATTCCAGATAGCTTCTACTATAAATTTGTATAAAATCATTACGATATTGGCTTATTATTATTTTTTATTTCGTTCCTAATGACTCCCAACATGGAATTTGATTTTCTCACAATTGCTGCATGTTGGATTCAAGCTATAATTGAAATTCATCTCTGGAAGTAAGCACAAAAGTTGATATTGATATGTGAATCATATAAATTTAATGTTGAAATATAAGAATAATTCATTCTTCAATACAGAGGAACCACTTCTGCTCCCCTTTGATTGTTTTTTTTCCCCCGCAGTGCATAATATTTTAAGCCTAAAAACCTGATAGTCCAGTTCTTTTCATCAGTTGGTTCCAGTGACATGCAAACACTTAGAAGTCAAAGGTATACCTATACCTTCCTGGCCCAGATTCTGTTGCGCAACAAAACAAACCCTGAAACTGCAGCCTCTCTCTGCTTCATCTTGCTCTCACTTATATAAATCAAATATATGGGCATGAGAGAATTGGTGCTTATATTTTGATTCACTCACAGACTTTATTAAACTCGGGGATCAATTGAAATGTGAGAATATAGACATTACTGTAAATGAGTTCATGTGTTTAATAATTAAATCATTCAATTAAAAGCATGTCTAGTTAGTGTTAGTTTTTTTTTTGTTGTTGTTGTTGTTTCCCACTACATTTTAAACTTGATTATGTAGCCCCTTCACCTTTAGCAGCGGGGTCTCCATCCTGCTGTTCCAAGTCTCTGGCTCAACTAGAAATGGCCCATTTCTGCAACAACCTGGATGGCTATGAAGCAAGTTGACCAATTTCATGAAACCTGTTTCACACTGCCTTCTTATTAGATCAGGATTTTTTCAGCGATACTTTGGTCATCTTTAATAAGCTTTCCATAGAACAAGTTCATATGGGAATTAGAGCTTTCCAAACATGGCTGGTGGTTTATATTGCTTCCTTGTCAAGAACTGTCAAGTTCAGCTTTATAAATATTTAACTTAAACCAATAGCTGGAAGATGTAGCTACTGTATACTCTCATTTTATTAATGGTTAATGAGCCTCTTTTTACATGGCAGCAGAATCATACAATAATCAACAGCGAAAGAGGGATAGAATGTCAATGTTTTTAATATTTGGTGTATAATTCATGCCTGACCTCTAATATATTGCGTGTTGTGCCAATTTGTGCAAAACCAAAACTTGCAGTGTAATGGGCAATTTGAGGAGGTTTTAACTCACTTGCAACAGGACAGAAGTTTAAATCAATTTGACTCTAATCCAAAATCTTCTGATATGGAGTTCAGGAACATTGTGGTGGACAACACTCATGTCAGAAAGAGGAAATGCTTCTGGAATTTAGTCAAGAAAAAAGTCCCTTCAGGGGAAGAAAGAGGGGAGTATTGAATTGAGGGATTCATTGTCCTGCCCCCAAAATAGAGTGATCCTTCCTCTTGCCATTTTTTTAAAGAGATGGTGAGAATGAGGGAGTGTGTGAAAGAGAGATCTATGAGAACTTTTTAGAGAACTCTGTCAAAGTGGTTGCATTGTTCAAATGGCAATGTAACTTAGAAACTAGCACATCGGTTTCTGCAAAATATTTTTATTTATTTATTAAACTTACATGCTGCTCATCTCACCTGGGGATGAGTCTAGATGGCCTACAATCAATAAAACACTAAAACAGTAAATGGTAATTTAAAATTGACGTACATGGAAAGGAAAGAAGGAAGGGAGGAAGATGCACCTGGGAAGGAGGAGGTGGGGGCCTCATCTATGTTTCTTGCTATAATAAAGCAAGGCATAAAATATATTAGCATGAAAATGTTCCAATATTTTTTTGCTTCATTATCTCTCCTTATATGTCAACTTTTCTACCCTTTTGATTTTTCAAAGCACAACACTAAACCAAAAGACGCTTTTCATGATTGGCGTAACATTTACATCATGCCCTTTGTATCCTCTTTCAACCCGTGAGCACAAATCCAGATAAAACCATTGATACTCTGTAATGAAGTGACAAATGTAGTCTCCAAACAAACCAATCAAAGTCTTAATGAATCCACCATAAATGTCAGTCTTGGTCATAAAGCATTTTTCTGAAAGCACGGCCAAGTAGAACCAGCCACCACCACAATCGTAAAAACAACACAACGCTCAACTTTTGAGTGGCATGCAATCTGACAGTCGCCACCAGTCTCCATAACAAAAATGATTGATTCTTACCTATATTAGAAGACTAGGCAGGAACTGGGACAGAATGGGACCATCAACACGGAGTTAAAAAGGTAAAGGCAAAGGTTCCCCTCACACATATGTGCTAGTTGTTCTTGACTCTAGGGGGCGGTGGTCATCTCCGTTTCAAAGCCAAAGAGCCAGCACTGTCTGAAGACGTCTCTGTGGTCATGTAGCTGGCATGACTAAATGCCAAAGGCACATGGAACACTGTTACCTTCCCACCAAAGATGGTCCCTATTTTTCTACTTGCATTTTTTATGTGCTTTCAAACTGCTAGGTTGGCAGAAGCTGGGACAAGAAATGGGAGCTCACCCCGTTATGCGGCACTAGGGATTCAAACCGCTGAACTGTCCACCTTTCTATCGACAAGCTCAGCATCTTAGTCACTGAGCCACTGCATCACTTTTAACACAGGAGTTACAGCACGCCAAACATAAAGTGTAAATTCAAAGGATCTGAAAAGGAAAATAACCACACCATTTTTTTTCTCTATAGCAATTTACTGAAAATAAGGGGAAATATTTTTTGTTCCTTTTATTGACATCACAGCTTCTATGCTATCCACTTCACACATATTGTATAATCAAACAATCACATTTTCAGAAAAATAATGCAACAACGCCAAAATTTTTAGTTGCCAAAGACTCCAGCAGCAATGCACAGAACTTGTGAGATGTTTTTGAAGCTTTAGCATATAGTTTGGACTGTGCAAGTTTTCTATGTGTTTTATGCATAAGTGAGGAATGATCACTAACCACTTTTCACAATTGCTAATTTTTAATCAGTACTGGGGGAGGAGAGTATATGGATAATTGTTATCTTTTTGAAAAGTTCCAAAAGCTGAGAGAGATAAAAGCTGATAAGAGATTTGCCCTTGAATTCCAGCTATTTGTCTTTAATTACCTAGGCCAGGGATCCCCAAACTTGTCAGCTTTAAGACTTGTGGACTTTAACTCCCAGAATTCTTCAGAATTCTGGGAGTTGAAGTCCACAAGTCTTAAAGCTGACAAGTTTGAAGACCTCTGACCTAGACTAAGATCACTATAGTCCAGTCATGGAAAACTCCATTTTTGTATTCTCATTCATCACTTCTTTCCCCAAATGGAAAGGGATGTTTTAAATGGCATTTGCCAATTCTCAATTTAAAACAAAAAAAATAAAATAAAATAAAAGGGCTAACATCTTGGCATTTTGAGAAACATCAGGCAAGAACACACGAGAACGGTGAAATTTCAGCTATTTAATTTTTTAAAATCAATTTAAGGTTTACTATATATTAAGGTTGCCGATTCCTGTTCGGGCTAGGTATATACATAAGAAGGAATTTGTTTTTTCTTATCAGTAGTAGTAGAGGGGCTACATTTCAGAGTGAACTAAGAACTGCGGTGTCATTGTTCTGACATTTTTTATATATTTTTTATAACAATTGTCATTATTCTGACAATTTTTATATTTAGGACTATCCAAGGACTACCTTGGATGTCAGCATGTGATTGCCAATAATTCTTTAGAAAATTAAATTATGTGTAATAGGGAATCCTATTTTTAGGTGAGTATTTTCCAGTCAGTTGGTAAAGGTCAGCACTGAGATTGGATTCTAAAGCAACCAAACTATACAGAATACAGAACCACAGAACTATTTTAGAAAATGGCTGTCCAGTCTCTTCTTAAAAGGCTCCAGTGTTGGAGTACCCACAATTTCTGGAGGCAAGCTGGTCCAGTGATTGGTTGAGAAGATAAATTCCCTTAAAAAATGTGCCAACTTTGTTGTTGGGCTTTTGGAGTCAGGATAAGACAATCGAGCTTGGGTTGTGAAAATCCAAACCATCAGATGAGTACAGTTTTTCTTGCCTAGATCTTGTAGGCCTAGACAAGTTTTTGTTTAAGATAGTACACGTAGAGGTGGGAGGTGGTAAATAGGAAGAACCAATAAGTAGCTGATTTTTCTTGGTTTCACTATGTCAGCTGAGGCTGTTCAGGAGCTGAATTAATGCCTGGGTTTGGTCATAGAATGGATGAAAAGCAATCCACTGAGATTGAGTATAAATAATGACATTAAAATTAAGGCCTGAGGTAGATGGGTCTCACAGTCAGCAATTAGAATTTACCTGGTTTTATTTATTGCTTGACTCAGCCATATCATTTATGCCCCAGATAGGCTTGGCAGTTAAGAATCAAACTACTAGTTGTAATAATTACTATAATAAATGTATATAAACAAATAATAAAGGTAACCGTATTTCCTTTTTCAAGTTAGCATAACCCTATTGTTTGAAAGAACATGCATATGGAAGGAAAAGCCAATTCTTTTTCTCTCTGTTAGGGGTAGGGGAAAAAATGACACAAATTCCATAAAGAGTGAATTGGAACATTTGGCATCTAAGAGAATCCATGGGGATTAATTGAATGAAGCTTAGCATTTGTCTTTCCCTTTACTAGTTTAGAAAATTCATGCAGGAAAGAGTGGATGAGATAGATGAAGACTCTATTACTTTTCTTAATGCAGCCTGTGTGGTATTGTTGTTGTTGTTGCTGTTGCTGCTATTGTTGTTCTAACACCCTGATTATAGAACACTTTCCTCACGGAGAATTCTGGCAGTCTATTCTTTCTGCACCGCATTAAAATTTTTTCCTTGCCCAGATAATCAAATAGATAAGTTCTTTTGTTTTGTGAATAGGCTGGTCCATTCTTTCTTAATGGGCACAAAATATCTGCTGGGGGCTATTAAGAAAGATTGAGTCTGTCTTCTGCCTCTAAAAACATGTTTTTCCATTTCTCCTTTAGGGAAATATAATATTCTACCTTTTTAATATTTCCCAAAATATTTCATTCTTCTGGAGGAGTGGGGAACTTCCCACACACTGAATGCAGCCCAGGCAAGCCAAAAGATGGGACATCCATGCTCTAGATCAGTGATGGCTAACCTTTTTGCCATCATGTGCCAAAAGCAGGGGGAGTGCAGGGGGGTCGTGCCCATGTGTGCCCACACCCATAATTCAGTGCACCCCGCCCACCACGCATGCGCACGCGACACCTCTGCGCTCTCCCCGCTTTTGGCACGAGATGGCATGGTGGGCCCAGTAGGCCCTTTTTTTCCCCTCCCCAGGCTTCAGACGCTTTCTTGGAGCCTAGGGAGGGCAAAAACAGCCTTCCCCATCCCCCCGGAGGCTGGAAACGGCCCATTTGCCAAATTCTGGTGGGACTGGAAGGCCTGTTTTTTGCCCTCCCCGGGCTCCAGCACCTTTCTAGGAGCCTGGGGTGGGCGAAAACGGCCTTCCCCACCCCCTGGAGGCCCTCCAGAGGCCAGAAATAGCCTGTTTCCTGACTTCCAGTGGGCCTGGAAGGGCCGAAAATCAGCTGGCCAGCGCTGAGCTAGGACAACACTCACATGCCCACCGATATGGCTTTGCGTGCCACCTATGGCACGCGTGCCATAGGTTCGCCATCATGGCTCTAGATCTTAAAAGTTTCCATCACTTTGATGGAATGCATCCAGCCATTCTTACTGCTAAGAGAATGCCCAACCGCCTGCCTATGTCTCTTCAGCTCAAATAAATTCGCCCCCCACCTTACACAGGTCATATTCACATTCATTTCACATTTTGAAATTGAGGATATTAATCTGATCTATCTACATTTTTCCCATGGTGATTTATAGCATGCTGCATACAGAAGAATGGATGGTTTGCTGATTCAGATATTAATTTTTACATCACCTCCCCACAAAGAAAAACCAAAGTAAAAGCTTATCACTTCCATCTAAGTCACATTTTAAGCATTCCTACCATCCAAGCTTCAGAAGGAGAAATATTGTAATATAACAGTTAGCATGCTGAATGGAAAGGTAATCTTTGCCACTTTTCTCAAACGTTGCAGATTGGGAGATTTATTTTTTTACCACTGTCTGGGGAGAACATTTTAGATTTTCTCATCAGAGTTCTCAAAATCTCCTTACTCATCCACTATTAACTCTGAAGAAAATGGCCTTTTGGGCTAATAGATGGAATATGATTGGAGAGCAAAGGACCTTCCTTTGCTCTCCAATCAAATCAAAAATTGAGAACACAAATGTGAATCTGCTCTTTATCCTGTTTAGAGTTCAATACCATCAAGATATAGCCATCAAATTCAAAAAGCAGTGTGTGACAGCAGCCAAAAAAGCTAATACAATCCTTGGTTGTACAAACAGAAGCATAGACTCAAAATCATGTCAAGCATGAGTACAACTTTATAAATCCTTCGAAAGACCATACCTGGAATACTGCATCCAGTTTTGGTCACCACATTACAAAAAAGATGTTGAGACTTTGGAAAAAAGTGCAAAGAAGAGCAACTAAGAGGATTAAAGACCTGGAGACTAAAACATATGAAGAACGGTTGAAGGAGTTGGGTATGGCTAGTCTAGAGAAAAGGAAGACTGGGGTGACATGATAGCAGTATTCCAATACTTGAGGAGGTGCCATAAAGAAGAGGAGGGTGTCAATTTATTTTCCAAAGCACCAGAGGCAAGACAAGAAACAATGGATGGAAACTAATCAAGGAGAGAAGCAACCTGGAATTAAGCACAAACTTCCTAACAATGAGAACTATTAACCAATGGAATAGCTTGCCATCACAAGTTGTAGGTGCTTCATCACTTTTAAGAAAAGACTGGACAGCCACCTGTCTGAAATGGTATATGGCAGTGATGGCTAACCTTTTTGCCATCACATGCCAAAAGCGGGGGGAGCGTGGGGGGGTCATGCACACGTGTGCCCACATCCATAATTCTATGTGCCCCCCCCGCTTCCCCTGCTTTTGGCACGTGATGGCCCGGTAGGCCCGGTAGGCCCGGTAGGCCCATTTTTCACTCTCCCCAGGCTCCAGAGCCTTTCTATGAGACTGGGGAGGGCAAACATGGCCTTCCCCATCCCCCCAGAGGCCCTCCGGAGGCTGGAAACAGTGTGTTTCCTGACTTCTGGTGAGCCCAGAAAGCCTGAAAATCAACTGACCGGCACACACATGCGTGCCGAAGTTGAGCTCGCGTGCCCACCAATATGGCTCCATGTGCCACCTGTGGCACACGTGCCATAGGTTCACCATCATGGGTATATGGTCTCCTGCTTGAGCAGGGGGTTGGACTAGAAGACTTCCAAGGTCCCTTCTAGCTCTATTCTGATTGATGGATGGATGGATGGATGGATGGATGGATTTGGACTGGGGCCCAGGAAGTGTAGCTTCTTTGCTGAGTTACTTGATATCTGACATTTGTTTTGTTTGTTTATATGGCTGCCAATCTCACCCAAAATGATCCTCCACATCAGACAATATTGTAAAACCATGATAATACCCCAGCATTATATGCTGGTATTCTGGAAGTCATAAAACATTTGCTGTTTTCCCAGGCCTTTGGATGCCTGTACTGGTAGGTTAGTTGCTATGGTACATAGTATAGTATGTACTATAGTAATATATAGTATGTACAGTATACTATACTATACTACTATATAGTAAGTGGCTTGTCCAGACATAGTTCTTTTTTACTGTTTGCTATTTTTAAATGTAAGTAAATGTACCACCCAGTGATATTCTGAAGTCAGACAGGCTCCTAAATTTAATAAATACATAAAAATAGGGGCACTTTACAGATCCTGATTATTACTAATAGTGGGTAGCAAGGCAGCAATGACTCCAGTGCCCCTGAGATCAGATCAAGTAGCAATTCTAAAGTAATGGAAATAATCAAATTTACAGCTTGGATTATTTAGTGGTAGCATATGGTGAACTACACACTTTTTGGATATAGAATAAGCTTCAATCAATCAGTCAATCAAAGGCCAGCATTTGCATTTTAATAACTAAGCTAATTTGTTCAATTTCCTTTTTTTTTTTTTGACATTATTTTATCGTTGCAAGAGGTATTCAGTGAGAGCATAATATTTTATTGCTTCCTATCATTTGATGGACAATACTGCCCTCCAAGAAATGTTCTGTGTGCACCTCAGAATAATACACAGGTGAGGTTTGCAGAAGATAAATGGAAAAACTGTAGATACTCTTTTTTAACTATTTTATGAACCAGACTCCAAATTTCACCAGAGGTTAATAGCCTAATCCATAAACTCATTTTAAAAAAATACCTGAACTGAAATTGATTGTATAAGGTTGAGTTCAGGAGTACAACATATCTAAAGCTTAGATATTTAAAATACTCAATTTATTACAGTGAGCAAGAACGTTCTGAAACTACTGTAGAAAGAGTACCTTAAGGGTATGGCTTATCTACAAGGGCCATGGTGGTGCATGGTTAGAATGCAGTATTGCAGGCTAATTTTGTTGATTGTTGGGAGGCAATATGCTGATTCCATAAACCACTTAGAGAGGACTGTGAAGCAGTATCTAAGTGCTATTGCTATTACTACAAGTAGTACCATCACCTGAAGTTCTTTAGCAGATGGGACCCATAAACCATACCCATCCCTCCTGTCAGATCTGATAGTACAGGTAGATATAATTGGAGAGAGGTGGTCTCTGACATAAGGTGGTCCCATGCAATGGTGGGTTTCAAATTTTTTTACGACTGGTTCTGTGGGCGTGGCTTGGTGAGCATGGCATGGCTTGGTGGGCGTGGTTTGGTGGGCATGGCAGGGGAAGGATACTGTAAAATCTCCATTACCTCCCCAATCCAGGGGAAGGTTACTGCAAAATCCCCATTTCCTCCCAATCAGCTGGGACTCGGGAGGCAGAGAATGGATGGGGGCAGGGCCAGTCAGAGGTGGTATTTACCAGTTCTCCGAACTACGCAAAATTTCTGCTACTGGTTCTCCAGAACTGGTCAGAACTTGCTGAAACCCACTTCTGGTCCCATGCCATTTAAAAGTCAAAACCAGGTTACTACATGTGTTCAGAGCTGAGGAAGAAGAAGAAAGGATAATGATACCTGTGGAGAGAATCGTATCATGTACTTAGATAGGGTTGGGAATTTTATTTTATATTCGCTTTGAAAGATTCTTTATTATTTAAATACGTTAAGCTTATTCTGTGCTTAATGCCATAGTTTTTATCATGCCTCAAAATGGAGAGAAATCTCAGCACTGATTTTTCAGTCGTAATGGCCAGAGGGGACTTGGGGAAGCTAAACAAAGTATCTTGGTGGCCGGAGGAGACCCCATAACGCAAGCATCATTTCTGGACCTGCCCCATCTTTGGAGGTTTCACATTTCTTCTATAGGTAGTCTTTATCTAATGACCTGGAATTTCTTGCTTTCGATTCGTTCCCTAGTAAAAGTACTTTTCTCTAATTCTATGAAGCTGAGGATTTTTCATTCCTAGGAAATGGACAGAGGCAGCCCTTATACCAAAGCAATTAAGCTATGTTCCATATTCTCACACTTTCCCAGTGCAAAAAGGAGGAAAATGTAAAAAAATAAAAATAAAAACATGAGCAGTTCACTTCAATTGATTATTTTGTTAACTGCTGCAAACACATCTTATCAATGTGAGAAAATACTCCAATGCTGAAGTATATTGATATGCCAACTAAATGATTCATGTGACATCTTTAATTTTTAAATCAAGTCAAAATAAAGCATAATTTCTTTTTCTTTCTCTGGTCTTGAGTTTTGGGCTAAGGGCTAAGATTATTCAGCTAAGGAAATTGACACTCCTGCTATATATGAAGGGTGCAGTGGATTGCAATTCCTGGTTGTAAAACTTAAATTCTGCAAGTAAGATATGTGCTAAGTAGGAGCTGTAACATTTGAGAATGTGATAAGAATGGATTTGCCCTGATTGCGAAGAAGATCTACCCAACTGTGACAATTTCAGAAGCTGCATGTGCTTGTTTAACCCTTAAATGAGAAAGATGTGAAATGCATCCTGCCATCAATTAATGACAAGGCTTTCTATTTGTGTTGTGTTGCCTAGACAGACTGTCACCATGTTTTAATCCATCTTGGTTAGTCAAAGCACACAAGGAAACTATTGATTTGTGTTCATTCTGCTATAAACAGTGACTAGATTTCATGGCTGACAGAAACCTCTTCTTTATACTTGGAACAACAATTCATACAATAGAAATCAGAACATCGGACATAAAGAGTGCAAGGAATCTTCATTGCATCTTGAAGTCCAACAAATGGAGATTAGATCATTGTGCTTCTTTAATGTATTTAATTATTTTGTTGGCATATTTTTGCAATAAAGGTGATATCAGAAATTGATTAGCATCAAGTCTACAATGGTTTCAATAGCCATTTCTGTCATCTTAAATGATCTAGAAAAAAAAAGTGTTGAGGTGTATTTCATTATAATTGTATTATAACATACATTTCGAAGGTCTTCTGCTAATTTTACAATAGTGGATCGAAAATTGGTCTTAGGTTGCATTAGGGCTCATTTAGATACAGATTTACTCAGATTGATCCTTTTCCATTGTTAGAAGTTCACCTTGTACATATTTCTGTGGGAGTAGGATTGGCAGAACCAGGGGGAGAGGTGAAAAGAGGGATCAGCCTAGACCAGAGATGTCAAACTCGTGTCGTCAAGGCATTGTCATGTTACGTAGTGTGACTTTTTTTCCCCTTCGCTAAATTGGGCATGGGCAACACTAGATGTATCTGGCCCATGGCTGTGAGTTTGACACCCCTGGCCTAGACTCACTATGTAGCTACAAATGAATTATGTCCAGCCCCTCTTCACTACATTTGCCACTTAGCTAACTCTAACCAGTTGCTGATCATTAGTTGAGAAGATTCTTGTACATAGGTTTTTAACAATAAACTAGTTAAATTGAACCTTTATGTGTGGACCTGGTTTTTGCATCTAACAATTATTATGGGAAGAGAGGCTATTAACACTGTTTCTTCCTTTCCCTATGCAATTAATCAGTCTGAGGGTCCAACTATAACATGATGGCTATTAATATAGCCAAAACAAAATAAAATCTTAATCTGTCTCTCTATATATTTTGAACTACTGTATATAGCAGAGAACATATACAATATGTGGGATGGCATTCCAAATATAATGAACTTGTAATAGCAACATGTAGGATAAACTGTTCATAGTATCAGATCAGGACTTTAGCGATCAGATACCAATATTCATTACAACAAAATAGTAACTGAGATCAGATGTAACAAAGGTACTTAAAGATGAACAAATGAGAGAGCTCTCCATGCCTAGCCAGATCAATAAGGATTTTGTTGCTTCTAGAAACTACTGGCTTACATCCCAGGCAATATAATTTATCAATGAGCAGAGTAGAATCTTAAACAGGTTATAAGAATATGATGGATTCATAAGGTTGATTATCTTCGTTGGGAGAAGTAATTCAGTGAGTAGCAGAAACTTGAACTTATCTGCAGGAGGGGAGGAATAAAATGTCAAGAAGCAGCACATGCACATTCAAGAATACGCAATGTTTGGATGAAAATCACAGATTCTGCCAATGCTTTGAAGAAAACATCTTCCTTCCCACATTTTCATTAGTTTCAGAAATAACTCTGTGGGATTTATGTCCTTTCTTCAGAACTAAAGGAAAATAAATGTTGGTGAGCTTCTAATTTGGGTAATGCTAATAATAGAAAGTGTTATACAGGTAGTCCTGGACTTATGACCACTTTTCTGTTGCCAAGCACAACATTTTTAAGTGCCATGAACATTTTGCCTCATTTTTACGACCTTTCTTGCCACAGTTGCTAAGTGAATCACTGCAGTTGTTAAGGTAGTACCACAGTTGCTAAGCGAATCTGACTTTCCCATTGAATTTGCTTATAAGAAGGTTGTAAAAGGTGATCATAAGATCCCAAAGCTCTTTAATTGTCATAAATATGAATCAGATGCCATCCAAATGTTGATCATGTGACCCTGGGGAGGCTGCAATAGTTGCAACTGTGAAAAACAGTCATAAGTCTCTTTTTGCTGTTGATAACCTTGAATGGTCACTAAATAAACTATTGTATGTTGAGGACTGCCTACAGTATATGGGGACTGGTCTGATTAGCCATTGATCTTTTTTGCTTGTAGTATTTTTCTTTTATTTTTATGCTGCTTCAGAATCATCGCTGAGCAGCTCTGAAATTTGATAAATAAGTGAAATTTATTGAAAGTGAAAATGAAAACAGGTCAATTAATCAAGAATTATCATAAGGTTTGAAGCCAAAGAAAAGCTAAGGAAACAGCAACCTTCAGCAACCTTTATATGATCATTAATAGATTATAATTTCTATAGTTTTGGGAGAGCTGTAAAGTCTATCTAAGGAACAGTTCTAAAATATTTCCAATGTGCTCTTCAAAACATTAATTAGAAATAAAATTTACAAGTGTCCCTTTTCTACCAGTAACTTGAATAGGTTTCAGATTTTTTCATTGTCCCATAAATCTAGCCAGGGTATTTTGAGATTATAGTCAGAATTTTGATTTTCTTTTGTTTTTCTGATCTTGTTGCATTAATGTATCATGTCACAACTTTAGGGAACAGAACTTATTTCAAGACACAATGATATTTGAAGCAAGCAACAAATTGCTCGAAGGCTTGAAAACTTCCAGCTGCTGACCTGATCAATGCTGGTTAACGGGAGGCCTGTACTCTGTTGCTGTCAAGGCCATCTCTTCTTTTCTGGTGCCAATCAACTCTTTGCAAAATGTTGGAGAGCTACTTTTAACAGAGGAATCAGGTTGGATATTTGAAGAACGACTTGATATTCTCCCCCAAAGTCCTGGTATAACTATTCTACCTTCCAAGCAAGACTATGATTGTTACTGTGAGTTCCTTATTTATTTATGTATTTATTTGGTATATGGCATACTATTTTATTTATTTTATTATTTTATTATTCATATTTCTATGCCGCCCGCTCTCCGAGGACTCTGGATGGCTTACACCAAAGACAGTATACTAAATAGCATATTGCCTCCAACAATCTGGGTCCTCATTTTACCCACCTCGGAAGGATGGAAGGCTGAGTCAACCTTGAGCCGGTGAGATTTGATCTGCTGATCAAATCAACAATGAACTAGCAATCAGCTGAAGTAGCTGCAGTACTGCACTCTAACCACTGTGCCACCTTGCCTCTATACAAGGCCAGGGAGGCTATAATGTTTTATATATATAGTAGAAGGTCTGGCTGGCGACAATCACTAGTCCATTTATTGCACTGGTGGATCACAAGAGGGCAAACTAGATTCACTCTGGCCTGCAGCGTTCTAAGACAAAATTAACTTATCTGGGGTTTTCCTCCACTGCTCCTTCACCAATCACATCTGGCTAGATCCAGCACCAGTTCCAGCTCCCTGCACAGAACTCAGGCAAGCATTTTCCCACCATCGAAATGGCAGTACCAATCTATTTACTTGCAAACAATGCTTTCAAACTGCTAGGTGGGCAGGAGCTAGGGACAAGAGATGGGAGCTCACCCTGTCCCGTGGAGCTGCACTTGAACCACCAGAGTATTGGCAATGGCTCAGCACATCCAGCATCCTTTAGCCTCTGTGCTATCACTTCCTATGAGTTCCTGATAGTATTGATTAATGTTGCTCTGTCTCTGGATTCAACAATTGTTTGCTTTGACTACTTTTACAGCATTTGGAAAGCTCCTGCTAACTTTTAGTAAATGGAATTTAAATGACTCGCCTTAATCTTGGTGGATGGCTTTACACTGTCCGGACAATATTCTGGTATTATTGTTTTCCCCAATCTAGACAGTTTTGCCACTGATGAGAAGGGCATCAAAGAACAGATCTATTGATTGCTGAATCCAATACTGGTCCCTCCTGTCTTACTGAAGTATTTTGTATAAGGGTTAAAGGTGTTCATTTTAACTCCTTGGCACTACCATGCTACACTATCTGAAGTCCAGCAGAGCACCAGACACAGAGCTTCATGATGGATTCTGAATCAAGAAGGTGACTTAGAGAGCAAAGAGATTAAATTCTTCAAGGAATTTAAAAACTGAGCAAAATTCACTTGATTTATACTAGAATTGGGCTCAGCCTGAAATTGAAGCACACAGGTTTTTATTTTAGAGAAGTCTTATGTAACTTAAACAACATTCATTACAGAGTGGCAAAACAGTCAAAAATCTAAATAATAGTATCCAAAGTTTTGGGTTTTTTATAATAAGTTTTTATTTTATTTTATAGCATACAAAAATTCCAATTTCAATTGAACAGTGTGTTGTCTGGGTACAAATTATTTTAGGAAATAATAATCATATTGTTTACAATAATATTCATTACATTAATATCAGTTATATTAATATTAATAACAGTACAAGTATATTATTTGTTTAACCAAGTTAACGTATCTTCCTTATATCACTAATCCTTTCATAGCTCCTGTTTTTGTCAGTTAGCCATTGATAAAATAAGTCCCAAGTCAAAAAATATTACGTTTCTTTCTTTTCCTTAATTGTAAATGTTATCTTATCCATTTCTGCACATTCTAATAGTTTTCTAATCGCATCTTCATCTGTTGGGATCTCTTCACTTTTCCATTGTTGTGCAAATACTATTCTCACTGCAGTCAATACATGTAAAATCAGATATACATTCCCCTTGTTATACTTGTCTGATAAAATGCCCAACAAAAATGTCTCTGGTTTCAAATTTATATGTTATTTTATCATTTTTTCAAGCCATGTATATATTTTTGTTCAATATTTTTTGCTTTTTGACATGTCCACCACATATGATAGTATGAACCATGTATCTGGTGACATTTCCAACATTTTGCAGATTTATCGTTAAACATATTTGCTAACCTTGAGGGCAGAAAATGCCTCTATAAAATATTTTATAAAGATTTTCTTTGTATGCAGTAGACCTTGTTAGTTTATAATTTCTATCCCATAATTTCTGCCATTGATCTAACTTAATCAAATAGCCAAAATTTTTAACCCATACTATCATTATCTTTTTACTTGTTCATCTTCCATCCTAATACTTAATAGCTATATATTTTCTTTATTAATTTTTCATCTGTCCCTGTTAATATCTGATCTAGTCCTTTTAGTTCTTTATTTAAACCATACATTTTAACATCCTTCTTGTATCTAGATTGTATCTGCACATATGATCACCATGTTATATCTATCCCTTGATCATTCAATTCAAGAAGTATGCGGTCTCCTTGTGATCAGCGGAGTGTCCTCTATGTCTTCATCACCCCTCCAGGGTGATTTGGATCCCTCAGAACCTCCTGGCAAGTTGAATTTGGTGCGATTCCACAGAGCCCCATGGAGATGCTTCGCATAGCTGTAACGTCAGCCCTGTCTCCCCAATGTGAATTTCCTTATTACTGCTCACTCAGATTCCAAAGTTTGATGCTCCAATGTTTTGGATTGTGATTCTCATTACTTCCAGGCACTGCTTTACTGTTTAAAGCCCACAGCTAACAAATCAAAGTAAACCCAAAGTTGAGAAACATCAAAATGGTAGAGCCTCTGAAGTTTAGAAAATTGAAAAGAACATTATCTATAGCTCTGCAGTCTGCAATGGGGGAAGCTGGCTATGCCTCATAAAAAATTATTTGAACTATTTATTCAATCTACTTCTGCTGTGTTTTCAAATAGAAAAGATAAACTTGAGATGGAGTCTTCTGTACAGTAAGTATGAAATCGCCTCCCAGTCTCAGAATCTTCAAATACAATAAATGACAGTAAGTATGAAATCGCCTCCCAGTCTCAGAATCTTCAAATACAATAAATGATAGTAGTTATTATTACCCTTTGTATGCCATTTCATTTTATTCTTCATATCGATATCCACTCAAATGTTTTTTAACAAGCAACATTTAAATGTTCCTCTTACTTATGGTGCAATACAATATTTATTCAGATCATTAGAACAGATAGGAAGAGATGTGTGAGTGTGTGTGTGTGGGTGTATGTGTGAGTGAGTGAGAGAGAGAGATGTAGAGGTAGAGAGAGAGAAAGAGAGAGATGTAGACATAAAGATAGACAGATGCTAGGTAGGTAGATAGGTAGATAGATAAAGAGGTAGAGAGGTAGAGGTAGAAGTATATATATAGAGAGAGGTAGAGGTAGAGATAAAGGTAGGTAGAGAAAGGTAGAGATAGATAGAGAGGTAGAGATAGATAGAAAAGTAAAGATAGATAGAGAAGTAGAGATAAATAGAGAGGTAGCGGTAGAAGTAGAGGTAGATAGAGAGGATAGATAGATAGATAGATAGATAGATAGATAGATAGATAGATAGTGGCAGGCAGGCAGGCAGGCAAGATAGACAAGATAGACAGAGAGTTTAGCTTCACTCATGAAAAAAGTAATGTAATCTGCTGTTCTTTTCACACAGTAATGAAATATAATCTCTCCCTTTCCCTTTTCCTTGACTCTTGCTAACAGACTAGTGATTGAGCTGCAAATGTTGTATTATCATTTGCAGGCATGAGACGGGGAGGTTTTGTCACTAGCATCTGCACACCACCCTGCCATATCTTGTCCTGGCATCTCTGACTCCCCCTCCCTCCCCAGGATATCTGAATGCAACTGTTCCCCTTAAATGGTGCCTTCCCCCCACATGAATGGAACAGGGACAGTTTCCCAAGGGGAAGACTTTATCTGGGCAGATAATCATGGCAATACTCATCTGCTCTTTAACTGCCTTCTGTCACCTGGATCTGAAAAGGGCAGAACAGGGGAGTGTCTTTTTAAACAGGGGATTTTTTAAAAAAAAGTAAATGGCTCCGGCTTTCCCTTTACCCAGGGTTTTCAGGCTCAGGCAGCTTTGGTATCAGTGATATACATAATATATTTTAATTTGAACAAAAAAAAAGGATGTAAGAAACATGACTGGCTGCCAAAAAATAATACAAGGTTGAGTTCTGAATCCCAGAACTAACAATTATTAACTAGCAAACAAAGAATATGATGGATAGAGAATGGGAGGTGATATGAAATTACCAAAAATGCACTCTAAAGAAACAAAATGTGGCTTAATTTATCTTGGTAGAGTAAGAGTTTCTCATCTCACTTCTCTCACCTCCCCTTGGTATAATCTTAATGTATAAATGTCCCAGTGGTGAAATGTAAATTTTGTTACTACTGTGGGCGTGGCTTGGTGGTGGTGGGGTAATGTGAATGGATGGGCATGGCCAACTTTTTTTTTTTTACTTAAAAACCATTTTTTCTACAACCTCTTCAGCCGAAAAGGTTGTAAAAAAATGCTTTTAAAAGCCTCTGATGATCCCAGTGAACTGCCTGATTGGCAGAGGCTTTTTTTTCTTTTAAAAGCCTCTGATGATCCCAGCTGAGTTGCCTGATTGGCAGAGGCTTTTTTTTCTTTTAAAAACATTTTTTCAGCCGAAGAGGTTGTAGAAAAAATGCTTTTAAAAACAATTTTAAAAAGCCTCTGATGATTGTGTTGCTCAGCTGGGCATGGGGTGGGGCAGGGATTTTTGCTACCGGTTCTCTGAACCACCCACCTCCATCACTACCGGATTGGGCGATCCAGTCCGAACAGTCCATTTCACCCCTGAAATGTCCCTTAAAATCCAAACACCAAAAACTCAACTGAACAACGAAAACAATACAATGAAAATATGGGAAAGGTGAAGAGCCGTGGTGGCACAGTGGTTAGAATGCAGTACTGCAGGCTACTTCAGCTGACTTGCTGGTTGCCAGCAATTTGGCAGATCGAATCTCAACAGGCTCAAGGTTGACTCAGCCTTCCATTCTTCCGAGGTCAGTAAAATGAGGACCCAGATTGTTGGGGGCAATATGCTGACTCTGTAAACCACTTAGAGAGGGCTGTAAAAGCACTGTGAAGCCATATATATGTCTAAATGCTATTGCTATTTATTGCAACGATGAAGGTTCTTAAACTTCACCTCTCCTCACCTCCATCTGCCCCTCCCTAAACAAATATCTAACTCCAAATCCCTTGGAACAGGACAATTATTGAAAATGTCATATATTGTACATCAGCTAGCCAGCAGACCAGTCATTGGGTCAGCAGCTAGTCTGTAAGTTCCTAGCATCAGTATTCATTACACTAGAGTAGTACAGCTTAAATATTAGCTGAGATCCTTTTCTGAATAAAAGCTCTTCCTCCTTCACTCCCCTTCTTCTTCTTCTTCTTCCTCCGACTTCTTTCTCCAAGTCCCTCCTCCCTTCTATTGGTCCTTCTCCTCCTCTTCCTCCTCTTCCTCCTCCTCCTCCTCCTCCTCCTCCTCCTCCTCCTCCTCCATCATTAAATTTATAAATCACGCATCAGGCTATCCAAAGCAACTCTTGCATAGTGACAGAATTATTCTACTGAGAAATGTTACTCCGCATGAGTGGGAACTTCTAAGTGGCATGGTATATAAAATCCTGGATTATACTCTTATTTTCAAATTTTTGAAGATGCAGAAGAGTTTTTATGTACTCTCAAACTACGTTATGATACATCATCCCATTCATTCTTAATATATACTTATTCAAAACCTCAAAGAGGGAAGCTGTCTAAAAAAATGGATGAATTCTTTTTTTCCCCCTGTTCTTTTCCCTTCTCCTTCTCACCTCATCCCACCTCTCTTCTTTAAATTGCTAACGTATTCATACAGCCCCACTTCTTCATGTCATTTCTGATTCAGTTGTGTATAGAAATAATATCACATCCTTTATAGCAATAAGATGAGCTGTATTGAGAAGAACAACTACACTGGATTTTGTATTGTTTAATGCAACTCTGAACACTTTACTGAGATCAGGATGCTGTCACAAATATATGAAAGCTTAGGGGCTGCTGTCTAATGCTGTTCTGAACTGACAATAAATTGGTCCCTACACTTCAATAGCCCTTTTATAGCTGGCTGCAACAGAACGAAAGCAAACCACAAAGGAATTCTATTATTATTATTATTATTATTATTATTATTATTATTATTATTATTATTATTATTATTCATTTCATTTTTATTTGTTTAGTAGAGAATAGCTTCTCTTCTTGTAAAGAATTTGCTGCGCTCTTTACTAATATTCTCATCTTATGCAACTTCGTTTGCTAAAGTCACTATTTTGTTTATTAGTTTCAGTTATATCTGTGTTGGTCCCTAAATCCAATCCATCCAATCCATGAATAAGGCTGGGGAGAAATTAGACAATTTTCCCAAAGTTATTAGAGAACTTCTCTTTTTCTTCTAGCTCATGTGTTGAAGAAAGGATGAAAATGAGGTACTAATATTTATGTCATCCTTCTGCTGACAATTCAGTATATACAGGATGGTATAATTTTTTATGAAAAGAAAGAAAAATACTTATTTTGCCTTTATCACATCAAACTCATTTTTTTTTTACATTATCCAAGCTCAGTGTCCATAGAGAGCTAACCATTGTCTGTGATCTCGTTTCATTTTTCTCTAAATCCCATCCCAATAGGTTACGTACTGAAATATAATAACAGTAATTATTGTAATGGAAATTACTATAATTGCAAAGCTTACCATTATATTTATAATGCAACATTAAAAGCTGCAACTTTCAACAGATGAATCACATACTATGTAATATTTTCACTCCTAAATGTTGATTTAAATTGCTCTAACAGCATACCTCTCGGTGTGGCAGACAAAGATGTAGAAACAAATTGTTTGGGATCAGAACTTTCCACTCATGCTTCAAATTACTGTGTTGGCAACAAATGTTCATGTTTAAATGTTTCAGAGTACTTTATAACACATATGTGGGACTTGCACATGGCTGAAAGGCTGGACTTTAAAAAAAAACATAGTTGGTTGAATATATGAGCCAGGTTCATATATTACACCTAGCCAAAGACCAGTGCGATGAAACCTTGATGTATTTAAGTTTGCATGCAAGAAACCATATTTCCCTTACAATTTGCAATACAAATTGCAAATTGCCTGTGTGGCAATACAACAAATTGCTAGGGTGATACACTTCCATATTTAGCAGTCATTAAATAATAGATATTCCCTCTCTCCATTTTTTCCATTAATGTGAGATTTCAGCATATATCTTATTATACTTGGACTGCAAGGTAATAATCATCAAGTACAGTGAATGTTCTTCCCTACTTTCATGCAGTTCTTCAGGTCTAAAATTGGGCTCATCCCATCACATATACCTATATGGAGCAGACTCAGCTTTAACTACTAAGAAACCCATAATTACAGCTCTTGTCCTAAGCAGCAGTGTTTCGGATGAAGATGTTGTTTGCTGTTCTGTGGGGGTTACAAGGCCACATCCCTAAATTATGTAACTCTGAGATGCAACAGTAAAATTAAGAGAACATGAAAAGGAGGAAGGTTTAAGAGAAGAAGGAGGAGGGCAACTTACAATGGAAGAGTAAAAAGAACTACTGCTTTACAAACCAACCAATCAACTAAACAAAAATGATTTCTTCTTTTCTTGTGATAAGCCATACATTCAGATATTATTGTTGTACCCCTCTAAAGAGAAATAACTGATCTCCCGTGTTATCTGTTCATGCAATGTCATTGCCCCATAAGGGTTTACTTCTGATTGTCAGGTTCTCTCAACAGACAAGAGACAAAATATAATCATCTCTTTCCTTGTCTATGATACCACACTATCTGCTAAAAATCAGAGAAAAGAGGAGACAAGTGCAAAATAAGAGCACATTTCAGTTGTAAAACCTTTAAATTCATCATTTGGGGGATGGCAGCTGCTACATCTTAAAAAGACATCCATCGGAGAATAAACTTGGAACAATGATGCCACTTCTACCCAAATAACCTTGGTTTCACCTTACTAGCATTTCTGATTTCATTTCTATATTGGAAAATATCAGAGTAAGACCAAGAAGATGAGATCAAATCCCCACCGGAATAAAACTCAGTGATTAAGTTAACACACCATTAAGCCATGGTGTATTTAACAAACTATGGTTGGAGAGCTTCTTCAGCAGCCTAAGCCATAAATAGCCATAAACCATAATGGCTAGGTTCATAGAACAGGCTAAGCCAACATTGAGCAAATGACATTTTTTTTATTACAGTTACTTTATAAGTTGTTCTGTGTGACTTTGGTAAATAAGTGACTTCAATGGGTCACCTGTTCAGCATGAACATTGCAGGGTGGATACTGTTAATGTCATGCTGCTAATCAGCTGTGGGGTGTGCTGAACTATTTTGCTCTGTCAACAATCGTATGTAAAGGATGACCATCCCCAAAGTCACTCTTTTGAACTTTTGACCCTGGAATGAAATGCCTACACACATTGCTCTTGTAGTGAAAGCAAGCAAATTCTGTGCAGGTTTGAGATCTAGGAGCTCAGATGGTTGATCAGTACCTTAATTATGAACTCAGAACTCTGACCATCCTTGAAGAAGACAGCACCATAGACTGAATGGCATATGCCTGCTTTAATAGACTCCCATCTATACGTGAAATACTTAAGTATCATCTCCATGGTCATTGGCTAATATGTCCTTTTTGTGTGTGTTCCTGACATATTGCTTGTTAGCACCTCATTAACACTTGCTGCTACTGAAGAGGCTACCTTGGGGAATTCATTTCTATTGTGCACTCACCTGATGGAAAGCTAATTGCGTCACTGTGCAGTTGTTCCCATTAAAGCTGCTCAGCATCTGTGATTAATAAGGTACTAAAGTAATGAGGAAATGAACTCAGGACTCAGAAGGGGCCACCTAGTCCCTTTAGGGCTGGTTTTCCATACCAGGGCTTTCATTATAAGACCCTCCTGAGACAGAAACCTCTTTATGTAACCAGCATTCTGGAGTCTATCATGAAGTCTGTTTTGAAATAGATTTTTGCAACTGTACATGGAAATTATAAGAACTTCCTTTGTGTTTCCTCACTGGCCTTTTAGACGTTAAATGAAGGCAGCAGCATCTCCCCATCTCAGCTGCCAATGTACAGGTAGTCCTCAAATTATGACCACAATTGAGTCCAAAATGTCTGTTGCTAAGTGAGACTGTTACATGAAAGTTGCCCCATTTTACAGCCTGTCTTGCAACAGTTACGAAGGGAATCGCTGCAGAGGATAAGTGAATCTGATTTCCCATTGATTTTGCTTGTCAGACGGTTACAAAAGGTGATCACATGACCCTGGGACACAGCAACTGTCATAAATATGAGTCACTTGCCAAGCGTCTGAATTTTGATCATGTGAACCTTGATGCTGCAATGGTCGTAATGTGAAAAACAGTTCATAAGGCACTTTTTTTCAGGGCCGTTGTAACTGTTGGAAGAAATATCTATCTGGCTCAGTTCCAGGCAGAGAGAAAGACATTGGAAACATGGAGGGTGATTGGAAAGATGGTTTAATGAAGCAGAACCATCAAGCACATAGTCCTGGTGCAGTTGACCACATGGAGTTGTGTGAGAGAGGTATTTATACCCGCTCTTGGGCTTTGCACTTGAACTTCCTGTTCCTGTGACAAGAGCATGTATTCTATTGCTGTAGGGGGTGACAGCTAACTTTGTAGGCTGTCTGAGTCCCAGGCTTGGTTGAAGCTTGCTGGGTGATGCAATGTCCCCAGGTGATTGTGCCATGTGGTGAGCTCTGCTGCTAGATGAGTTAATCCTATGATGTCCTGGAGGGTCATGTCTTAATTCCATCACCCTGGAACTGAAAATCTTTTGTCTTGTAAATAGGCTGGGCACCAAATATCTGCTGGGGGCAGGGAACTGCTCTCTGTCTTTAAAACATGTTTCTTCTTTTATCATCCAGGGAAATATAATATTCTGCCTTTTTAATATTTCTCAAAATATTTCATTCTTCTAGGAGAGGGGTGGGTGCTAACTTTCTACATAATTTTGAATGGCCACTAAATGAACTGTTGTAAGTCGAAGACAACCTGTACACTGGCTGGGTCCTTTTATTCCTTGATAAGATAGCAAACATACTGGCTCTCAAATTTGATTGATAAAAAACCTGAGAATTTCAACAGTGTAAATGTCAGAGAGGGGGCTGTCCCGATGATGAGAATCTGTATGACTACAACTGTGTTGACAGATCCGTGAGGCTTACTTATACTGCCATCTGCACACTGACTTTTGGAAGCAGTTGTGAACCAGTGTTGAACATGGTGATTAGTAAAGTTGGATGGTGTGGCTTCTTTGCTGTAAATCATACTAGCAAGATTAGACACTGCAATATAAGGCATATTGGTTTTGGATTTTAAAAAATGTGTAAGTATTATTTTTTGATTGAGGCTATAAATATATTGAGGCAGTGGTGGGATTCTGCCGGTTCTAGGGGGTTCGGCCGAACCCTTTGTTAAATTGCTGGCTCACCCCGCCCCTTGCCCCGACCCTCCGCACCACTATTTATTGCCAATAAATAGTGGTGGGCGAGGGGCGGGCGAGCCAGCAATTTAACAAATGGTTCAGTGTTTTTTTGTAATTTTATTGGTCCGCGGAGCTTCAGCATAGGCTAATTAGCCCCTTGATTCTATCGGCCTCCTGACTCTCAGCTGATTTGGTCTCAGCTGTTTTGCTCAGGGTTCTGCTGCTTGCTTGCAAAGAGTGCAGATTTTTTCCCCCCTATCTATGCTGAAAAACGAAACTGAAAGTAAAGGAGGCTGTTGGCTTTGCTGTTGCTGCAAAGTTGGAAAATTAGGCAGGCAGATTTATGTTCTTTTTCCTCACCAAAAAAGGTAGGTGCAAACTACCTTTAATGGAAAGGTAGTTTTCCCTAAAGAGGTAGTTCCTCTTTAGGGAAAAAGAGGAGAGTTCAAGATTGTAAAACACAACAGAAAAAAAGCTCTATTTAAATAGGGAATTGCAATAATTGAGATACTATTAATTGTATATTGTGTTGAAAGCAGAAATGGTTAAATTGTGGTTTGGAGGAATATATGAGGGAAATTATTTGGTTTATTATTATTGGTAAATATAATTAATTGATTTGTAAGAAATTGGATTGCATGGAAATAATTGGAATATTCATGTTCATATTGATTAATATACAAAAATATAGTTATATAACTAATTGATTTATATTAAAATGTTGAATTTATATTAAACAACTGTAATATTACATAATTAACCAATGTGAGGATGGATATAAAAATAGATGACAATGAGAAGGGGTATAATATAGAATAGAAGGGAAAAATTGAATTGATTAAGATTAGAGATGAGGATGAAGGGTAATATTGTTTTCTTTTTAAAAAATAGATAAGGAATAAATATGGCAAAAAGGAAATACAGAAATTGTAAATTTAATGGAAATGACTAAACACTGTTTAAATTTGTGAACTGGCCAAATACTCTGTTCAAAGAAAATACATTGTATGTTTGTATGTGTGTTTCTAATTACTGCTATTTATTCATATTTATTCTCTTTTATTCTTTAAAGTTTAACAATTCATTCTTTATCTTAATATCTTTATATTTGTTTGGGGTTGCCTTTCTTCCATTTCATCTTTTTTACTGTACAGCAATCTCTCCTCAAACCTACCACCTCTCTCTTTTCTTTCCTTCTTACTTTTTCTCCCCCCCCCCTCTTCTCCTCCTCCTCTCTTCCTCCCTCTCTTAGCCTCACTCCTACTCTAATTTCCCTTTCCTTCCTCCCTTCTCTTCCTTCCCTGTCTCTCCTTTTTTCTTCCATCTCTCTTCTCCTTCCTTCATCCCTCCCTATTGCTGTATCCTTTTGTGCATATGGATTACTCAGAGGGCTGAAAAAGTTATTTTTGACTGGTCCTCGCACTTTTGACCACTCCTCGAACTTACGACTGTCCTCACATTTTATGTTTTTTGCCCTATCTTGTCACCATGGTGAAGAGAAGCAGTTGTGAAATGAGTGACACGGTTGTTAAGAATGTTACAATGAGGATAAATGATGACCAGTCATAAGGGTGAGGACCGATCAAAAGTGCGAAGACCTGTCAGAAATCACTTTTTTCAGCCCTCTGAATAGTCCCTATGCACATAGGGACTAGTCAGAAGGCTGAAAAAGTTATTTTTGACCAGTCCTCGCACTTTTGACCAGTCCGTGAACTTATGACTGTACTCACATTTTACGTTTTACGCCCTATCTTGTCACCATGGTGAAGGAAGTAGTGGTGAAATGACTGACACGGTTGTTAAGAGTGCCGCAATGGGCATAAATGTGAGGATGGTCATAAGTGCGAGGACCAGTCAGAAATGACTTTTTTCAGCCCTCTGAGTAGTCCCTATGCACATAGCCACACCCATCCGGTCACATGACCAGCTAGCCACGCCCACCCGGTCACATGACCACCAAGCCACACACACCCCAACTAAGCCACGCCCACAGAACCGGTTGTTAAAAATATTGAATCCCACCACTGTATTGAGGGATAAGTTGATTTTATTGCTTTCCTGACATTTCAACTCTTGTTAGCTTTTACATGTTAACCTTGACTGGGTTGAATGTACCCTGGGGTAAAGATATTCAGGGGTTATTTTGTTGCTTTGTTTTGCACATGCAAGAGCAAATAGTAATCCTTTAACTCCACCTGCAGCTGTGATAAATTCTTCCATCAAAAGCTTCACTGTGGGCAGAGATGTTGCAAGGAAGCTGATCAAAGAAATTACCCCCACTTATCAAAAGAAATGAAGGCATCTTCCTATCATCCCTTGGAGTACCTGAAGCCAGTGGTGGGAGATTCTGGCTTCAAGAAGACCCACTTTGGCCACAAAGTAAGAGGACAAGAGAGAACATTTTCCAGGATAACCAATATTTGTATTGTTTCTTTGCTCCTCTCTGGAATATGAACTAGAGGACCATTGGTATTCTTAAGGGTAGAGCTTTCAATCCTAGGGTGTATCCCAAGCTGGATCTGCAGACAGAATGAGTGCCTATACAGTACTTACTTGGGTCTTGTTAACTTTGCACTTTATTCAATACAGATTGCAAAAACAGTTTCAAGAAGTACACAGATGAGTTGAAAAAAGGATGCTATTATTATTATTATTATTATTATTATTATTATTATTATTATTGTTATTGTTATTAGCTTGGGTCAGTTGTAAACCTCTCAGGTCTGGGGGGAAAAATGCCCAGCTGATGCAGAAGGACCAATTCCATGGCTGATGATATTGAAGACTGCAGAGAAGTCAGGAAGAGCAAGAATTGATGTGCTGCCTCCATTCCACTCAAGACAGAGGTCAGCCTGAAAGCATGGTGCATGCAGTTTCCATCCCATACCCAGGTCTGAAGGCTGACTGGAAAGGGTCCAGATAATCCAGTGCTGGATTTCTATGTCTATTATGTAGAGCTTGGACAAATTGGCTTTTGTCTCTACAACTTGTTAAAATTGGGATAAGGGTTTTTGTTTTTTTTTTAATGCCAAACTTAACTGTTTTGTAATGGGAGACTTTGCTTCTTCTAGGAATAAACAAGGATTTTTGCTCCGTAACATTAAGAGAGCCTTTCCGTGATGCAGTTTTACTTTTTTTTTTTTTTTTTGGTTTATTGTTTTTAATGTCCATACATTTCTATGTCTGGGAGTTGATGTATGGTAGTTCTTGTTATGGTTATTTTGAGTGGCTTTACTTTCACCATGAATGTTTTCATTTCTGTTCATAAAGCCTTGTAAGCAACCCAAACTCACTGGATTGAGGCACAAGTAGAATGTAATAAGCAAACATACATAGATTAGGCCAAACCCCAGAAGTCTCGCTTTACTGTTTCTAAGAATTCAACCTGTGGTTATTAACTAGCATCTAGACCAGACTTATATATTTTGATTCACTCTTTCACCTAATGAGCAGGCAAACATTACCCAAATGTGCATTAGACATTGGGCTGTGAATGAGTCAGTTGTTATCTCCAAATGGGGGACTCTTGCTAATCCATGCTTTTGTAAATATTCTGCTTTAAGTGGTCCTTGTTATCTCTCCACATGTATATAACCCTGCCTTGGTGGCTGCATGTTACTTTGGCCTTCGCTGAGTTCTCAACCCCTTGACTATGGCTACAGCCAGCCACTGTGATCTCACCCAGGCTAATAGAGTGCAATTTGTCCAGAGCCAGCCTCTTCCTCTGCGTCCTGCCTATCTTGGGCATTTGCTCTCTCTGCCAGCCTCTTCCTACTGCCTCTGAATAATATTGCTTGCTTGCTTGCTTAGGACCACTGAATCCTAACAACACTGAGAGCATTACAAGTAGACTTCAATTTACCACCATTCTTTTAGTGACTGTTCAAAGTTACAACGGTACTGAAAATAGTAACCGTTGCAGTCTTCCCACAGTCATGTGAACAAAATTCAGATAGCAATAGGATTGGATACTATGGGTAGCCAAGGGACACAAAAATTCTAGTTCTTTCCTGCCATTTAAGGTCATTCAGATTGCTACAACATGGAAGTAACCCTATGGAGAGATCTTTTATTATTATTATCTTTTATTCATTAAACATGAAACTCAACTGAACATTAAAAAATGCATCACAAATACCATTTACTGGTGCTAATGGTTGATACGGGTTGCTGCCAGCGTCCTAGATATCAACCAAGTACTTTCTTAAGATGTACAATGTTCCGAATAGCACAATTTTTTGCAGTTCCACTGGTGTTATTGCAGGAAGCTGCAATTTCTTGATGTATTTTATAAAATTATTGGACATGGTACCAAGTGTCCCAATGACAATGGGTATCACTGTTACATTATTATTATTGCACTGTTTTTATTACTTATTATTATTATTATTATTATTATTATTATTATTACACATTATTACACTGTTACATGACATCATTATCATCATCATTAATATTACGTTTGAATTTTGAATCTTGAATCTTGAATCAGACTCCATTGAAACAAGTTGTCCTCAGACCTGGAATCTCAAACCTGAATCAAGCTGGACCATCTTTTAATCTCAAATTTCCAGTTTGAATTCAACCAGGGTTGATTCCAATAGACCTACCTTGCAGTGCCAAATTATATAGGTAGCCCTTGACTTACACCCATTCTGTTTGAAATTATAACAGCACTGAAAAATGATTTGTGGCCATTGCAGCATCACCTTGGTCAGGGGATCAAAATTTGGACAACTGTGGCAAGAAAGGTTGTAAAATGAGGCAAAACTCACTGAGTTGTGCCCAGTTTTATGACCTCTTTTGCCAAAGTTATTCCATGACTCATTACAGTTATTAAGTGAATCACATACTGATGAAGCAAATCTGGCTCCCTCCATTGATTTTTGTCAGAATTCGGCTGGGAAGATCACAAACAATGATCACATGACTCTGGGAAGCCACAGTCATAAGAGTGAAGCCTGGTCGTAAGTCACTTTTTTCAGTGCCCTTGTAACTTTGAACCATCACTAAACAAATGATTCTAAATCAAGGGCTCTTTTTACAATAATCTAAACTGCATTATGCAAAACATCTGGTGCAAAACTAAAAAAATCACCTGCTTAACAGAAAGCACTAAGGAGTACTTGTGCTTTCTCCGTTCTTCTTTTGTTGTTCTATAAGGCGGCAAGGGTCTTGAACTGGGGAGTTTGACATTGGGACTCCAAGACCTTTCTTTCCTGGCCATTGTACAGGAGGACAAAATTGCTGGTTTGATTTCAGCTGTGTTGCAGAATCCCAAAAGCAGATGGCTCCAAGTTTTACTAGAGCATGTCTGGCAAGGATCAGGTAACTAAAAACAAAAAATCAGTCTCTGATCCTATAAATCTGCACCTAGTTGGCTATCTTCTCATGAACAATTTGTTACTCAGGATGAGACATCCTGGTGGATTCTTCCATTTCAGTGCAAGCAAAAAAAGAGCCACTTAGTACTCAAGTAACTGATTTGGAAATCTTTGCTTCTACTCTCTATGTTCCATATCGTCAAACTTCTCTTCCCCTTTATTCCACTCTTCTCTCCACCACATAACCTGTCACAACAGCTATATTTCCTGCTGTTGTTCCCATATCCACATCATCTTCCCAGTCTGATTTTCCTCAAAATTTCTTTGGTGTTTTTATTCTCAGCAATCCTTGGCAATACAGGTAGTATATCTCTTTAATCTCTGCAAACTTTTCCTCATCTATGTTTTCTCTGCTACAACCATTTTATAAAAATTGATTATTTATATATATATACATGGTGTGCCCCATAGACGGTTTATTTTATGCAGGTAGTCTTTGATTTATCACCACAATTGAGCTTATGATTTCCATTGCTAACCTAAGCAAGGCAGTTGTTAAGAGTGTTTTACCCCATTTTATGACCTTTCTTGCCACAGTTGTTAAATGAATCATTGCAGTTGTTACGTTAGTTAACTTAGTTAACACAGTTGTTAAGTGAATCTGAATTTCCCATTGACTTTGTTTGTCGGAAGATCGCAAAAGGTGATCACTTCATCCCGGGACATTGCAACCGTCATATTACATGCCAGTTGTCAAGCATCTGAATTTTGATCACATGACCAGGGGAATGCTGGAACGATCAGAAATATGAAATATTGTCATAATTCATTTTTTTCAGTGCCGTTATAATTTTGAATGGTCACTAAACAAATGGTTGTAAGTTGAGGACTACCTATACCTACACATATATTATAATAACCTTGACTTATATCATTTGTTTAGTAATTGTTTGAAGTTACAATGTTGCTGAAAAAAGTGACTTACAAGCAGTTCTTGAACTTATGAGAGTAGCAGTTTCCCTATAGTCACATGATCACAATCCAAGCACTTGGCAACTAGATCTCACTTACCACAGTTGCAGTGAACTGCAGTCCTGTGATTGTGTTTTGTGACGTTCCCAGCTAGTTTCTGACAAGCAAAGTCAATGGGGAGCCAGTCGGAGGTTGCAAGTTTCAGTCATGGGATGAGTTGCTTCACAACTGTGGTGAACAAAGTTGTAAAATTGGGTGCAGTCACTTAACAACTGCACAGTGTAAGGACAAATTTTACAGTCTCTAATGTACTTGTATGTCAAGGACTACTTCCATGTATGTGTACACACACACACACATGTTCATTCATGTCCTGCTTGGGTTATTACCTCATTTTTCTGTCCTTCTCAGGCCATTATCTTACTCTTTCTGAAAACTGAATTAGATCTTTTAGATTCAGTCTTATTTGAGAGATTTCTGTTCTACCATGCCCATATATAATATCATGTAATGTACTATAACAATGAAAATACTTCCTTGGTCCAGATTGACTTCTGCTGACTGCACTCATGCCTTACTAAAATAGTTTATCATACCATAAGTTTTTCCCAGAATCTTCTTACTTCTACATCAGTTCTGGAATTCCAAAGTCCTCCATAAAATATTTCAAGGACTGATCCTGCTTAACTTCCATGATTATCTAGAATCAGCTAAATGTTGCGGCAACTGAGCTGTTCCATTGTATTTTCCTAGGGTTCTGTTCTCTCTAGCCTCCCACACTTCAATTAAATACCAATGGAAGACATCATTAGGGAACTCCTCTCATTAGGCTTTTTCAAATCAAGATGCATGGGTAGTCCTGAGTGATTCAGAAATGTATAATGGTAATCATTATAAGGTCACCTCTGCCATCTTTCAACGCTATGAAGAAAGCTCCAGTATACCACTAGAAAAATGTTTAAAATATTACATATCTTCTTGAGAACAAGGAAGCAAAGCAAACAAGCAAACAAACCAGCAAGGGTTTGTTTTTTTTTTTGGGGGGGGGGGGGTTGAAAGAGAGCTTATATTTTATATTTTAAAGTGAAGCATGCTGTGACAAAACATTGCATAAATTCCATGCCAGATTCCAAGTTAAAAAACCCCTTTTGAACACAAAAGGTTTGTCCTGAACACAAACCTCAAATGCACATGCATGTGCCTGCTAATAACACAATGCATTTACTAAATTAAATCAATGGTGCCCAACCCAGGGATGGGTTTAAATTTTTTTACTACCAGTTCTGTGGGTGTGGCTTCTTTTGTGGGCGTGGCTTGATGCTCATGTGACAATTCTTTTGGATTTAGCAGAGGTACTGGTCTACCAGGCTTTTAACTGCTTGCAGAGCTGTACCGGTCTACCCATTTGTTCTTGGAGCGTTCCAGTCAGCCCATTTGTTTTTTGAGGCACCGGTTTACTCATTTGCTTTTGGAGGCATCAGTCTACCCATTTGTTTTTCGAGCACTCTGGTCTACCACCACACTGCCTTTTAACACTGATCAGCTGTAGGGTGGCCCTTTGAAGCCCTGCGGTAAGAGTTTAAACAGTTTTTTTCCTTCTAGCCGATCAGCTGGGACTCAGGAGGCAGAAATAGATTGGGGGTGGGGCCAAATAAAAGGTAAGAATAACATGGAGGGGGCAGGGGGGCAGGAGGGGCAGGGGCGGGGGGGCAGAACCGGCTTGGTGACGTCATATCGTCACTGCTACCGGCTCGGCAGAACCGGGCCAACCGGGAGGAACCCACCACTGCCCCAACCTTTCTGGCTCAGCAGGTGGGGGAGAGGGGATAGTTCTGTGCAAGGGGCAGGTGCCTGCCATTTCTACAAATGGAGCTTCACATGTGAGCATGAGTGCCCATCGCTAGTGCAAATATAGCTACGTGCATGCACATACTTTCCCACTGCTTCCATGGTTCAGTTCCAAACAGGCCACGGCGCAGTAGTGGGCTCCAGCTCAGGGGTTGGGGACCCCTGATCTAAATAATTGGATTTTCTATGCAATGCTTGTAATCAGACTTCAGATAGCATAATAGCAAAACTCCTCCTTCATGATCTTTAGAAGATGGTTAAGGATATTTTCATTTAACTGGGCCTTCAATCATACTCAAACATTATAGACATCTGGCTTACAGCAAAGTTGCTTTATTTCTAAATAAACATTACAATCCTTCCTTCCTTCCTTCCTTCCTTCCTTCCTTCCTTCCTTCCTTCCTTCCTTCCGTACTTACCTACCTACCTACCTACCTACCTACCTACCTACTTAATTTCTAAAGCCACCCACCTCAATCAATGACTCTGGATGGCTTACAATTCCAACAGCATAAAACAATAAAACATTTTAAAAAGAATAAAAATAATAAAAACATCCAAAATAAATGTCTGTTGAGATTCTCAGTCATCCAGGTCATAGGTTGTCTCAGTGGTGCTTTTTCAAAAGGCAACTGGACTGTTTTTTCCTTGAGGAAGAAGAAGATGTTTCACTGTTCATCCAAGAAGCTTCATTGATGAAGCTTCTTGGATAAGAAGCAAAATGTCTTCCTTAAGGGGGAAAAAAAAAACAGTCTAGTTGCCTTTTGAAAAAGCATCTTTGAGATGCAAAATAAATATAGACAGCAGCCAAGGTACTTAACCAGCTAATACTTATTTAATAATAAATTTATAATTTCATTATTTTTCTTACATTTTAATATGTTTCCTTGGCTTTCTGGTCTTTTATTAGCAGCGAGAATCTTATTCTTTTCCTTTTTTCTATTAGTGTCTTATTATTTCTTGCATATAGTCAATTACCTCGCTAAATCAGAACTCTTAATAATATTGATACTGTTTACATATGTTCTTTTAAAATATCAATTTATTCCCATCTCTACTGGTTTACATATAAGAAACTCCTTAGAACTGAGCTAAATTCAGGTTTTGGGTCCTGGCAGCTTTAAAAAAAATGTTTAAAAGTTTGTTTTATATGTCCAAAAAATTATTTACTATCATCAAACAACATTTAAATGTATTTGTCAAAAAGATGTACCTTTCGTAAGCAGCCAGAAAAATGCAAAAAATAGAACCAATTTAGAATTAGGTCTAGAGAGAACTTACACATAGCTAATCCCCTTTTCTAGGTTAAGAACTATGTATTGTACGTATTGTAGTACATTTACAGCAATAGAATTCTTGTGTTGAACTCAGCCCAGGGCATAATTGTTTTGAGTAGTTATGGGACAAATGATTATTAACAAATTTAATACTGAAAATTCATTTATCATGAGAGTAAAAGAAAATTCCTTAAAAAATAACAAGTGTTCTTTAAAAGACTGACATTCTTTGTATGCAGGAACTGAATGAACTTTTGTTTCTGATTTTCAGGTCCTGTGAAAAGATTTCTTTCTGGTATTTTGAGTACATTTTCTGCTGGATTCCAGGACCACCTGTGAGCTCCATAGTTTAATCATGAATTGCCTGAATCAATGAAAGCATACATATAGCTTTAGTTATTGCAGTTATGTTTTGCAGCAGAACGGTATTAAACCATGAGCTTTTTTAATTGCAAAATAGATCATCATTAAAACCTTCAGTTAAAATGATAGGCTAAAAAAACTTTAATTGATTCCTTCTTTTCTGATCACTCAAAGCTGTCCTTTAATATCAGTTTTCTCTGTTCATGTCAGAGAATGTATGATTTGCCACCAATCCTAGGGGTTTCTAACCATCCCGTGAGAATTTATTCAACAGCATAACATGTCCCACTATATCAAGACCTGATCTGCAGTTTTCAATTTGTAATTCAATTTGTGCTAAATTCTTAGTTTTTGCATCAATTATAAGTCATGCTTCTATTCTGGTGTGGTGCTCTTTTCATATACATATCTTCGGAGATTAATAATCCTATGATTAAAAAAAAGTTGTCTGTGTGGGTGTGGCAATATTACATTGGTCCTGTCCATGAGATGATGCTTTAAATAAATAAAAAAACCATACAAGTATAATGCAAGGGAATAAATAAAGTAATAAAGTATAAAATATACACAAACAAATTAAACAAAATATCAATAAAACATTGAAATTAATTAAAACCAAATTGGGTTTTAATCTACAGTCCAGATTAAAGGATTAAAATTCCCACCCGATGTATTATATTGACTGGATGGAAATATATATACAATACATAAATACACACCATACAGGCATTAATGTACCTTTTCCACAGCTTATACACATTTTTGATACAAAATTCTTGTGAATCTTTAGACCTGAATGGTATGTTAATGCAATCAAACATACTGCTGCATCAATAGCTGTTAAAAATGGTACTCAAAAGTTCAGTGGCACATTACATCGCAGCTGATAAGTCTAAGACTGAGCAAATCTTTGTGTCCCAAACTCAGTTTTCTGACTGTAAAAACAGGCAGAGTTGATATTTCTGATCATACCCGGAGACTAAAAAAAAGATGGAAAAGAAAATATAAACCAGTTGCATGCTGAATAAGCTGTATTTAGGAATGGTTAATAGCTCTTTCAGAAAAGGTGAAAACGAAAAAAAAGAAAATATCCTCAAAGTATCTAGAAATACTTTGTTAAAATTATATAGAAGAAAATGTATAGAACACAACACACACAAACCCACACAACCTGTATATAGTTCTAATTAAAATAACAAGTATTTCTGAATTAGTACTTCTTAAGCAAAAGCATATTTTTCTACTCTGTTCCTAGCCAGATATTCTGGTTTTATTTTGTAGTGGGAGAAGTAGGGGACTGAGACTTGAAAAGAGATCTGATATATTAAAGAGACATAGTTTAGAGATAGTTAGATAAAATATAATACTTGTTGGCTGGACAGGCCTGACAATGCATAGAAGCACATCGGTATGAATCATAAGGAAGTGACTACCGCACCCCACGACCCCAAGTGCTGATCTTTATTGAGTGGTATCAGTGGAATAGAGATCTATAAAGAGCTTTCTCTCTTTCATTAGTTCCATTTTTGTTTGAACAAGTTGGCATTTGTCTCATGCTGACTGACAAATTGTGTGCTTATCTAATGATGGAATCATGTATTTCTCACATAATCACGAAATAAAGACACTGATTTATGTTCCTTGTAAAGCGTCAACATCTGACCCAGTTTCTTTTATTTGGTTTGAAGACAAAATTTAGAGGAATTGGTGTAGGTTCTAACTTCCATTAAGGGCAATATGTTCAGGCTTAAATAGATGGCAGATAGATAGATAGATAGATAGATAGATAGATAGATAGATAGATGATAGGTAGGTAGGTAGGTAGGTAGATAAAACTCACTTGATCAAGAGCCAGTGATGCTAAGACACTAACATGGAAAAGAGATATTCAACCCATTGATTTATTAAAGCAGTAACAAGGAACCCCTAGCCACTTTTGAGGGTGTTTCATTCTTTACAAGCAGTTCTCTCCCTTTTATAGGCATAACAAAAGAACGGATGAAGGAGGAAGAACTGTTGTTCGATGCCAAGTAAACAAATAAACATGAACAATAAAGAGCTCCAGAGATGAAGACTGTCTCTGTTAAATCAAGCTACACCACATATTCTTGGTACGTGGATGGTTTTGCAACCGATGAAACCCGAACACAAGCCAAACGTTCAGAGATTTTTCTAATTAATCTAGCCGAGAACCGAGTTATCCAGACAAAAGATAGTCGGGTTAAAAGGGAAGCTTTCCGGATTTCAGCTCCGGCTTCGATCCGCAGTCCTTTCCGATGTTGGCTCGAGGTTGCTCCGTCCTTCTCGCTACTTCAGTACGTTGGACAGCGGGTGGATTGTCTTGTCCCGCCCCCTTCGCTCATCTGTCACAGACCTCGCCGCGCCCGCGGCTTTTCAGACGCCTGTCAGAAGACTGGGCGGGAGGAGAAGCCAATCCCGCGTCCGTTTCGCCCTGTCTCTCACCGCCTTCCCCCCGCGCCTTCCCCAATGAGAAGACGACGGAGGCGGGAGGAAGACTTGGTCATCCCACCTCCCTTGTTAAGGCTTCTGGTACTGTATGAGACGGTAGCTCAGTGCGGGGTGGGGAGGGGGGGGAAGCGCACCCAGACGGGCGGACCAACACACGCGCTTTTCGAAGGAGCGAGCGAAGAGGGAGGCGGCGGAGGGGCGGCGGCGGAGGGGCGCGCTGTCCAAGGTCCTGAAGCAGCGGCGCACCCGCGACCGCCACCACGCACATGGGGAAGTGAGCCCGTCCCAAGTACAAGCACAGAAGGGCAAGAGACGAATCGAAGCCAACAAAGCCTTTAGTGAGCGAGTTCTCTTTCTCTGCGCTACCTTGGGCGGGCAGCCGGTCCAAAGTGTAGGCGAACCCAGCATGGAGCAAGAAAAATATTTACCCGAGCTGATGGCTGAGAAGGATAGCTTAGACCCGTCCTTTGTTCATGCAATGCGCCTTTTGGCGGAAGGTAAGTCTTGGCTTTCCTTTCTTCGAGTCTGGCGGATTTTTGTTGGCGGATTGCTTGTTGCCATCCCCTCTGCCGAGGTTCCCTGTTGCCACCTCTGCTGCGTTCTGCGATTCGGTGCGGGCTACACCGAGATGGGTTAAGGGCATAGAAACAGGCAGATCTGTCCCCGTTAGGAAGAGAAAAGGAGAGCGCAGCTCTCTCTCACTCGCTCGCTCGCTCGCTCTGGCATTCTTTCGGATCTACGCACAGGCAGAGAGGTTGCAGAGGCAGAGTCGGCTGAAACGGAAGGACTGATTGCTTTAGAAATTGCAGGGCACCAGCAAGTCAGAAAGTGCAGGAGGGAAGAGACCCGGGGAGTTCTGCCTTTTATGTGGCATCAGCGCACTGCTTTAGTTCTGACACTAAGGTCACCAGAATAGAAACCTGAGCAGGGAGGGATGCTGGATTTTGGCAGCATTTTGTCAAGTACAAGGCTAAGCAGAGCTGCTGACAGATTTCCGGAGAAACACTGTACAATAAGCCGGGAATTTAGTGTCCACAGCAGAGCCCTGGGAGAACCTTCGTTCCTTTTGTAGCTTAATCAGCAGCAATTAGGCATTTTGTGAAATGTAGCCCTGCTGATAACAAGAGGCATAGCTTTCAACAAACGTTGCCTTGCAGTTGTATTTTGCAGATTTTGGATCGACTTTCAGAGATATCCTGCTAGGTCATGAATTAAAGCTTTGCATTTCAGAACGTGATGTTGCAACTTATGTCTGGATGGCAACCATAATAATTACTTTTTTTTCCTTATGGATTTATTTAATCGTTTTACATTAATAATGGATTTTGCCTCTTTATTAAAGAAACTACTATGATCAGGGTCAGACCTGAGTTGACAGGTGAAGTTTCCACAGAAATGTATTTACCCAAAGACAAAGGCAGCAACCTCATTAAAGATCAGTATCATGGTTTAAAAACAAAACAAAACAAAACTCATTGCCATGGTCAGTTTTATATAGGAAAAAACGGGTTGTTACTGCATTTATAATTTTGCAAAACTTTCATTTTACTTTACTGCTGTTTGGATTTGTTAACTTTAACAATTATATTCTTAGGTTCACCCTATCCTTATGGAATATAAAATGAAGATCCATTTCAGAAATATCTGATGAATTATTTCATTGGATATAGATAATTAAAACTCTGTATAATGGTATAGTTTTATTTTGAAATTTGAGATATAGAACTAATAATATTTTTAAAATCTTCTTTGAACTTTTTGCCTAAGCATGAGTTCCATAATACTAAATTTGCATAATCTACTTATCTTCTTTCCTTGTACATTAAGAATGATTATTTATTCTGTTTTGGGAACAGTGTCCTAATATTATTATTAAATTTATTTGCCACTCATCATTTGAGGCAACTCTGAGCATCCCTTATTGGAAAGGAATTCAGACAGTCACAGATGATATTGGTCAGTTGGTCATCAGGAAAACTATGATCAGATGTTCAAATGTAAATAACTACTCACTTTTCTTTTAATGCTCATATATGGGCAAGCAAATATATTGCTTCAGTTGATTCTTTTTACAATTCTTACTTACTTACTTTAATTACTTAAAGATATAATTCGGCTGTCATTAAGCACATTATGTTAGCTCACAAATCTTCAGGTCTTCTTAAATTATACATCTATAGGAGACAGATTTACCAAAGTGTGCCTTTATAGAGGGTTCTTCTTTTAAAGCCCTGCAATCAATAAAATGTGTTTGTTTCCCTCCAATACTTTGTAGATGTAATTTGAACCTTTCCCAGCAGGGGGAAGTATCTACTGAGACACAATGTGAATCTCAAGAGAAGTGAAGAGGGGGGCGGGGGCTGTGAAAAATGTAAGGGAATTAAAATATACAAGTAATTCAAAGCTAGAAATAACAGGAAGATCATGAAAATAAGTTTGCACGTGACTTTCCTCTTAAAGGCTAGAGTTTCACTCTGAATGAATTAGAAGCTTTAATAAACTAATGCCATACTATTTTTGCCCCCCCTCCCAGTGCAGCTGTAGGTGAGCATATGTGAATATTAAAAAGAGACTAAGGTGAGCTGCCTCTGAAAGCCAGAGAGAATGCTAATGTGGGATTCACACCAGCTACCTGGCAACATCCTTCAAAACACCATCTGTCAAGGTTTCTGGAGTTCTGTAGGTTTCCACAGAACAAATGACAATTGGTGCAAACTTTCATTAAAGTGAGCATACAAAGAACGGTATGAAATAGAGATACTGCAATGAGAATAACTCTGGTTGCAGACTGTTCTTTAGAAACCAGATTATCTGTTTTAAAGTACCATTCATTCACTATCTGTCTGTCTAGCAATTGTATCAGCCCTTAAAAATGATACCTCTTACTACAATTGTGGCCTTGATGTTGATTGTTTGCTGTTATTAGTTAATAGACAGAAAAAGTAGAGCTTTAACTGAAGCTTCTTGCTGTGATGTGTTTGATTAAGGTATACAAGAACGTCCTCGTTGTTTTCAAGGTTTAGCATTTGCTTCAGTTTAAAAAATATTTTTCGTCTTACTTCTTAATGCTTGGAAGTGAAAGTTAGACTGGATTATACCGAATTCTTAAGGAAAGAAATCTTGGAATAAAAGAGAGCGAGAGAGAGAAAGAACGAGAATAACTATTTCAATTAAGAAGATCTTCTATAGTTTCCTAAGGCTTCCAAAATTTGGAAGATATACCTTATCTTTTATGAATTGCATGGAATTAAATTTTAGTGATTAGATTAGATTTGTATAAAAAAACTATAAAAATGTATTTGGCTGTCACTAAGGCAGTGTCAAAATATATGTAAACAAAGTTCAGTGTATTTCAGCAGCTAGCCTATTACGTTAATTACCATTCTTTGCTGCCGTAAAACCCTTCAACATTCTTCCACATCCATCATAGTTTCACAAGTTTTGAGATTTTCCTGTGTCAGACATATTGCAGGAATATACTGAAATAATGTCTAAGGTAAACTACTAAGCTTATAAACCTGTACATTTTCCTGGGCATAATTCCCATTGAACTCATTGGACAAGCTTCTGAATAGTTTAATATTCAATATTTAATAATTCTGACACATTTAATTGAACAATCATAACAATACAAAGTAAATACAGTAAATGATATGCCTATTCTTAATTCTACGACCAAAATGTGAGGTCCTCACTGAAAGAATCAGCAGCATTCTGAGTGTTAATGATGTAGGCTGCTACATATCCTATTGAGAAAAGCTCAAATGACTTTGTTGACTTATTTTTGAATAAACAAGGATGGGGTTTGAACATTGTTGGGATTCACAAAGAGCAAGCTGTATGCCCTCTTTCATCTACTGGATAGGCTCTTGTTTAACGTCCTGACAACGAAAGCAGTCCCTCCCAAGCCTCCTATTAGAAACCTAGTAATGTCACTATTGTCCAATCACAGCTGAGCAGAAGTAATAAAATATCCAGAGGTTCTAAATTCCACTCTAAAAGAACTCCTCCAGCTGATTAAGCTGCCTTGTGCAATTTTTAAGTGGCCCTTTTAAAGTTCATTGTTTAACACAATTAATGTACAACCTTTCCACCTGGCAGGTTAAGAGAGTATTTAGCCAAGTAGCTTCCAATAGCTATAACAAGTCTGAAGTATCTAGCAATATTTAAATATCTTTCTTTATGTGCAATATTTTATTATTATAGCACTTAGGGCTACTAATCAAAGGCCAATTTTTTGTGTGTGCTTTAGAAATATGCCTGGTATTGCACGAAAGGGGGGCGGGAAAGTGGGGGGGAAAGGAACTAATCTGAGAATGTGAATGGAAAATGTGTTTGGGGATTCATTAAAATGTGTTTGGTTAATGCAGGACAGTGGTGGTTTAATTAACTGTATTTTCATCATGTGGGCTTTTTTTTTTGTCTGACAAGTCTGTTTAGGGAAGGAAGGTGATATGCAAAATTGTGGGAGAGGTGTAGGAATCTTGGGGTTCCCTATGACCACTGTTGGATTTGATTTTTTTTTTTCTGAATTTGGAGGGGGAAAAGGCTGAATAGTGATGAAGAAAATATTTTCAAATCCATCTTCCCAACAAACAATCTACTCTGTCATGTGTTTTTTTTTTTTTTTGGAGGGGTATCACACACATTCACAGAAACATGCATATACTGTAGGTAGTTCTTGACTTACAATCATTTGTTTAGTGACTGAAGTTACAACAGCACTGGAAAAAGTGACTCATAACCATTTTTTACACTTACAACCATTGCAGCATCCCCATGGTCACATGATCAAAAATCAAATGCTTGGCAACCAGTATATACTGTATATTTATGATGGGGGCTGTGTCCGAGGGTCATGCAATCACTTTCAGCCTTCTGACCAGCAAAGTCAATGGGAAATCCAGATTCACTTAACAACTGTAGTCATTCACTTAACAATTGTGACAAGAAAGTTTGTAAAATGGGACAAAACTCACTTAACTGTCTCACTTAGCAATGGAAATTTTGGGCTCAATTGTGGACTACTTATATATAAATAAAATATATCTTTATATAACTATAAAGGTGACATGTTACATGTTTAGTTTGGAAGCTCTTTTCAACAGGTGGAGTTACCTGTTTACCAATGATTCATTAGGTGATAGTCTACTAAGTGAAGAAATGTAATATTTGGATCAACCACGGAGCACAAGAATTCTCTCACTTTGATTATATTAATCCCAGATAATTTATTCATTCAGAGGAGTCGCTTTTGAACCGAACTTAACAAATGATGGATCCACTTACATTTACAAACTTGTATGTATCAGTTTATGTTGCATTAATATAATTATAGCCTAATCAAGGATTAAACTAATTTTAGCTTGCTTATTGTAATGGTTGTTAAGCAAATATTTTTTGATGTGTTTTGAATGTACAGAGGGAGAGACTAGTCATAAAGATTAAGGCATATGCAAATTGTGTGAAATAATATGATCTGTATACTCAGACTTACAAAAAGTCTTGAAAGAGGATTAGCTGAGGGCAAATGATAAATTCCAGTGATGACTCACTAGATTATTAGCCAATTTAAATATATATATATAATTAGGACAAATATATCCTAATTGTATAATGGTCCACACGTCAATTTTACTGATGTTATTGGAGCTAATGGAATAAAATCTGTTGTAAAGCTAGAATCCATATTTTCCTTGATAAATGTTTAAAACCACGCTAGACTTTTTTTTTTAAAAAAAAATGGAGATATATTTGGGAAGTTGAGGACATTTAATTTACTTAATTTAATATCTCCATTTCACACTTATTCTGGGTAACTTACAAATAAAAAGTTAAAAAAAGAAAGCCATGTATATAAAAGGAAAGGGCATACAACCAATTGTGAAAATCAACCCCATTAACACCTAAGACCAGAAGGATACAACCCCTCCACACCAAATAAAATAAAATCTGCAAAGGAACTTCACCATCATCTTAATACAAGGCCTGGAAGAAAAACCAAGTTTTTAAAAAAAAGAATCCAAAAAAATTAACAGTATGGATCTCTCTGGGGTTATCATTAGCAGCATTTCTCTGCCCCGTCTCTCAAGGTCTTCCTTACATATCATTATACATCACCAAGGAGGCATACTTGAGGGGTCCCATTGCTTAATTTATCTGAAGTGTGTGCCCCTCTCGCTGACCTCATCTATGGGTAGAAACACACAGAGATAGGCAGCCCTTCAGGGCAGACGCGCAGTGAATAAATTACAAAATAGGTACCATGGAAAATTTGTCTTTTCACATGGCAACTAACACAGTGGATCAACCTGTCATAAAACAACTATTCTCCAATAAGATTAACACATTAAAGAAGTTGCTATAAATTGATGGCCCCGGGGTTTTTTCTCAGTTTGTACTGCACCTCCTGATGTCACCCGAAACGAATTATTTGCTCTGATCTAACTGGTTTCAAAAAATTCAGATTGACCTGCATCACTTGATATGGCCCAAAGGGCTAATCAATCAATAAATAAATTGAATTGATTGACCTGCATCATTGTTGAGAAAGTATATTATTGCCCAGAGCAAACGCAGGATGTCAGAAAAGTAGTATGAGTCAATGCTTCTGCTTGAAGAAAAGCAGTGGTTCTCATTGCATAGTGAGGCACAGGTTTTGCATAGCAAAATCATGCATAGTAGATAAGCAGGTCGGAATTCTTCCCAGCACTACTGTAGACTAGAGTTGAATAACCAAGCAATTCTAAAAGGCTATTTAGCTACTGAGTATTTTGATAAAGTATATATTTGAAATATAGCTATCAATATATTGGCAACTAGGCATTTAATAGGATGCATTTGTTTAACTTACCTAACACTAATATAAAAAAACTCCAACTCTACTGCTTTTTCATTGAATTAACTTCAGAAGAATACCCAATGTTTTGCCATTTAGTCCTTAACTGGCATACAGATAATCCTTGAATTACAACCATTTGTTTAATGAACATTCAAAGTTACAGTGGCATTAAAATAGCGACTTATGACTTTTTCACATTTATGACCATTGCAGCATCCCCACGGTCACATGATCAAAATACAGACACTTGGCAACTGATCATATTTATGATGGTGGCAGTGTCCTAGAGTCAACTTTCTGACAAACGAAGTCAATGGGGGAAGCCAAATTCACTTAACAACTGTGCTGCAAACTTAACAACTGCAGTGATTCACTTAGCAACTGTGGCAAAAAAAAGGTTGTAAAACAGGGCAAGACTCACTGAATAACTGTTTGCTTAGCAATAGAAATTTTGGGCTTAATTGTGATTGTAAGTTATGGATCACCTATACGCAGCCTGGAATTTTCCTAGCATTAACCATGGATGTACTGTGGTTCAACATCGAGTAAGACTGTTCCACCATTACTGATACCTTAATCAAGGAACTTGATTAGCCGGGCGTTATCTTTTATGGAATAATTCAAGTGACTGCCTACATTTGATAATGTATAGGCTGAACTTCCTTTTAAAACAACTGAAATCACCGTAATTGGAAAAATGCAAGCCAAAATGGGTGTTTATTTTTAATTTCATTTAAATCTTAGAAGTAATGAGTGCATACTAATAGAGAATGGCAAATCTGGGTTCTGGAGAGATTTTTAGCATGATATTTTTCACATAGCTAATATTAATATAGATCACAAATAATTGTCCTATAACTGATATAAAGAGGTTCTACTTGTGAAACTCGGTGCATTTTGAAGACCCATAAGAGACTTCAGTTTGGGTGATTGGCTGTAGCCCTAAACTCATCTTATTTCAGGTGCACATTTCAGTGAGCACATCAGCCTGGGAAAGGATTGTGCTTTGGGTATATGCAGCCTTTTGGGTTTTTTTACAAAAATCCTTTACAATGCTTACTTGTTCCTGGCTCACCATAATGGCAGGGAGAACCGCTTGTTTTCTATTGTTATCCAAACTGCCAATATCCCAGCTGGCTTTCCCTCCTTGTCATTTTTGACTAAAAGAGGCTTCATTTTTAGTTTTATTCAGAATCCATTAGTACTGAATAGAAAGAAGTCAAATAAATATTTTGACGGGCATCAATTTGAGGGATTATTTTTGTTGCTTTTCTAAAGCCTCGCAAAAGCAGAGATGGAAGTGGAAGTGTAAAGAGGAAAATATAACAATGGAGCTATTGGGGTGTGTGTGTGTGTGTGTGTGAGTATGAGCATATGGATTGTTAACCTGAACCATCTTCATTTCATTCTTGATACTGATGTCTATTATCTACTGAGGCAGTTTGGTTAAGGCACCAGGCTTGAAACCAGGAGATAGTGCTACCCAGTGGTGGGATTCAAATTTTTTTACTATCGCTTCTGTGGGCGTGGCTTGGTGGGCATGGCATGGCTTGATGGGTGTGGCTTGGTGGGCATGGCATGGCTTGGTGGGCATGGTTTAGTGGGTGTGGCTTGGTGGGCATGGCAGGGGAAGGATACTGTAAAATCTCCATGCCCATCGCACTCCAGGGGAAGGTTACTGCAAAATCCCCATTTCCTCCCAATCAGCTGGGACTTGGTAGTCAGAGAATAGATGGGGGCGGGGCCAGTGGTATTTACCGGTTCTCTGAACTACTCAAAATTTCCACTAACAGTTCTCCAGAAAAGGTCAGAACCTGCTGAATACCACCTCTGGTGCTCCCTTAGGCATGCAAGGTTGCTGGGTGATTTTAGGCCATTCCCTCTTTCTCAGCCCAGCCCACTTCACAGGGTTGTTATGGAGAAAACAGGAGGAGGAAGGAGTATTATGTATGTTCGCCATCTTGAGATAAGTATAAAGTAATAAAGGTGGGATTAAAATCGAATAAACAAACAAACAAAGGCATCAGATGGATTAAAATTTGCAGGATAAAAATTGTTCTGGATCCCTTTGGAGCGAACATGATGCTACAATGCAGTCCTTGGCCAGCTACATTAGTCACTGCGCTTTGTAGCATGGACGGGCCTGGCTGATAGAAATGCACTGAATTGCATAGTATGAGGAAGGATGCAGTGATATTGGCAAACAGTGATTTTACAATAATAATTGAAGCAATAGGGAAAGGAGGAATTAAGTAGATATAGTAGAGTTTTTCTTCCTCTGGCCTACAACATTGCACAGCCTCATCTTATATCCAGTATTACCCATATTTTTCTGACTGTAAGACGTACCAGAGTATAAGATGCACCAAGATTTCAAAGAGGTAAACAAGAAAAAAAAAAGTGTTTGCCCTCCCCGGCTCCCAGGAGCATTCTGCAAGCCTCCCAAACCCTCTGTGTGTCCTGTTTTTTCACAAAAACAGGATGCGCAGAGGGTTTGGGAGGCCTGCAGAGTGCTCCTGTGGGCTGGGGAGGGCAAAAATGCACCCATTTTTGTGAAAACAGGCCTGTTTTTAGCCTCCCAAATCCCCCATGTGTCGTGTTTTTGCCCTCCCCAGCCCCCAGGAGCACTCTGCAGGCCTCTCAACCCCTCTACACATCCCGTTTTTGTGAAAAACAGGCCTCTTTTTGGCAAAAACTGGACATGTAGGGCAGGATTTTGGGAGGCCAAAAATGGCTATATTCTGTGTATAAGATGCACCAACATTTCCACCCTCTTTTAGGAGGGAAAAAGTATGTCTTATACTCTGAAAAGTACAGTAATTTTGTGATAAGGGAAAATAAAGCTCAGGTAGCAAGGGTGTTTCCTTATTTTTAGTAATTCTCTCCACTGCAGTTCCAATTTACCGAGAGATTGGCACAAAAATACAATCATCTGAATGAGCAATACATTTTTGCTAAACTTGGGAGCTTCTAAGAAAATACAAGTAGGCCTTGATTTACACCCATTCATTTAGTTACCATTGCAGGTTACAAAAGCACTGAAAATGTCACTTATGACTGTTTTCCATGCTGACAACTGTTGAAGCATCCCCATGATCATGTGATCAAAATTAAAAGACTGAGCAACTGACTCATATTTATGATGGTTGCAGTGTCTCCGAGTCATATGATCCTCTTTTGCAACCTTCTGACAAGCAAAAGTAAATGCGGGAGCCAGATTCACTTAACAGCCGATTCACTAACTTAACAACTGCAGTGATTCACTTAACAACTGTGGCAACAAATGTCGTAAAGTGGAACAAAACTCACTTAACAAATGTCTCGCTTAGCAACAGAAATTTTGAGCTCAGTTGTGGTCATACGTTGAGGACTACCTGTATGATGGTCTCCCAGCCGTCTATTTCTTGGAATACATTCTCACTTGTTTCAGGGGGACACACGTCCAAGCAGCCTGCTTTAGATTGCTTTCTTAACTAGTTTTACTATTAACCAAAGAATGAGCATCCTGCAGAGAGAGGGAAAAAAAGAGGCACCTAATTAGAGAAAACAAAGAAAAATCAGCTTTCACTCTCCCCTATGGCCCTGGATTTGCTGAGGCGGTAGAGGCTGGCTGAAGCATGGGAAAAAATATAGACCTGGCTATGGGAAGTAATTAAAAATTAGGAGCAATGCTCAGCTGTTTCTTTCTCTTCTTCTTCTGCTCATCCTTCTCTTTATTTCCCCATTCCTCCTGGGAGAAATCTCATTAACAAATTGTAATAATTATCCATAAAGAAGGATACATTGAAGGATGGATAAAAAGAAAAAAATATGAAAAAGGCCATGAGAAGGAAATGAGAGCCTGCTGCAATGATAGAAGCAGTTGGAAGGGGAAAAAAAAGTTCAGTGGTATGGCAAATGGAATGGAGGTAATCACCAGAAAGTTCTAAATGAAAATCAAATGCAAATGTAGTGAAAGTTATAAAAATGCAAATTTACCAATGTTTGTTTGTTTGTTTGTTTGTTTGTTTATTCAACTCTAGAAGATTCTACTGCAGTTTGATTAATGGTGATGGACAAAGATAGCTGCCAGTAAAGTTTGCAAATGGTCTGTCACTTAATTCCTTTAATTTCAACCGCTGGAAGCCAGTTTCATTTAAGATTGCTAACCTTTGGTGGAAGCTGCAACTATACAATACTTCTATTACTGTTTGGCATAGCGTGTGATTTATGCACATGTATATTTTTGGGGGCGGGGAATTAAAATTCCAATTTCTATCGCATTGATGTTGTTACAGATATATAACTTCAAGATGAAATTATAGACTTTTTGAGACATTGTGATTAGATTAGGGACATTAAGCGCTTTTGAACTTTCTATTTTAAAAGGTAAAAGGAAATTACATTTCCCTTTACATTCCTTTAATGTGTAAATTAAGGGTTTTTAATCCTTTATTTATCTATTAGATACATACCTTCTGGTCTTCTTTTTAAAAAAAACAATTGAAAATTACACTGAACTAAATTAATCTGATGATCACTTACATTTCCATTTTCAAAATCTTAATTATACTACTTCTACCTGTTAATGCAAAATTTAACCATTCCTTGCATTTAGACTTTGTTTTTAGTACAAGTTTAGTGACTTAGAATTTTTTTAAAAAAACAAACAAATCAGCAAAAAGATTTTTAAACTATTGATTTTGGAAAATTAAGAATGGATTAAAGGTCCAGATGTATTTGAAAGAAGAGTTTGAAATTAAATTCTCAAGATAAGAATCATTCCCATGGGAAATTGCTGTGATTCGGATTCCTTAGGAGGGAGAAACATGATAAAGTGGGACTTTGAATGTTGGATGCTAGAGAAGAAACTAAAGATTATAATTAAAGGAGAAAAATACTTAAAGTCAACTTGTTGACCCATAATGTAGGAAAGTACTTTAACATTGGATGTTTTGAAGGATATTTGTGGAACAAAAGACTCAAAAGTTAATTTTAAGAATGTCTGTCACTATAGATAAAAGATGTGTAAACGATGTTACAGAAATGGAACAAGCTGTACCAGACATGACTAAAATTGATTTGAATGTGGATGACAAGTATATCATTTTTTTCCATATCACTCTTATAGCTTATCATTTTTTAAAATCTACATTCAAATCAATATCAATCATGTCTGGTAGAGCTTCTTGCTTTGGATTTATATAAAAAATGTGTTAAAGTTTTGAAGGACATTTTGAGAACAGCAAAGTAAAAATGAAAAGAAATCACATTCCAGGACATTTTTTGAAAGGAATAAAAGTCAATATTGTTAAAAGTACAGGGAAGGAATATAAAGTTGGTTTCTATTAAAGTTGACACATTATTTTTGGTAACCGACTCTTATTGACAAGGAATGAATAGCAATAGCACTTAGACTTGTATACCTCTTCACAGTGCTTTACAGCCCTCTCTAAGCAGCTTACATAATCAGCCTATTGCCCCCAACAATCTGGGTCCTCATTTTACTGACCTCGAAAGGATAGAAGACCGAGTCAGCCTTGAACCGGTGAGAATCAAACTGCTGAACTGCTGACAGTCAGCAGAATTAGCCTATAATACTACATTCTAATGACTCTGCTTCTACAGCTCATGGTGTTTACCATGTTGTTTATAGTTATGAAATGAAATATGATGAGAATTTGATATATTTTAAGAAAAGGTAATTTTTTATACTTGTGATGAAGGGGGGAAAGTTGTTTCTTTATATATTTCTTTTTCTTTTCTTTTCTATCCTTTTTTCTTTTTCTATTTTTACTCATGTTTTTAGTTTGTATTAGTTTTTTTATCTTTTCAATTGCAATCTTCAATAATTTTATTATACAAAAGTCTCTTATTTATTTCTTCCTTCTAGTCAGATATCAAATCTCAGACTCACTAAAAGAACAAGTTGGGATTGTGATAAGCTGATGCAGCTACACATTTACAATAAAAGCAACAGCAGCTCAAACATTATAAAGCTAACAATACTGCTTTATGCTCAGAAGGAGGTCACTTGGGAAACATGAGACTTGTAATATAGAGCCATCTGAATAATATTGATCGGAATGAAGATACATCACCCTTTATTAAATTTACCTTTGCAGTGCCTGTCAGAACCCTTATGCTTCATGGTTAAATTTATTCCTTCAGTGCTTCTTCAGACTCCTCTTTTGAAACACATATTGCATCTGATGTGCTGTAGCAGCACTCTTGTTATGTATTTCTGAGAAAATGCCATCCCGGCTCTTGTGATTTTCCAAAAGCTCATTTTAAATCTCGCGTCTTGCCTTCTATGGAACCGGCACTCTGGCACATGACTTCAGAGCCCACTGCTTCCAACTCCATATCTAGGTCTGGAAGACTTTGTTAGTGTGTCACAGGATCCCAGAACATGATTTTGTTGCAAAGCATAATAGCAATGCAATAAGAGACTGCTGATCCTCGTTGCTGACTGCCATGCTAAATGCTCCATTGGGGTATCTAAAGCTACAGACAGTACTTTGCCAGGGCCCCCATAAAACTCAGGAAGCTATTCCCAATATTTCTAAGCAGTTTCTTTTAATGGATAACTTGAGAAGATTCATATTAAGAAGTTAATAGAAGAAAAACAAACAAACAAGGAAATTAAATTTCTATGTCAGTGACTGGATCTCCAAGGGATAAAGGGATACTGTTTTCCTCTCTTCCAGTGCTTTGTATTAGAGTTGGACATTGGACTAAAGCAACTGATTTGAGATGAGTTGGAATGATGACTGATATCCGCCAAGTAGCTCATATAGCTATATCCTAGTCACATCCATTCTCCAAATACATGATTGGAGACAGAAAGCTTGGCTCTTGGACTGTAAATATATTCCAAACAAAATTATAGGCACAGAACTTAGACATTGAATTGTTGTTGTTGTTGTTGTTGAGTCACTAAGTTGAGTCTGACTCTTCATAGCCCCATGGACTATAGCACGCCAGAATCCCCTGCCCTCTACTGTCTCCCTGGACCTGCCCAAATTCATGCTCACTGTGTCAATGTCACTATATAACCATCTCATCCTCTGCCCTCCTCTTCTCCTTCTGCCTTCAATCTTTCCCAACTTCAGGGTCTTTTCCACTGAATACTCTCTTCTAACTAGGTGGCCAAAGTATTTCAGCTTGAGCTTCAGTATCTGTCCTTCGAAAGAATAGTCAGGATTGATTTCATTTAGGAAAACACTATTCACTGAACCCAGTTCAACGTGGACAATGTGAAACATTTTCAAGTCAAATTCATTCAAGTTGGAGAACCACATTGAAACCCATGGAAAGCCCCATGGATTTTACTGGATTCTCCATTCCTAGATGCAATTGAGAGTCAATTGGAGTAATTGAGCACAGTCATATAAAAACAGAACAAGGGAACTGAAGGACAATGTCTGTTACCATCTGAAATCATAATTATCCTCAAGTAAGTCACACTTAGCATAAAAATAAAACTGTTGATGCATTGCTAAGTATTCTTTTATTCCAAGCAGTTATTTTTCAAGATCTATATTAAGAAACAGCACCCATAACTTAAAATGTCATCAAAATATGGCTTAAATGAAGTCTTTCCTTTTATATGCACAAGGAGTACATTTTAACCCACTTGTCTGGAACGGCTAAATTCAAACATGTACCTAGCTAGAATCCAATCTACCATGAAGTGCATCATTACCTAGTTTCATTTCAACATCTGTGCCTAGGCATAAGATGATTTTGCAGGGCAGTGGTGGAATTTATGATGCTAAGCAAGAGTGCTTAGTAGGCTGCACAACTAGGCTTTGGAATAGGTTGAAGATGTGTGTGGGTGGAAATGCTGGAACATATCCAAATAATGTTGAACTAGTTGTTCTCATTGTATAATATGGGGCGCCGCACTTCTGCGTGTAAATATTTTCTCAGCTGAATGTCTATTTTATTGCTTTGTTAAAACTGTAGCATTCTGTCCCAGATTTCGAATGAGTCCCTGACTTCAGTTTCCTTGTTTATTTGGGTTGTCTAAATTTATTCATGACACTAAGTCATTCTTACTTCCATGCTATCTTCGATCGGCTATTGAGTAAATTATGAAAAGATTAACAGCTGTAAATCTGTGCTATTCTGGCATCCAAATCAGAATAGTTCTGAGTTGTAAGGTGATAAGATAAGATAGATGATAAGATAAGATAAGATAAGATAAGATAAGATAAGATAAGATAAGATAAGATAAGATAAGATAAGATAACCTTTACTGTCACTTTTTTCTGTGAACACACTGGCACACATTAAAAAATGAAATTCTGATGCCCACTCTCAAAAGAAAATAAATATATAACCATACACATACATGCACACACATCTACATACATACATACATACATACATACATACATACATACAGGCAGACAGGCAGACAGGCAGACAGACAGACAGATCTGCAAACCATCTTTCAAACTCATAAAAATGGCTCATGTACATATGATCTAAGGCAGGGGTGTCAAACTGGCGGCCCATGGGCCGAATGTGTCACATGCTGGCCATGCCCACCCCGGGTTTAAGGAAAGGGGAAAAAGTTGTGATACATCATGTGACAACAATGTGTCATTGCGAGTTTGACACCTCTGATCTAAGGAATGCTATAAGTAACCTTATATGGGGCCTTTCTGGTTTAGGCACATAGCAGAATACAAGGGTGAAAATCTATACGAGCATGGACTAGATGACCTCTGAGGTTCCATTCCAACTCTATTATTCTATGTTTTATGTTCTAGATCAGGAATGCCAATTTTGGGGGGATGCTAGGCATACCTAGGAAAGGCCAGGAGAGTTCTCACAATATGATTGTCATAGAAAATGACTGGGTGCATTAACTAGAAGATGATCTTGTGGGCTTGCTATCCAATGTCCCCTCTACTCCCCACCATCACTTCTAGACTCACTTTGTCCCTTCCAAACAAAGCACAGGCCATTTTTTTTAATGTTTACATTTTTAATGTTTCAAAATTACTTATGGGAACCAGATCAATTAATGAGAATAATGATGATGTTGGCTTGCAATTAAAAGCAGTTTAAAAAATAATTGTCAGATGCAGCAGAGAATGGCTACCTAGAAGGCACTTCTTGGCACACCATGGTCTAGGCTGGGGTTCTGTCTGGGATCCCTAATATTAATTATAGTTCTCCCATTGCTTCATTCTTTTGGTATGGAACCATCTGCCTCTCCTTTCTATTACCAGCTAAGATGCCTTTCTATATTATTACCTTCCATAGCAAGGCATCTAATTCTTTCTGAATTATATTCCCACACCTTTAGTAATTGCCCATCTTTATGTCGGCCGGCCACATCATAGGGAGGATATTCATATACGTGCTTATCTATATATGAGGAGTCCTTGATACTCTTTGAGCTTGGATGTTTTCTTGCAGATGTTTTTTTTAAATTATTATTTATTTATATGCCGCCCTTCTCTGGAGACTCAGGGCGGCTTACAATGCGTTAAGCAATAGCCTTCCTACTTTTGTATATTTTATACAAAGTCAGCTTATTGCCCCCACAAACTGGGTCCTCATTTTACCTACCTTAGAAAGGATGGAAGGCTGAGTCAACCTTGAGCCTGGTGAGATTTGAACTTGCAGTAACTGCAGGTAGCTGATGTTAATAGCAGTGCTTTAGTCTGCTGCACTTCCAGGGCTCCTTTTTATTACCCAAGCTAGGTAACATTGTCAGAGTTAGTAAAGAATGGGATTTGCTCTCAGTTTATATTTTAGTGGCTTGCCCTGTCAGTCCTCAGTTTGCACTGCCTCAGCTTGCAGTGAGAGCAAATGCTATTCCTTAGTAGGACTGATGATGTTGCTTAGTTTGGTAATGAAACGTCTACAAGAAAACATCCAAGCTCAGAGAGCATCAAAGACTCCTATATACATAAGCACATATGATCATCCTCCCTATGAAGTGGCCTGCAGACACAAAGATGGACAATTACATAAAGATGTGGGAATATAATTCAGAAAGAATGAGATGCATTGCTGTGGAAGCTAACAATACAGAAAGGCATGTAAACTGGGAAGAGAAAGGAGAGGCAGATGGTTCCGCTCGTTTCAAACCTACACTACAACTATCCTCTTTTATTGGTTATCTATATATTTATACAGTATTAGATGAACTATCTGATAAGCAACAGAAATATTTATGATGATGACCCAAGAGTAGTCTGATCATAGAGAAATAGTACTGACAAAAATATCAAGAATTTGGAGATTATTCTGCCAGCTTTTTTAAAAAACAGTTGCAAACACTATAACTGTGTGGCACAGATTTCAGGGAAGCTGCCAGCGTCTGAGGAGAAGTCTGAAGATAAACATCTTCATTAGTAAATGTTACAACTTGGATCATATTCTTAGCTTTGCTGCCACTTTGGTAATATGTTCTGCAGCCCACAGATGGTCTGTTTCATTTCCAGAGGAACCCCAGCAATTTAATATTTTGGAGAGTGCCAGGTGAAAGCCAGCATGAAAATCAGCAAAGTAGGAACGGGTTTCCATTTCCAGTACAGATGGTGGGACTAAATTAATTGTTGGAAGAACTAAAATAACTGTATCTTAGCTTGAAACTTAGTTTAAAAGAGAGGACTTTTGATTCAGAAGTTCAGATCCATAGATACTCTTCTGTGAAAAGGAAGCCTATCCATCGGAAATTGTTTAGTAATGTATTGATTATATATTTTTGTATTAATTTACATGCTGCTACCCTTTGGAATTCTTGGCAGCTCATAATAAAATCCAAAAACATATTAAGAGATCTCATTAAAATGTAAGATTAATAAAAAAAAGATAAACTGTGTCCAGAGGTTGGTTGAAGAGAAACAGAACTTGCTAATCCTAGCAGGATGGAGTTGCTTCTTCAGAAGTTGAGTCCAGGACAATACCAGCTTCGATTCTCAGTGGAAGTTGCTGAAATGCAAGAAATAGCTGATTGATCATCTTGGAGATCTTCCTGGACTCTCAAATTCTGCTGGAGCAGCAGGCGGAAGCTGTATCCAGGAGAACCCTTGCTGAACTGTCATTCAGTGGGCTACTCATGATTGTTCCTAGCATTGAAAATGCTGGCAGCTATCACTCATGCCATAATCTACTCATGGCTGGACTGCTATAATATGATTTATCTACATCTTGAAGGCCTTGAAAAACCATACATGGTTCAAAATAGAATTGCTGTAAAACTCAGCACAGCCATATAACACCAATCCAGCTGGAACTTCACAGGAGCCGTAATGGTGCAGTGGTTAGAATGCAGTATTGTAGGTTGATTCTACCCACTGCCACGAGTTTGATCCTGAGGTTGATTCATCAGTCTGAGGTTGGTATAATGAGGAGCCAGATTGTTGGGGGCAATATGCTGACATTGTAAATTGCTCAGAGTGCTGTAACACAATATGGAGCAATATATAAGTTTAAATGCTGTTACTATAGTTTCCTGGATTGCCAATTTATTCATGATCAGTTCAAAGTTATAGTTATTATCTTTAAATTTTCATCCATGTCTTGGGGCCTGATTATCTGTAGGGCCACTTATTCCAAATGGAGTCTACCCATCAAGGTCTCTCTGCAGAGGAAGAGGACTTTGGGAACAGGTATTTTCTGCAGGAGCACTCCTTTTGTGGAACATCCTGCTACTGGATATAAGATTTGTGGATTCCAGATTCCTGGAATTCAGGAAGTTCTTAAAAGTATAACTCTTCCAAAGCCCCTGTTTGGGACTATGAAGGGAGAAAGGGATGTATGTAAGGTCAGTGGTGGCACTGTTAACATAATATGTAATTATTGATTGACTAGTATGAGATGGAATTTATATTAGGACCGTATTTATTTTCTTTGTGTCAGTTTGCATGTTTTATTATATGTTTGCTTATCTATTCACATCATCAAAAGTGATGTCAAAACAGAGGAGGGAGGGAGGGAGGGAGGGGGAGAGAGAGAGAGACTGACTGACTTATGGTCTAGGGATAAATTTGTAGCAAAATAACTCTAGGACCAGAGATTTCTCATATATGCAAAGTCTTGCACAAAACCTTGCACAATGTCTTGAAAGGTTCATTAAAGTAGCTAGATAGCAGCCCATGCATTCTTTATTGACTTTGCTTTGCAAGTTACCTCTCAACACATTATTGTGCTATGCTGTAAGGAATGTCCTTTTAATACATTTACAGCTCTTTGGTCAATAGGAGGAAGAGATAGAGGATGACAATGATCATGATGATTAATACTTTAGTATATGTGAATACTACCTCACAGTATGTTAATCTTTGTGGTAGGTAGCAATTGACGGTTCATTTTCAATCATGTAGGATGTACAAATCTGTGTATATCTTGTATTGTTTCTGATCCTCTGCCACCTTCTTCCCAACATGAACCTCAAGCTTTATTCTCAACCTGAAGTAATAACTCCTCTCTCTCAGGAAAAAAAATAAATAAATGAACTGTATGTCCTGCAAGGTTCAAATCTGCAAATCCTGGTTATCATTCTCAATCTCATTTACCATTTCCCAAAAGTGTGGGCCGAGGCCAAAAGAGAAGCAGAAACGACTGGAGACAAAGCACCCCTGATGTTTTCACTTTCCATTCAGAATTTGGCTCCTTTCATTGAGGGTGCCGCGGAGAAACAGAGCCTTAACCAGTGAACAGCAGCCAATAATTTATATGGCAAGGAAAAAAATCCTGACAGAAGAGAAGTAGAAATTAACTTTTACTGTGACAAACAGATTTAAGGATTGTAAATGGTTTATTCTAAAATAAACAAAGGGAATGCTGTTTTAGGATTCAAGGCAGTTTGTAAAGAACAACCAAGATATGGAAGGAGGACTCCTTTTCCAATCCATCCTATTTTTTCCTTTTCTCTAAAGCAGAGAGTTCTTGACAACTTTAAGACTTGTGGACTACAACCCCCAGAATTCCTCAGCCAGCCATGCGAGGCATGAGGCCCTGGATATCTGAGGGACGATTGGTTTCCAATCATTTCTGCCCCTGTAATTTCTACTAGAGTGGGTGCACTCCAGGACACCCCCCCCCAATTAAAAGTTATTCTCTTGTGGTACCAAGGAAGTGTGACTATTCTGTTGCAGCCCCCATTCTCTGGGACAACACCTCCCCAGAGATAAGAACAACACTGTCTTTTCTATGGAAAGCTCTGAAAATCTAGCTCTGGTCTCAGGCTTGGAATTGATATATTATTGTTGTCTAGGGTGGAGATGGCAGACCTATGACACGCATGTCACAGGTGACATTCCATGTCATTTTTGGTGCCATGCCAGACCACCTCAAGAAGTCACATGAGAGATTCTTGCTCTTTCATAACCTCTGGTGCCTCCGTAAAATGGGCAAGAACTGGGTGCACTTTCACATTTGTGGAGGCTGCAAGGCCACCCAACAACATTCTTTAAAGTTTCCATGCTTTGTGTGACTCTTGGATAGGTTTTTTTTTTTTTGAGACAAAATTAAATAAAAAATATTTGCCATTAGGTAAGTATTTACTTATTATTAAATAATAAATCTAGTCTAATTTAATTTATTTTTTTTGGTTATGATTTGTTTCTCTTTTGCCCAGGCGTGTGTATAGGTGTGAGAGAGAGACACCAGCAGAGTCAAGTCTTCTGAATTTTTGACTTGCCAAGCCCAAAAGGTTCGCCTACTGGTCTAGGGTCTAGGATTTTTGTTGTCTGTAAAATTATTTCAGTCTGGGCTGCCTGTTTGATTTTATGTTTTTCTCTGTTGCTGTGTTTTCTTCTTCTTCTAGATTTGTATGCCATCCAGAGTCCATTGGAGTTGGATGGCTAATAAATTCAAATAAAAAAAAAATAAACGAATAGGACAAAAATTAAATATTACTCTAACAAGAGGTTAGAGTTCTTTTCTTTAACAGAAAGTTAAAGAGCACTGTTGGCAAGTTTAATGGTTGAGAATGTACCAATGGCTTTGTATATTCCTGACATGTACGATTATATGAAATGTCAAGCAATCATGCATTTGCCTAAATTACTGCACTAAACCTGCATTTCAAATGCATGCATTTTTTGGATGCTTATAACTTCATAATGAGAACCAGTTTGGTTAAGTCAAACCAAGAGACTAAATTCTAGTCCCACCTTTAAGCACAAAGTCACCCAAGCGATCTTGGGCCAGTCACTTTCTCTGAGCCCTAGGAAACAGGCAATGGCTAACCATTTCTGAAAAACCTGATAAAAAAACTGCAGGGACTAGTTTAGGTTATCTCTGAAAACTGGACATGATTGAACAGAAGAAAAATAATAAAATATAAGAAAAGTCATTTGCAATTGCTGTCTTAATGAATATAATTAATGCCTAAAGCTATGTTTAGTCAATTAATTAGTTAGATTAATCATGTCAAAACATTTTGAGTGACTAAAGTGATGCTCCAATTAATCAGCTGGCAAATTAATAAGGCTCTGTATATAATATTTAATAAAATTGCAGGTGAAAATTGCTATTGTAGAAGCATATTTCTCTTTTAATTGATGCGAATGCCTTTTCCAATGTCTTTTGTACAACATAGATCTTCAAAAGACATAGACTGATATATAAAATGATTGCTTTTTTAGCTGAAAATGTGTGCAATTTTAATCAATTCTGATTGCATTTATATATACACTTTTCTGGGAATAAGTTCCACGGAGCACAGTAGAAATCAATGTGAATGCATCGTAAGGCCAGATAACACTACTCATTCTCTTTTTAAATTAGTGTTTAATTATTGACTTAATTGGCAAAAGCATGCTGCCTCTAAACAGAGAATGTGTATATATGTCTTTATCAGAATGATACCACCCAAAACAGAAATCTGTATAAACCACAGCAGATGAACTATAATAATAATTCATCAGAAATTATGCAAGGGTAGAGAGAAGACATATGTGTTTATTCCAAAATGCAATTAGAGTCTAAATCACTCTACACATGGTTAAAATGCAAAGGAAATAAAACCTTTTGGTACCAGCATTGTGTGTCCTGGAGATTACCGCAATTGCAAATTGAAGTGATTTTTTAGGTCAATTGTTCATCATGCAAAGGGAGAAAAAACTGCAATATTTTCTTGATTAAGGAGACTAACTCTTTGTCTGATGCATTTCCCATTTATGGTCAAACCCATTTATCATTTTATCCAATCCTTTTTAAGCTAAAAAATTCCTAGCGCTTTTGTCTTTTCATATACAGAATATTCTTGATAGTCCTGATTGTTTTTGTCTTATTGATTTGTATTTTTATCTGTTATTGGAATGTGTGTGCTAGCCTTCTGTCAATGTTTATCAGGGTGGTTTATGATAATATTATTTAAACAAACTAAAAATAAGAGATGGATAATCAGGAGATTTCATTTGCCTTACTGAATTCTCAGACTCTGTAGAAGCTTCTGATGAAAAGTAAGATGGGAGTTACTTAAGGTTTACTTAAGTATTAAATTTTTAAAGTTTCATTTTTGCTCTTTTATTCAAAGGGTTCAAGCTGTTATACATTCTGGTTTATACTCACAGCATCCCTGTGGGGTAGGGCATGCCATAAAATAGCATACCATTTAATTGACTTAATGGCTGAATGGGAACTCGAATTTACTACAATATTATAATCGTTACATGGGATAGAAAAAGGATTGTGATATACAGTATGTTGATATATAGCATAAGGAGCATGTTGATGATGATGATGATTATGGTTGCACAGTTAGCCAGATGTTTAGACTAGATTTGGCATTTTTGTCTGCCTGTTGAGTCCTTCCCAAGGACTTGGATAGGCAGATGTTAATGTTTGATGGTGTTTAAAGTATTGTTGCAGGATGTAAGCTGTTCCAAGTAAGGCTACCTTTTGCAATTGACTGATGGTGACTTGGTCAATGTCAATGATGTTCAAGTGGTGCTCCAACTGTTTCCAGGTTGCACCAAAGATGCCTATTACTATTAGTCCTTCTCCTTCTCCTTCTCCTTCTCCTTCTCCTCCTGCATTAAATTGATAAGCCACCCATCTGACTATCCAAAGCAACTCTTGCTTAGTGACAGAATTATTCTACTGAGAAATGTTAATCTGCATGAGTAGGAACTTCTAAGTGGCTTGTGACATGGTGTATATTAAATCCTGGATTATATTCTTATTTTCACATTTTTGAAGATGCAGAACAATTTTATGCACTCTCAAACTAGGTTATAGTACATCATTCCATTCATTCTTAAAATACACTTATTTAAAACTTCAAAGGAAGAAGAAGCTGTCTAAAAAGTAATGTCATTGATTCTTTTTTTTTTCTGTTCTTTTTAGAGTCATTTCAGGATTTAAATGAAAAGCAGGGAACCTGTGTGCTTTCAGGCCAGTGATCAGAAGCAAAGAGGATGAAGCAGCTAGGATGAATATTATTCCTTAGCAAGCAGGCAAAACCTTTGCTATTCAAATGACACAGGGAAATATAAAAGAGTAGAACTGAAAGAGGCATAAAAGACATTTATAAATAGAAAGGCGAATTGTGAAGTATTGTTTTATAAAATAATATCACGTGGTGAAACAATTCAGCCTATACTTCTGAAGACAATGAATTAAACAAAAGTCTAAAGGCAAAATGTTGCTCATTGACTGGAGTGCCAGAGGTTGGAAATAATTGAAAAATTAGTATTCTTCAATTGTTTGCAGAGCCCAGTGGGGAGATGACGTGGGCACCAGATACCCTGGGTTGGGTTCTTTTGGAGGGTAAATATTTTAGCAAGGCAATTGGGGCCAGTTCACACAATTGGGCATAAGATAATAATCTAATTATTTGCCTGCTGATTGGGACTTCTGCTCATTCCCAACAGTTAGGGGAACATTTGGGATCACCAAGGTGTAGAACAGGCATGTCTAATCTTTTGGCTTGTCTGGGCTGCAATGAGTGAAGAGGAATCATCTTGAGCTACATATAAAATATGTAAGTTTCATCACACAAATGTTAGCCAGATATTTAGACTGGATTTAGCATGTTTATCAACCTATTGAGTCTTTCCCAAGGACTTGGGAGTGGGATAGGCAGATGTGGATATCTGATGGTGTTACAGATATTGTTGCATGATGTAAGTTATTCTGAATAAATTTCCTTTTGCAATTGACTGATGGTGAAGTTGTCAATGCGGATGGTGTTCGAGGGGTGTTCCAGTTGTTTTGGGATTGTACCCAAGGCACCTGTTGTAAATGACCACACACACAAAGGGGTTGAGGAAATATGCGGTAACTTTATTGCCTTACATAGTGACATTATATAGTTTGTTACTTTCAAGTTACAGCTTACTTGGCAGCATATCATTGGCTCACAAAAGTCTTCCAAGTAACTTAAATCATAGGTTAATCATTACTGCTTTGCTTAAGCAATTATAATGTATAGCTATAGTTAAAAGTCTAACATACATCCCACTTCCTCTCCTCTTATTTACAGATCTAGGGTCTTATTTTCTAATGTCATTTCCTGGTGCTTACTTGCATGTAACCTTCCTTATCTGAGGTTTGCCTTCGAGATTAGGAAAATTCCTGCACGTATGCAAACTTCTACAGACACCTATTACTATTGGTTCTACCTTTGCTTTCTTTTGCTACAGTTGTTCCACTTTTATTTGCGGGTCTTTGTATTTTGTTATCTTCTCCAGTTCCTTCTCTTCTATTCTGCTGTCTCCAAATTTCCTTTTTAAAAATATTTTTTATTACAATCTTGTGGGGTTGCATTACTATCTGCCAAGGCTGCATGCAGCCCATAGGCACGTGTTGGACATGCCTGCTCTAGAAGTTAAAAGAGCAGAGAGGGAACTTGCAGGCCAGAAGCATCCCCCAAAGTCCAACTAAGACAAGACAAAACAAAACTAAGACAAAACAAAACAAAAGACAAAGGAAGCAGCCAATATAATGATCTCATTGGGTCAAAGTTCATAATCTCTGTTCATTTACACACTGAATGTAGGAAAAGAAAAAAGTGGCAAGATATCTATGAAATGGAAGCCAGAAGTTGGAAAATTGAAAATCTAAGTATTTCTCCAGGGTTGTCGGGTGTGGGTTATTTACAGAATATCACTAACATTTACAGCAGTTGAAAGAAAGCATAATTTATTTTTTTAAAGCAAAAAAAAAATTGAGCCCAAAGTTTTTTGCATAAGTTATGCTTACTTTCAACTGCTGTAAATGTTAGTGGTATTCTGTAAATAACCCACACCAGGCAACCCTGGAGAAATATGCTATGTAAGACAGTTATTAAGTGAGTTTTGCTCTATTTTATGACAGCTGTTAAGTGAATCACTGCAGTTGTTAAGTTAGTAATGTCATCATTAAGTGAATCTGGCTTCTCCATTGACTTTGCTGCAGCATCACATTTACCCATTCTTCATAAGTGTGAAGAATGATCATAAGTCACTTTTTTTCAGTGCTGTTATAATTTCAAACAGTCACTAAATAAATAGTTGAAAGTCAAGGACTATTTGTAATTGAGAAAGTGTTGGTTCTCCATTTCCAAGCTAGCAGGGAGTGGTGTCTTCAACAATCACTTGAGCTTGAGCTTCATTTGTGTTTTTCAAACTTGGCAACATTAAGATGTGTGAACGTCAATTCCCAGAATTCCCCAGTCAGCACATCTTAAGTCCAGACATCCAGACATCTTAAAGTTGCCCTGTTTGAAAAACACTAAGCTACATAGTAACACTAAAGAAAGAGAAAAGAAAGCTGAAGCAAGACAAGATGAAAGGCTGACATATTAAAAACCCTGCTGGCAGAACTAAATCTGGATAAGCAGCTGTGGAAGCAAACACCTCATCAGAATACTAAATCTGACATCACTTCCTAGCTGGGCAAACACATTTTTAAAGCTGCATTTTGCATTTTTCTATCAGATAATTCAGAAATCCATTTTCACAATTTTGAGGATTAAAATTAAATCCAGAAAACTATTTTTTCCTATAATTCTGCATGTTCATATCTCTACTTTATACTGCATATTTTTGATGTTATATTATCTCCTATGTGGATTATGTATCATACACGTAGAACTATAGACATTTTTTGCATCAATGCCAAGTGCATGATGAAGACCATCTTAAATCTGTTACAAAAGCAACATCTTAAAGGTAGATCTCAGGTGAGCTTTGCAGGAAATGCAGAGGAGTCACCACATATGGTAGGGCAGTAAATCACAATAAGTACCATATTTCAATTGGGGAAGGGGAGAAACAATGCTCTCATTTATACAACCAAGAAGGAAGGGATATCTTAAATTCATTGTATGGGTTGCTCAGATTCTGAAAAGGGCCTATCGGAGACACTACATATTAACCAATGGGTGGCAGATTTCACATAATTCACATTTTGGTTTAATCTGCTATTTATTTACCAGAACTTGTATTTCCCCCTAATAGATAGAAACTCATAGTGATATTTAAAAGATTTTAAATTTTGGCAAGTGTATAAGGTCATTGGAAAAGATCCTGATGCTGGGAAAGAGTAATGGCGAAGGGAGAAGATGAAATAGTGCCATCAACGCAATGAACTTGAATTTGGCAAATTCCAGGAGACAGTGGAGGACAACTGAACAACAATAACAATAATGTGTATAAGAGGTAATGGCAAAAAACTTTTAATTGGCCACATCCAGCATTGCATGATTATCTACTTGTGCAGCTTGAGTTTCAAACTTTCCACCTTCCTAAATTTCAAGGTTGCCCAATCTCTCCAGATCAGATTTGAAAGAAGTACAGGAGATGGATGAGAGAGAAAGCATTTATTCCCTTGGCAGATGCCCGTACATCAGTAGATGATCACCGCAGTAGATGATCAAGATGATCATCTTGTTGTGAGAGTTGTTTGGATCAATCAAACAAAAGGCAGCAACAATTCTTGTGAATCAGTTCAATTGTGTTTTATCCCTACTGTATCCAGGATACAAAAATATTAGAGACTGATTCTTTCAGATAAACATGCAGGGGGTATCTAGTTGGAGCATCCAGAGTTGCCAGTACCCCTTTTTTTCTGCCTTCAAAGAAAAATGGAATATAGTGAATTGCTGGATGACCTGATTGCTGTACTGTTCCAAGATTAATTACTCTACTTCCCTGCCAGCTACAGGGATGCTACTGTTACAGTATGTGCCTATCTTGAGTTGTTGCTATGTGTATAGCAAATTCTACATAGTTAATCAAGGATTTTATTTAAAACTTAATTGTCAACCTCTGATGGCCCACACAACCATCATCCTCATCCTGTTTCCTTGGATCCTCTTCCCTTTTCTTTTTCTGGGAATCTGTTTCAGATAGAAGAATCCTCCATCTCATTGTCTTCTTATTTCTCTTTGGTATCTTAAATCACCCAGGAATCTATAACACTTTTAAGAGTCTGAGGCTACATTATGTTACAGTTGAAAATACCTAACCTACTATCTGTAAATATGTGTGCTTGTGCATATGTCATTGGGTGATGTCATTGTGTTCCTTACCATTGGTTACTACTTACCATTACCCCCGCCTCCTCTGTATATAAGCTTTCGCTCTTCTCAGATTGATAGCTGTCTAAATGTGTTCCTGAGGAAGAAAATAAATATTATTATTACAAGAAAGTCTACAGTCTCTTATATTGGGCCTAACCAGGATAACCAACTAGCAACAAATTGGTAGCAAGAGGATGGTTTGGTAGGCCCAACCGAACATAAAGATGCAAGACTCACATAACGACAAAAGAAGACCTGCCACCAGATACATAACGAAAAGAATGGCAGCTCACCTAACTCCTGACAAATATACACCACTTGAAAATATTAAGAAACAAACGCAATTACAAGAAAATGAACTGCTAACACAAAACAAACAACCACTAGCTGGAGCAGAACAAACTTTCTCAACACCAAACAAAGAAGATGAGGTAAAAAGAAAAATACTAGAATTAATAGAAACAACTACAGTTGAATCAAATCTGCTTGTGAAAATCCGCAGCATGATAAACGAAAATAACAAACAAGAAAACTGCAAGGTAAGAAACTCAACCCCTGACTTCAAAAATGACACCGAAGATGGCGACAGCTTCCCGCCTTTTTCATGGCAGCCATCTTACCCACCTAATACCTCTAAAATGCCTGACCAATTACTAAAAGAATTCCAAACCTCAAACTACGAAATAAAAAACAAAACCTACCAAGAAGATGTCTACCCGAGTCCAAAAACAAATAAAAAACAATTATTTAAACAAAACAAAGCTCAACCTACTGAAGTAGAAATAGGCAATGCTATACAGGTGCTGACTGCAGCACTCGGGACTAAACTAACAATACCAAACAAACAACCAGAAAATGAAATAGAAAATTCTAAACTACCATCTACCAAAAGCCAAAAAGATGAAGGGATATCGCTTCATTGATAAAAATAACCATTTCATTGTATCCAGATCTGCTGTGTTTCATGAACACATGAACTGGTCAAAATTACATCTCAACGAAATATATCCAGAATCAAAAAATATTACACACATGCACACAGATCATCATACATCAGATACCAATCCCAAAACCACAACCACGAACAGAATTAAATGCCCAAAAACAATTAATGATGAATGGAAGAAAGGACACCCCACTTTGAAGGTAGACCAATTAACTGAAAAAGAAGCTAAATATATGCATAGCGATGAACATCCCCAGAATAGGCCCATTAGATCCAATAGGGGCACAATTCCTAAAAGATTAGATGATTATGTACTGTCTATTCAAGCTAAACACCTGACTCCCAACACATATGATGACATACTTAAGTTACCTCCAGAAGAAAAAAGTAAGTGGGAGGAAGCAATGAAAAAAGAGATGGACAGTTTAAAAGAACTAAATGTATATACACCAACAGATCTACCCACTGAGAAGTCCCCCATTGGCACTAGATGGATCTATAAAATCAAAGAGCTAGAGGATGGTAAATTCTTATACAAAGCCAGGTTAGTGGCTCAAGGTTTTGCTCAAAGGTTTCCGGATGACTATGAAGACACATACTCCCCAACCGTTAGATCAGAAAGTGTGAAAACAGCATTAGTATTAGCTTCCGTTTTAAATCTGGAAGTATATCAATTTGATGTACAGACAGCCTATCTGCATGCTGATCTCGATAAAGAAATTTATGTAAAAGCACCCCCAGGAAAAGATACAAAAAAGGGAGAAATTTGGCTATTGAATAAGAGCCTTTATGGACTAAAACAGTCTGGCAAACGGTGGTATGAGTGTTTTATCAAAGATACTTAACGATATAGGCTTTGTGGCTACTTCATCTGATTTTTGTTTTTTCACAAAAAGAAATAATGATTCTATTGAATATGTTTTGATTTATGTTGATGATATATTATATTTTGGAAGTGACAAGGTTAAATGTGATAATTTCGCTGAACAATTAGGCAAAAATTTCAACTTAAAAATATTAGGAAAGTTAAATAAGTATTTAGGAGTCCAAATTGACAAAACAGATAAGGGTTTCAAATTATCCCAGAAAGACAAAATTATAGAACTCATAGAAAAATGTAATATGGTTAACTCAAAAATTTGTGAAACTCCCATGTCAACTGATTTTTATAGGAATGTGTACAATGAATACGAACCATTTAAGGATAACACTTTATATCGATCAATTATTGGGTCCTTATTATACATATCTAATTGGACTAGACCTGATATCACCCTTGCCGTAAATTTGTTGTCAAGACATGTAAGCAATCCTAACTTATACCATTGGGAAGGAATCAAGAGAATTTTGAGATATCTGAAATCTAGCATTAATGTATGTCTATACCTAGAACCATTCATTTCTGAAAAACCAACTTTGACCTGCTACACCGATGCAGATTGGGCTACTGATTCAAAAAGCAGAAAAAGCACTTCTGGATATGTTTTTCTTATAAATGGTTGTGCGGTGCACTGGTACACTGGCAAACAGAACTTAATTGCCACCGCTACAGCAGAAGCCGAATACGTTTGCTTATCCAAAGCGGTCAATAATCTAACTTGGTTCGATGATTTATTATGTAATGTGTGGGATGAACCTATTTATCCAATTATCATCAATGAGGATAATAAGGCAGCGATAGATATATCAGCTTCCGAAGCGATAAGTCAACGATCTCGACATATCGATATCAAATATAAACATGTGAGGCAACTGTCATGTATAGGATTCATTAAGGCTGTTCATTGCGATACTAATGAACAAATTGCTGATATCCTCACTAAGCCATTAGCAACCAAACAACATGTGTATTTGACTTCCAAACTTAATGTACATATATAAACTTAATAACCCACCATTAGTTAGGTATTTTAGAGGGGGATTTGTTACAGTTGAAAATACCTAACCTACTATCTGTAAATATGTGTGCTTGTGCATATGTCATTGTGTGATGTCATTGTGTTCCTTACCATTGGTTACTACTTACCATTAGCCCCGCCTCCTCTGTATATAAGCTTTCGCTCTTCTCAGATTGATAGCTGTCTAAATGTGTTCCTGAGGAAGAAAATAAATATTATTATTACAAGAAAGTCTACAGTCTCTTATATTGGGCCTAACCAGAATAACCAACTAGCAACACATTAGCCCATCTTTCCTTTCTATTTTCTCTTTTTCCTTGCCTCTGTTGTCGCCTGCTTCCTGCCAACTTAACTGCCCACATTACAGATGTGTGTGTGTGTGTGTGTGTGTGTGTGTGTGTGTGTGAGGGAGGGAGGGAGGGAGAGAGAGAGAGAGAGAGGGAGGGAGGGAGAGAAACCTTTGTTAATTCTTCTGTCTGCCTTTTTCTGAGCTAAGGTTACTGGTGCAGTCTATGTCTGGGAGATCACATGCTAAGGTGGAGATTCTGTCTAACAACATTGTGTGACACTATTTTTATTGGAAAACTAAAGCACACACATAATAGAAGTGTTACTTGTGCAGTTCTTAAGACACCCAAAAACATGCTCACACAGAGGCATCAGTGGTGGTTTTCAATTTTTTTTACTACTGGTTCTGTGGGTGTCATTGTCAACTCTTAGGCTGGTTGTTGAATTTGATGTCATTAATTTGGTCTGTAAATTTAACTTGCCTCCATTTTTTTTTTCAGTGTGCTTTTTAGTTATCTATTTTTGGTTGCTAGAGGAATGACCAAGTACAGTCAAATTTAAATGGACTGATTGATAGTTTTGCTGAAATGTGTCTTGGAAATTTAAGACAAGATTTTAGCCTATGCCTCACAAGCAGCTTATATAGAGAATAATGAAATAAATGTCTTTTGTAGCAAGCTGTAATAATGTACTAGGTTAATCCATTTTTCCCCAATAAAATAGCTGAAATGTTAAATCATTTTTAAGATTAACATTTCAGCCTAAAAGCAAATATATAATCATCAGGAACTGGAGTTTCTGTCTTATTTAAGAATCCCATGAATGATGCATAAGAAGGCATATTAGTAAAAAATTGCGGAAGAATCTAGTTCAAAAGTATTTTGATAATGGAAAAGTCAGAACTTTTCAGAAACAAATTCAAACTATATAGAGTAAATGACAAACCAGTCAAAGTCTTTCGATACATAAATTTCATTTAAATTATTTGACTCGCTGAACTAAAAAGACACTGTCTTCTCATCTTGGACTAGACAAATGTCCATGCTTAGATGGTTTTCTTCAAAATAATTTTTGGCTGCACTGGTTTCATTGGGAAAGGTCCATTTTTGACTGAAGGATGCTTTCATCAAGTGAAAAAATCAAATCATGATTGATGAAAGTTTGCTTCAGTATGGTAGACATTTTTTTCTGCATACATCATATCAGTATGAGATATCACACCAATCAAATGCACATATAAAGCTTCCTGTAAAGCTGTTTCAGTCATTTCTGTAGAAGCAGCTCTAGAGCTCTTTTGTTTGATCTTTTACCAGATATATTTTATATTATGGTGCCCTTTCATTGAAGCAAAATCTTCAGGAAAGAATGGTATGGAGAAAACTTACTGTTCCTAACAAACCCTTGTTCTGTTCCATTTTCATTTGATTTCAAATCTATATGCTATAATGTCTCACTTTCCAGAGCTGTCAATCTTTATGTACTTAAAATCTCACATTCTATATATATAGAAGGGTCTTTATGTATACCAAGATTTGCAGAAGTATAATATCCTTTTTAAAAGTATAAGAACATACTGACTGCTCTTGGAGAAAAAAGAAGGGGAGACCTTGAATTGAATGACCTGAAAAAACTAGCCATAGTTATATGGTTGTTTGGAGCTTGTACACAAGTCCTCTGTTGGACAGGCTTTTGTTGTAGATCTTGCTTGTTCCAATGTTCTTTCATTCTTATCACTTTATCATTTTCATTTTCAGTCACCACTTTCAGCCCACTATGTTCGGTTTTTCTCATGGTTATGCCAAATGAAATTTGATTCAGCCAAAGAACATCTGGATGTTTTTGCTTGCAAGATGTTTGCAGATTGCTATGGAATGAAATGTACCTATCTTATTTTCAAAAAAATAAGATTTTTTAAAAAATATAGACTTGGGATCTATATTACATCATGTAATGCTCAATAAATAGTGTTCATATGTATTTATTTATTATTTAGCATATGGCATATAGCACATGGATAAAATTGTATATAGGAGAACCTAATACTATGATACACATATGATGAAATATATAGTCAATTTTGCAAGGTTTGAGGAATTTAAGAAATTATATGTAAGTTAAAGGTTACATTTTAAAACACATTGATTCATAAAAACGAGCAGTGAAGTGGCCTAGTGGTGAAGACTCTTGCCTCTCACTTGGAACGTTGAGAGTTCAGTCCTAGGTAGCAGAAGATATTTCTCTCCTAGGGTGGCAAAAAAAAAAAAAAAAAGTAATATCTGCTACAAATTCGGCATAGGCATCAGGAAGAGCATCTGACTAGTAAATGCTCAGCTCCATCCAGTTGTCCCAACTCTACCCCGAATTAAGGGATTACAAGGTCATATAAAGGGAGTTGATTCATAAGAATAAAATGAGTGTTCTGTATATTAATATCTAGGTCATTTATCCAATTAAGTGCAGTATTTGTTAGTTGGAGAAAATCTGCATTTCCTCCTGTACAGTATAAGCTCTTAAATGGTAGCTAATCACTGTATGATGATCCAGTGTCTGGTGAGAAGCATCACAATCACATTCAGGGGAGGATACTCTGCCCCATTGAAACAGAGTCTTGGCCATGCAAGGCACAGATCCTATTCAGACTTTTCCGGCACTGGCGGGTGGCATCAAAACTCGCAAATTTTTGTTCATATGTATATTCATACTTGGAAAAACAACACAAAGGAGAAGACTTTGAAGATTCACTTCAGAAAACAGTGAATTGCAGGAAATTGCATGACAAAAAAGCCCACTGCTTCTAGTTTTTCACAAAGAGGATTGCCCCCATGGATCACAGCATTTGTTTCTGTTCTGTGAAAATGGATTATCTTTTCATCTATACGCTTCTTAATTTGTGCCTCTACTTTGCCCGACACTGCAGGATTCTATTTTCCCAGTATTACAGGGGAACCTTGCCATTGAAAAAAAATAATAATTCAAAGATATTATGCTCAGTGAGGTCACTTTATATCCTTTGATTAACATTATTTTATCACAGGATGACTTTTACTGGGCTGGAAAAAGCACAATTTTCCCTGAAAGAAGTTGTGCTGCTTTGACCCTGTGAGATTATACTTTTCCAGAGGCTGTTCTGGTCTCTCCTTAATTAGGCTTTCAGACTGTTTCATTGCAACCATAGCAAAATTCAACTTACGCACAGTTCCCAGAGCTCCTCAGCTTTTTTTTCATTAAGAAGATGGCATATTAGTACAACGGCTATTTCTGGTATAATGTCTTCTTTACAATTTTATTTGAAATCATGGTCAAATTTCTGTTCATATACAGTTAATAAAACTTACATTAGTCTGGCTGGGTGATTTTAGGAAGGTAATTAGGGCCAAACCTGATTAGTACATAGATGCCAAATTTCAAACAAATGGCAAAGTTTGTAGGCTAGCACGAGAAGTAAAAATCCAGAAGAAAACAATTGCAAGCTAGTTCCTCTTCTGTTGCCAAGAAAAAAAAGTACACAAATATGCTCAGGAAATAACTCATTGGGGTGTGTGTGTGTGTGTGTGTCTGTGTGTCTGTGTCTGTGTCTGTGTCTCTGTGTCTGTGTCTCTGTGTGTGCATGGATTGTTAATCTTAACCATCTTCATTTCATTATTTAAACCGATAAGATGTCTATTATCTATTGAGCCAGGGTAGTCTAATGGTTAAGGCACAAAGTTAGAAAGGGGGAAACCATGAATTCTAGTCCCGCCTTAGTCACGAAAGCCAGCTGGATGACATAGGGCCTATCACTTTCTCTCTCAACCCAACTCACCTCACAGGGCTGTTTGTTGTGAGGAAAATAGGAGAAAGAATATCTATAGCAACTGTATTTACACTTATATACCACTTCACAGTGCTTTACAGCCTCTCTAAGCAGTTTACAGAGTCAGCATATTGCCCTCAACAATCTGGCTCCTCATTTTACCAACCTCGGAAGGATGGAAGGCTGAGTCAACCTTGAGCTGGTGAGACTCGAACTCCTGGCAGTCGGCAGAGTCAGCCCGCAATACTGCATCCTAACCACTAAGCCACCATAGGAGGATATGTTCTCCACATTAAGTTATTTATAAAACAATAAAGGTGGGATATTAAATAAACAAACAAGCAAACAAACAAACAAACAAACAAATACATATATAAATATTGTGCTCAGCTTAAAGGAGAGTTTATCATTACACTATTCTAGAAACTTTATAATGCTTCACAGGGTGTCAGCTGAGAAGACAATTGATTATTTCAACTGGAAAGCACTGCTTGTTAGGCTGGATGGCCCTGCTGTCAGAGATCCAATGGACAATGGTTGGGAGAAGAATTACTTTATTGCAGATGCCCACATTAAAATTTAAGTCTCTAGGACTATTCATTTTTTCTGTCAGTTTGATGAACCAGAGAACCAAACATATATTATCCAGGTCTTTACATAATCTTAAAGAAAGATTAACATTGCCATTTGAAGCTGTACAGGTAATCCTTAACTTACGTCCACAATTGAGCCCAAGTGTATGTTAAGTGAGTTTTGTCCCATTTTAAGACCTTTCTTGCCACATTTAGGTGAATCACTGCAGTTGTTAAATTAGTAATATGGTTGTTAAGTGAATCGGAAGGATCAAAAGGGGATCACATGACTCCGGGATACTGCAACCGTCATAAATGTGAGTCGGTTGTCAAGCATCCAAATATGAATCACGTGACCATGGAGATGCTACAACGGTCATAAGTGTGAAAAATTGTCATAAATCACTTTTTTCAGTGCCGCTGTAACTTCAAACGGTCACTTAATGAACTGTTGTAACTCAAAGACTACCTGTACTTCTGATCTCATTTTAATTTTGTACATTTTAATTTTATTTAAAGGTTTAAATCTGTGCATCGATGATCCATGCAGTTGAGTAAAGCAAGCACTTTCTGGGAAGAAAAGGGCAATTTCTCTATTTTTAGATGGTATATAAAGAAATAAATAAGGGAGGGTTCCCATGCTTGCTCAGAAAAGGATCAGTGGTGGGTTGCCCCCGGTTTGGACCGGTTCACAAGAACTGGTAGTAAAACTGGCGGGAGGCTCTGCCCACCAACCCCAATGTCATCAGAAAGCTTCTGCGCATGCGCACGCAGCCCCGTTGCGAACTGGTAGTAAAGGTAAGTAGAACTCACTCCTAAAAAGGATGCCTAAGATTGAGCTGTCAAATTCCTATATTAAAATTGTACTAGTAGTCGCAGCCTCTTGGGCTATTTTGTAATCCATATTTAATGCTTCTGTCCATAAAATTCCTTAACGGTTTTAATAATCCTCCTTTATTTATGGAGGAAATAAATGAATAAGCCAGTGATTGAAAAAGACAGAACCCACTTAACTAGTTTGTAAGGTTTTTGCCATGATACATTCTCTCCCCATCTAAATAAAAGACTCTTTTTCGTGGTTGTCAGCTGATGTTTGGTCCTGTTTGTGACCCAGGATAGAGTTGAACAATTCTGCAGGGGAAGCACTGAGATCAGCCCCAAGTGCAGCATTCTCAGACACAGCACTATTTTTGCAAAGTTACTTTAAATAAACAACATAGATGCTATATTGTGCAAATCATAGCTTCCTTAACCCTCTTTCCACTCATTGGACTATTTACATTTAGATTACATAATTTTTCTTTCCTTGAATTCAAAGTGCAAGCTAAGCTTTTAAAAATGCACATTTCTTTTTTCTTTCCCTCTTATGTGGCTCACCGTAAGCCTTCGCTTCCCTTTTCAAGTCCCCTTCAAACCTTATTTTATAAGTACTCAATTTTCAACAGGGCAAATACATTTACCGTGCCTCTTATTATTCTCTAATGAGTTTGAAATCATTTTTGCAAGGTAAGCTCCATTAGTTGTAATGGGACTATTGGGAATGCAGTGGTTGCTCCACCAGATGCTGCAGTCTTAACTTATCTTGCCAAAATGCAAGTCTGGGTTGTATTTTTCTGTGGATGGAGCAATGTGGCTCCATAAAACAAGTGGGCTGGGAATCGTGATTTTAAAAAGAATCCCTTTCTTAAGATTATGTAAAATGAATCGTTGAAAGCACAGTCTTTCCTACTGTAGTCGTTTGAGGAAGGATGTTCCCTTCAAAAAACTAATCATGCCATTCAGAGATTGTTTGAGAGAACTTATTGATCACCTGCTATTTGTTTAAGGCTTTTATTTATTTTAGCACCAGATTCAGGCTTTGTATCATATTCTTCTACAACAAGGGAATATTGTTCAGGTATGATAGATTTCCAAAATCATATTTTCCCCCATTGTATTTAATTGGTTTCAGAAGCATTTCAGAGTTGCCTGAAGCATAGTAGCTTTTGTGCTCCATTTAGCAAAAGTAACAGAAATAATCTGTTGCAGAATTTCATTTCCTGCTGATCTCAAGTGTTTAATGCCCTCTTGTCCTTTGCCCGCTGCAATTGAGGGCAGTTCTGGAATCTAAAAGATTTTTAGGCATTGAAAACAGACTGGTGCATAGGGAATTTGGTAGGAAGGATATCAATTTCCGGCTTTAATATGAACATGCCTAGTATCGTTAATGCAATAAAATCTTTCTTCTGATTTTCCCAAGTTGTCTTCCTCTGCTAAAGATCTTTTTTTTTCTAACTCATTTGCATGCTTATTTTGTTTCCATTTCTTTGAAGAGACTTTTTCAACTTATTTTCCTGTTGTTGTCCAAAGCATCTGAAAGGAGTTCTTCACCCTTCCTTCAAAGCTTTGAAGCAGCCATGTTCTTTGGAAGGCCCAGAATTGTTTTGATGTTTTTCCTTGGCAGTCTATGCCTAAATGTTCATTTCCTTTTTTTTTTTTAATTTGAATAATATGCCGCCCTTCTCCGGAGACTCAGGGTGGCTTACAATGTGCTCAGCAATAGCCTTCATCCTTTTGTATATTTATACAAAGTCAGCTTATTGCCCCCACAACTGGGTCCTCAATTTACCTACCTTAGAAAGGATGGAAGGCTGAGTCAACCTTGAGCCTTGGCGAGATTCAAACCTGCAGTAATTGCAGGCATCTGGTCCTAATAACCAGCTTAATAACAGGGTGCCTTAGACCACTGTACTACCAAGGCTCTTTGCTAATGATCTCAGTGGATCATTGTGTAGGCATGCATGTAACATATCCAGAGCCTGGGAAAGTCTTCAAAGAAGTGGTTAGCTTCTGGAAGATGTGGCTGGTTTAAGTATTTTAAGAAGCACACTTGGTTTACGCAACAGATTTTGCAAAATGCTTCTTTTGCAAAAATCCTAAATCCTTGGAGTTAGTGGTAAGGTTCTCCCACCCTCCTCAGCTGCTTCTGCTTCCAAATATGAAACAGTCTCATGAAGAGTTCCTCAGAATACTTTTGTTGGACATGACTGAAGCAGAGGAAGTCAGTTGTACAAAGGAAGGCAAGATACTGACATACGTCCCTCGAGCCCCTCATAATAGTCTTTAATGCCAGACCTCTGCCCTTCACCCATGGATATTTTACCAAAATGTTGCATTCTGTAAACAAACAAACAAACAAACAAAAAACTCTTGAAAGCAATTTCTTTTCCATCAAATTTATTAAAACATTGGGGTTTTTTAATGCATAAAAGTTGTTCGCAGAATATAATTTAGGACTAAGTGAAGATCAGTTAAACTAATTAGAAACAAGACTAAGAAAACCAATATTATTTGCTGACACCAAAACATATTGTTAGTGGCATTGAACCATAAAAACTGAACTACTGTGGTTTGCTGCTGTTAACAGTTGCTATTATGTGGTAGCAATACCACTTAGACTTATATACTGCTTCATAGTGCTCTACAGCCCTCTCTGACCAGTTTACAGAATCAACATATTGCCCCTAACAATCTGGGTCTTCATTTTACTGACTCAGAAGGATGGGAGGCTGAGTCAACCTTGAGTCGGTCAGGATTGAAATCCAGGCTGTGTGCAGAGTTTGCTTGCAATACTGCATTCTAACCACTGTGCCACCAAAGCACTTTCTAGTACCACCATGGCTAGTAATACTATCCAGTTCCCTCTCCAATACATTGATTTAAGAGAAAGAAGATATGATTTTTGCAGGATGATGCTTGACTCGGTTAATAACTTAGATTTAGCTTAATCCTGAATGGTGCCTAGGAAAATAACATCTCTGGAAGTTGTACTTTCTGGGATGACTTTGGAACAAGCGAGTGTTATTGATTACATTATTGTTTCTCATGTAGTGATACCTAATTTCAGAGCTGGGATATCTTTGATTAGTAATGACTTTAAACAAAATTTTCATTTGGCTTTAAATGTTTAGCTTTATATATACGAAAAATCCTATTGCAATGAATATTCTTCAAACCCCACTAAATATTTATATAAAATGGATTGAAGAGATGCAAAGTGGCAGTGTAAACAGTTTATACTCTTCTTTAATTAATGAAAAAAAAATCCCAAAGGATTTACAATTTACACTGTACATTAATTAATAAAGAGGCGCTAATTTGTGAAATTAAATGGGGTTCTAACAACAGAAGATCCAACCAATAATACGATGAAAAATGTGCAAAAACTAACTAATCCTTAATTGAAAACATAAATTCATATAACAATAGCAGCTGTCCATCGCTTTTCAATTTATTTCATGAACAAAAAAGGAAGTATAAAGCTTTATTGAAAAATAAAAAAAAGGGGGGAGAGACTCTGAGATACATTTGGAGACAACTGATCTAAGCCTCCAAATTAAACAGTTGTATTACAATTTGTACAAGGCGATAAGAGAAAAATCCACATCTCTACCTCCATGTGGGAAATTATTATTGACCCATCTATTCATCTGAAAGTTGTGTATCTATAACTCCCAGTAAGTTATGGAGAACTTGCAAGATTGGTCCCGTTACCCAACTAAAACTATTAATCCAATATTGCAATGAAAAATGGAAAAGCCCCAGGAGGCAGTAGCATTTCTCTTGATATGTTAAAATCAAACATTAATTGGTGAGCACAAGTTTTTGTGCTTTTGTTCAATGCCATGAAAATAATCCCCAAATTGGTATTACAATATCATTTCATCAGTTTATTAAGTGTTAAGGAGATTGAAACTCTATGGCCTCTTTTATAAATATATCTGTCCCCTATCACAGCATAGTACTAAGGCAAGACTGAGAATCACTATCTCAATCACCTATTAGTCAATCAGGAGGAGGATATTTTAAATAGTATAGCCAGCTTCTGTATAGTTGCTATGATGGAATAGAAAAAGTTACTTCAAGTGGAGTTAGTGCAATTATTATACAACAGACTCATACGAAAATATGTTAGCCTGTAACAAAGGGTACATAATTGCCTAATTTTGAATTTTTTTAAAAAATGATACAAAGTTTTGTTTAAAGCCTTTACAATTGGAAGACTAAAGAAAGGCACATAGAAAAGCAACTGTTCAGTATTTAATTTGTCCAAAAATTCTCTTAAAGATGAAAACATAGAGAAAAATTATTTAATTGGACAGATCCTGGATTTTTCAAATATTTATTTAATGGTCCACAAATATAGACATTTCCTTAATTTCAATATAAAATATTAACATTTTTAAAAGAATAAACAAAGAAAACTAATGAGATGGTGAAGTTACTTCAGAAAATAAGTAAGACGAGATTTGAAGGATCAATCTCTGGAATCTTCAGGGATCTTCAGATAGGTTTGGAAAGATCTTGGGTTGAAATTTGGACTAGGTGCTGCCAAGCATTGTTAACACAAAGATTTGAGTACTCTGTACATTTTTCGCTGCCTATCCAAATTCAAGCATTGTAGGAAAAAAATGGAGCACTGAATTTTTTGACAGTTTTGAAATGAAAATGTAATAGTTCCAGGCACTTTATCCTGTAGATATCTCTAGAGATCATGCACCCAGTAAACTAAGGATTCATTAGCTGTTTTAATAAGATATTAGAAATGATCAAAGTCCATATTTAGCTTGAAGACCAAGGAGTTACAAAGATTCATGCCATTGAAATGCCTGTCTTGTTTTCTACTGTCTGGCTTCACAGAACTTGGCTGAGAGATTTTGAATTTTACAGTCAGATGCTCTTTAGCCTGGATATTTTGAGGTTAACCTGCCTTCCAAGAGAACTGAGCATTGTGAGTGAGCTCTAGAGAAATATTCATTCACCATTGACCCTTACTTTTTTTTGGCATCTAACATAGCTCATAAAAGATGCTTGGCTTCCTTTCATGCCACAAAATGCTGGCAGTCTTCAAATAGGACTAGATTTTGTCTTAATGATATTTACGTGAAAGAACACCTTTTAGACAGGAAGAGGGAGATCAGGTTGAAGATGATCTATAAATAGAATTCCATACATATGACATATTGTGTTTTTAACATACTACCATCCATCTTGGCATGGTAGCAAACTGAATTCTATCTTCAATTCTATCTTCAACATATCAGCAATGCTTGAAAACGAAGGATTACATTTCCCATAGCTTTTGAACAGGCTATCAAATTGCAGAGCAATTTGTTCATTCTTCTTACCTGGAAGAGTCGTTAAATAGAAACTTTACCTTAACTTTTATAGGAAAAGAGCACATTACACTTACATTAAACTTAAGAATTTATCTAAAGAGTTGACTAAGATTAAAAATATTGTATGATGTGTCTTTGGTTCAAGCTCCCTAATGTTTCCATATATACCCCTATCGAGATCACTAAAGCCAAAGCACAATTGTGCATTAAGAAAGGAAGCAATATCCAATACTTCCTTTTGCTAAGAATTTTGTATTGTACACTGTATTGTGCAATAAAAAAATTTTTTTTACAAAGTTTTGTATTGCACTGCAAAATAACAGCAATGCCTTACTTTCCATCTATTAATAATAACAGCAGTTCTGAATCCCTGAGACCATGAGGTCTGGTGATGGACATCAATTTTGATAATTTTAAAAGAGCAAGACAAATTCATGGCTGTTAGCACTTTAGCTATCTATACCCTATTGCTTGAAGCAGAGGCAGCTGCCAAGAGTGAGATCAGGAATGGGCTAGCAGGTTGACGTCCTGCTGGGCAGCTTCTCAGATAGAGAATGCTGGACCAGATGGAGCTTTGATCAGTTCAACTAGGATGTCTATAATCTCCCCTTTAGTTAAATGACTCAGAGATACAACTCCTCTGCCAACCACAAAAAAGACAAACAGAGTGTAAGTTTATTTATTTAATTTGTCACCCATCTCGTAACAAAACGACTGTGCGTGGTTTTCAGCATTAAAACCCTAAAATCCTAACAAATAAATATCACAAAATAATAAAAATAGAAATTTCCCTACACATCTGCTTTCTCTTACCTCTATCAGAATTAAGCCATGCCATGATATTACAATGGTATTACAATATAGATGATGAAATATGCCAATTAGAATTTCTTTTAGTTTCTCATTTTTGGAAAATAATCTCTTTTTCCATATGTAAGTTTGGAACCTGCTATGATTAGGGTTTTTTTTTTAAAATCAACATTCATGTTTGCATTTTTTTAAAAACAAATTTTTCCAATGAATGTAGTTTTGTAGTTTTGTCAAATTGTTTTTGCAAACAATTTTCCCTAGCTGAATGCATTTTTGTACATCAATTTCATGAATATATACATGAATGTGCAATCATTTATCTAATATAAATTAGGTTAAAAGTAGTGAACAGCAGATCATATTTCTGCCAAATATGAATTGAGAGGGCTGGAATGAATTTAGGTTCATATGTTACTTTGAAAATGCAACGTTAGGAAAGTACATTCAACTACAATCTAAAGTCATCATTTGGTATGTACAATCAGATGACCATTTTATGTCTATGTAAGACAGGGTCAAACTTGCGGCCCATGGGCCACTTGCGTCACGTGCTGGCCCCACCCCTCCCCGATTTAGCGAAAGGGGAAAAAGTTCCGATACGTCGCATGATGCCACCGTGACAATGCAAATTTGACACCCCTGATGTAAGTCATGGAGGAAAAACAATTCATTTCATGTAGTAGGAGGCCACTTGACACGAAAGACAAGGTCCAGTTTCATATCTCCAATTAGCAAAATCTGCATCATGTTTCAGATATAGCCCTACAGTACTTTATTTAGTTTACTTTATTGTCATTGCACCTCATACAACAAAATTAAATGTCATCTTCAGTGTACATCATACATAAGAAAACTACAAAATACTCCCTGCATTCTAAAAGATGTTTGTTCCTTTCAGATTTAATGACAATAAGACCTAGAAATTTTTGTAAGATCGAATCTGGGTCAGTTACTGGGACCAGAGGTTTACTTTTCTGAACTTTTGGACTCATGCTGGAGCCCATCTTCAGGGAACTTCTATCTACTGGAATATGTGCATTGGGCTTTTTTGTGAGTTGTATTTAAGTGTTGCACATTTATAAATGTATATTATGTGTATTATTTATAAAGTTGTATTTATAAATATGACTCACAGAATAGCCCAAAGCACATATTCCAGGAGAGAGAAGTTCTCTGAAGATGGGCTCCAGCATTAGTCCGAAAGCTTGGAAGACTAAACCTCTGGTCCCAGTGACCGACCCAGATTCGATCTTGCAACATTATCCTGGGACATGTATATTTGCTTTCATTTGCTAGAATTTTTTGTTTAAAAATCTGAAGCTGGTGTGGGGAATGAAATGTTGGGAAGAGAAAGGAAAAATAAGACATAAATATGGTTTTTCTCTCATTTTAATTTTCTGAGCTATCTACCTCTATTCAGACTTTCCATTTTTAGTTATACATTTTGCAATAGATTTGGTGCCCGCTTAAAGAAATGTGATGTGTTCCTGGAATGTTAATGTCTTTAACTCATTGCCTTGGCACATTGACAAGCAGAGACTTGCAATAAATAGTTCTGTGAAACATTTCAGAATACTTATTTTCCATTTCCCATCAGCTGATTTATTTCTTTGCTAAAAAGGTGAATGTTTTTTAAGATAAATATTTTTTTTCTATAGAGTTGGTATATCAAGATTCCTGAATATCACACATGCTAACCAGGGGTGCTGGCTACCGGTTCGCAACAGGATTGCAACGGGTTCACAACAGGATCGCAGAAGGTTCTGTGCATGTGCAGATCGCTGATGATGACATCTGGGGCAGTGGGCGGGGCCTCCCACCGGTTTTACTACCGGTTCTTGTGAACCGGTCTGAACCGGGGTCAACCCACCACTGATGCTAACTGTATATATACCCTCTACCTTACACACACACGAGAGAGAGGGGGGGGGGAGAGACTTTTGTACCTATAAAGTTATTTTACTAATTGACTCACAATACTGAGCATTGTGAATAATGTGGCCATGCCAATTTGCCGGGAGTCTCAAAGAAATGTGGAATTGATGTGGTCACATTGTTTATAATATCTAATGCTCTCTCCTAGCCTTTTAATAAAAATATTACCTTTTAAATTGTATAATTTTTTAATATTGTTATTTATGTTTTTATTGTATGCCACCAAGAGTCACATTTTGTAAGACTGGCAGCCATATAAATTTGATTGACAATAAATCAATAAATATCAAAAGAATCTGCCCTTAATGACAGCCTCTCTCAGTCTTGATGTCTCTAATTTAGGGTGAGGCCTTCAGGTCTCAAAATTCCCAGCCAACATTTGATGAGTTTCTTTTTATATCTGAAATATAATTATTTCTCTGTATTCTCTATTATATCTGAAGTATACCAGAATATGGAGGCAATCCCATAACTGTGAATGTGCTGCTGTCATCATTGTAACTGTAAAAGGCCTAGCGCAGTGGTTTCTCAACCTTGGCAATTTTAAGAAGGGTGGACTTCAACTCCTAGAATTCTGGGAGTTGAAGTCCACCCTTCTTAAAATTGTCAAAGTTGAGAAACACTATCTAGCATTCTGAAGTTGGGGGAGGGGGACTTTTGGTTGAATAATAATAATAATAAAACTTTTGCTCATGACCATTTTTGATCTTACTGCTGCCTCCCTGCTTGAAGTCCAAGAGGAGCAGAGAGGCTCCTGCAAAAGGATTAATGTGAGCCAGAGCTGGTGAATTAATGGAGTGACAGCTGATGTTGCTGTGCATTTTTCTGAAGTGTAAGCTTTTTGACCCAACACTGTCTATCCTCATTAAGCCCTAATAGCTAGATATAACAATCAGTTAAAGTGTATAGGTTAATTACTACTTCATTTCTTCTGATGCAGCTTACACATGAGACTTTAATGAATGTTAATCATAGTCTCTGTTGTTCTGTCATTAAGATCATTTGTGAAGGGAAGCAGCATATTCTGACAGACCAATGCAGCCAAGGTAACTAGAAAATAATGGGGAAAAGTGACCAACAGCCAGTGGAAATGTGTTTTGGCTCCCAGATGTTGTTTTTCTGCAGCCAGTTTCCCACATACACAAAAGGTGGGGCATTCCAATCAATTGCATCCCTTTCCTTTCCTTTCCTTTCCTTTCCTTTCCTTTCCTTTCCTTTCCTTTCCTTTCCTTTCCTTTCCTTTCCTTTCAGCATGGCAAAGTTGAAGAGGACTATCATGTGAGCTCAGAGAAATGAGTCAGTTGGGAAGCAGATGGAGAGGAATAAATTAGGTGGAAATGTGGATTGGTAGCAGGCCAAGTCTTAGAATTTCAGACTCTTTCCAGAAGTATTTAAAATGTACAAGTAGAAATATGTACGTGAAGAGCCAGAACAGACCTTCAGTGGATGTTTTGTTGAAAGAAAAAAGCTTTTGATTTCTTTTCTTCCTCCTTTCCAAAATTACTCAATTTTCCAATCTTGCTATAGAGCACTGCATACCAGAACAACTAGACATAAGACCATTTTTTTCCCGAATGCTGTCACTCTGCTAAACAAATAATTCCCTCTGTTCCCTCAATTCAACACTGTGAAACTAGTTACTAAATCTGCATTATTATTAACCTTCTGATGTTCCTATCACCCATCTCCACCCGCTTATGACTGTATGACTGTAACCTTGTTGTTGGTATCCTTACGATTTATATTGACTGTTTCCTAATATGATTTGATTGCTTATTTGTTCTCTATGACTATCATTAAGTATTGTACCTTATAATTCTTGACGAATGTATCTTGTCTTTTTATGTACACCGAGAGCCTACGCACTAAGACAAATTCCTTGTGTGTCCAATCACACTTGGCCAATAAAGAATTCTACTCTCTTCTATTGCTCAGCAAACTACAGTCATCAACTTACAACTACAATTGAGCCTAACTTTTCTGTTGCTAAGTGAGACAATTAAGTGAGTTTTGCCCCATTCTTGCCACAGTTGTTAAGTGAATCACTGCAGTGGTTAAATTAGTAACATGGCTTTTAAGTGAAATTGGCTTCCCATTTGACTTTGCTTGTTAGATCACACAAGGTGATCACATAACCTCAGGACACTGCAACCGTCATAAATATGAACCAATTGCCAAGTGTCTGAATTTTGATATGACCATGGGAATGCTACAACAGTCATAAATATGAAAATTGTCATAATTTTTCAGTGCTGCTATAACTTTGAACAATCACTAAACAAATTGTTCTAAGTCGAGGACTACCTGTACATGGAAATGGCTAAGCCAGATATTTTTCTTCCCCATCTCCATGTTTAAAAGGCAAATGAGTCCAGGGTTCAAAAGAAAATAAATAATTACTATTGAAATTGCATTTATTGGATGATGTTTATAAACGTAGATGAAGGAAAGTTTACATAATGGACCCCTATCCATTGCAGGCCATTGTGCACTTCAGAAAATAAATCTGCCCAGCTAGTTGGCTGCATCGACCTGACTTTGGCTGATGTCAAAGTAGGCAGGATTTTATCTGGCTTTTAGAGAGCTAGGAAACCATGAGGAAACCCAAGGGAAATAATATTGTAAACAGTTCCCAGAAGGCAATGCAAATCATATTTTTTCCAAGAAGTAACTTGGATGTGCCCATGTTATTTAGCTAAGTTTTATTGTAAGGAAAAGCTGGAAGAAAGCTGGAACCATATAAACATGAAGATTACTGAATGATATTTTAGACTAAGCTAGAAGAATGAGAGAGGTGGAGAAACATGTACAGTATATCATTGCCAGTGGAATAAAAATGTAAAACAATACTTTTTTTTCTTTTCATGCCCTAGTATAAAGTTACCAAATTGTCTTCTGAGGATCAAGATGTTATGATTCCTTCTTGATGCCAAAGGATGAAGTCAGATTCCTAATCTATATTATCTGATATTATTCTTACAGATTTTTTTCATTTTTTATCACACCTTTATTATTTTTATAAACTAAAGGCAGCGAACGTAACTAATACTTTTTCCTCCTCCTACTTTTTCCACAACAATAACCCTTTGAGGTTGGTTTAGCTGAGAGTGACTGGCTCAAAGTCACCCAGCTGGCTTTCATGGCTGAGGCAAAACTAGAAGCCATGGTCTTCCACTATCTAGCCTGCTGCCTTAACCACCAGGACAAACTGGCTTTGCTAAAATCTTCACTAAAACTTCTCTAAGCAAAAAAAAAGTATTATTTTCTTTAGAATTAAAAAAATAACAGGCTTAGGCTTAGAATTGGATACATTACAAAGCAGTAATTGGTTTAATGAAATTAATATGCTCCTAGGATCATTGCAGAGTCATGCAATTTCCTTGATGGATAATGCTTGCTTTGGGAGATTTTAGTTAGCAACTCCGTACATTAAAGTCCCTGCCCTGGCCATCTGTCTGATGACTTTGCATCCAAGCCGGCTGCTGTGTGTGCTTCCTTTGCACCCAAAGGGGAAATGACAAAAAGAAATGCAAGTACTTTTTCATTCGAGTTAATGTATTCCTTAACTGGAATCCAAAAGGCCAGGCTGAGATCTTTTGAGGCTGGATCCAACTTGTTTCCTGATTTCCAGCTTGGACACATCTATGGAAAGAGAGGGGAAATCTCCACTGCCACCCAAATGCTCCCTTTCTCTGACATTGGAAAAGAATACATCTACTTACAGGTAGTTCTTCCCTTACGACCACAACTGAGCCCAACATTTCTGTTCATAAGCAAAACAGTTAAGTGAGTTTTGGCCCATTTTATGACCTTTCTTGCCACACTTGTTAAGTGAATCACTGCAAATGTTAAGTTAGTAACTGAATTTCCCACTGATTTTGCTTGTCAGAAGGTCGCAAAAAGTGATCATATGGGGCACAGGGACACTGCAACTGTTATAAATACATGCCTGTTGACAAACGTCCAAATTTTGATCACATGGCCATTTATTTATTTATTTATTTATTTTTCAACAAGTACAAAAAAACAAGTAACTGTATAGACATACAGTTGGAAAATATTGGCACAAATAAAAGGATATAAATAGGCAAAACATAGCCATAAACACATAAAATGAGTACATATAAATGGGAACAGTAGGACAGGGACGGTAGGCACGCTGGTGCGTTTATGCACACCCCCTTAGGGACCTCTTAAGAAACATGAAAGGTCCATGGTAGACAGTTTAAGGTAAAAGGTATGAGGATTAGCGAGACTAACAACAGGATCAGGTAGCGTGTTCCAGACATTTACTACTTTATTGCAGAAGTCATATTTCCTACAATCAAGATTAGAGCGAATTACATTGAGTTTGAATCTATTGATAGCCCTTGTGTTATTACAATTGAAATTAAAGTATTCATTTACAGGTAGGACATTTTGGTAAATAATCTTATAAACTAAGCATAGGTTGGAACGTAGGCGGCGTAGTTCGAGGCTCTCCAGGTGTAAAATTTCAAGCATGGTGGTATAGGGAATTTTATTTCGAGTAGAAGATTTGAGTAGTCTTCTAGTAAAATATCTCTGGACCCTCTCTAATGTATTGATGTCTGAAATACAGTGAGGGTTCCAGGCAAGTGAGCAGTATTCAAGTATAGGTCTGGCAAAGGTTTTATATACCCTAGTTTGAAGTATAGCGTTACCAGAGAGAAAACTTTGTAAAATAAGATTGACAACTCTTAATGCCTTTTTTGCAATGATGTTACAGTGAGCTCTGGGACTTAGATCTTTTGAAGTGAGTACTCCTAGGTCCTTGACAGAGTGTGGGTCAACTTTTAGATCATTTCCATGGGAATGCTGCAGTGGGCATAAGTATGAAAAATGGTCATAAATTACTTTTTTTGGTGCCACTCCAACTTCAGATTATCAGTAAATGAGTGGTTCCAGATCAAGGATGATTTGTAGCTCAGAAATAATGGAGGGAAAAGAAACTTGATCTTTCCCTTTTGCTATTGCATACTCAGATCACATGATCTGCTCAGGACCTTTCCCTTTTCATGCTACTCTGACTGATGTGGAAAGTAAATAATTCAAAGGGTGGTGGTGGCCTGCTCTCTCTCCTTGAAATAGTGGAAACAGTGTTCTCCTCTGCAAGGCTCTGTGGAAGATTGTGTTCATTTTTTTCAAGTCTCCATGTCAGTGATCCTCAGAAGAATATGCGAAAACAAGATGGGGAGACGAATAAAGCAGGAACAGGAAGAGATTTATTGGAACAGGAAGAGAGTGGATAGAAATAGCAAGTGAACTAAGAAGTGAGAGGGAAAAGGAGAAGGAGACCCAAGAAAGAGCTAGAGAAGAGTATTTGGTTTTCGTTTTTTCCCCTTGGGGGAGTCAAAAGAACAAACTTCATCACCAGGAATTTTTGAAGCAATATTTAAAATATGAAAGAAAGATGTCTCTTGAAAGCTGAAGAGGCCAATTATTATTACCATTATTTCAGTGCTCCTCTGAAAGATGAAAGGCCTTTCTGTCACAGAAACCCTGCCTTTTCTTTAAAAATAATTCCCCTGAATCTATTCTGGCTCTTCACACACACACACACACACACATATATATATGTATTTGTATATTTTAAATAGAGAATCATTTCGTAAAATCCTTTGTCTAAAACAATATTCAATACTTAAACTATAGAAAGTATATGTATTTTTATGCTGAGGTTCACATTCCACCTTAAGGATACCCAGGTCTGTTTTTCCCAAAATGGGCAGGGTAGGGCAGGGCAAAGAAATAAGGTGGACCAAGGCCCCAAAAAAGCTTTACTCAAATTAATTAACTGCTGTCGATATGCTCTCCAATATACAGGTAGTCCTCAATTTATGACCACAACTGAGCCCAAAATTTCTGTTGTTAAGTGAGACAGTTGTTAAGTGAGTTTTGCCCCATTTTATTACCTTTCTTTCCACAGTCGTTAAATGAATCACTGCAGTTTTAACTTAGTAACATGGTTATTAAGTGAATCTGGCTTCCCCATTGACTTTGCTTGTCAGAAGATTGCAAGAGGGGATCTCATGACACTGCAACTGTCATAAATATGAGTCAGTTGCCAAGTTGCATCTGAATTTTGATCACGTGACCATGGGGATGCTGCAGTGGGCGTTAAGTGTGAAATACAGTCATAAATCATTTTTTCAGTTCCTTGTAATCTTGAATTGTCACTAAACTGGCAATTGTAAGTCAAGAATTACCTGTATTTATTTCTTCTTTCTGATATACTGCATACTGTTGAGACATCAGGTTCCGCTGTCCTGTTATAACAGTGGTTCTCAACCTTCCTAATGCCGTGACCCTTTAATACAGTTCCTCATGTTGTGGTGACCCCCAACCAGGGGTCAGTTCTAAATTTTTTTACTACCGGTTCTGTGGGCGTGGCTTATTTTGTGGGCGTGGCTTGGAGGTCATGTGACTGGGTGGGCATGGCTAGCTGGTCTTGTGACCGGGTGGCTATGGCTATGTGTATAGGGACTACTCAGAGGGCTGAAAAAAGTCATTTCTGACAGGTCCTCGCACTTTTGACTGGTCCTCACACTTATGACCAACCCCACATTTATGCCCGTGCAGCATTCTTAACAACCATGTCACTCATTTCACAACTGCTTCTCTTCAACATGGTGATAAGACAGGGCAAAAAACATAAAATGTGAGGACAGTCGTAAATTCGAGGACTGGTCAAAAGTGCGAGGACCAGTCAAAAATAACTTTTTCAGCCCTCTGAGTAGTCCCTGTGCACAAAAGGACTACCCAGAGGGCTGAAAAAAGTGATTTCTGACAGGTCCTCGCACTTTTGACCGGTCTTCACAGTTATGACTGGTCATCATTTATGCCCATTGTAGCATTCTTAACAACCGTGTCACTCATTTCACAACTGCTTCTCTTCACCATGGTGACAAGATAGGGCAAAAACGTAAATTGTGAGGACAGTCGTATGTTCGAGGACTTGTCAAAAGTAAGAGGACCAGTCAAAAATAACTTTTTCAGCCCTCTGAGTAGTCCATATACATAAAAGGATACAGCAATAGAGAGGGATGAAGGAAGGGAAGGGAAATTAGAGTAGGAGGGAGGGTAAGAGAGGGAGGAAGAGAGGAGGAGAAGGAGAAAGGAAGAAGAAGTAAGGAGAAGAAGAAGAGGGGGGAAGAGAAAGTAAGAAGGAAAGAAAAGACAGAGGTGGTAGGTTTGAGGAGAAAGATTGCTGTACAATAAAAAAGATGAAAGGGAAGAAAGCCAACCCCAAACAAATATAAAGATATTAAGATAAAGAATGAATTGTTAAACTTTAAAGAATAAAAGAGAACAAATAGGAATAAATAGCAATAATTAGAAACACACATACAAACATACAAAGTATTTTCTTTGAACAGAGTATTTGGTTGGTTCACAAATTTAAACAGTTGTAGGAGGTTAGCACCCACCCCTTTCTTAGAAGAATGAAATATTTTGGGAAATATTAAAAAGGCAGAATATTATATTTCCCTGGATGAGAAATGGAGAAGCATATTTTACAGACAAAGCAGCTCCCACCTTCCTGCCCCCCACCCTTTGTTAATGGGCCAGAGGCAGAAAGTCAATCCTTTGTCAAAGGACATTTGCAACACAATAGCAACAGAAACTAACACAACAGTCTCCATGTTTCCACTTGGAGCAGAACCCAGAAGGATATTTCTTCCAACACAGTGTTTAGTCATTTCAATTAAATTTACAATTTCTATATTTCCTTTTTACCATATTTATTCCTCATCTATTTTTTTTTTAAAAAAAACAATATTACTCTTCATCCTCATCTCTAATCTTAATCAAATTCAATTTTTCCTTTCTATTCTATATTATACCCAGGGCCGGATTTTCCTATAGGCTAATTAGGCTTCAGCCTAGGGCCTCAAGATCAAGAGGGGCCTACACAGTGGTGGGATTCTGGGGGTTCTAGGGGGTTCGGCCGAACCCTTTGTTAAATTGCTGGCTCGCCCGCCCCTCGACTCCCACCCGTGCGGCGCCAGCCTACCGTAGCCAGGGGTGGGCAATTGTGGCTCTTTTACAACCTGTGGACTTCAACTTCCAGAATTCCTGAGACAGCTTGGAATTCTGTCACAGGAATTCTGGGAGTTGAAGGCCACAGGTTGTAAAAGAGCCACAATTGCCCACCCCTTCCCTAGCCTGAGTTCCGCTGCCTGGGATCCATGTGGGCTGCCACGTGGTTCCCCACCGGCTCCGGACGCAAGAGAGCAGGATGGAGAAAGCAGCTTCCACACTTTCACTCACCCTCACTCTCTGCTCTGTTGGATCGCCGGCCGTTCGCTTACCCTGCCCACTCCCCATCTATTGCTGCCTCTGATGGCTAGAGGAAAAAAAACTTCAAATTCTTGCCGCGGGGCTTCAAAGGGCCGCCCTAGAGCCAGTGGTGCAGCCGAACCCTTTGTTAAATTGCTGGCTTGCCCCGCCCCTCCGCACCACTATTTATTGCCAATAAATAGTGGTGGGCGAGGGGCGGGGGAGCCAGGAATTTAACAAAGGATTCGGTGGTTTTTTTGTAATTTTATTGGCCCACGGAGCTTCAGCATAGGCTAATTGCCCTCCCGGCTCTAAGCTGATTTGTCTCAGCTGTTTTGCTCAGGGCTCTTCTGCTTCCTTGCAAAGAGTGCTGATTTTTTTCCCCCTACCTATGCTGAGAAACGAAACTGAAACTGCTTTGCTGTTGCTGCAAGGTTGGAAAATTAGGCAGGCAGAATTCTTTTCTTTTTCCTCACCAAAAAAGGTAAGTGCAAACAATGGGAAATTTAGGGAAAAAGAGGAGAGTTCAGGATTTTAAAACACAAAAGAAAAAAAGCTCTATTTAACTAAGGAATTGTAATAATTGAGATACTATTAATTGTATATTTCTGAAAGCAGAAATGGTTAAGTTGTGGTTTGGAGGAATATATGGGGGAAATTATTTGGTTTATTATTATTGGTAAATATAATTAATGGATTTGTAAGAAATTGGATTGCATGGAAATAATTGGAATATTCATGTTCATATTGATTAATATATAAAAAAGGTAGTTATATAACTAATTGATTTATATTAAAATGTTGAATTTATATTAAACAACTAATATTACATAATTAACCAATGTGAGGATGGATATAAAAATAGATGACAATGGGAAGGGGTATAATATAGAATAGAAGGGAAAAATTGAATTTGATTAAGATTAGAGATGAGGATGAAGGGTAATATTGGTTTTTTACAAAAATAGATGAGGAATAAATATGACAAAAAGGAAATATAGAAATTGTAAATTTAATTGAAATGACTAAACACTGTTTAAATTTGTGAACCGGGCAAATATTCTGTTCAAAGAAAATAAATTGTATGTTTGTATGTGTGTTTCTAATTATTGTTATTTATTCATATTTGTTCTCTTTTATTCTTTAAAGTTTAACAATTCATTCTTTATCTTAATATCTTTATATTTGTTTGGGGTTGGCTTTCTTTCCTTTCATCTTTTTTATTGTACAGCAATCTTTCTCCTCAAACCTACCACCTCTCTCTTTTCTTTCCTTCTTACTTTCTCTTCCTCCCCCTCTTCTTATCCTCCCTACTTCCTCTTCCATTCTCCTTCTCCTCCTCCCTTCCTCCCTCTCTTACCCTCCCTCCTACTCTAATTTCCCTTCCCTTCCTTCATCCCCCTCTATTGCTGTATCCTTTTATGCATATGGACTATTCAGAGGGCTGAAAAAGTTATTTCTGACTGGTCCTCGCACTTTTGACCAGTCCTCGAACTTACGACTGTCCTCACATTTTACGTTTTTGCCCTATCTTGTCACCATGGTGAAGAGAAGCAGTTGTGAAATGAGTGACATGGTTGTTAAGAAAGCTGCACGGGCATAAATGTGAGGATGGTCATAAGTGTGAGGACCGGTCAAAAGTGCGAGGCCCAGTCAGAAATGACTTTTTTCAGCCCTCTGAAAAAAGTCTATGCACATAGCCACGCCCACCCGGTCACATGACGAGCTACCCACTCCTACACAGTCACGTGACCAGCTAGCCACACCCACCCAGTCACATGATTGCCAAGCCACACCCCCAACTAAGCCACGCCCACAGAACCTGTTGTTAAAATAATTGAATCCCACCACTGGTGAAAGGGCCTCATAAGTGGAATAGCCTAGGGCCTCTTTTCATCTAAATCCGGCCCTGATTATACCCCTTCCCATTGTCATCTATTTTTATATCCATCCTCACATTGGTTAATTATGTAATTATGTAATACAGTTGTTTAATACAAATTCAACATTTTAATATAAATCAATTAGTTATATAACTATCTTTTTTGTATATTAATCAATATGAACATGAATATTCCAATTATTTCCATGCAATCCAATTCCTTACAAATCAATTAATTATATTTACCAATAATAATAAACCAAATAATTTCCCCCCTATATTCCTCCAAACCACAACTTAACCATTTCTGCTTTTAACACAGTATACAATTAATAGTATCTCAATTATTACAATTCCCTAGTTAAATAGAGCTTTTTTTCTTTTGTGTTTTAAAATCTTGAACCTCCTCTTTTGCCCTAAATTTCTCATTGTTTGTAGTTTTGTACTTACCTTTTTTGGTGAGGAAAAAAAAAAAGAAATCTCTCTGCCTCATTTTGTCACGTTGCACCAAAGACCCTGCTTACTTTCAATTTCGCTTTTTCAGCATAGCTAGGGGGAAAAAAATCTGCTCCAGGAATTTACCTCTTTGCAGCTAGCTAGCAACAGAGCCCTCCGCAAAACAGCTGAGAGTAGGGCGGCTCTTTGAAGCCCTGTGGCAAGAATTTAAAGTTTTTTTCCCCTCTAGCCATCAACTGGGACTCCAGAGGCAGCAATAGATTAGGAGTGTGCGGGGTAAGCGAACGGCAACCGGCAATCCAACAGAGGCAGAGGGTGAGTGAAGGCGGGTGGGGGGTGAGAGAGGGCTTTGGTGACCCCTATGAAATGACCGTTTGACCCCCAAAGGGGTCGCGACCCCCAGGTTGAGAATCGCCGTGTTATAAGATGTTTTAAATTGCTGGGGTTGGCTTTACACTGGAAATATAAAGGAATAGAATAGAATAGAATAGAATAGAATAGAATAGAATAGAATAGAATAGAATAGAATAGAATAGAACAGAAACCATTAGAGAGCATTTCACAGAGGCAGCCTTCGGCGGCGCCATCTTGGAATCTAATGGAAATATTGGAAATATAAAGGAAGAGATTCTAGTACCAGTAGTTGTGATGGGGAACAGAATTCTGGAGTCCCAAACTCTTTTTGAACCAGGGGCTTGATGAAAATTTTGTAGCATGGAAGTTCACTCAGAATACAGAAATGTAATTGTTTCTAGAAATGCAAATTTGTACTTAAATAGCTTATAGTGGAAGAATTAAGGATTCTTAATTCTCAAATGGATTGTTGCCTTTATTGCAAATATGAAAGTGTAATAATGAAGATCAGCTACTGTACAATCTAGGTCTTAAGTCATATTTATATTAGAACCACAGTTTAAAACCTATATCTCTCTTCTTTGTCTGTACAAAATAACAAAGAGTTCTTGTTCTGGAATTTATTGTGCCTGGGTGCCTGGGTGTGGAAGACATGTGTAACATTTTGATTATTTATTTATGAAATTTATAGGCTGTTCATCTCACTCATAAGCAATTCCAGGTAGCTATAATGATATATCTCATAGCTTCCTTGTTTTCAAGTTTGCCAGCTTTAGATTTCATAGGTCGATTTCCATCCCCCACGCCCAGCACCCATCTTCAGTCTGCTTACCCAGTCTTACAAAGAGTGTGCTTCATATTTTTGGAACTCACTAGCAGATGATGATGAGCTGGTTGATACTTCACCAAAAGCTTTGGAAAGCCACATGGTGTCCATTTTGTAGGCCATAGATTCAAGGCTTCAGTTATGTGGGAGATAGTATCTCTGCCATTGATAGTTTTGGCCTTGGTATTTGAAATAAATCTTTGTGTGTGCCTCCCGCAAAGAAAACAGAATTGTTCCTGTCTCTGGAAAAAAAACAGTTAAGTCCTGTGAAGAAGATATCTCAACATGCTTGTCATTGTCCTGGAGTCATTATCTCATGATTATAAAATGATATCAGTATGAAGAATAATGAGCAACTGAGAATGTTCTCAGTTTTACAGAATATCTGAAAGTTTAACTGCATCCATCAATTACTTAGATTTATAACGGTTCACTTTTGGACTTATTTTACAGCCTTGTTGTGCAATTATTTTTAAGTCATATCATTCTGAAAGACATTGGAACATGCCCAGGACTCACTCGTGTGTGTATGTGTGTGTGTGTGTTTTGTTATGAAGTATTTCCTGGGCAATTTCTGCAGTTACTACTGTATATCAAGGGATAAACTCTGTATTAAACATATTTCATAATGAGTTTAAAAATGTATGAGCAATTTATTTCTGGTCAACATTTTTCTAATATTTGTAGTATAAATTGGAAAGTGATGCCACAGCTGTAAAGATCCCCATCCCTCCTCATCTCAATCTGATTTAGAATTAGTTATTCATACATTCATTCATTGGTAGGCCATCCCTGCAAAACTGTCTTTGTTATGTATTGATACTTTTAAGCGGGAGTTTCAAACCTGCCTACGTTTCTGATTGGCTGACAGTCTCTCCAGGATTGTATATAAGGAGGACTGCAGCCTCTGAGTTTTTGCTGAAGTGTCACTGTATATTAAAGAGCTGTTGTCACTTGCTTGCTTGTGCCTCTCGTCATTCCCGAACCACTTCATTGGCGACGAAGGTGGGATAGAGGCTACAAGAAGCCAACCAGTGAGACCACGAGCTTCAGCTAGGCGACCAGGCGAACCACAGGAGACATACCGGACATGTCTGCCTACGTTCCGCCCAAGCCTTTTGATCCGACCCGCGAAAAATGGGTCTCGTACCTAACAAGGTTTGAATGCTCGCTAGAAGCCAGCGACATGCAGGGCCTCTCGGCTAATCGAAAGAGAGCCCTATTCCTAAGCCACTGCGGACCGGACGTGTTCGAGATGGCCGAGTCACTGTGTGAGCCAACGCCGGTTCAAACAGTCTCATGGGACACCTTGATGGCAACTCTCCGGGCTCACTACGCTCCCGTCCCCTCCAAGTTCGTGCAGCGATACCAACTGAGGCAGCGCGTCCAACGAGAGGGAGAGCCGGTCAGCGCGTACATGGCCAGCCTGAGAAAAGCCGCAACTCATTGCGACTACAGAGACTTGGATGATGCGTTGCTTGAGCAACTGATCTGTGGTGTTCGGGACATTAGGCTGCAACGGCGTCTGCTCGCCAAGCCTGATCTGACGCTTGCCGGAGCCCTTGACGAGGCCAGGGCTCACGAAGCCTCCACAAAGGCCGCTGAAACGCTACAGCGTCCGCCGACCAACAAAGACAGCCCCAAGTCTGCCCCGGTGCACAGAGAAGACGCCGGATCCAGCTCGGAGTCCGAGTCGGATGAGGACGTCTTCCGAACAGAGCACCGGAGAAAAGACACTGGCAGCCCCTGGCGAAGCTGTCCCAGCTGTGGCGGGCACCATGATAGACTGTCCTGCAAATACAGAGAGGCTATTTGCAGGCGTTGCGAGAAGAAAGGGCACTTGGCGCGAGTCTGCAGAGCCACTCTGCCCAGAAGACTCAAACCACGTGAGCGCCGCAGCCAACTGGAATCAGCGCGCCAGAAGCAGCCAACGAGAGAAGGCGGCGTGAAAAAACGGCGCGAATTTGAACCGCGAGATGGCCGCAGCATACACATCGACCAGGCCAGCACAACGGTCGAGGACAAAGTCAGCACGGTGGTCGAGATCAACGGAAGACCGTGCTCGATGGAGATCGACACCGGATCAGCTCTCTCCATCATGTCGTGGACAACCCTAAAGACCCTCCTGCCGTCGTTCCGGAAGGATCAACTCTCCAGACAGAGACTGCGCATCCTAGACTACCAGGGGAACCGAGTCCCCCTCGAAGGCGTGGGCACGTTCCGGGTCACCTACGGAGACTACGAAAGAGACCTGCCGCTGACCATCGTCACGAAGCAGCTGCCGAGCCTCCTGGGCATGGGGTGGTTCCGAGCCCTTGGCATGGGCTTCACCGGCGTCCACCTGATGTCCAAGTCAACCCTGAAAGACAGCCTCCTGTCCGAGTTCCAGGACGTTTTCGGGGACACATTGGGCAAGTATGTGGGGACCCCTATTTCACTAAACTTAGACCCCAACGTAGCCCAAGTAAGACTAAAGGCCAGAAGAGTGCCGTTCGCATTGAAACCAAAGATCGATGCAGAACTGGACAAACTGATTAAGCAAGGGGTGTTGGTTCCCGTTGACCATGCCAAGTGGGAGACCCCCATAGTCACCCCAGTTAAGTCCGACGGCTCAATCAGAATTTGCGCCGACTACAAGTGCACGATCAACAAGGCTTTGCAGCCGAGCGCCTATCCGGTGCCGATCGTGCACCATCTACTACACTCCCTGGGCCCCGGAAAAATTTTTGCCAAATTAGACCTGGCCCAAGCCTATCAACAGTTACCGGTCGACGACGCCACGGCAGAGGCGCAAACGATCGTGACTCATAGGGGTGCATTTAAATGCACCAGGCTCCAATTTGGGGTGAGCGTCGCACCCGGCTTATTTCAAAGCACCATGGAGCGCCTGTTGCAAGGACTTCCGGGAGTAGTCCCCTATTTCGATGACGTCTTAGTCAGCGCCCAAGACGAACACCAGCTAGGGGACAGGGTACGGAACGTCCTGTCCAGATTCAGAGAAGCGGGACTAAGACTTAAAAAGAACAAGTGCAGAATAGCGGTCCCCTCGGTAGAATTTCTGGGGTACAGGGTGGACAGCACAGGCATCCACCCTACCGAAAGCAAGGTGAGGGCCATCAAAAGCGCACCAGCCCCCAAATCCAAAGCTGAGCTCCAAGCCTTCCTTGGACTGCTCAATTTCTACTCAATGTTCCTAAGAGATAAGGCCACGGTCGCTGATCCCCTTCACAAACTCTTAGGGAAGAATGTACCATGGGTCTGGGGGAAACCGCAAGCGGCCGCTTTTGAGGCAGTAAAAAAACTCCTATCTGAGGACAGTTTCCTGATCCAATACAATGCAGAGCTGCCGCTCGTCTTAGTTTGCGACGCCTCCCCCGTAGGAGTTGGTGCCGTCCTAGGCCATAGACTGCCGAATGGCCTAGAGGCACCCATTGCCTTCTACTCCCGAACTCTGTCCAGCACAGAACGAAACTATAGCCAATTGGACAGAGAGGCTCTGGCTGCGATTGCGGGGGTTAAGAAGTTCCACGAATACCTCTATGGCCGAAAATTCGAACTTGTGACTGACCATAGACCGTTGCTAGGACTGCTAGCAGGCGACAGGCCAACCCCCGCTGCCCTCTCCCCCCGTTTAACTAGATGGGCGATTTTCTTATCGGCCTACTCGTACCAGCTCGTCCATCGGCCTGGGCGGACCCTGGGTCATGCGGATGCCCTTAGCCGTTGCCCCCTTCCCGACCTGCTGGACAACCCAACACCGGAAACCTCCGTCCTGTTGTTGGACACGTTGACCTTGGGGCCCATCTCCTCCGGCGAGGTGGCGAAGGCATCAAATAGAGACCCTGTTATCCGGACTGTTATGGGTTGGGTTTTGAAAGGGTGGCCGGACAAGGTGGTCGGGGAGGAGTACCAAGGTTTTGCCAACAAACGAAATGAACTGTTTACGCAAGGGGGGTGCTTACTGTGGGGTGACAGAGTGGTAATTCCAGCAAAACTACGAGATAGAGTTTTAGAATTATTGCACGAAGGGCATCCTGGCATCGTTAGGATGAAGTGCTTAGCCCGCAGCTATGTCTGGTGGCCCAACATGGACCAGGTCATTTCCGAGTGGGTGGGGAAGTGCAGACCCTGCCAGGAGTCTCGCCCCGATCCCCCAGTAGCGCCCATCCGAGAGTGGGAGAAACCAAAAGGCCCATGGGGGAGGATCCACATTGATTTTGCCGGCCCGTTCCATGGCCAAACGTTTTTAATAGTAGTGGATGCCTTTTCAAAATGGCTCGAAATTGTATTAATGCCATCCACAACGGCCGAAGCGGTTATCAAGGCCCTAAGAAAGTTGTTTGCCACCCACGGCCTGCCGGATACCTTGGTATCGGACAATGGGCCCCAATTTACAGCAACCCTTTTCGAAGGCTACTTGGCCGGCCTGGGGATCCGCCATGCCCTATCAGCCCCATTTCACCCGGCTTCCAACGGATTGGCTGAACGATTTGTCAGGACAACCAAGGAAGCACTGTCCAGATTAGACAAAGGGGACTGGCAGGCCAGGATAGATCAATTCCTTGCGGTTCAGCATGCATCACCATGCACAGCAACTGGGAGAAGCCCAGCAGAGCTCCTCATGGGGAGAAAGCTCCGGTGCGTGTTGGACAGGCTTCACCCTAACTATTCGCACGAAAACTTTAAGGGAGAGACCTGTGGCTTAAGGCAGTTTCAGGTCGGGTCCCCGGTGTTCGCTCGCAATTATGCCAGCGGTCCTCTGTGGGTTGCAGGAACCATAGTGGGGATCACAGGCCCGAAATCATACACGGTGGACGTGGGGGTAGATAGACTCTGGAAGCGCCACATAGACCAACTGAGGAAACGGGTGGTTGGCGAGGCAAACATCAACGCAGACATGTCCGAGCCTAACTATGACCACTTCTCCAAAACAGCTAACTCAAGCCCAGGGCCGCGAGAATACTTAGCTGACAAGCCCTGGTTCCAGCGCCGCCCCAGCGAGTCGCCACTCCCAGCCGGGAATAACCACGCCCCGGACAAAATCCAGGAGGTTCCATTGGCGGAGCCGGGAGAGACAAAGAGTCCCTCCGACCAGCTCGACGCCTCACCAAACACTGAACTGCGCAGGTCAACTAGGGCGAGAACTCAGCCTAAGCACCTGCGAGACTTTGTTTGTACATATGTTAATTTTTGAGTGTTAGTGCCTTCTGGGAAGGGAGGGGTGTTATGTATTGATACTTTTAAGCGGGAGTTTCAAACCTGCCTACGTTTCTGATTGGCTGACAGTCTCTCCAGGATTGTATATAAGGAGGACTGCAGCCTCTGAGTTTTTGCTGAAGTGTCACTGTATATTAAAGAGCTGTTGTCACTTGCTTGCTTGTGCCTCTCGTCATTCCCGAACCACTTCAGTCTTAATCAGAATTGGCACAGTCTTGAAGGTCAATGACTGCTTTGCCATCTAAACCAGGAATTATGTATTAGGGTGGCAGGAATGTCTACTTATGTACTATTTTGCTCTTAGGTCATGGCACAGTTTACAGGATCATAGGTAAATAAATAAATTCTGTTCTGTTCTGTTCTATTCTAAATAGGATGAAGATTCACACAGAGGTGGGTAATTCTGCACACTGATATCCAATCTTTAGCTACTGTAAATTTTTCACATTCTTTAAATGAATTGAGTTGCACCAATAAACCATTAAAGGCAGTCAGGATTTAAGAGTTATCATTTTTCCCTCCAAATAACTCCACCAAATAACTCTTTGCCATGATAGGCATTTATTTGACAATCTTCAATGCAATCCACTGTAAATAAACATAAATGATTTAGGCTCAATAGATATAAAATATGTCCTTTGCTTTATCAGGGAATTAAGGCCCTTTTCTTTCATTTGATGCTTTATATGTTCATGTGTGGTAAATTTAATTTTTATTCATTCTTAATTTTCTTTCACTGAAATTAATAAAATTAAGAAAAACCCAGTTTTCTCAAATTATCTCTGTATAAAGTCCATTATATTTTTCCTCAACAAGTCAACAGATTTTTTTTAAATGAAACATATATAGAGAACAAAAAAGCTGGAATATTTTTCTTAGTTTTGAAAAACTTTGAAAGACTACAAGTTATTGTAGTCCCCACAGTGATCAAACATAGCTTCTAATTGAAATGGTGATTCTCTCATAACTTCTGAAGAGAGAACATCATTGTTGAGCTTTGATGCTTGCACAGAAAGATTAATTATCCTCCTGGTTAAAACAAGCCCATGTGATTTACATCAAAAAGTTTGTTTAAAAAAATTCTAACATCAAAGGATGAGCATGAAATTATCTACTTACGGATTTAAACAAATCTTGCTTTATCTTACTGCATAAAACAGCACCTTTTTCCAAATATCTTAATTATAGCTACTCTTAAATAACAAACTCAAATTCTCTCATGCAGTGGGCATCAGAATTTGAATCTATTCCTTTGATCATTTCTGATTTGATAATCACTTTATTTTAATAGACTGAAACTCAAATAATACCATGTTTCAACGGCCTCTTTTTCCCTTAGGAGTTTGATCAAATTTAAATTTGATTAAAAAATCAGTTACTCATGTGATACTTTTAAAAAAAGCATATTATTATTTTCCTGTTTCCCAAAGTCAGTAGTCTCCTTTGATTGCTTCCAAATAGGATTTTAAAAGAGGAATACTATAAAACTTCATATAAGCATTTTTCCTACTGAATATGTAAATGTTAAATAAAAAAAAGTCATCTTTTTTATTTGAGAGTCTCTAATTTCTTAATTTGATCTGGGGAGAGGGCAATGTTTTCACTGTTATGATCAGTAGTTAACCTCTTCTATAGGAAAATATTGAGATAGGGAAGTAATTTTTAAAATTTGGTGATGAAATTAAAATAGGTGCTTAAAATAAATGGGCAAAATAAGCACTATTTTAAAAGAAACCCATGCATTGCTGAAGCAGGTCTTTTTCATCATTTATCCACTTGTGGAACAGTCCATCTACTTTTATTTTATCTAACCCAGGTGAGCAGTTGGAGTCCTTTTGCAAATTTAATGAATCAAGAGATCAAACAAGGCATAAACTACTTTGGAAAAATGCACAAATACCTTAACTATGTATAGGAAGTTCATTTTGGTCAAAGTGTTTCTACCTGCTGCTATATAGCTAATGAAGCCATAATATCTATTTACAATTCCTTCCAGCACAATTCCCCTCCCTTCCATAAATCCGTGCACACAAATGTATATCAACCTCAGGATGGGGATAAATTGCTGCTTCCTGTAGATTAATTAATGCTGAGTTTTAACTATCTGTGATATTGGGTTTTGTGTGACGTTGTTATATCTGTATTTTTCAATCTTACTTTACATATTTATTTTTGGAAACTGCTCAGGGTTGTTTTTGACTGGTAAAGCATACACACCCAGCAAATAAATAAATCAAACTGCATGCTTAATTCCATGTTTTAATTGGTGAAAATACATGGCAGAAACAATTGTTTCCCATATAGGTTGATTTCTTATTTATAGCTTAAATAGATCTTGAAAGAGACACAGTTAGAGACATTATTGTCTCCAAGTGCAAAAGAACGGATTGCTTTCTAACACCCTGGTAATAAATATGAATATCAAAGAAGACAGTGTCTAAATTCCAAGGCACAATAGCAAAATATGAATTATAAATCACTTATATAGAATGAACATATTGATACCAGTAATATCATAGTAATCACACAAGAATAGACACTTTGACAATCAGCAATAACAGAGCCCATTATTTTGTTTCCTTAAATACAGTGTTGTTGTTTTAAGCACAGGATGTTTTCCTTGCCTTGAAAGCACCTGGAACTTACAATGAAATTTATATAGAATTACGGCGCAGCAGAGAGATTATGCCTACAGATAGATTACTCCATTTCCCTAAATGGGAAAAAAATACTGTTTTAGAAGCTATATTTGAAAGGAGCAGATGATTTTTTTTCCAAAGCCTCCTAGTGCTTCTGTTAACAAAGGGAGAATTAGGTAAATAGAATCAGAAAGCTTTCCGAGGCGTCTTGCTACATGTGTCGTTTGCTGTTCATCAATATGTTCTGTCAAAAAAGAGGGGAAAATAACATCTGCTTTATAGATAATCCTCAATTTATGGTCACATTTGACCCTAAACATTCCGTTGAGAAGTGAGGCAGTTATTGAGTGAATTGTTAAGATATTTAATTTAATAGTTGGAACAGTAAAGTGAATAATGGGCCAGAACACATAATGGTGCTTTATTGGTTAGAGCATGGGTGTCAAACTTGCCGCATCACGTGACGTATCGCGATGTCTTTTTCCCTTCATGGAGCTGGGGTGGGTGTGGCCTGTGCATGACACATTCAGCCCATGGGCCGCCAGTTTGACACCCCTGCGTTAGAGTGTGTGGGCTCCTGCATGAGGCCATCTACATTATGATTGGATTTTCCCCTCCCTTTTCTTCTATGTGCTCTGTATGCTGTTCTGTGATTTACCTGATGATTTACCTTATGATGTACTGATATGCCTGACCATCTTATTTGATGTACTACATATATAAATACAGACACACACACACATACACAAGTTCGTGTCAGTGTCTCTGACTTAATTTGGACACCTGTGTAGTTCCCTGACATGGGTTTTGCCCCATTTTATGACCTTTTTGCCACAATTGTTAAGTGAGTCATGTGGTCATTAAATGAGTCTGGCTTCCCCCATTGACTTTGCATATCAGAAACTGACTGGGAAGGTTACAAAAGGTGATGCCATGACCCTGGGACAATGCAGTTGTCATAAATAAATAAATGTCATTGGCCAAACACCTGAATTTTGATTATGTGACCATGGGGATACTGCAATGGTTATAAGTGTGAAAACCAGTCATAAGTCACTTTTTTTCAGTGCCATTGTAACATTGAATGGTCACTAAACAAATGCTTGTAAGTCTAGGACTACCTGTATCAGGTTTTTTAAGCACTGGGTGAGTAAATACAAACAAAGTTACACAAAGCTTTAAAAAGTCATGCAGCATTAATTCTATCTTTTAAATAGAAGAATAAGAGGTTTCAGTTCTGTGAGTGCACCTGTAGAAGCCTTCTTTGGCCGTAAGGCTCTCACAGAGTTTAGGTGTCACCGCAAAGTCCTTCTTGAAATAAGTGGCTTGTTGGAAGATTGCACTTTCCCCCAAGCAGCTTCTTTAGATTAAAATTGCTTTGTCAGATAAGCTCATAAATGCCTTTAATATCATAATGGCTCAGCTGTACACGCAGAGCTTATGAATTATGAACCTTTAAGCCAAACATTAGTTTGGTTGTCTGCTCCATGTAATTGGTAGGTTCTTTGCATTTAAGATAAAACACCTCTACAGGGAATTGGCAGGTAGAAATTTCCCTTCAAAAATCTGCTTATCTCAAAGTAATGTTGTTGGCATCTGGGTGGGAATGTTAGTGTGGGAATGTTAGGAGCCAGTGATCTACCTCTAAGGATTGTTGTAAATTGACCTACTGAAACACGAAAAGCTTTTACAAATTATGCTTGCCAGATAGGTTACTGCTTGTGCAAAATGGTTTCACTCATAAATTTAACTCTCATCTGAGCTCTCTGGGGACATCTTAGCAATGCTACTTGAGTGGAATATCCAGTTTCAATATAAATGCTATTTGTTGAAGAGCATAATGTTTGTTTGTTTTACCTTGCTTGTGGTCTCTTCTGGCTTTAATTGCCTTTGATTCTTACAGGGCTTTAAGGAAAATTTAGAATTGCAAATTGGAAAATAGAACTTGCAGTGTTAGTTCAAATAATCCATTTTAATAAGGACAGGATGAGGAAAGTGGAGGGGAGTGAAATCTGCTTTTAGATCAGCAGTTCTTCAACTGTGGGTGATTTGGACATATCTTGGGGATAATGGAGCAATCTGTAATTGCTTGTTTGTGTTAAATTGGGCAATTTGTAATTGCTTGTTTGTGAGAGAAGGATCCAGTTTTCTCACCTTCAAGAATGAGGAAAGTAGGCTGTTATTATCTATTCAACAAAAAAAAATGAAAGATATTTAATATAGTATGATGTCTTGTAGATCTTTGAGTAAAAAAGGCTCAGTTGGTGAGGAATTATAGTCTAATATGATATGATTAGCTCATGAAGGTTGTGGTTAACTTTGTCAAGATTAAACATTTCCAATGTATGTCTCCACTCATACAACTTGCTTCTATGAGTATGTTGTTTACTATATTTATATTCTCCTTATGTTCAGTTTCCACCAAAAACTAAATTTAAGGTCAAAGAGGAATCCTGGGCAATTATGAAGTAACTATTGACATTCCATTTAAAAATTTTCCATGCTTCAGTGTGCAGTGAAATAAATTGGGATTATGTGAATATAATATATCCTGATGTAACAGATTACCTCATGACATTCCAATTAATGAATATCAGATAAATGGCATGTCTGTTAGGCACATTTGGAGGTTCTTTTACAAGTTTAGTCTAATAGTGCTCATTAAATTGTCTCAGTCCTCTTCAACAGCTATTAATGACTTGATGAAAATACAGAGCAGAGTTGCAGATGATATAAAGTTAGGTAGAATAGCTAGCATTCCAAAATATGAATGCAAATTTTGAAATTATACCAATAGGTTAGGGTAATAAGTTAAAAATACAAAATAAAATTTGGAAATGCAAAGTTCTTCATTTAGGACACGGGTATTAAACTCACGTCATCATGGTGGCATCACATGACATTGGGACTTTTTCCCCCTTTGCTAAACCAGGTGTGAGTGTGGCCAGCATGTGAGGGATCTGGCCCACTGGCCAGGAGTTTGATAGCCCTGATTTAGAAGAAAAAAAATCAAAACCACATGTATAAAATAGAGGCTATGTGGTCACGCAAGAGGACTTAGAGTTGTAGTTATAAATGGGTCAGCAGTGTGACATATCTATTAAAAAATTCAGGACAATTTTAGAAGGCATCACTCATTTCCAAATTACATGAATAAATAACATCCCATATTGTTTTAGATCATACCTTGAGAACTGTCAAAGTATGTGTTTATACTGTTTATCATAAGAATGTAGAAAGATATCCCATTTAAATTTCCTAAACACAACACATTTTAAGCCAGATTCAAAGAAACTGGAACAAATACAGAGGATTAGAAATGAGAGAAACTAAATCTTAAACAGACTAAAGTGAAATAGGGCATCATTTTTCAAGTAGTTGAAGAGTCACAGAGGAGAATGTTACAACCTGTTCTCTGTTATCCCAGGATGCAGGATAATAGTATTAAGTTAGGAGAAGGCAGATTCTGGTTGACTGTTAGTAAAAGCTTTCTGGTAGAGTGGTTCAGCAGAGGAACCAATTACGAAGGAATAGAGCGATCTCTCCTTCCCTGAATATCTTCCAGCAGAGCTGCACAGCCATCTATCAGGGATGCTTTGATCGGTACTTAAAACTTGGCTTGAGCTTCTCCATCTCCTTGGCAACAAGTTTCTGGAGTTTCTGAATAAGAAAGATGTAACAGTCAACTAAGTGGGGACCTGGTCCTGTTACTTGTGTTTTATTATGATTCTCCTTCATCTCAGGGACACTTAAGTATTTGAAACAGAAATTTCCCGCTTAACATGCAAGATTCTTGTCTCTCTTTCAACAGGGGCAAGATAGCTTCTCTGTAAAACGTGCTAGTGTCAAGGGGAAATCAATCCTTGTAGACTGGGAGAAATGATCATGGCTCAACTTCCATAGAATTTACACTAATCATCCAATAATCTATCATTGACATTTTAAAAAAAAATCCTTTGAGGAATATATTAATTCTATGGGGCAGTCACAAATGCTTTAATTTGGATTTATTAAGACGGGCTTAAATAATCCCTTCCAACTCTATGATTTGATGATGTTCACAACATTTTGCATTTATTTTGGACTATAATTCAGTATAATTTTAAGAAGAACAGTGCAAAAATGAACAACAAACATTTAACTTACATTTATCAACAATCCCTGTAAAACTATACAAATGTGGTTAGGAAGGAGGTAGTTGTCCTTGACAAGAGGCTAAAGCTCTTATGATCTATTTTAGAACAGTAAATAATAGGCAATAATAATTTATATCTCAATGACTTTTCAAATATATATAAAGCAAGATAAGATAAGAAGAAGAAACAATTCTTTGCAACTAAAGGATGAACCACTGCTGATAACTGGATTTCATCTTTCATTCTATTACTTACATGTTGCAATGTTATATTTTTTTTTCTGCTTTTCTGAAGGAAGTCGTAGAGAGAAAACAAAATGCCAGGAATCTTTCTAATTTTCTGACTTTCTAATTTAGGAAGAAGGTATGCAGTTATAAACTGATTAACTGTATGCATGAAAAGATATTTGTTGCTGTTGAATTATTTGCTGTCATGCTAAAGTTTGATTTATTCTCATCCAGCCTTCAAACTCCAATCCAAAGACCTACATCTTTATTTAAAATAAAATGTACAAGAGATGATTTTATCTTGAAGAATTAGTGTGTTGTTGTTCTTAATGGTGTTGGGCATTTTTTTTTCTTTCCATGGAAATGGGTTTATTTTGTAATTTGCTTTCTAAGGCTGCCAAGTAACTCAAGGCTATGTAGCAAGAGAATTAAAAACAAATCATAACCAAAAGGCCAAAAATAATAAATAAGCTCTCTAGGAGAATATACACATTTTACCTCTCATAGCATTCCAATGAAGTTCGCACATTGGTCTAGCTCAGAACCTGCTAAATAGGACATCAATGTTGGGACCATAAGAGCCTTGGTGGCGCAGCAGACTAAAGTGCTATTAAGTATCACCAGCTGCCTGCAATTACTGCAAGTTCAAATCTCACCAGGCTCAAGGTAGACTCAGCCTTCCATCCTTTTGAGGTAGGTAAAATGAGGACCCATTTGTGGGGCAATAAACCAGGGGTGAAATCTAAATATTTTTGCTACCGGTTCTGTGGGTGTGGCTTAATTAGTGGGCAGGGCTTGGTGGTAAGGTGACTGGGTGGGCGTGGCCAAGTCAATGTCACTTCTTTGCCTTTTTTTAACCTACAAAACACAACACAACACAACTGGCTCACCCACAATGTGCTAGACCCAAAATGGCCCCACAACAAGCAGGAACCTCACACAGCCACAAAAAGCCCAAAAAAACAACTTTCACACTTTACACACACACAACACAACACAACTGGCTCACCCACAATGTAAAAGCAGCTGTGCTAGACACAAAATGGCCCCTGCAACAAGCAGGAACCTCACACAGCCCCAAAAAGCCCCAAAAACCAACTTTCACACTTTACACACACAAAATTCCACATACAGCTTTGTGAGATTTTGTGTGTTTGTGTAGTTAGAGTGAAACACTACAGAAACACACTAAATCTCAGAAAACTGCACAAATATTATTTTATTTTAATTTATATATAAAAGCAGCTAAATTTAAAACTTCCTAAATTTTAAATGGCTAAGTCTAAAAAAAGAACAACTAGAAAAAACCCCAATTAACTATTTTTTTAAAGCTCCCAAAGGGGAAAAAAACTTACCCAATAGAACAGGGCTCTCCAACCTTGGCAACTTTAAGACTTGTGGACTTCAACTCCCACAATTCCTCAGCCAGCTTTGCTGGGAGTTGAAGTCCACAAGTCTTAAAGTTGCAAATAGAGCTGCTCACCGATGAGCTTGATTGCAGGCAGGGAGATTCAGTTGCTTGCTAATGCAATGTACTGCAGGTATTACAGCGTTGCGACCAGCAGCTAAGGTAAGCAAGCTGGAGGCTGAGTCGGGGGAGGGGGAGGGGGAGAAAAAAAGAAACCTTTTTTCTTTTACATGGCTCTGGCAATCCAAGCTGAGTTGCCTGATTAGCAGGCAACTCAGCTGGGATCGTCAGAGCTTGGCTGGTCAGAGCCATTTAAAAGAAAAAAAAGGCTCTGATTATCATGTGGCTCAGCTGGGCATGGGGGGCGGGGGCAGGAATTTTTGCTACCGGTTCTCCAAACTGCCTGCCGCCATCGCTACATACTCGCACAAGCCAGTCCGAACCAGGAGCATTTCACCCCTGCAATAAACTGACTTTGTATAAAAAAGAACACCACTGGGGGGGTGGGGGCGAAAGCCCTTCTAAGCAGGTATATACAAAAGTATGAAGGCTATTGCTTAATGCATTGTAAGCCGCCCTGAGTCTCCGGAAAAGGGCGGCATATAAATTGAACCAAGAAAGAAAAGAAAGAAAGAAAGAAAGAAAGAAAGAAAGAAAGAAAGAAAGAAAGAAAGAAAGAAAGAAAGAAAGAAAGAAAGAAAGAAATGCTGTTCTATAATATGATGTTTATCCATCGTATTCGAAGAGGACCTTGACATCTAACAGGCTGTGGGCTGTCCACAATATGTCAGCAGGTGGCTGGTAAGACCTATACGGACACAAAATGTTCTGCCACATTTCGGGCAGATGTGTGGGCACCATTGTTGCAGCATTTGTAGCTCTGGCTTTGAAGAGTGCTCTCTTCTCTAGTGCTATGGTTTTTCTTCTGTCCTCAGATGTTTGGCAGCCTTGGTGGATCAGCATGCTCCATGTCGATCGATCCACAATATAGGAATCTTGGAGAAGAGACACCTCCAAAATCCCTAAAATTGGAATAGGACAACTTGCCATGGGATAACTCAAAACATTTGTAGAAGCCAAGATCACAGTTCAGAATGTTTTGTTTGGGAAAAGTCTATCTACCACCCAGTTTCTCTTGGCAGTTGCCTAACTAGGATTTAAAACTATTATTTAATTTTAGTAGTCCTAAAATTTCAGTTACATGAGTGAATAATTATGGACTGTTATCCTCATTCATACACAGATATTCTCAACGCAGCATCATCTGACTGCTTTTATTTCATATATTCAGAACTGAAAGAGGTGGCTCCTTCTTACAAGTACTTCATATCATGTGAAATATTTGGTGGCTTGGAATTCTGCATCAGCTTCAGCTGAGTGGCTGTTATTTAAAAAAAAAGAAAAGAAAAATCCAGAAAAGGAAGATGGTTTTAATATCAGCATCTCACTACCGGTAATAATATCCAAATGTGCCCAAAATGATCAGGAGACATAACAGGACTGATGGAAGTTTGATGTCTTGCTTTGTATGAATAGAAAACACCACTGGGGTTCTGCAGAAACAGAAACAGGCTGTAGAAATCACTGTTGATATCTGTTATCTGAATTGATAATGATAAACTAACCATTAGCAGTTTAACTTTAATGGGGTTTGAAATAAAATATTGTTCTGAGCAGCAGTAATTAATTTCATAGCCTTATTTTATAGATTATGTTCTTTTATAATATTTCTTGTGTTATCACCAGCTATTTGTTCCTTAATCCTGAATTATAATTATTTTATATACATTCCATCAATATACTAGCATAATTCAAAGATGGTAATTGAATTTAGGCTGAGCCAAATAAACAGAATATTTTACAATTCTCTTAAAAAAGATGTAAGCCATTTAAAGTAATTAAAGGAGTAAGTGACATAAACTTTCCAAATAAATATGAATAAGAATAAAATGTATACATGGAAGTAACAATAAATCAACTATCCAGTACTTGATCCTTCATATACTGTTAATAGTATGTGAGAATGACCTTGGGAGATAGGGCAACAAAATGAAGTCAAGGGAAAGGTCACATAAAAAGCACCCTAGCTTTCAGTTACCCCTTTTCCCCCTAAAGTTCATCAAACCAAACAAACCAACGTTGTACTTATAGCCCTTGTCTTTTTACAATTTCAACAGGTGTAGCAAAACATGAAATATACCAGTATGTCCATAGACACATACTCCTGCCCATAAAATCAACTAAACTAGAGCCCACTTGGAACTCATCTACCCATTCAGACATGCTTGCAAGGACAACCCAACCACCCAGATTAACTAATTCATAGCAAGTTTGTTTGTTTGTTTGTTTGTTTGAAGGGTCCTTGATGCTTTCTGAGCCTGGTTGTTTTCTTGCAGACATTTTATTACCCAAATTAGGTAACATAATGTGTTAGTAAGGAATGGGGTTTGCTCTCAGATTATATTCTAGTGGCTTGCTCTGTCAGAGTTGATGGGGTTGGTTTTAGAGATTTTTTTGGTTTGGGATGTTTGCTTTTGACTTGTTTGGGAGTTCCTTGACTGGGATATTGTTTACTTCATGATTGTTGGTCTGATGTTAATCTTGGAGTTAATCTATGCTCACCTGGGTGCTGATTGCTGGTGGGGAGCTATTTTGGTCTTTTTGTTCCTTTTTTTTGCATAGTGTGTAGACATTATGTATGTGTCAATTGATGGCTAATTTGCCAGGCTTCTAGAAATTTTCTAGCATTTTTGGACTTGGTTTGGTCTAAGATGGTCACAGTTTCCCAGTTGAAAGTATGATTAAGTCGGTTTATATATTGTAAAATTAAAGAATTTTCATCATGTCTTCTGGCTGCTAATTGGTGTTATGGATGTATTCTGCCAGTTTTCTGCCTGTTTGTCTTACATAGTGGCTTTTGCAGTTATTACACTATACGTTGTAGATAAGTCCTGTTTTTTCTTCTTTTGTTGCTTTTGTTGTTTATTTGTTTAAAAAGATGACAGACTGGCAATCAAAGTCCCACTGTAGTCACAAGTTAATTTCAAGTCAGAACAATCGGCATAGTCCAGCTCAAAATAACTAGTTTTGATCAAAACCAACTTTGAACAATCTCATGTAGCTGATGTCTGAAAGTTGAGTCAGACTGGACTTCTTGTTGGTTTGAGATGTTTCATTGCTTCATCCAAGTTGCTTCATCAGTCATTCAGAGAAAGTTAGTTAGGCAGAGAGTTAGACTGATAAAACTGCCTGGATGAGCAGAGAAATGTCTCAAACCAACAAGAAAAGAAGCCCAGATGTCATTACTCAACTTTTAGACAACTCTACTTGGATGATTGAAAATCTTCATCGGTATCCTGTTGCCGATATTTTCTGGTGACCAGAGTTAATGGAAAGAGTGAAGACAAGCTCAGCCTGTATATCAAAACCAACAGTTACAAATACGTTGCCATGAGGACTGCTGAAATTGCTTAATAGGAGCCAGAAAATAACAAGAAGGCTTGAGTAGAGTAGAGTAAGGTATACTGGCCCATGATATGAAAGCTAAAAAGTATAATGAAAACATAGAAAATAAAATAAAAGATAAAAGGAATAAGGGAGCTTAATTTCTGAGTGTGTTATCCATTAGCATATGTCTATGGAGATTCTCAGTCATCCAGATCATGCTTGTTCCAAAGGTGCTTTTTTTCAAAAGTTAACTGTTTTTCCTTGAAGACATTTCACTTCTCATCCAAGAAGCTTCTTCAGTTCTGACTGAATGGTGGAGAATGGAAGGATTTATATTTTATATATACTGCAAGGAATATAAATCCTTCCTTTCCATCATTCAGTCAGAACTGAAGAAGCTTCTTGGATGAGAAGCGAAACAACTTCAAGAAAAAACAAAATCCTATTGTCTTTTGAAAAAAAAAAGCACCTTTAGAGTACTTTGGTCCATCACCATCTTTATTTATTTTACTGATTGATTAGTAATTGATTATCTTAGCTCTGCCCTCTAAAATTATAAGGTATTTTGTTTCTAGAAAAAGAAGCACAAGGTTATTTTTTTTCCTTTTTGCTGAATTCTTGATATTTCTTGTTCTCTTTTAATTTTTAATCTGTAAATCAGGCAGCCTAAAATTTGAAATAATAAATACTGCATCATCAACAATGCCTTTTTCATGTTACATGCTCAGGCTGATACAGAAGCATTCAAATACTTTTGCTAACTGATGAATGCTTTTTAACAGGAAAACAAACTTTGCACAAAATTAAAGGTAACATCTTGGAAAGAAGAACAGAGATTGAGGAATACTACTTTTCAGAAGTATTCCTCTTCTGAAAATTGTCCTAGTCAGGAATGAATCTTTGACCTTCTGTAAACCCAGAGGAGTAATTCCACTGTTTATCAAGAGAACTGACAGTGGTTTGAATCAATAACGGTTTTGCATGACTTTATTTTCTTGTAATGAACATTCTTAGAGGGAGTAACCAGTGACAGATGTTCCTTTGACCAGCTGCTGAGATTTGCAGTGACAGATGTGCAGCCAGATAAAAAGCAGTTAGAGGAATGAAAGGCAGGCAATTGAAGCAATTTCCTAAAACTCTCTTCCTGATTAGCAAGATACAAATTCCTGTATATATTGAATTAACTCAAACAAATAGCCAGTAAAATATATAATGATTTATCATTCCCTAATCCAAACCTAATATGCTCAGGAAAAAGAGATGAAAAAGAATATTACTGTGCCTGTGATAATAAACCACCTTTGCATTTATGGATTAATCCATAGTTTGGAATGTAATTATTTTACTTATATGATTTATATGGCTGCCCATCTCACACAAATGTGATTCTCGCAGCAAATTGAGGCAGCTTACTTCAATCTGAATTTTGTAAGCGACTCTTGTTCAAAAATTTTGCATAGTGCTGGGTGAGGGCTTGAGATGGGCTAATTATCCCTGTGAGTGTTTCTATAAGGCACTTGCGGCAAACATCAGTGACCAGGTGGAGAGCTCTGGCTGACAATATTTTTTCCATTGAAGGAGAGATTACCCACTTGTGCCTTGGATAGGTGCTCCTCAGGACAAAACCATAGGAATTGAGATTTTTATACTGGATATTTATGCCCTCAATGAGGATAAAATAGCAATTTGAAAATAACTTTGTAGGCGATCCTTGATGTACAACCACGGTTGAGACTGGAGTTCCATTGCTTAGCAATGTGGTTGTTAAATGAATCACACCCAATTTTACAACTTTTTTTTTAGTCATGGTTGTTTAAGTAAATCACACAGTAAGCAAATCCAGTTTGCCTCATTGACTGTCTCTGGGAAGGTTCCCAAAGGTGATCATGTGACTCTCTGATGCTGCAGTCATTGGAAGTACATGCTGGTTGCCAAGCACCCAAATTTTGATCATGTGACTGTGGGGGGACACAATGATGGTGTCAGGTTTTGAGGTTGTCTCAAATAAATTGCATTTCAAACAAAGCCTTTGATGAAAAACTCCCATTTATTAAGCACAACATTCTAACTCCGACTCCATCGCAGCCAACACTGACTTCCAGACCCAAAACCCTCCCTTTCCGTTCCCCACTCCTCTGCACTCATTGGCCATCTTCCAAATCACTCTACCCCTAATCTACTGCTCCAGCTCAAAGGAATTTCCCCCCTCCCATCCCATCTCCTAGGGGATATTATCTCCAGGGAAAATAAGTAGGTGAAAAGTCAAACGTCCCTTTCCAGACACCTCTGCTTCTCCTTCTTATGTCAGCACTAGAGTAAATGCAGCTTGAAGTGCTGACAGATGGCTGTAAGTGCAAGGACCAGTTATCAATAACTTTTTCAGCAGCTTCATAATATTGAATGGTTATTAAACAAGTGGTTGTAAGTCAGGGACTACCTGTATAAGTTTCTAAAGAACTGTGGTAGTAAATTACTGCACCAGGCAGGGCGTTGGCTATCTGATCTTTGGATTTCTTCAAACCTTTACATTATATTATTCTATACTTGCATATTCTTTTGAACCAAAAGATTATTATTTTACTGATCGCTTTATCTCATTTAGCAGGCATAAAATGCACCTAGTTGAACAGCTCATAGTATAAAATTTCACATTGTCAAACTGTTTGCTTTTTGCAAAGCTGGAGGAGAGGTAGGCATAAAGTAAACAAAACATTTATAATCCTTTCTGGTGTTAGGGATATGTTTTGTCCCTCAAATGTCCAGATTGATGAATCCAAAGGGCATTTGCTCAGCTGTTATATAGTAAGCATGGTTTAAAACTCAAAATGTGGAGATTCAGAAGTATTATATCAGAATGCCAAGGAAACTGTACATCTTGGTGAAAAAAATGATGCAATATTTTTGTTTCAATAACGATGAAAAAAAAAAGCTGATTAACATTAGGGTTTTATTTTGGTTTTTTTTTTTTGGTTTTTTTACAAGCAAACGTTTATTATTTCAGAGTTCACAGTCCTAATACTATGGAACCTGTTTTGGTAAAAAGTTTTTCACCGCTGAGAAGAGAAATTAAATAACTATGGAGACCTTAGATTTAAAAGCTGCTGCTAAGGACAGGGAAAATTACTAAAGTAATGACATTGACAAAGCAGAAAAAAGCAGGACATAGAAACAAAATTCATTATATTTAGTCATTTGAACAGTAGTACTTATTAAAATATTAAGTTTAGGACATGGATGATATTGAAGCATTACTTTCTCTCTTGGTGCAATCCTATGTCTACTCATCTGGAAGGAAATTCTACTACCATTGTTGAACAAGTAGTATGGACTACAGCCTATGATGGAGAGGAAAGGGAGACAAGCAACCCAGATATGTCAGTCACTCTATTAGGGAATTTTAGCAGTTGTTCAACATCTGTGAATTGAGCCAGCCTGTGAAGTACTGATATGGCTCTTTCTTCTATAGTTCTTACAGCTACTACTTGCCACCCCATGTTAGAAAATCTTCAATCCTGCTGCTGCTTGAAAGCTGCTCATTCAACTTAGCTTTGAATTTGGAATTCTGTCTCCTTGAACTGAAAATAGCAGCCAACATTGAAAAGTCAACCCAAAGAAGTTAAAACAAGAAGAGGGCTAGAATCTAGTTTGGCTTTAGCAAACTTAGCAAGGCTGGACATGGATCCTACTAAAATAAAGTCAGCTTTGAGAATTCCCAGTTTGCAACTCAGATTGTCCCCTACTACTAAATTGCTTGATTGAAAAAAAAAACAATTAAGCTTTCTTCTGCTTGTTAATTTTTTTTAACCCTAGTTCTTTATTTTTCTCCCACTTTCTGCATGTGTTAGAACAAATGTCAACTGTTCAGATGTCCAAACAATTGGTTCTTTTGGATCCAGAATCAATGAACACACTATGAGATAAAGGGATTTTAAGCTTTATTATTAATTTAAGCAGATTTAAAAGCATAACTTAAAAAGCTTACATACCAAGCAAGATGATATCTAAATTGCTTATAATGATTGTTTTTGGAGGTGTGAAGAGTAGTGTGTTGAACAACATAGATGCCAGAAAGAAATGGAAAAGAAAGAGGACCTTTGTACAGTCAGAAGGTTAGTGATGGTAACTTCAATTCAGAGGAGGTTGGAATGGAATTCCCCTAATCTACTTGTACCCTAACTTCAATCCTCTGCAGATATATTCACTTTTTTGGCATTGTAAATCTATACGATTAATATGATACATGGGAGATGAGAAGGTGATTATTTTTGTCTCTTTGCTGGCGTCTACCTTTTGCAGTTCAGAATAGCAATTTTTATTTTGCAGTTTTACTGGCTTCCTGTTAGGAAGCTAATTTGGTTTTAGAATATACTTGCCTTGATCATTTGCTTCCATTTTTGTTCCTCAAACACAAATGGTTCAATTTTTTTCCCATTCCCCACTCCATGTGCTAAAAATAGTATATGATTCATGTTGATAGTATAACAAGCCACTCAATAAATTATTCTATACAGCCACACTATTACCAGATGTATTGTATATAGACTACCAATTTGAACTGCCCACATGTTTTACAAGGCTCTCCCATGGTTTGGATATACAAACAGAATACAGAAGTATGTAGATTGTAAGGGTACTCCTATCTGTCAATTTAAATTTCTTTCTTTTTTTCCATTCTTAATTTTATTCGGTCCTATTTCTGTATCAGTTACTTGCTCCAAGGCGCTTTCATATCAGTTTCTCTCCATTTCTGTCTGTCATTTTGATTTGTCTTAGCTTCTCATTGTTTGAGTCAAAATGTACGGTATTTCATCCAATTTTGGCATCAGCTGGAAAATGTAACACATTTTAGGCCATTTCTCCTTAAGTATGAATTTCTGCAAATGACTTTTCTTCCTTCGGTGAGTTTTTGTATATTTATTTTTGCTATTATATTCGTTTTTAAAGTGTAGCATTCAAATTTCAAATCTTTATTGTCAGTGCATAACATATGTACAATGAGATTGGTTGAGCTCCCTCAGTGTACCCCCCCAACACAATACAACTCACAGTGAAGACAAAAAATCCCTAACTCAATAAATCATATTAACAAAACACCCAGTCCTATTGCACCAATGGGAACATGTTACACATTGCACCGGCCCTGCAGTCCATCATACTATGTAGTTATGATGTTATTTCTCACTCAGGAGTCTGACAGCCCACGGATAAAAACTGTTCTTCAGCCTCTTTGTGCAGCTGACTATATTTCTGTATCTCCTTCCCGATGGTAGGAGGGTAAAGAAGTGATGACCAGGGTGAAAGTCGTCCCTGAGAATTTTCCTCACTCTTCTAAGGCAGCGAGCCCTAGCGATCTCATCTAATGGTATCAGGAGACAGCCCACAATGTTTTGTGCTCACCACCCTCTGTAATGTTTTTCTATCCGTGGCTGTCAGACTGGCATGCCATACTGTGATGCAATAAGTGAGGACACTTTCTATTGTTCTCTTCACTGAGATGGACTCCCAGGAATTTAAAGGAGGAAACTCTCTCTACACAGCCCCCCTCGATGTAAAGTGGGGTAGATTCCTCTCTCTTCCTCCAGAAGTCCAACACCATCTCTTTGGTCTTGCTGATGTTCAGGTGCAGGTTGTTTTTTAAGCACCATGTGGATAGTTTTTGAACCTGTACGCTTTTTCGTCTCCACCTGTAATAAGACCCAGTATGGTGGTGTCATCTGTGGATGAGTCAGACAATACACAATCGTGTGTACAGTGAATACATGTAGGGACTGAGCACACAGCTAAATTCTTTTTTTGTTGATTCTTAAACTGGAAAATTGCATTGGGAAATTCAGAAAATATACCTATCAAAATATCACATCATTTTTGGTTGTCCATCAAATGTGTAAAAAGCGTGAATTGTATAAGCTTATGTTCAATTGTAACTGAATGAAACCCCGTTCCCTCCCCGCCCCCATTCACAGTAGTGTGTTCATCTGAAATCAATTTTATTTGTGATTTTTTTCCCATTCATGATGCATTTTTTTTCCTACTGTTACTTTTTTTTTTTTTTTACTTTAATTTATATGCCGCCCTTCTCCAGAGACTCAGGGCGGCTTACAATGCGTTAAGCAATAGCCTTCGTACTTTTGTATATTTATACAAAGTCAGCTTATTGCCCCCACAATCTGGGTCCTCATTTTACCTACCTTTGAGAGGATGGAAGGCTGAGTCAACCTTGAGCTTGGGCTCATAACTCAAACTGTGCTTTGGTTTATGAACCATGAAACATATATATCCTATTTTCGCAAGGGAATAGTGTTTTTTTTTATATTTATGTTTTCTATATATAGTATTAAATTATGAGATTTATTTTAATAGCCAATTTCATGTACAAATAGTCCTCAACTTATGATCACAACTGAGCAAAAAAATTTCTGTTGCTAAGCAAATCAGTTGTTAAATGAATTCTGCCCCATTTTATGATGTTTCTTGACACTGTTGTTAAGTGAATCACTGCAGTTGTTAAGTTAGTAATACGGTTATTGAGTGAATCTGGCTTCCCCTTTGACTTTGCTTGTCAGAAGTTGCAAAAGTCACATGATCCAGGAATACTTCAACCCTCATAAATATATGCCAGTTGTCAAGCATCCACATTTTGATCACATGACCATAAGAATGCTGCAATGGGTTGTAAATGTGAAAAACAGACACAAGTAACTTTTTCAGTTTGAAAAAAACTTTAAACGATCACTAAATGAATTGTGATAAGTCAAGGACTACCTACATTACTTAGTCAAATGGGATGACCTGATTCCTGTAATTGCATTTTTAAAAACCCTGTGACAAACCTAAAGTTTCTTCTGATCAATTTCCAGCATTGTTGACCTTTTTGATTGGATTTGAATACCCTGTTTCTCATGCTTCTAGTTGCTTTTGTAAATGAAAAACTTACTGTGTCACAGTATAAAGAATTCATTTGCACTATAACATATTAAAGATGTGCACAATTCCAAAAGGATTTAGAAGAAATGCTTTGGACCTCATGCAAGTGTAGAACTTCTCCACTATTCATTAAAGCAGCTTGACATCTTTCAGGTTTCCATGGAAGCTTTGAAAAAGAGGGAGTGGGTTGCATTAACTTTAATGAGAAGATTCCTTCAAGCAGTGGCATTTCTTTTCAGGGAGGCCTAAAAAAGTTGGACTGGATTAACAAATAGCTGAGAGATATTACACTTTTGCTTCTGCAAGTCTTTCAAGATGATCCTGGCCTGAAGCAACCCAGAAGAACTAGGTCTCATTTATTGTAAGGTTGCATTAACAGAATTTTACAAGCGTGAAAATATATTTCTCCATGCAACCTTTCAGCCCAAGAAAATGGGTCCTTTTTGAGATGTTTGCCATGCCCACATTCCTTCTGCAGTTCTTCCCCATGTCTCCTATGGTCTTTCTCGATTACCATTACCATTTGTGTTCACATAAGGGCCAAAGCTGTCCATCCTTCAAGGGTGATGAGATCAAGAAACAGACCCAACATGTTTGATTGGACTTACACAGGCTACTTGTACAGGCTACAGTAATAGAATCTTGAAAGTCTGAATTGTTTCCCTTCCTTACATACTGTAATTAAAAAAGTCTCTTTTTGTGGATTTCTCTGATTCCCGGGCTTAGCCCATGTTCTTCAAACTGTCTTCTTTTCTAGCCTCTCCGAGGTCATCTCTGCGACTCTTTACAAAAGCATTTCCTCCAAAAGATTTTTGAAACATGCATTGTTCCAATACTTAAATAAACCAATGAACCGAGATGTTATCAAGAGGGATCGTATATATTATATCAATGATCAATATATATCAATATATCATAATATCACCCTTATTAATTTACATTGCATTTCTACTTGTTGCAGAAAACCACATAGTCTCTGATATTACTGAAATTACTGCAGTAGAAGCTTCAGATATTCCAACCATAGAATCAGAGGTCCTTCATTTCCAACCAAACTTTACATCTTCTGATTAGCCTCAGAATTTCAGATCGTCTATGAACTATTTAGGGATAAAGTCAGTGGTGGGATTCAGCCAGTTCGCACCACTTCGGGAGAACCGGTTGTTAACTTTCTGAGCACTTTGGCAAACTGGTTGTTGAAAGAAATCATTAGAGCAGAGAACCAGTTGTTAAATTACTTGAATCCCACCACTGGATAAAATGTCCATGTATCTGTATAAGGATTTCCTTCCTATGAGTTTCTTGTGTAATAGACAATTTAAGCAGCTTTCTCCCTGAAAACAAAGAACAGGTATAAGCACTTAAACTGACTTAAATTGTGGATGAAGTAGGTTTTTCTGAGGATGCAAGCTTCAATTGCCACAGTTCAATGCCCACATCTTTCACAATGCATGTAAAGCTAAATAAGTATTTACCCAGCAGCCTTATATTACTCAGTAGGTCATGTTATAACTTTAGTGCAACATAAATACCTTAAATAATTATAGACATTCATTTCAAGACACATGATTAATGGAACCATTTGCAAGGAAGCTAAGGATTAAACAACTTTCTCTGATTTTCATTGCATTGGGCAGCTTCCCGAAGGCAATGAAACTGCCTTCACAAATTTGGTTTGATTATGAAGTTATATCATCAATGATGAATATCCAATAATATATCAATAATACCCCTTTTCTCCATAATTAAGTTATCAATACTGCCCAGAGAACAATGATGTAATTATTAACATTCCTATTCTGGCAGAGAACCAATTGCCAGCGGTCTAGGAAAGTTCATTCTATTTTGTGGGAGATTGAAGAGGCTGATGGGAAGGGAATATGTTATTTGATATGTTTTGACATGCCTCAAAATGTAGCGAAGTATGTTTCTGATAGGAGTGATTATTTTTAATGGGAAAAAACCATATTTGTGACATGAGTTTCGTAACAAATGTCAGGTTTAGTGAAGTGGAGTATAATTAACGTCAATGTCTTGGCATGGCAGCCATTAAGTAATTCTTTAAAAAGAAGAAATACTTCCTTTCCCTAAAAATACGATCAAACTTGCTAAAGCATCTAAGAAAGGGGGAACAGTGACAATGGTCCTTGATGCTTCATTTCTTCTCTGGTTCCATCCATCCTTGCATTGAACATACATAGCAAAATCTTTACTAGGATAGTAAGAGTCACTCTGTCAGATCCCAGACAAGTTTTTCTGAAGATACCTTGTGTATGTATGTATATGTGTACAGGTGATCCCTAGTTTATGACCACTCATTGAGTGATTGTTCAAACTTGAAACAGCACTGAATGAGAGGGTCTTAAGACCAGTCCTCACAGTTTCAGCTGTCACAGTATCAGTGCAGTCTATGATTATAATCTGGGCACTTGGTTTGCAATTACGACATTGTAGTAAGATTTGGTCATGTGATTGTGATTTCCAATGTTCCCTGCTGACTTCTCACAAGCAAAGTCAGTGGGGAAGCCAATAGGAAGTCACATGAGGTTGTGATTGTGGTCACATGAGGTCCTTGACAGACAGCCTGCACATTCCTCATTTAATCATCCTTAAGGATCTGAGGGAGGCAGTGCAAGAGTGGAAGGGCATGGAGAGTGCTGATCCATAGAGTGGCTGGGGGTTAGACACTATTGAATGGCTGACGATGACATGCAGCTGTCCCTCAAGGACTTCAACTTCCCACAATCAGGACTACCATTGCTAAGTGATGTACTCATGTGATTCTGTGCTTTATGACCACATTGCTTAGTAACAGCAATTTGGATCTCAATGGCCATCATAACCTGAGGACCACTTATATTTGCGTAGCTCTTGCTTTGCAGAGATGAATACAGCTTCAACATTAGAAGCCAATGTGTCAGCTTGCAGGAACAACCAGCTTGTATTTATAAGTGAACAGATACTAGTCAAGCTCTGAAAGTTTCTAGAAGCTTGGAGTTTGATGAAAAGGTCTCCCAGAATATCCAAGAACTCAGAAAGGTAGGGAGGAAGAATCTCTCACTTACTCATACACAGAGGTGCACATTAATTTTCCATTGTTTTAGCTAATCTTCTTGTGACTTATTTTAAAGTGGCTTTTCAGCTATTCCAGAATGTTCCCTGCTATGGATTCATTCAGTTCTACAGGGAACAGCCTAAAAGGGAAGTTGTATCATCTGGACACTTTGTTTGTTTGTTTGTTTGTTTGTTTGTTATGCCACCCATATCTCTCTCTCTCTCTCTCTCTCTCTCTCTCTCTCTCTCTCTCTCTCCCCCTCTCCCTCTCCCTCTCCCCCTCCCTCCATCTATTTAATTTTTATGTTTTAATTCTTATATCTCCCTATGCAAACTCAGCAGCTAGGGCTGAGACAGAAAGAGGTCACAAGGCCCTTGATAGGCAGGAGAAGTAAGACAATTTTACTCCTTGAGGAGGGTCAAGTTTAAGACTGTAGTAAGACCATGAAGAGTCCCAGCATCATATTTGCAAGCTGTTACCATAGCCTTTGGGGCTGAAAACTGAGATGAATAAATATATTTTACAACAACTTGTGTGAATAGATTGCCAAAATGAGACTTCTGCATGCGCAGAAGCATTTTGATGACGTCGGGGTCAGTGGGCGGAGGCTCCCGCCGGTTTTACTACCGGTTCTATAGAACCAATGCAAACCGGGGGCAACCCACCACTGGTCTGAAGGAAATTCCTGGCTGGCTTGCTTTATACAGGTAGTCCTCAATTTATGACCATAATTGAGCTCAAAATTTCTTTTGCTAAGTGAGACAGTTATTAAGTGAGTTTTCCCACGCCTTTCTGGCCATAGTGATTAAGTAAATCACTGCAGTTGTTAAGTTAGTAACACAGTTATTAAGTGAATCTGGTTTCCCCGTTGAGTTTGCTTGTCAGAAGGTTGCAAAAGGTGATCACTTGATCCCTGGACACTGCGATGGTCCTAAATATGAACCAGTTTCCAAGTGTCTGAATTTCTATCATGTGACTATGGGGATGCTGCATAAATGTGAAAAACAGCCATAAGTCACTTTCTTCAATGCTGTTGTAACTTCAGATGGTCACTAAATGAATAGTTATAAGCCGAGGGCTACCTGTATGTATGTGCATACACACCTATGAACTTTCACAGCCCTATTGTTTTCAGTCCCGGTTTCTGATGTGGCTCCTTAGGTGTGGATTTACTGTCTTCTGTTAGTATTTTCTAAAGTAACTAAATCTTTTCAGCCTGCTGCTCTGGCTGCCACCCTTTGCTGCATCCAGCAGGTAGTCTCATCTAGCGTGTGCCAAAACAACCCTGCTGCGAAACACTTCAGCCATTATTGTGGAATTCCTCTCCCCTCCTCTTCTTCTACCATCTCTAGTGCTCTGCTCAGGCTTCTCCCAAAATGAGACTTCTGCTTTGTTTGCCTTGTTTCCCTCCCACATTGATTGGAGGGTGCCGTTCATTCACAGTTTCAGAGCAAAGTTTTACACAGAGTTAGTGGTTGCTTACTTCCCAGTGTCATTGCTAAGGCCTGAAACAAGGGAAATAATAATTGAAGGTCCCATTGATAACGAGTAGTATTTCCTTTCCTCAGACGGGGAATCCCATGACAATTTCCAGTGCTCTTAATAGAGTTCCACAAGTGGAATCAAAGCCTCATCTGCTTACATTTTCTCCTCATAAATAAACCATATTTGTTTTCCTAGGCCGGCACCCTCTATTTCATCTTATTGATCCAATGTAGAAAACATTAAATTACAGGAAAGGCATTCAAAACCTTCAGTGCAGACAGTGGCTAAAGATCATATACATCTCCCACTCCTTATTACCATTACCATCTTCAGCCCCTTGACCTTCCCCACCACCTCTTAAAGAGGCTACTAGTAACCTATTGCAAGGCAGTTGACTGGTTTCTGACTAAAAAGAGGAAAAGACTTACCATTTTAGAAGATATCATTTCTTTGTATTTCCAGTCTGTGGGATAGATGACTGCATGGAGTGATTTGTTCCCCTCTTAGCTGGAGCTTTTCCAACAAACACTGGATAGTCACCTCTTCCTGATGGTGTAGTGGGTCTTGCAGTCTTTAGGAAGTTAGACTTGATGATCTCTTAGGCCCTCTTCAACTCTTGCCTTCAGAAGTTGGGCATCACTGGAGGTTTTAAAGAAGAGATTGGACAACCATTTTCCTGAAATGGTATAGGGTCTCCTGCTTAAGGAGAGGGTTGGACTAGAAGACTGGTTTCTGATAAATTTTCTGACAGAACAATCAACCCATGGAACAGCTTGCCTTCGGAAGTTGTGGGAGCCTCATCACTGGAGGCTTTCAAGAAGAGATTGGACTGCCATTTGTCAGAAATGGTGTAGAATCTCCTGCTTGGGCGGGACGTTGGAATAGATGACCTACAAGGTCCTTTCTAATTTTGTTAATTTGTAATCAAACCTCTATGTCCAGTAGTGGGTTCCACTTACCTTCGCTACTGGTTCAGAATTGGAAATGTGCATGCTTGTTTTCCTCGCACGTGGCACATTTGTGCATGCGCAGAACATCCGTGATTATGTCCGGGCAGGTGGGCAGAGCCTCCCGCCAGTACTGGTTTGCTCAAACTGGGGCGAACCAATAGAAATCCACCACTGTCTATGTCCCTTCCAACTCTGTTATTCTGTTATTCTGTGTTCTTGGGAAACAAATGTCTATTAGGTACTAAATAACACAAATGTATAGTTAATGTTATGCAGCTTCCAAGTTGATCTGATTTTATGTTGATTTATATATTCTGATTTTCTTGTTTGCCATTGATTCCTTCCATCGTGTGAATTGGGACTTTATAATCTTGCCTACAGCCCTGGAATCCCCAGATGCTTCCTCCCCTTTCTAAATACTTAACCATCTTTCTAGATCAGTCAAGATTGGCTAAATACTGCCAATTCCAGCACACGTGTTGAGCTATCAGAGTGATAGCTCTGCTGAGGTATGGGGTGCTTGAAAAATGTGACTCTATACTACAGTGATGAAATCCAATTTTTTTTTACTATTGTTCTGTGGGTGTGGCGTGGTGGGAGTGGTGTGGCTTGGTGGGCGTGGCTTGGTGGGCATGGCAGGGGAAGGATACTGCAAAATTTCCATTCCCATCCCACTCTGGGGCTAGCCAGACATGGTATTTGCCGGTTCTCCAAACTACTCAAAATTTCCACTACTGGTTCTCCAGAACCTGTCAGAACCTGCTAGATTTCACCCCTGCTCTACTAGTTACTCATTGCAACTAGTTTGATCCAGATTTCCAGAAGCATTTGCAAATTAGAACTCAGCAATTCCACATTTCAGGTTTTGCAGCTCAGATCTCAGTTCAGTCTATATTTTACCAAATACATTTCAAAGCAAGTTTCAAAAGAAAATATTTAGGTTAAAGATATGCAAAAGATATGCAAAAGGGAGTAGTTTTTCAATAACATTGTCCTACTTATTTCTTACACACCATACTACTTTTCCTCCATGAATGGCATAGTCAAAAAAGAGCTATCTTCCCTAGAGCTCAACCACCTTATTCTCACAACAATCCTATTGGTTCGATCACACAAAGAGATAATAATTAACTTCCAATGAAGCAATGAACTTTATGGCTAAGCAGACATTTTAATCTGTATCTCCTTCTTTTAGAAGAACTTTTCAGATACTTTACCACTATGTCAGAAAGCTGAATTGGAAACATCTTGATCTCAGATTTGAGTTTCAATAGGAACATCTGCAGAGAGGATTGATTTGGGGACTATGTAGACCTTGTATTAACCATTTATATTCCCAAAAGTTGTTAACGCATCTATTGAAATAAACAGATTTGGGGCAATGACATTTTACAACAAGAGCCAATCTAGAATGGGATCGTAGTTGATAGATTTCTTAACCTCATAATAAAACTCCCAGTATGGACCCATTTTACTTATTTTTCAATTTAGAAAAACAAGCCTGGTGGTAAATTCAAAATAAGATATTCTTGACCACTGATTCTTGATTCTACTAAAATGAATGGTGTGCAAATATATATTCATTTATATGTGTAAGTGTATATGTGTGTATATATGTGTATGTATATACTATTGCAGAGTGTTTCCAGGGTAATGTCAGAGAGAAAGAAGGAAGGAAGGAAGGAAGGAAGGAAGGAAGGAAGGAAGGAAGGAAGGAAGGAAGGAAGGAAGGAAGAAAGGAAGGAAGGAAGGCTCTATCCAACAATAACAGTAATATAACTGTAGGTCCATTTTTGTTCACTCTTTCCAGAAATTGAAAAGTTCCAGAGTTCTGATGAGAAAAAGGAGGATGAAGAGAAAAAATATCTTGATGTCATCAGCAATAAAAATATAAAACTGTCAGAAAGAGTATTGATTCCCGTCAAACAATATCCAAAGGTATCGTAATAACTACATAATATATAATATATTGTATTTTCTTGATAAATGGATATAGTTATTGTTATAATTTGATGTCATGCTCCAATTGCTTCATCCGGAATTGAAATGTTTTTGCGCCTCTTGGCTGTTTTGAGTGAAATGGGGGATCTCTTTTTTTCAAACTGGGTTTTGGAGAAAACATGCTGAAAGGAGATGGACACAGGGAAGTGGGGTGTTTATTTTACATAAAGACAGTCTCAGATTTCATATTTGGAACGACACATTTAAAGGATCAGGCAACAGGTGATGATCAAAGCTTCTACCTCAGATTTATTTTCTTATTTATTAAACAAATTTATATAGCTATCCAATTCATACATAGGTGATTCAGGCGGCTTACAAAATTTATAGAACCTGAAGTTCAAGGGTAGATAAATAGATGACCAAACTAATTTCCTAAAAGCCAGCTTCCGACTTGATTCAAATCCACTTAGTGCCGGTTTCATTTGCATCACTTTGTAAGAATTGTGGATGTTCTTTCATGCAGAGTTCTTTTAATTTCCAATAAACTGGGGGATTCAGTCCCATTTGTCATGAATGCAGAATATGTTAGGTGAAAGATGTCTGCTAAATCATGTAATCCCTTGATCATCAGTATGCAACTTTGCCATTTAAATATGGAGTATTATGATGTGGGTTTTGTAGCTTTAGGTGTTTAGGAGTTTTTAAACCTTTCAGGGACCTAAGATTTCCAATCCTCTGACTGCGGCTGCCAAAAATTACAATAATGGGAATGTTAGTTGACAGAGTTTTGATTGACCTGAACATTTCATATATTTCTGAATTCTAGCTGAAGCAACATTAAATCAGTGGAAAGAGATTTAGAGCAAAATGGAACCAGCATCTTTTTAATCATCAAGAATAAATTCACCTTTTCCTTATAGAAATGGCTAGTTTATATTATTATTAAAAAAACAAAAAGTTGGGATTTGATGTTAATGCCCTATTGTACTGCAACAGAGAGAGTCGAAGTCAATGCTTCTTTTTCTTTTTCCTAATCCTTCCTCGCTTTCCTTCCCCCCTTCTTCCCCATTGTTTTCCTATTTTCTTTCGTATTTTGTATCTTATTTTATCTCATAACTCAATAAAAATGTTAAGTAGGAAAAAAAAAAGAGGAATAAATTCACCTTTGATTGGCATTAAGTATACTGACCATTTTTTTTCCTCGGGAGTGTGACAAAATAGTTGTTGTTTTGTAACTAGCAACAGTGGAAAGAATGATTGGGTCAGACTTAGTCCAAGAATGACAAGGAACAATCCAGCCAAAGTTCAGTTCTATGTCATTGGCTTATACCAGTGGTGAAATGCTCCGAAGTCTGCTACCGCATGCATGGTGTGCACCAAATGTGCGCTTTGTGCACGCATGCACATTACATGCCAAACGTGCACTTTGCGCATCTGCGCAGTGCAGGTGCTACCGCGCAGCGCTGAAAAAGGAGGCTTAAGAAGCCTTTTCAAAGGTAAGTAGAACAGCGAGGGGGGGAACAGCTGTGCCACGCAATTTAGATTCGTGCGGCACAGCTGATCATTGGAAATACTGGTTTGTCCGAACCGGTAGCTTTTATTACTACCGATTCGGGCGAACCAGTCCAAACCGGTAGCATTTCACCTCTGGCTTATACCATCTAGACAAATTATATTACCCTACCTAATGCATATACCAGAGAGCCAGTTTGGTCTAGTAGTTAAGGCACAAGGCTAAAAAAGCCAGAGACTGTGAGTTCCAATCCTGCCTTAGCCAGAAAAGCCAATCGGATGACCTTGGTCACTCTCTCTCGGCCCAATCCAACCTCACAGATTTATTAGGAAAAATAGGAGGAAGGTTGGATATGTTCTCCCTCTTGAGTTATTTGAACCAATATTAAAGGCAGGATATAAGCAAATAAAAGAAATACCCTGGGAGATTCTAGGGAATGGCTTTTCTAAACACCTTCCTCTTTCCATGATTCAAGTCTGAACTGTATTGTCTCTTGTCTCACCCATCCACCCACCTAGGAGTGTGTTCCAGAGGTGGGTTTCAGCAGGTTCTGACCAGTTCTGCAGAACTGGTAGCAGAAATTTTGAGTAGTTTGAAGAACCAGTAGTAAAAATTCTAACTGGCCCCGCACCCATCTATTCTCTGCCTCCCAAGTCCCAAGCTTAAAGGAAAGAAATGGGGATTTTGCAATAACCTTCCCCTGGAGTGGGGAGGGAATGGAGATTTTACAGTATCCTTCCCCTGCCACATCCACCAAGCCACGCCCACCAAGCCATGCCACGCCCACCAAGCCACACCCAAAGAACCGGTAGTAAAAAAATTTGAAACCCACCACCGGTGTGTTCCCCCTCTTTCCTGGGACCTGCTAGTTACTGTAGTCCATCACATCACATCTCCCTTGATAGACACATTCCATCACAGTCTGTTTATCTTAAAAACCAGATTCATTCCAAATGAGGAATTGAAGTCTCCATTGTTGTGAAGAAATTTCAAATGTACTATATAATTGAAAAAAATATATTTAATAGCTATTTCCTGCTTCCAAGAATTCACCTTATGAAATCAATTGTTTTCTTCCTATTTACACTGAAGTTAAAAAATATTCACTACAAAGTAATTCACCACAACTTAAAGGACAATGTCCTTCCCCAAGCCAGTTTGATCTAGTGGTTAAGGCACAAAGCTCGAAAATGGAAGACTGTGACTTCTAGTCCCACCTTAGCCATGAAAGCCAGCTGGGTGACTTTGGGCCACTCCCTCCCTCTCTCAACCCACCCCACCTAACAGGGCTGTTGTGAGGAAAACAGGAGGAAGGAGTGTTAAATATGCCTTGAGTTATTTGCAAAAATAATAAAGGTGGGATACAAATAAATAAAAATTCCGTTATACAGATTTGCATAGTAAAGAACAAGGAGGGAGAGGTTTTTATTTTTTTAGATAAAGAAAAATTGCTCTCCTCGTGTGATCTTATATTTTTTTTACACAAATATTTGTTCTACAGCAGTAATCAAACCCCCAAAATAGCAAACACACCATTTATTTCTAGTGTAATTTATCCTGCTGATTATTGACAGATGGTATATAGCCTATTATTAGCCTAGATTACACTCTCCATTTTTCTTTTTCTTTTTTTTTATCAACTCTAGCAATAAATTTCAATGAGTAAAAAATGTGAAAGAGAAAGAAAGGTGCATTGATTCCAATCTGTCATTTGTTTCCTGAATTCTGAATGTACTGTTGTGAAAGAATAATAATCAAAAATGCATGGTTAGAGTACTGCTTGTTAATGCCTTGTTAGGCTTTTTCATTAGTCCTCCACTGACTATATGAAGAGTAGAGCTCTGAAGAATCACATTGCTCTGATATCTGTTGGTTTAGCCATTGCAGCAAAACTAGGAATTATTAACCTTTTGGGGCTATGGGCCCCTTTGAGTATCTGGTGAAAGGCATGGACTCCTTCACATCCAAAATGTATTTAAATGGGTAAAATAAGATACATAGATATAGATTGCATTGGAAAGGAATCAATTATACTCAGATACAAATATCAAAATATTAAAAGACATCAATATAACATAGACATGTATTCATTTCCCTATTAGCCCATTAACTCAATAACAAGGCAGGCTAATTTTCAATTAGAGATTATGAAAATAAAATTGTATATTTTTTTTTCTGCATCCAAATTTACAGACTCCCTGGAATCTATCTGCGGTCCCCTGAGGGATCCATGGACCTCAAGTTAAGAACCCTTAGCTTAGACTAAGAAAATATCTAAAAATGAAGAATCAAAACATTACGATCTGAGCAAGGGAAAATAGCTGAGATAAAGAGACAGAAGGAAAGCTTGATGTCCACCCTTTGAGGTAGGCCAAGTCAAGAAACAAACCCTGGACAAACAAATACTGGAACTCTACAGAATTGATAAAGCCAGTTTGGTGTAGTGGTGAAGCTACAAACTGGAAGACTGTGAGTTTTTGTTTTGACCTGGGCACAAAGCCAGCTGGGTGTCCTTGAGCTAGTCTCTTTTCTCAGCTCTTGGAAGGAACCAAGGGCAATCCGCTTCTGAGAAACCTTGTCAAGAAAACTTGCTAAGAAAGAAAGAAAAAAACTAACTTGAAGGCAAGGTAGACAGACAGACCGAGTAGAGTAGAGTAACAGAATCTTGAAAGTCTGATGGCATTGTCCCTTCCTTCCCTTTACACGTTTCCACAAATCAGTCAAGATCAGTGTTTTCATCAGAAGAAGGCTACAAAGGAAGAACTGAGAATAGGGCTGAATAAATATAATTGATTCCTTCATACTTGAGTCTGGCTTTTAGGCAAGCAAGCAAGGTTAAGGTGCAGTAGAGCAACCTGCACAGCAAATTCCTCCTAAGGAGATTTATAGAAGAAGACAGACAGGGGAGAGAAATTGGCCCAATAGAGACAATAAGTGGCTCAGAAATAGTCTATGGGACAGCCTGATATTTGATATGGAAAAATGGGTTAAAGATTTGTCTGTTGGTATACCTGGCAGTAGGGGATGCAATGGCTCAGTGGCTAAGACGCTGAGCTTGTCGATCGAAAGGTCGGCAGTTCAGCGGTTTGAATCCCTAGTGCTGCTTAATGGGGTGAGTTCCCGTTACTTGTCCCAGCTTCTGCCAACCTAGAAGTTCAAAAGCACGTAAAAAACACAAGTAGAAAAATAGGGACCACCTTTAGTAGGAAGGTAACAGCGTTCCTTGTGCCTTTGGCATTTAGTCATGCCAGCCACGTGACCACAGAGATGTCTTAGGGCAGCGCTGGCTCTTCAGCTTTGAAACGGAGATGAGCACCGCCCTCTAGAGTCAGGAACGACTAACACATATGTGCGAGGGGAACCTTTACCTTTTTATACCTGATAGTGCCTTTTCCTTTGGATTGCCTATGTGAATTTGAAAGTGGGTCCTTGCTGGAGAGCTATAACTTGGAGAGCTATAACCTTTCTCTGTTCCTCAATTTTAGTTCAATGCACAGTTACAATAACCTGTCAGCCACCATGCACAAATAGTATAAACAGTGTAGTCCGGGGCTTGTTATCTGTTTCCTATGAGCAATTGACCCAGGGTCATTGATCTGCTGCAAGAATACTTGTTGTTTACAAGTAGAAGGATGCTATTACAAAGGCATGTAAGTTTAGCGAAGAAAAGCAGTACATAATGATCATGTGTCCCTACAGAAATACAACACAGGGAAAATTTTAACTGCTAGTACAGGTAGTCCTCAACTTACAACTCAACATTTCTGTTGCTAAGCGAGACATTTGTTAAGGGAATTTTGCCCCATTTTACAACCTTTCTTGCCATAGTTGTTAAAGCAAATCATTGCAGTTGTTAAGGTAGTAACACAGTTGTTAAGTGAATCTGGATTCCCCATTGACTTTGTTTGATCACATGACCCCTGAGTGATTCTGCAACCTTCATAAATATGAGCCAGTTGCTAAACATCTGAATTTTGATCACATGACCTTAGGAATGCTGCAACGGTTGTAAGTGTGAGAAACAGTCGTAAGTCATTTTTTTCAGTGCTTTTTTTCAGTAACTTTGAATTGTCATTAAATGAACTGTTATAAATTGAGGACTATGTATACATACTGTACATCCCACAATGCTTCTTTGATACAAACTGCACTTTACCAAATATCCCTAAAATTTTATAACATCTTCTTTCCTTCCCAAGATCAATTCATATTCTGATAACTGCCACTACTATCCTCTGATTCTCCAAGGTCATCTCTGTAGTTCTTGGTCCCAGATGGCAATTACCTATATCAATCTCAGCTAAGAATCGGCAGAGTAAGAAATTACCTAAAATTGGGGTGGTATAAAATTAATCTTTTCTCTCTCTAGATAGGTATACTTTTTGTACATTTGGGTGGATACCAAAATAGTTTGGGCATGACAAGTGGATCGGGGATGTTTTATTGCTGATGGAGGAAATGGGATATTTGCCATTACTGATGCTGGCTCCAGATTTTGGGGGCTCCAAAGAGGATAATTGTGCTGGTCCAGTGAGAAATATCCCACTCTTAGAGATATCTTATTAAGATCTTCTATGTGTGGCTTTTTGTTTTTGAGTAGTGCTTGATAAAGAGAGGCTAAATGAAAAAAATATATATATTTTTCCACTAAATGAATTAATCTGCCTCAATACTGTATGCTGTGTTTCAATTAACTATTATTTACATAAATGGGCTTTTAAATTAACTAGACATGCAAAATGCAAATTAGCTAATACTTTTGTTCATTTGAGCTGCAGAACAAAATTAGCTGTAATTATATATTGGCTGGGAGAAAAAGAAATGGATCCTATATTGGGCAAACTGCAGTTCAATTAATCAGCTAAATGTAACGCTTCGTTTAATTTGAAAAATATAATCACAACCCTAAAAATATACATGGATCTTTTTATACAATTTATTATTCTGAAACTTATATAAATATTAACCTCATTTATCTGAATTTATCATTAATTTGATATGTGACAAATATTCTAAAGACACTCAACTGAATTGGAAGAATAATTCTGAAATACTACAATGAATTTTGAGTGCTAACCGGTATATTTTGGAGTACAATCAAATAAAGACACTGAGTCAGACACTCTGAATAGATAGGGCAGAGTCCTGGTCACACAGAAGAAGCAACAGATTATCATCATATTCACTGCCTGGCTGTTTCTTTAAAATGGAAAAGATGAATGATGTCCAGGAATTCCTTGTAAAGAGAGCAGGATAGGAATGTGTGGCACAGGGACTCCACAAGCTGTCTCCACACAGGCCTAAAAGCTGAAGAAGAGGGAAATTTTTATAACACCCTGTTGTGGCCCGCCAGCGGCCTGCGCAGTTCGTGGCTGATCCCGACAAGGAGGAAGCTGGTGTGGTGTCGCGCCAGCAGCCTGCACAGCCAGCACTCGCGTCCGACAGCAAGGAGGCTGAAGAGGATGTGGTGCCAGAGGCAGAGACTCAGCCAGGGCCTTCAGAACCTCCAGAGGCTCCTTCCAGTGGAGAGAGCGAAGTGGAGGAGCCTCTTCTCAATGCTCAAGCACGCAGGGCTGCCAAAAGGCAGGAGTGGCTACTCAGGAGGAGGAGGTCTCCTCGAGACTAAGGCTTGAGGATAATTGGCCACTCCCTTAGTCTATTTAAGTCACACACCTTTAGTAAGTTTCTTGCTGGAAACAACTTGTAATTATCATCACAGCATTTTTGGAAAAGTCTTATCATATCTTGTTTTCTGGGCTGGTTGCCAACCTTTGCCGGACTTTGGTTTATTCTTGCTACTTAATAAATTTGATAAGGACCGTTGGTGTGTGTCAATATCCTCGGGAATCTGGAGCTGGGGCAGAACAACCCCCCAAAGCACTGCAGAAGGAAATGGGTCCATCCCAGGGGTGAAATCCAGCAGGTTCTGACAGGTTCTGGAGAACCGGTACTGAAATTTTGAGTAGTTCAGAGAACCGGCAAATACCACCTCTTTCTGGCCCCAGAGTGGGGTGGAAATGGAGATTTTGCAGTATCCTTCCCCTGGCACGCCCGCCAAGCCAAGCACGCCCACCAAGCCATGGCCACAGAACCCATAGTAAAAAAAATTTGAATTTCACCACTGGTCCATCCTGGCCAAGTTGAAGACCCTGGCAACATCTTACAATGGAGGAAAGATAGAATGAAGGCAGATATCAATTGGAAAAAAATCCATGGATTATGGGATTGTATTCTAAATTTATGCTGGTTTGCAAATCAGCATCCCAGGTGATGATGATGATGATGTTATCTATTTAGTTGTGTCTGACTTGTGGAGATTCTATGAGTCATGTCTCTCCACATCTTCTGATCTTGCCCTACTTCTTTGAGTTTTTCTATGCTCTCCTCTGGCTGGTCTCAGCTTTGATGGTGTCCAGCCTATGTGTTCTTTGATGGCCCGGTTTCCTTTTACACCTAACTCTTCCCAACATAATTGCTTTTTCCAGTAAATTCCCCTGAGTGACATGGCCAAAATAAGGGAGACATCATTTTGTGTTTTTGCCTTCTAGCGACATGCATGTTTAGTGTCCCAGATACGATGCTTTAGAGGATTCCTAGCATTTTCAAATCTTGATGGGCAGAGATTCTTCTAAAAGAGATCTGCAGAGTAAAAATTGCTATTAGCTCTAATTAACCAAGTTGATTTAAAAAATGGTCTCTGAAAATGAACATGACTATGAGGGTGGTGGTAAAAATCATTTTAACCAGAAATTATCAGGATAATATTAGGCTCTGATTCTTAGAGGACCAAACTGGTCTGTAGTTATAAGTTAGCATTCTCGATGCATCCCAGAATTCCAAGGCTAGCTCCTATAAACTTGGATTGAACTCTTTCTAGAGTGTTAAACTTTGTAAAAACTACAAATCCGAACACCATAAATAAATGTTAGCAAGAAACACTCCAACCATATTTATACATATTGGGCCCTATTGGGCTACCAATAATTTGTGTGCATTTGTTCCACCTTCAATTGAGCAATAGCACTAATCCTGCCAATCACCACTATTGTATTTTTTCTAAATAACAATAAATGATAATAATGTTGTTTTGTTTTTTTATTTGTTTTGTTTTGTTGTTTTATGCTTACTTTATATTTAAAGTGTGTGTGTGTGTGTGTGTCTGAAAGACCTATTATATGTATATTCTGTTTTCTGGCACTAAGACCGTGGTAAAGTTTGTTTTTTTCAAACACATAACTCTTAAGCAGACTCGATGGACCACTATGTCTTTTTCTGCCATCAGTTTTCTACATTTCTATGTTTCTATAATGCTTGGTATTATCTACTAAACTATCTACTATCTACTAAAGATGCATTATATACAGGAGTAATGGATGCTGAGCCAAATTAAATGGGGTTTGTGGGAACACAACCTTTAAAAATATTTAATATCTGCATGTTCATTAGGCTATCTAGTAGTTGTTATACATTTTTGAATGTGTAAGAACCTGGTTCTCTTCTTAAAATCCAGAAAAAAAGAAAGTAGGTGGGATGGAACAGTGTCCTTGATTAGTGTCCTTGAACCCTATTTATCCTTCTTAGTTCATGATATGATTTGATTTGAAGCTGCAATTTTTTGCCCTTTTCTCATTGGGGGAAGTCATCTAGTAATGAAGCTGTTGCTCTTGTTACACAAAAGAATGTGAAACCACAGTTGCCAGTTCTCTGGCTGGTGTTGGCTTTCATTTGCATTGATTTCTGAAGAACCTAGGATGTCATAATGAATTGGCATAGTATATGTGTTGATCTAAGTAGTGTGGCCTTTTGCAATTGTCAAATGGAAATTTTGTCATTGCACAGATTTTCTAAGTGGCATCCAAATATTTTTTGGCATTGCATCCAGTGTAATAACCACTGGGACCACCATAGTCAGTTTCTGCCATAATCTTTCAACTTTGATTTTCAGATCTTGATATTTCATGAATTTCTCCATTTTTTTGTCTTCTATTATCTTCAATTACCCACACTTCCTTTTTTTTCAATCAGATGTGTTATGAGCCAAGACTTTCTCTAGGCCAAATTTGATCACTATAGCTGTGCTAAAGGTTTTTTACAGTATTTGTCAATGACTGGATTTTGATTTCTGATTTTTGATAAAGTTCAGATCAACCATATCAAGCAAATATGAGATTTTATTAACATGTTTTGCTATCTAGTCTTCAAGATTTGTTTTCTTCAACTCAGCTAGATTTTGTTCTTATTATCTTTGAATCCTTTTTTGTTTGTTTGTTTGTTTCATTGGCTGGATTAATTCTTACAGTTTTCTTGGAAAGGTTTTTTAGAAGTGGATTGCCATTGATTTCTTCTTAGGGCTCAGAAAGAATGAATGGCCCAAGTCCACCTAGCTGGTTTCATGCCTAAGGCAGGAGTAGAACTCATGATCTCCCTGAACCACTACACCAAACTGATTTGAATTATTCTTAGTGAAGGGAAAAAAAAAAAAAAGAAACAGGAGAAAAAGGGAAACGACAAAGGAAAGAATAAAAAAATAAAATCATTCAGCCTATTTAAAAAATCATCTAAAGTTTGCCACAAGGAATAAAATTGACCAGCCTCCATTCTGTTGATTAAAAACCTATTTCATAAACAGAAAATAAACACATCCTGGCAATTCAAAACTGTAAATCTGGGCAGACAATCTGTCTCCAGCTTTCAGCAAGAATCCTCATCCCTGTCCCCATGCTTGGTAAATCCATAATTCTTCATATAGTGATAATTTCCAAGGTTTTGATCTGTAATTCAAAGGTAGTCTTTACTCCATATTGATTTTTGTCAGAAATAATCATACCTAGCATGATTGTTTCAAAGATTGACATTGTGCTGGAGATTATGTTTTGGAATGTCACTTCATTTTATTTGATTAAAGTATCCAGGGCTATAGAAATCATTATGCAGCGGGCACATGAGATCTAGTCAAATAAAACACAGCGATTTCAAACTGTCCTGTGGCCTTATGAGATGATGTGAGATAATTGCAAAGTGACTAGAATTGAGTAGGGGCCATAGCACAGTTTCACACACATTTTAGTGCTTGTGCTTGCTATGAAAAGACAGTCACTGTCTTTTCCAGTTCCAGTGCCTGGGGGAAAAAAAAAACATGCTATATTTAGATTTTATTTCTCACACCAGCATGAAAAGAGGAAAGAGAAAGTGATTGACTTCCAATTACTGGAAGAGGGTTGCCAGGGGCCCTCCAGTAACAACGTGTTTGTGGAGGCCTTTAGTTCTCCTAAAGTATAAAAGTATAGTACCGTCTGAAACCACTGCTTACAATAGTTTACACTGCTTTGTAAACCATTTTTTAAAATAAAAAAACAAAACAAGAAATTCTAGTTGGCAGGGTCCTGAAGAAGAGCCTTCTCTGCGGTGGCTCCCATCTTCTGGAACATTATGCCTCCCGAGGTGAGATCTACAACCACACTCTTTGCTTTCTGAATGGGCTTGAAGATTTGGCACTATCAACTGGCCTGGGGTCCAGATGGGGGTGTGGAATTCTGGAGGTGGTTAATGGTTTAGATAAGAAGACCCCATCTCCTCTCCGTGTGTACTTTGCTCCCTTCCCCTTCATCTTGGTCAATTTAATTCTAACTGAATTTTAAATTTAAGTTCTCTATTTATTGTTTTATATGGCATTTTTATTGAATGATTGTAAATTGCCTAGGGTCATCTTCCACAAGATGGGTGGCATATACGTCTACTAAACAAATAAATACATAAAATAGTATTTTTCACTCCATAAGATGCACCTGACCATAAGATGCACCCACCACCAATCAGCTGAGTGATGGCTGGATCCCGGCCTCCCATAGCCCCGTTGATCAGCGGGCTGAGTGACTGAAAATGCTGCCATTGCTGCCTCCTCCATGTCTGCTGCCTCTCCTGGGGAATGCTAGAGCCTTTGCCATCAAGCAGCTGATCGGCAGTTGGATCAGCCTACTGGAATACCACCGATCAGCTGTTCCAGGTGGTGCTGATGGAATATTCATTCCATAAGCTACACAGACATTTCCACCCACTTTGGGGGAGGTGGGGGAGTGCATCTGATGGAGCAAAAAATACGGTAAATATTTAAACAACATTAGATTTAAAATACCTGCACCTACAATATTTCTCTAAATTTGGTAAGTTTTCATCCATCAGTCTTTCTGTAGCATTTGGCAGTTTGTGACATATTTCCCATACAACAATATACAGATAACTAGTACTTTTAGCATTTGCAAAGATTCTATTTTTTTTTTTTTTAAAAAAAAAAATCCCTTCTACTATCTGAGTTTTCCAGATTTTACCTCCACAGGAGGGACAATTATTCCTAAAAATGTTATATAAACCTGTCTAAAACTACAAATTTATGAGTATATTTTAGATTCTAAAAAAGAATATAACCAAAACTAATTTCAAATCCTGTGCTACTATGTTTGCAACTGACAGATTTACCACATTCATATCTGACAATAACTATAAATAGTTTGACTCTTGAACATCCAGTGTTGCTTATTTTAGTAAGTCCCGCTCTTACTCAATAGTCCAAAAACAATATATTCAAACCTAATATTGCTCTTCAGAAAGTACAATGCTCATAGTTATTTATATTCCAGTGTTATTCAATCAGTTCCATTTAGATAGTCCAGGAAGTTTTCCAAAGTATGTTCCATCAGGGGGAAATAAGTGAAATTTCAAAAGAAATAGCGTTGATGTTCCAAAGCATTAAGGACACTATGACAAAGAATTACAGGGCGATAAAGAACCTATTGCAGGGCATAAATGCGAAAATAGAAAACACTCTGCAACTGATAATGAATGAAGACCAAATATTCTAGGAAAGAGAAGAGACAACAGAAAAAATGGAGGAAAAGACAGAATAGACAAATCAGCAAATAAAAAAAGAAGATGAGAAGGAGAAGATAATAAAGATAATGATGACTGATGAAATAAACCAAGGGGAAAGTACTTTAAGAGATTTAAAAATAGAATCGGATAAGCAGGAAGATACTTTTGAAAGGGAGATAGGGGCCTGGGTAGATACTTTGGAGGCCTGGCAGCGGAGGAGGATAGAGATGGGAGAAATGTTTAGACTGAATAGTGAAGATACAGATGTTGATAGAGACAAGGATCCAAGAGAGGAGTATGGGAGGCAAGCTAAAAAATGAATAAGAATTGAAGAATTGAAATGGACAAGAGATGATGGATAGAAAAGAAATATATATATATATATATATATATATATATATATTTATTTGATTTATATGCCGCCTTTCTCCGGAGACTCAGGGCGGCTTACAATGCGTTAAGCAATAGCCTTCATACTTTTGTATATTTTATACAAAGTCAGCTTATTGCCCCCACAAACTGGGTCCTCATTTCACCTACCTTAGAAAGGATGGAAGGCTGAGTCAACCTTGAGCCTTGGAGAGATTCGAACCAGCAGAAATTGCAGGCAGCTGTGTTAATAACAGGGTGCATAGACCATTGTACTATCAAGGCTCTTTGATAGGCTCTTTCCTCTTCCTATCTTTTTTTTTTACAAATATAATGATGGCCTGATTAAAATAGAGGTAGAAATAAGAATATACAGTACACTCTCATATAATGTAATAGCTAGATGGAAAGATTAGAGGTTGAAAGATAGTATTATTAAGTATGTTTAAATAATATGGCTTGGCACTAGAATGGTGCATTGAAATGTTGAGTAATTAAATAAAGGACTATATCTTAATATAAACAAATGCATTAATACTAGGATTAGTAATGGTGGCCTGACTAGAAGCCAGAATAGAGGCAGAAATAAAAAATAGGGGGAATATTAGCACATATATTTTTCATAAAATAGAATAAAAGCAATAACTAGAGGGAAAGATTAGAGATTGAAAGAGGGCAGTACTATGTAAAGTCATAGTACACAAATATTGTGATTGGCATTAAAATGGAACATTGAAATATTGAATAGCTACTTTAAAACAAATATGTATATTAATACTAGGATTTCATAAGTTTGATTAATGTAACAAATACCATTAATATTATTATTGACATTTGTCTCAAAATGAACAATACCCAGACTCCACACTGTTCATGTATTGATGTTGATGTATATTCTAAAAATAAAAGTCCCAAAAACTTAAAAAAAAAAAAAACATCCAGTGTGGGTTGCATTGAAATCTGATACATACATACATATATATATATATATATATATATATATATATATATATATATATATATATATATATATATATATATATATATATATATATGCACACACATACATACACACACACACACACACACACACACACACACACACACACATATATACATACATACATAGAAAGGAAAAAAGCCCAGAACCGAGTAGATGAGATTCTACTGAGCTGGAGCTACAAAAAAACCTTGGCTACGTAGGGAAAACCTGGCTAGAAGAAAAACACACATAGACCCTACGAAGAAGTAGGCTACCATTTAAGCTTTGTGATCAGCATCCGGGCTGGGTACATCTTTGAAACGATGTCTTCCTTCTTTCAACAGAGAGAGGTCAGAGTCCATATTCTCCTGAAGCTCTTTGGAAAAGTGAAATGGCTTCCTTGTATTTAAGAGTGAAACAAATTTCCTTCTAATTAACTCCTTGCTCTTGGGTCTTCATTGATAGTTATGCCATAGTGGAGAAATTGAGGAACAATTTGTAACCTATCACATTGTCAGCTGTTTATTTTCACTAGAACTAGTATCGTCAGACAGTTATTACCCTATTACTGCTATGAGCCTGACTTCATATATTTGCAGAAAGTTGGTCACTTCCACATTCCAGCTATCAGGAAACGAACAAATCACTTCTGGCAGAAAACAAACTGGAAGCAAAAAATAAACAGGAAACAAGCAACTCGTTCCAAACAAATCACCTTTTGCTACACATAGCCTTTTGCAACTAACTAACAAGGATACCTGCTTTAATAATGCATAGCCTTTTATTGTTGTTGTTGCATTTATTTATTTATAATGTAGTTCCAGCCTGAGATGTGTAACCTCAAAACACCTATTTAGTCAGCTAAGGAAATTCATGCCACTAACATGTAGAATCTGTTTGAGGCTTATTATCACAAATAGGGTAAGATGGGATATATTAATTTAGGATTAATTTGGAGCAAACATGTGAAATGGAAAAGACCTAAAATAGTTCCCATTGCATTGCATGGCTTTTAAAAATTAGCATTGTAGCATTGAAACTCACACTGAAACATTAACAAGAGTTAGGCAAAAGTGGTGTCTATTCATAATCTTTACAGCCAGATTGAAGATTATATAGATTAACTAATTTCCCTCTGAAATGATTTTTTCCCTAAGGATTCAGATAAATCAAATATAATTTGTTGCTTTTAAATAGAAGCTATAAAAAAAAATAATCAGCAATCCTGGAATCAATTAGTTAAAACAAGGCTCTAAAACAATGATGGTGAACCTATGGCATGCAATGCCCTCTCTGTGGGCATGGGAGCCATTGCCCCAGCTCAGCTCCGCCACGTATACATGCGTGCCTCCCACTGGCCAGCTGATCTTTGGGTCTCTGCCACGCATGTGGGCGTGCATGCATGCAGGGGGGCGGGCTGCATGCAAAGGGGCCGCATACACATTGCATTTTGGGGGTTCGGGCGCACGCGCACACATTCACACACACGCTTACACATTTTGTTCACTCGGTCCGGAAAAGGTTAGCCATCACTGCTCTAAAACAATGTAACGATATACCATAGTAATGTGTAATTGCAGTTGCTTAAAAACACATATATAGCAAGATGTACTTTATCCCAGCTGGCTTAGGTCAGAATCTTTGTTATCTACACAAAGTGTATGTGTGTATGTGTTAGGATAAGTACAAGTCAGTGGTCTTACCTGTAAGTGCTGGGAATATCTTCACAAACTTAAGCATCCATCTTATTATTTCTTTGTAGGATTTAAGATAAATGTGCCTAGGCCCTACAAGGGTATTAAGGTGGTTCTGATCTTATGGGATATTGTTGAGAACACATCTTGTTCTCTATAGTTTCAGTTGTAATGTTTCAAGAAAAAGTGATCGCTCTGATCTCTTGGCTTTTCTTTTTGCTTACAAAGCACGTAGGCCATTGATTTTGCTGCTGTCCATCTGGTGATGTCATATGTCAGTGATGCAGAGTTGTTTCTGAGGCTGTTGGATAAAAATATTTATTGTAAACATTGAATTTTTTGGTAGAACTCTATTAGTGGGCCTCTTGCTCAATTTTATACCAAAATATTATACCAAAATTTTCCCATTGACCAAAACGTAATCTAGATACAACTTCAAATTATGTGTGAGACTAAAATTATTCCAATGAATATAAGTAAAATAGGGCTTTGTTCTGATCTAAAAATAATATTAGGTGGGATGACTGATCTTTTTCAAACTGTGAGTGGGACTAAGTCAAGAAATTATTTGTACGTATGTATGGTATGTATGGTATGTATGTATGTATATATGGTATGTATGTGTGTATGTGTGTATATAAACACAATTCAAACAATAATTTAAAATAGTTTAAAATCCTCTCAATCCTCTTGTAAACATTGCAAAATAATAGACTAGAATGGTAGGATATTTGGGGTGTATACTAAATATATACCTTTGGAAATATTAGGATGTTTGAAAACTAAATATGGTTTATGGCTTTAGGATATCTGCCTATTTTTATTATATCTCAATATGACAATTTTGAATAGGTAAGAATTCTGCAAAGAGCTGATATACTAAAAAATAATCTAGGAATCTGTTCTTCAGATTCTTTTCTGCAGTAATTTGAAGCTCAAATAGAAATATCAGCTGAATAAGATAAAATTAAATGTTAAATGATTTTACTACTTATTGCATCACTAATTTTAAATTGAAATTATTATTATTTATTATCTTGAATGTTTGCTAGAATGTAAATCAAATAAATAAAATTGATTAATAAGATATGTTTCCAAGAATACTATTAGTGCTAAAGTAAATTATTCTAGAGTTCATTGAATTATTCTAGTCCATAGATGATAACTTAATAGCATATTTTATGCTGTTTCATAATGGCAGCACCTGGTAGAATTCATTGAAGATGGAATGCCAGGAATATATCTCCTTAAATTAGATAGTGTGAAGAAATTCTATTAAAAGCCTTCCAGTGATTCATGACATTTTGGAGAAACAAAACTCTAAAAATACCCAAAGAGGTATTTCATATCATTTGAACTGCCTGTGATAAGTAAGGCAACACTGAGTAGGGTCAAACCTATTGACAGACTAGAATAAAAATGATCAAGAAACTGTCCTATTTCAAAAAGATATAATCTGCAACATTTTTAATAAAACAGGTTCAAGGTTTTTTTGTGCAAACAGCATTTACAGATAGAACATAGACAATTACCCATCATATCTACAAACCCCTCACATCCTGAAAATAAACTGTTTCAACTCCTCCCCTCAGGAGCAGTGCTATAGAACAGGGGTGGGCAACTATGGCCCTTTTATGACTTGTGGACTTCAACTCCCAGAATTCCTGAGCCAGCAGTTCAGGAATTCTGGGAATTGAAGTCCACAAGTCATAAAAGGGCCATAGTTGCCCACCTCTGCTATAGAGCATTGCATGCCAAAACAACTAGACACAAAGATAATTTTTGCCTCTGTGCCGTCACTCTGTTGAACACTTAATTCCCAGAGCACTGTCTTAAGTATGCCTATTTAAGGATATTTATCCATGTAATAGAGCTGCCTTACTATTATAGTACCCTTCTCATTGTTCCTATTACCTTCTCCTATTGGTATCTTATGATTTATCACTTTGTTGTTGGTATCTTATGATTTATTATTGCATCTTATGATTTATGATTTATCACTTTGTTTGTATATGCACTGAGAGCTTATGCACTGGAGACAAATCCTTGTGTGTCCAATCACACTTGGCCAATGAAGTGTTCTATTCTATTCTATTCTATTCTATTCTATTCTATTCTATTCTATTCTATTCTATTTCTATTCTGTCCTAGTCCTACAGAAGGTAATTGTTCTGAAATTAGAGAAGTGGCCATACCATCAAACATTACAAAAGTTTAAGAAGTGTAGCTCTTGAAAGTGTTTCTCATGGAAGAAAGTAATGTTTTTTTTTGTTTTTTGTTAGATAATAACTATTATTTCATTTTGTTTGATAAACCAAAGAAAATGATAAACTCAGTATGATTTTCTTTGGGTTTCTTATAATAAAAATGCTCAAGGGAAACAAAGCTACTAAATTATAGTGGCAAATTAGGGATACTTTCAGGATTTTTTTTTAAGGAGAAATAAATTATATTCTCCACTAAATAATGACCATGAATAACAAAGGAAGTAACAGTGGAAAATTTTACACCTCTCTACATTTTGGGATGTAAGTTTCAACAAAAATGTCTATAAAAATTCATTACAGATTTCCTCCTCACCCAGATTTCTACTGTAGTGAAAAATGTATAAAATGTATTACATAGACATTCTGGAGTCCACTGCAATGTTACATATCTAACAACTTCCCCATCATTTCTGCTGTCTTTTGGAAGATTTATATGACAGATTTTTAAAAGAAATTGCAGACTAATGAATTGATTCAGAACAAACTTGTGCTTTAAAAAACGTGTTAGGCAAAGTGTAACTGACAGATTCATCCATCCCTAGTTCTGTAGTCATAATAATTGCCCTGAATTTGTTGGAGAACAGTTCCAAGATGCCTCAGTAGATTTACAACCATAAAAAGGTCAACTGGAGCACTTGTCAAACTTCCTGTGCATTTCTTGCATAGCTGAAGTACATCATTCAGAACAACAAATTAAAAAAAACAACAATCCAGTCTCTATTGAATCACTTGAATCCTTTGCAGTTTTTTTTTCTGTTGCTTTTTTCTTCATCGGTCTTAATTCTATCTAAAGCTTTAAGTAGGCCACTGTTTTACTGACCCAATACTTCAATTTACTTCCGAAATGGATTTGAACATTAAAGCACTCATTTCTTAGAAAATCTTAAACAACCAGACAATTACTACTGAAGAAAAAGCCCACACAATTCCGGAAGAATTCTAAAAAAAAAAGAAAAAAAAATTGCTGCTATGCAACAGTCCATTGAGACTGGCTAAGAAAATTGATCAAATGTGCAGCACATGGTATGCAATCAACCAGACCATTGCACTTATCTTTGCCCGTATGGCTGAATGCATACCACTCATATGACTAGAGCTGTCAGAGCATTGGCTGTGGAAGAAAGAGATGCTGATCTCATAAGTATAACAGTTCTCCCCAAATGTATTTCCTCTCTTTCATGATGCTTATGAAGGTCACAAACATTCAACCATATATTGAATAACAGAAAATGTGTTTACTTTCACTGATGTAAAGAAATACAAGTCAGCAGAGAGAATATTAGAAAGAAATTCCTGATCTCATTGATGGTGGGCATTCCATTTGACTTTGAAAATCATATGGTAGGTAGGTAGGTAGATAGGTAGGCAATAGAATTGACATTCTTAGGCATCTCTGTTGAGAAAGAAAGAGAGAAAGGGAAGGAAGGAAGGAAGGAAGGAAGGAAGGAAGGAAGGAAGGGAAAGAAAGAAAGAAAGAAAGAAAGAAAGAAAGAAAGAAAGAAAGAAAGAAAGAAAGAAAGAAAGAGTCAGAGGAATAATTTGAGGTTCCAACTCAAGTTGGGGTTGTGCAAGAATAAATCAAAATGAGGTTCAGGCAGCTATGAGAAGAAATATTTATTCCTAAAAGCAAAGAGTTTGCCTTTAGGGACATCTGCAGACAAATGGGGTACAGGAATAGTTATATAGCTATAGTTATATAGAGCTTGTTCTGGATGTGGAAGTGTCCATGTACTGATTCTAGGGTGACACTTGAGAGGTAGGTGTGTGTGTGTGTGTGTGTGTAGGTGTGTATTGTGAACATGCAGTTCCGCTGGGAGATCTAATTAAATTAACTCTATTTGTGTTTACAGACTTTACCTTTTGATATGTGGATTAAGTCTGGATAACTTATTTGGGGGTTTGAGGAAATTTGAGTAAAAGATTTTCCCTATTTTCCCTTGATTAATTTAGTTTCAGTTTGACTGTCAATTATCTAGTGGAGACTCATTTGTAGCTCATTGTGGATTCTGTTTTAAGAGAAGATGGAAACTGTATAAAGAATAAAATATATTTTGATATAAAACTTCAAAAGAAAGAAAGAAAGAAAGAAAGAAAGAGAGAAAGAAAGAAAGAAAGAAAGAAAGAAAGAAAGAAAGAAAGAAAGAAAGTCTAAAGATATACAATGAGTTTCATGGTTGAACTGAAAAATGAAGTCTGAAAATATCTGAAGGTCTAGAGTAGCATTGTACAACATCTTTTTTGATGGCAAGGGCTATACTTAGGCTTTGAAATCCCATAGAGGATGGGAGTAGGACAAAGAATTTGGTAGGCTAGGACAAAAAATACATTTAAATTGGCTATATTTTTAATATACATGACATTTCAACTTAAAACTGTTCATTTAACAATGCCTCAAATTTAGGCAGCCTCAAAAAAAGTATTTTACTACCCATTCTTTAAATTATGACTGTCACAACATCCTGTGGTTGCAGGATTGCAATTCAGGTGCTTGACAACTGGCTCACATTTACAAAAGCTGCAGCATATTGCAGTCACGAGATTGCAATTTGTGATCTTCCCAGCTGACTTCTGACAAGCAAAGTCAATTGGGAAAGCCAGATTGTCTTAACCACCATAGTAAAAATGGTTGTAGAATTGGATCGGTCACATGAGGACTTGCTTAATGAGCACATCACTTAGCAACTGAAATCCCAGGCCCAATTGTGGTTATAAATCAAGACTACCTGTATTTGTTTTAGGAGTGGACAATGTTACCCAAAGGGTGCAAGTACAGAAGAGGAAGCTGAAGGAATTAAAGCTATGAGATAAGGGATGGGGGCGGGGAGGACTAGTTACAACTAGTCTACATCTACACCATTCATTATAACTATCCTTAGCTTTGCAGTTGTATGCCTCCTTGACTTAAGTCTTATAGCATGACTCAGTTAAAGCGTTATCTGGCCCTGCGATGCCCTGTAGATAATTGAATACATAGCTGAGGAATGATGAAGCTCCTTAGGTGCTTTTGAGTTATTCAGACCTATCCCATGGAAATGTTAGCAATATAAAAGGGTATAAAGGAATTGATTAAAAGCATGACATTTATTAATTTGCCTGCTTTTCTGCTTTTCCTCCTCAAGACAGTTTACATGGGAATTCCCTCCTTTTTATCTCCAAGAGGAATAACATGGGAAATTGGCTGGTGTCTGGGGTATGAAATGATTGATCCAAAGTCACACAATGCTTTCTCTACTGTCTCCTATACATATTTCAAAACAAAACAAAACTAATAGCTGTAGCTTTGTATCTACTTTGTGGATGCTCTTCCATGTTGTACTCCTTAGAGCAGACTAAAGCTAGAGGTATCTAATGAGTGTTAAACTAGCCTTGGTTTGATTGGCATCCCGTTTGCTAGGCTGCATCTCAATTTTTTTTGTTTTCTGTTAAGCCGCACTTTTCCAAATATCAGAGGATTATAATATGTTGCAGCAGATTGCTAACACTAATGAGAGAAGGCAGGCAAAATACTTCATACCTGAAGCCTTACTAGAGAGTCGATCAATAATAATTGTAAATGGCCATTAAGGTAAATGCTGGTTCTCTAGTAGGTTTGATTTACAAAAGTAAACAATATTTTGGCGTGAATTGCCATAAAAATATCGCCATGCAGATTGGCAAATGAGCCTTTCCTTGCAAATATCTCCACAAGGACAAATTTGGCTCAGTATTCACATAGATGTACTTCAATTATGGCACCATCTGGGAGCATCCATTTTAAAAATTAAGCGGGGGCGGGGGAAGCAAAGGTAACTCTAGCCTGCTCTCCCACCTTCCTTAAATAACAAAGAGCCAGCTCCTCTGAATAAGAGGAGAGAATCTTTTGTATGACCAGGTTTATCTTGACTTTGATGAAAGACTGAGAGCCTATTCCTGCTTTTCAACATACCACAATACCCATTAAGCCCACAAAACGACAACAGCTGCTAGGTGTGTACCAGATACAGGAGAGTTATAATCAGCAATACTGTTATCTCAGATTTCTGTTTCTTTGCATCACCTAAATAGGGTATCTTTTTTTTTTTCCGACAACATAGAAAGTTGACTAGTTTCACCTTGGCTGCAATTATTCATTCTCTGAGGAGAAATTCATCATTAGACAATATAGTGTTTTACATTGTATAAGAGCCAAGATCAAGCACTCTGGTTCCATATTCATGATACAGAAGTCTATAACTATTTTATATTCATGACTTTTGGAGAGGTGGTTGCATTTTAAGGACAATTCAGTAGATGTAACCATGGAAATGTTTGTTAACAATTCTGAAGTTAGCAAACCTTTGGGAATATCTAGATTTCCTTCTGTATGGAAACTGCTGAGTGAATAGAGTGCTCCCGGTGAAAATGGGGAACGTTCTTCCCCACAGGAATATGCCAAATTTCATAAGAGAAGTTTTGGAGCTCAGTATTGTCATTGTGCTTTGCCCCTTAAATAGAAAATCAGCAACACATTAGTTGTCCCTCTGCCCCAGTATTCTAAATGATTCCATTAAGATGAGAAAAGATTGCGGTAACTGGGAATAGCACTCTGCACACAACTCTCTGAGATATATCTGCTCTGAGTAGAATAACTTCATATAACTCCATGTAGAATTCTTACTCTTTTCTAGTTGTTGTTCAGTTGCTAAGTCATGTCCGACTCTTCATGACCACATGGATCATAGCACACCAGGCCCCCTTGTCCTCCACTGTTTCCTGAAGGCTGCCAAAATTCATGTTCATTGCATCATTGACACTATCTAACCAGCTCATCCTCTGCCATCCTCTTCTATTTTGTCTTCAATCTTTCCCAACATCTGGATCTTTTCCAATAAATCCTTTCTTTTCATTAGATGACTGAAGTATTTGAGCTTTACCTTCAGTATCTGTCCTTCTAAAGAACATTCAGGATTGATTTCCTTTAGGATCAGCCCTGACTGTTCTTTGGAAGGACACTGTATACCGAAGTTGTAGCTCAAATACTCTTTTCTATGCCTTATTATATTTATTTAGCATATGGCATTTACAGAGGTCATGCAATCACTGATACACAAATTTAGTTTAAATAAAGCATATGTAAACACACATATAATGTGGACAATATAGTAATGGATATAATGTATTAAATTAAGATAAAAAGCATAATAAAATCACCTTAATATGGAGCCATAGAATTGCAATAGCTAGATGTTATAACTTTCTGGGCCTGACTTTAGATGTTCGTCCCTTGCATTAGATTTCAACTAGAGCAGGGGTGTGAAACTGGCAACCCGCAGGCCAGATGTGTCATGTGCAAAGCACACCCATTCCAGCTCCACAAAGGAAAAAAATTTTGCTATACGTCATATGACACCGTGAGTTTGACACCCGTGAACTAGAGGATCTGGAGTTCCAACAAAAACCACATAAATCCTTATCAATCCTATAATCACTTCAATTGAACCATATTGAATTCAACAATTCAACCAAAATAGCTTGTCACAATTGAGTCCATGCTCAGCAGTCTAGATCAGTCTCAGATGTTTTCTCTGCATAGATGGGTGGCTAATATAGAGATTCTTGTGGAACTTAGATTATAGAATTTCAACTCCCAAAACATGAATTTGGTGATCCATTTGAATCAATCAATCTTTTGATGTCAAAGTCCATTCTGGTTTCTTATATTTTAAAAAAATTATTTTAGAACTATTTTCATATTTTAGTTTTTTTTCCCCCTCATTTCATGTTATTCTAATTTTTTCTCCGTCAGCTTTCTTTTGGTGATATTTTTAAACTTCTCATGTGGAAACTATGTTCCCAGTTGAATGTTATTTCATCATATTCATTTGCATTTCTCTCTTTGCCTGAAATGGGAGTAAGGAGTTGCAGTGATACTCCCACCTCATCCAGGTGTGTATAATTTCAGTCTTGACTTTAACAGAGTTTTCATCCAGGTTTGATGTAGGAACCTTCAGATCTTGCTTGTCATGCATAAGTAAGCTGCCTGATTTACTACTATATTACTTTAAATTTTTCCTCATTTAATCCTCTTGATTTCATGGCCCATGGATTCTAATGATACTCTCTTTTAGACGTGATAGCCTCACAATGACCCATTGAAATGGAAGTTAAATTGGATGAATTTATCAGACAGTTTAATAGTTTCCAGGATATATGAGTATGTGTGAAGTACTCATGAGACTGTAGTGAAATGAGCAGTGTTTCCACATCAGGTGAAAGCTTCACATGAAAATTTCTTAATTCTTATTTTTTTTTTTCATTCCTCTGAACACACTGACAGACACATTCTTTTCTCATTGTTGCTGTACCTCAAGCATTGTTCAGATGTGGCTTTTATGTACAGGAATAAGCTTCATCCCCACCCTTTTGTTTCATGAATTGGAAATGTAAAAGAGATTGACCAGATTTTTCACCTAAGCATAATTTAAACAATCCACCATTCCCCACATTTGAAAATGACCTCAGTAGAAGATGTAGATCTGTTCCTATGAAATACAAACACTGGGGATTCATGATTCTGGGCCACTTCAATCTGCCTTCTGTAGATGTTTGGTCTGGGGTGTGCTTGGGAGTTCATTGGCCATCATAATGGCAATAAGACTATCGCAGATCATCCATAGCCCTGTTAGAGCAGTGGCTATGTGATCTGAAACTGAGCTTTTGATGCCTCCCTTTTCGTGGTTAAATTGTGCCTTGATATTTATGGGATTCTCTAATGCCATTAACCACTTCAGGAAAGTTCGACCAATTTGATTGGTTCACACCCTTCCCTGCCCCACCCCACACTGATGGTCTCAGCTGGGTTCAGAGGGAAAGACCATTTCCTGCTGCACCATCCATTTAATGCCTTGGTCACCATGTGGAATAAGGAGTGGGGGGATTTGGATGAGATTGCATCAATATAACTTTCCCTTCTTGGGGATATTGTTCAGGGAGATGAAACAAGAGAAGACTTGTCTGAGCATTGTTGGAGCTCAATGAAGGACGAATACATCTGAACATCGATTAGAGCTGCTATTAAGGCCTACCTTGTGGAGGTAATGGTGATCAAGTATATCAGTACTTCTTTGTCCTGTAGAAAGCCACCTGTTATGGGTAAAGAAAACTTGGAGAACTTCTTGCAAGAGTGTTCAGAGGAAAATTTTCAACATCTGTTGGACAAAGTTACTCCAATTGACCTATGGTAGGCTATCAGCCTTGATACAGGTCTGAAGGAGATATCTGGGGAAAAAGGTTGCCTGGCTATCTGGGAACAATATGAATCTGTTAAACCTGAGGAAGTGGACAAGATCCTTAGAACTGTGAGCTTAACCACCAGCTCTTCAGATCCATATCCTTCCTGGATTGTTAAAGCATGTATGATATGCGTGGATTCTTCTTTGAAGGTGGGGGGGCAGGTTGTTCCTCTACCTTTTAAAGAGGCTATGTTCCTGCTCCTCAAAAAGCCATCACTGCCCATCATAAAGGACAATTTTCCTTTAGTATATAACACTCCCTTAGTGGAAAGGGTGATTCAGTAAGTGTTTGTGTAGCAGCTTCAGAAGATCTTGGAAGAAGTGGATTATCTGGATCCTTTTCATTCAACAGAGAACAACAGTCGAATCCTGGTAAGACTGAGTTGCTTTAGATTCTGGGAACTACTATATCTATGCCATGTTTGGTGCTTGATGGTATCATACTACCCCAAACAGACCCAGTACACAACTTGGGGTCCTCCTGGACTCACAACTCCTGCTCCAAGAGCAAGTGGCAGTCATGGCTAGGAGGACCTTTGGACTCCTTTTTTTTTTTAAATTTGATTTATATGCCGCCCTTCTCCGGAGACTCAGGGCGGCTTACAATGGGTTAAGCAATAGCCTTCATACTTTTGTATATTTTATACAAAGTCAGCTTATTGCCCCCACAAACTGGGTCCTCAATTTACCTACCTTAGAAAGGATGGAAGGCTGAGTCAACCTTGAGCCTGGCAAGATTCAAACTTATTAATTGCAGACAGCTGGAGTTAAATTACAATGCATTAAGCTGAGCTATCCAGGCTCCTTTGGTTTGTGCACCACTTGTTCCTCCTGTTCCTAGATCAGGAAGCTCAGCTCACAGTTACTGTTGCTCTAGTCACCTCCAGGTTAGATTACTGTAAGGTTGTCTACATGGGTTACCCAAGAGTATACAGAAAGCTTCAGCTGGTACAGAATGCAGTAGCATGGGAAATTATGTGTGCTTCCAAAACAGCATATGTCACATCCTACTTCTATGAGCTGCATGGGTTGCTAGTTTGCTTCTGGTTCCAATTCAAGGTTCTGGTTTTGATCTTTAAAGCACATCATGGTACTGGGCTATCTGAGGGACCAAAATGCTAATATTTATAATATTAGAATTCAGCGATGGTAGAGTGAGAGAATGGAAGGGATAATTAACAGGACAGTGGAAAGTGTTCAGAAAGGGGCTTTGCAAGATCCTTCACTGAAAGCAAAACTTGCCTCTTAAAGCACTAAAGCAGCCACATCATTTGCAAATTGTGCATTGACAGCTTTAAAAGCTGTCTTCAATTTGCTACACATGTATGAGCATGCAAAGGAATAATTTCAAGAAAGCTGGAAGTGCTTTCTGGCTTTCTTTGGATTTGAAGTGGTCTATTCTTTAAAGCGCATCCCCCCCCCCCTTCATCTGAAGTTTTATCAATAACGCTTTCCCAAGCTCTGAGCTTAGAAAAAACTCAGCTCTGCACTGGGGAGTTATAATTGGTAAAAGCCATAGCTAGGGAGGGTAAATTAGACTCTTGACTGGTACCAATTAAAAAAAAAAAAATCACAGCCCTCACTTATTAAAAAAGTGAAGATTCTTAAAGTAAGTAACACATAGGTTTATTGTTAGTTTTCTTTCCTCTCTGTTTGCAATAACAACTAGGGAGTTATTCTATTCTGAAAGGGCCTTTTATATATCCTATCAGCATACCCAGATTCATAATGTTACAAGTGCTCTGTTCCAAACTTATTAATTTTTTCTTTTACTTTGTGGATTTCTAGATAGGGTTTTTATTTTAAAACTATATCATGCGAGCTATCTAATAACAGAAAAGATTTTACGTATTTTTTTCCAGGTGGGTTTATTTCATAGGAATAGTCTATAAATCAGATGCTTTGCAAGCCCAGTATTCTTTATAGCAAATTTAAGGACTGAAATAGACTAGGGTCTGTATATTATTTTATGTTTAATGCCATACTCTGGTGAAAGGAAGTTTTTCCTATTTGGCAACTTAAAATGAAATTTTCAACCGGTGAACATATAAGGTCATCAGTTGACATGCATTCTGTTGTAATCTGTAGAACAGTGAAATGTAGTTGTTATTGTACCCCGCTATAGCAAAAGTGCAATTTAACTGTTTTAGAATAAATACATTTGAGATTATGTACATTTTTCAGTCAAGTCTGACATCTAACTTCATGAATAAAAAAGATCCCATTAATCATGAATTGATAGAGTCACCTCCATTGTATTTATCATTCTTGGGAGCGAGTGAGTTGTCTTCTCTAAATAATGTTTTGAGCTGCCATGTAGTAATTATACAGTAGAAATAAGCCAGATTCCTAAAATATATTTTAGTGCAGCATATTGTTGTTCAGAGGAAACAAAACCTCATATAATTTGCTGGGAATACAAAATAGTTACAACATGGTTAAGGCCATTCCAAAAGGTGATTTAAAAATAAATGTAGTTGCCATTAATCTAACCATAAGAAGCTAAGTCGCTTTAAAACTATACAGTTGTAGCCAGACTATGTCATGTTAACAGGAGAAATGGAGAAATGAAGTTTTGGTCCATGTATTAAATTATGTCCCTCAATTCTTGATTATATATACATTCTAGACTATATAGATTTCAGATTTTTGTGACATGGATTAAAACTCAATAATGAGCACAAATGTGTATTTGTGAAAGAAAAGTTCCAAACTTCAGTGGAAAATTATATGTGGTTGAGTGGTGGGTTCCTCCCGGTTCAGCCCGGTTCCGCCAAACCGGTAGCGATGATGATATGATGTCACTGAACCGATTCTACCCCCCACCCCAGCACCCCACCCCCCGCATCCCCCCACCCCCCATGTTATTCTTACCTTTTATTTGGTCCCACTCCCAATCTATTGCTGCCTCCTGAGCCCCAGCTGATGGCTAGAGGGAAAAAAACTGTTTAAACTCTTGCCACGGGGTTTCAAAGGGCCGCCCTACAGCTGATCAGTAGTACAAGAAAACAAATGAGTAGACCGGTGCCTGCAAAAATACATGAGTAGATCAGTGCCTGCAAAAATAAATGGGTAGACCAGTGCCTGCAAAAATACATGAGTAGATCAGTGCCTGCAAAAATAAATGGATAGACCAGTGCCTGCAAAAATAAATGGGTAGATCGGTACAGCTCTGCAAGCAGTTAAAAGCCTGGTAGACCAGTACCTCTGCTAAATCCTAAATAATTGTCACATGACCATCAAGCCACACCCACAAAATAAGCCACACCCACAGAACCAGTAGTAAAAAATTTTAGAACCCACCCCTGATGTGATCACTGAATATATACAGATAGTCCTCAACTTACAGCCATTCATTCATTTAGTGACCATTCGAAGTTAGAATGGCACTGAATAAAAGTGACTTATGACCTTTTTTTCACACTTATGACCATTGTAGCATCATGTGATCACATGATCAAAACTTTGATGCTTGTCAACTGGTTCATATTTATGATGGTTGCAGTATCCCAGGGACACGTGATGACCTTTTGCAACCTTTTGTCAAGCAAAATTGATGGGAAGCCAGATTCACTTAACCATGCTACTAACTTAACACAATTGCAGTGATTCTCTTAACAACTATGGCAAGAAAGGTCATAAAACAGAACAAAGGTCACTTAATAACTCTTGCTTAGCAACAGAAATGTGGGACTCAATGTTGTAAGTTGAGGACTACCTGTTTTCTAATGGAATATTCATAGTAAGCTGCGATCCTTTTATAATGCATTCACTGCATTCACATTTAACGTCTTCCGGACAAAGGGCACATCAAAGACACATAGTTTGCCTGCCAAACTGGAAACAATTTTATGATTTGGCAGAACTGGGAAATAAACGTTGATTCGAGGATATCAGCATAACACTCTATGAACTGCAGCGAAAAAGAAATTGAAGCCTCTCTCAAAAACCCCATGGGTGAAGTTGAAATAGAGGCAATGCTGGTAAACAGGCTTATATTAGAAATTGTATCAAGAAGAGCAACTAGTATGCTATCTCTCTTCCTACGTTTCCCTGGGTTGATTCAGTTCACTGGCTTCAATCTGCTTTTTTAAAAAAAAAAAAAAAAAAAGAAGAAGAAGAAAATCTTCAATCCAAGATCTCATCTAAGAACAGGCACGTTGGAGGAGCTCCTATATTCAGGGATTGTGCAGAGCATTCAATATTATCCTCTTTTCAATTTATATTTTCATTAAAGTTTGATTCTCCTTTTATAGGTTATTTTCATCCGGTGGTGAAGTACTATGGAATATCACATTATAATATAACTTGATGAATATTAAAGAAAGTGCCAGTAGCGTCCACTTACATATCCCATATTTTTGCTTATTTCCTAATGCATATGATACATTGCCACAGAAATATATTCCATACTTTATTAGCTCAGTCTTTAATAAGTACCTTTATTTATATTATGATCTACTATAAATAATCATGGCAACCGTGATCATTTGAGAAAATTATTTACTTCTTTTGGATATAAAATGTCATTGCAATAGTAAGCACAAAAGACAATTTCCCTATAAAGAATAGACAAAGCATGACCATTTAATTAAATTCCGCCTTTCCTCCTCATAAGCATTTCTGAAACATAAGGGTAGAGTTCTACTTAGGATGATAATAAGATTTCCACCAAGACAATCCTGGAATAGTTTTAAAGGATAAGCAAAGTAGAATTCCATATCTAGGAGATTTCATCATCTTTTTCCTCTGGAACCCAAAACTCTGACTTTCTTATTGTTTAATTTAAGCTTGGATTTTCATGTTCCAGGCATATTGTTCCACAGATATAACCCCTTTTTCTTTTTACTTTTTATAAATTATATTGACAAGAACATAGGGCAGCTGACACAATATTTGTAATGCCAATTTTGCTTCTGAGGAACATTCCATATGCATTTATTGGGTTGACCTGGATTAAAATAATCTTGCCAGCAAGAACTAAAACATAAAAATAAATAAAAATAAGAAATACATAAATTAAAAAGAAAAGCTGACTTTGTATTTAAAAAAAGAACACCGCTTAGGGGGGACCGAAAGCCCTACTAAGCAGGTATATACAAAAGTATGAAAGCTATTGCTTAACACATTGTAAGCCGCCCTGAGTCTTCGGAGAAGGGCGGCATATAAATCGAACCAATAAAAAAATAAAATAAAATAAAATAAAATAAAATAAAATAAAATAAAATAAAATAAAATAAAATAAAATAAAATAAAATAAAATAAAATAAAATAAAATAAAATAAAATAAAATAAAATAAAATAAAATAATAAAATAAAATAAAATAAAATAAAATAAAATAAAATAAAATAAAATACTCAAAGGGCCAAAAGTCTATGGACCAGTAGATCTTTTTCTGTCATCAGTTTTCTATGTTTCTATGTTTCATCCTTATGTGAGCATGTAATCTATTTGTTGTTGTTAGTTGTGAAGTTGTGTCTGACCCATTGTGACCCCCATGGACAATGTTCCTCCAGGCCTTGCTGTCTTCTACCATCCTCTGGAGTCCATTTAAGCTCACACCTACTGCTTCAGTGACTCCATCCAGCCATCTCATTGTCTGTCATCCCCTTCTTCGCTGTCTCCCCATCAATCATTCCCAGCATTAAGCACTTTTCCAGTGAGTCCTTCCTTCTCATTAAGTGGCCAAAGAATTTGAGTTTCATCTTCAGGATCTGGCCTTCTAAAGAGCAGTCAGGGTTGATCTCTACTAGGACTGACCGGTTTGATCGCCTTACAGTCCAAGGGACTTGCAGGAGTCTTCTCCAGCACCATAGTTCAAAGGCCTCAATTCTTTGGCGCTCAGCCTTTCTTATGGTCCAACTTTCACAGCCATACATTGCAACTGCAAAAAACATAGTCTTGACTATACTCAATTTTGTTGGCAGGGTGATGTCTCTGCTTTTTTGTATGCTTTATAGATTTGCCATAGCTTTCCTCCCCAGGAGCAAGCGTCTTTTAATTTCTTGGCTGCAGTCCCCATCTGTGGTGATCTTGGAGCCCAGGAAAATAAAATCTGTCACTACATCCATTTCTTCCCCATCTATTTGCCAGGAATTGAGAGGGCCGGATGCCATGATCCTAGTTTTCTTAATGTTGAGTTTCAAGCCAACTTTTGCACTCTCCTTTTTCACCCACAAAGAGGCTCTTTAGTTCCTCTTCACTTTCTACCATTAGAGTGGTATCATCTGCATATCTGAAGTTGTTGATATTTCTCCCTATATCGATATCTATATATCTATATCTATTTCTATAGAATTCAAATAAGTATCTAGGGATATTAGCTGTACCTTAGCTTGGTCTAATGAAATTACTGCTATTCTTGTGTAGGTTTTTGAGAACTGCCTTCAAGAATCTTCTAACTACCATTTTTTGTTGTTTTAAGAAAAGTGTGGGTGGATTATCTGTTGTTTTCAGTAGCTTAACTTCCTGGAATTTTTTTTTTTTGGGGGGGGGGTAGTTTAAAATTGGAGTAAAAAAATAATTCCCCAAAAAAGTTTATATTCCAAAATGTTTGCTGTTCTAAGACCAGGGTATATGCACATGATTTTCTTGCTTTCATATAGCAAGACATATTGAATATGTTTCTATAATCTGGTGCCAGAATTGCAGTGCTGATATAAAGGCATAACTGATGCTTCTATGAAGTGGTGGGTTTAAATTTTTTTTACTACCAGTTCTGTGGGTGTGGCTTGGTGGGCATGATTTGGTGGGTGTGGCAGGGGAAGGATACTGTAAAATCTCCATTCCTTTCTCAATCCAAGAGGAGGTTACTGCAAAATTCCCATTTTCTCCCGATCAGCTGGGACTCGGGAGGCAGAGAATAGATGGGGGCGGGGCCAGTCAGAATTTTTACTATCGGTTCTCCAGAACTGGTCAGAACCTGCTGAAACCCACCTCTGCTTCTATGTAGCATGGAGCCCTGACCTTTTAAACCAAAATAAGCAGAAACAGCCTGCTCTGGAGCTAGATGTTCCTAGCAACCTTTCAGTGCATCATAGGATAGTGGAGGGAAAAATATAGAATGGGTTTCTAAGCACCACTCTGAATACTTTGCATATTCATACAAATAAGTGCAAGAATGATTAATAGCTGATAGTAGAAGTAGGGCCAATTAGCAAAGCAAATTAGGTCACAGTGTGAGAGAATTGGGAAGAAATCAGAACATGTTAATACTGTATATGACCTAAACTCCACCCATACAAGTTGATGGGAACCCGAAGCTAAACCCTTCTAGAAAACAGTAGAATCTTTTCTCCCTCCCTAACCTGCAAAATCAGGGCTTCACCAGAACTATTCAGTGAAGTCTGAAGATACTCAACATCAATGAAATCTTGATTCCTCAGAATAACTGGAACATTGAAAGACAGCAAAATAGATTAGACTATCCTAAAAGAAGATAAACTTACTCCATGATCTGCAGGACAATTCATTCTGTGTTGAAACATTGTAGATCTCATGTGTACATTCAAAACCAGTCTCTTCATTGAGAGCAATTCACAATATTGTGGCAAAGGAATGTGCAGTCACATTTTTGAAGCTTATGAGAAGATATATAATTAGATCACTATGTAGATTGTGGGTTTTATTTTATGCAATATGTTTTTGTGCACACATTTTTTTCTGAATATAGTTGAATTGTTCATTAAGATTCTCTATTTTCTCCTTTAGGATTTTAACTGTTATCCATCAGTGACAGTGTGAACAAATGACAGGTTACACTCATTTCTACGGCAACATTCCTTGTTGACAAGTGAGGGCTTCTTCCTTTATTGATAGTCTACATAGGAGGAGATATGACTAGCTTAACAGACATGCTATGCAATGACACTTCCACATCTCCATGGAAACAGTACATCAGCACATCTCTTGATGGCCATTATTAAACAAGGGCACTGTTATTATCCAATAATAAACAGTCTTGCTCTTCAAGATAGCTGGGCCCATCTGTTAGAAATGAAGTGGGTGTGAATTTATAATTCAGTCATGCTGAGAAATCCATTAGAAATCTTTTTCTGGACTCTTGCAGTTTAAACAGCACAGTTGTTACTATGTACTCATTATACAAGCATAGTATTGCAGTATTAAATGATAAACTCCTCTGATCAATTGCTCCAGATTTTTATGCAGATTTCTATATCTGTTTTTTTTTTTTTAATGAATCTGGCTATTTGCATCGTGTAACCTTCAAGGACCCCTCCACAATTTCTGTTAGGGCTATCTGATCTGGGCTACAAAACTCTGCATGACCACTAGATGGCAAGCTGAAAATAACATTTTGCTCCCATCTAGTGGTCAGTCAATTTTCTGCATCCCAGATATACTCCTACCAATGACTAATTTTCAGAATTTCTCCCCCATCATTAACATGTGACTGTTAGTGAGGTCATTCAAAATATTTTTTTAAAAAAACACTCTAGGAACTGCTCCATGGTTTATCATAGGGCCATCTCAGACCAGGTGTCTAAACCTGTCACTCTGGCCTTGTAAATGCTAATAAATGTCCTGAAAGAACATTTATAACCAAAGTCTTCTCAGTATTATGGACACCAACATGTTATCCCTGTTTCTCTGTTTCCTTAACTCATTGTGAAAGAGTATGAATAGTATGTGAATGACAAAGAGAAGAAAAGTTATAAAGTTATAAAGGAGCCTACTTGGATTATTGACACCACCTCACAAAATTGTATCATCTGCTTGGAGAAAACTATTTCCTTCTAATCAGTTGCTGATTTTGAGTTACAATTTCCACACTGTAACACAGAAAGTTACAAATATTTGTCTCTGACTCTGAGAAAACTTTATTTTATGTATCAGAAGAACAAATGCTGCCTACCACAGGGTTGGACTTTTCTGTAGCCTAAGCACCAGTACTACATTCCCTTACAGCTGTCAGTAGAAGAAGAAAAAAAAAGGCATGTAGAGAATTGTTTCCTGTGCTTTGTTTTGCTGTTTAGGTATCCTCTACATCTCTTCTCACACCTCTAGAATCAATATGGTTCCTCAAAATGCCCAACAGCAGTGCCAGGAAACAGCAAAAATTGCCAGCAGGCAGAATCTTTATTAGAACTAATTGTAGCTATTGTCTGACCATGGATTTTGGATATATTCCTCCTTGTGAGTCAATGTGGTTTCCTTAGCTTTTTCTGTAAAAGAGAGTAATATTGTAGATATTAGGTTATCTAACGTGATGCCTCCATCGCATTCAGGTCAATGGTAAAGCAGGCAGACTGTAAACAGCTTTCTAAAATAACTTAATTTTGTTTTTTTGGTCTGGATCCTGGCTATAGTTTCATCAACGTTCTGATTAACTTAGAAAGCTTCCCACATGAAGAACCTTTCCTCTTCACTTCAGCTAGTGGCTTGTATTGTATTGTTTTACAAACTGCAATGATGTCTACAGGAAAGGATATTTTTCCACATTTTTTCTGATTTCACTGATATTCATTGGAAAGTGCTGCCTTAAACTATAGACACTCTATTGTTTCCAAGGACGAGGATTCTTTACCCGGAACGCAAATCCTTACTCATTAAGAGTTGGCTATATTGCAACCAGTGTGTAATTTGCTAGCCACGTTAAGTTGCAATCCTTTCTCCACTTTATGCACAATTTGTTCATGGAAATAAACAAAAGGAAGGGAGGTAGGTGTAGTTCTGGTAATGGGGTAGGGATCCTTTTAGGCAGATTGTCAACCTCTTTTAATTTCAGAGTCTTTCTCTGTGTGTGTGTGTCTTTTTCCTTCTGTGTTGTAAACTTAAATTAGTTTCTCTTCCTCCAATTACATTTGAATTGTACCTCCCTCCCGCACTTGGATTGTAATTGAAGGAAACTAAATGAGCCCCTACGATCCCATTTATCTTTAAGGCAAGATAGCCGCTTGTGCAAGTTTCCCTCCAATTTTGGTCACTGAAGCATTTTACTGGGTCTGATTAGTCCCATCGAGTGGGAGCATCATCATCTTGTCAGTTCAAAAGTGTCATTAAATTGGGGTAAGCTGTGGCCAACGCATGAGCTGGGAATATGTAAATTCCCTGGCAATAGGTATATTCTTCATCCTGTCAGTTTGCTCCCACTTGCTGTTAACTCTCTCACATACTCGCTCTCTCTGCAGCAGGTAGGAGTATTTGTGTTTGTATTTGGGGGAATGAGTGTCCTTGGATGTGTGTACGTGTGTATGTTTCAGGACTTTTCTTGTCCCGGCAAGGTTTATGTGAAATTTCATTTTGAAAGACTTGTGATAGGGCAGAACATATGCTATGCTGCAAATTTCTTTTCTCTCTTTTTTCTTTCAACCCTACTCTAACATTTTGATAGGGAGTGAATTGTGGTTTAAAAATTCAAAATTCTCAAGGATAGGAATGGTGGGTTTGTTATGATATGATTGAGAAATATATCAGTGTTCCAGTTTTCATAATGCTATCATTGCCACTGGTCTGTAGCTTCCCTGGGTTCCAGTTCTCCAGTGAAATCTTCAGTGTAGATATCAGGAGAAATTCCTCCTATGGGCCATTGTCAGTTCAGGAAGAATGTGGAGATAGGATTGTGATAGGGAAAAAAGATCTATTCCCTTAAGTGTGGTCATTTAAGTGGGATAAAGGAAGAATGCCTTGTGGAACACTCTTCCCACTGAGATCCAACAGGCTCCCTATCCTCCTGGACTTTCAGAAGGCCTTGAGAAGGCCATTCCCACAAATGCTGGGTAGAATGAAGCTGGAAACCAGCAATGTGGAGCATTGATATGTGAGAAAGTATTGTTATGGGGAACCAGAATTTTTATTGTGGTTGTCTTGTTCTTTGATATTTTTATTGTTTTGTGGAGAGCTAATTAGGTGTGATCGTTAAGGGACCAGGCTAGAAACTAGAAGGCTGTGAATTATAGACCTGCCTTAGGCACAAAATCCTATTCTAACATTTTGATAGGGAGTGAATTGTGGTTTAAAAATTCAAAATTCTCAAGGATAGGAATGGTGGGTTTGTTATGATATGATTGAGAAATATATCAGTGTTCCAGGTTTCATGATGCTATCATGACCTTGGGCCAGTTGTTTTCTCTCAGGCCTAGGAAGGAAGCAAGGGCAAACCACTTCTGAACATCTTGCCAAGAAGATTGCAGGGACTTTGTAAGCAATTGCCAGGAGTTATATTGACTTGAAAACATTAAAAAGTAATGTTTGGTGAGCCACCCAGGATTGTTGTTCATAACATGGGTAGCTATATACTTTTTTTTAAAAAAAAGTAAGTAGACAAACAATTAAAACCTGGGGAAGGTTGTTGAGAAGATGGTTATACTTCAGTTCCAAATAGTGATCCTCTATCTGGAAATAACAACAAGAATAAAAAAACATGTAAGTCCATGTAATTAATGTCTTTGGCCTGCTGCTTTCCTTTATGCAATCTCATGCTTTCATCTGCGCCTGGTAATCCAAGCTGACATTGATCTGGGAAACATAACAGGGATAACCTTCACATATATTTGAACAATTCTGAGCCAATTCTTCTAAACTCACAGATGGAGAAAAGGAATTTTCACTTTTCACTTATTTTTTTTTTTTTTTTGTGAACAGAGATATTGTGTTTCAAGGACAACATTGCTTTTTGTCAATTTTTCAGATCCCTAAGGATATTGCTGTCAGTACAAAAAGAAAAGTACTGAGATGGCTAACTATGGCCCATTTCTCTACCATAGTTTCCTTTTCTGGAATGGCATTTAAACATTTAATATTTACTGTGCAACCCAGGCTATCAAAAACAATTTCCAAAAGGAAGAGAAATCTGTTTAAAAATCATATCCTGCTGAGCTATCAGATAAAAAGCACTTAAAAATAAATTTTGTTTATTACAGGGCAAAGTTTAGCTAGGTTTGCTGATTGTGGATACAATCAGAGCAAATGAGGTCACGTGTCAAGTAATCTCTTGATATTTATCTTCCAGAGACGGTATAGACTTTGCTAGTTATTCAAGACTTAATATCTGTTTAATGCTGATTCTGTATCACCACAAGCACAATGAACACATGTCAAGTTATCAGTACAGTGTCATGGAGTGTGGCTTTGATGATTCAATCAAAACCATGCATTTGTAATAATTTACAGCTTTAAATTGTAGACTGATTAGCTGAAGGCAAAATCAGTTATAGCTTCTGTAGACTATTGAAGGAGAGCAGTTCCACAGCTCATTGGATGCAGATCTAGGCTTGTCCACAACCTCTGGGTCACAGTCCACTATCAGGCTGTGGCCTATTCAGAATTGGGCCACATTAATGCCTAGCTGGAGTGCACATGTGCGTACAACTCAACTTACACAAGCAGCAGGCATACACACACCTGCGTGCTGGCCCACCGCATATGCAAAGGCTGTGTGCCTGCACATGCCGGCCCACCACTTGCACATGGGCTGTGTGTGCATGTGCACTGGCCCACTGCTCATGCAGCCCAGTTCTCCTCTTCCCCTCCCCACCAGCCAGGCTGCCAAGCCACAAAAGTTGGGGACTGCTACTAGAGTTAATTCTCATCTGAGCTTTAAGGTTAACATTAGACATTATAAGTGTCCCAAAAGGGCGGGAAAAGGGGAACATGCTGTTTGCCTAAACTGGAAAAAAAAGCAAGCAAAACAGAAGGGCATTGCAAGGAGTAGCAGGGATAAGAGATGATCTTAGGTCTCATTGTATTGTTGGGAACCATAGATCACAGTTATGTATGCCGGGGTGCTGTATTGTTAGTTAATGTAATGGACATCGCTCTCGAAAGTGTCCTCTCATGAATCTGTTGGTGCCAGTCCAGTCTAAGAAGAATGGTTTCTACTTTTCAATGTGGTCATGCCATTCCTTGTGGCTAATGTGTCCGCTACATTCCCTGTGGAAATATCAGAGACAAATTTGAGTCACATTGGCAATCAAATGAGACAAAATTGAGTCACAATGTAGATCAAACATTGATTGTGGTACTTGATCTAGAGCCATTGCCAAAGCACAATGTCTCAGATTTTTCAGGCTGAATTTAGAAGGCTGCTGTGTAAAAAGTAAGGAGAGGAATTTTGGTTGCTAGGGGATGTTGTCTTGTTAGTTTATATTTCTTTTGTTCATTGCAGTTCATATTGCTTGGGCAAAGTTCTGTAGTTCCCATTTTATAACAATAAAGTACGGCTGCCTTTTTAGGTCTCTCTGTTATCTATTTCTTGCTACCAACATAGTGATAAGAAGCTCTCTTTCATGGTGTATTAAATAAACCTGAATTGAGTAAATATAAGTACCTCTAAGGCTCTGCATAATTCAAACTTAACTTTTAGGCAATAAATTGTTTAATTCTGTAAGATCTAGCAAAAACAAGCGGAAGTACAAGTACTTAGAAAGAATACTCTAAAGTAAGAAACTGAAGAAAAATACAATAAAGGCTCGATGTAATGGACTAATGGGACAGAGGTGGGTTCTACTTACCTTTACTACAGGTTCGCAATGGTATGCGCAGATCTTCAATTATGATGTCCGGGCGGGTGGGCAGAGCCTCCCACCGCTTTTACTACCGGTTCTAAAGAACCGGACAGAACCGGGAGCAATCCACCACTGTAACGGGAGAAGAGGAGAAAAAATGACTATTAAACCCAAATGGGATTTTACACTTGTTCATTTTACATTTTTTACACATCTTATGCATATGCAAAATGGCAAATACATATGGTATTTTTCATGTATAAAATGATGAATGGAATTTGACAAATGTGCAGAAACATACCGTGTACGGACAGATCTTGTTCAGTTCTTCCAAAGTCCACAAAACTAAGGCTTATTAAATTAAATCTTACTGTAGGGTTAGAATTTTAAAACATATATTTAAAAAAAAAAACAATTCCAACAATGATCATTAATGTTCTCTATAAAATCAATGGATACTCTTTTCCTCTGAAGTTTGAATATTTTCTGTCAAACTTGTTCCTTAAAAATATATACTCTTTTGACTATATATTCACCTCTTGCCCTTGGCTTGTATTTGATCTGGTGTCTGATTGCCAGTCTGTCAGTGCTTATGTCTATTGTCCCTAGCCATTTGACCCCCATTTTCCTTTTCCAAAATGTCAGGGCTGAAGCTGGCAAAGCATGAAAAGCAAGGTGACTTTGATCAGATAAGACTGTTATATAAGCATGTGCAACTGTCCTTCATGCTCCAGAGCAACCAAAAGTCTATGAAAGAAACCTAGAATTTAGACTTGGGAGCTGATGTTCCTGTGTGTGTGTGTGTGTGTGTGTGTGTGTGTGTGTGTAGACAAGGACCAGAAGACAGTGATGGTGATAGATTGCCAGGAAATTACGCAGCCTGTGTCCAGATGGAGTCAGAGACACTAACATGAACTTGTAGTTTTATATAATTAAATATATTCTACATTTACATTTACAGCAAACAAGATAGTCAGGTACATCACTACATCATGAGGTAAATCATCAGGTAAGTCACAGAACAGCACACAGAAGAAAAAGGTGGGACTCCTTTGTACCCAGCAACCATTCATAATAACAGGAGCCAGCTCTCTCCAACCAATCAACTACAACAGGCCCATTATTCACTTTACTGTTCCAGCTATTAAATTAAATATCTTAACATAGATGTAGCAGTGCCAAGTGACAGCAACATCAGGGAGGACTATGAGAAACTGGAGAAGTACGAGGGCTTGAAGGAGAAACTGGAGGGGATGTGGAAAGTAGTCCCAGCGGTGGTAGGAGCACTTGGGACTGTGATTCCTAAGCTGGGAGAGTGGCTCCAACAGATCCCAGGAACGACATCAGAGCTCTCTGTGAGAAGAGTGCAATTGTAGGAACACCTAAGATCCTACATAGAACCCTCACACTCTGGGCCTTTGGTAAAGGAGCCAAGTTTGAGGAAGGTACAGACTACCCATAAAGATGAGAAGGGGTTTTTAAAATATATATTTTTGTGGGTTCCATAATGCTCAAAATGATTTCAATAGCTGTAAGAACTTCAACTTTGAAATCAACTTTATTTATCCAATGTGGCAGAGTTTTCGTAGGTTTTGTTCTTTGCTAATTAAGAAGCGCAGGTATGTGTGTGTGTGTGTGTGTGTGTGTGTCAAGAATCTGAAGAGGTATGAATCAAGCCATGTCTGCATGAAGCCCACTCCTACTCTTAACACTCCTGGAGGAGACCACATGCTCCAGAATAATGATGGTTACCAATTCTCTTGCAACTTCATGATTCAGTACCGGAGTCAGGTGGCAGCTTGGATGAATCAATTAACCCAGACAATGAGTCAGCCAGCACAGCATGTGGAGCATGATAAATGACTCCACCAGTCTAGGATCCAGCAGCCAAAACAGCAGCAGGAGTAGCAGCTCTTCGACATCAAACTCCTTTCTCCCTGCCTGTCAAAGATAAGAATCTTGCTGCTTTTTTAAACTGCCTTCTTCTTGGAAAGAGGCTTATTAAAGCATGCCCAGTGCAGAGAAAGGGAACAGGGGAAAAAAATGTGGTCTTCATACTAGAATGTCAAGGTAGCTGGAGAAGAAAAGGCGAGAGGTTAGTCGTATACTTTGGACCTCAAGATGGCAGATTTTCATGAAATTGTGGAAAAACATGCTTTTGAATGCCAACTCACCCTGGTTTCTATCTGAATGATAATGTGACATAATCTGTTGGTGTCAACTGAAAATGAATCAAGGGATGCTCTTGAAATGCCTTAAAGGTCTTTTAAGGGATTGGGTCTAAATTGATATTTTCTGGTTCTAGTAATAGTAGAACAGCTAACAGAATTGTGCAATTCAATAGCCGAGGGACAACTCTGGATAATGTTGTTGTCTATACTGGACCTTTAACCACTCAAACTGTGCATCACAGATAAGAGCCCAAAAGGACTCCATGTACTTTGATAGTGAGATAATAGCAATGGCAATGAAAATAGATTAGCCTCAATAATATGTCTTTGCACAGATGGAGCAATAATAAAGTGCATGTAATTTATTTGCAGAATTGTGGTCATTCACTCTTGTAAATGTATTTGAAAATTGAATATGTATGTTCCATGCACCAGATGATTCTGTAACAGACTGTAATAATATAATTATTTAAGAGCATTTCTTTAATTATAAAGGGAAAAATAGCTTCAGTTGAAGCAAGCATTTCATTTTAACTAGATTGTGGATCAAATACTGTATGTAATATGGTTTATATTGAATATTTAAAAAGCACATTTAAATTAACCTTGTTTGTAGTTACAATGTTTATTTTTTTATTACTGTGTTTAATTTAAGATACTATTTCCCTTGATTTTCTTAAGGATTAAAAGCCTCAAAATTCTCAATAAAAATTCCTTCCTTCCTTCCTTCCTTCCTTCCTTCCTTCCTTCCTTCCTTCCTTCCTTCCTTTTCTACAAATTATGAATAAAAATAATTTTAATAACATTAACACAATTTAAAGCACAAATAAAATGTTATAAAACAAGCATTCAACCATATGAGGCTAAGTTAAAAATAACACTGTTATGAATAGCTAAATAAGGCAAAATGAAGAAGATGAAGATTTCTACCCACAGCTTGAACAAAACTTGACAGAAAGGCTGCCTTTAAAAAAAAGTCACAGACAGAATCTTCTTCCCAAGTAGTGAAATTGATCAAGGCAATTATTGTATTCTTTCCAAATCAAACTGATGTTAGAAAGAAATTATGCAAAGGGGATCAGCACTTGGTCTGTCTGTCAGTAGGATAATTCTCTGGAAACTGAACAGAATAGGACCAAATTTGGCATGGCAAACGAAGGTGGCAAAAGAAAGATCATGTTAAAAAAAATGAGCTGGGGAACCAGAGGTACAGTACAGACTGAATCTATTTAAAAATGGAAGAACACTAACGAATACTCAATTTTTTTGGAGAGCAACAATCCAGTCAGGAGGAGGGCTTTAGTGGGAAATTAGTCCCTACATAAACACAAAAGGGCAAGGTTTGATTCACCTCCTCCCTCCCAGTTTCTTATCTTCTATTTTTCAGGTGAGATCTGCCAATTTGGGGAGATCCCTATATTATAGGCATAGAACAATAAAGTACTAGTTTGAACACTACACGTGTGGATCTGGTTGTTTGTGCCTGAAATTTTTCTAGTTTCTTATTTATTTATGTACTGTAATATAGTTACATTCCAATTAAGTAATTAAGGAAGTAAGCATGGGCACATTTATTGGCAAGGCAGGATGAATATTTAAATCTTACTGAAATCAGAGGAGTAAGCATAATTAACCCTTTGCTGAATTATGGATAATATGTGCACTATCTAAAGGCCTTGAAATGCAAGCAGAAAACATTCTGAGATATAATAAAGGCAACACAGTTCTTACGATGGTCTCATTTTTAATGAACATAATAAGGCTGTGTCAGAGTTAATGAGCACATTAACAGAATGCAGGGAAATATATCCTCCTTTTTAATAAAAATATAAGCATGGCTAATTAAAAGTTGTCTTTCTGCTGTTTATAATAAATAATAGAAAACCCTTTGGATAATCTACATGCATTGCTTGAAGACATTTTTAAAAACTGAATAATCATATGATTCCTACTCTTCCAATGGGAGATCCTGTTGAATAATACTGAAACACAAAGGGGACTAGAACAAGAGAAAACACATTAGGAAAAAAAGTAGTAAGAACAAACTTTAAAAATAATACTATCATTTATTTTTAAACTATAAAATTGATCAGTGTACTGAAATACATACTAAAAAGCACAAATGATAGCAAAAAAAATAAAAAATAAGGCCTGGTAATTTTTTATTTCACTGAAAAATTTCTAAGCAGACTTATATATTCTTCCTCATTCCATAGAGTAAATATGCATAATTTAATTCAGTAATTTTTATAGGGTAATTATTTGCACAATATTATCTTATATTAGGCTTTACCCCTGTCATACATTTAAAAGGTCACATTGAAGACAGATCATTCTGGAGAGAAATTGTTCATCTGGTCATAACTTGATCCCAACTTGATAGTAATTAATCAAATGTCATATCTCATTAAGGAGAAACAGCTTTCTCTATATATCCTAACTTTATTGAAAATTTGCATTTTATATATTAGCATATATTTTATTTTTATGAAATTTATAAGGCCACCCAGTTCTTCAGTGACTTCATGTTCTGCTTGGTGATAATATCTTCTGCAGAAGATAACATGGAGTAGAGTAGAACTGAACATTTCTAACATCTGCATCAGCATTACCACAAAGAAAACTGGCAAATTATTAACTTTTTTTAATGATAAAGAAATTTAGCTTCATGAGAAAAATAATTTATCAAGGAAAAAAATATCAAAAACTACCAAGCTCCATTTTCAAGTCTACTGAATATTTTTTTTTGTAGAAGCTGGAGTTGCTAAGACTCTGGAAGGTTAGTGTGGTGATTATAGATGACAGTTTGAATTTACAGAGGGAATGGGATGGAGCTGGGCTGAAATGCTAGAGTGTCTCAAACAATGTTGTGTACGGATTTATTTCTGCACTGCTCATTGACTTACTATCAATGGTTTTCTCTGAACATTTACAATCCACTATTTCCTGTTTGAGTAACAGTTCTGACAAATTAAATGCATATGAATGACAGTGTTACTTGAACATGTCATTATCCTATATATGACTTCTGCTTTATGTGATACAAGTAATAGAATATTGTTTGTAAGATAATGTCTAGGTCAGAATTTTAGTTTGTATAGGATAGTGTGAGCATAATTGGGGTAAAACTGGGCTTTGATTATCTTTGCAACATACTGGACAAAATGTGCCAAAACTTCTTTTTTGGCTTGTATGTGGCTTGTATGATTAAGGTTGGTAATCTAGACACCTTTTTTGTATTACTAAAATTATTACTTGAAAGTCTTGTTCAATCAAAGTCTTGTTCAATCATTGCCATCTGCTGGCAATCATGACAAATGGAATATAAGAAATATAAATGATTTTTTTTAAAAAAACACAAATTGACAGATGAAATAAAGAAAAATAGGTAGATTGTATATCCATACAACTTATAAAAACTGAATGTAATAGATATGAAAGAAGGTTAGGTCTTTGGGGATAAAATTGTTGAATGCATGTAGGAAAAAAAGGTGAAGATTTAAGCCTTTGAAGGGCTAAAATGTCTTATCGGAAAAAATGAATTAGTATAAAAGAGGTACATACAAAAACAGTAATCCAAATAGTGATGATTGTTGCCCTCCAGTAAGTGATGATAATGGAAGAACCAGAGATACTTTGGAGAGACATTGTGCAACACTCTTAATGAATGTTAACCAGGGGAGAAAAATAATTCTGCTGGTGGGATTTCTTCCTAGTAAGCTGTCAATCAGTAGAATAGTTCGGCTTCATGAAGTGATATATTCCCCTTCAGTGGAGGTCTTTAAAGAGAAGCTAGATAGACATCTGTCAAAGTTCTTTAGCAGAGAGCAAGAAGTTGGACTTTATATGACCTTGGAAGTCTCTTCCAAATCGTGCTGCAGAGTGCTACAGTGATGTGTGGAATTATCCTAATGGGAAGTATGAAAAAGGATTTTTGGTGGAAGTATGAGGTAAAGGAGGCTGGAAATGAGGAAAAATGTATTTCTGCAAAAGAAGAGGCTCAAAAGTGGTTATATTAAAATAACTTCCATCATAATTAAATGAATAACTACTGTCCTATAATATTAACTCAGCAGCCAACTTATCATCATAGAGAATTTTCTATGAGCTTTATTGTTGAAGAATTGTCTTCACATTACAGGGTCCATTTGCCCCATTTTTCACATTTGCCCCATTTTACGAGCTTTCTTGCCATAGTTGTTAAGTGAATCACTGTAGTGCTAAGTTAATAACATGGTTGTTAAGTGAATCTGGATTCCCTATTTACTTTGTTTGTCAGAAGGTGATCACATGAGCCTGGGACACTACAACTGTCAACTGTTTGGATGTTTGCCAGTTGCCAAACATCCAAATCTTGAACACGTGACTATGGGGATGCTGCAATAGTTGTAAGTGTGAAAAACAGTCATAAATCACTTTTTTCAGTACCATTGTAACTTTGAACTGTCACTAAATGAATGGTTGAAGCTGAGGACTACTTCAACTGCAATGTATGGTTTTCATCTTCTTCAACTGCTTTTAAACATAACCTGAGAGTTTCTTCCTCCTTGAAGTTCACTTTATGTTCTACATTCAGGGCTCTTTTATAATTCTGGAAAAAATAGTTTTGTTATTTGTTGCTAACTGTATTTGTTTTAACTAAAATTATTGTTATTTAAAGTTATAAAGTATCACAAGCACCAGCTTTGCTGGGTGTGTCCTAGTACAAATTTGAAAAACAAACAAGCAAATATATAATTGCTACATCTGGACTATAAAGACTGACCACTAGATGACAGTAACAAATTGGAATTTTCTATATCTCTTTGATTGCTACCTAGTGGTCCTCTGAGGTTTTACAACTCAACTCTAGGAGTTCTACAAGTGGAGTGAAACAGGCCTTCTAAGGACAGATGAAGGGCGCATACACAAAAGTTTAACCAATGCTGATTTGATGATTCAAATGTCTAGGTCTATCAATGAAAGAGATTTTTGAATTCTGTATAAAAGGCTGGAAGAAAGTTTTCCAGTTAATACTGAGATATCTTTTAGTGTATTCTATGGAGATTCTCAGTCACACAGTGAGCCATGTGCAGATCTGTTCATTGGGGAAACAAAACAACCACTTCATAAATACATGGCACAACACAGGAGAACAAACCCATCAGGGCAAGATTCATCAGACCATCTGCATTTAAAAGACAAAAGGCACTCTTTTGAAGACAGCAAAGTCCACATTTTGGAGAGAGAGGACCGCTGGTTTAAAAAAGGGCTCAAAGAGGCCCTCTATGTCAAAGTTGAACAACCCTCTCTCAACATCATCTATCTCTAATCTACAAGACAGTCCTTTCAACGGTTCCAAGAAGGCTCCACACCCATTTGCACTACTCAGATGACCCTGATGACACACATAAACCTCCAGGTGGCCTCAACGACTCTCTAAAACAGAGATCTTCAAACTTGGCAACTTTAAGATTTGTGGACTTCAACCCCCAGAATTCTCCAGCCAGCTATGCTGGCTGGAGAATTCTGGGAGTTGAAGTCCACAAGTCTTAAAGTTGCCAAGTTTGAAGACCTCTGCTCTAAAAGAATGCAAATGACCAGCTAACCGTAAGGAGTATAAATCCGTCCATTCCCCACCATCCAATAAGAGCTCAATAAGCCTCTTGGATGAGAAGCTAAACATCTTCAAAGAAAAACCAGAAAGTTGCCTCTTGAAAAAGTACCTTTGGGACATCCTTCAGTATCCTTATAAAAGGATAGTGGGGACATCTGTGATAACTGTACAGTTCAAACTATTTTTCTGACTGCTGATGAATGTATTGATTGAATGGATCCTTCGAGTGATGTTCGAACCTATAACAGGCAACCTTTAGGCTAAATATGGTCTCCCACACCTTCTACAACAACATTTAACACTTTTATCTCCAAAATGAGGATTGAAACCTCTGTCCTACTTTCCAAAGCATAGTAAAAATTTTCAGCCTCATCACCATGTGATTATCTTCTTAGCCAGGTCTTTCTCTAAAAGAGCTCTGGTGGCTCTGCAGACTAAAAGCATTGTGATTAACACCAGCTGTCTGCAATTACTGTAAGTTCGAATCTCACCAGGCTCAAGGTTGACTCAGCCTTCCATCCTTTCTAAGGTAGGTTAAATGAGGACCCAGTTTGTGGGGGCAATAAGCTGACTTTGTATAAAATATACAAAAGTATGAAGGCTATTGCTTAACGCATTGTAAGCCGCCCTGAGTCTCCGGAGAAGGGCGGCATATAAATCAAATTTAAAAATAAAAAATAAAAAATCAGGGTTTAAATCAGGCATGTCCAACCCATGGCCCACGGGCCTCACGTGGCCCTGGACAGCTAATAATGCTATCCTACAAAATCATAATCTTTTAACATTACTATGTGATCCTTATGACTCATTATATTATATATTTTCTATGTGGCCCAAGACAATTGCTCTTCACTCAATGCGGCCCAGGCAAGCCAAAAGGTTGGACAATTTTAGTCTTTGACTGCTAAAGCTACATTTTCACTTTTATACTTTCAGTGCTTGGAGGAATTTTTAAATAAAGGCACATTAGATTGAATTTACTGCACATCCAGGAAGCCTTTTTCATATCTTTTCCTTCAATCCCCGAGGCGATGCAAAGTGTGCCAGAATAATTTTGTTCTGACTATATAGCTGGTCTCCACTCCAAGGCCAGCAAATGAGACTGGAGGCAAGTTAAGATAAAGTAATTTATGGATTTCCTATCCTGGGAAAAACATCCACTAATCTTTCTCTTAATGGGGACTAGGACTGGTTTTGCGATAGCTAGAACAAGCAGTCTACAGGTAGTCCTTAACTGCTAAGCAAGGCAGATAAGCGAGTTGTGCACCATTTTATGACCTTTTTTGCCATGGTCGTTAAATGAATCACTGCCTTCCGCCATTGACTTTTCTTGCCAAACACTCCCTAGGAAGGTTGCAAATGACAATCCCAGGACCCCAGGATGCTGCAACCATCATAAATGTATGTTGTTTGCCAGGCACCCAAATTTTGATCATATGATCATATGTGGGGATTCTAAAATGGTTATAAGTGAGAGAACTGGTCATAAGTCATTGTTTTCAGTCCTGTTATAATTTTCAACGGTCATTAAACGAATGGCTGTAAGTCAAGGACTTCCTGTATTGATCTGTCTAGTGCATTTTTTAAGAAATCTTGGTGCCACTAACTACTAGTGCAGAAACCTTGCTAAACAATACAAATCTGGTCTCATTTCTCTAGTGAGCCTCTCCATGGACTCAACTCCACTCTAATTAAGCTTTTCTTTCTTTTGGCTATGTACCAAGCTATTATGCTGTGTATGATTTTATTCCAAAACCACTGACAGAACTAGAATCACAGTAATAAGTACATACAAAAGTACAGAAGCCACCAAGAAAAATGTGTCAGGACAAAATCAAGTAAATTAAAACAACAATGAATGCTATTTAAAGAAAACTGAAGCAGAACAAGATTTCCTTTAAGAGTTCCTACATGGCAAAACATTGGCTTAAATACTAGGAGATTAAAGCAAGCAAACAATACTTAAACAAATGGAAAAAGTCCACACTGCCAAGATGTCACATCTGAGAAAAGTCTGTGCTCATTTCAGGAGAGGAATTTCCACCCCTCACAAAAAGCTTCTGAGACAGATTTTGACAATCAGGCAAGGTCATGGACCTTCTTTCAATACAAAACACAGCAATGGAGTATATGAGATTTAAGTTGAAAACCAACAGGTGTCGGGACTGAGATATTAAGGATGTCATCTACCCACAACTATTCAGCTTCCATCCACACCATGAAATGTAGACACCTGGGGAAAAAAGCACAGCACTCGTAGCCAGCTAGAGAGCTTTTTCTAGTTTGCAGTGCATGGTCTTATCAAGCCATTTTATATCAAGTAGCTGAGAATTTTCTTTCAAGCCAAGTGGCTTAATTTGGAGCCAGGAGTCAGCAATACACAGCCAAATCCTATTTTGTAGAAGGGTTTAACCCAGTGGTGAGTTGCCCCCAGTTCAGACCGATTCACAAGAACCGATAGTAAAACCGGCAGGAGGCCCTGCCCACTGCCCCGGATGTCATCATCGGTGATCTGTGCATGTGCAGAAGGCGCCCGCTCGAGCGTAGCGCATGCACACACGCGATCCCGTTGCGAACCGGTATTAAAGGTAAGTAGAACCCATCCCTGGTTTAACCAAATAATGACAAAATTCATCCCATAAAAAAGAAAGGTTTCCCGATTTTGGTGGGGCGATGCTTTAGCTCCAGACCTATCATTGTATAACTTAGTGACAGAACAATTCTACAATTATTTAAGTGTGTGTGTATATGAATAAATATGAAATGGAATAATGTCTACGAAGATTCTCAATCATCCAGGTCATGGTTTTGGAAAAGATGCTTTTCCAAAACCAAAAGGCAATTGGACTGCCTTGTTTTGTTTTGTTTTTTCTTCTTTGAAAACATTTTGCTTCTCATCCGAGAAGCTTCTTTAGTTCTGAAAGTTCAGTTCGAAAGAACTGAAGAAGCTTCTTGGATGAAAAGCAAAATGTTTTCAGCGGAAAAAAAAAACACACGAAGTCCAGTTGCCTTTTGGAAAAGCATCTCTGGGACATGAAATTGGGAATAGGGAATAGTTGTGAGATACTGAAGACAAGTGCAATTTTAAACCACAGGTCTAATTTCCAAATCATTAGTAGTTCCAACTTTATTCTGCATTATCTCACCTCACTTCAATACTATTTCCAGTTCTAAGCATCTCACTTTAAGAAGCTGGAAACAGATTCAAGGATTACTAGGGCACAAAAGTATAGTCCTATAAAGAGAAAGTGGGAATATTCAGCCTTCAAGAAGCAAAAAAGACCTAGTGGAGTTATGATACCACTTTTCAAACGCCGGTATCTCTCATCTCAGATAGTAGATATAAATAGATTGAAGCAACATTCCACTTATTAGAAGACATGTTAGAAGAAGAACTGGAACCAATTAACTAGGGAGCTGGTGTGACCCATCTGCTAAACTGTGTTCAGTCAGAGGCCATTCAGGCATCTGTTATGGATGCTTTATTTTAAAAATCGGCATGAGGCAGAGAGTTAGACTCAATGGCTTAATTTGCTCCTTTGACTTTTATGATACAAGAATTTTATAAACTTTTAACAGCAACGTCAAAGTGTACCTTCTCCAAGCTGGTAAAAACTGGTGATAGTAACTATTAAGATGGCCCATGCAGGTGATATTCAGCTTTCCTTTTTTATATATACCTACCAAGAACTACATATCCTTTTAAATACAACGAGCCAGAAAGAATTGGAGTTTTTTTAAAAAAATAATGGAGAAGAAAATAAAGCTATTCAGAAGTAATTCTCAATGAAATCAGTGACACATCCATATTGAACTTTGGATTGAACACAAGGTAACTGTCTGCTTTTTTGGCCTGATGAGAATTGCTGGTTCTTCCTTCTCTGTAAGTATAATTATATTGTTCTTTGTAGGTTTCTTTTCAAGCTGTTTGCAATTAAGAGATAAAAAGAGATATATTTGGCCATTGAAGATCCCACTTCACCTTGTTTTTAGTAGAAGCTTGCCTCAGTTTCTGCTTCTTATGGTTATTCTACCAAAAAACTTACTTTGGACTAATATTGATCTGGCTACTTGACATCTCTGCCCTAGCAGGACGAACTACTGTTGCCTCGTAATAGCAAATAACTCTAATACCTTCTCACTGGAAAGATAAATGAAGAGTTGTCCCTTACAAGGCACTGTGTATGCTACAAAAGTCAGGGAATAATTATAGCCAGATATGTAGCAACCATACTGACAGATCTAAATTTGAATGGGTTAAAAAAATAAGTGAATGCTATCCAGTTTAAAAAAAGCAACAACATAGAGAGCTTGACAGACACCAGGGAATGAAATTTAATTATGACAATGACAGGAAGAAAGGAATGCTTGCAAAGTTAGGACTGATTGGAAGATACCAAAATACACACAGACATACACATATTCTAGCAACCTTATTGATTCTGCCTGCACTCTGTTCCCCAAATCCTGTTTCACTGAGACAGAACTAACAAAAAAGATAAAGCAGATATGAACAAACCATTGTATTGACCAAAGGACTATGATTGAAGATGTACTAGTAAAGCACTCCCTGTCAGTCAAAGTAGTCAGTTCTTACCACTCTGTCAGCTTGACTCAGCTTGTATATTACTTCATATTACTTCAACATATTTTGGGTATTAAGGCCTCTGGTTCCAGGGAAGTGCCCTCTTTTGTTCTGGATGGGATTGCTTTATCACAAACAGAGCCTGCTTATATGTTGAGGCTCCACCTGGGCTCATGATTGATGTTCAAAGAGTAACTGGCTTGGAAGAACATTGCAAAACTTCACATTGAGTTGTGCCAAAATTTGAGGGCCAAATTTTATATATTTGATTTTAATTGGTTTTAAATTTTATAAATTTATGTGTTTTAATATAGCTGGGAGAAGGGTGGTATAGAAATCTAATAAACTTTCTTCCTGGACTGCAAGACTTTCTTCACAGTCACTCATGCCTTGGTCACCCTCTAAATCACGAGTGTCAAACTTGATCGCATCATGAGCTGGATTGTGACGTATCGTGACATTTTTTGCCTTTGCGGAGCTGCAGTGGGTGTGGTCTGCATGTGACGTATCTGGCCTGCAAGCTGCCAGTTTAACAGGCCTGCCCTAAATGGATGACTGCAATGTGTTTTACATGGGGATGCCCTTGAAGAACATTCCAGAAGCTACTTCCAATGCAGAATAAAACAATATATGAGCAGTTATTTGCATTCCTTGATTAGCCCACATTACATCTCTGCTCTGTGAGCTGCATTGGTTACCAGTAAGCTTGCAGGTCCAATTTAAGATGCTGGTGATAATATATAAAGCCCTTAGTGTCAGGAGTGAGTTATTTGAGGGACTGCCTCTCCCCAATTATGTCTCATTAGGTCCAGCAAGGCGTCTTCTGGATCCTGTCCTTGAATGAGTGATATCTGGCAGGACCTGGGAAGAGAATCTTTTCTGTCATGGTGGATGCCCCCCAGAGATTAGATTGATCCTGACCCAACTTACATTATGTAAGGCCTTAAAGACATGATAGTGTCACTGGGCTTGGGGATCTCAGTATGTGTTAGAGCACCTGCAATGATTACGTTGATGAGTGTTGGTGGTTTTGTACATTAACTGCTGACATCTCACAGCAACATGAGTGTAGGGAGTTCTACCACCATCTTGGCACTGAGGCCAAGCAATATGGATTGGGATGTTACTGTGCAGCATCAGAATGGTACAACAGGAGCAATATTGATTTGTCCAATTTCACAAACCAGGCCTCAGGTCCAGGTATTTCTGGAAGAATGCCTATAGATGCCACCCAAATTTCCTAGGTGACAATTGTCCCCTCTCAAAAACAATATATATTTGCAGAGAGATAGCACACCATTCTCAACCTTGTAGAATATAGAATCATTCACCAAACTTCAAATATTTCCAAATGTGGGCGTAATAATTTAGGATACATTAGTTAACTCCTACTTTCCAGAAACCTGTTGTTCAAAGTCTTCTGTGACTATTCTTGCTTTCAAATATCTGATTAATATATAGTCTTAATTAAAGCATTATTCTAGCAGATGACTTTTTCTTGTCTTCATGAATATACATACAGAGCAAAACCCTTTTTAAGTAAATAAATTAAAAAATCCACGAACTTCCTAGCTTCCTTTGAAACATTTATAATAATCTGATCTGTCAGGAAAACCCTATTTCTGTAATGGATGGCAAGAATTTAATGAAGTATTTTAATAGGCTGAGTTGTCTTTGAAAGAGACAAGGAATATTTTGATAAGCTGAAGGTATCTGACTTGTAAATCCAGATACAATTCCATTGATTGTTTAGTAAAAATAGATTCTTGTCTTAGAAACCACACTAATTCTATTAGAAACCCTTCTGGATTTGCCTTGTGCTACTTCTCAATGATTATGTTAATTTGAAGCACTCAAATGAGCTTTTTGTGTGAAGAGAGGCAGTGGCTGAGACTAGCCCATGTACAGCTTGTCAATAAATACAGGCCATTGCAGAAAGAATTTTTTGGATGGGTTGTCAGGAGAGATGCAATTCCTATTCACACTGGGACATTTCAGAGCTAATTTATGTGTGAAAGTTTTGTTAAGAGTTGTTTTACTTATTTATTCGTGGCCTCACAGTGTTTTTAAATGTCATTTTACTGAATTTTAGACACAGGACTAAATACTACAGTTACTAATAACGGTAACAATTGAAACCAAAACCTGTTAATGTTATTCCAGGTTACTCAAAAACAAATAATGTGTGTAAAAAATATGAGGTAATACAAGCTATAAATTAAAATAAGACATTTTAAAAGATAATAATAGTAATATAAAGAAACAAAAATGAGAGAAACAAAGCAACCTGCAATAATACTATAATGCCTTTTTTCCATGAAAGTAAAAATGATGTCATAATTAAATATATCATTAAGTGAACTTTTACATCACCCATAGACCACATAGAAGATGATATTATCTAAAGTTGCCTCTCTGCCAATGAAAAGCCTATTTAAAGATGAGATTTGTCAAATTTCTGTGTCTCTTTCTGAGAATACATACAGGTAGTCCTCAACTTAGCAACCATTCATTTAGCAACCATTTAAAGTTACCACAGATTGAAAAAAAGTGATTTATGTAGAGATTCTCAGTCATCCAGGTCATGGTTGTCCCAAAGGTGTTTTTTCAGGAGGCAACTGAACTTTCTTGTTTCTCCTCAGAGTTACCTGAGTAGTGCTGCTGGTTCCCGTAGTCCTTGCAGCATCCCCATAGTCACATGATCAAAATTCAGGTTCTTAATAATCATATATTTACAATGGTCACAGCATCCCAGGAAAAGTTGATCGCCATTTCTAATCTTCCCAGGTAGCTTCCAGCAAGCAAAATCAATGGGGCAAGCTAGAGTTTCTTAACAACCACATGATTCACTTAACAACTGCTGTAAAAGATCATAAAATTGGCTACCACTCACTTAACAACCTGCTTTGCTTACCAACAAAAAAAAAAATCCAGTCTCAATTGTGGTTGTAAGTCAAGGATAACCCAGTTTTTTTTTTAAACAGTCAAATGCCAAATATTTGAGAAGTAATTTTACAATGTAGTAAATTTAGTTTCTTCCCAAGGAGTTAAATGCAAAATAATAACAAACAGTAACAATAACAAAAAAAAACATGGATGCCTTGGATGCAGTCCCAAAACAACTGGATCACCACTTGAACACCATCGGCAATAACAAATTCACTATCAGTTGAATGCAAAAGGCAGCTTTGCTTGGAACACCTTACATTCTTTAACAATATATGTAACACTGTCCAACATCCACATCTGCCTATCCCAAGTCCTTGAAAATGACTCGATAGGTAGACAAAAATGCCAAATCCAGTCTGAACGACTGGCAGACTGCGCACCGAACCATAATAATGAAGACCATTGGCACTGACAAAATAGCCACCCGCCAATGGCAAAAAGCACCTTTACTTGGAATAGCTTACATTCTGCAACAATACCTTTAACGCCATCAAACATCAACATGGGGGCACCTACCATCTGGAACGGGCTTCCCCCGGAGTTACGAAACATCCAAGACTTACGCATATTCCGCCGTGCCCTGAAAACGTTTCTATTCCAACAAGCTGGTCTGGCCTAACTCTCCCTTTTTAATTGGCTTTTAAACTGGCTTTTAAATTGGGTTTTAAACCTCTTTAGATAAATTTGGATATTCTTAATCTTTGAGCCTAAATTACTTAATCTGTTTCTTAATAGTTTTTAACTTCTATATGTATTTGTATTTATTATGGCTGTTCACCACCCTGAGTCCTTCGGGAGTAGGGCGGTATACAAATATGAAAAATAAAATAAATAAATAAATAAACATCTGCCTATCCCTTGAAAAGGTAGAAAAGAATGCCAAATCCATCTGACTGTGTGACAAACTTAAAAGGAAATAACCTGTGGATCATGCTAATTTTTAAGTTCTTACTATATCTTGATAATCCTGAATCTGATATACAGTATGTGGTTTCTGATTACAATGCCAAAGAATGCATTTGAAAAGATCTTTCGGCTAAGAAACAAAATATCAAACCTTAAACATACTATATGTCAATAATACGTCAATCAAGTTATATGACTGCTCTAGAAATGCCATCATGGCTGGAGTCTGGAGTTTCTACATGTTATATTTCTTTGAGTCCCATCTCCCAGAAATGCTTCTACAACAGTGGCCAAATTTGTGGAAACCTTTTGGGAAAAGTGTATTTTTGAGGTTTGATGGCTAATAACACCACAGTTTTTTTGGAGTTTCAAGATAATCATATTCCACTGCTGGAATGGCCTGTGAATAGCCCAGATTTTAACCCAATTGAAAATCTATGGAGCCAGCTAAAGAAACTTGTTAGTCAGAAGTAATCCAGCAATAAAACCCAGTTAATTGAAGCAATCTTTCAATCTTGGTTTCACATTATAACAGTGCAGAACTAAAAGACTTGGTTCACTCCATGGGAAGATGTTGTAAGGCCGTAATTCATGCTAAAGGTTACCCAATTAAGTATTAACTGATGTGATAATTTTAGTATATCTCGTTTTTACTACGTGTTTCACTTTTCTTCTTTATCCTGTAACTTCTAATAGCAAATCCTTCATAAAAGTTATTGCATTACATTCTTGATTAAATTATCTTTCCATTGATCGATAACTTTATGGTACTACTCCAAAAAAAAAAAAGTGGTGTTATTAGCTAGTTTTAGAAAATACACTTTTCCCAAAAGGTTTCCACAATTTTGGCCACTACTGTAGAGCAGTACAGCACATAGAAACTCCAAGAACTGAAGGGACACTAAACTTCCCTCCCCTCAGCAAAGGGTTCAGTCACAAGCTTAATGTGCTGCAATTGTTAAATAGTATCATACAAAATCAAAGGGAATAATGTGGTCTTCCAATTTATTTTGGATGTGCCAAAGTGGTGAGTGTTACAACTTAATCCCCCCTTTTATAAGTGTTTTCAAAAGGAGGAAAGGGGGGAGATTATAGGAACCCACTTTATGTTCAGGAGACAGATATTTATGAGCTCTTATTCTTTTTTTTTTATTCTGCTCTTTAAGTCTCTGATTTACAGTATTTGTTTTCAGATATGCTCTACTAAATTTTATTAGGAGACATTGGAACATTGATTAGCTTTCATTTGCAGGTCAGCAGGGACCTTGATCTGCTTATACAGAATGAAAGAATTCCAGTAAAGCTTTCAGAGAAGGAGGAATTGTTTTAAAATGTACCCAGCTTACTTATCATTGAGTAATAGCAGGTATGCTTGTTTCCTTTTAGCAGCAGAAACAAACAGAAAATGTAGAGTGTCTTAGAAGTATATCATTTGATGTCTTGTAACGAAGACCACTGAAAAACGATTTTATGCATGCTCTGGAGCCTAGTCTTAGAAATGTTTTTAAAACAATATGATATCACAAAGATTCAAGATACTGTTTGTAACATGGTTATCCTGCCTGTGAAACTGCCCCAAATTTGCTAATTTTATTTTATTGTATTGTGAGGTAATTTGGACTGACCTATTTGGCCTATTCAGTTAATCAGTTTCCTTGGTTGTTGTTTTGTTATTGTTGTTTAGTTGCTAAGTCATGGCTGACTCCTTGCGACCATGGACCATAGCACTGTACCCCTTGTTCTCCACTGTCTCCTAAACTTGCCCAAATTCATGTTCATTGTGTCAGTGACACTGTCTTACCATCTCATCCTCTGCCGTCCCCTTCCCTTTTTGCCTTCAGTCTTTCCCAACATCAGGGTCTTTTCCAAGGAGTCCTCTCTTCTCATTAGGTGGCCAAAGTGTTTGAGCTTCAGTTTCAATATCTGCCCTTTCAAAGAACAGTCAGGGTTGATTCCTTGGTTTAAAGCCTCGATCCTGGAAGTTGTCAGAATGGAAAAGAGAATCAGTTCAGGTTTCTTCCACATTCACGCATTATGTGATTGACACTGGTCACCTTTTTTCATGTTCATATAATATCATCATCCATTATATGATTGTGTTTAAAATGTCTTTCCCAGCAATATTAATTATATTGCTTTTGACTCACTCCCAGGATTTCCTTTTCCTGTTTTTGTTTGTTTGCTTGTTTGTTTCATTATAAGATAGTGATGCTCAGAAACAAATCTGAATCACCAGACGAAAAAGACTACCCAAGAGGCTATCAAATCAAACATTTAAAGATCAGCATAAACCCAATAGGCCTATATGCCAGGTGACACCAAAGACCCTCTCAGGGTCAAATGTGTGGTCTCCTCACCTTGAGGAGACATTTGAACTGTTTTGCAATGCAAAAGCCTTGTGACTCAAAAGACAGCTCAGAGGCTGGTTGTGTCTCCCTGTTGGATTCCTCTTCATCAGCAGCAAAAGGTGTAACAGCTTTTATGTAGATATACTGCCAGCACATAAGTCTATTCTGGAAGATATTGTGAAAGATGGTACACCCTCAGGAGAATTCTCATTTTTGGAATGTTTGTGCGTCTACGTGTGTGTGTGTGTGTGTATGTGTGTGTGTGTGTGTGTGTGTGTCATCCATTAAGATAAGCTGCCCAGTCCTTGGCCAGTTCCATTAGAAGGTATGCATCTGCAGGCACAATCTGATTTTCTGCTTCTTTCTCTCCTTCAATGGAGGAACCCTCCAAGGCAAGGGATGACATAGATACAGAGCCAGTTTTTTCAGGGATGTTTTAATTTGAATCCTTAGCCTGAAAAATGGACTGGATTCAGCAATATGCTTTCTTCCCAATTCCTTTTACAATTGTACACAACACACGTACACATCCATACACACCACACTTTCAAAGCAAATTGCCCATACTTTGATGTTTTGCCTTTTCCCACCCATCCTCACAAAAGAAATCCACACCATGCAAGTAACAACCTTCTCCATTATTTTCTGCATTTTACAGCGCCTATCCTTCCTCCTAATCATCCGTCTCCATATCCTTCTTCAGACTTGTGTGGCTTCCCACTTCAAATTTAATCAGCACTACTTCTTCTTCCTCTTCCTCTTCCTCTTCCTCTTCCTCTTCCCGTTCTCCTCCTCCTCCTCCTCCTCCTCCTCCTCCTCCTCCTCCTCCTCCTTCTTCTTCTCCTTCTCCTTCTCCTTCTCCTCCTCATCCTCCTCCTCCTCCTCCTCCTCCTCCTCCTCCTCCTCCTCAGAAATCTACCACTTTTCACTCTTCTTGAGAAAAATGTGTGTTGCTAAGGGGTTCTGCCCAGTCAATGCAACCAAGGAAGGATGGCATCTTGTCCTAATTTCCTTACCTTATACAGGTAGTCCTCGAGTTATGACCATAATTGAGTCCAATATTTGTATTGCTAAATGAAACATTTGTTAAGTGAGTTTTGCCCCATTTTCTTGCTGCAGTTGTTTAGTAACATGGATGTTAAGTGAATCTGGCTTCCCCATTAACTTTGCTTGTCAGAAGGTCGCAAAAGCTGATCATATGATCTCAGGACAGTGCAATCATCATGAATATGAACCAGTTGCCAAGCGTTTGAATTTTGATCACATGACCACAGGAATGCCACAATGGTCATAAGGGTGAAAAACGGCACACTATTATTTGTGCTGTTGTAACTTTGAACGGTCACTAAATGAACTGTTGTAAGTCAAGGACTATCTGTATAAATATGCTTTTCTATAAGGCACCTGGCCTTTGCTGTCACATCTCCCTCTTCAGCTACTCCCATGTGCCAGTTACTCAGTGCCCAAGCAACAGTTGAAGGTCCAAGTGGAAGTGGCTACTTAAAAAAGATGTGTGATATGGCAGAGCATGAAGAAAAGATGGGCACAGATGGGAAGAAAATCCCATAGAATAACTGTGGACAAGCAAGGAGAACGAGATGGAAAAGCAGGATTGACAACATTGATCCTACTTGGTATTTGAGAAGTGGGAAAATAGCTACCACAAAAATAAATGGTGTCCTTTTGCTAAGACTGGCATTTTTCTCTAAACCAGTGTTTCTCAACCTTGGTAGCTTGAAGATGAGTGGGCTTCAACTCCCAGAATCCCCCAGCCAGCAGTGCTGGCTGGGGGATTCTGGGAGTTGAAGTCCACCCATCTTCAAGCTTCCAAGGTTGAGAAACACTGCTCTAAACTGTCCATTAAAACAAAGCATTTTGAAGAAGCAAACAATAGCCTCCATGGCTGCAGGGCTCCTCTTCCTCAAATAATTTTTAAAAAATGAAAGAAGGAAGTAAGTTTGTTCCCTCTTTCATCTTTTCTCCCATTTCCCCCACCCCACCCCTCAAAAAAAAAAAAAAAAGAATATTTAATAGGTATTCCAGACAGGGTTTATGTAAATCTGCAACGTATTAGTGAATGGAATACCCCTCATTTTAATACTAGGCATCTTTCTGAAACAGATACAGTTGTCACTGTAGCACCATTGTGTTTATGACACAAAAAAAAAAAACTTGCTTTTTTCTTTCTTTCATATTTATAATGAATCTCTTCCAATACAGCATTGCAAACCTGTAATTATCCTTCTGTGGCAGCTTCTCAGTGGTTTCCCCCTCTGACTAATATTATATAAAAGCAAATTAGACTGCTTTTTACTGCAATCATCGGTTATCAGAGTAAGATTCGCGATTCCTCCCCACTCTCCTTCCCTCCCCTTAAAGGTGGGAAGGGAACCCTGATCACCAAGGAGTGAAGAAGAAAAAAATGTCTAAAATGTCTATTAAATGGCTATGCATACAAAGGAAAGCGTGTATTACTCCCCCACTGTAGCCTTGTGCTGAATGGGGTCTTAAGTATGCATGTTGCTCCTTAATGGCAGAGTAATAATGAAATAAATATTATTTCTAGCTGGAAAAATCCATTTTCATAATGAATAATTTATTTCAATTCAGCTATGGAAATGAATGCAGATTTGTTGAGCGGGTTGCAAGGAATCTGGAGGGCAGCGCAGATTAACTCAATTACAGGCTACATAAGCATCATTTGTGTGTGTGTGGGGGGGGGGGGGGGGGGGAATCAGAATTTTTCCAGCCTTTGTTTCTCTCCAGTATTGGTTTAATGTGTCTGTGTTCTCTCTCTTTCTCTCTCTCTCTCTCTCTCTCTCTCTCTCCCTCCCTCCCTCCCTCCCTCTCTCTCTTTATATATATATATTTCAGACTTATACAGGGACCTTTACAGGGAGGATACATGGGATGAGGGTGTGGCTAACTGATGAGGATTTATAAGTCTGAAATAGTCTCCTTAGTCTCCCAATGGGCAGCAGAGTGTTTCCTGGCTGCCAGGAAAAAAAAGCCTAGAAATTAGTGGATTGTGATTTCACTGACCTAGGGCTGCATAAAAATCTTGGTTTATGTAGGAAGAACCTGGCTAAAGAGAAATACACATAAAGCCTACGAAAAGGAAAGAAAACAAATATATATATATATATATATATATATATATATATATATATGTATGTATGTATGTATGTATGTATGTCTGTCTGTCTGTCTGTCTGTCTGTCTGTCTGTCTGTCTGTCTGTCTTTGGTTATTCGGGTCTTCTCCCACGTAAAATTGGAAGTGTCTTGGTGACGTTTCGACGAAGTCTCATTCGTCATCTTCAGGCTGGTGTTCTCGGCTTCGTGCTTCCAGGAGCAATGTGAGATCGGAGCTGTCTCTTCCTTTTAACTGCTAGTGGGGGTGTGAGCTGATTGGGTGGGAACTTGGCTGTGTTCTGATTGGGTGGAGGTGTGTTCTGATTGGTTAGGGGCTCGGCTGTGCTCTGATTGGATGGGGGGTTGGTTGTGCTCTGATTGGCTGGGGGTGTGTTCTGTTTGGGTGGGGGCTTGGTTGTGCTCAGCTTAGTCTGAGTTGCAGGGGGATTTGAGCTGGTGAGCTGCGTTGTTGTTGTTTGGCTTCGTGTTTGTGGCCGTGCGAGCTCTTCATGGTGGGTGTCAGTCTGTTTCATGTATGGATTGGAGAGGTTTAAGGTGGCTAATGATGCAGGGGGATTTGAGCTGGTGAGCTGCGTTGTTGTTGTTTGGCTTCGTGTTTGTGGCCGTGCGAGCTCTTCATGGTGGGTGTCAGTCTGCTTCATGTATGGATTGGAGAGGTTTAAAGTGGCTAATGATGCAGCTGCAGTCTGGCTTCTGGTCCTTGGTCGTGGCTCATTATCAGTGTGGGTTTGAGTCTGCTTTCTGCGTGGATGTGTGGTGGTGACATCCTGTGTGGCTTTCGTGAATGTGGGTCTGGTGTCATTTGTCGTGTTAGGGACCCGTTTGTCAATAAGGGCGGGTTTCCAAATGGCTGGTAGGCGGGAGGTATCGTCTCGTTTGTTCATGCTGTGTGGGCGTTTTTCTATCTCGATGGCTTCTCTGATTATTCTGTTGTTAAAGTGTTCAGTTTTGGCGATAGTTCTGGTCTTTTTAAAGTCAATATCATGTCCTGTGGCTTTAAGGTGTTGGACCAGGGAAGAAGTTGGTTCTTCTTTTCTGACTGAGTTCTTGTGTTCTTCTATGCGTGCACTTATTCGTCTGTTGGTTTGTCCGATGTATGTGGTGGGGCAGGCGGTGCATGGGATTTCATATACTCCTTGATTTTCTAACTCAATTTTGTCTTTGGGGTTCCTTAGGATGGTGGATATTTTTCGGTTTGTGCAGAATGCTGTCTTGATGTTATGTTTGTGGAGGATTTTGCTTATTCTGTCTGTGGTGCCTTTTATGTATGGGAGAAGGGCTTTGCCGTTTTCTTGTTCTGTGTCTTGGATTTTAGTGGGGGTTTCTTTTTGGATTAGGTTGGTGATCTTATTTCTTTGGAATCCATTGGATGTTAGTACGTTAGTGAGGGTGTGTAGTTCGGTTTTTAGGTGTGGTTCGTCAGCTAAGTGTTTTGTTCTGGAAATGAGTGTCTTGGCTACAGAGTTGATCTGGGCAGGGTGGTGGTGTGAGAGTGCGTGCAGATAGCGGTTTGTGTGTGTTTTCTTCTGGTAGATAGTGTGTCCTAGGGAGCCATTGGATTTTCTGTAGACTAAGACATCCAGGAAGGGAAGTTGGTTGTTCGCTTCTGTTTCCATGGTGAACTGTATTTTGGGGTGTAGGCTGTTGAGGTGTGTGAGGAAGTTGTCCAGTTTTTCTTTCCCATGTGGCCAGATTATGAAGGTGTCGTCCACATATCTGAGCCAGAGTTTGGGTTTATGATCAGATTTTTCTAGAGCTTGGGTTTCAAAGTATTCCATATAGAGGTTGGCAATGACAGGTGAGAGGGGTGATCCCATGGGTGCTCCTTCTGTTTGTTTGTATTTCTGTCCATTATAGATGAAGTATGTGTTGGATAGGCAGTGGTTGGTCAGATCTAAGATGTGCTTGGGGGGGTTATATTTGTTTTGGATAACTGTCAAGGCTTCTTTGATTGGTACTTGGGTGAAGAGGGATATGACATCAAAGCTCACGAGTAGGTCACTGGGCTGTAAGTTTTGTTGCTTTATGATGTCTATGAACTGGAATGAGTTTTTTACGTATGAGGTGATGGATTCTGCATAGGGCTGTAGTTGTTTGGCGAGAAATTTGGCTAGGTTTTGTAGAGGTGAGCCTATGGAGCTGACTATGGGTCTAAGTGGGGTTCTTTCTTTGTGTATCTTGGGGAGACCATAAAGCTTAGGGCATCTGGATGATTTCTCTCTGGGTATGATTCTTTGCTGAATCTCTTCGCTGATGGGGGAGGCTTTTATTTTGGATCTGGTGGTTTTTTCCAGGTAGGTGGTGGGGTCTGTGTTTAGGGGTTTGTATATGGAGTCTTGGAGTAGGTTGTTTAATTTGGTTTGGTAGTCAGATGTGTTCATAACCACCGTGGCATTGCCCTTGTCTGCTGGTAGGATTATTATGCTGGTGTCTTCTTTCAGGTTAAGTAGTGCTGTCTGTTCCTCTTTGGGTAAGTTACTTTTGGGTGGCTTGCTGGTGCAGAGGATGTTGGTGATTTCAAGTCTGATTCTGTTTGCATCGTCGGGGTTGATTTTGGTCAGGCTGGTTTCAACTCCGCATATAATGGTTTCAGTGGGGATGCTTTTGGGAGCGACTGCAAAGTTGAATCCTTTGGAAAGGACATTGGTTTCGGCTTTGGTGAGGATCCTATCTGAGATGTTATGCACTGTTTGTTTCATGTGTGGCTGGGAGGGTGGAGGGGATTGTTTCTGGCGTTCTTGTAGTCTTCGGAGTTTGTTGGTGTGTGTGTCTGTCTTGAGGGTGGTCTGTGTTTCGGCTCTCCAGACGGCAAGTTGTTTGGATTTGTCCCAAAGTGCGGGGTGGATCTTGTTGCTGAGTTTGAGGTGAAGTGTGAGGAGATTCTTGTTGATTCGGTCTAGGAGGAATCTTTTTCTGTGGAGTTCATTTCTGATTAGGGCTAGTTCTGTTCTTTTCAGAATGCGTTTGGTGGCTGCAGAGTTGGAGTGGAATTTCAGTTGGAAGCCTGTGGGGATTAAATTTTGATCTCGGCAGTTGCGTAGGAATGCAAGGTCACATAAAATGGAAGCTCTTTGGACTTCGAGTTTTTCATAGGTCCTGGTCAGATGGTGGGTATCCTCCCCGTAGAGGTGCGATATTTGTTTTCTCAGGTTTTCGCGGGTGTTTGTATGTAGGTCTTTGGTTATTCGGGTCTTCTCCCACGTAAAATTGGAAGTGTCTTGGCGACGTTTCGACGAAGTCTCATTCGTCATCTTCAGGCTGGTGTTCTCGGCTTCGTGCTTCCAGGAGCAATGTGAGATCGCAGCTGTCTCTTCCTTTTAACTGCTAGTGGGGGTGTGAGCTGATTGGGTGGGAACTTGGCTGTGTTCTGATTGGGTGGAGGTGTGTTCTGATTGGTCCGAAAAATATCCACCATCCTAAGGAACCCCAAAGACAAAATTGAGTTAGAAAATCAAGGAGTATATGAAATCCCATGCACCGCCTGCCCCACCACATACATCGGACAAACCAACAGACGAATAAGTGCACGCATAGAAGAACACAAGAACTCAGTCAGAAAAGAAGAACCAACTTCTTCCCTGGTCCAACACCTTAAAGCCACAGGACATGATATTGACTTTAAAAAGACCAGAACTATTGCCAAAACTGAACACTTTAACAACAGAATAATCAGAGAAGCCATCGAGATAGAAAAACGCCCACACAGCATGAACAAACGAGACGATACCTCCCACCTACCAGCCATTTGGAAACCCGCCCTTATTGACAAACGGGTCCCTAACACGACGAATGACACCAGACCCACACTCACGAGAGCCACACAGGATGTCACCACCACACATCCACGCAGAAAGCAGACTCAAACCCACACTGATAATGAGCCACGACCAAGGACCAGAAGCCAGACTGCAGCTGCATCATTAGCCACTTTAAACCTCTCCAATCCATACATGAAGCAGACTGACACCCACCATGAAGAGCTCACATGGCCACAAACACGAAGCCAAACAACAACAACGCAGCTCACCAGCTCAAATCCCCCTGCATCATTAGCCACCTTAAACCTCTCCAATCCATACATGAAACAGACTGACACCCACCATGAAGAGCTCGCACGGCCACAAACACGAAGCCAAACAACAACAACGCAGCTCACCAGCTCAAATCCCCCTGCAACTCAGACTAAGCTGAGCACAACCAAGCCCCCACCCAAACAGAACACACCCCCAGCCAATCAGAGCACAACCAACCCCCCATCCAATCAGAGGACAGCCGAGCCCCTAACCAATCAGAACACACCTCCACCCAATCAGAACACAGCCAAGTTCCCACCCAATCAGCTCACACCCCCACTAGCAGTTAAAAGGAAGAGACAGCTGCGATCTCACATTGCTCCTAGAAGCACGAAGCCGAGAACACCAGCCTGAAGATGACGAATGAGACTTTGTCGAAACGTCGCCAAGACACTTCCAATTTTACGTGGGAGAAGACCCGAATAACCAAAGACCCTACATACAAACACCCGCGAAAACCTGAGAAAACAAATATATATATATATATATATATATATATATATATATATATATATATATATATATATATATATATTCAGCTCAAGGCATCAATATACCTAATGCTCCTGCCTGCTATTATTCTTCACAACAACAGCCACGTTTCATGCCTAAGGGAGACCTAGAACTCCCAATTTCCTGGTTCCTAAGCCCGAAACACTGAAAGTGGCCAAGTGCTAATCATTTTTTCTGAGTCTCTTCACAGTTGCCTGGATGCTGTGTGGATGTTGCATTCTCAAGCAGTCGGGAACTCTGATGTTTCTCACAGTGAGGCAGATAATGCCAGCTGCATGAGCCTTTCCAACTTTAAAAACACCCTAGAAGTAGAGTAGAAGGAGGTAGAAGACGTGTCTGGCAGAATACGAAAATCCCTCTTACTTGATCTCCTTGGCACCACTCATAGCTTTGCATAATTCACCATTCCCATGCTGCTATGGGATTGCATCTCGAAGAAGCTGCTTATAAATAAACTTTGGTCACGCAGCAGCTTTCTCCAACCGGTTGCCCTTGAGATATGTTGGACTACAATTCTCACAGTTGCCAGTCAACACATTTTTTTTTATTTTGGGGGGGATATGCTGCCTTGAGATTCTGGGAATAAACATCCAGCTCACCTAGAGAGCTGCTGCATTCAAGAAGTACTCTAAGAGGGGCTTAAAGGTAAATTGAAGAAAAAAAAAACCCAAAAGTTTGGGCTTTGAGCAATGAAGTAAAAAGCAATGGTTCTTCAAGGGTAATTTCTTCTTTGAATTCCAGTTTGTTTCAAAAAAAAAAAAAAAAAAAAAGGAAACCACACAAGTCCATCAAAGTTTTTGACAAAGGCAATCCTTGTCTGATGATCGTTGCAAATAATGTGTCCCAGAAGACAGACAATGTAACGTATCATTTCAAAGCCTGGCTGCCTTTGCTGACAATAGAGATTCACAAGTTTCATCTTTGAAAGGCTCCATATGGAACTCTAAAGACAGTCCATTTCTGGGGGGGGGGGGGGGGGGCAGGGAAGAAATATTGAACCAGATGGTAGATTAAAGGGCTGATGATTACAAGAAGAAAAAAAAGCAAACTTTGCTGAGAAAGACAAAAGTACCTAAGATCAAGTGTTTATGTCATTATTTCTACAGATTATGAGGATCTTAGTCCGAACATTTGCAGTTGTTGTTGTTTGAAAGTAAAGCCTTTAAAATGCCCATATGTGTTTTTTTCCACTATGGAAGATATTTGGAAATGATGAAGCAGGCAACTGAAGAAATAATTGCTTCTAGAGTAGACTCTACCAAAGAGTCTCACTTTACTCTTATAAATCAGAATTTATTTGTCTCACCTTTCAGAAAGCCCATTAAAATACACGTACTTCACCAAAAGCAATTCTAAGCATATTTTGATATAAACTTTGGTAAAAGCTTCGTTTAAACTGATGTGAAGATATTTTAGATGAAGTTTTGTTCTGTTCAGTGCAGTGAATCTATATAAAACGCACAAAACAATTTGCTTCCCTTTATTGCAAGAAGACATGTTCTAGTACCTATTCACTAAGGAAATCTTTTGTGATATAAAATATGCATTACCCTCAACACCACCACTCAAAAGGGAACAAATTTTCAGTCAAGGAACCACTTACAATTTTCTACTTGCAATGCAAAAAATGTAAATAGGGAGAGACATAGGAACACAATTTTGGTCTAGTATGTGTATATGTATGTGTGACTATCTCCACACAGCTAGGTGGTATTACACTTGGCTACTTTGGCAGATCTCAAAAAATCAAATAAGACATAACTAATATTCAAACAGGACAATATTAGCAAATGCCAAAGGTGCAGACCGGACTAGGAAGTCAAAAAACATTGTTTTGGAAGAAGACAATGGTAAACCATTTCTGAATTGCTGCCAAAAAGACACCAGGAATTCATTATACACACGGACACATGGACACACTTATTATATTTAATTTCCATCTTTGATCAAGAAAGCTCAACATGGTACATACTATAATAACCAGGGGTGAGGTTCTGGAGAACCAGTAGTGGAAATTTTGAGTAGTTCAGAGAACCGGTAGCGGAAATGTTGAGTAGTTTGGAGAACCAGCAAATACCACCTCTGGCTGGTCCCAGAGTGAGATGGGAATGGAGATTTCACAATATCCTTCCCTCAGGAGTGGGGAGGGAATGGAGATTTTGCAGTATCCTTCTCTTGCCATGCTCACCAAGCCACACCACGCCCACCAAGCCATGCCACAGAACTGGTAGTAAAAAAATTTGAATTTCACAACTGATAATAACCCTGATAATAACACATCAGAATGGACCTTTTACAACTCTACAGATATAAGGATAAGTCATATGCTACGACTTTCATAGAATAATCTAATATATTCAATTAACAACCAACAAGCAAGAAGAAATTGCATGAACCAGCTTACCACGATATGTGTTAATGTTGAAGTTGTATTTTGATCCTATCATGGATCATTTCTATGGTGTCATGTTCTCCATTTTTCTTTCTCTTCCAGAGAGACAGAAAAACCTCATCTGGTAAATCATTCTTTTGAACAGCAGGTTTGAATATGTGGATTAACATATCATAAAAATAATATATTCCAGTGAATTGATAACATTGTGGAGCAAAACTCAACTATCCATACTGAATTTAAAGCTAAACATAATCGGTCAACACAATCTTTATCATTTATTATTACGGTATTAGGGTTGGTCACAGTCAGACAGATGTTTAGACTGGAGTTGGCATTTTTACCCACCTATTAAATCCTTCCCAAGAAGGTGGGATGGACAGATGTTGGTGTTTGATGGTGAAAGGATGTAAGCTGTAAAGTAAAGCTGCCTTTTGTGATTAATCGATAGTGATTTTGTCAATACCGATAGTGTTCAACTGGTGCTCCAGTTATTATGGCATTGCATCCAAGATGCCTATCACAATTAGTACTATCTTTGCTTTGTTATTATTATTATATTCCTGTTATTATCCGTATCATTGTATTCTGCAAGATCTACAGTTAAGATCAGGCAATGGCCCTTGAAGAAAGTAATTACTGACCCCTGAATATCAAAGGGGAACATACTTCTTCCAGGAATACTTGATTAATTGAGATAGCTGATGTGTAGTAAGACTGAAAGCCTTCTGAGATGCAAGACTTATTCCCACTTCCAATAATTGTAACATTGCAAAGAAACACCAGCATTTTCAACCCATTTCCTCACAGTTTTGGGGAAATTGTAAGTTTTTAAGCTGTCTCTGTTGAAACAGAGCTGCTTGCAAATTAATATGGCCTCTTTAAAGATATGCTAATGAGCAAGAGCACATCAGTAAAATTAAAATAAGTAGTTTCCTTTGAATGTAGGTCTGACTTGAATAAGAAAATTAATGTTTGCATTGCGTTATGAACATGCAAATCACTATATAAGTACTGCCTTAATTATAATTGCTATTAATGATAACAAAATTCCAATGAATTATAGTGCATCCTATAATTAAATTTTGATATACAATTTTTGAAATAATTAAGTTTCTTCCAATTTGAGTGTCATCCAGGTTATATATAATACATAATACAAGCTGATCAGGTGATTAAAAATGTTTCATAAAACCATTGATAGACTTTGCATTATAACAATCTCCACATTGGCTTAAAATTAAATGGTGCTAGTTTCTTTATTTCTTAATTCTACATCACTACAGTGTGATTGATGTCTGCATTATAAAAATCATAAACACCCCACAAATTTTGGTAGAACAATTCTTTTGAAGAAAGCTTTTATGAAAGTCGAATTGACATCGGAGAAAGAGCTCTGAAAGATGAGAATGAACTAAAACTGCTCATGGAACTTTGCTGAATTTTTTTTTCCAATGACTTTTTAAAAAATTATCTGTACAGCATTGAAAGGAGGATGAACATTTTTTTTTAACTTTCTCCTACAACTGATTCTTTTAGAAGACACATATTATTTCAAACTATAAGTAGTCCTCGACTTACAACCACAATTGAGCCCTATTGCTAAGCGAGACAGTTGTTAAATGATTTTTGCCCCATATTACAGCCTTTCTTGCCAAACGTGTTAAGTGAATCACTGCAGTTGTGAAATTAGTAGCATGGCTGTTAAGTGAATCTGTCTTCCCCACTGACTTTGCTTGTCAGACGGTCGCAAAAGGAATCACATGACAGTGGGACACTGCAACCATCCTAAATACATGGCAGTTGCCAAGCAGTCAAATTTTGATCACATGACCATGGGGATGCTACAATGGTCATAAATATGAAAATAATTTTTTTCTTCAGTGCCATTGTAACTTCAAATGGTCACTAAATGAACTGCTGTAAGTGAAAGACTACCTGTAGTTAATGAGGAAATATTTGAATTTAAGTGACATTCATACCAAAAACAGACAGACTGAAATTCTCAGCTATCTAAGAGAAGACAAGAGGGGGCTATTGATTCCTTCTGTAGCCCGAAGAGCTTGTGAAGAATTTGAATTTCCTCTAGCACAGTCCGGGAGTTAGCACTGCAAGTCGAAAGTCAGTCAGTAAAAATTTCCTGCCAGCTTTTGGCAGGTGAGCAGAAGAGAAAGAACCGTTTGTTGTGGAGCAATAATTCATGATCTGTCACATAGATATTTCCGGTTTTATTTACACTAGGAGTGAGGGAATTGATGGCCCTCCTGAAGTTGCTATAAATCACGACGAAAAGAATGGGCTTAAATTAAAGGGAAGTAGGCTTTGGTTGAATATCAAGAAAAACTAACTAATGGTAATAATTGTTCAACTGTGCCACAAATTGCTTCAAGAAATGATGGATTTCTGTAGCCTGGAGGCATGGTAGGAGTTTCCTGCAGTAGGCCATAGCAGAGGTGGTATTCAGCAGGTTCTGACCAGTTCTGAAGAACCAGTAGCGGAAATTTTGAGTAGTTCGGAGAACCAGTAAAGATCGGTCCGATCCTTCAGCCATATCTTCCTTTAATGTTATTCCCTGCTCAATTGTTTCCTTCCTCCATCTTTTAATTCAATTTTGTACCCTCAATAATGTTTATTCTTGCCACAAAGCTGTCCCTAGATCTGCGTTGGCGGGCTTGGGGTATATGTCCATTCAGAGGATATTGAGGAACATTCTCTTGCTTACGTTCTCTTGGCATCTGCTGCTACTTCTCTCCTGACCTTACAGGGGGCAATGCCAGTGAGAGGATATATTTTCTCAATTGGTGTAGATTTGAGACAATCTGTCACTAAGGATACTGCTTCATTGACGGCAATATCAACTTGTTTCACATGTGCAGATACACCCTACACTGGAGCAGCATACAGGTTGTCCTCGACTTACGACCACAATTGAGCCCCAAATTTCTGTTGTTAAGTGAGACTTTATTTAAATGAATTTTCCCCCATTTTATGACTTTTCTTGCCTCAGTTGTTAAGTGAATCACTGCTGTTGATAAGTTAATAACCGAGTTGTTAAGTGAATCTGGCTTCCCTATTGATTTTGCTGGTCAAAAGGTCACAAAAGGGGATCACATGACCTTGTGACACAGCAACAGTCATAAATATGAATCAATTGCCAAGCATCTGAATTTTGATCACGTGATCATGGTGACACTGCAAAGATTGTAACTGTGAAAAAGAGTCATAAGTCACTTTTTTCAGTGCTGTTAACTTTGAATGGTCACTAAATGAACTGTTGTAAGTAGAGGACTACCTGCACTCTGCTGCAGAGATGTTCAAGGCCAAAGCTGATGTGCGCAATGTGGATGGTTGAGCTCCCCTTGTATAGATGAGAGATAGATTGACAAATAGATGACAGACAGACAGACAGACAGATAGATTGACAGATACTGTAGATAGACAGACAGATAGATTGACAGATAGATAAACAGATAGACATGTACTATTGATATATTGTTAGATATGATAAATTGACAGATAGATAAATAGATGACAGATAATAGACTGACAGATAGACAGACAGACATGTGCTATTGATATATTGTTGGATATGTTTCGTTATGTCATGTTTCATTAACTAGCTGTAAATATGTTGGGGGTAACAAACATTTATAAGAGAAAGGTGTTTTTATACAGTATATTAAGCAATTTGTACATATCTCTATTAGTTGGTAATATAAAGATAAGTGGTATGCTTATGATGATATGTTTCTAGTTTACTTGTGAGTGCCTTTGAAAATAATTTACAAAGTGATAGACATGTCCAGATATTATTAAGGAAAGATTAAGGTCCTCCTTGCCACTTTGCATTTCTATAGAATCGTCCAACAAGATTAGGATTGTCAAACTTACGGCGTCACAGTGGCATCACGTGATGTATCAGGAGTTTTTTCCCCTTCACTAAGGTGGCCAGCGCGTGACGCATCTGGCCCATGGGCCCAGATTTTGACAGCCCTGAACTAGATGTTCTAGAGAGAAACTCCTTGGATTACCCTTTGTTTTGAGAAATGAGGAGGCATCAGCCTCCAAGCAGAGATCAGATTAGTCCTCTCTCTAACATTATTCAGGAGGATGTTCAAAAATGAGCTATTTTAGAGAGCATTCTATTGAGATGATGGACTGTGCCATCTTTTGTTTATATTTTTCTCTTATTTTGTTTTATTGTATCATTATATTGTGCACAGGTTTTGCGATTTACAGTGAATGCTTTAATTATTTTTTTATATTGTGTAGACCAGTGACAGCAAATCTATGGCACACATGTCAGAGGTGGCATGCAGTGCCCTATCTGTGGGCACGCGAGCCGTCGCCCCAGCTCAGCTCTGCTGCGCATGCATGCGCGCCTTCCACCAGCCAGCTGGTCTTCTGGTCTCTGTCAGGGGACGGAGCACATGCGGGGGGTTAACGCATGCGGGGGTGGGATGCATGTGGGGGGTGTGCTTGCATTTCTGGGGGGCGTAGTGCATGCGGGGACATGTGCACATGCACAGGGGGCACAGCACATGTGTGTGGCCTGTGTGCATGCACGGGGCAGGGCATATGCACGGGGACACACGTGCTTTGCATTTTGGGGTTTGCACATGCACATGCTTTTGGCACTCGGTCTGGAAAAGGTTAGCCATCACTGGTGTAGACAGTTGAGTCATTACAATGAGGTAGGATAGCTATGAGATGAATAAGAAAAATACAGTTGATTTGGGATTGCAGAGAAATGATACTTCTGGATCTTCTCTTCTTGGTCAGGATTTCTCTGTTACTGCACTTCAAAAAGGAAATATTTTCTAATATTTATCCCTTCTTTTCTCTTTATTTTCTAGTTTAATTTTGTGGGCAAACTCCTTGGTCCAAGAGGAAATTCCTTAAAAAGATTACAAGAGGAAACAGGTGCAAAAATGTCTATCCTTGGTAAAGGTTCGATGCGAGACAAAGCCAAGGTATTGTACCCAAGTCTTAATTTCCGATCTTACCAAACGAAGATGAAAACAGTTCAAAATATTATTCTTGGAAGATTATATCTTTTAAAATGAAATCGGTATAGAAATTATGACCACCAGTATTGTGGTTAGTGGGCTACACAGAGACCAGGAAATGAAGAGTTGTATGCTCATCTGCCCTTGACACTCATTAGATGCCATGGTGCCTTCATTATGACTCACTGTTCTAACCCAGCTCTCCAAACACGACAAACCCTCAGTAATTAATCAACAATTCCTTTATTGGGAGTGCCCTGGTAAAAAGTCTCTCACACAGCAGGCTAACAAGTTTGTCTGGCAGGGAGATGAATAGTTGTCTGCCACTTCTATTTATCTCTGCCCCCTGCCTTTTATCACCAGAGCTAGGGTGGGGCTTCGCTAGCAGTAGTGGCTCTTCCTTCCCAAGGATTGGCCCACCGATTTCCACTGCTCTCCTCTCCTCTGCCTTCAGGCACTGGACCCAACTGTTCCTCCTTTTCCTCACCAGCCATCTCCAGACCTGAGGATTGTTGACTGTCCATCTGAGGGCTGAAGGCCGGCCCAGGCTCCCCCCACCACCTTTCTCTCCCTCTCCCTCTCCCTCTCTCTCTCTCTCTCTCTCTCTCTCTCTCTCTCTCTCTCTCTCTCTTTGTGTGTGTGTGTGTGTGTGTGTGTGACAACTCCATTCCCTCTTCCCCCTTGGAGCTCTCAGGTTGCCTTGATGCTGATCCTGACTCCCATGCCTCCTCCTCATCTGATTTGGCTGTTGGAGGGGCCGGCGGCCGACAGGCCACAACACTCACTTTAACCCAATTTACAGGATGCTGTGAAGATAAAATGGAAGGGATCCCAAAATATGCAGTTTCCAATAAATGATGTTTTTGTGCTGCGTACCTATACTATTATTATTGGTGCACAACACAAGCTGTATAAGATCTTACTGGTCTTGCAGGTGTGCTTTTAGAATTCCTATTAGATGAAATAAATTATAGGCAAAAGGTAAAACTTTCCACTGTCCGACTCTAAGAGGTAGTACCTATCTCCATTTCCTACCTGAGGGAGCCAGCATTGTCTGAAAACACTTCCAAGGTCATGTGCCCAGAATGACTATACACCAAGGTACCTTCCCACTGAAGTGGTACTATTCATCTACTTGCATTTGTATACTTTCATACTGGAACTGTATTAAAATTTCTTGAAATTTATAGTAGATAGTATCAGCCTGAAAATTTTCTTCAGGTTCAGTTGCATCAGGGTACTTCAGAATAGTCAGAAGCCTGAATTACAGGTTACCCTTGACTTATTGCCATTTATTTAACAATGGTGTTCCCATAATCACTTGATCAAAAAGCTTGGCAACTGGAATGTATGTATAACAATTGCAGTGTCTCAGGGTTTTGGGAGTGCCACTTGCAACATTCTCAGGGGGAGGGTTTCTGATCCACAAAGTCAATGGGGAAAGCTGGATTTGCTTAACAACCACATGATTTCCTTAACAATACAGCAAAAAAGATCGTAAAATTGGGCACAACTCACTTAGCAACCATGTTGCTTAATGACAGGTGCTCTGGTCCCAATTGTGGTTTTCGGTTGAGGACTATCTGTACAGCATCTCTTCTCAATCAAGTTTAAAGCAACACAATATCTATCTATCTATCTATCTATCTATCTATCTATCTATCTATCTATCTATCTATCTATCTATCTATCTATCTTTCTATCTATCCTGCACTAAATTACACAATGTAGTTTTCAGATCAATAAATTAGTTCCTTAGTTCTGCCATGACAATGACACAAAAGGGAAAATGATGATGTGGAAGAAAGAAAAGTAAGTACATTCATTATAGAGATCTTAGTTCATATAAATAGCTTAGTTTCCCCTTTTATGGAAGGAGAAAAGCTGAACAGAAGTAGCTTCTCAAGAAGAATAATGTTGCCCTTTGTTTATTCCTGTCTTTCTGCCTCAGCCTGGTTACTTACCCCCTGGGCTTTCCCACCTATTCCTTCCATTATATTGCTACTCAATTGTGGCTTTTGTACAAGATGATGGCAACGTATCTTAATGCAGAACCAGGACTCATATTTGTTTATTAATTCTACTCACTCATTTGGTTACATATCAGGCCTGGCATGTTTATCTCTTCCATTCAGTTATTACTGACATTGTAGTGGTTCCTTTCTATCTTTCTGTCAACCTTGTCATTTATCTCAGCAGTTAAAACATCATAACAGGAGATATAACAATTGCCTTAAGAGACAGGGAGAGAAGTGAATCATTAACGTCTAGTTCCTGCTACAGCATGATCCAGAATTGCCATTTTTTTTCCAAAACAGAGACCTCTGTGTGTCTGAGCTTATGTGGCTATATAGTGTATCTGTATGTGTTTATGTGTGTGTTTGTACACACTGAGACATGTATTAACATAATGAGACACGCTGTAAGTGGATAGGTCAGGGGTCAGCAACCTGCAGCTCTGGAGCCGCATGTGGCTCTTTCACCCCTCTGCTGCAGCTCCCTGTCACTCAAAACATGCGCTACAACTGCCAATGTGCGACACCCGCCAGCATGTGATTTATTGAGCTTTTCAACCCCCGGTAGGCCAACCATGGATAAATCCAAGAAAAGAAAACTTTCAGAAGAAAACAGAATGTTTAATTCAACTACATATGCTAGTTTTATGGCTGCTCAAGAAATATTCAGGCACGGGAAGGGGTTTGTGGCTCCCAGTGTTTTCTTTTCAGTGGGAAATGGGTCCAAATGGCTCTTTGAGTGTTTAAGCTTACAGACCCCTGGGATAGGTGTTTGCAAATTCACCCATAAAAAGGCAACTAAAGTAGACTGGTCATCTCCAGCTCCAACTGCTATGGAAAGGCTAGCAATTTGGTAGTGTAGTGAGTAAATACTGACCAATTATATGAGAAATGAATTTGTGTCATTTGCTTCCCTGTTCTTTGACTGAAACTCTGCTATTTAGTGTAGTAAAAAATACTGTCCTATTGTCTGCACAGGCAAGAAAACATCTTGGGCCAACCCCCAAAATATGAAGTAAATATTGGTCCTGGCATAGATCCAAAGCTAAATGATGACTTTTTGAACTATTGTTGTTGACTAACTCATAGTGAGTAGTAGATATATACATAGCATTTAGCCATGATGACTGGTTCACATACCACAGTAAGCCATAATGGGATGTGTATGGTTTTTGGTTTAGTGTGGTATTTGCATGGAAGCAATGAATAAAATGGTTTATCTTTAGTAAATGCTGGTTTACTAAATCCAACTGTGGTTTACTGTAATTTGCTACAATACTCTGGTTTCTCTTCAAGTCAAATATATCTTTTTCCTGTAATGTGTTATAGAAATGTGTCCTCAAATTTTCCTGTAATGTGCTATGATTTTGTGTCCTCAAATTCCTGAACCATATACAAGGAAAAAAAGGAAGGGAAAAAATCATCAGGCAAGTAATGATTTTGTTAATTATCTGAAGGACTGATGATGATTGTTTAACAATTCATAGGGAAAACAACCAACTTCAAATAAGATAAAAATGGGGAGTGTGGTGTAGAAGTTAGAGCATGGAATTAGAACTTGGGACATCTAAATTCAACCCTCATTCAACATCTGATAGTAAATTTAGCCCAATTGTTGCTCTCCAAAATACTAGGGATATAATTGGAAGAGGGAAGAGACATAAACACTTCCCTGAATTTCTGATAAAATAGGAAATACAAATGTAAAGAGTAATGGATAGATGAAGTACAGGTAATCCTCAATTTACAACCACAATTGAGCCCAAAATTTCCATTTCCAGTGAATTTTGCTTCATTTGATCAGCTTGCTTGCCACAGTTGTTAAGTGAATCACAGCAATTGTTAAATTAGTAACATGGTGGTTAACTGAATCTGGCTTCCCTGTTGACTTTGCTTGTTGGAAACCTTGGAAGGTTGCAAAAAAGTGATCACAAGACCCCAGGAAACTATCATAAAAATGAACCAGTTGTCAAACATCCATATTTTGATAATGTGACCATGGGGATGCTGCAACGGTCATGTGTAAAACATGGTCATAAGTCACTTTTTTCAGTGCCATTGTAGCTTCAAATGGACACTAAACAAATGGTTGTAAGTCAAGGAGTATCTCTAGCTGGGTTGATGATGTTTGAGTACAATCCATTGGAAAATTCTTGGACTTTTAAAGCTAAAATTATGTTATAAGCATGGATATGCCCTTCTCTCTTGCTAATAGGTTATGAGTAAAACCTGGGCTATAGTGTTGTACAAAGGTCAGAATCAATCTCCACCTGACTTGTGCAAGTCACACATTGGTTCTTTACAAGAAAACAAAAAGACCGTTTCAAACTTAGAATGTTCACAGATCGCCAAATTTGACTCTAGAGACTTTTGAAATGAATGAAGTTGGTGAGACGCCTTATCAAAAAGAACAGATCCATCCACCCGTGTTCACTAACTGATTTATTCATGAGAAGCATGTCATATAATGTCAACTGAAGATTCATCTTAAGAGCCAGCCTTCCCATTTGGTAAAGAGAAGTCAGCGTATTTTCTGTCCCACATTGGAGCATCAAATTATTTTTTATGTCGTTCTTATGGTTTTACTAAAACAATGAATAAAGATGATGATATTTGTGGGATTTTCTCTCCATGCAGCACAGTAACATGAGTGACCTTGGATGCTAAGCTGCTTGACTTGAATGATAAGAGTGTCCTGTTTGCTATTCTGTCACAAGCAACAGAAGGCCTTGAACTGACCCTGTTGTCTGCTACCACAAAGGGTATCCAGACAGTTCAGCATGGAACAGAAAGGGATTGTCTTTAGAAAAAATACATAAAAAGGATGGACATTTGAAGGGAAATGCAAAATGTCTCTTTCCCTTAGTCTAAATGAGCAACATGGGAATCGATGTATAAATGTTGATGCCTTTCTAAATAATGTAATTCAAACATTTTAGGGACTAAATTGCAGAGTTTGCTCATGAACTCACGGCAGTTTGTTTAACATGATGGAACCATGGCTGGTGGAACAGAATAGAATTGTACCCTTTGTAAAAGTAAGGGGAGAAAAAAAAAGCAGCCAGTATCAACACTAGTCCTTGGACAGACTGAAATAATAGCAAAGCATCAAAGCAGTGAAGGCAGAACAAGAAGCAGTGGATGGAAACTAGTCAAGGAGAGAACCAACCTATAACTAAGGAGAAATTTCCTAGGAGTGAGAACAATCAGTTAGTGGAATGACTTGCCTTCAGAAGTTGTGGGTGCTCCAACATGGGAGGTTTTTAAGAAGTGAATAGACAATCATTTGTCTTAAAAAATATAGGGTTGCCTGCTTGATCAGGGGGGTTGAACTAGAAAACCTTCAAGGTTCCTTCCAACTTTGTTATTCTGTTATATTTTGTTAGCAGGCACTTCCATCCCATCTCCTGCGCTGCATGACGCTTGTCATTTTCAGACCAGAATGGCCTTGCAAAACTGTTACAAGCGTCTAAGTGTCCTGTGACTAAATAGCTCTTCTTCCCATTCTTCTTTCTTCTCTACCTGCACCTTATCTCTTCACAAAAGGATTCCAAGTAGTCTTGGAGAACGTGATGAAAGGACGCAATTAAAACCATAAACACAAGTGAAATTTGATGACAATTGGAATTATATATAGCCATCGTTGCTTAGGAAACACTTGTGTGATGAATAGTGTTTTCCAAGGGTTGCAATCACTCGCAATAATATTTGCAACTGGGTTTTGCAAGGTAACACCTTAGGTTAGTAATTATGTGGCATTCAATACATACATGCACCGATATATGCAAATAAATAATTGTTTTAATCTACTCAAGTGAGCAATATTATTTTTGCCATCAAATACTAGCTGTGACTGACAGTTATGCTCCTCTATATTTTGTTACATATTTGAGGTTAAACATGAAGCATTTTGATAGGTAACTAATCTGGAAATTGAAAAAATTTATATATTAAGTGATAAGTGGATCAGTGGGTTTGAAGAAGATGAAAGAGTATAGAAAAAGTGATTGGAATATTTTGGACCCAAAATAGAATAAGTCTTAAATTAAGTGAGAATGTTAAATAATGGTAAGGCTGTAGAATTTGATAATTTTGAGAATCAGGTTGGTCTATTGGTTAAATCACTGGGCTAGAAAGTGGGAGATGGTGAGTTCAAGTCCCACTTTAGCCATGAAAGATGGCTGGGTACTTCTGGGCCAGTGGCTCTCTCATAGCTCAACTTATCTACAGGGTCATTGATTTGAGAAAAATAGGAGGGAAGAAGATATGTTGGATATGCTCTCCACCTCAAGTTAATTGTAAAAAATAATGCAGGCGGGATACAAATAGATAAATAATGTCAGCTGCTCATGAGGATTCAAATCAAACTTGAGTTTCCTTCTGAATATGTTCCAAATGAATCTTCCAGCTTTAATGTGGGGAAGAAACCTGACAAGTAAAACAGGAAGTAGGTCCCTCTGAAGATATTAAGAGAACAAGATCTTTTGAATTCCAGTTCAAAAGGTAAAGCAAATAATATAGGTTAAAACCCTAAGATTCATATTAACATTATAATTTTGATAATGGAAATCTAGCAGTTTGACTGTCACATAAAAGACACACATTTCTTAATGTGTTATCAACCTGTACAAAATATTTTCCTATTAATAATAGGAGCATTTCTACAAATACATATCAGTCTTGGAGTAACATTCATTTTGATGATAAAGCACCTACCTGAGAACCATCTAATTAGTGCCACATGGTGATCCCAACTATTAAAAATTAAGCATATTCATAAACCAATATTTCTAGGGGAGCAGTCTTAAACTGTATAAGTGTATAAATCTCATGGTCACATAAAATAAAACAATGCTTTTGAATAGTAGCCAGATTTCATATGAATTGGTCACAAAGGTTGCTAATTAGTGTACAGTGACATCTTGGCAAGTCAACTAACTTCCATGACACTAAAATCCAGTATTTGAAGTCAAATTCGAGCCTGCCCATGATCACTTTCAACATTAGTCATAAAACATTGGCATTTACGTATGAGTTAGTTTACTTTGCAGTCTAACCCGTCTCCTTCTTAACAAATGTAAATTGTTGCACCCAAAGCACATCTTCAGTGAAGACAATATTATAGAAAGGCAATATGAAAAAAAAAAATGTTCCCAGTTACATTGTGGGCACAGTTTTCATTGCAGTTAATTGAATTAAAGATATAAAGTAAGTCAAACCTCAAAGAAACTTGTCAATAACAGAGATTCTTTCATTTTCACTTGAAGTTGGAAGACTCTTGTTTCTTTAATAAAACAATAAAACCATTCTACACAGGAAAACAGAATTTGTGTCTTCTCTTATATTTGCCCTCTAGACTCGCCAGATTCTGTATGTGTCTGAAGAATGGCTTAATTAAAGCTACACCAGAAATTTAAATAAAGTAGAGTAATGGAAGTGGAGGGAGTCTGAAATAATAGAAAGAAAAATATGAATAAACAGTTGACATTTTATGGTGCTGGTTGGCTAGGGAGCTGAGAAATATCTTTCTTCCCTTGATTGCTATCCCCTTCTACACTTCTGCAGAATCATAATTTATAGTCCAGAATATCTCATTTATCTGCCCTGAACTCCACAAACATTTATTTCTGATATTGCTGTATTTTGTCTTATTACTGTTGTTTTCCATTTTTTTCATATGGATGAATGGAGAAAAGGCCATTTCGAATTATTTGGAGCAATTATGTTAAAGCTTCCGCTGTGCTGTGTTTATCTGTACTCTTGAGAAGCATGATAAATACTTTTAATATGCCTTAATAGGTTAGTGTTACAAGAAATTTTTGCACTTGCCACTACAGAGACTGCCTTACATTAAATTACAGTGCAGACAATTAAATAGAATAGTAATATAAAAAAACCCTTCAAACTCCAACCAACAGCAGTTTCAAGTCCTCTGCAATTCAGATTCTTGATCAACATAATAGGGAAGTGAGTGAAATTTAGATATGTAACCCAGATATGTGTTGGTAATATCTCCATGAGGGATTAATGTTCTCTTGCCTTATTCACAGTCATTGATTAGCCTCTAAATTATTTTTCTTATTGATTGCCATTGTACAGTAACATCTCTTCTTCATATATCTAACCAGGATCAATAAATCTTTATAGTTAGAACTTCATCTTGGCACAGTTATGGTACAATCAGCAGTAATTTTTCATTCCTCAGTAACAGTTTTAAAGAAAGTGGGTTATTTCAGCTTGTAGTCATTTATAAATAAGGAGAAAAAATTAACTTCCTTGCAGTTAATTGGGTATATTCTCATATAACACTGTATTTCTCAGGAAAACTTTGTGTGACTTATCATTTCATTTCTGAAGACACAGGGAGAATTGAGGTGTGCCACATTAATGCAATTTTTAAAATCTATTAACATAATTTAATGTACTATTTATAGTTAATTTCTCATCAACAATACAATGAGTACTAACTGGGAAATATTGCTAATTCCCTTGTCCACTTTTTGAATAATTGATTATGTGTCTTCAAATCATGTCAACCACTACAGGTAGTCTTCGACTTATGACCACAATAAGTCCAAAATTTACATTGCTAAGCAGGACAGTTGTTAAGTGAGTTGCACCCCATTTTATCTTTTTTGCCATAGTTGTTAAAAGAATCACTGCAGTTGTTAAGTGAATCATTCAGTCATTAAGCAAATATGGTTTCCCCCATTGACTTTGCTTTTCGGAAGCCAGCTGGGAGGGTGACAAATAGTAATCACATTACATGACCCTGGAACAGTTCAACTGTCATAAATACATGTCAGTTGCCAAACACCCACATTTTGATCAAATGACCATGAGAATACTGCAGAATACTGCAGTCATAAGTCACTTTTTCAATGCCTTTGTAACTTCAGACAGTCACTAAATGAATTCAAGGCCTACTTGTAGTTAGATTTAATTCAAGGCCTACCTGTAGTTAGATTTCCTTCACAAAACTCTAACCTAGTCCTTCATGTCTTCCAACAACATACCCATTGTCTATTTTCAAATGCAGTCATTGCATTCCAGAAGATCCTGTTCATATTTCCTGATTTTGAACCCTTTTATCAATAATCAATTTACTTTACTCAACAGAACTAACCCATAAGCTGAGAGCACCTTGATTCAAATCTTCTACCCTCTTCTCCTCTCTCTAGTCACATCCAGTAGTTGTTTAACATGCTGTCCCCTAGTCCAAGAGGCATTATAAAATATAGTATAGGTAGTCCTCAACTTACAATCATTCATTTAGTGACCATTCTAAGTTCATAGCATCACTGAAAAAAAGTGATTTGTGGTCATTTTTTCACATGCATGAACCATTGCAGCATCCCTGTGGTCACATGATCAGAATTTGGATGCTTGGCAACTGGCATGTATTTATAACTGGCATGTATTTGCAGTGCCTTGGGATCACCTTTTGTGACCTTCCAACAAGCAAAGTCAAAGGGGAAGGCAGATTCACTTAAGAACTGCAATGAGTTGCCTAACAACTATGGCAACAAAGGTCGTAAAATAGAGCCAAACTCATTTAACAACTGTCTTACTTAGAAATGGGAATTTTGGACTCAGTTGTGATTATAAGTTGAAGACTACCCATAGAATAGTTTTTTTTCTGTTATATAGCTAATCTCAATTCTACCTTATTAACGAGCCAACTGAATAGTGTTCTCCTAATAGCTTATTGCCAGGCACTTTAAGGTTTAGCAATTAGTGAATTTCCTCAGTAGTGATTAAAAATCCACCAGTTTCTCTCCCTTATATGGGATCTGTCTGGAGTCCTAGGAAGAAGTACTTTCTGATGTATAATTAGAGCAGTGGAACTAACCATCTAACAGACATGATGATGGAGTGAGGGGAAAGAGGATCCCAGTAAAGCACGGCAGAGTCTCCCATCTGCCTTGATTTGGAAACTCTTAATCATGAGTTGGTCACCGGAACTGGCTGATCCATGGGGTGGTGGGAGGAGACAGGTTGCAGCCTCCATCTCTCCCCTGGGAAGATGGAGGATTGGGCCTGGGAAGATCCCAGTAAAGCAATATAACATCTCTTGGTGTAACCAGCCAGTGTGCTGCATTCTCACAGAATCAGTGGTGAAATCTAAATTTTTTTACTATTGGTTCTGTGGGTGTGGCTTGGAGGGTGGGATGTGGCTTGGTGGGCGTGGCTTGGTGGGCATGGCAGGGAAAGGATACTGCAAAATCTCCATTCCCACTCCACTCCAGGGGAAAGAAATTGCAAAATCCCCATTCCCTTCCCACTCCTGGGGGAAGGATATTGCAAAATCTCCATTCCCACCCCACTCTGGGGCCAGCCAAAGGTGGTATTTGCCTGTTCTCTTAACTACTCAAAATTTCTGCTACCGGTTCTCCAAACTGCTCCAAATTTCCGCTACCGGTTCGCCAGTACCTGTCCACTACCTATCAGAACCTGCTGGATTTCACCCCTGCACAGAATGCTAAAACCTCTGCTTGGGTTGAGTTCGGCCACAATGCAAGAAAATATGGTTCTACACATATATGTATAGCCCCACATTTAATTTCTGAGCCTCTGTCTGTTTTGTAACAATCTTACATCTCATTTCTCATGCTGACTTGGTCAGTGTTTATATAACTGTCAAGTCACAATCTCTTCTTGTAGCAATAGCAATAGCGCTTAGACTTATATACCACTTCACCATGCTTTACAGCCCTCTCTAAGTGGTTTACAGAGTCAGCATATTGTCCCCAACAATCTGGGTTTTCATTTTTACCGACCTCAGAAGGATGGAAGGCTGAGTCAACCTTGAGCCTGGTGAGATTTGAACTGCAAAATTGCAGCCAGCCAGCTGTCAGCAGAAGTAGCCTGCAGTACTTCATTCTAACCACTGCGCCACCCTGGCTTGTAAGCTTAAGTCTTACATAAAATACCACATTCCTCACAAGGAACATAGATATTTACTTCCATTGTTCAAGTCAATTGAGGTATTTACAGAATACTGAGGAGAACAAGTCTGGAAGAATCATAGAATTCTTTGCAGGGCTTTTAATGATTGTTATTGTTTTCAATCTTTCTTTAATGGGTTTGTTGTTGTGTTTTTTGTTGTTTTGTTATTTTGTGTGTGTGTGTGTGTGTGTGTGTCTTTTTAAACTTTGTATGCCACTCAGAGTCATGGCCATGGAGTGGGCAGCTATATAAATTTACCAAATAAATAACTACATAGAAAGATAGTTAAGTACCTGTATAAAAAACTGTCTTGATTATCGACAGTGGAGAAATGTACATCACACCCCTAACTCCATGTCCATGATGGTATAAGAATGCTGGCTGGGGAATTCTGGGAGTTGAAGTCCACAAGTCTTAAAGTTGCCATGTTTGGAGAGCCCTGGTATAAAGACTATTACCTTGGGTAGGGGGTTGGACTAGAAGACCTCCAAGGACCCTTCTGGCCTTGTGCCAAATCATAAAAATTTGTATAATGTAAAACCTTCCAAGCAGTGTCCTATAGGAGAAAGGGCCAACAATAGAACAGTAATATTCCATGTCCTTACATATTCAGAGTAGCATTATTATTTATAGTATAATTTTTATTCACAAACATCATTATAGAGTAGAACATTCTCTGAATTTAAACAATGGTGCTTTTCAACATTGTGAAACTTACTCTCTGTCACATTGCAGAATACCCAAGATAGAGAGCTGACTTTGGCAGATGAGTAGAAAATTGCATGTTTCTGCAATTTTGATTGCTGATTCCTACCATGGCTCCTCAAAGAAAATGAAAGAAAATGTATTTAGTATATGGAAATGAAAGAAAAATAGCACTAGCTGTCAGTAGAAGGGCTATTGGGACTGAACAGGAAACTTTGTATTGTGTTTTCACTGAGCCTTTGGTTTTTGAATAATAGTTGTATTAAACACAACTAGAATATCTGACATCTGATATTCAAAGAAAGGTGATTCCAAATTTATACAAATGCCACCCAAATAGAATGATTCGACAGAAAATTGTAAACCTGAACAAAAATCTTATGTGGAATTTTCCACAGTTTTCTACAGTTTCCTTTCCTTGTTAGCTAAAATTGATCACTCATGCTGAAAGCAACCCTGGCAATTTTCCCCCACAAAGATTATTATGGATGTATTATGGATATTATGGATATTATTATGGATAGATATTAGGGAAAAATTAAATAAGTGATTTTAATTGAATTGATTAATACTGATTAAAATTAATTTTATAGATATACATGCAACATGTGCATAAACAACCCTCTTGCATACATATGTGCACACAAAAATATATTGCAAGAGAGAGAAATTATAGAAACGTGTCAGCATAATAAGCATAAACCTCTGTGTTCGTGCTCTAGCTTAATTTCTTTTGAGTTCAGTGGCTCTTCCTCTCAGCTGAATATGTAAGCTGCTACTATGGTGAAAATGGATTTACTTAACACAGTCTATTTTAGGGAAAAGATCTTTTTGCGACTGAGCTATTTTTCTCTTTCTATTTGCAAAAACTAAATGGATTAGTAGAGGTTTTCTGATGAGCAGCAAATATTAGCAACCCTACGCATGATTTGTGGTAAATCCTATTGAGCGCTATAGACTTTAACCATGGGATTTTTAGTCCTATTCAGTCTCATCCTCCTGGCATTCTCCATGTTTGAGGATGAACATTTATAACATCTGTATCTGTAGACATGATTTACCAACCAATTTTCCTTCATGTGAAAACTTTCCAGAGGTGGGAGTAGATATTTAATCCAGTTTTGCTCACCATGATATGAAAAAGATGTTGGGGCTCTAGAAAGAGTACAGAGAAAAGCAACAAAATTGATTACGGGACTAGAGGATAAAACATACGAAGAACAGTTGCAGGAATTGTCTAGTTTAATGAAAAGAAGGTGACATGATAGCAGATAGTTAGAGTGACATAATATCTAAGGGCTACCACAAAAAAGAGAGTGTCAACCTATTTTCTAAAGCACCTAAAGGCAGGACAAGAAGCAATGGATGGAAACTAACCAAGGAGAGAATCAATCTAGAGCTAAGGAAAAAAATTCCTGACAGTTAGAACAATTAATCAGTGGAAGGACTTGCCTCCAGACATTGGGGGTCGCCATCACTGGAAGCTTTTTAAAAAAAAAGATTTTAGGATAAACTCCTGCTTCCTCCATTCACAGTTACTTAGCTAAGGAAAAAAGCTTATCTTCTTTTCAGGAATCTGAAAATCATTGGATCTAAGCTTTCAAGGATAATTCAGTGTATCTAAAATAGAATCCATCTGTCCTCTGAGGCCTTCTAATCATCACATGGAAACCATTCCACCTTCAGAAATGCAGCTCAGATCAAGCAAAACTGTTCCTAAATCTACAACAATTTGCAGCATTATCAATACTTACTACAGTACATCTTTGGTCAAAACACTTAAGGTTGGACTTTTGCTTGATATTTTTAAATGCTCTTAGTGAAAGATTTAAAAAGAAATCCTAAGATTTTTCCATTCATAATTCCATTCATAATGTTAATGTGATATGCATTATTATATTGGGAGCATATGGAGCTTATCAAGCAGAATTGCATGGTTATCAAAGATGGGGATATGTGTGTGCATAATAATGATAAATGAAATTATGAAATTATGAAATTATATTACAGATTATATCTATATTATATCCACCTACCTACCTACCGATCGATCGATTGATCGATCGATTGATCTATAATTCCATATGGCTTCATACTTTCATGCATAATGAAAGGCTTATCAAAAACAATAGCCCAGTCATGGGACTCCTCACATATAGTAACCATATTTTCTTTTGAATACTAAAATTTCAGACTCACATGAATTATTTTTTATACTTTGAGACAGTACATTCCGTAGGTATAATGCATCAATATTCATTTCTGATTTTTTTTTTTTTTACTAAGTCCAATTAGGGCACCACTCCCATTTCCTTTTACAGTGCCCAAGCCTTTAAAGTCAAAGTTCTTACATTAGAGCTTTTGTCAACATACATTTTTACCAGTTTTTCTGAGTTGCAACCCATTTCATGATACCCCTCCATTATCCAAATAACCCAGATCACGGTCTCAGAAATCCTATTTGCATTGCCATTTGTTCATTTACAGTATCTTTCTCTTCCTGGCTTTCTGTGCAATGGAAAAAAAGAAAGGGCTAATTGTGAGTGGATTATTTGACTGTGAATTTAGTCAGCTGCTCCTTGACATCCTGGTTCCTGTTCCTTGCAGATAACAGGTTTCAGGAAGCTGAGAGACATGATCAACACTTGTTTCAATTCCACATAGTAGTGAATCATTTACTTCTGTGATGTTTTTCTTTGTCTTTTTATAGCTTTCCACTGAATTTCCTTTGCTTTTCAGTTTTGAATTATAAATGGGAAAAAATCCAGACATTGACCAAGATGACTATCTAAGGTTCATTGCCTATGCAAATTTAGGATTTTGAAAACTTCAAACAGAGCAGTATCAAAAATTATAGTAAAATTACATCTTAATTTCATACAAAATGAACCAAATTGCTACCAAGGTGTTTCTTTAGGGTTGAATTTTGATAAATTATGTCGGTGTAACTAACAGTACAAGAATACATTTCTCTTACAAAGGAGACATTAATGTGAGACATAACATTAATTTTCACTTAATAAGAGCTGAATATAACTAAATTATTTATAACAAGCTGGTGAGACAGTCGTATTTCAAGCTTCAGCTTTTTAAAAAATGTATCTCAAAACATGAAATAGATTACTTACAAATGAAAGCAAATATATATGTCCGAGGATAATGTTACAAGATCCAATGTGGGTTGTCACCAAGACCAGAGATTTAGTCTTCTGAGCTTTCAGACTAGTGCTGGAGCCCTTCCACCCTGAGGAGGGGCTCCAGCACTAGTCCGAAAGCTCAGAAGACTAAACCTCTGGTCTTGATGATGACACATAATGGATCCTACAGTAGATTACTTACAAAATGCAATGCGATGTTTAATAACTTTCTTACATTTCTCTCATAAATTAATTGATTGGGTCATCTCTCTTCTCATCTCTTTACATCAAGGTATAGCATCTGAAAAGATTGTATCATCAGAAGATATAAATTATTTTGCTTCACGGAAGAGTCAGCCAGAGGTTTAGGTTGAATTTCGCATTTTTATCTACCTATTATTATAAATATGGTCATCCATATTATAAATATCATAGTCATCCAGTTGTTTAGACTGGATTTATCATTTTTATCCACTTATTTTCCCAAGGACTTGGGATAGGGAATGCTTTTATTTGATAATGTTAAAAATATGGTCACAGGATATAAGATGTTCCAAGTAAAACTATTATTACTTCTATTATTATTAGAAGTTGTACATACATTGCAACTAACATCCAGTGTCTGTAGAGAAATATATTTGAGACAATTTAAAACATCAACTGATTCAATTATCTTGAAAAGTGATCATGCACAATTCATTTATTGTGTTATGTTATAATATTTCTGAAATATCTGAGCATCTTATAGTATTAATACAATTAGATTGAAAACAAAATTTAGTTAATGTAGTTATAAACAGCCAATCCAGTGCCCCACCATTCAGACATAGCAGAGTCATATGTAAGTAAAGTGCTAATCTCCATAACAACTGTGTTTGAGTATGTAATTGAAACCTAAAGCCAATCCATTTAGAGCACCTTACAGTAATCCAGCTGTGAGTTGAGAAGGACATGAGTGACTGTGAGTAAAGCCTCCTGATTCAGGAAAGGCCACAAATGGTACCCAAAAAATTATTATGTAAAGATTATCTTAGCCATAACCCACACATATGGGCCAACTCCATCTTTGAGAGTGTTATTTGCTTCAAAGTTAGATGAGTAGGGTATTTTTGTAAGCAAATGGATGAAAATGGCATGAAAGCAGCTAAACACTAAAATTGTGTTTAAACAGTCAAACAGCTTCAGTTACAGGTAAAGTAGGCTTTACCTTACTGTAGTCAGTACTATTGTTCCACTGGTAACATAGTCACAGCCATCTTGCTGAACTGAAATTGTAAAAGCAGGTTAACATTAATGCTGTCACTGAAAAGCATACCTCTTGTTCATTTATGAGGTATTTTTTTTAACCTCATTCCCAGGAAAGAATCCATGGCCAATGGCCCATTCATAGCAATTTATTTCATCGCTTTATTTTCCCCATCTTAATTATTTGACTATAATACATTAATGAGATCTGAGCTAATGGTGACTAACCAGGAAGCAGACCTGGGATTTGTGATGGATAATGGCAGCAGGCAGCAGTTGGCAGGAAGATGAAGTCCATGTTGGGATTATTATTATTGACTATTAATTCCCTTCCACAAATCTCTTTTGCACCACATTTGGAATATTGTGAGAAAATATGCTCTCAGAAAGGTTCTTGGATAAAGAAAAGAGCTTGCAAAATTATATTAGTGATCAAAGCATCTTCCTTGTGAGGAAAAGATATTTCTGTCTGGAAAAAGAAACAATGAAAGGCAGCCTGATAAGAAATGTATATACAATTAAGAAATATGTGCAGAAAATTACCACCGTATTTTCTTTCCCCCCTCATTTTAAGAAAATCTCATCATTTCACAAATTAGTTGCTATTAGGGTTATGCACCCAAAAGAATCTTTAAGAAAAAAAACTAATTTCAAGGCAATTTCTTAAAAAATCTAAAAGTAGGAGCTCTCCAAAGTAAATTGGAAAGTTTAACTGAAATTAAATCAAATGCCTTCAAATCCGTTGAGAAAATTTAGACACTTCTGCAATGAGCAGACATAGCTTTTTTTTCCTGAATTATTTCAGAAATGTATAAAATTAACCCAGTTCAGCAAAGTCATCTTGATTTTCCAAATTAGTTTGAAGTTTTGAATCAATTGATTGAAGCAAACCTAATTGCTACAAGACAATAGCTAACTTCTTAGGGGTCTATCAAACAAATTCAAAAATGATAGGTCTGCCAATGGCAATTACAATTACACTATGCTGCAACTGTTTTTAATTATTTTATGATTGTTTGCAGCCCGAGTCACTTATTTGAGATGGGCAGCTATAGAAATCAAATAAAGGAATAAATAAATTACTGGTGCAAATATTATTATTATTATTATTATTATTATTATTATTATTATTATTTATTGAATTTATATACCGCCCTTCTCCCCGAAGGGACTCAGGACGGTGAACAGCTGAAAATTAAAATAACATACAATATAAAAGTTAAGATAACTAAAAATAAATTAATCAGCCTCCCAATTTAAAACCCCATTAAATACTATCACCTAAAGGACCTTGACTAGTCTCAAAAAGCTCAGCATGATCACATCTGATTAGTATAAGATTGAGAGGTCACCAAAAAAAACCCAAGAGGTGTTTTTTTTTTCCCATCTGAGTATGGTGGGCTAGTTATACTGAATCATCAGTCCTTATGTTTAGGGAAACTTCAATCCAGATGCAAAATACCATAGAACACTAATTATTGGTGAACAACAAAGAAATAATCAATTGCCTTTCTTATCAGGCTCTTTGGCTGAAAGGTATCAGCCTGGCACTAGCACTGATGATATTACCTAGTTTGGGTAATGAAACATCTGCAAGAAAACAACCAAGCTCTGACAGCATCAAGGACCCCTCAGATATCAACCTGACTGGTTTCCTGGTTCAGAATGATATTGTGCTCTTTGTTAAGGCTATCATATAGCTTTCCAGGAATTTTAGGGCAAGGATGACAGCCGGAGGATGAGAGAGCCAAAGGAAAAACATCTGAAGTGAACAAAATGAAGGGGTGGTGGTTTTTTGGACAAAATGGCATTTCTCTGGCTAAAGAATTGTGGTGGCACAGTGGTTAGAATGAAGTACTGCAGGCTGCCTGCAGTTCAGCATTCAATTCTCATCTGGTCAAGGTTGACTCAGTCTTCCATCATTCTGAGGTGGGTAAAATGAGGATCCAGATTGTTGGGGGCAATAGGCTGACTCTGTAAACTTCTTAGAGAGGGCTGGAAAGCACTTTGAATATAAGTCTAAGTGCTATTGCTAAAGTTAGCTATATCAGCCCAACATTATGATGGAAATAATTTCATTCAATCAAACAAACAGTAAAGCTATGCTGAAGAGTAAAGGAGTTCTTCGTTATCTAATATCAACCGTCTATTTTTGGCATCATTAAATCCCAAACTGATCTAAAAATAAGCTGTGTGTTTTCTGACTCTATTTCCCCGCCCCCCCCCGCCCCTGGTTTTACAGCAAGGCTTATTGCTTAGTCTCCCAGACATTTTTTCTCATCCAATGATTACCAGGCAACGTGGTTTGTTTAAAGTTCTTTCCTTCTTTTCTTTTCCCTTTTTCCCACCTCTCTTTTTTTCCCCTTTTCTTTTTACCTTTTACTGTATAAATGAGAGTGACCTTATGAACCATAGATAGACTGGACATTCGTGAATGTTTGAGAAGTGCTTCTTTTTTTTAAAAAAATTACATTATTTCCAAAAGGCTACCACTCAAATATTGGTAGATTCACCTTTAGGAAAGAAAAAATAATATATTAGCCGTGACACTTTCAGCCTTTAAACACAAAAAAATATCTTCAGCGTGTCGGTGATATTTTACTTCCCCTAGCAATGATAATTCTAGGCTACGGGATATAAAAGGCAAAGGTTAAGCCTTTGCTTGCTTTTTTTGGGGGGGGGGGGCTCAAAACATGCTTCCCTTCTCATAAGGACTTTGCAGCAGCTCTGTCTTTAAAATTATGTCCTAAGAGCACATCATGCTGTTTCTCTGTCTTGACCTGCATCGTCTATGTCCTGGTTTCAGAAAGAGAGCTTACTCATTACTAGATGTTGATCCTTTTAATTTGAGACTCCAAGGACTAATGACTGAGATTTCTTCATGTACGGCATGTGCATTGATCCTGAAGGATTGCACATCAAGGAAACCCGTATTGACTTGGTTGGAGCTACCAGAGGTGGAACGAGCATACGAAATAAGAACATGAAGCAACATGTACCACTATAAAGAGTGTGACAAAAGGCCTTGGAAAGAGCAATTATGGAGGGATGGTTCCGTACAATTGAGATGATCTTGAAGGTGTAACCAGTGGCCTTGGAAAGAACATCTAGGGAGGAGTTCCAATGAGAAGCAGGACAGTTTGCCTGTAATGGAAGGATAGAAGATTTCATGGAAAGTGTTGGTTGGTTTAGTTTGGGCTAAAAGGATGTGTGAACCTAACAATCATGATTCAAAAACCACAGCCTATGGTTTTGACCTATTAGGACATGATGCAAAATGTGAACTGAGTTGTTGTGGTCCACCAACTGCCTGCGGAGCTGGCAGTGGAGTCGGACAGTGAGGAGGCTGGGGAAGAACATGGGCCAGTCCTGGAATCTGGGGAAGGCCCGGACGAGGGTTCTGCATCGGAGGCAGAGATGGGGCCAGGGCCATCTGGGAGTGATGCACGGACACTGGAGCCCCCAGAGTCAGACAGCAGAGAGGCAGAGGAACAGGAGCAGCCTGTTCCTAGTGCCCGCATGCGCAAAGCTGCCAGTAGGCAAGAGCAGCTAAAGCAAAAGGGATGACTCGGGAGTAAGGCCAGGAGATGATTGTTCCCTCCCATAAGGCTTAAAAGAGAAACAAAGGGACTTTGATCTTTTTGCAGGAAAGCAACATTGCTAACTCAGTTTCCAGTCGGCATCTCTTTTTGCCGTTCTGGCACTAAATGAATGTTGTAAATCAAAAATTTCCTGTACTCCTAAATTGGCTGGTGGAATATTAAGGTTTTTCTCCCATCCTCTCAGTTCTGAGTCACAACTGCAAACAGCAACTTTTGGGTAGTTAATTGATATCATAGCTTTTAAGAACTGAGTATTTCCCCCTTTTCAGATTGGCCATAGCGTAGGGCAGGAGCCTCTAAACTTGGCAACTTTAACATTTGTGAACTTCAATTCCCAGAGTTCCCCAGCCAGCACTGAGTTGAAGTCTACGAGTCTTAAAGTTGCCAAGTTTGCAGACTCCCTGATTTAGGGCATACAACCCATATGAGGGCTATTCCATTTTTGCTCTCTAGTAAGCTTAAAATCTCATGTCCAAAATGTTTTTGCCTGCCAAGGATTTGGGCCATGCAATATCTTTGGTTGTGTATATTCTTGCATGGGTACATCAATGCAATCAACCAATGATCGATAACCCTAACCCTAACCCTAATCCATTGGAAGTATAAAAAAATACGAGACAGCTAGCGTACCAGTTGGTATGTGAGACTCACTGGTGAGCAAAAATGTTGTTAGCAGACAAAAAACAACAACAACAAAAGACCATCTGTGCCCTTCCCTGCCTCAGCTATCTTGTCTCTTACCGTGAAGTGCCATGGCATATCCTTTTGTGACACGTGTGACAACAATGAGGAGACTCCACTAGAACCATATAGAGGAGATGTCACATGTTCTGTAATGAGTAGAAAAAAAGAGTATTATTATATTCACTGTTTTGAAAGATCTAAGAAGGAATTACAATGTATTACGTTGTTTAATTCTCTTCTCAAAGCAGAGGAGAGAAAATAGTACCTTTAAAATTTATACAATTTATAAAGAAAGGGTATTTTTATCTGAAAAGGATGGGAACTTCAGTTTTTCACAGGAAGCCATTTGCAAAATTCTGATAAAGTAATTACACAATGGAATTTAAGATAAATTGGGCATTAAAATTAATAAATCAGGAAGATTAATACACAGGGAATCCTGGATGTGCACTAATTTGTACTGCAGAGGTATTATGTTCTGATTATAGGATCTGAATTTTCCTCTTTCCAAAAAGATTAACTGTACTCTTTAAACATATCCTTTGCCTGCAAGATTCATTTCTTTCTAATTGCCTCTGAAAAAGAAGTAACAAATATATATGTCCCAGATGTACATATTTTACCATTATTTTGTAGCTGGAATCATTTTTTGTACTTAATTAGGAAAAGAAATAGAAGCCACTTAAGAATCTATACTGAAACAATTACTCCCCCCCTTTTTTTTTTCCTGAGGAGGAGCTTATTTACAACAAAGTATACAATCCAGAATATTTTTTATTGTTGATCTTTAAGGCTGACCTGATTTAAGAGAACAGAAGTGAGGGGGAACCACCAGAGGAAACATTTCTTCATAATGTCTATACTTTGATATTTGAAGACAATTTATTCACCAGCTAGAAGCCAGTGGTAACATGCCAGTTGCATACTAATGCCTGTTGCTGTTTTTGTGCTTGGTTCACAACGTTTCACTCTCTGGTTTACTTCAGTTGGCTAATCCAAGCTAAAGTTTTTGTGCTTTTGTGACTCCTGTTGTGATTTACCCAAGCTTTCTTTTTGGGCTTTGTTAAGCTTCACAACAATCAGTTAAATGTTTGTATTGAGGGGTTGTCACTGATTAGACTTCAATTTCAGCCACAAGAAATCTAGATCATAAGCCTGAGTCCATCAGACCATACTTCTCTGTGTAACTGTTTGCAGGGAGGGTGTGCAATTGTCTGTCTCATGGATCAGTAAAACAGCTATCACACAAGTGTATCTTCTTGAGAAGGATTAGATTTATCTCATTGGAGAGGAGAAGAGATCGGAGGAGTATTGAAGGAAGGGAAGGGAAGCATGACAGAAATAATTGCACAAAGAAGCAATTAAGTGTGACATAGACACTACATCCACTACATATGTAATTATCATATGCAGTTTGATTAGAAGCCATGGCTTACCTTTAACCTGGGCAAAATAGTGGTAAATCTTCTAATGGATCTGTGTATAGGTAGTCCTCGACTTACAACAGTTCATTTACTGACAGTTCAAAGTTACAAAGGCATTGAGAAAAGTGACCTATGACCAATTTTCACACTTAGGACCATTGCAGTATCCTCATGGTTATGTGATCAAAATCCAGACACTTGGCAATTGGTTCATATTTATGATGATGACAGTGTCCTGGAGGCCTGGGATCCCCTTTTGCGACCTGACAAGCAAAGTCAATGGAGAAGCCAGATTCACTTACCAGCCATGTTACTAAATGCAGTGATTCACTTAACAACTGTGGCAAGAAAGATCGTAAAAATGGGGGGAAACTCACTTAACAACTGTCTTAATTTTAGGTCACAATTCAAGGACTACCTGCAATTCCCAAAGTCTCAGCTGCCTTGAAGTCAAAGGCAGAACATCCTCGGGAACGAACATGCTGGTCAGGGGAATTAGAGCACAGGTGAAATCCAGCAGGTTCTAACAGGTTCTGGAGAACTGGTAGCGGAAATTTTGAGCAGTTCAGAGAACCGGTAGCAGAAATTTTGAGTAGTTTGGAGAACTGGCAAATACCACCTCTGGCTAGCACCAGAGTGGAGTGGGAATGGAGATTTTGCAGTATCCTTCCCCTGCTATGCCCACCAAGCCATGACCACCAAGCCATACAACGCCCACCAAGCCACGCCCACAGAACCGGTAGTAAAATATTTGGATTTCACCACTGAATTAGAGGCATTAATCTGTCTGAGTAAACATGGTTACTAGATGAAAGAGGCTGATGCAGTTTAGCTCTTTCCTCTGATGGAAAACAGCCTCTGTACTTGTTCAGCAGACTTTGTTAAAGGCTTTTTTAAGTATCTGAATCAAGTAGGGCATTTGGTTCTATCTGGTTTTGGTGCTTCACTTTGAATAGGTCCTTATGATTATGGTATGTTTTGGCAAATCAGAGCACCTTATGGTTGCTCTGAATAGCTTTACAGCACTCAGTTCTGTATTATAGAACGTGAGTTACGTGACGCTTTTGTTTCACTATGAAAGAATCAGAGACAAGAACCATCTTCTGGCTTGTTGAACTAGCTCCCAGCATCTGATATTAGGATCTCTCTCTTTACAGCTCTTTTTATTTCTCTGCCAAAATCCAGACATCAGTTCTATTAGATTTGGAAAAGCTTCCTCAAAATTAGGCTTTTCATTGTGGCCCAATAGGGTTTACTAAATAATAGATCCTTAGTTGCGCACTAAAAATCCAAAAATATCAAACAATCCGTGTAAATATTTATGTTTTTCCCTGACATAACTTCTTATGAGCTAGAGAGGCAAGGTAATAATTACAAATAATAAAGTAAATAGGCCACATGCTTAAATGTCCCAAGCCGATCTTCAATGCATTCTGAATTTGTATTAAGTCACACAATGCTAAATGGAAAAATGCTTGCAGCTGTTTTCAGGGATTCTGCTCTTCTTGACAATCATCCTGGAAAAATTTATGCATATCTTACAATCAGAAATACAGACTAGCTCCACATTGGATTACATTACCTTAGTGCCAAATAGAATACGTATTTTGCCCCAATCTCCCATAGATCTCTTATGATTTCAAAAACTCCTCCTGAGGGCAGGGTTTTGAGGGGGATTATTGATTATTTAGCATTTATTTATTTAGACATAAATCTGTAACCCAGATAGCTTAAATCCATAACCCAGATAGGCTAATAACTAATTTACAAACACAATATACTGTAAAAAAAAAAAAAAAAAAAAAAAGAGCACCCATAATCAGAGCCCTGGTAGCTCAGTGGTTAATATTGCAGGCTATCTCTGCCCACTGTCAGGAGTTCAATCCTGACAGGGTCAAGCTTGACTCAGCCTTCCATCCTTCTGAGGTCGGTAAAATGGGGACCCAGATTGCTGGGAGCAATAGGCTGATTCTGCAAACTGCTTACAGAGGGCTGTAAAGCACTATGAAGTGGTACATAAGTCTAAGGGCTATTGCTATAATTAGGCAAAGCTAAAATAATCTAAATCAAACAAAACTGAGGCTCCTTATAACAATTCACAAAACAGACTCATTTATATATCCCAGCTCTAATGCCTTGGGGAAATAAAGTAACAGGTCTTAATGGCCTGTTGAGTGGGCAAGTATATTGGCTTTCCAAATCTTAGTTGAGTATAACAGTCAGCAAACATCTGTTCCTTTTCCCGAATAAAGTAGAAATTATTTTCCCAGTAGAAAACTGTATATCATAGAAAATTACATTAGAATATGAGTAGTTAGAAAATTCAGACAATTTCAATGCTCTTTCATCTGAAGTCTAACCAACCTTCCTTGGTGATGAGCACATCTGCATTTTAATTGAACTTTGTATCGTGTATATATGCCAGAGCATGTAAAAATAGCTATTGACTTCTCAGGCTATTTTAGAATGGATTTAACCGTAGCAGATTTTTTTTTAAAAAAAAATTCATCTGAGCTGACTTCCTAGTAGATCAACTTATAGAGAAAGAGAAAGGCCAATTTATTAAAGGCTCTCATAGGGGACTTTGGAAAGTCAGGGTTAGTCCAGTGGTGGGTTGCTCCCAATTTGCAACAGTTCGCAACAACCGGTAATAAAAATTTCTAGTAGTTTGGAGAACTGGTAATAACATTGGCTGGCCACGCCCCCAAACTGGTCCCAGGCCCGGTCGCCGCTCGCTTACCCCGCCCACCTCATCAGAGGCTTTTTTTTTTTTTTTACTTTTAAAAGCAGTTTTTCTACAACCTCTTCGGTTGAAAAAATGCTTTTAAAAGTTAAAAAAAAAAGCCTTTGATGATTGTGCGGCTCAGCTGGGATCGTCAGAGGCTTCTGAAAGAATTTTTTCTGCAACCTCTTCAGCTGAAGAGGTAGAAAAAAAAATGCCTTTAAAAGCCTCTGGCAATCCCAGCTGAGTTGCCTGATCGTTAGAGGCTCCTGAAAGCATTTTTTTCTGCAACCTCTTAAGGTTGTAGAAAAGATGGTTTTTTTTAAAAAAAAAAGTTGGCCACGCCCACCCAGTCACATTACCCCCCCAAGCCATGCCCACAAAATAAGCCACGCCCACAGAACCGGTAGTAAAAAAATTTAGAACCCACCCCTGGGTTAGTCCTATATTTAGGCAAAGATTCAGTAACTGATTGTAGCATATATTGGAAGCCTGATAGCAGGAGGTTACAACCATGCTCCACATCTTCTCCTGATCCTCATAAACCATCCTGCTGTCCTCTCACCAGTCTCACAAAATCCAACTGTCTAACTGGCTTCTATGCATGAAACGCAAGACGTATTGTGCTATCCCGCAGGTGATAAATATTTTGGACTGGCTCTGTACAAAGCAATTTAGGTCTTGCTTGATTTAACTTTTTTTCCCCTTACCGTTATTAAACCATCACTTACTATTATCATTATTACAGCTGGACCGTAGGGTGGGCATAACAGTATTTGCAAAATCAGTTTTAGCTTTATGTCGTGACTCGTGGCATGAATTCCTACGCATTTGTTGAGCGGATATTGTATTACACTGCAGAAAAAAGCTCATTTGATTATTACAGTCAAAACACCTCGCAGGCAATCTAGTGATATCTGTTTTTAAATCTGTAAATTATCTGATAGAACACATTATATATGTTTGTTTTGGATAAAAACAAAGACAATTTAATCAGAAAGTGAACGTATCAAACAAAAAAGCTATTTTCTCATACTAAACTAAGTATGAGATTCAATATGAATTCAAATATGAATTCAAAATGTTTTTTCACCCTCAGAGTCTGTTCATGTTTTAGACTTCAAACTAATATTGAGACCAGAAAAATCTCAGATAGCGATTAAAGGACACAGCTCTTAATAAGTTTCATTAAAGATACTAGAAAATCCATTTCTAGAAAGAAATACAACCAAAAACTGTAAGACTTAAGCCATATATATAGTAGAGCCAAAGTTCAAATCTTACATCTTCTTCATTCATGGGTCAAAATGGGCTGAGGGCCAATTTTGGGGGGACAAGAGCAGTGGTTTTATTTACTTATTTTATTAGTTGCTATTATTTGCTATTCATTGGTCTATAGTAATACATAATAAAATAATAAAAAAAGTATGTAAAGAGATTCAAGGACTTGCCTTATAACTCCTTATCTGGGTAAAAAAAAACATGAGAAATTCTGCTCTTTTTTAAATAAGAGTTTTTGTCACCCAATCGGTATAATTCAGACTCTTGGAACATAGCTAAATGTTGTTATACTGCCTATAAATCAAACTTTTATTGTTTAAAGGTTGCCCAACTGTGGAGGATTCTAGGGGTCTTAAATTAAAAAAAACAGGGGTTGTTTAAATAATATGTTTCAGAAGATGTAGTATAAATGACAATAAAACAACCTAGTACAGGGGCTCAGTCACCTGTCTGCCCCAAGCCTGGGAGACAAGCCAAATTTTCAATAACATTCTGAATGCACAAGCTGGCATCTGTTCATTGTTATTGTATATTTTTTAAAAAAATCATTTCTGCCAAGGGATTTGGAATAGTATTTTAAATCAAGTAATTATGAATTAGATTCAGGCAGCACCTTCCAAGAATGGAGTTGGATTTTTTTTTCTGACAGAAAACTTTTATCCAGGAGAAATATATAGTAATGCACCATTAAAATTTTGCATTGATTTCGTGACCTGAGGATTTTGTGGTTGAGTACACACATTGGCTAAACTATGATTATTAAATTAACTACAGGTGCCTGAGACTCCCATTACCACACATGGGATGTTGTATTAATGGGAGCAACGTATAGGGTCTGTTCCCTCTTCGTGCTGATTTCTTTCAAATCAGCTATGAAAAATAACATTTTAGGGACAACAGTTCAAAGTCAACTGAGAAGCTGTACGCTTTGGATATATCTAATAGTTATATCTACCTCATTAGTTGAACACTTAATTATTGTTTTGTATGCCATGAAATACTTAATAAATACCCACGAAGAGCAGTTTCTGGTTAAAAATAGGGTCAATATTGCTAGATTCAACAGAAAAGAAACATAGATCCATTCTGAACTTATTCAGAATTCTATTTCAGATATAGTACCTTGGATTGTGCTTAAATGGCTGAAAAACCTGCAAATTTTGCATGGCTCATCAGAGATACATTATCATTCAAAAAGCTTGTTACATATGAAGTCTACCAGAACAACTTAACATAATTAGATGTAAAGTGGCAGCATCGCTCTGGGCAAATATTTCTCTCTTGTTCTTCTTTCTTTACAACAATAGTGGTTAGTCCTGAGTTCATAATGTAGAAGGCTGCTTTTGAATCCTTTCTTTGTTTTGTTTGAGTCATGTGTTGCCTCATCCATGAACAAAATAATCAAGAAATTTCAATGTGAGGCCTTCTGTAAGGCTACCTAACATATTTACATTCTATAGAAAAGATTTGGCAATCTTTGGATTTGTACCTCAATTTATTTTCTGCTACTCAAGCTCTTGTTGACCGGGACTGAAGCAAATATATGTAAATATATTAATTATCCCTAAGTATTCCATAAATCACAATATTGTTTGGATTGCCTCCTTTCATAGAAAGAGCACTGAGTGGGCTTACCAACACTTACCCATTAAGTAAATCTATTAGAAAGCTCATTAGAAATCTCTCTGCTCTCATTGCAGGAAAAACCCTTGCAAACGTCCTGCTACATCATCAGGTCACTTATCTGGAGCGGTGCCTGCTGCCAGAGTTACAGTGCAGCTTCTGCAAAGATTGTGGGACTATTGACATGATCTTTGCTACACACCAGTTTCAGAAATGTCAGGAGCAGAACTGTAACGTTTGCTTTTATTGATCTCCCAGTGGTGCTTTTTCCAAAAGGCAATTGGAGGTTTTTTTCCCCTTTGAAAATGTTTCATTTCTCATCCAAGAAACTTCTTCAGTTCTAACTTAATTCAGTTAGAACTGAAGAAGCTTTTTGGATCATGTCAATAGTTAATTGACTAGTGCAGCAACTGCAGTGCCTACACGTGTCCGTTGAACAAGTGTTGGTACATTCTGTGCCCAAATTAGCATGATTACTCAACTTCGGGCAGACCACATCTAGTCTTAAGATAATATTAAAAAATAAAACAAAGTCTTCATCAACAGTGATAAATGAGCAATAGTTGAACTCTGTCAGTGAAGAAAACAAAAAGGATGCATTCTGGAGTTGGTCTGAATAAAGCTGTTATTCTGTAGAATCAAAACTCTCCCATTCCCATGAAATGACCACAGAACAGAGGTAAACTGACCATCCCTGGAGCTGACATACTGTAGTTTATTCTCTTTGTGCTAGGAGTAAAAAACTAAATTTAAAAATAAGGAACAACAAAACATGCTACATGAAAAAACACACCCACCCCGGGCATCTCACAACTCGAGAAATGCAACTCCATATTTCTTCCATGAGAATGTCACTTATGGCACGTATTTCTACTGGCAGATTTTTTTCCACCAAGAAAACTGGGAAGCAGAAATTCCTGTTCACCTCTAACATCTCATGCATCTAAAAGATCTGCTCTGGAATATCCTCAAACCTCCTCCTCAAGCTTTGAGGGAAAGCAAAGAGAAATTTCTATCATATAAGCAGAAATTTGCTTTTACTACAGAAGAGCCTTGGGCATGAAGCATATTCTTTTTACATATCCTAGTGAATGAATATAATTGATGGATCCGAAGCTATGAAGGAAATGTCTAGAAAGTCTACTGGTCTTTGAAGAACCTATGCCAAGCCTTTGATTGTAAATAATAATAATAAAAAAGATTGACTACCTCAACATGTTTCTTTGTCCAATGCGCAGGAAAATATACAAATATAAATAATGCCTAAATATTCATTTGATGTTTTTTCCTTAGTGGAGGAAAGTGACTAGTTTTTAAATAGCACTTCCATTGGAAGAAATTATCAGTGTGTCTCTTTGTTTTTTTCTTCAAGGCCTGAAAGCCTGGCAGTTGTCCCCACACCTGCAAAATGCCAAAGCAATTGATTTGTGATGCTAGAGATAAATCTCCCATTATATGGGAAACAGCAAGAGAAATCCTTCACGGGTTCTTCCAAGGAGATGGTCTCTTTCCTTACAGTACATTTTATAGCAGAACATTTAGTGTAGAATTTTTATTTCACATAAAAGTTTAAAGAAATCTGCTTGAGGTAAACATGTCCTAGATTTGAGCTCAGCTTCTGATTATTATATTGATATATCTTGGCAGTTATACAGATAGCACGGAGTTAGAATATGGGGGAAATATAAACCAGGTTTTTTTTGTCTAAGTACCTGCAACGCAAGATTAGGATAATACCAAGATGCCAAGGCTTGCATATTTCATAAGCTTTGGTTGAGTTCCCCTTATTGTAGTGTGTATCCAATACCACAGCCAAAATATTTTTTTTTCCCATAGTGGTCGACTTTCTAGAGAAGAGTGATTTTTCTCATATCTTCCACATTATTGGGGCAGGATGGTGGCTCAGTGGTTAAGATACTAGGCTTGTCAGATGGAAAGCTAGCAGCCCAGGTTCGACACCCAAGCATCATGTGATGGGGTGAGTTCCCGTCCTCGTCGCAGCTCCTGCCAACCTAGCAGTTTGAAAGTATGCAAGTGCGAGTAAATAAATAGGTACCACTTCAGTGGGAAGGTAACAGCACTCTGTGACATCATGATGGCCACATGATCATGGAAACAGACAGTGCCAACTTAATGGCCTTGAAGCAGAAATGAGCACTGTCCCCTACACTGCCCCCTACTATTCCGCTAGTTGGCAACAACTAGCAGACTAAAATCTGCAAGGACTCTTTTTTTAAAAACATGTTATTATATTTTATTTTTGATAAATGCTTTTAGATATTGCAACAAATGCTGCTATTTTTAAAGTTTTTATCTGGCTATTTTACTAATAATTGTTTCTTCTAGTTTGATCCTTCTTTTTTTACTAAAATATTCTGGGCACAATTCTGTTTGATGAACAGTGGTACATAAAGCAAACAAAATAAATAGCACTTTAGGATATATTTTATAGTTCATCACATCAGTTACTCTGGTGAAAGAAATCTGAATTGATCCTTTTTTTCCTTTTTTTTAGAAATGGGATTTTTTTTTTTTTTTGCATTGTGAAAATTTCAACACTCTGTGAGGCATTAGCCATTCTATGCTTTATTGATTAAAATCTGTTGCAGATGTTAATTATGCTAGTTTTCATTATTCACACAAAGTGCTTTTCAGATCGTGAAGTAATTTATACAAGAATTTTGTTGTTTCTCACGGGGCCTCATTTTGCTGAAAGTCTGCCTAGATTATGACCTTTGGTTTGCAATTTACAAATGTTAAATCAATGCAAAGTGATTTCTAAAAATACTCTTCTCCACAGGAAGAAGAACTAAGAAAAAGTGAAGAAGCCAAATATGCACACTTGAGTGATGAACTACATGTATTAATTGAAGTGTTTGCCCCTCCTGGAGAAGCTTATTCACGGATGAGTCATGCCCTGGAAGAAATTAAAAAATTTCTTGTTCCGGTAAGTTGTTTGCAGACTAGAGCTATTACAAATGTACAGTACATGGCAATCACTCTATTGCATTAAACATAGTACTTGAAAATCATCATCATTAATAGATGTTGGTTCCTCTTCCGGTACTATCCTTATCACCAGCTGAAGAAAATATCAACCCTTGATTATTCTGCACTTGAAATATATTTTTGGAAATTGCCAAATGTGTTAACTGTTGCTTATTAATTGTTGCATGTTGTTCTTTCTTTTGATATCCAAGAAATAAATCCAAACTGCCAGGTGTAAAAGATGAGGCCCAAATGTGAGGCCCAATTAATCCGATGAATTCCTGCTCATGCTTATGCACAGGAATCTTCTCAGCTCATGGTTAGCACCTGCTTCAAGTTAGATAAAGAAAGGAGTCCCTGTGGGTTTTATTCCACTGTAGATTTTATTTTACTAGTCCAATTATAGGGGGGCAGCATTCCTCTCCAATTCTGAGTTAGATAAGGGTCAACAGAATTTCGGGGGGTGGGGGTTGGATGTAGTCTGCTTGTGGCTATGTAGGGATTCTAGGCTCATTCCTCTTTTTTAACTCTGCTCTCTGGTTCTGCCAATTCTTGTCCTACACAAACAGGGAAAAGATGTTAGGCATGATTGAGACTGCTATTACAGATAAAGATAACAGGGAACATGAATCTAGAGTTAGAGAACAAGATATAGGTAAGGTTAACCATTAAAAAAAAACTGCTAAAAAACCCACCAGAATACATCCCAAGTTTCTTTGCATTATCAAGGAAATGAAATATAATTAGTCAGTCCAAGGAGAAATGCTTCTGCCCAATTACCTCAGCAAACGTTTTTCAAATTGTAGTCTGTGGAACTTTATGGTTCTTCAAAAATTTGAAGGGATTTTGTGAGAGACTAAGGGCAGGAAAAAAAAGTTTACTGGAATGAAACCAAGGGCGTTCGCAGTCATTTTTATTTGCTTTTTATTAGGTTGTGCAGTGCTTCAGATTGGATTCTAAAAAGGTGTTGCACAATACAATGCATCTTTGAAACATCCACATTTTTTTCAGAGGTCCCATGCAGTCTGCAATGGGAAAGATGTGGCAGCTTTAAAGAACTTATGATTATGTTTCATATTCTGAAATATCTGTTTAAAATGAGTTTATAAATTGGGGCACATTTGGCTAGTATATGATACATATACAGGTAGCCTTTGACTTACGACCACAATTGAGCCCAAAATTTATGTTGCTAAGTGAGACATTTGTTAAGTGAGTTTTGCCCCATTTTACAACCTTTCTTGCCACAGTTGTTAAGTGAATCACTGCAGTTGTTAAGTTAGTAGCATGGTTAAGTGAATCTGGCTTCCCTGTTGATTTTGCTTGTCAGAAGGTCTCAAAAGGGGATAACATGACCCCAGGACACTGCAACTGTCATAAATATGAACCACTGGCCAAGCATCTGAATTTTGATCACATGACCATGGGGATGCTGCAACAGTCATAACTGTGAAAAATGGTCATAGGTCACTTTTCTCAGTGATGCTCTAACTTTGAACAGTCTCTACATGAATTGTTGTAAGTCAGGGACTACCTGTGGTATACTATTACTATATAGTATACCAATGATATACCTAATACATTCCTCTGCCCTTATTCCTTATTGTCCTTATTGGTATAATTGAATTACTGCAACATGTATAAGATATGCTGCTACTGAAACATGCATATCCAACAGGAGCTAAATGGCAGAGATCCTCAGGGCATACAAAAAGTTAAATTAATGAGTCAGGGGAGCAAAAGGTATTATCAAAGATGACAAAAAAGAAATGAAAGATGTAAAAATTCCATAATAAACCTCAGAAATCAGAATGTAGACATTTATTAGAGCCGGAAAAGCCTTAATATTTAGTGTATATGGATATTAGATACATAAACAGACAGAGTTATTAAACACACAGAGAGGATGCTGATTGGCACACCAATACTTGTGTCTGTCATATTGTTGTGACCGACCATCCATTGTCAGGAACAAACCCAAAAAGTATATATTCAACGAATCATTATATGATTTTATTTTGCTTTGTTTTTTGCTCACATTTCTTCACCCATTCAGTTCAACTTTCTATGGCTGAGTAATTCTCCAATTACTAACCATCACCTTCACATTGAGAAAGACACACTACTAAACGTTTCTGATGGTTTGTCTCTTTGCTGTGTTCGATCAACATTTACTCTACAATAGCCTGTCCACTGGCTAGGTTTTCTATGCCTAGGTTTAATATGTTTCTGAAAATTTAACTGTCAATCAGTGGGCAGCCATTTTCTCTCAATGACGTAACTATGAAACAATACTAACAAGAGGATGAATATGTGATAAACAAGTAGAGATTTACTAAAAAGAGATGAGAGAGTGTTTGTTTGGCAATGCTTATAGCATGCCTATCTCAAAAGACTTTAGGCAAGTTAAAAGGTAAAGGCAAAGGTTCCCCTTGCACATATGTGCTAGTCGTTCCTGACTCTAGGGGACGGTGCTCATCTCCGTTTCAAAACCGAAGAGCCAAGGCAGTCCAAAGACGTCTCCGTGGTCATGTGGCTGGCATGACTAAACACCAAAGGTGCACGGAATGCTGTTACCTTCCCACCAAAAGTAGTCCCTTTTTTTCTACTTGCATTTTTTACATGCTTTCGAACTGCTAAATTGGCAGAAGCTGGGACAAGTAACAGGAGCTCACCCCATTACTTGAACTGCAGGTTACAAGAAGATAAAATGGCAGCTGCAATAATAAAATTATTATTTTATTATTTAAAAAACCCATCAGGAACCACACATCAACAATAAATAATCAACTCTTCCGCAAGATAATACCAACACAACCTAGATGCAGTTGAAAGCTCAGGGAAACAAAACTGTCTTTAAATTTCTTTAACACCAAGATAAAATTACAAGGGAGGGAGCTTTATGGACTTCTGGGGATAAAAGATTTCAAAATGTGCAACCCCAGAGAAAAAGTCTGTTGTCTCATTGTGGGCATCTCACTTTAGTGGTGCAAGAGGACTCTTAACAGACCTTCCTGAAACTTTGGGCAGATAATAATGGCATTATCTTCAGAGACAAAACAAATGCTAAATTGCATTTTAAATTCTCCCAATAGACACTTAACCAACCATGGTTGAATTTATAAAACTAGTGGGTGGTACTTGAATACCAGAAAGGCAAAAATATTGCCAAATATTTTTGGCAACCATCCCAGGCAAAAATATTGCCAAATTTAATAAGGGAAAAGGCACTTAGGGTCCAGCCCTTTCTGAGAGGTCCTTCAGTTCTGTGATAACCACCTTTGTGATCACACACACACACACACACACATTAAACCACTGTCTCTCTTCCACACCAGTCCTGTGAAGAACCAGGAGAGGATCAAAGAGGAAATCCTCACCCTCACCTTGACTTTGGTTAAATACAAAGAGGAAAAACCAAACAACCAAAATTTAGGGACTGGGTAGCTCAGCCAAGGTGAGGTAGGGATGGGAGAGCCAGAAGGCCATTAGTTGACTCCAGGACTGAAACAAAAACGACTTCATTAAAGATGCAAAAAGAAAATTAGGTTCCATACACCAAACCATGGTTAGACAGAGATAAAAATAGCCAAAAATAGTACAATGCTAGCTCCGGCTGCAAGATTGAATGTCCAAGCTGATTGAAGGCCACCCTCTGCTCATCTAGGACTCCACAAGACACCCCAAACTCTTCCCACCAAAATCCTAACAGAATCTTCTTTTCTTCTATTGGATATCAGGGCTCAGATGACTCCCATTAGACGCATCAGGCTGGCTTGTTCCTAAAAGGACCAGCTACTCCCCACTACAGCAAACCATTTCCATAGTGTTGCCAAGAAAATTTGTGGACATGTCCATGAAGTCAGTTAAATTAAAGTTGAAGGAGTCTACATATTTTATTTATTTATTTAATGTATGACATCTACAGAGCTCACACAATCACTGATATACAACACTTTTAAAACATATTATATATACAAACACAAATACAATCAATGGGGTAAAATATGAAATTGGGATAAAATTGCCATAATGTGGTACCATAGAGTTACAACAATATCCAAGGAAGTTAATCACCTACAGTAACTACTTTTGGTGTGGCTGCGAGGGTATGAAGTGTAAACTACCCCCATGATGGTTTACCTCACATAATGTTCTGTCCTAACAGAGCAGCTGTACACAAATGGCAACCGAATTGCATATTGTATCTCGCATGGTCAAAAACTACATAGGCAGCATAGTGCATTGGCCTGGCTGCTAGATCTTTGACATAGACAAACATTTGGTTGTCTTCTACTAAAGCTGAAGGCATCAAGCCTCTCAGCTGCTGCCATTTGAGACCATTTCCTCCTTCTGTCTAATTCTAAGGCCATAGCTACTTGTAGTAATGTTTTTTTATTTTAAATCATGAGTTTATAGCACGGTTCATTTCTAAACAATGGTCTGTTCTATTGGACAAAAATGATCCATGCTTTTTTCCTAACTTTTAAAATTGTGTCTTAATCTTTAGGGTTTTTACAGCCTATGATTTGTGTTTTGTTGGTTACAGTTATGATTATGATGCACATTATAGAGCACTGAAAAAAAAAATAAATAGGATCTTTTTTTTAAAAAAATTATAATAATTAAATTTCTGAACAGCTGGTGTGAGGTTTAAGATTTTGCTTTACTGCAGGCATAACAGCTATGTTTTACAGTTTGTAGATTTATTCCTTACTCCTTTGTTTCAGTTTTATAATAATCTCAGATTTATAATATAAACAACAAAGTTGTTATTAACTGGCTTGTTAAAAACTATGCCAATGGTTCTTTCTGCACAAATGTGTAGTAAAGAATTTGTCTTTTATTTCCCATTTTACGACGTGACTTTAATTTGTTTTATGAGGTTTTGTTGTTTATAAAAATAGCATTTATTGCAATAGCAAAAGCCACATATAATAGCTTATGTACCAAATAGATGAGAGTCACTATTCAGCAAACTATTGTGCAACACCTTCTGAAAAGCACATGTCAGACAACAAAATCCCAAGAGATCTCCCTTTAGGGAAGGGCAAAAATTAATGTTGTCCACATATTTAAGTGAAGAGATTTAATTTGTACAATTCCCAAACTAATATGTGGATCAAAAAAGAGCTCTCCTTTGGATGTTCCACTTCTCCAAATATTTCAACGCACTGCTGCACACAATAATTATATGTCCATATGTCTACATTCCGATACAAAATGTGCATAGCAGTGAAAAATTCATACGAAATTAGGCAAGAGCCGGTATGTTACAAAGTTAAAGTGTGTGTATAAAAGTTATTGGGTGACTTTGCCACACACAGGATTATGGGGAGGAAAATGGGAAGAGGAAATATACTATGTATGCTGCCTAGGGGTCCTGAGGAAAAGCAAGATAATAAATCTAAATCTGTAGCATGAGCAGGAGCTGAAGTCAAATATGTTATATATTTTTTCCTTGACTGTTATTTCAAGTGTATGAGCTGCAACGGATTATGAAAAGTTCTTTGCAGATTACATGATATTAGACCTCAAATCTTTCATAGTGCTTGGTTTAAAAATACTGTAGCAATGCCTCTATTCCTAGGATGGTTTTATTGCTATTTATAAAATGCTTCCTCCATGACGTTTTTAGATGCCATTTGTCTGCTAATCTAAAAAAAACAGAAGCAGTTACTATAAGGAGGAGGTAAAAAGGCACCAGGGCATATTCATCACTTGTGTTCTGAAGACCTGTAAAAATAGTGTTTTAGCATGATGTTTCAGTAATTTAAGGAGATGAGACTGGCTTGACCTTAAGAACCAGGTGACAGAGTGATTGGTGTTGAGAGGGTTTAGTTTAGATGGTTTACTCATAGAGATAGTGAATGATGTTGAACTAACCACAAGGTAAGTACATGAAGGAGGAATAGATGTTTGTGAAAAAGGGGAAGAGCAGAAGTGAAGTGAGAAGTTTTAGGATAAATCAATCTCTGGAAGTGGTAGACACCAGGATAGAAAGAAATGGAGAATAGTGTTGATGTATTTCCTTTTTTAATTTATGCATTAATTTATTGGACTGAAGATTGCTAATCTCTTTTTTGTGTAATGCTCTTTACTTTAAAAAAGAACAACATGGCTTGTATGCACTATATGAATGCATGACTGGAGTTTTCTGAAATGTTTCCCAGGTTGTTTGGAAGTTCAGCATTAGGGAAAGTGAGAAGATGTTAAAAGGAAAAAAAAAAGGTGTATCTGATTCCTGACCCATCATAAGATGTAGACTGCAATTGAATTCAGATGATGAAAAGCATGTGTTTTGGTATGAGTCCCTTCTGACTTCTTAAAGCAGGTATTGCTAAGCCTCCGTTGCAGCATGTACAAAGACATTGCCTTCAGCTTAGCAACAAAAGCCCCCTGGAACAGCTGGTCTTTTGTTTCTGTTTTTATATTTTTGGCTACTTTCTTTGCAGGAAGTATTGGTTCTTTATGTTCAAGATAAACAAGACAAGCACTCCTCCTATAGTAGGATTTGGAGTGAAGGCTTATTTACAATCTTGTATATTGCAGATGATGATTAAGAAACTGCTCAAGAAGGACACCACTACTAACTACACCAGTGGTGTAGTTAAATAATTTTACAATTTGGAACAAGGATCTTGGCAGGGAAGGGAAGCCTATTCAGAAGAAGAAATATTCCAAACAATAACAAATTCTGTAGAAAAAGGAAGAGGAGGACCATCTGCTGTTAGTGTTTTAAGATGTTCCCTGCATGCTTAGAGGAACATTTAAAAAGAGAATTCTCAGAAGGCTCCCAAGAATGCCATAGAAAGTCTAGAAGATGCTGGCCAGAGTCACTTGTTTTGTGAGATGGGCAGCTATATAAATTTGAGAAGTAAATACACAAATAAGAACTGATGGCTCATCAAACAAATCCCACTTGAGGCATAAATGACAATACTTAAATTATTCTACTTCTGACACATTATGGGAAGACCCAGCTCTCTTGAATAGACTCTAATGTTGAGAAATGTAAAAAGAAAGATAAGAAGATGATGACCTGTGGATGGTCTACACCATAATGTAGTACACCATTGAGAGTTTTGAAAGAACAAGTTAGGGATACATCGTCTTGGATACAATTTATCTATGTAGTCACCAGGACTCAAAAATGACTGGCCAACTGAGTGACCTTGGGCAGTCACTCTATCTCAGTTCATCTTTCCTCACAGGGTTGTTGTGGTGGGGAAAATAGGAGGAGGGAGGAGCCTTAAGTATGTTCACCAACTTGTGTTATTTGCAAAAATAATAAAGGAGGGATAAAAAATATTCAATTTTAAAAATCTGACATATAGGTGGAACATTCACCTGCAGAATGTAATCAAGGCTTCCTACGCATTATGCACGAGGACAAGTTATATATAGCACTATGCATGGTTCATATAAGATTGCTAAAAGTTAGCACATATTTCAGCTATGTTATATAATTGTCCATACGAAACATTTATGCGTTGAAAGCTTTCAACCTGAAGAGGAATTATTGTTTCTCTCAGCCTGCAGAGTTTGCAGGATCCACTTGTTTTGCATTACTCTCACCTAGATTTTATGGGCATGCCACCAATGCATGATAAAACAAGGGTTTTATTGACAAGCTGGCTGATAGCTAAATGAAAGAAGTTCTTACTGGGACATGTTGCTGCTGAAATAAGAAATGAGCCTCATCAAGATAACAAAAACAAAAAAAAGCACTAATGAAATTTTTGAGGGGAATTTGTATCATTTTTGTAGGAATGTTTGTTTATACCTCTCTTTAAAGTTATAAAGTGGGCTTATACATGCCACTTCAAATATTGTAGGATGTTGGGATTGTGTGTATCCATGTGTGACCTATTCAGATTTATGATATTAACGGTAGTCCAGATTTCTATGAATCTTCAGGTCACTCTCTGAAGATAATATAAAAATCCCTCACTGAAAGAGGATCTTTTTCTGGGACTTCTGGCAGGCCAGTATCGAACAGGTCATAGTCCTAGTTTCCTTTCATTACGCTGATGAATCACAGATCATAAGTTCTGCCTGGAGACATGTGAGTGAAAAGGCAGAAGAATATGAAACTCAGGAGATCTTTATATCCAGACAGCCTACAGATGTCTTCTGTAGCTTGGAAGAAACAAAAACAACCATGTATTACACATCTGCAGATCTAATTCTGAGATAGGCCATATATCGGCTTTTGCAACTTCCATTGCCCAAACATTATCTCAATGAAATCATTCGCATTTAACAGCTTGAGTACCGAAGGCATCTTGGATGGCACTGCTTCCAGACTCTGTACTTCAGTGTTTGGCTTTTGAGGAAAGTGTTTATTTCAAAGGTTTAGGAGAACAATATGCAATGAGGTGATAGCCTGAAAGTCACCAAAGGCAGGTTAAGAGCAGTGTAGTGCAGTGTAGTTAAGGGCAGTGATAATATGAGCCTCATAATTTTGTTTTCTGCTCTCACAAATCTGATACAGCATTTTGCTGCAGCTTTTTGGATATGTGGCTGCAGTGCAGGTTATAAAACTGTTGGGTGCCTCTAATGTTGTTTCCTACCTGCAGAAGAACTTAGACTTAATGGGTTCCATCTGTTCTTGAATCTCCGAGGATTGTATCAGTTTGTTTAAAGGCAGCCTGGGTTTCACTAATTGCTTATCCCAAGAAGCTTATTTCTTTCCTGATTAGAAACCTTGCTATTTTCATTTCAACATGCTAGCTTTAACAGTGCTGGTGGTCATTGCTAGCACAATTTTGTCCTTTTTTCTTGAAATAACTCCATGTCATGCCTAAATACCCAAAATAGGGCTGTGTTTGCATAAAATGTTAAGTTGACTGAATTAGCTTATTTTCTGGATTTACACAATACATCAAATTGATGGCTGATCAGCTGGGCTGGATTCGCTCACCTCTGTAATCTTGAAAAACACTGTAAGAATAAAATTGTGCTTTTTTGACATGCAAACAGAATCCCTAATTATGTGTGGTTAAGTATGCTATGAGTAATTTAAAGAGGACAATGTTTAGTGCACAAGTAAACCATAAACATAAACCACACTGATTAATATCATGTAACACTCTAAACCAAAAATTAAATAAATCACATTGTTTGCATTCTAAATTTATCAACATGCTGCATGTATTTCCTAGTTGAAGGGAGAAGGGCAACAGTGTGTTGACTTGCAAATTGGCCACTTAGTTTACATAGGATAGCATGAATGTGCTTGCAATTAAATTAAGCTTTGGTTGACCTTGTGGTATAGTGCCCCAAATGTGTACCAACTGCCTTTATCTGCTGCATATTTCACTGATATGACTAAGACTGGCAACCTAGTCTGAATCTTCCTTTAATTATTAAAAAGAGCTGCATGCGAGCCTTGAATAACCAAGTCCATGTGGGCCAGTGGCGATCCATAGTTATGGGTCCTTCCAGTGACAGCTCTGGCATTAACAGTCCAAACATATCATCCTCATATCAAGTATTAAATAGGATATGAAAATTTCCTTTTTAAAAAAACAAAAAATGTTATTGTTGTAAAATGCTAAGAAGCCTATGCCAAAGGGAAACATATTGCATCATTTTTTATTTATAGAAAAGATCGCCTTTTCAAAAATTGGATAAATTACACAAGTCTTACAGAACACCAAAAAGCCCAAATTCAATTTTTATATGAAAAAGAAAATGTTAGGAAAATGGTTAATTTCCCAAGTGAAAAGTAAACTTAAAGAAAGAACTTTCAGAAGTTGTTTGGAACAAAAAATACCGACTGAAAGTGGCTACTAAGTGCCACGGAATTGTCTGGAGTTCTGTTAATAGAAAAAATTTTGTTCAGTGGAACGAGTAAGTGAAAAAGGTGGTAGAGGAGGGAAAAATGCAAATGCGAGACTGATTATTTAAAAAACACATTCAGGGAAAGCTATTACATAATGTTCATAGAAATAAAGAAATGGTTGGAAAGAATATAGTCCAAGAGATGATAGAACTGATCAAAACTGTGCTGTGTTTTTCCCATCTCTTGTTATTTATTTATTTATTTATTTATTTATTTATTTATTTATTTATTTATTTAGCATATATAAGATAACAGGTAAAAGTATAAACATAATTTGAATACATGAAAAGAGTAAGCGTGAAAAGGAATATTAGGACAAGGACGGTAGGCGTGCTGGTGCACTTATTTATGCCCCTTACAGACCTCTTAGGAATGAGGTGAGGTCAACAGTAGACAGTTTAAGGTTAAAGTTTTAGGGGCTTGGGGAAGAAACCACAGGGTCAGGCAATGCATCCTAGGCTTTGCCTTTTTGGCAATGTTGTTACAGTGGGCTTTGGCACTTAGATCTTTAGAAATCTTTATCCCCCCGTTTCCTTCCTGAAGAATAACATTGTCCATCCAAGCTACTATTAGGTTTGACTGGGAACCCTCTTTTCACCTTTTCTATTTCTTTACTCTTAATTCAAAGATACCAGAATTACTTATAATGACTAAATCTTTGGGGGCTCTCTTCAGAATTATGATTTTGGAAAAAGAGGAAGAAAAGACAAGTAACGAAAAGAAAAGCCAAAAAAGGGGAACGAAAGGTTTCGAACCCATTTCATTGATTTCCAATGTCTGAATTGACTTGACTTGGCTTTTTTTTTCATGCGCAATTATTCTTTCCCCACAAATTGCTAGATTGGTCTAGTGATTAAGGCACCAGACTAGAAACTGGGAGATCCTGCGTTCTAGTCCCACCTTAGCCATGAAAACTGGCTTGGTGACTTCGGGCCAATCATCAGGAGACTATGTATTCTAGTCCTGCCTTAGTCATGAAAGTCAGTTGGATGACCTTGGGCCATATCTCAGCCCAACTCTCCTCACAGGGTTATTATTGTGGGAAAAACAGGAGGAGGAAGGTGTTGGATATATTCACCACTTTGAGTTAGTTATAAAAGTAATAAAGGTGGAAATAAAATAAAAATAAAATAAAAAAATAAAATAAAATAAAATAAGTAAAAGTACTGCAAAAGTAACAAAATAATACAGCAAGTACTTCCTTCTTTGTGTATCACTATTGGTGCTTCCTCCCTCTTCCCTGCTCTCTATTTGAAAATACACAGAAGGAAGGAGGGATGTGAGGTTACTTGTTATAGTGCTGCTTGGGACAGACAGATGAGAGAACCTGCAAAGAGATAACTTTTTCAGTAGAAATATTGGTCCCAGGGAGGGTGGGGAGGAGAGAAAGCAGAGTTTAATAGCTTAAGTATCTGCATTCTCCTTTATTGAGGGATAAAGGGAAATATTTTTTCTTTTTTTTTCTTTTTGCAATGAAAAAGGTGTGCTTGTCTGTAAGAGTGATTGCAATTCTTTCCCTGTTCACTATGATTAGAAATGGAACAATTTTTCACTACCAAACAAATCAGGATCCAGAGTCTTTTCCATTTTGTTTCATTTATTTGGTTTCCATGTAAATCAGCCAGTAGGAATGGACAGTAGACGAGGTAAGCAGAATATGATAGGCACCATGTGACCTGCTCTGAACCTCAGAGGCTGATGTATGGGTTGGAAGAAGCCATCTATCAGAATCTATACTTTTCTAAATGTCATCATACAGTTCGCTGCTAAAAAGAAACATGCCTATAGTAAATGCATTTTTTAAAAGAAATGTCTGTTTGGAAATTAAATGGATATATGAATTCATCTTTGGAAGGGAAATGCATTCCAGTGATATGCATTTTGAGACTAGGTACAAAATACAAGTTTAAACAGTTACTTAAATGCAAACTTTTGTGCAGTTTTTTTTTAAACCAGAATGAAGTAGTATAATTTAATTGTTAATTAACTTCTGCACTGACATTCATGAGAAAACAGATTCTTTTCTATAGTAATACGACCTTGGAGAAAATAGCAACTAACAAATTATACCAATATTTTTCTAGGTTTTACCAGAATATTTTGTAACCTGCCTGTTTTATTCACTATTTGTGAATAAAATAGAATCCAGAAAGTAGGAACACAAGAGCAAGATATTATCAGCCAAATTGATACGGAAGGTGTTTGTATATTTAAAACCAAGGTGGGGAATCCTTCAAGTTATGTCAATTACATAAATAATAGTAGTTAGCTAAGGAACTTAAGGTATTATCACAAGATCCATTATACAAACCTACACTGATGATTGTATCTAGTTTGGTAATGAAAAGTCTGCAAGAAAATATTCAAGCTCAAAGAGCACCAAGGATCCACTATACAACTTCCCTAAATTTGTAACAATTATCCGCTTCTATTCTGAGTTATGCTTAAAAAGAGCGTATAGTATCTGAATTGTGACTGGCATTGTCCATCAACAAAGAAAGGAAAATCAAATGGGGATTTGACACTTTTGGATAGTCAAAGGCCATTCATTCATTCATTCATCTATGAGATTTATATTGCTGTTTATTCACACATCGCGACTCCAGGCAACTTACAAGAATGTAAAAACATCATATAAAAACAATAAAACTAATAAAAGAGAGAATTATATAATAAATTAATAAAATTATATAATAAAATAACACCGCACCCCAGTGACAACACATCATGTGATCCATTTAATGGGCTCTATCCTGTTCTGCTTTCCCCAGGCCCACTGGCAGAACCAGATCTATTTTAAATATATTCAGAGCTATGCAAGCAATTAATAGAATATTGTCTGACATGGAAGTTTTCATAAAACCAAACAGTAGATTAAATCAAACTAAGCATTGGCATGTTTTCTTGAATGCCAGAGGGAGAAAATCAAAAGGATTCTGATCCTATAAGCACATTGTGAAAGGCCTACTTCATGAAAATGCTCTCTTTTTGTGTGTTTTATTCATGATGAGCGTTAAACCCCTCAGAATTAAAACAAAAGCCAAATACACTGTATTTCTGTACAGTGAAAGGCCTGGGTGTCAAACTCGTGGCATCACGTTCTTGTCATGTGACGTATTGTGACTTTTTCCCTCTTTGTTAAACTGGGGGTGGGCGTGGCCACTGGGTGACACATCTGGCCCCGCAGGCCGCAAGTTTGACACCCCTGGTGTAAAGCATATGCAGATAGCAGACGATGTTAAAAGTCAAGTATGAATGCTTTTAGTACACAAGATCAAAAACATGGCATCAAATATCAGATAAGTAGGAAGGACAACCAGTAAGTAATACATGATTTTTCCCATCAAAGGAAAAACATCCTTTTAACTTCCCCAAAACTAGTCAATATTATTATTGGCTGGCTTTTCCTCTTTTTGCTAGAGAAATGATATCCGTTTTAAGGGAGAAATAATAGGTTTGAAAGATACTTATCCCAACAAGCAACACTGAAAGCAATTAAACAATTGTTCTGTTCCCCTTCCCCACACAGGCAAAAACACAACCAGGCATGCCTGACAAGATTTTATTATGCAATCAGGCTAGAAACCCTTGCAGATAAGACTTTTGGCAGTAAACTGCGAAATGCCTGCCAAGTCAGTTTTCACTCACAGTAAGCAAGGGAGAGTTTATCCTCAGTCCGATTCAATAGCAAAAAGTAATCCACAAAGCAATAATTCGCCAAATATGCACAAGCCAGATTTCAGGTAACGCGATGTGACTCTCACAAAGCCTGAAGAGCAATCACACCCACTTTTATTCCTTGTGGGTTGTGGCTCAGTGACTCAGCTCAATCTCTGGCCCTCCCACGCCTCTTTTGTTGCTGCGCACGCTTCTCTCTCCGATGCTGCCTGGGATCAAGCCAGGATTCATCATCCTCGCTCCCTATCTGTTGTTGTTCTGATATGCTTTCCTCCTGGCATATCCCAGGCTGTTCCTCTTGGCCTTCGGATGGAAACTGAGGCATTGCCAGAGAGGAGGGTCCTGGAGAGGGAGGCCTTATCAGTTCCTCCCCATCACCTTCTGAGTCCTCTTCCTCTGTTAGGACAGGCTCGGGAGTCGGGGTCATAACAATAGTCAAACAAGCTATTGTTGGGAAAAGTTTCCAAGCTGTCAATAAAGTTATTCCTTAAACTCATTCATTGTCTCTGGATTCTGGTTTGTGTAACTTTATTTATACAGAGCCATGTTTTAGAATCACTACCGTGTAAGATTAAACAAATTATAGGCTGGATTCAAAGACCTTTTGGATTCTGATCTAGAATTGATAGGTGGTTTATTTTATAAAGGAATGACATGGTCCTAAACGTATTAGTTTGTATATCAGAAAATCACTTAATTGCCTCCAGGCATCCCAATTAAATGGAATTATCATCCCAATTAAGCATCAGTCCTAGTCAGTTAAATCTCATTTGCCTTAATGTTATTCCCTGGGAAATGTCCAAGTTAAATGGATTTCTTAATTTATCACATCCTGGTTAAGTCAAACTTATTTGACATTATTTGTTAGATCTGCTAAAAAAACCCTCTTGCTGTCTTTCCTCCTTCTTTCAGTACATTTTTATCCAAAGGTTTCACTTCACAATAAGCTTTGAAAAAGAAGAAAAATCTTTTCCATAGAGACTTATATGGGTTAAACCAATTATGTTATTGAAATGCATATACAGTAACCAGTTGTACACCAAATTGTTCATGTGTTATTTGTTAAATGTAATATAAGTCCATACTTTACTGAAATACATGAGCCATTCAAATGACCAAATGAGCTTTTGGGTTTTTTTAAAAAAAAAGCATCTCACAGTAATCTATTTATCTTGTATTATTGAACAGCAAAGAAAATATTACTGCACATTTAGTGCAAAAGACTGAGAAAACCAAAAGCTCTATCTTCCCATTTCATCATTAAAATTAATATAGGTGGGCCTCTACTCAGGGTTTATGAACCAAAATTATTTGTTCTGATTTGTTTCTTCTGATTTTCATACCATTAGGAATATTGTCTTGCCTGTAGCATTGTTTTTACATTGACCCAATCATGATTTGGAGACACACTTGAAGTATCACAGGGTTTTTTTTTTTTACTGGAGAAAGGGGAGTTATATTTATCTGTTTTTACAAGGAGTACACACTCCTTTTGAACAGAGGATGCAAGAGGGTTTCATAACCTGGAAAAAGAAAAGGTGGGGAAAATAGATCTCTTGAGAAATTACTCCTTTATCTTGCTATATCTGCTGTTTCTGTTGAAAGATTGCTACATTAGCTATCCAGTCTCAAATTTTTCCTGAGTCGTCTTCTCTTTTGGGTTGGTGCTAGAATGAAACTTGCCAATCTAGGTTGTATCTTTTTCTGAGGTTTTTATGTATGTATTTGTATGTTAAAGTCAGTTTTGACTGCCTGACTAGTCCCTGCAGTTTTATTGGCAATGTTTTTAGAAGGGGGATTGCCCTTGTCTTTTTTCTAGGGCTGGAAGACAAAGACTGGTCCAAGGTCACCAAATTGGCTTTAGTACCTAAGGAAGGACTAGAACTCCCAGTCTCCCAGTTTATAGCTGGTGCCTGAACCACTAGACAAAACTGGGGCTTTCTGATGTTATTGTAGGTAGTGCTCAACCAGGGGTGGGTTCTACTTACCTTTACTACCGGTTGGCAACGGGAGTGCACACACACACTTTTGTGCATGCACACAAGCTTCTGCGTATATGCAGATCATCCATTATGACATCTGGGTGGGTGAGCGGAGCCTCCTGCTGCTTTTACTACCGGTTCGCAAGAACCGGACAGAACCGGAAGCAACCCACCACTGTCCTCAACGTACAAACACAATTGAGCCCAAAATTTCCACTGCAAAGTGAGACAGGTGTTAAGAGAGTTTTGTCCCCTTTTACAACCTTTCTTGCCATATTTGTTAAGTGAATCGCTGCAATTGTTCAGTTAGAAACATGGATGTTAAATGAATCTGGTTTTGTCAGGAGGTCACAAAAAGGGATCGCATGACACTGCAACCATCATAAATGTGAATCAGTGGCCAAGTGGGCAAATTTTGATCCTGTGGCCATGGGAATGCTACAACAGTCGTAAGTGAGAAAAACTGTCATAAGTCACTTTTTCCAGTGCCGGTGTAACTCCTTATTCTCCTTAGAGGAACATAACACAATAAAAATAACATTCTTGGACTGTTTCCTTCCTCAACTCAAGAAGGCCATTGTATTCAACCCATCACCTTACCACTCTGACCTCATTAACATGCACCTGTTATAATTTAATCAATTAAATGCTATGTTGATTAAATGGTAATTTGCATAAGTCTGTAAAGAGGGGTTTTGCATTCCCATCCCTTTTAGACTTGTTCTTTTGCCTGGAGCACCACAAGAAACCAATTGTTTCAATGGAATTGTGTGTGGACCTCTGGTTCTAAACAAAGCACAAATTGGTTCATTGTGGTACTAGAGGCAAAAAAATATCAGCCTACAAGGGGAGGGTTTACACGTTCATAGATGTACGCAAATTACAATTTACATTTAATCAGTACAGCTGTTCCCTGACTGGGTTATGGCAGATACTTTATGTATTCATAAGATGAGAACGATGAGGCAGCAGAGGCAAAATTCCTTAATTAAAATGGTCAAAGAAAGTCTCTGTTAAGATTTTACTTTCTTTTAAGGTTTATCTATGTCCCAGTGTTTTTATTCTCTCTTTAGAATTTAAATTAACATTCCTTGGTATCTAAGTATTTTATAGCTGAGCTGACACTTCTGTTTTTCTAGGGAAAGTATATTTGGGGTAATTTACTTGCCTAACTTGAGGCTCTGTTTTCTACTTTGTGCCCAACCCTCTACTTCATGCCAAGAGTTATAACTCTGCAACTACGCAAATTTATTAATTTAACCTTTGTGGTGCCTAGGTGACTATGGTTACTGCTCTAATTCTATTTTTGTTGCTTCCTTTGATTACACAAAACTTTTTTTTCTTACCTTGTTTCTGTTCAGAGTGTCATTAATGTAGGCTTCTCATAACAAAGACCTGATCCTTGGTGGTGGGGAATTATATGCTATCAATTTATTTTCAACTCCTAGTGACCACACAGAGCAGTGAAGGCTAACCTTTTCTGGATCGAGTGCCCAAAGTGTGCATGTAAATGCGTGCATGCGTGCCTGAACCCCCAAAATCCAATGTGTATGTGGCCCCTGCACATGTGCCCTGCCCCCATGCATGTGCATGCACCCCTGCATACACCCCACCCCCCGCATGTGCACACCATGCATACACCCCACCCCCATGTACATGCGTGCCTGGCCCCCCACATGCGCACCACCCTCTGCACATACACACACAGCCCCCACACATGCTCCACCCACCCCCACATGCGCGTTCAGCCCCCTGCATGCACCCCGCCACCCACGCATGTGTGGCAGAGACCTGACGATCAGCTGGCCAGCGGGAGGCACACGTGCCTGCATGGCAGAACTGAACTGGGGTGACAGCTCACGTGCCCACAGAAAGGGTGCTGTGTGCCACCTGTGGCATGCGTCATGGACATAGTTAGATTTCCAGGATGGTCTATCCCTAACCTGTTCTTTCAAGTTTCCTTGAAAGTCTATGAGACTTAGAAAGGAAGCAACAGTTAAAATGTTTTTAAAACAGCATTTCCCAAAGTAAGCCAGGAGAACTTCTCAATCACTTTCTGGTGGTGTGTGCAGCTTCCCTGAAAGATATAATAGCACTTCTGAGGATTTAGATGTTTTGCTCTGTATTTCCTCTTTTTTTCTGTATAGAAACAACCCAGTTCTTGTCCTTTCCATGCTCCCCACTGGGCTGCTATCAGTAAATCCAGAGCTCTACAATTTCATGAGGCCACCTTAAACAAAGAAGAAACTTCTCCCTCTGGATTTTCTACAGAATCAAGAATGGCATTCAAAAGTTCCAAGTTCCAATTAATAGAAATGAGTGTCTGAGGAGCTGTCCCACCCTAATGGTATTGGCCCTTCCCGCTTGCTCCAGTAGAAGAGGCCTACTCCAGATTGCACATTTTTTTCATCTTGTTTAGTTTTTGAGCTGAGGTGGTGCAGTGGTTAGAGTGCAGCACTTCAGCTGACTGCTAGCAGCAGTTCGGCATTTCAACTCTCACCGGCTCAAGGTTGACTCAGCCTTCCATCCAAATGAGGACCCAGATTGTTGGGGGCAATATGCTGATTCTGTAAACAGAGAGGGCTGTAAAAGCACTATGAAGTGTTATATAAGTCTAAGTGCTATTGCTATTGCTATTGTTTGTTGTTGTTTCTCTCTTTTTTTGTTGAAGTTTATATTTTAACTTTGGAAATAAAATAAAAATTTATCAGATAAAAGTAAGTTTTCCAAAGTTCCTGTACCTATACTGTAAACAGTCAGGTTTACACAGATAGTATCTCTGTGTTCAGTGAACTATTAAGGGGGAGGAGCAGGAGGAGGAGGTAGAGGCACAATCACACTTGCAAGATTCTGTTAAGATTTCCAATCTCAATAAAAACTATTGTTTTTTCCTCGGGAGTTGATTCCCTAATCTGGTCTATCTAGTAAAGCTAACACAGTGTGATGCTTACAGTATATTGTTCAACCATTGCACTTTACATACCGTGTGACTTGTCAGCAGCACTTAAAAGGATCTGATTCGGCATGGTGCCTGGCTGTGCTTCCCTATTTCTGGATCAGAACATAGTCTCCTGGCTTTCAAGAATGGCAAACGACTGTAACAGATGGCTGGAATGAAGCTCTCACCTTGGGAAACCAAGCTGGAAATTTTTAATGAGCGATGTTCCAATGTTTCCATCCAGAGGCATCAAGCAATTATAATCAGTGAGTCCCAACGTCAGCCAGCCAAATACAGTTTCAAGCAGAACACCTCCTGGTTCCTATCAGGAGGTGTTCTGGTCCCCATAAGAATGTCTGGAGGGCATTTCTGGCTATAAGAGGCAACTTTCAATAGTGTCTTTAGCCAACTGAGTTTCCATGCCTTAGTTGTATTGTTCTACATAAATGCTGAACTCTGGGCTACTAAGAAGTATGAAAGTGGAACTTGATATCCAGGGCTTTGCCGTTGATCTTCATTAACTGACTAGAGAAAGGAGCGCCTGTTTCAAATTCCAATGAGACAGCAAACCGCCATCTAGGAATGCAATCAGTCAACATTTTAAACATCATGACAGCATCAGTGCAACCCAGGGGTTCTGTTCAGCAGGTTCTGACAGGTTCTGGAGAACCGGTAGCGGAAATTTTGAGTAGTTCAAAGAACCGGCAAATACCTCTGGCTGGTTCCAGGAGTGGGGAGGGAATGGGGATTTTGCAGTATCCTTCCCCTGGAGTGGTGTGGGAATGGAGATTTTGTAGTATTCTTCCCTTGCCACGCCCACCAAGCCATGCCCACAAAGCCACACTGCGCCCACAAAGCCACGCCCACAGAACCGGTAGTAAAAAAAATTGAATTCCACCACTGGTGCAACCACATGGATGAGTCTTCATCCACCCTGAAAAAGTACAAACCACCACTAGCATAAGGAACATGCTTTTCTTAGAAAGCTTTGTGAAGTCCATCTGTGAGCCTTGAGAAGGTCCTCATATCCAAAGCCTGGCTGTGGGAAGGATGGGCTTCCCAGGATTCACACTGTATACAGATAGCCCTCAACTTAACAATCGTTCATTTAGTGACCGTTCAAAGTTACAACGGTACTGAAAAAAGTGATTTATGATTGTTCAACACACTTATAACTGGTGCAGTTTCCCCATGGTCCCCTTGGTCACGTGATTAAAATTTGGTTGCTTGGCAACTGACTCATATTTATGAAGGTTGCAGTGTCTTGGGGTCAGGTGATCACCTTTTGTGACCGTCTGACAAAGAAAGTCAATGGGAATCCGGATTCACTTAACAACCATGTTACCAACTTAACAACTGCAGTGATTCACTTAACAACTGTGGCAGGAAAGGTCATAAAATGGGGCAAAACTCATTTAACAAGTGTCTCTGCTTAACAACAGAAACTTTGGGCTCAATTGTAGTTCTCAGTCGAGGACTACCTGTAATTGGCACATGAGACAGGTTAATCATAATTGTTAAGAATGAATAAAAGGAGTGTACCAGACAAATAAAGTAGGTTGTTCACATGTGTGGCACAAGTTTTGCAACTTTTGCAAGTTGTTGAGCTGCTGCAAGACATCTGCTGGATGTTGCCAGATTCCTTCAGAGTCCATTGCACACCCTGCACATCTATAGCACCATTTTTTCATATGGGCAGGCTTATCTCTGTAAAAAATGAGAAAGTGGGGATTCAGGCATATCTTTGAACTATTGGGTATTACTACGACTAGTAGGTCTCTAAGGGCAAATGTACAGGCTGCTGCATCAGTATGCTAGTTTCAATATCTCAAAGCGAAGCAAGATATGTGAAGTACCTGGGGAGATTAGGAACTACCACTCCTTCAAAAGAACACCAAAATAGTGACTAAGTCAATGGGCATACTTCATGTCAATATTGCAATTTGGTCCACTCCCAATTTGCAAGTAGAAGCAAGGGCAACAAGTTCTTTAGCATGAGCAGCACATATTTGAAGCAAAGAGAAAGATTCTAGTCCAACATCTACAGAAAACATTGAATACCAGCACACAATTTCCCAGCTTGATCTCTGTGACAAGAGCCATCAGAGGAAATAATTAAATCAGAATTAAATTGAGGCGGGTATCAGAGAGATCAAGCCTGGGAATCAAAAGCTGAGAATTTAGTGGTACACAATCACGTGGCCATTCATGCGGGATCTTCTCGGATAATTCTGACAGAAGGAAAGTCAAATTTATGGGAGGGCACTTACCAGGGTTCCATTTTAAGTAGCTAGAATAATTAGTTTGTAGCAAAGAAGCCCTTCAGGAGAGGAAAAACATGTAAATGCATTTTCAAAGAATGTATAAAATGTGTGAAAGATATACATAGTCATAGGGTGACCAAAAACCATATTCTGCAATTTATCTGCCAGTCAAGTTGCTACTACAACAGCATGCAAGCAAGGTAAACTATTGGCAACTGGGGAAACTTAAATCAAAAGATATGCCACTGGTACGTTTCTGGGTGAGGAATAGCAAGCTAAGATGCATCCAAATGAGCAGAGATGCTATTGCAGCCATAGCCAAAGGACTCTCTCTGGAAAAAGAGAGGATGGGAGATTGCCCACTTGTGCTTCATATCAGTAGTCACCAACTGGTGGTCCACAAGAAAATTTTGGTGGTCCACAGAAAAAAATTATTTGCATTTTTTATATTGCACTAAATCGGGTCCTCAGACTGGGCCAGATATGTGCAATGAATGTTTTGCTGCAAAGAGCCTCCCGCTTCGGAGTCTTTTTGTGTGGGTCGGAGGGGGACAGAAATTGTGATTCGGGGTCTGCTTCAGCCTCCTGAGACAGGGCTGTGGACGAAGGCTGGAGGGAAGCACCGCTGGTGGCAAAGAGCCAGAGGTCCTCGTTCCAGTGGGACTGCATCATGGCCTGGAGGTGCCGGTACCTGGCCTTGCATTCCTGCAGTTCTTCCCTCTGCTTGGAAAGCCTATGCTCGTAGTTCTCAGTGAGGTGCTTCTGCTGAGCCTCCTTCTTGGCCAAATCCAATTTGAACTGAGCCAGTTTTTTGCCAACTCTTTCTCGTGGTAACTGCTTAGCTCCAACAACTGCTTCCTGTTGGGGCCCTAAGGAGCAGGCAGGCAGGCAATGAGTGGGTGGGAGGGGAGGGGCGAGTAGAAGCCGGCGACATGAGTGACATGAGTGACATTGAGTTGGCCATACCCACCCAGTCACATGACCACCTAGCCACACCCACCCAGCCAGTCATTAGGCAGATCATATTAGTGGTCTGCGGGATTTAAAATTATGAATTTAGTGGTCCCTGAGGTCTGAAAGGTTGGTGACCCCTGCTTCAGATGGCTGTTTCTCACAAAAAGACCACAGTAGAATGGTTTTCTGAAGGTTGAGTACCAGGAGATGAAAAGAAGCCATCCATTTTTCAACCGCAGCAGAGCCTTTTTAAGGACCCTGAGTTCACCAATTTCATTTTCTAATCATTTTCAAAAAATTAACTATTTAGCTACCTTAAGCTATTAGAGATGTTCAAAACAACAACTTTGCAAAACCACTTGGTAAATTTACTTTCATCCCAGAGTAAAGTAAAAATTAACTGCAGCTATGCTTGTGATCTCATTTCAGCTTTTCTTTGCTTTCTAGACTTGCAAGATCATAAATGTAAGGATGGGTTGCATAGTTCATTAAACGGTCATTAAACAAGGCAGTCACTGAAAGAGGACTACCTATACCTTCATTCAAAAGCCTTAAAGATTAAATCCAATACCTTGAGGGGGTTGGAAACCCTTTAGACAGCAAAGCACATGTGTGCTATCTTCAAATTGTCCTGTTCCAGTTATTTAAAACACTTATACTTTAGGGCTGTTCCATACTTTATGTTCTTTAGGTAGTACATAGATATTAAAAGCATAAAATACAATTTCATGCTAAAACAATGACTATGTTTCGCAGCACCTCGGCCTTCTGAGTTATTTTCTCCAGGGCCACTGCTTGAAAATTGCTTCAAATAAATGAAGTCTGTTTGCATAATTGAACTTATTTCTCCATTCCTAACTCCTTTTATCCTCCATCATTCTCCTTCTCTCCCCCACCCCCCATTTTTTTAAAGTTTTGGTCATTTGCAGTCATAAACATAGATGCTATGTGGGCATTTTTATTAAATTAGCAGGAGATTCCAATGCTGGGCTTCTCATCAGAATATTAATTAGTTTCCCAATTTTGAATAAGACAAAACTGCTTCCTTGTTTGGCACAATGTCATATTGATAGGAAAGGGAAAATATCTCAGCAGATGGCGATGAGAAACTCTAAATCACATTTTAGAACATGTGTAGAAAGCAGCTTAGCAGATATTTTGGTGTAGAATTTTCACTACATGTTCACGCCAAGAGAGATCTGGCAAAAATACTATTTTTTCAGTGATCTTTATTTATTATTGCTCTCTAACTTCCAAATCTTTAATTTATAACTTGATATTACCAAGAGATTCTTGAAGAAAGAAACCTGTCAAGGAGATTATTGCTTACTGAGAATCTGATAGTTATTATATTTTTATGAGCAGACGAATAGCAAAGGAAAATCTGATAGTTTGTCTGCTTAATACCAGTGACCATTGTGGCAGTTATGATTCAGAAATAGGCTGATGTTTCTTGCAGAAGGCCTCTTGTATCATCTGTAGAAACATGTGCTTTTGACAACATTTCTCTGGAACATTTAGAGCAGGGGTATCAAACTCGCGTCGTCACATGACATATTACAAGTTTTTCCCCCTTCACTAAATTGGGCGTGGCCAGCATGTGATGCATTCAGCCCGCAGGCCACAAGTTTGACATCCCTGATCTAGAGCATATACATGGTACCTCAGTACTCTGCACTAATTGGTTCTGGGAGTGCAACAGGTAATAAAAAGGATGAGTCTCAAACAAACCTTGGTAGTACAGTGGTCTAAGGCACCCTGTTATTAAGCTGGTTATTAAAACCAGCTGCCTGCAATTACTGCAGGTTCGAATCTCGCCAAGGCTCAAGGTTGACTAAGCCTTCCATCCTTTCTAAGGTAGGTAAATTGAGGACCCAGTTGTGGGGGCAATAAGCTGACTTTGTATAAATATACAAAAGGATGAAGGCTATTGCTGAGCACATTGTAAGCCGCCCTGAGTTCCAGAGAAGGGTGGCATATAAATCAATTTTTTTTAAAAAAAGCCATGTGATTTACCATTTAACCCTTTTTTCCGGCTGGGAAGAACTTTCTGTTGTCGTCCGCCAGCAGCCTGCGGAGTTGGCAGCGGAGTCAGACAGTGAGGAGGCTGGGGTGGACAATGAGCCAGTCATGGAGTCAGGGGAAGGCCCGGATGAGGACTCTGCACTGGAGGCAAAGATGGGGCCAGGACCATCTGGGAGGGATGCGCAGACTCCAGAGCCTCCAGAGGCGGATAGCAGAGAGGCAGAGGAACAGGAGGAGCCTGTTCTTAGTGCACGCATGCAAAGAGCTGCCAGAAGGCAAGAGCAGCTGAAGCAAAAAAGACGACTTGGGAGTAAGGCCAGGAGATGATTGGCCCCTCCCAGAAGGCTTAAAAGAGCTGCAACGGCTCTTGGGATCTTTGTAGGAAAGCAACATTGCTACATTTGTTTCTTGTCTTGCTACATTTGTTTCATGTCAGTGTCTCTTGCTTCTGAACTTTTGCCAAGAAAAGCCTTTGGCAGGGTGCCAAAGTAGACAAAGGTTAGTGATAAGGCTGAAGGACTGTTTATGAAGAATTTGTTTTGGACTTAATTTGGGCTAAGCTGAGAATGAAGTAATTGTCAGCTGTTCTAATAAAATATGTTTGTTTAGGATTGATTGTGTCTGGTAATAACTACTTGGGCCTAGGTCACAACACTATCTGCTCCTTTTCCTATGTCAGAGACCTTCCCAGCATGGCCAACTTCCTGTCCACCTTCTGTGGCTGTCCCCTTCCTTTTGCAGCAACCTTCAGAGCATAGCTGACATCCTGTCCATTCCCCACAGCCATTACATGCAGGACAAAATCACAATTTTGTACTGAATACAACAAGGCAGTAGCAATAATATATTAGCACCAGAGGTGGGATTCAGCCGGTTCTTTCCGGATCTCGCGAACCAAAAGGAGCGACTGCGGGAGGCTCTGCCCACCCGCCCTGACATGTGAAGAAGGCTGTACGCATGCGCAGATGAGGCATGTGCGAATGAAGCGAGCCCCTGCATGCGCGCGCTCACATTGCGAACTGGTAGGGAAGGTAAGTCAATCCCATCTCTGATTAGCACTATTTGCCTTATATCTTTCTTATACTCATATATTATTCAGTGACATTCTGAAGACCAGAATCTGGTCTGAACACCCCCTATCTTTACCACACCTCCTACGGTAATTTTGTTCATTAGTACCTCTTACAGATTTTCAATCAAGACATCTAAGTGTACCTAACAAACTAATCCTCATGTAGTTTTTGTATTCACTCATGCTATATTTTGCCTTTCCTAAGGGAAGTTACTTCACATTTACCATACCTATTTTTTTTCGTGCTGATCTTCCCCAGTGCATTTTTAATGCAATTCTGATTAGAATGCTAGCAGAGCCCATGAATTACACTTGTGTACTATCCAGCTCTGAGCAATTCCATTTTTGGCAAATCCTGACATTACGCTTCAAAAGAAATGTGTGGCTCATATATTGTAAATTTCTTCTTTGGGGTGTGGTGAAGAATGTACAGTAAGTGTATTTAAAAGCTCATCAAATCTGAGTTCTGAAAATAGTGGCAGGATATATAAGTGAAAATTTGTCATTCTTACATCACCCAGATGCAGCCATGCTGATGATTCCTAGTGCCCGAAGTAGCAAAGCCCAGCCAAGTTCCTATTACTCTAACTCGTAATTTTTGTTTCGAAGGTACTGAAGTGCTGCCAACAGTGCTGAATAAGATCCTGGAAACAACAACTAATGAGATTCAGCCAGTAAATGTAATTAAACAATGGGTTTTTGACAGTTTTCTCTTTGCAGCAAAGAAAATAGAAGTGTTGCACTGTTACTTGCCAGGTAAGTATCTGCAGCAAATAACTCTTATCCTTCCCCCGTCAGTTGCCAGTAGTTATTATATGAGGGAGAAGGAGTTATGTCAAACATTTAATTCTTTTGCTCTGTTCCAGGATGGATGAATTTCTGTTAGTTTTGAAGGGCTAAATATCAGAGGATTTATTATGACTTGAAGGCTGCCAAAGAAGTGTCTTACTTCTGAAGTCCATTTGCTGGAATAAAGCAGTGGAGGATTTTTCATCAGGTTCGCCTGATCCGCCAGTTGCGTCCCTTTCTAGATCGGGACTCTTTACGCACGGTCACTCACACCTCCCGTCTGGACTGTTGTAACGCTCTCTACATGGGGCTCCCTTTGAGGAGCACTCGGAGGCTCCAACTGGTGCAGAGTGCGGCTGCGCGGGTGGTGATGGGAGCGATGTGGCGCTCCCATGTAACACCTCTCCTGCGCGAGCTGCACTGGCTCCCGGTGGTCTTCTGAGTGCGCTTCAAGGTTTTGGTTATCACCTTTAGAGCGCTCCATGGCTTAGGACCTGGCTATTTACGGGACCGCCTGCTACCACCAATAGCCTCCCACCGACCAGTACGCTCTCATAGAGAGGGACTCCTCTGGGTGCTGTCGGCCAAACAATGTCGACTGGCGGCCACCAGGGGGAGAGCCTTCTCTGTCGGGGCACCTACTATTTGGAACGAGCTCCCCCCGGAGATACGGAGGATCCCGATCTGCGTACCTTCTGTCGCGTGCTCAAAACTTTCTTGTTTCATCAGGCTGGCCTGACCTAAGTCTTTCCCCTTTTTAAATGGAAATTTTAAATTTGGTTTTAAAGTATTGGGGTTTTAAATTTGTTCAGCCAAATTATTTAATTCATTTTATTCTATTTTAAATTTTGTATTTACATTGTTTTATTTTATGGCTGTTCACCGCCCTGAGTCCTTCGGGAGTAGGGCAGTATACAAATTCAATAAAAACAAAAAAACAAAAAAACAGTATGGAAGAAAACTTTTTAAAAAATCATTTAATTTAAGTTTGAACATTTGGTGAGGGTAGTATTTGAGCTGATTGTTTTGTGATTGCCTTCCATAAACATTGTCATCTTTAAGGTAAATTTACTGTGAGCTTTGCTTTTGAAAGTTACTGGAAAGAAATACCATTTTCTGCTTAATGCCTTATTTTTTTTTTCTAATATTTTATTGAATTTATTAGAGTATAAACTACAAATGAAACTGACATAAGACTAACTAGCATTATCTTCAGATTGATTATTTTAAGAAAATAGCAAAGCACTAAATGAATGGTGGGTCCTAGAACATGTAGTTCAGGGGTGGATTCTACTTACCTTTACTACTGGTTCGCAAAGGAGATGTCCGCATGCGCTCGCATGCACAGAAGCATTCTGATGACGTCGGGGTCAGTGGGCGGAGCCTCCTGCCAGTTTTACTACCAGTTCTATAGAACCGGTGCAAACTGGGGGCAACCCACCACTGATGTAGTTGTAGCAACAACTTTCCCTGTTGTATATCTAGGTCCATGATGGCGAATCCATGGCACACGTGCCACAGGTGGCACGCAGAGCTCTCTCTGTGAGCACGTGCGCCATTGTCAGCTATTCTTCTGGTTTCTGGTGCACATGGTCTTCGGGGCCACCGGAGCACCAGAAAACAGCCGATAATGGCCCCAAAACCAGCCAAAACCAACCAAAAAACAGGCATGCATGCACCGACCAACTGGTTTTTGGGTTTCCGGTGCTCCAGCGTGCATGAAGACTAATTGGCCAGTGCACATGCGCATGCCAGAAACCCAAAAACCAGCTGGCCGGCACGCTGACATGCACGCACATGCACGCACATGCACACGTGTTTCGGTTTGGGCACTCAGTGCCGAAAAGGTTCACCATCATTGATCTAGGCTGAAAAAAATCCAGTGACAATTATAATACTATATTTTAGTATTATTTTTCACCAATAATCATCTGCATATTATATAGGCTCCTTTGCTGAAGAGTTGTGCTATAACCCTAAACTGGGTATTCTACCATCTGTTAACACTGAAATATTCAGGAAGTTAATCTCTTGTACAAGATGCAGTGAATTTACAATTCCCCAAAAAGAGTTTAAGAAAATTCTCTACATTATATAATTTGTAATAGTCCTAAACACAAGCCTGAATAATTATAGCTTTACATTTGTCCGTGCTTCATAGAATCCGAAAAACAGCAGCAGCATCTGTGTTATTACTGGCCTTTATTCCCAATACAGTATAAAAATACATTTGTCTTTCATATTGGATGCCTTTATCACACCATATGTGGCAAGTGATCTTTCCATATATGTTTGATAATGATGATTTGAATCAGATAGAAAATCCAGATAGCTGAGATTTCAAGGTCTTTGATAATATGGGAAAGACATTAAGTAGGATCACATTCACAAAAAAACATTTATGTCTTACATCCAGAAGTAATTTCACTCAAGGGATTTATTGGGAAACTGTGAGCTAGTATTTTGAGGATCATCTCTAATTTCCTACAAAGAAACAACACCAATAGATCTAAAAGTTTAAAATTGTTCTGCAGCGAAGAGTTAAGTCATTTAGATTTCAATTTTGTGTCCCTTATATAGGTTAGCAGGGACATTAATTGGGTTTTTCCTTTCACAAGTGAGGAAAGATTGTTTCACCAACTTTCAAATTTCTTTCTTTTTTACATTAGAATATTTCAGATTTACTTTAGAAAGTCTGAAAGGGAATCAGAAATAGGCAATAGGCAGGCTTGGCAGAATCAATGGCTCCCTGACCCTCCATAATTTCTAATGAGCTTACTTTGGAGCCACATAGACTTTGGCAGTCAATGCAGAAATTTATACAGCTAATTCCTATTATGGAATTGTAATTTTGCTTCAAAAGGAGGAAAGAATGTACACAGTTGATTATGGGAACAAAATTATTATAAGAAGTAGTTATTTACCAAGTCAGTCATGAAGCAAAGCTATATAATTTTTTTAAAAAGATATAAGGTATGAAATACAATGCAAACTACATAGTTTCTTCAGCTGAATCAAATATGCATCTTCATGAATCTTCCAGGGGGTTAATTCTTTATGATGTGATAATGGCAACAATAATTCAATGATTATGTGACTTACAAGTATAATAGATCATTGTCATTGTTTGTTGTTTTATATTGTTATTATTTTAAAATTCTGCATTTAAAGATTCCTAGCCCTAAAAACAAGCTGATTGATCTCTGGAAGAAGCTTCGTATCGGTCTTGAAAAATTCTTATTAGAGTTATGCTAAGAATTATCATCTTCTCTGTAGCTTCTGAATTTCTAGAAGCTTTTTTCTATTACAGTGGCCTGGGTACTGATGAGACCTTCCAATAAGACTCATCAATTTAAAACCAGAATCTCATAAAAACTTGAACAGTAAAGGACCTTCATCATCACAATAAACAAGACCATGCTTCCTGATGTAAGTGAAGTATAATGAAGTATTAAGAAAAGTGAACGTGCAACTAAATAGAAATCCTTCTGTTTCATTATACACAAGTGTCACACTTCCATTGTCCATTTACTTATTGTGATGATCTGGGGCAAGGCACAGAAGCAGAGCCAGCTGATAGTTCAAACTCCCCTTTATTGCTCCAACTTTCCCCCAAACACTCCCACATTTATGGCAAGTCCCGGAGCAAAGCGCTCACACAAAACTCCAGCAACCTCTGACTGCAACTAGTGTAGCAAAACATTGTTAGCACAATGGCTTCAAGGCTAGAAGTCCAGCAAGGCAAAGGAGCAAGGCAATGAGTCCAATGAAGCAAAGCAGCAAGAAAGCAAGAAGTCCAGCTAACTCCAGATGTCAGCAACAGCACACAAAACTCCATGAATTCAGCGCTTGTTTCCAACAAGCGCCCCTCCCCACAGCATCTCCTTAAGTCTCCGTCCCCAGGTGTGCCTTGTGAAGAGGGGCGGGGTGCTCTCCTCCCAAGTCATCAGGTCAGTCTGCTCTGTTCCCGCCTCCTCTCCACTCTCTGTGCTCAGGGATCAGGAGGGGGCAATCCTTGCTCATTGCCTGAGCTCCATCACTCCTCATCTCCACTGCCTAACCTCTCTTTTCCTCTCTCTCAGTCATCCTGCCCCTGTCCTCCCTGTTGGCAAGCCATCCCAAGCCCGAGGGACCCGGGGCTGCCTTGTCCTGCTCCTCCCCACGTTCCTCCGGAGCCAACCAGGCTGTCCCCTTGACCTCCATCAGCCCCAGCTCCGGCTTGTCCTCCTCTGCAGACACAGGGGCCATGACACTCATATACAAATGTCCACCAACACTGATAGGAGACAGTACTGAGACACAAAAGCGATAGAACAGTGAAGATTCACAGATGGCAGTGTAAAACTGTACAGATTTTTTTTTTAAGTGGGTGGGCAGCTGAAAGTTATATACATTGTTACATGTTGTCTGTTCATAAGTGGTTTTGGCACAGATAGTTAACAGCTACAATAAACAAAGGCAGTATAAAAAAGATTTCTGAAATAAACCATTTGGGGGAACTCAAATAGTGTTCATGCTGGGTTATTTATTTATTTATCTATTTAACGTATGGCAATGTCAAGGAAATCTACACATGCTAGACACACAATGCAGTCCTGATGGCTTAGAAGGCTAGTTTATTTTGTTCGGTGCTTGCGTGCCTATTTTTGATGCACCGGGTGAGACAAACTAGTTTTATACCAACTAACACTCAGGTTGCTGGCTCTTCCAGGCTCCTCTGCCAGTCTTACCTTGCCTCACCTCATGTCACGATGCTTCATGTTCAGCCAAGTCCAGCACCGGCTTCTGCTCTCCACACTTAACATAGCTAACTTTTTTTTTCTCACCAAAGTGTAACCATTTATCTACTGGTAATATTGTATGCTTTTGAACTGCTAGGTGGACAGGAGCTGGGGATCGAGCAATGGGAGCTCACTCCATCTCATAAAGCCAGGCTCGAACTATCAGAATGCAGACCATTTCCAGCATTATTAAGCCTCTGTGCCACCACATCACCCCACTGTTATGCTGGGTCATAACGTTGTTTGAAAGCCGCCCAACTTCAAAAGGTTGGCTGTAAGTATGATCCACAAACCAGCAGTTAATTTAGAGGGTCCTATTGTGACCCTACCTAGCTGGGACAGGGCTTCTACTCCCACAACATATATTACAGCCATCTGTTTTTTCTATTCTTTGATTTCTACCATTTGAAATTAGATATCTTAGCAAAGTGTGCTCTTTAACAAAGTTGAGGATTGGCAATGGGAAGTAAAGACCTTTGATGACATTGTGAACATTTAGACCTTCTTCCAATTTTTCCAAATATAAGATGGAAAAAATGCCTGCTAATTTTACCACTAGGGAGCCTGTAGGCCAATGCCTCCCCCTAAAAAGGGAATCTGAAGAAACTCTGAAGAAAAGCTTTTCCAGTATAAAATATAAAGTAAATCACACCATCTCAAAGTGCTTTAAAGTTAGATAAATGCAGGAGTTTCCACCCTGGCATTGTTTCCTTTAAACAAACATTTGAAACAAAAAATAAAAGCACTATTGTATGGTACTACTGTATATATGATTGAAAGATAGTTTCTTGACTGTAAAATTGTCTATTTCATTGCAAATAATGTCAAACCAACAGATGTGACATTCTAATCCTGTAAGTAGGTTTGGCAATGCATGTGCAAACCTTGAAGAATTGTGAGCTCACAATGCATAGAATGTGAGCTATTGGGCACCAACTGCCATTAATCTGGTTGTCAACAGGAAAGTACTGTTGGAAAGCACCATCCTTGGCAGATGCTATTGGAGTCATTATACAACAATGACATCCTGACATAGTGTGTTTCTCAGTAATATGCCTGGTTGGTACTATAAGGTGCCTGTGGAGTCTCTAACTGCCATCATACATAATACTTTTTATTCTGTTGGTGCTTGCTTGACAGCTCTTGAATTTGTCGCAACTTTGTGCTTTATGTCTTGTTTATTTGCTCTACAATAGTTTGAATGCCATCTGTTCTCCCTCTCTGCTTTTTTACCCATCCATAAAGGCAGCTTTCTATTTTCAGCTTTGTTGTATTACAACGTTTTGTAATCAGTAGAACTCTCTTTTTTTTTAATTGAAAAAGTTTTTCAAATACAAATTTTTCCCCCTTTTTTCTCCCCCCCTCCTCCCTAACCCCCCTCACCACCCCTCCCCCTGTGACTTCTACAAAGTAAAATCCATATTCATAACAGATTATATAATACTTTACCATCCCCTTACTCCATCCCCCTAATACTGACCCTTTCTTTCTAATAATATTATTACATCCCCCTTTTACTATACATTTCAAAATAACATTCTACTATAACATTGTATAATAACTTCTAATTTAGCATAGTAATATTATTATAACTCCCAATTTAGCAATAATCTGCCCTTTTTCTCCTCCCCCATACATATATCTGTATATTAATGTAACATTTCAAAACAACCTTCCACTTTAAGACTATATAATAAATCCTAATTTAACATTTAATCTTTTGTGTATATTAATATAACATTTCAAAGCAGTCTTCCACTATAAAACTATATAATAAATCCTAATTTAACATTTATTCAACTCATAGTCTATCCATTTCCTCCACTCCTATAAATATATCTCTTAAACATCCCTTTTCTTAAACTAAACAGTCAATAAACTAGCCTGTCTCCACCCTCTTTCCTACAAGATTACCATACGTAACAATTCTTAATATCTTTGTTCTTCTGCCCATCCTACTAAGAAAATATTCCCTTATATAGATAAAATCAATAACTTTAAATTTATAATCCATATAATGTCTTCTTGATGTCTTTCCACTGTATTATTAACTCCATCACCCATATTAGGGTAACGTAGCATCCTGATTGCAACAGAATGTTCAAAATCCTCGGTTATCATCTGCCCCCATCAGTAGTAAATATCTTCATGTATATAAAAAAGAAAACAACCACCCGAGTGACATTATAATTGTATTCCATATAATATCTGTAATAGTGGATTTCTTCAGGATTATTAATTCCCACCATCCTAATGGGGTAACAACCAGATCTTCTGCATGCCCCAGCATAGCTCTCTTGCCATATAGCTCAGCATAAACATGATATATTTATCAAAAAAAAGTCCAAAATAGATAATTCCAATCCAACAATTTAAGGCCCTTTTCACATCCCAAAAATTGCAGCATTGCAGAGGTCTGTCACTCTCCTCAGGATAATATTAACCAATACTTCGCCTCAACTATCTTTTCATGTATTCAGTCATCTTTTAAATAACTGGCTTCACTGTTGTGTAATTTAGGAATTTTTGTTTTTGCGAGATCTATTTCTTTTTTTCTTGACTTTTTGTGGATTTGATCTCCATCCTAATCTCCTTTCTACAAGTTGTATATCGACTGATCGGTTTTCATTCTGATTTATAACTTGATCTTGTTGGTTTTGCTTTTGTGACTCATATTTCTTTTCTATAAGTTGTGTATGAACTAATTGATTTCCATGCTTGTCTGTGACTTGATGAATCATCACGTTAGAATCCGATACCACATCTCTCTTATTTATAGATAATCCAGCTGAAGTGTCTAAAGAATCCAAAGGCGATTCATCTACAAAGGTCTCTGTAGCTCGATGTTTTTCCTTTATTTCCAACTCCTTCTGCTTATCTTGTATTGTGCATAAAGATGTTGAGTTCATTTTCAAGATTTTTTGATGAAATTCTTCCACTTTTTCAACAGTATTTAATTGGTATCTTTCTCCTTGATATCTCAATATTATACCAACTGGCGCATCCCACCTGAATAATATATTTCATTTTTTAAGCTCAGTCACCAGAAAACCAAATTTCTTTCTCTCCAATAACATCTTAGGCGGTAACTCTTTATATATCCAAATCTTTCTTCCAAACAATTGCAAAGTAGAATTAAAAGATTTTTGCACAATATTATTTCTTATTTCTTTATCTGTAAAATAAATCACCACATCTCTAGGCAGTTGCCTTTGCTTTGCAATCCAGGAATTTATTCCATAAAGTCTGTCAATCCTACAAAATACTTCCTCAGGATGAACCTTTAAGACCCCAGCCAGAATTTCAGAAGATATTTTCCTTAAGTCATCTCTGTTGTTTTCCTGTAATCCTCTCAGTCTAATTGCATATTCTGTGAGGTTATATTGCATCATTAAAACTTCTTTTTCAATCCGTTGTTGCATATTTTCTGTATTACAAGTCTTGTGATCAGCTTCCATTTTAAGTTTTTCTTCTAAGCTATTATCTTGAATGTTTATCAAATCATTTTCAGTTCTTTGTATTTTATTGTTCAAATTATCCTCAATTTCCTCCATTTTAAACTCTAATAAATCAATATTTGTACCCAACTTCATAACAATTTCTGTAAAACCATTAGTCACTTTTACAATCTTTCGTTGCAAAGTATCAAACTTTAATTGCACCATTTCTTTAATTTCCTGCTTAAATTTTTCAAAGTTCTGATTCACAATCTCATCCCTTCTTACAATCTCCTCCAAGAGAAATTCAATTATATTAAAATCAGTTTTCTGAGTCTGTAAGTTTAGAACTTGTTCATGTAGTTTATAGATGGGGGAATCCCCCTCCCGCTGCTTGTTTGTCTGGCTTTGTAAGTCTAAATGCCATATTTCCACACAGACAAGCTCTCTTAAAAAAGAAAAGAAAAGCAAAGAAAGAAAAAAAAAAGCTTCTTTCCAGACAAGATCAATATCAGATCTCCAGGAAAAAGAAGACATAAAAGTAGAACTTTTTCTTCAGTTGTAGCCAGCAGTGTTTATTCCGCTACTTTGTAGCTTATTAAGAAATGGAAGGACTTTCCCTTTCAGCCCCTTCTCAAGCCTCAGCAGTCGCCATTTTAAAAATTCCTTTTTTCCTTCTTCAGTAACTTTTTTTTAAAAAAAAATAAATGAAAATACTTGCGATTCAGGGTCACAGGTCCAAATCTTATCCTCTTTAATTCATCTGTTAGTTTTCTTTAATAGGCTTGTTCTCGTCGCCTGGCTCTGCAAAAAGGCAGAGGTCTAACAAAGCCCGGAGCGGCGGCGGGGGAAATAGGGAGCCTCATCTGCTTCGTCCCCAAAAGTAAAAAAAAACTTTTGGGGCTTTGCAGAGAGCTCTACCTACCCTCGCCGGCTCTATCTCGCATTTCCTCATGGAAATGGAGTTTTTCGAGCCGCCTTTCCGTTGTAAAGGCGGCTCTTTACAGGCGATGGGGCTGGCGGTCCCAAGGGACCGTCTGGCAGCGACGAGAAGCAAACCGGAAATCTCCTCAATAGAACTCTCTTAATTGGAAGACATGACAATATAATGAAAATGACTCCTTTTCATGAGTGGTGTTTCAAACATTTATTGGGGGGTAAGGGGGTGGAGGACAAAAAAATTAAAAATGCCTTCACTAGTGATAATTTTTACAAGTGGAAGTACTCTCCCTCCAAATTTAAAAAAGGTCTTGGTTGTTCTGCCTCCAGTTCAAAGCCAGGCCAAATCCTTATATAATCTAAATGAAGCTGGATCCATAATGGGCAATGGACCTATAATGTTATTATCCCATTGGAGAATAAGAACCTCTAAGCCAGAAAATCTCAAATTAGCAATAAATAGCAATAGCACTTAGACTTGTATACCACTCCATGGTGCTTTACAACACTCTCTAACCAGTTTACAAATGTCAGCATATTGTCCACCAACAATCTGGGTTCTCATTTTACTGACCTTGGAAGGATGGAAGGCTGAGTCAACCTTGAGCTGGTCAGGATCGAACTGCTGGCAATGGACAAAGTTTTCCTGCAATACTGCATTCTAACCACTGCACCATTAGGGTTCATTATTGCTAGTCAAGATGCAAAATTAGATACTTTTATTACCAGTCCATTAAATCTATAATAGTTTAGATAACATTTTAAATTGGATTATTAATATTGGATTATGAAAATCCAGTTTAAAATGGATTATTATGCTCTTGATAGTTGTTTAAACTGTTTCTGATTTTTATTATTTTGATTGTACTATTCTTAAGATTTGCACGCATGTTAACTAACAATATTAACTAATACTAACAAATAATATAGAAACAGTCACTGATTTATCTACATTTTTACATGCTGTAACATTTGATTATTTAGTAAAGACCTGGGTAGGGTGAATTAAATGTATGATTCATACTAGAGGTTGCTGTTCAAGTTTCTACTGAGCTTTGAAATCCACTTGATAGCCTTGGTCAAGTGAATATTTCCAGAATTGCCTGGAAATGGTATGAGTATAAAACAGAATGACCCTAATGTGCTGAGTGGGTTTCAGACTGGATCCAGAAGTAGTTATTCCAAGCTATCAAATTTATACATTTGATTTATTAATTCTGAAATGTTAGAAAATTAGACCAAGTGAGCTTGTCCATCACTAGTTTCAGAAATGTGTCATCCCCTTCTCTTTTCTCTTGAAGAAAAGGCCCAATCATTCCATTGTTAATGTTATTTCTTGAACTATCTTGATTGCCCAGCCTTTTTTAACACCTTAATTATCGTCAGTGCAGCAAAAATGGTGAAATTTTTAGTCCTATGCCAGGGATGTATTTACTCTGTGACCCATTTCTATGTCGGAGTGTTCTTCTTTAACAAAGAAGATTTTAAAAATGTTGAAATAGCTTTTACAAGAATACAGCTTTTTGTGTTGTTAGAGGAAAAAAATAGCAATTTTTCTAGCATTTTAGTCTCTCGAGAATGCCATGGCTCTATATCTTGAGGTTATATTTGATGTAATGCTAGTGTTATTTGGCTACTGGCTGTGTAATGATTATGAAAAAGCTGGAAAGTTCAGCTGTGGTTGTGCAACTAGCCCATGGAGCATTTCACATAATGAAGTTTCAGAGAGTTGTCAAGGTATTTGCAATGCTATGTGCAAGTGAAATAAAAATATTACTGCTGACAGTCATACAAGATTGAAAATGCCACTTCAAGTGTCTTCATTGGATTTGATGTACTCAGCTTGAAGGATGCCCAGGTATTTGTAGCGATGGTCTTCATCCAGACCCTTGATGTTATTTCCATAGGGCATCTTGATTCCTTCAGTTTTCACTATTTTCCCCTGGTGGTGAATATGGCAGATTGGTCAAGGCCAAACTCCATTGCAATGTCTTGGTTGTATATATGGATGGTATGGAGTAATTATTCTTTCTTTTTTTAAACTTCAGATGGTGCTTTTTCATACAGCTTCAGATTGTCCAAGGAGGTGGGATAGCCTGGCAGATGTTTTTGATGTTTGTTAGCCTAACTTATTCTGTATTGTTAACAGATGAATCAGTGCAATAACAAACAGTAGTGGTGATAGTAAGTCTCCTTGAAAAATTATCTTTTGATATTAACCTTTCCCAGTCTATATCACTGTTGACCAATAATTGTGTCTTCCATTGTTCCATTGATCTTTGCACAAAGCTTCTGATGTTTCTGCTCACTCCAACATTTGATTCCCTCACTTAGCAGGGTGTCAAATTCCTTCTTGTAAATGTAAACAGTCCAAGCTACATTCAAGTTGGTTCCTTCTCTTGCAGTGTTCCAAAATCATACTTTCAATTAGGAGTTGATCTTTTGTTCCTCTGCTCTTTCCTTTCTGCTCAGGTGGAAGAATGATGTTGGACTGCATCAACTACTATACCTGTTAGCAATTGGAAAGTTGTTGGTAAGCAGGTACTCCCCCCTGATTTTCCTCTGCATCTTGAGCTGTTTCAGACAAGGCTTCCATTTCTTTGCCCTAGTTAGATCTTTGCAGTTCTTCCAATTCTACTAATATGAATATTTTATTCCATATTATAAATCAACATTGCTCTTCCAGCCTCTATTCTGTTATTTCTGATTCTGGATGTTAATCTTTTTGAACTGGTTCATTCTTGTCAGATATCCTCTTGTCTTTCTTTCTTTCTTTCTTTCTTTCTTTCTTTCTTTCTTTCTTTCTTTCTTTCTTTATTCTTTATTTATTTATTTATTTATTTATGTAATTTATATGCCACCCTTCTCCCGAAGGACTCAGGGCAGCTTACAGAGAAAACATTCAACAGAACGAAAAATTACATAAAAATTTAATTAATTAAAATTTGATTAAAATTATTCCAATGTAAAAATCACCCCAGTGGATCAGCCCATTTGATGAAAGAGCCACGTCTTCAGTTCGCGGTGGAAGGAGAGGAAGTCAGGGGCTGTCCTAAGCCCAGCAGGCAGCCCATTCCAGAGGGTCGGCGCTTCCACAGAGAACACTCTCCCCTTGGGGGCCACCAGCCGACATTGTCTGGCTGATGGCACCCTGAGGAGGCCCACTCTATGGGAGCGCACAGGATGATGGGAGGATGGCAGGAGATGATCCTGCAGGTACCCCGGGCCTAAGCCATGTAGGGCTTTATAGGTGGACACCAGCACCTTGAAATGGACCTGAAGGACCACCGGCAGCCAGTGCAGCTCGCGCAGGAGAGGTGTCACACGGGAGTAACGAGAAGTCCCCGTAACAACCCGTGCAGCCGCATTCTGGACTAGCTGTAGCCTCCGGGTGCATCCCAAGGGCAGTCCCATGTAGAGGGCGTTACAGTAGTCCAACCGAGAAGTAACAAGGGCATGAGTGACCGTGGCAAGGGCATCCTGATCTAGGAAAGGGTGCAACTGGTGCACCAGGTGTACTTGTGTGAAGGCCCCCCTGGTCACGGCTGTCAGATTATCTTCTAAAGATAGCCATGAATCCAGGAGGACACCCAGATTGCGCACCCTTTCTGAGGGAGTGAGTACCTCCCCTCCTATCACAAGTGACGGGACCACTAGATCATGAGATGCCAGTATCCACAGCCACTCAGTCTTGGATGGATTGAGTCTGAGTCTGTTTCTTCCCATTAGATCTGATTTGTAATAACAGATTCTTATTTCTTTATTTTCACTCTGTATATTTTGTGATGGGTAATCAACTTTTCTTCCAGTAATTCTGCAGCTGTTAGCCTGGTGGCTCATCCAACAGTCCTCAGTCCTGGAGCCCATTTGCCACCAGATGTTCAGAAACTCCAAAACCTAGCATGGCTCTTGTTGACCTGGGCAATGACTGATCTAGTATGGGTTTCTGTAAGTTACATCTGACCATATTGTTTATGGAAGAGACACTCTTTGTTTGACTCCTCTGATGAGACCTGTCCAGTATGATTGAACGTCTAAGCAGAGCTCTCATCCTCTTTGGAGCACTCAAACCTCACAACCATATCAAGCACCGGTGAAATCCAGCAGGTTCTGAAGGTTCTGGAGAACTGGTAGCGGAAAATTTGAGCAGTTCGGAGAACCGGTAGTGGAAATTTTGAGTAGTTCAGAGAACTGGCAAATACCACCTCTGACTGGCCCCAGAGTGGAGTGGGAATGGAGATTTTGCAATATCCTTCCCCCAGGAGTGGGGAGGGAATGGAGAGTTTGCAGTATCCTTCCCCTGCCATGCCCACCAAGCCACGCTCACCAAACCACACCATGCCCACCAAGCCACACCCACAGAACTGGTAGTAAAAAAAATTGGATTTCACCACTGATGTCAAGGTCGTGCTTCACTGGCAGAGTATTAATTATGATGATGATTATGATTCACCTTTCTGTCTCTAACAAGTTTAATAATGTCTGGCTTAATCCCAGGATGCTCACTGGGATCTATTCCCAAAGAAGTATGCATTGGTACACAATTAGGTAATGTTAACAACATGTATTTAAAAATCCTACTGTCTTCAGTTTAACCCCAGTAAGCATTCTTAACAACAGCCTTGATATTTCTGTACCTAGAGACTAACTTCTGTCCAAAGACTTTAACACTTTCATGCTAAAGCTCGTGTTTCTTATATAATTTGTACATTTAAAAAAAAAAAAGAATCACATTTCAATATATATGGAAATTAACATCTATAAGTAGATAGCACTGGTTCCCAGTCAGTATTTTAAAGCTGATAATTTAGATAAATAATAAGTTCATTTCACATTTGTTCTTCATTCAATTGGATTTGTATTCCTTGAAAAATCCTACCTCTTATCTACTTGAACACTTGACATTTGTTGAATCTGTCATTTCAGGGGGCTCAAAAAACCCTATGGATACATTTTCAGTGTATTTAAATGAGCTTTCATGTGAACGTACTATAAATCATTGTTTAGATCAGATCATAACAATCTGATGCAAATCCTTAACTAATTTCAAAGAGAGCGAGGGTATGCAAACAACAGTGGAATAATGATGGATTTATCTTTACACTTAAATGTATGTACTTCCATAAAAAGGATAGAAATTCAAATTTGTTAAGCAGAGTTGTGAAAAATAGAAGTAAGATAGCAACATAAGTGCATGAGCTCTTTTACAGTCTTCCATACCTCCCTTGCAATCTGAACTGTATGAAATACTGAAAGAATGAATGATGGCTAAAACCTTTCAGTCTTGTTTTTTCCTATTGGCTATCTTTCTCTGCTGTCTTTTACTGTCTCCTCCCCTCATGGGTGGGGCAGTTTCTCAGTTTTTCCTAAATACATAGGGAGCCCTGGGGAAAGGCAAAGAAGGGCTTAGAGATAGAGCGGAAATGGAGATAGAAATGGAGATAGATGACATAGTTGTGTATATGTGCATAATGTGCTATTAATGTTTCAATAAGTGAGGGAATGTCTCAAAGGTGTTTTTTTCAAAATGTAACTGGACTTTGTTTTTCCTTGAAGATGTTTTGCTTCTTCAGTTCTTGGATAGGAAGTGAAATGTCTTCAAGGAAAAACAAAGTCTTTTGAAAAAGCACCTTTGGGGCAACCATGGCCTGGATGACTGAGAATCTCCATAGAAAAGTGAAAGAATGAGATATATAAGTTTATCACATTGATAGATATTAGGGAGGGAAAGGTACAAAAATATATTCTGAAAAAATAAAATGAGAAAACACGACAAAATAGAGACTTCATGTAACGTTAGGTGGGAATGACTTTGGGAAATGGGGAAGAACTGCAGTTAGGGCATAAGAAACATCTTAGCCTGCAGAAGGAATGTGATTATGGCAAACATATCAAAGAGGACCCTCCCCTAATTTCATCGACTGTAAAGATGACTGGGGAGAAATATGCTTTCAGACTTGAAAGATTCTATTACTATAACTTTACAGTAAAGTAGAATTAATTCATCTGGCCATACTTTCTGTCTGGACTATTTCGCGAGTCTTATACTAGGCTACAAGAATAAAATTATCATTGATACTAGACTCACCAACATGAGTACAGAAGTCCATAACTAGGGAGTTGCAGTTCTTCCTTCTCCCATAGGAAAGCTCCCTTTCATTTAATCTCTATTCTAAGAAAGTAATTTAAGAAATAAATGAGCTAAAGTTAAAGATCAGTTAATAAGGAACAGTACCTTAGATACAAAATTTATTGCAGAAAGTCAATCAGATGCTGTAAGAAATCAATAGTTACTGCACAATTAAGCATAACACAAAATTTGTGTATGCTTGATTGTGAAATAGAATTGGGAGTAGATTTACTGGGAAGCAGAACAAGGATAATTATTTATTAGACTTTTAGACGCCACAACTTTATATTTTCATTGTTTCTCAGAAATAAAACAGCCACAATACAATATAACTAAAATAGTAAAACCATGAAAAAAACATTTAAATTAAGTTGAAATAAAGACAGTATCTCAATAGCAATTCCATTTATGTCATGTTAATTGATTATTCTTTTTTAAAAATGCTCTGGAACAGCTTCATTTTGACCAACTTCTAGAAATCCAACAGTCTCGGGGCAGTTGGTTCCACAACCAAGAAGTATATCCTCCAAGCCTTACCTACCAACACTTCCCCACACATAGACACATATCACAATTTTCACTGTACTTAGAAACTACCAGCAATTTTTCTGGTAGTTTGGTACCAGAATCTGGTAGATTCTAATTTAAGGATGTAGTCTAAGGATACTTTGGGCCAGGTCATATATGGCTTTATAGGCTAAAACCAGCTTTTTAACAGAATTAACAGAATAACAGAGTTGGAAGGAACCTTGGAGATCTTCTAGTCCAACCCCCTGCTGAAGAGGACACCCTATACCATTTCAGACAAAAGGTTTGTCCAATCCCTTCTTAAAAATCTCCAGTGATGGAGCACCCACAATTTCTGAAGGCAAACTTGGAAAATTAGTGGCAAGCCCAAAGCATTAGTTTACATGTTCATAGTGTCTAGTCCCAGTTAACACAAGACCCAGTGCATTTTGGGCCAACTGTTGTTTTTGAGTGCTCTTAGAGGAGCCCCAGCTACTGTCATTGATAAGAATGCAAGTTAATATCTCCAGGTAACACATTTAAATGTCCTTCATTTTTAAATGAGAATGATGAGGATTCATTTCAAAGGCTAGATCTCAAGAACTATCATAGACTGAAGCATATCCATGCTGTGATATGCTGTGTTATCAGTTGTGAGAATAGAATAGAATAGAATAGAATAGAATAGAATAGAATAGAATAGAATAATAGAATTCTTTATTGGCCAAGTGTGATTGGACACACAATTTGTCTTTGGTGCATATGCTCTCAGTGTACATAAAAAGAGAAGATACATTCATCAAGAATCATAAGGTACAACACGTAATGATAGTCAAAGGGTACAAATAAGCAATCAAATCATACTAGGAAACAATATCAGTATAAATCGTAAGGATACAAGCAACAAAGTTACAGTCATGCAGTCATAAGTGGGATGAGGTGGGTGATAGGAACGGTGAGAAGACTAATAGTAATAGTAATACAGACTTAGTGAATAGTTTGGCAGTGTTGAGGGAATTATTTCTTTAGCAGAGTGATGGCATTTGGGAAAAAACTGTTCTTGTGTCTAGTTGTTGTCTAGTTGTGTCTGACAATGTTGTGTCTAGTTGTGTCTGACAATATAGACACTGTTATACCTTCAAGACTAGACCATATTTATCCATTATCTATCTTTAAAGAACATAGAGGGTAAATTTTCAAAATTGCATGCATCAGAAAGTTTGCACCCCTTCATTAATTATAGTCTCTAGAGAAATGGGAATGCTGTCAGTAAAATTACCCCAGTTGTGATCTTGCTTGACTTTGACACAAAGCAATTTGTAAAAGTATATGTGAAATAGAACAGAAAGAACTCTTTTCTTGTCAAGTAGGGATTTGAGGATCAATGTAAAACCAATCCATTTTCCTGCTCACTTTGCAGTAACAAATCCACTTCCAAAAAAATTTTATGGGGATTTTTAATTAAAAACTCAGATATAAAGTATAAAAAGACTAGGATTCCTGGTCTTTTTGTTCTGTCACTCAGAAGAGGATTGCCTCCAGAGGCTCCTTTTTTCCTGTCTTATCTGAACTGACCAGGAGACCATATTATATGGCCTCAAAAGTTCAACAACCTCAACCTCTATATATTTTCCCCAAACTGTAGGCATTTCCATTACTGGTTAGAAATTTGAGGGGGGGGGGGTGTTGGGGAATGGAGAAAGTAGAACAAACACTACTCCAACTTTGGTCCTGTTAAATTCATCTTGCTATGGATCTGCTCATACTAAAAATATCAAATCTCCTGCTCCCAACAGGGTCCAAAGTGACATCTGTGTATGCCCTTACTCTATAGTGAAACTACAAAGATTACAGATTCTTAATGGCATCAATATTGATGGAGCTGGCATCAGGTCAGTCATCTCATTTGACAGCTTTGAAAATTGAGTTGACATCATCTGTATGGGCTGTCAGAAAGATTTTCTGCTAAGCCTCCAAATAGCCCCTAAGAACACAATATTGTAACTCTGATGTTACATCCAGTCTGCATCCAGCTGTCTCAGATCACCACCATGCCTCTGCTTCTGCTCAGGTGAGGGAGAGAGAGAGAAGAGAAGAGAAGAGAAGAGAAGAGAAGAGAGGAGAGGAGAGGAGAGGAGAGGAGAGGAGAGGAGAGGAGAGGAGAGGAGAGAAAAAAAGAAATGAGTGCCTATAATTACAGGCTGTGGTATGGAAAGAACAGAGGGGAAAAATAGGGGAAGAAATGAAAGACTGTCAAAGGAATGGACAAAGAGGAAAAAAAGATCAGCTATTGCTCCAAACCCATAAACTCATTTCCTAATGGAAATTTCTCTTTTTCTCTCCCATGAACATACACAGCGTTCATACTACTACTCCTGGGCCTTGAGCCTTTTGGAACTGGGCCATGGAAGTAGTGGATGAACGTGTGTGCGCGCATCCCCACTCATGTAAGCAGTGGGCAAGCTAGCTCCATTTTCACAACTGGTGGCTTATGGATCTACTAGTTGCACAAATGGAGCTGCATGGATGCACTTGCCTGTTGCACGCATGGAACCATCTCCTCCCTCTCCCGCCCACTGGTCCACAAAGCTGAAAAGGTTGAGGAACTCTGATATAGAGCTTTCATATTCAGTCTGTAAATAGTCAGACAATCACTAGATGGCAGCAGAGAGATATAATAGAATGTAATAATAGAAATGCCATCTATTTATTTCCATCTAGCGATCTCTACTTTTTTACAATTCAGTATGACAGATTTACTTATTACTCTCTACTAGGAAATATTGTTTCCTGGTAGAGTTCACTTGTTCTGATTACCCACATATCCAGATTGTGACTGAATTTCAGGGGCCACATAAAGACTGCTTTATCCTGATGGGTGCATGTAAATCTTGTTGGTATTCAGATGGAGACTTTATGTGAGAAATGAGCTGAATAACTTACTGATAAACAAACTTCCTGTTTCAGCACAAAACTCTGTGTAAGATTGTAATGCTCATGCATTAGCTTTACATTCATGCATACAATACCTTATTATCACATTAGGAAACCTTCTGGCCCGCTATTAAATAGGAATAATTAAAAAGCCATTTACAGTATGATACATTTCTCAGAATGTGAAACAACAAAGAAGACGTGCTAAAAGGGATGCTTGTATATGTCAGGGTTCCAAGTAATACCCCCATGTGAAGTCTAACACACTTCAATGTGTTTTTAATTCAGTGCATGTTAAGCTCTGCATTCTAAATATGCTGGTAAATACTTCTGTCAAGGTCACTATTTGGTCACCGTCCAACTAATATTGAGAGCACTAAAGCATTTAGTAACTGACACGGCATTGGAATTCTAATTATTATTCCCTGAAAGCTTCTAGTATCTTTCCTCTAAAGCTAATAAATGTTAACACAGATAATCAAGTTCTTAAAGCAGTGGACATTATAGAATAATGACCTTATCTATAATTGTATAATAATACAATAAGATTTTTCTATGAAAAGATGTTATTGAAACTGAATATTGTAACATTTTAATTAATATTTATTTCCCATCTTTATTTGTATAAATAACTTAAGGTGGGGAGCATGACTCAAAGGTGGTATTCAGCAGGTTCTAACCAGTTCTGGAGAACCGGTAGCAGAAATTTTGAGTAGTTCGGAGAACTGGTAAATACCACCTCTGGCTGGCCCCTCCCCCATCTATTCTCTGCCTCCCGAGTCCCAGCTGATCGAGAGGAAATGGGGATTTTGCAGTAACCTTTCCCTGGAGTGGGGAAGGAATGGAGATTTTACAGTAATCTTCCCCTGCCATGCCCACAAAGCCACACCCACCAAGCCATAGCACGCCCACCAAGCCATGCCCACAGAACCGGTAGTAAAAAAAATTTGAATCCCACTTCCTTTTATTTTCCTCACAACAATCCTGAGAGGTGAGTTGGGCTGAGAGAGAGGGGCTGGCGCAAAGACACCCACCTGGCTTTCATGGCTAAGGTGAGACTAGAACACCTGGTCTACTAGTCTTTAGCCTGGTGCCTTAATCACTAGATCAAACTGGCTCTTTTTAAAAAAAAACAAAAGAAAAACCCCAGCATTTTAAGATATTTTTCATTATGATGACTAGGAAGTTATTTTCTTGGTTTCTATGGAATTCTGCTAAGAGTAGGTTCCATCACTCCTTCTACTCAGTATCTGCAGCCTTGTAAAATGCCAATTGCTTTAAATTTCTGCATTTCATCTATATGAAAAACCCCCAAGCGTTCTGATATTCCCACTTCTTTCGCTATTTCACGGATATAGCCAGTTAATTGCAAAGTTTCACCCAAGGCTCAAACTATTTAACATCATTTTATTCCTGAAAAGATTAGTATGTATTTAAAGGAAAACATAATAAAGTAGCTTTTATACAATTAAGCATTTATCCAGTTAGTTTGCCCTGACTATAAACTAAGTAAAATTAAAATGTTATGTTCTGTGGTGGATTATGGCAGTTTATGTACCAATATTTATCATTTTTATCATGTTCCCTGATAACCGTTCGATAAGTAGCCATTTGCCTTTCCCCTGGCCTGGATAAGAACTGTAAACTGTGGCTTGGATTTCCATTTTGAGATGGAATAGCTCCAAAATTAAGAACCTAGTTCAGGGGTGGGCAATTTTGGCTCTTTTACAACCTGCCAAGCTGTCTCAGGAATTCTGGGAGTTGAAGTCCACAGGTTGTAAAAGAGCCACAATTGCCCACCCCTGACCTAGCTGATGAATGATGAGCTCTCTGCATAATTCAGACAGCTACACGAAACATGGCACCAGGAAATGACCATGTAATTCTATATTGTGGTTTCTCTGTTCATGATACCAACTCTTAAAATAGCCTTGAATAAGATTTCCTATAACTTATTAATGTGAGAGGAGATCTTCAGTTCAATCTAAAATGTGCACGCTCTGTAACCCTAATCACCCAAATCCTTTCTAAAATTACCACCCTAATCCTTTCAAAAAAGAATGACCATTTTACAATACTGTTCATGGTCAAAACTCTATATAAATGGCAGATAGACTACTATAGTATAATTCTAAGTTGCTAAATTAGTAACATAGTGGTTAAGTGAATCTTGGCTGCCCCATTGACTTTCCTTGTCAGAAGGTCACAAACGTAATCATGACTCCAGGACACTGCAACTACCATAAATATGAACCAGTTGTCAAGCAGTCAAATTTTGATCACATGGCCATGGGGATGCTGCAATGGCTGCAAGTCATTTTTTTCCAGTGCTATTGTAACTTTGAACAGTCACTAAATGAATGGTTGTAATTTGAGGACCAGAATATAGATTAAAATACCTTTCCAAAAAGATTCCAAATTATCACATTGTCAGGGTTCCAACAGATGCCCTAATTAAATCATGAGCCTCGAGCCAAGCTTCAAAAGAATTCCAGTTATTTATTAAGAGCTGCATGTCAGCACGTTCCAAGTGAAGCCAACTCTTACCCCACGTAATTTACAGCCCAATCTTGATCCTGTTTCCCCCCTCCCCCCAGAGTGTGTCATCAATCACATTCGCCAATGGAGCAATTTCACGGGTTGTAGAGATCACTCCCCTCCGGCCGCTGTGGGTAATCCTGGGAGACAACCTTGAGAGAGATATGTCTGGAATGTGCTTTTGTTTTTGGCTGCCGTGCTGCTTCGCCGGTTTCCCACCCCCCTTGCCTATGGCAACTCGAGAACAGGCCAGGGATACTTTGTGAGTTGACACACATCACCTTATTATATAGGTCAATGAACCTTCAATTTTTTTATAATTCCAGCAACAGTATCCACTTTAATTCCTGAGCTACATTTTTAGATAGTCTATGTAGGAGATGACCAGACTGAGTCCGTGAGAGAGGTCAAACGCATCATCAGTCTCAGTTCCCTTCACACCCACTAGAGGTCTAAGTTTAGCCCACCTTGAATTCCACTGACTCTTATCCATCACTAATTTGCTTTCACCATTAGTAGTTCAAATTCTTTTTTTTTATTGAAAAAGTTTTTCAAATACAATTTTTTTCCCCTTTTTCCCCCCTCCTCCCTAATCCCCCCCCTCCTCTCCCCCTGTGGCTTCTTCAAAATAAAACCCAAATTCATAGCAGATTATATAATACTTTACCATCCCCTTACTCCATCCCCCATATACTGACCCTTTCTTTCTAATAATATTATTATATCCCCCTTATACTATACATTTCAAAATAACATTCTACTATAACATTATATAATAACTCCTAATTTAGCATAATAATATTATTATATCCCCCAGTTTAGCAATTTCTGCTCATAATCTACCCTTTTCCTCCTCCCCCATACATATATCTCTTAAATCAAATCTTTTATGTATATTAATATAACATTTCAAAGCAACCTTCCACTATAAGACTATATAATAAATCCTAATTTAACATTTATTCAATTCATAGTCTACCCATTTCCTCCACCCCCATCGATATATCTCTTAACTCAAATCTTTTACATATATTCATATCTAAACATAATATCCCTTTTCTTAAATTAAACAATCAATAAGCTAACCTGTCTCCACCCACTTTCCTACAAGACTACCATACTTAATAATTCTTAATATCTTTATTTTTCTGCCCATACCACTAAGAAGTATTCCCTTATGTAAATAAAATCCTCTTAAAAAAGACTTTAAGCTTGTAATCCATATGATATCTTCTGTAATGTCTTTCAGCTGGATTGTTAACTTCATCACCCATGTTAGGGTAACATCACATCCTAATTCCAACAGTATATTCATTATCTTCAATTACCATCTGCCCCCATCAATAACAAATATCTTCTGGAAAAAAACAACAACAACCACCCGAGTGACTTTATATTTGTATTCCATATAGTGTCTGTAGTGGTGTCTTTCATCCAAATTATTAATTCCAACGACCGTAATAGGGTAACAGCCAGATCATCTGCGTGCCCCAATTCCATAGCTCTCTCGCCTTGTAGCTCAACATAAACGTAGTACATTTGTCAAAGAATCCAAAAAAAGATAGTTCCAATCCATTCAGTTTTAAGGCCCTTTTCACATCCCAAAAGTACAGCACTTCAGAGGTCTGTCACTCTCCTCAGGATAATATAAACCAATACTTTGCCTCAACTATCTTTTCATATATTCAATCATCTCTTAAATAACTGGCATTACGCTGTTGTTTAGTTTAAAAGTTTTTGTTTTTGTGAGACCTGCTTCTTCTTTTCTTGACTTTTTGTGGGTTGGATCTCCATCCTGATTTCCTTTCTATAAATTGTATATCAACTGTTTGGTTTTCATGCTGATCTATAACTTGATCTTGTTGGTTTTGCTTTTGTGGCTTAAATCTTCATTCTGGTTCTATGAGTTGTATATCAACTGATTGATGTCCATGCTGGTCTGTAACTTGATAAGTCATCACATTAGAATCCAGAGCCGCCTCTCTTGTATTTATAAATAGTCCAGCTGAGACCTCTGAAGGAGAATCCAGAAGCGGCTCATCTGCAAAGACCTCTGTAACTTGTTGTTTTTCCATTACTTCCACCTCCTTCTGCTTATCTTGAATTTCTATCTCTTGTTGATTTTGCTTTTTGAGAACCTTGTAGTAAAATTCTTCTGCTTTTTCAACAGTATTTAGCTGATATCTTTCTCCTTGATATCTCAATATTATTCCAAGTGGAACGTCCCACCTGAATGAGATGTTTTGTTTCTTTAGCTCAGTCACCAAAAATCCAAGTTTCTTTCTATCTTTTAGCATCTTAGGCGGCAACTCTTTATATATCCAGATCTTTCTTCCATACAATTGTAGAGTAGAATTAAAGGATTTTTGCACAATATCATTTCTTATTTCTTTATCTGTGAAGTAAATCACCACATCTCTAGGCAATTGCCTTTGCTTTGCAATCCAAGAATTTACTCTATAGGCCTTGTCAATCTTACAAGATACCTCCTCAGGATGAACCTTTAAAATCCCGGCCAGAACTTGAGCAGATATTTTTCTTAAATCATCTCTATTATTTTCCTGTAGCCCTCTCATTCTAATCGCAAATTCCGTGAGCCTGTATTGCATCATTGTAACTTCTTTTTCAATCCCTTGCTTTATATCTTCTGCATTGTAAGTCTCGTTACCAGCTTCCTTTTTAGACTTTACTTCTAAACTATTGTATTGAATATTTATCAAATAATTTTCAATTCTTTGTATTTTATTGTCCAAATTATAAATCTTATCATCAACTTCCTCCATTTTAGACTCTAATAACTTGATATTTGTATCCATCTTTATAACAATTTCTGAAAAAGCATTAGTCACTGTTACAATCTTTCGTAGCAAATTATCATACTTTAGCTGTATCATTTCTTTAATTTCCTGCCTAAATTTTTCAAGTTTCTGGTTCACAGTCTCGTGATATCTTGCCATTTCCTCCAAGACAAATTCTTTTAAATTAAAGCCATTCTGCTGAGTCTGTAAGCTCAGAACTTGTTCACATAATTGTAAATGGGGGAACATCCCCCCCACTGCTTATTTGTCAGGCTTTATTAGTTTTAACGCCATCCTGCCACACAAACAAACTCTTTTTAAAGAAAGAAAACTTTTCCCCAAGCAAGATCAAGTACAAATCTCCAAGAAAAAAGAAACTTAAAATAAATATTTCTTCTAGATTCTAGCCAGCACTGTATATTCCGCTACTTTGTAGCTTGTTACGGAAGGACTTTCGTTTTTGGCTTTCTTCTTCTTCTCAAGCCTCAGCAGTCGCCATTTTAAACTTTTTTTTCCTTTACTTAAAAACGCTTGTAAAATCATTAAAAATACTTGCGATTTAGGGTCCCAAGTCCAAATCTCGTCCTCTTTAATTAAACCATCTGTTAATTTCGTTGATTGGTCCGGTCCCAGCGCCTGGCTCTGCAAAAAGGCAGAGTTCTCCCGAAGCCTGGAGCAGCAGCAAGTGGAAATAGGGAGCCACAACCTGCTCATCCCCAAGAGTAAAAAAAAAAAACTCTGGGGACTTCGCAGAGGGCTCTACCTGCCCTCGCCTGCTCTGTCTCACATTTCCTTCAGGAAATGGAGTTTTTTGAGCCGCCTTTCAGATGTAAAGGCAGCTTTTTACAGGCAATGGGGCTGGCGGTCACAGAGGACCGTCTGGCGGCGACGGAAGCCAGACCGGAAGACAGTAGTTCAAATTCTTGAAGGGAGCATTAACATGAAATAAATTTTTATACTTATTTGAACTGCCTGGATTCCCTGATTTCCCTGGGATTTGACAGTCTCAGTCCAAGACTTTACTGTCAAAACTTCCCAAAGAAAGTGATATTAATAATGCAATGGATCCCAAAGGTGCTATCCCAATTTAGATCATTTTATATTATACCATTAAAAAATACAAACATCTTTCATTAATGCCATTAATTTCTTACAAAAATGTTATCTGTCCTATCTGTGAACAATAGCATGTTCAATAGAATAAACCTGGAAGGGATCTTGGAGTTTCTCTAGTCCAGCAGCCCCTAACCTTTTGGGAACCAGGGACCAGTTCTGTGGAGAGAGATTTTTCCATGGACCGGAGAGGACGTGGTTTCACCTGCCGCCTGCATCCAATGGATGAGGCTTTGTTTGTTTGCGCAGCCCAGTTGCTGGCATGCCATGGCTCGGTGCCGGTCCACAAAGTGGGGGTTGGGGTCCCCTACTCTAGTCCAACCTCCTTCTCAAGAAGGAGACCCTATACCATTTCAGACAGGTGGCTGTCCAGTCTTTTCTTAAAAACCTCCAGTCTGAAGCACCTACAACTTCTGAACAGCAAGCTGTTCCACTGGTTAACTGTTCTCACTGTTAGGAAATTTCTCCTTAATTCCAAGTTGCTTCTCTCCTTGATTAGTACCCATCCATTGTTTCTTGTCTTGCCTTCTGGTGCTTTGGAAAATAAGTTGATCCCCCCCTTCTTTGTGGCAGCCCTTCAATACTGACATGGAATACAGCTATCATGTCACCCCTAGTCCTTCTTTTCTCTAGACTAGCCATACCCTATTCCTGCAACCATTCTTCATATGTTTTTGTCTCCAGACCTTTAATCATCTTAGTTGCTCTTTGCACTTTTTCCAAAATCTCAATATCTTTTTTGTAATGTGGTGACCAAAATTGGATGCAATATTTCAGGTATGGAATTTATAAGGATATATAAAGCACAACTAATACTTCTATGCCTCTGTTTATACAACCAAGGATTATATTAGCCTTTCTGGCGGCTGCTGCTGCACACTGCTGGCTTATGTTTAAGTGATCATCCATTAGGACTCCAAGGTTCCTCTCACAGTTACTGTTTTTGAGCCCAGTTTCACCTAATCTGTAGTTGTACCTTTGGTTTTCCTGCCTAGGTGTAAAACCTTGTTTTCTACACATTAAATTTCTTGTTGTTGGATAGGGCCCATTGTTCAAGTCTGTCAAGATCTTTTTGGATCCTAAGCTTGTCTTCTGGAGTGTTGGGGTATTCCTGCCAGCTTAGTGTCACTGGCAAATTTGATGAGTTTCCCTTCAATTCCCTCATTTTAGTCATTTATGAAGATATTGAAGAGTCCTGGGCCTAAGATGGGACCTTGTGGTACCCCACTGCTTACTTCCCTCCATGTACATGTAGTACCATTAAGGACTACTCATTGAGTACAGTTTTTCAGCCAGTTACAAATTCATCTGGTAGTGATGCTGTCTATCCCACATTTTTCTAGTTTACCAAAAAGTAGATTGTGGTCTACGTTGTCGAATGCCTTACTGAAGTCTAAGTATACTGTGATAATCTTTTTTCCTTTAGTATTTTATTTGCTGTGGATAAAAAGTTTTTTTTTAAAAAATGACCAAGAATTTGCAATTAGGAAACTCAGAAATGGAGAGTAACAGAAAGATTTTCTTGTCTCGCTTGAGGATAAAATGCAACCAAACTGATCAAATTTGCCAGTCCTGAAGTTATGCATATGAGTTGGAATTGAGTGCTGTGTATAGTCGTTATTTTTATTTATTTAAAATATTTATGTATCATCATTTATACAATGTATCATTAAAGGCATGCAGGAATGGAGCTATTAAAACTATTAATTTTAAAACTTTCTAACCCACTTAATATTATTCATCAGTCAAATCCAGATGAATATTTAAATGAATTGTCCTGAAGCTAAAAGTTTCATCTTCATTTAGGCATTTGGAACAATAATAACAATTTCTAATGAATAGTTATTTTAAAATGTTTGACCCTTACATTAATATTTTGTAAGTATAACTAGAATAACATAAATAAATATAAAAGTGCTGCTGTGCTTTTAAATTGCTTTAAAAATAATCATTTAAGATTGCCTCAAGGTAGAAAAGTTTTAAAAGCTATTCAAGCACCCCAACTGCTAGTAATTTATCTCTTGTTACCTGCAATTGAACTAGATAGATGCATTTTAAATTATTAAATTTCAGCAACTTTAGCTGAGAAACAATATATTTTTCCTGCAGCAAGATCATTTTTCTTTAATTTAATCAGGTTTTAAGATGCACGTAGGAAAAAAAAGATATTTCTTGCTCTGAAGTGTTTTAAATATGTTGAAAACTATCTAACATTTGTCACTCACTTTTGAACCAGTTTTTATTTCATTCTCTTTTATCTACTTATTGAAGACAAAGATCTACTTTAATCAAAATGTGTTGTAAGAAGCCACTAAATTTCCCAACACGATTTCTTCAAAATGGAATGAATTGTCATCTCAAGATGAAAACAAGAATTCATTTCAATTCACTTTATTTAATGAAAAGCAATTAAGGAGAAGAGGACAACTGGCATTAGGGTAGATGGACTCCATGAAAGCAGAGATCGGTTCTCCATTAGAAGAGCTGAAGAACTAGGTTGGGAAAAGGTCCTCCTGGAGGAAATCTGTGTGATTGCTAGAAGTCAACACTGACTTGATGGGATGTAATAAATCAATTTTTTTTTTTAAAATTTGATTTATATGCCGCCCTTCTCCGAAGACTCAGGGCAGCTTACAATGTGCTCAGCAATAGCCTTCATCCTTTTGTATATTTATACAAAGTCAGCTTATTGCCCCCACAACTGGGTCCTCATTTCACCTACCTTAGAAAGAATGGAAGGCTGAGTCAACCTTGAGCCTTGGCAAGATTCGAACCCTGCAGTAATTGCAGGCAGCTGGTCTTAATAACCAGCTTAATAACAGGGTGCCTTAAACCCCTGTACCACCAAGGCTCTAAAGTTAAATCGCTAATAGAACTCCAAAAAACATGGGAATTAACTGGGATCAATTTTTAGGACAAAGGATACTTGCATTGTTATTTGCTATTCATTCTGGGCACTTGTTTTTCTTTTCTATTGCTGTACATCAAATTATCTTACTGGTCAGCCAGTCACTAATCTCTTTAAAAATAACATTGAGAATTTCATCCCATGATAATGGATGTTGCATGGAAATTAACAGTTGCCTTCACTGAAGATCACTTAGCTATGTAATGAAGTTTTAACTATCATACCCTAACTACATCCTCATGACATGGCCACCTGTATGGGAAATTAAGAGAAATCACACAACTTCAGTGAAGGTTGAAGGAGGAGCTGTGAGCAACCCTATTAAAAACCCAGAATGTTAATATGCCTTGTGAGTTAATTCTTAAGAAGTAGAATACAGTAGTGTTCACTTTTCACAATGATCGGGAAAAGAAAGAATTCTGATGAAACATGTAACATCATTAGAAAATCAGATTACTTATTTGTATTGGTTAAGTAATCTCAGGAAGAAATGATGGAAAACAGCATCTAAACTTAAATGATAAAAAGTCATGTTCAGTAAGTGTATGCAGTATTGGCATAGGTGAAGCAGATGTATAATTGCCCAATTAAAAATGGAAGGAGGCTAGGCAAAAATTATTGTCTGATGTTGCATTTGCCTAGTAGGTTATTTAAATCGTACTGCGCAAAATTGCATTTTACACTGTGTGTGTAAAATAATATCGTCAAGAGCTCATACCTGGGGTGTGGCCACAAATAAACCCGTCCTCATTTACATTGCATTTGAATTAAGTTAAAGAAAACTTTACATTATTTTACACTGACATTAAAGAATAAAGGCAAATCCAGTCAATTTATAAATTCTTCTCCACCCCATCACCACATGATGTCAGTTTTAATCAATACTTCTTCCTTATATTGTTCCAATTTTACTATTGCATTATCACCATGTAAGGGAAAAAAAGGGGGAAAGAGGTACCTAGTAGTCATGTGCTTTTTCCTATAGTTGGTCTAGATCTCCACCCCCATGAACAGTTACTCCAAAATATCATCCCAAACGGATAAATTGCAGCTGATTCTCTGTCCTCTTCTCTTGTCAGTTTGTTATATGTGTGTCAAGAGAAGTAATCTCTCCACTTTTATCATAACATCAATTTCACAACAATTTCATTTCCCTCTCATTCAAAGTGAGAGTTTTTACAGGACAGCTTCTTAAATATCAAACGCCTGTCATCTTCACTGGGACCTCAACTATTCATTTGCTATCAAAGTTTCAATAACTGGCCATCTTAATTCCAGAAATGAAAATTAGCTCACAATTTGGCCAGTCGTAACATTCCAAATAGTATTACATTTTCCACATTTGTGCCATCAGTTCATTGAACAGCCAGTCACTAATCTCTTTAAAAATATCACTGAGAATTTCACCCAAGGTTAGGGGTTAGTGCATGAAAATTAACAGTTGCTTTCACTGAAGTCCACTTAGCTATGTTGTGAAACTGAAACTCCAGTGTTCAAAGAGAAGGACACAGAACACAGCAAAGCAGCAAGTTCTCACAACAAAGTAGCAAGTGTTAAATCAGTGCATCAGTTGTTCCCTAGGCATGTTAAGGAAATTACTTATTCATGCATAAAAGACTTTCCTCAATGTTTTTTTTTTAATTTTTAACTTCCTTTTTTGGCATATCAAACTCATATAAACTGTTTATCCCTCCCAATTCAACCATAGACTTAATCCTGATTAACAGGTCTATAAAACATTTGATACAGACTGTGTAGAATCTGGATTACACTCCCACCAATGTGTTGCTAATCTCCCATTTGTCCTGTTTGCATCCAACCTTATGTATTTTGATTCCCGGGCATTCATCTCCTAAGAAGTATATAAACATGGCAATCATGTTTTGCAATTGGAACTAGACCATTAATTAGTATAATGAGCTTGACTGCGAATACAAAGCTGTCCCATAGCAGACAGATAGATTAAAGCTATCACCTTCTGTTCTCCGCAAGGGCTCAGGAATAAATGAGTAGTCTACAGAAAGTCAATATCAATTTTCAGGACCAATTCTCACAGAAAGAGTGAGAAGTCAGTCACTTAGGCTAGAGCAGGTTTCTCCAACCAGGTGCAATATTGGCCCACAACCCTCATCATTTCAAGGCATGGTAGTGATTATGGTCTCAAACATCAGGATGACACTATATTAAAGAAGATTGGCACATAGGAGCCAATCCAGAGAATGAATAATGGGCCGTTTCAAATGCTAAAGAAACTAAGAACCCATTGTTACTTTCACATAGTTTTTGAGCCCTTTCTCTAGCTGTTGCATGATGACTAATTACCAGCCTTTCAAGAAGTTGGAAGGATTAGTTTTACACTGTTCTGACCTCTGACAAATTATATCACTTTTCCGCAGCTGAGTTTCCAACTTGGACATAACACAGAGACTGTACTTGTCATATTGATTTATGATGTCATTCTAGCAGTGGAAAAAATATCAGATGTTTATATTGATAGAGCAGTATTTCCTTGGTGCCTTAAATACCCCAGTTCAGAAGATACTGCTGACACACTTGGAAGAAATATGTAAGGCATATTATTTTCTTTTGGTAAAATGTTATTATGAACATAATCTGAGTTTAGATCTGTAGTAGGATGTCTTGATAAGCAGTTCATGCAGTTGGTTCCTCTTTATCTTTTAGCTTCAATTTCTGTGAGATTAGGTTGTTGCATTTGACAAATCTGCCGAAATAATTTATTTATGGTGCAATGCAAAGTGCATTTCCACACAGAGTTGCTGGGTGTCAGATGGCATATATATTTATTGTTATGAATTGTATCTCAAAAAATGGGGAACCACTGCTGCCAATTCTGTAATTGATGTTGGTATTATTACAAAATTAAATGGTGGAATTATGTGCATGGTAGCACAGTCAGCCAGATGTTTAGACTGGATTTGGCATTTTATGAGTTCTTCCCAAGGACCTCGGATAGGTAGAGGTTGTTTGATAGTGTTGCAGAATTTAAGCTGTTCCAAGCAAATCTGCCTTTTGCAATTGACTGATGAGGATTTTGTCAATGCTGATGGTGTTCAGGTGGCGCTCCAGATGTTTTGGGATTGCATTCAAGAAAAGTGCCTATTGCTATTGCTACCCTGTTTCCCCCAAAATAAGACATCCCCTGATAATAAACCCAATTGGACTTTTGAGCACATGGCAATAAGGCCAAGTGCTTATTTCAGGGTTGAAAAAATATAAGACAGGGTCTTAATTTCAGGAAAACACAGTATTGCCTTTGCTTTTTTTGCCACAGTCAATTTTTTTGCAGGTCTTTGTATTTTGTGATTCCATTTTGCTATCTCCAGGTACTGGCACTCCACTATCCATAGGTTTGTGTCTTTCTAATCAACAGTTGATAAATATGAAGGTTCTTGTCTGTTTGAATTCTGAAGTCCCAGAATACTTTAGCTCAGGGGTGTCAAACTCAACAAGGTGGTTAGATCTGGCCCATGGGGCCGTCCTGGAAACAGCAAAGGACTGGCCTGTGATGCCTCAGCCCAGCCCAGGCCAACTGGGTGTTGATCTGCAACTTGGTGGCGGCCAACCGGGCCAGACTGTGGCCAGCCTTAGATCCGCAGTGTTGTCTCGGTCCCGCCCCGTGGACATGCACACAGCACCCTCACCCTGCCCCCTGCGTCGCCTCACCTCCCTCACCTTATGGGATGAGCCGCCCCTCCCACCAGAGAGCCTTTGATTCTCTCCCCAATATTACCCGGCCCACACGAGTGATGTCAAGCTGGCCACACCCCCAGACCATGCCCAGACAGCTATAACCACACCCACCCCAGCCATGCCCCTCCACCCCAGCCCTCTGAGGAAAACCACAATGCTAATATGGCCCGCAATGAAATCGAGTTTGACATCCCTACTTTAGCTTGTTCATTTTCTAATATTTTATCTATTTTGTGCTCCCATCAGTTCTTGCTTGAAGGGAAAATATTTCTTGCAGATATTCCAGTGCACCATTGTTGCTATTTTGTTATGCCACTGTTTGTAGTCACTCTATGCGATTTTCTTGCAGCAGCTAACTAGGTAGTTTATTGTTTCTTCAGTTTTTTTGCAGAGGTGGCATTTTCTGTTCTGTTTCTGTCTTTGCAATTCTGGATTTGTATGCACTTATTCTTAAGACTTGGTCTTGTGCAGTCACAATTAGTATCTCTTTCCTCAACTTTCCTGCTCTTAGCAATTACTAGGGCTTGTTATCTGATTTACTTGCGTCTTTTTTTAAAATGGATGAAGCACAATTTATTGTCATTATTTTTCTAATCTTCCTATCCAGGGCTTTTAGTTTTGCTTGAGTTCCATTCCACTATTCCAGCTGTGTATCTAATTACTGCAATTCCCCAGATGTTAATTGCCATGATTATATTTCCTCCACTGAGTTTGGACTTTAAAATCTTCTTCAGTCTCATAATGTATTCACTTCTAACCTTCTTGACTTCAAAATGGTTGATATTATCATCTTGAAGGATGCCCTGGTATTTATTATTATTATTAAGAGCCTTGGTGGGGCAGCAGACTAAAGTGCTGTTAAATAGCACTTAGCTGCCAGCTGCCTGCAATTACTGTGAATTCAAATCTCACCAGGCTCAAGGTTGACTCAGCCTTCCATCCTTTCAAGGTAGGTAAAATGAGGACCTGGTTTGTGGGGGCAATAAGCTGACTTTGTATAAAAAAGAACACTGCTTGGGGGGGGGGGGGGCAAAAGCCCTATTAAGCAGGTATATACAAAAGTATGAAGGCTGTTGCTTAATGCATTGTAAGCTGCCCTCTCCGGAGAAGGGCAGCATATAAATCGAACCAACAAATAAATAAATAAATAAATTTTAAGGGAACGGTGCTCAATTAAATTAGATAAGCATAACTTCTGGATCAGTGTATATAATTTAACAGAGGTGTGAAATCAGTTTGAAAGTATTCATGGCCTTTCAGGTTTTCACTGAACTCAGTTCTCATTATCCCATACTGCTAATCATGCTAAAGAAAGTGTAGAAGATGACCAGGCTGAGCCTGAGACTGGGGTCAAGCACGTCATCGGTTTGGAGACTCTACATACCCTTAACAGACCTAAGTGCATCCCCACTTCCCGCTTGTTGACTCTTATCTAACACCAATTCACCTTGATCATAGTAGTTCAGATTCTTGTATACGGGGAGCATGAAATAAAGTTGTAGTAACAAAATAACAGAGTGACAGAGTTGGAAAGAACCGTGGAGGTTTTTTATTCCAACCCCCCTGCTCAAACAGGAGACCCTGTACCATTTCAGACAAATGGTTGTCCAATCTCTTAAAAACCTCCAGTGTTGGAACATCCACAACTTCTGGCGTCAAATCATCCCATTGATTAATTGTTCTAACACTCGGGAAATTGCTCCTTAGTTCTAGGTTGGTTCTCTCCTTGACTAGTTTCCATCCATTGCTTCTTGTCCTGCTCTCTGGTGCTTTGGAGAATAGGTTGAACTCTATCCCGACCCCTGACTTCTTGCACCTGACAGAAGTAATTTAATTGCTGGAGCATCTGCAGTACCAAATGCAGACTTCAGCAAGCATGGCTATTGTTGAGAATTCGGGGTGGGTGGGTGTTGAAGTTAACACCTGGAAAGAACCAAGGTTAGGAAAGGCTGATCTAGAGGGTGACAGGTTCCTCACAGGGTGACAGATTCCTCAACAGATTGCTGAGGATTGCAGCCTTAAGTAATTTATAGCTACACATAACTTTGTCAATTTATACTATTTGTGGTCCAGTGATCTGAAAACCGGCTGCTTTCTCCCTGTGGTTTCAGCTATAATTAATTAGTCTCTGCAATGCCCATTAATTAATTCATTAATTAAATAAAGCTGGGAAGAGTTTGTACATTCTTTCGGTGGGTTAAACGACTGGTTTGAACATACCTCGCTTGAATTGCTGAAACGATTTATAGGTAGAGAGAGCAAAAAAAAAGCAACTAAGCATGTTAAATAATCAAGAAGCAGAGTTACAGATCAAGAAGAATATTCTGAAGGTAAGTGCTCCATTTTCATAATTAGAAGCATTTGTCATATGTGCTGCTTCTGGTATGGAATGGAACTGCAATCTTCTCAACCTGAAGTCTGTAATTTGAGATTACCAAACTCAGTTCAGTGCTTTCATTAATCAGAAAGACAATATTAAATGAATCTCTCATAACTATCACATAGCACCAGAAGTGAAGTGATCAGTTCCTTTTGGAGAGGAAGTTTGGAGAGCCTACCACTAGAGTTGAGAGAAAGCTGCTTGTACTGTTAATGGCAGTGAGACAGAGGAAGGAAGGAAGGAAGGAAGGAAGGAAGGAAGGAAGGAAGGAAGGAAGGACGGACATAGAATTTGCCAGGAGAAACTAACAGCCAGGATTGTTTGCACAAGCTCAGAGGAAAAGCATTTTCCTGAATGGGTTCAGCTAACTCCTTCAATATTCATTTATAGATGGTTCAAATTATTCAGTGCAATGCAACCACTTTGCCTGGTAGAACAGAGTAGTAGAGTATAATTGGGAAAAGTCTGCGCTACTCTTGTTCAAGAAAGTTATGATATTTAATTTTATGCACAATTATTATTTTTTTGTGTTGTCATGTGTAGAGAAAATATACATATCCGTCGTTTGCAGCAAAATACAATCGAGGCCATTCATCTGTAAGGCCATTCATTTGCCTGCCATGCACTGCTGTGAATGACAGCCGTGCTTGAGAATACATTCTAGTTGCTGCTAGAGAGGGCTTTGCAAATAATTAAAGGGCGTAAGCCTTTTTTTTTTTAATGGATATGGTAACATTCAAAATTCAATTACATTTTCCAATTGAAAGGAAAAAGAGAGGTCAAAGACAAGCTCTGGTGCCTTAACATTAAAATACCACCCTCTCTCACTCTTCTTTGTTTTTTTGTTTTTTGGTTTTTGCCTATGTGATTATGTGCACAGTCAGACGAATGTTCCATTTAGATAATAGGAAACATATACAGTATGTACATAAGTGGGAAGTTTCTTTTAAAGCTTCACTTAATTTCCAGCTGAGACATACATATGCTTTCTATTATCTCAGGGGGAATGTTGATTCAATCACATTGAATATCTGAATTTATATTGGTGTACAATACATGTGTGTGGCTTACCATGAGGATGATGACGATGGACAAATTGTACATTAGTGATCATCTCTTCATATTGTAGAGGAGCAGAAGCTAAAACAGTAGAAGGGAACAAGTGGCTGCATGGTGCTTTACACCTATTAAAGCATCATATGAGAAGGTGGTGCAGTGGTTAGAGTGCAGTACTGCAGGCTACTTCACCTGACTGCTAGTTGCAGTTCAGCAGTTCAAATCTCACCGACTCAAGGTTGACTTAGCCTTCCATCCTTCCGAGGTAGATAAAATGAGGAGCCAGATTGTTGGGGCAATATGCTGACTCTGTAAACAGTTTTGAGAGGGCTGTAAAAGCACTATGAAGCAGTATATAAGTCTAGGTGCTATTGCTATTGCTATATTGAAATCCTGCACTTAACCAGAAAGTAATCTACTCTCTAGAATCTATGCCTTAAATAAAAATGTAAAACAATATGGCTATGGATCCTGCTAGGAGTGCATCTGAAAATTAGCAAGAACTTCTAGACAACTTTTGTATTTCTCTCTCACAAAAAAAAAAAAAAAAATCTATCCTATTTTTTTCAATAGGCAGGGGCCTGGGCTTCTTCACTCTCTTTACCCAGCATGACCCCCACTAGATATGGCTTCTTTTTTCTTTTGAAGTGAAAAGCCACAAAGAGTTGTGGGTATTTTTGTTGTGAAGAGAAAAGTGGGGGGGGACCTCATATTTTCAAATATGAGTAAAATCCTTTGGGTCTTCAGAAAACATATTTGTGTCAAGATTTTTAAAATCTTGGACAGAAAGTTTAGACAGAAAACTGTTGAAGCCGAACCATACTCTCTGGAGTAGGAAGTAAAATGGATATTGTCTAATCACTGGTCTTAAGAGAGCCTGGCTGATGGCATGGGTGTACATATTGCATATTTTTGTTACTAATTACTGTACAAAACAGAATCTTAGTTTGATTTAATTGGCGGGAAAAAATAGTGTTGTTTTGTCAGTCATGTTTTGGCTGCAAAATGGATGGGCTTATAATGAATGTAATGGAAAAAAAGAATTGGTAATAATGTATTCACATTTCAAAGACTAAGAGAATCCATCTAACTAGACCTGATGTTTTTGTAGTCATTTCTTTCATCCATAGATCAATGGAGGTTTGAAGCCTGCAGCTGTCAAATCCCAACTGCTATGACTTAAATAATTATACAAATAGGATAGCATAAAATAATAGGTTCCAAGTGAGTTGTAGCTCAGATCTCACAATCAATTGTGATATCCCCAGTAGGACAATGATGTTCACATGTATGTACAAGCATACATATCAACTGAGACCCAGATTGGTGCAGTGGTGAAGATGCTGGCATAAAAACCAGGAGATGGTGAGTGAGTTCTAGTCCCGCCTTAGAGATGAAAGGGTGGTTGTGGGCCAGGCACTTTCAGTCCATCCTACAGGATTGTTGCACTGGGGAACATATTAGGTCTGTTCACCATCTTGAGTTTAATATGTATGTGTGTGAGAGAGAGAGACAGGATAAAAAGTATAATATCCTTTAACACATGTTCATAGCTGTATCCAGAGTTGCTATAACAGAACCATTCTAATGTTCCAAGAGTCAACTCATGCTTCCTCTAATTCTATTTTTAATGGGGTGGGGGGGGGGAAAGAACCTCTATTCATTGGTTGAGATGGTCCTATGCTGACTCCTAGATTGGTCTGAGTATCTGGCTGGAACCCAAGAGCCAGATAATGATGAATTTAGACAGGAAGCACACAGAAACTTTAAATGACACTCCCATTGATAGAATGACCTGTTTTGTGGTCCTGTTTTGCCAGTTGTTTTTAAGAGTAGAGTAGAGTAGAGTAGAGTAGAGTAGAGTAGAGTAGAATAGAATAGAATAGAATAGAATAGAATAGAATAGAATAGAATAGAATAGAATAGAATAGAATGAGTTGGAAGGGACCTTGGAGGTCTTCTAGTCCAGCCCCCTGCTCAAGCCGGAGAACCTATACCATTTCAGATAAGTGACTTAAAAACATCCAGTGATGGAGCGTCCATGATTTCTGAAGGCAACCTGTTCCACTGGTTAATTGTCCTCACTGTTAATGTCCTCACTTGATCCTGGTCTATTAAAAATGTTATTAAGTGTTAAAGTACAAAAAGTGGAATACTAATTCACACATAAACTAGTCCTTCCTTGTTACCACCAGTACCACCACTCACCTATCCGCAGATGTGAGGGGCTACATATCAATTTCCCCTAATCCTCCACAGTGCAGTGTGCTACAAACACTAACCAGAACTATATGTGGAGCCAATAGCCTTAGCATATGATTGCATCCACAAATTACAAAGCATAAAATATACACAGGCACAGCATATTCTCAAGCCATTAAGTTTCAAGCTCTGAGAGATGCTTTATTTAAGAGTTTCCGGAAAGGCTGTCTAGTTTTTCATGTGCTATTTCTATTTAAAAGGGCTAGCACATTTATTACTCTTTATGCAGTTAACCATCAGACCACAGTGATACATCTTAAAGATGTGGCTTACATTCAGTTTAATAATCATTCACTCTGATGAACAAAGGCCCGGATTGTATTTTTATTCTCCTAGAATTGCTTTTTATGCATGGACTTTTATATCATTTGTTTTAACTTTGTGGTAAAGTCTGAGAAATGAATAAAGGTGGTGCATATCACTAATGAATTGTCATGAAATAATGGAGGTCTAGAATCAGTGGCCAGAGTTTGTAATTATCAGAATGTAGGAAAGAGATAAATAGGTCTATGGAAAGGGATCAGAGGAAGGATTAAAGAGTTCTAACGCAAATGGAGCCATTGGAGAAGCCGTAGAACTTCTCAAGGAAGGGGAAGTACCTCCCAAAGGATTGTTATGAAGAGAAAACACCTCTAAGCATTTGAGAAAAGGTTTTAAAAAAGGGGTAATATTGTGGGTGCAGGGACAGATATAAGAGCAAAGGGAGATCTAAAGACTTCACTTGATATACCCAAATCTCCAAGCCACGTCTAAGAAAAATAAACTGGTCAGCTTAGTAAAGCAACTTAAGGATTTATTATTTTTTTTAAAGTTTGGTTTAGTTTGTCTGTGAAGCTTCTCAGACGTCTCAGTCCCAAAGGTGCCTTTTCAAAAGGCAACTGGACTTTGGTTTTTTTTTCTTGAAGACTTTTCATCCAAGACACTTCTTCAGTTCTGACTGAATGGTGGAGGATGGAAGGATCTATGTTCCTTGCAGTCATATGATCGCTAGCACTCATTCTGAGAGTCGTTGAGGCATCTTGGAGGTTTATATGTGTCCTCAGGCTCACCTGCATAGTGCAAATGGGTGTGGAACAGTAATGTGTTTCACTTACCTTTGCTACCGGTTCGGAACTGTGAGCATGCGCATGAGTATACTCGCTTCACTTCTGCACAGCGCTTCTGCACATGCACAGAACATCCGTGATGATGTCCAGGCGGGTGGGTGGAGCCTCCCGCCACCATTGCTACCGGTTCGTCTGAACCGGTGCAAACCAGTAGAAACCAACCACTGGTGTGGAACCTTCTTGGAACTGCTGAAAGAACAGTTGTAAACAGGAGATAGGTAGTGTTGTATCCCTCCCTCTCTGTTGAGAGAGGGGCTGTTCAATCTTAATATAGAGGCCCTTGGTTTAGTTTATTTATTTTGATCCTGCCTTTATTATTTTTACAAATAACTCAAAGCAAGGAACATATCCCACACACCTTCCTTCTCCTAATTTCTCCCCAACAAGAATCCTGTTACAGTTGTTATAGGATTATTACAGCTCAAAAAATGGAAAAGATTCTCCCTGTAAGAATGAAAGCAGTTAATTCCATGCCTTGATGAACATGGCAGTGTTGGATTTAAAGGCTTCAAAAGAATGCTCAAGACAGAAACTGTCCTTTGTCCTTTTACATAAGATGGTTTTCTAACATATAGATGGTATCTAATGATGGACAAATCAGGTAGGATTTATAAAACAATTGGAAATGTTACCTCTCAGATATCTATCTAAACCTCCCTGTGTATGTGTGTGGGTGTGTTTCCTCCTAGTCATAAATAGTTTGAACAGTAATTTTTCAAACCATATGATGTGACTGTACATAATTGTCAAATTAGAGATTATTGGGCATTTAGGAAACTTGCTACACAGTAATAATAAGATTTTAATTAGAAAAGTTTTGTTTACTACCAAAGTTATACATGCCAAAACTGTATCCAGGCCTACTGGGTACAAGTTAATTGCTTTAATAGATCTAAAGAAGAGTGGGGGGTTTATCTTTTAATAGGATGGTTATTTTAAAATTAGCGGTGTTATTTAATCACCTTGTTTTTTCCTTCATTTTCCCAGTTAAGGTCTTAATATAATAATTTAAAAACGGAACGCATTAGTTCAATGTTTTTAATTTTCAAAAATTGTTTCCTTGGATTATATCAGAATGTCAGTGTTGAGTTTGCTTCATTATTTCTGGGTGAAGTTTTGAATTACATTATATTACAAAAATACTCAATTATATCTCTCATTCCTGTCAAATAAAAAGTCATCCTTATTTCCAATTTGTTATTTGACCTTTTTCATTCTTGTTCTTCCTTAGCTAAAATGTTCAGAATGTTGTTTAGTATCTTACATGTATTTATTTATTTGTACCCTGCCTTTATTATTTTTTACAAATAAGGCAGCAAGCACACACAATAATCCTTCTCCTTTCTATTGTCCACATGACAACAATCCTGTGAGGTGAGTTAGGCTGAGAGAAAGTGACTGGTCCAAGGTCACCCAGCTGGTTTTTATAGCTAAAGTGGGATTTGATCTCTTAATTTCTAGCCTGGTGCCTTCACCACGGAACCAAAGTGGCTGTCTACATGTCAACTGATTTCATACTTATATACCCCTGTCTTCTTCCTGGCCACGTGAAGCAATGAGCTGATATTGCTGTCCAAGAAAGAAAAGGAGAATCTTTCATCCTTAAGATACTGTTGAACTACAATTCCTAGCAGCTCTCACTAGCATGGACAAGAGAAGAGTTTTAGTTGAATAATATTGAAATCAGCCTTATATGGACCACTTAAGAGGCATTAAAAACCTGGGTGCTGTAACTCCTCCCTTTGATGCTAATATTGTATAAATAAATAATCAGCTATCTTTGCTTCTTATAGGCATGCCCTCTGACTATGTGTCTGTATATATAATTATGTGTAACAAATAGTACACCAAACCAAACAGCTGGCCAAATATTTCACTGTGTTGATGTAATTCTCTCTTCGTTTTTTCTTCTGGGAAGTTCAATTCTATTGGAATGTTGCATGTACTATTCTCATGGGACTTTTACAGAAGTATCTTTGGGCTTTCATAAAGATGTAGAACAAAAGTGTGCCCACACATGCTTTTTTCACTCTACTTCCTGGCTCCTGAGCAGTGGTGAAACCCAGCAGGTTCTGACAGGTTCTGGAGAACTGGTAGCAGAAATTTTGAGTAGTTCGGAGAACTGGCAAATACCTCTGGCTGGCCCCAAAGTGAGGTGGAAATGGAAATTTTGCAATATCCTTCCCCCAGAAGTGAATGGGGATTTTGCAGTATCCTTTCCCTAGAAGTGGAGAGGGAATGGGGATTTTGCAGTATCCTTCCCCTGGAGTGGAGTGGGAATGGAGATTTTGCAATATCCTTCCCCCAGAAGTGGAGAGGAAATGGAGATTTTGCAATATCCTTCCCCAGCCATGCCCACTAAGACACACCACACCCACTAAACCATGCCCACAGAACCACTAGTAAAAAAATTTGGATTTCACCACTGCTCCTGAGCCTCTATAAGAAAGCTTCCTAGGTTTGGCGCACTAGTCAGGAGCCTAGACAAACTGAGCAGGAGTAAAACTGAAAATAATATTTGTCAGTTTCCTATTTTTCTTCAGCATCGGATGAGCAGGCTCTACTAGGATGCCAATTGATAGGATTAGAATAAGGATATTTTTAAATCACTGTAACAACTTGAAGCAGCTTGGGGGGAAAAGTTGTCCTAAGTTCTTGTTCTCCTCATTTCAGTCAGCATTAAAGGGAAGACAATCATTAATCATCACCCAAGTGTTTTTGAAGATTTGGGGAATAAAAATGGCCTCAGCTGCCAGGTTCTATATGATAATTGAACAGAAATTCAGCCATGGCTCAAAATTCTCTGAAACTTGTGAGTCTGATTTGCTTTGGTACATGAAAATGGACAGAAGCACCATCTCCTGGATTTTAGGAAGAGATGATATTGTAAGGTCCCAAAATATACTTGAGTCACCAGAATGCCAAAGAGAGGCTTGCAAAAAGAAGCAGATTTTATTTATGGCCAAAAACAAAATACTGGGTGGGACTATATCCAGAACATACAGATACAATGTATGTGAGGAGATAGCTACACCTTGGGGAAGATATGGCCTCCTTTTTATACCCTCAGAGACATCAGCTTAGTACCCAATTCTGGCCTCCTAGTTTAGGTTTGTGTATTCCTTGTTGCCCTGCAAAGGAATAGAAGCCTCCCAATTAGCGTTATCTCTTCCTTGAGCATTCCTTTGTTCTCCCAATTGCTCATTTAGCCCCCTGGTTCTGCAAGGAACAAGCTTATACAGATCAAAGGTGTATGTTAGGGCTGATATGTAAATTATCCTTTGGATGATGTCTACAGTTCCAACTGAGATACATACCATGCTCTTAGATGGCACAAGAAAAACAGGAAGAAGACTGATATGGGTTCAGATCAAATGGCAGGAACATATGTTTGACAAATATCAGATACATTACAGAGGCCTAATAATAGAATATGTTTGTTACAGGAGATACAAATATAAAGGTACAATATATGTGTGTTATACAAATACAAAGGCTATATATTTATTACAGGAACCTAATGGTTACAGAATAACAAGTTTCTACTAATTCTAGTATACCAGTATATCATATTCTAGTATTATTTATTATATCCTTATTACTGTTTCCCTTCAATACTATATCAAGTTTTCTCATGAAAAGCTGGTCTTTTTCAAAATCTTGTCTTTTGAAGGGGTGAGACATTGCACTTCATGACTAATTTGCCAAAATGTATAGGAGAAACGAGTCTTGACATCCATTTCCATAATGGACCTCTTTTCAACAAACGTGATATTTTTTCTGACCTATTTTGCATCCCTAAATAGCAAAATGGTAGGTTCTTATATTCAACAAATCAATAGATCACCTTGGCTCATGAAATAAAGATAATAAGATACTGATTCAGTGTTAACAAACAATAGCAAGGGGACTTGTGAGGCAAAAGCTAACATTCAAAAACAGTCAAAGTTCATAGGAACAGAGGCTCTTAGTAGTAACCAACCTTCAGCAAGAAAGCAAAAAGAGATAATCAGGTTAAAATGTTCTAAGAAGGCATTCATGAGAGAAGGCAAAAGTCAGACCACTTAGTGCTGGGGTATCACAAGAGTTGTATTAAATATATGCAGACAGCCCTGATTCATACACTTAGATAACATGAGCCAATCCTATTGCTCCCCTGTATAGACTGCATTATTTTCAGGAACTTTTCCATGAAAAGATAAATTTATATCTGCTTTTGGCTTTCTACCTCAGAGACTGAGGGATTTTATTTCCTTGTATCCAGTGGTGAAATCCTAATTTTTTTACTACCGATTCTGTGGGCGTGGCTTGGTGGGCATAGTGTGGCTTGGTGGGCATGGCTTGGTGGGCATAGTGTGGCTTGGTGGGCGTGGCAGGGGAAGAATACTGCAAAATCTCCATTCCCACCCCACTCCTGGGAAGGGTACTACAAAATCCGCATTCCCTCCCCACTCCTGGGAAAAGGATATTGCAAAATCTCCATTCCCACCCCACTCTGGCATCAGTCAGAGGTGGTATTTGCTGGTTCTCCGAACTGCTCAAAATTTCCACTACCGGTTCTCCAGAACCTGTCAGAACCTGCTGGATTTCACCCTTGCTTGTATCCCCACGGATTAGTGGTTGAAACTCAGATTTTGATCAAAACCAGAGGGTCTGGTTCTAGGTCTCCAAAGTACTACATGTAGTCCTTGACTTACAACCATTCATTTAGTGACCATTCAAAATTACAACAGCACTGAGAAAAGTGACTTACAACCAGTCCTCATACTTATAACTGTACTAGCATCCACACGGTGAGGTGATCGAATTTCAGGGGCTTGGCAACTAGCAGATATTTATAATGGTTGCAGAATCCTAGGATCCTGTGATTGCCTTTGGAGACCTTCCCAGCCATCTTCCAACAAGCAAAGTCAATGCGGGGTGCTGGGCTCACTTAACAGTTGTATGTTTCACTTAACAACTGCAGTGATTTGCTTAATAACCATGGCAAAACAAGTTGTAGAATCGGGTGTGACTCACTTAGCAACAGAAATGTTGGCCTCAGTTGTGATCATAAGTCAAGGACAACCTGATTATATGCGTCTGGATGCTCACTATACCTTTATATTTTTTTCTCCACTGTTGAGGAAGTTTCATAGACAGATACAGACTATATATCCATTGATCAATGAATTGTCTTTCTGAACTAAGATAAACTTATGAATTGATTGCTTCACAGTTCCAGAAATGGAATACTATTACCTTTCTATCAGAGGTGAAATCCAGCAGGTTCTGATAGGTTCTGGAGAACTGGTAGTGGAAATTTTGAGCAGTTCGGAGAACCGGTAACGGAAATTTTGAGTAGTTCGGAGAACCGGCAAATACCACCTCTGGCTGACCCCAGAGTGGGGTGGGAATGGAGATTTTGCGGTATCCTTCTCCTGCCACACCCACCAAGCCATGCCCATCAAGCCACACCATGCCCACCAAGCCACGCCCACAGAACCAGTAGTAAAAAAAATTGGATTTCACCACTGCTTTATATCAGATGCTTTATATCACAAAGTGGAAAAACTGAGAGTATTTCACATTGTAATGGCAATGGGAAAGTAGCACATGAAGACATTTTTATGCAGCTTGGTTCGTAGGATGCACCTAACAGTACTATGCAATTAAAATTCTGATATTTATTTATTTTAAAAGATATAAGGCCATGCAACTCAGGCGGTATGACTCTGAGCAAAATACAACATAAACATCATCATCATCATCATCATCATCATAATGTAACAACAAACACAAGATATAATTATAAAAGCTAAATCTAAAATATATTGAATTAGGAACATCATTGCCATCATTACTGGGGCATCATCAGAAAAAATAAATCCAAAGAATGAGATTCCTTCTAATTCTGAGAAACAATAACAATGGGAAGTTACAGCACAAAAGAAGAAATCTATCTGAAAATGGAAATGATATTGACTAAAAGAAACTGATTGGGGTATCTTTTTAGTAGAATTATCTTGGAGCTCATCATTTAGTACACCTGTCTTTTTTTAAAATTATTTTGAATGACAATCAGAATGATACATATTTTTCCTCTATTTATTTAACTAGGTTTACTACAGAATATGCCAATTTCTCCTAGTGAACCTCAGCAGCAGCAAATGAATGATTATTATGATTTTCAAAGCTGCAATCAAAAAGTGCTGCTCTGAAAACTAGCTTTTGCTTTGTACATAATTATTTGTATCATTTGGACAGAAATAAGACATGTCATCTAATATGTTTTTATTATTTTCAGCACAGAAGGCTGATATAAATAAGTGTATTGTTTCAGCTGCTAGATGAAGCCAAGAAATGCATTAATATTTCCAATAAGCCTTTAGAATCAAGAGAGGAATGCTTGCATATTGCAAAACTGCTACACCCTTTCTTGATGGTCACCAAACTGAATTATTTTATCAGAAGAAACAGTCAAGATTCTGCTTCACGATTGTGAAGAAGTGTGCACTAATAGTCATTTGATAGGCTCCATTGCATTTCCCTTAGATTTCTAATGCTTTACAATTAACAGTGCCATTTTAAAACCTCGAAGATGCATGGAATCTGTGAGAACTTCATCATAATAAGAGATGAGACAAAGTTGTAAGATTTATATGGTGCAGATTAAAACAAAACAGCTCTAAATTCTGCATGATTCTGGCAGGTCTCTGAATAAGGCACAGATGAATTTCAGGCTGATCGTGCAAACATTGGTCAACTTGCTTGCTTTCCTTTAAAAGCAAGGATGTTAAAGACTGGATTTTATGAGGCTTGTACTTTTAATTGATTTTATCCACAGTCAGTCAAGTAGGTGGCATGCAAATAATTGTAAACCGGTTTTACAATAACAAATAGATGGAATGGGCTTGTTGGCAAGGGTACAAGCTTTGCTTGCACCATGCCAGATTCATTCTCTTTAGACTGCTTATCTCTATGGCATTGCATTGTACCTATGGTCTCTAACATCAAGTATTGCCAGCCTAGGTACAACTCTATCCTGCCACTTAAGAGGGGCTCCTGTCCAGGAGAGATCAAGCTTGCCCACCACTCTGGAAAAGTCCAGTGGTCACAGGGAGCAAAGCTGCACCTCCATCAAAGAACTGGTCAATGGAATTCTTCTGACTTCTTTCCCCTTTGCAATTATACTTTGCCCAACCAGGGCAACTAAATTAAGCTACTGATTAGGGTTTTTTTTTCCCTGTAAAGGATCCAAGCTACATAATAGTTACACCTGCCAACCCATTTGGCACAGAGGTGAAATCCAGCAGATTCTGACAGGTTCTGGAGTGGAAATTTTGAGTAGTTCGGAGAACTGGTAATGGAAATTTTGAGTAGTTCGGAGAACTGGCAAATACCACCTCTGGCTGGCGCCAGAGTGGAGTGGGAATGGAGATTTTGCAGTATCCTTCTCCTACCACGCCCACCAAGCCATGTGACGCCCACCAAGCCACACCCACAGAACTGATAGTAAAAAAATTTGAATTTCACCACTGATTTGCAGCCTAAGTTCAGCTAGACACAATGGCGCAAAAATGACAACATATGCATCATGATGTCACCATGCAAGTTCTGCCTTTCATGCTTGCATTGACATCACATGGAAATACATAAAGGGTGAAGTTTGCATTGCAAAGCAGTGATGTGTTTCTGCTTTTTTCATTCCATTCAGCTAAACAATGAATCAGAGGTAGGCAGGTTGTTTTCCTATTATAGAGCAGGAATGATTCTTTTCATTCTTTCTAACGGAGTGGAACTTGAAAAATAATTTTTAAGGGAATTTGGAATTCTGTCGTTTCATTAGTAGGATAGCTCTCTGCAAACAGAACAGAGGGCACTCAATTTGGTGTGGTGAAACAAAACCATCGAAGAAAAGAATAAATTCACAAGTGGGCTACATCTGGCCAAGCATTGTGGAATATATATATGTGTGTGTGTATATATATATATATATATATATATATATATATATATATATATATATATATATATATGTGTGTGTGTGTGTGTGTGTGTGTGTGTGTGTAGGTCTTTGGTTATTTGGGTCTTCTCCCACGTAAAATTGGAGGTGTCTTGGCGACGTTTTGACGAAGTCTCATTTGTCGTCTTCAGGCTGGTGTTCTCGGCTTCGTGCTTCCAGCTCCTGGAAGCACGAAGCCAAGAACACCAGCCTGAAGACGACAAATGAGACTTCGTCAAAACGTCGCCAAGACACCTCCAATTTTACGTGGGAGAAGACCCAAATAACCAAAGACCTACACACACACACACACACACACACACACACACACACACACACACACACATATATATATATATATATATATATATATATATATATATATATATATATATAATCTCCTCACTACATCCCAGTGAGGCAATTAGACAGTGGCTCAAAATACTGCCAATTCTTTCATTCCTAAGCCCCCTCCACCTGGTCACATGACCCAAAGGGGAGTTGTCATTAAGGAGATGGAAACAAGCTATCCCCTTTATGCACTGCTTACTTTATTTCAAATAGAATCTTGACTCTTGAAAAACTCTAAAATCTAACTAATTTAGGGCCGATTCTGTCAAGTCTACTCCTGCGTAGCTCTATGACCTACAAGAAAATGATTATATTTTTAACTACATACGTTGCCTAGTTTGGTGGCAATAAACCATATTTGCAGAGTTCACTTTGTTTACCTGCATAATATGGGTTAAATATTATTTGCTTTTCTTAAAGCACTGTACCAAGCAATGAAGTCATTTAAGTTTCCTGAAAATCATCTTAAACTTAAAATTAGCTAATCTGGGAGGAGGAATGGAACTTTAGTAGTAAAGATGACAGATGCTCTATTGCTTCCTTTTTCCCAGGACTATAATGATGAAATCCGTCAAGAGCAATTGAGAGAATTGTCGTATTTAAATGGTTCAGAGGACTCACCTCGTGGGCGAAGTATTCGAGGAAGAGGAATTCGGGTTCCTCCTGCAGCTCCTTCAAGGTCAGTTGCTTTGTCTTTCTTTATACTCAGTATAAATACTTTATAATAGCTATAACCTCAGTTACAAATGACTTGGTTAATAAACAGATACATGCCACAGTTCACAGATACAGCTGAGAAAAATAAAAGAGGGTGTCTTGTTTATAATTTGGTTCTAACAAAACCTTCCACTTAGTTGTAATTGCATTTACACAAAGGAACTGAAAATATGTCTTGTAAAGCAAAGAGACTAAAGAAAATTTATGGTTTTGTTCCAAACCGATGAACATTCATCCTAGCATAAATCCTAGTATTTTCATATTTAAATAAACATAGCCACATCTACTGGAGCCATATGGTCTCTACCCTCATCTTCACCGATTTAGTTTCCTTCAGTTGTTTTAGGGATTACAATTCTCATCATCCTCCAACGGGCTTAGCCTTGCTGGCTGGAGGTGATTGAAGTCATCTACTGGTATTTCTGGAAGATGCCTGTCTTTGTAAGGTAACACAGAGGTGAAATGCTCCCGTTGGGACCAGATCGCCCAATCCAGTAGTGATGGAGGTGGGAGGTTCGGAGAACCGGTAGCAAAAATCCCTGCCTCCCCCCATGCCCAGCTGAGCCGCACAATCATCAGAGGCTTTTTTTTAACTTTTAAAAGCATTTTTTCTACAACCTCTTCGGCCGAAAAAATGCTTTTAAAAGTAAAAAAAAAGCCTCTGATGATCGCGCGGCTCAGCTGGGATCATCAAAGGCATTTAAAAGAAAAAAGGGTTTTTTTCTTTTAAATGCCTCTAACGATCAGGCAACTCAGCTGGGATCGTCAAAGGCATTTAAAAGAAAAAAGGGTTTTTTTCTTTTAAATGCCTCTGACGATCCCAGCTGAGTTGCTTAATCCACAGAAGCAAGCTGAGTTGCCTGATCGTCAGAGGCATTTAAAAGAAAAAAAGTTTCTGCCGATCCGGCAACTCAGCTGGGATCGTCAGAGCCTTTTAAAAGCATTTTTTTACAACCTCTTCACCGAAGAGGTTGTAGAAAAAATGGTTTTTAAAAGTTAAAAAAAAAAATTGGTCACGCCCACCCAGTCACATTACCCCACCAAGCCATGCCCACAGAACCGGTAGTAATAAATTTTAGATTTCAACACTGTCTACACATGCATGCTAGTTATTTTTGACTCTAGAGAAAGTGCTCATTTCAGTTTCTAAGCCGAAGAGCCAGTGTTGTCCAAAGACGTCTCCATGGTCATGTGGCCAGCATGACTAAATGGCGAAGGCGCATGGAGCGGTTTTACCTTCCCACCAAAGTGGTCCCTATTTTTCTACTTGTATTTTTTATGTGCTTTCAAACTGTTAAGTTGGCAGAAGCTGGGACAAGTAACGGGAGCTCACTCTGTTTCATGGCACTAGGGATTTGAACCGCTGAACTGCCGACCTTCTGATTGACAAGCTCAGCGTCAATCAGCGTTACGGGGAGGTAGCAGACCTTAAATTAAATAAATCCAAAACTAAATTATTAACAAAAAATATGATGGAGTAAGGAAAAAAGTACTGGAAGAATCAATGGAGATCCAAACCTCCAAGAAGGTAAAATACCTGGGGGTCTGGATTTCATCAAGGTGCTCGGCCCTCAGAGAGGATAATTATTTACCATTGATTAGAAATATTAAACAGGATTTGGAAAAGTGGGGAAGACTACAGATATCATTATTAGGTAGAATCGCGGCAATAAAAATGAGTATATTACCCAAGTTATTGTATCTATTCCAAACAGTCCCTGTTAAATTAGATAAAAAAAATTTTTTGGAGCTCAATAGCATCATCAGGAAATTTATTTGGGAGGGAAAGAAACCAAGAATAGCAATTAGGGATTTACAGGACAAGAAGGAAAGAGGGGGTTTGGATTACCTAAATGCGAGTTATATCAAAAAGCTGCAAACCTAGTATGGCTGAAAGATTGGGCAACCCTGAGAAATAAAAGACTGTTAACTTTAGAAGGATATGATCTCCAGAAGGGTTGGCATGCATATCTCTGGGATACTGGGAAGAAGATAAAAACTTATTTCCATAGGCATAAAATAAGGGAGATCTTGATACAAATATGGGGAGAGATGAAACAGAAGCACTATATGAAAATTCCGAGATGGCTTTCCACCATGGAGGCTATAATATATCCAAATATATTAGAAATGGGTAAAACGGTCAGATACAATGAATTATTAGATGGGGGAGGGAATCTTAAAACAAGGGAAGAATTGATGGAACAAGGTATTTCCATAGACTGGTGGCCATATAACCAAATTAAATCTAGATATAAAAAAGATAAGGAGGAATTTGGCATTGAAACAAGCATAAATGGATTTGACAAGATATGGATAGGTACGGATGACAAAATTCTAGCTAAATTATATAATTACTTATTGGAGTACGATATGGCAGAGGAAGTAGTTAAAGAACCGATGTTAGCATGGGCCAAAAATATAGGACAGAATATAAATCTGAACGAATGGGATTCAATATGGAATAATAATCTTAAAATGACAAAGGCGACGGCTTACAAGGAAAACCAATACAAGCTGTTTTATAGATGGCATATGGCCCCAGCTAGGATAGCGAAGATCTACCCCAATTCGAGCCCTAAATGTTGGAAATGTGACCATCAGCAGGGTACTTTCTATCATTGCTGGTGGACATGTAATCAGGCACAAAAGTTCTGGAGGATGATATGGATGTGGATTAGAGAAATAATAAAAGAAAATTTTGATTTCGAACCAAAAGCCTTTCTCCTGGGAATTTTGAAAACTGAATATGCAAAAAAGAAAAAGTATTTAATTATACATATTCTGACAGCCGCTAGAATTTCCTTTGCCCAGTATTGGAAAGAAAAGCAAATACCACCTTGCCTGTCTTTATAGTAGGACCTTATTTCTCTGAAAATCTGCAAGAACAATTTTGTTAAATGTTATATTTTGGGCATACCTTCTGCTTCTGTGTAAAACAGGTTTTGGGATAACTTATGTATAATGACTTATTCAAAAGAATAATAAAAAAAAAATGTCTAGAATAGATCCAGTACAATTAACTTATTTTAAAATCTACTACAAAATTAAATTTATTCTTAATTTATGTTTGGCAGTCTCTCTATATACCGCAAAAGAATTTAATTGACTGTAGGTAGATTTTAACTTAGTACATGCAAAAACGTCCAAATAACACCTCATAGGGTTCACAGAACTGAAGTCTAAACTAAGCCTTTGGTTTTATCCAATATCCCATATGGATTTATTTCTCTTTTTTCATTAACATTTCAAGACACTGATTAAAAATAACCTTGGTTTTTCTTTCAATGTAGTAACTTCCTTTTTCTATCAGCATATGTAGATATCTTAATTACATTTGCACATCCACCTTCTTTTATAGCGGATTGATGCTATACTTATCATCCTTGGTCCCTTAGGATAACTAATATTCATTCTCTCTCTGGGGTATGCAATGATCATCTAAACAAGGAAACACTTATTTCAATAACACCTTCCCAAAACATGGAGATCAAGAACGTTCACAGCCAAGGTCAGAGTGTGATCATAATTTCATTGTACGGGAACATTATTATGTCTTCATCAAACTTGATTCTGCCCTTTATGACTCCAATTACATGCAATTTAATATTTCTAATAAAATCAGGAATCTATTTTATAAGGTGGTTTATTTCACCTTACTACCGGTACTTATAGAATTAGCTGCATTTCATTTCTTCTTTCCTTCTCTAAAAGTTCTAAAGTGAGCCATATTCCCATTCTTAACTACCTCTTCTCCCTCTGAAATCATATTCTTTGCAAGTCCGTGTTAACAATTCAGATCCTTGGAATCTCATCTTAAAACCTACTGTGGTTTCAACTGAATTCCTGCAGAATAAATTCTTTCCAGGAATCAGCACGTGATTAAAAATAGTGCCTGCTTTAGATTTATGTGTCAAATCCTGATTACTATAACACCTTTCTAATTTGAATAATGTTGAATAATATAGGGAAGGGCTGAGTATGCTAATTCAGAAGAAAAAATTCAGACCTCACATTAATGCAACAGCTTTCTGTTCTTTTTTTTTTTTATTGCAAAAGTTTTACAGTTACATTTTCACCCCTTTTCCCCCCTCCACAACCCCCCCAATCTTCCCAACCTCCCTAACCCACCCTAACCCTCCCCTCCCCCCAGACTTCCTAGTATACTCATGTCAGATAAAAGGAAAAAACCCTCCTTTGTATATAAAACTTGAACCCTTCCCTCCCCCTTACAAATTTTCATCTTCCTTACATTAACATTAACCTATTTCTATCTTAGTATAACATTTTCAAATAAATTTTCATACTGATTACCTTAAAGATATTTCTATCTTGATATAGCATTTTCTAACAAATTTTCACCCTCAACCTTAAAAATATTTCTGTCTTAATATAACATTTTCTAACAAATTTTCACCCTCAACCTTAAAATATTTCTATCTTGATATAACATTTTCAAATAAAAGCTATTTGATACTTCCTAGTTTGGTATTTATGCTGAACATAATTTATCCACTTCTTCCATTCCCATTCAGCTTTCTGTTCTTCATTAGAACAGTCTGACATTTTCCAGGCTGCCTTGGCATCCTTTATTTAAAAAAAGATGCTATTTTAAGGAAACAATCAATACAGTTCTTAGAGCCATTGCACCTTTTTCATGTTCATGCAAAAATCTTTAAAAATAGGGAACTTAATAGATAGTAAAGATGGAATATTCTTGCCTGAGGTCCAAAGGATTTCTTCTGAATTATTTGAAAACTCCATAGAATCCTAATACACAACATTATTAACACAGAATGCATATTCATCAAATATACAGAATAGAATAGAATAGAATAGAATAGAATAAAATAGAATAGAATAGAATAGAATAGAATAGAATAGAATAGAATAGAATAGAATAGAGCAGAGCAGAGCAGAGCAGAGCAGAGCAGAGCAGAGCAGAGCAGAGCAGAATAGGCTGGAAGGTACCTTAGAGGTCTTCTAGTCCAGCTCCCTGCTCAAACAGGAGAACCTATACTACTTCAGCTAAGTGACTGTCTAGGCTCTTCTTAAAAACATCCAGAGATAGAGTGCCTATGATTTCTGGAGTCAAGTTGTTCCACTGGTTAATTGTCCTCACTGTTAGGAAGTTTCTCCTTAATTCCAGGTTGCTTCTCTCTTTGATTAGTTTCCAACCATTGTTTCTTGTCTTGCCTCTGGTGCTTTGGGGAATAATTTGATCCCCTCTTCTTTGTGACAGCCCCTCAAGAACTGGAATATTGCTATCATGTCACCCTTAATTCTTCTTTTCTTTAGATTAGCTAAATTCAAATCCTGTAGCTGTTCTTCATACAGTATGTTTTAGTCTCCAGGACTTTGATCAAAATTTGAGTAAGAAAATGATTTCTTTTGAATATCTTGAAATGAAAAAGTGTTTATTTCAAATAAGTCTTGGCTGCACACAACTTACATCTTATTTATATAACATATAATTTAAATATATAAGGCCACCAATCTCACAATTTTTGTGATATACACTTTAAAAGCAAAAGCCTATAATATAGACCAGGGATGGCTAACCTTTTTACTATTGCGTTCCGGGGGGGGGGGGGTTGCGCGCACATACCCACACCCATAATTCTATGCGCCCCACTCCTGCCCCTGCGCATGCACGTGCGCCCCCCCGCTTCCCCCGCTCCTGGCACGCGATGGCCCAGTAGGCCCATTTTTCTTTCTCACCTGGCTCCAGGGCCTCTCTAGGAGTCTGGGAAGGGTGAAAACTGCCTTCCCCACCCCCACCCCCCAGAGGTCCTCTGGAGGCCGAAAATGGCCCATTTAACAACTTCTGGTGAGACTGGAAGGCCTGTTTTTTGCTGTCCCCAGCCTCCAGGGCCTCTCTAGGAGTCTGGGAAGGGCAAAAACAGCCTTCCCCACCCCCACCCCCACCCCTGGAGGTCCTCCGGAGGGTGAAAATGGCCCGTTTGACAACTTCTGATGGGACCATTTTTCTACATGGTATAGGTGGCGTTTAAATTTTTAACACACTGACAAAACTGTTGAAAATGTTTCTGCTTACAAAGGGAATTTACTTATAACTTATTACATTATGCCCTAGGTTTCCCCCTAGAAGGTCAGGACCACTTATCTGGTTGTTCTCTACCCTCCCAATATTTTACTTCCTGTGATATGACATATTCCAGCTCAGTGAAAGTGCCTGGTCCAGGTTCATGACTAATTAATGAAACTGACCTCAGTTTCTGCCATTGAAGTGTGCAAAACAAGTGAATATAATAGATTTTCGTGATTTTAGGCATTTTATATGTTCTTTGGGGGGGCGGGTTCTGTTACATCTTTGTCATGAGCTATTAATTCTGCATTGATGTTTCTACAGTACATTCTTCCCCTAAAAGAATATTTAATTATGTGTGGGAGAATTTCACTCCACCTTTTGATCCCAAGTCCCCCACTGTAACTTCCAACTAAAATATAAAGGTACAATAAACCATATGGAATAAAACATGCAATATACAGTATCAGTTAAATAATTCAAACCACCAAACGGGGCAATACTCAGGTCATTTAAAATATACGTAGCCATAGCAGGAGGTAGAGCAGACCAATGATATAATATGATGAAGCTATTTTTTTAATATTTTAGCTATAGACCAGGCAAATATCTTTTAGGAGTTGTGCACAATCCATGAGCTTCTGTGCTGAAGGCTTGCTAGAATGTCTTCGCTAAGCTTATCTTTGGAGCAGTGGTGAAATCCAATTTTTTTTACTACCGGTTCTGTGGGCGTGGCTTGGTGGGCATGGTGTGGCTTGGTGGGCGTGGCAGGGGAAGGATATTGCAAAATTCCCATTCCCTCCCCACTCCTGGGGAAGGATACTGCAAAATCTCCATTCCCACCCCAATCCTGGGGCCAGCTAGAGGTGGTATTTGCCAATTCTCTGAACTACTCAAAATTTCTGCTACTGGTTTTCCAGAACCTGTCAGAACCTGCTGGATTTCACCCCTGCTTTGGAGGTAGAGGAACCAGAGCAGCCACAGAAGTTCAGTGCCAGGTTCAAGCACATTTCTGTGAGATGCCACAGTCACAAATCCCTTGGGATGTTTTAGATAATAATAGTAATATTTTACAAATGCTGGAGTGATTTGGAAGAGTGCCTTGGATTTCTAGGTATTGTGAGCACAGTACCTTTTTGCTCTTTATTAAAGCATATCTTTTTTTTTCCAGGCTTCTGCCTAAACCAAAGGAAAGGAATGATGGCTTCAACAGCCATGTTAATTTAAAGGAATCCACTGCTTAAGGCAGCCACATCTTTGCCCACATTTTTGTCACTTTCCAGAATATCTTAACTTTCCTGAACTAATTTTTCTTCAGGATTTTCTTCAGGATTGGACTCCTTCAAGCTCTTTTGAACTCTGGAACACTAATCTGATCAACTTCAGTTTTTCCCGCCTCCATATGGTGTTATTCTAGGTTATACACTTCCTACAATTTCCACTTCCCCAACCATTTCTTTTCAGTTAAGTCCAGTATAACTGGTCCCCTCATTTCCTCCTTCACCTTTTGGATAATGAAGTTCTCTACAAAGTATGTCTACCTGCATAGAGTTTAATTCCCAGATGATATCAGGGTAGCTGAAATTCCTCATTGCCTTGGTGGTATAGTTCCTGAACATCTTAGCCATCTGGTTTACAAAGTTTTTATCTGTATCTTTTGCTTGCTAGGGGGGACCTGTAGTACCATGTCATTTCTATGTTTTTTCACTTAATACTGACTGAGATGCTTTCTGCAGAGCTTTCATCCTAGCACAGGTAGTCCTTGACTTACAACCACAATTGAGCCCCAAATTTCTGTTTTTAAGCAAAGCAGTTTTGCAATAGTTTTGTAACTTTCCTTGCCACATTTGTTAAGTGAATCGCTGCACTTGTTAAGTTGGTAACACGGTTGTTAAGGGAATCTGGCTTCCACATTGACTTTGCTCGTCAAAGGTCGCCAAACCTTTGGATCACTTGCCCATAGAACTTTGTTTTCTATATTCTATATTCTGAATATTGATCTAAGCTGTTGAGTATTGCCCTTCTTAAGTTTGCCTGTTGCATCTCCTCAGCACTCTTTCTTTCTTACATTTCCTTCCAAATTTTGAACTTTACTATTGAATGGTAATGTACCAATAAAGGAGAATATTTATAACTCAGGGTTGAAATGATGGGTCCATGGTACTTTCTGAGCGTGGTTGTTTTCTTGCAGATGTTTCATTACCCAAACATCAGGTAACATCATCAGGCAACATCAAGGCATCAGAATGCTCTGATGATGTTACCTGATTTGGGTAATGAAACCTCTGCAAGAAAAGAACCAGGCTCAGAGAGTACTAAGGACCCCGAATGGTAATATGCATTCTCTATTACTGACTCTAATAACAGTTTAATGTCAATGCAGTCAGCACAGAAATCCTTTTATGAACCTTTATAAATCTTTCATTATTTTAGCGCTCCTTATCACAATCATCGGCTTGCTCTGTTCACTCTTAGGGGGCGTGGGAGTGCCATTCCTCCACCACCACCCGGACGAGGAGCTCAAGTAGCAAGAGGAACACCAGTGTCCCGCGGAGTACTCCCGGTCCCACCCGCCACCAGAGGGGTCCCCACCCCTCGAGCCAGAGGAGTTCCAGCCGTACCAGGTTACAGGCCTCCCCCTCTACCAGCACATGAGTCTTACGAAGAATACGTAAGTACCTGTTTTTCAACAACACAAAGAAATGTCAACTGCTAAGTCAGATTTCACATTGCTCCAAGTGGTTATTCATATGTTAATTGTACCCATAAAGAGCATTCAGAAGAATCCCAAGGGAATTGTTTGCATTTGATGAGCTGGATGCTGCATTAGCTTTTGCAATTTCAGAGTTATTCAGGCCATTATCTCATTCCCAAGTATGTTCTTTTGCAGAACAGTTCATCCTGAGCCAGGGTTATTATATGCATAGGAAAACATAATGTCTGCCTACTTTTTTCGAAGTGATTCTGAGGATTGCTGATTGCATTAAGTCTGAAAGTCTAAGCTTTGCAAAGTGTTGTAGGAATGTTTAGCTTTTATTTTAAAATGATACATTGATGTGGTAGTTTTTATATCGTACTTTTCCTCTGAGAGTTCAGAGGCAGCATCTGTAGCACTATTTTCTTCATCCACCCCCACCCCCCCCAAGCAAATTTATGGAAGAGGTTGAATTAAAAGCTAGCGAGTGGCCCAAAGACATCCAATAAAGTTTATTTGGGATACACTAAATTACATTAAATTTCTTCATTTTTTTGTTTGTTTGTTTGTTTGCAAGGTAACTGTTGAGATAAGTGATTTTTGTGCTCACAAGATAACTGAAGATTGGGGAAGTGCTTGTTGTTCATATATTTAATTGGTCAATGTTAAACCAAACAGGTCTCTTAAACCTTGGCGGCCCTCAAACCACAGGTTTAAAAATATATTTTTTTAAAATAGCCAAATGTTATTTTGTTTTTAACTAAGAATACACCATAGACCAATTATAAGTGCATTACATTTTTTTTATTTAAAAAAAAAACTATCCCAGTTTTATAAAGAAGAGTGATAGAAACAATATAGTAACGTATGAAATCTTTCAAAGCCAGTGATTTTCTTTTTAGAGAGCTAGCATAATGTAGGGATTTTTATTTCTTTATTTAGTAGGGCATCTATAGAGGTCATGCAATCAAGGATACACAAATGTAAGCTTAAATAAAACATCAGTATACACACACACACACACACACACAAAAAAAAAAGGTATGTGGACAATACAATATATGAGCTAAAATATTAAACTAAGATAGAACCATAATAAAATCACCATAATATTATGTTGTAGAGTTGCAATGGGATAGATGTTATAATTCAATATCTAAGGAGCATAACCATCTGGCTGCTTCTAGTGTGGCTGTGATGAGATCATTCCAGGTGCCTTGAAATTTCCTGAGGAGGCATTCTTGAATTGTAGAGATGAAACTGTTGAGCTAGGCCAGGAGTGTCAAACTTGATTTCATTGAGGGCCGGATGAGGATTGTGTTTGACCTCGGGGGGGGGGGTGTGTGTGGCCAGCTTGATGTCACTCGTGTTGGGGGTGCCTGTGGTGGCCCGCAGTGCTTCTGCCAGCAAAAACAGGCTCCCGAACTTCGTTTTTGGCTGATATGGCCTCCTGCAACCCTCTGCCAGTGAAAATGGAACTCGGGAGGGCCACGTCCTTTTTCACTGGCAGAGGTTTGCAGGAGGCTGTGGCAGCCAAAAATGGAGCTCGGGAGCCCGTTTTCGCTGGCAGAAGCACTGCGGGCCAGTCCTTCGCTGTTTCCAGGGTGGCCCCGCGGCCCAGATCTAAGTACCCGTGGGCCGGATCCAGCCCCTGGGCCTTGAGTTTGACAGCCCTGAGCTAGGCCCAGCTTTTAGTCCATCAGCCATAGAAGCTCTCTGGGTGATTTCAGGCCAGCCACTTTCTCAGCCTAAGTTTCTTCACAGGATTTCTGTGGAGGTTTTTTTTTTTTTTTTTTTTTTTAAAAAGATAGAACATCCCCATAAAAGCCAACCGAAACTCCTGGAGAAAAGGCAGAACATTAATTGTATTATTAATCAGTTAGGGTCTAATATAGGCAAAGCATGCTTGTGCAATACTTAGACTGAGAGAGAAGCGTATTGTCCAATTAAAGATCAGATACATAAGCTTTGTGCATGTCTGGGTGTGCGCTCATGCGTTTAATTCTTTTCAAGCTAGATATGGATCAGTGGTTCATTAGGGATAAATGGGAATTTTGATCTGTTTTCTGTTCAAGGACATTCGGGCTATTATCATCATTTCATTTCTGTATGAACCCAGAGCAAAGTAGATCATGGCCAATCAGTCTCCCACGGAGATATATCATCGTGGTTTTAGAGCTTCGGATGTTGGATTTGCCTTTGCATGGTTGGTTCAGAAGTTTCTCTCTCCCCCTTTAATTCAAGGAACGTGAAGCCATGATTGTTTAATCATTCAGAAAGGTAGGGATGATTCAAAGAAAAGGCTGTAGCCAAGCCACTTCATAGCTCAGGTTCTTGAGAAATAGGTTTTCCCATGCATTTTACTTTAAAACAAAAAATCTCAGCAGTTATTTTATTTTTATTTCAAGGAGTGAAAGGAGAAACGTTCAATAGTTCACAACTGTGAAAAATCCCCAAGTAATTATATCTGGATGATGTGCTAAATAGGTAGTGTCAAAATTTGACTGAAACTAACCTAGTTGCTTGGAAGCCTCCTTGATGTGTTTCTAGCAATAGAACTGAGAAAATTATAGGTTCTATTAAAAAGGTAGCACAATTGTTTCAGGTTTCCAAAACATCTGCATAAGAATGAGAGTTCCATTTATCTGAGGCATCAAATTAGAGGCAGTCCTCGATTTATGACCCTGATTGAACCCCCCCAATTTCTGTCGCTAAGCAAGACAGTTTTTTAGTGAGTTTTGTCCCATTTTACGACTTTTCTTACCACAGCTGTTAAGTTAGTAACATGGTTATTAAATGAATTTGGCTTCCCCATTAACTTTGCTTGACAGAAGGTTGCAAACGGTGATCTTATGACCCCCGGTACACTGCAACCGTCATAAATATGAGCCAGTTGCCAAGCATCCGAATTTTGATCTTGTGACCATGGGGATACTGCAACACCTGTAAGGGTGAAAAATGGTCATGTCACTTTTTTCAGTGCCATTGTAACTTTGAATGATCACTAGCCTTGGTGGCGCAGTGGACTAAAAGTGCTGTTAAAGTAGCACTTACTGCAATTACTGCAAGTTCAATTCTCACCAGGCTCAAGGTTGACTCAGCCTTCCATCCTTAAATCGAATAAATAAATAAATAAATAAATAAACAAACAAACAAATAAATAAATAAATAAATAATAACAATTGTAAATCGACACCTACCTGTATAAATGTTCATGTCTATCAATGCACAAGTGCCTTGGGGGGTTTTATGTTGTGGGAATTCTGGAGATGCAACACTGACCACAGTAATGACAGATTCGACATGTCTATGGAGATTCTCAGTCATCCGGATCATGGTTGTCCCAAAGATGCTATTTTTTTTCAAGAGGCAATTGGACTTTCTTATTATAAAAGAATGCAAATGACCAGCTGTCTGCAAGGAGTATAAATCCTTCCATGCCCCATCATCCAGTCAGAACTGAAGAAGCTTCTTGGATGAGAAGCGAAATGTCTTCAAAGAAAAAACAAGAAAGTCCACTTTTGCCTCTTGAGGGGAAAAAAAAGCACCTTTGGGACAGATTAGAAACCAATTTCTTCTATCAATATTCCGAGTGAGTACCACTTATAAAAGAACACTCTTCCGCTTCGTATTAAGGTATCTCTAGCAGTGTGTCTCAGATTTTATTTTGCAAGTGGCCCTCTTCCAACCTTGTTTTTCTCATGTGGTCCCGCCTTCCCCAATCCAGGTTCCATTACCAGATATGGTTATAAGACAGAAAATTGTCTCTTTTCTGACATCAACAAGAGAGTATTTGCAGTGTAAATACTGTACCCTTGAGGGCAGGGGTGAAATGCCCGATCCAGTAGTGATAGCGGCGGGTGGTTCGGAGAACCGGTAGCAAAAATCCCTGTGCACCCTCTCCCCCCATGCCGAGCTGAGCCGCACAATCATCAGAGGCTTTTTTTTCCTTTTAAAAGCATTTTTTCTACAACCTCTTCTGATGAAAAAATACTTTTAAAAGTTTAAAAAAAAGCCTCTGATGATCACTCAGCTCAGCTGGGATTGTCAGAGGCTTTTCAAAGCATTTTTTTCTGCAACCTCTTGGCCGAAGAAGTGGTAAAAAAAAATGCTTTGAAAAGTCTCTGATGATCCCAGCTGAGTTGCCTGATCGGCAGAGGCTTTTCAAAGCATTAGAAAAAATGCTTTGAAAAGTTAAAAAAAAAAAGTTGGCCACGCCCACCCAGTCACATTACCCCCACCACCAAGCCACGCCCACAGAACCGGTAGTAACAAATTTTACATTTCACCCCTGCTTCGGGAGGGCGTGGCTTGGAAGCCACCACCCCCAAGCATGTCGTATGATTTTGTGTGTGTGTGCATGTGTGTGTTTGTGTAGATAGATTGTAGGTAGGTAGGTAGGTAGGTAGGTAGGTAGGTAGGTAGGTAGGGTGGATGGATGGATGGATGGATGGATGGATGATTTGAAGAGGAAATCCTATCAGGAATTTGGCATGAATAACAGCATAAATATCATTCAAGATATAACATCCTTTTTGTCTAGAGTCTTACCAAAGCTAGTTGGATTCAGTCTTAGTGTTTATTCTAAGGAGATCCAATCACTTGTAGATCCAATCACTTATTCCATTTTATCTAAGAGGCCAAACCAGAGCAATACAATTAGAGCTGCTGCTTTTAAGGCTGTGCTGGGTTTTTTTTTCCCCTTGTGTGTGTGTGTGTGTGTGTGTGTGTGTGTGTTTTAGCGAAAATTACTAAAAATGAAACCGAATGTCACATGCTGCTCTTTAAGCTCCATTTGCTATTAGCATTTTTCAATAGTCTGGGGACAAATTGGAATGCCTGTACTTATTTCAGTAGATTTATGGACAATGTGAGCTTTATAACAGAAGACATTTTGTCACATTTTAATATTTCTGCAGATACACGCACACACATACACATGCACCAGTTGTGGTAGAAGCTATTATTTAAGAGAGAAGTAGACATTTTTAGAACTGTTTCGTGATCAACAAGCCTGTGCAAATAAGATAAGGTGCCCCCAGATACTCTCCTGCACCCTGCCTGTCCCTATTATATCCACCCAGCCCATCATGATGGGAAGGGAGGGCATGTTACAGGTCCCATCATTTGGGAATTGTCAGCTGGTGGGACCACAAAAAAGGACCTTCTCGGTAGTGGCCTCTTATTTATGGAACATCATTCTCCTGAGGTACAGTTGGCCCGACCCTACTGCTTTTCCAAAAGGCTCTAAAAATATGGTTTTGTCAGTGGGCCTAGGGAACACAAAAGGAGAGGGAGCTGATCAAGTGGCCAATTTGATTGTGTTGTTGCTGCCACGGGAGGGGGGATAGAGTTTCTTTTTAATTGTTTTTTTTTTTAATTATATGGTGAATTTTTAAAACTTTGTAAACTGCTTGGAGTCACCTATGTATGAGTTGGGCAGCTATGTACATTTATTTAATAAATAATTTTTATTTATTTATTTATTTATTTATTTATTTATTTATTTATTTATTTATTATTTGATTTATATGCCGCCCTTCTCCGGAGACTCAGGGCGTCTTACAGTGCATTAAGCAATAGCCTTCATACTTTTGTATATTTTATACAAAGTCAGCTTATTGCCCCCACAAACTGGGTCCTCAATTTACCTACCTTAGAAAGGATGGAAGGCTGAGTCAACCTTGAGCCTGGTGAGATTCGAATTTACTTTAATTGCAGACAGCTGGTGTTAAATTACAGTGCCTTGTCTGCAGAGCTATCCAGGCTATTTATTTATTTTATTTAATCTAATTTTTACACCGCCCTTCTCCCGAAGGACTCAGGGCGGTGCACAGCCCAAAAATAAAACAAACGCATATATAAAATTTAAAAGCAATTTAAAAACATATTAAATAATTTGGCCTCAAATCATTAAAAAAGAAGATAAAAGCAACCCATCAAAATTAATGTTTAATGTTTAATTATTATTATGAAATAATAATTTATAGAATATTATAAAATAAAAATAATGTAATTATTATAAAAATAATAAATACATTTCTTGAAGCCATGAGTAGGGGGTGCTTTAATACATGGCATGAGTGCATGCATATGTCTAGAAATCCCTTCTGTCAGGACAAATGGCAAAAATGACATGTCCAGGAGACTTGAGGGGAGGAGGGAAAAATGCTTCAAAGAGGTAGAATTGACCTCTTGAGTGGCAACAGCTGATTTACACCTTTAAGGAATAGATCCAAAGGGACTCTCCACCTTCATGCGAGGTGTCTATGGAGATTCTCAGTCATCCAGGTCATGGTTGTCCCAAAGGTGCTTCTTCAAGAGGCAACTGGACTTTCTGGTTTTTCTTTGAAGACATTTCAAGCTTCTCATCCAAGAAGCTTCTTCAGCTCTGACTGGATGGTGGGGAATGGAAGAATTTATACTCCTTGTAGACAGCTGGTCATTTGCACTCTTTTAGAGAGTCATTAAGGCCACTTGGAGGTTTGTCTGTGTTGTCAGTGTCACCTGAGTAGTGCAAATGGGTGTGGAGCCATTTTGGAACTGTTGAAAGGACTGTGTCCACATTTTGGACAGAGAGGACCGCTGGTTTGAAAGAGTGGTCAAAGAGGCCATCTATGTCAAAATTGAACAGCCCTCTCTCAACTGAGGTGGAGGGATATGACATCACCTACAACACAGTCAATAGTTCCAAGAAGGCTCCACACCCATTTGCACCACTCAGGTGACACTGATGACATAGATAAACCTCCAGGTGTCCTCAGCGACTCTTTAAAAGAATGCAAATGACCAACTGTCTGCAAGGAGTATAAATCCTTTCATTCCCCACCATCCAGTCAGAGCTGAAGAAGCATCTTCAAGGATGAGAAACAAAACATCTTCAAAGAAAAGCAAGAAAGTCCAGTTGCCTCTTGAAAAAGCACCTTTGGGACTCCTCAGATATTTACCCAAATATTTATTAAACAGATTTTAAAAATCCTAATTCAGTTCTAGTGGCTTTTCTGGTGCCATTTGGAGACAATCTAAAGTTTTGAATTCTAGGTAACAGGCAAACTGTATGAATGAGGAATTAACGGTAGTTGAAAATGAGGACCGGTATTCATTTATCCTATACATTTACAGGTAATCCTTGATTTATGATCATAATTGAGTCCAAAATCTCCATTGCTAAGCAAGACAGTTGTTCAATGAGTTTTGTCTCATTTTACAACCTTTCTTTCCACAGCTGCTAAATGAATCACTTCAGTTGTTAAGTTACTAGTATAACTGTTAAATGAATCTGGCTGCCCTATTGAATTTCCTTGCCAGAAGGTTGCAGAAGGTGGCTTACTTGGTTATTTATTTATTTGTTTATATTTCATATTTCTTAACCACCCATGTTCCTCCATCACATGACTCTGGGGAACTGCAACCATCATAAATATTTGCCAGTTTCCAAGCATCCAAATTCTGGTCATGTGACCATGGGGATGCTGCAATGGTTGTAAGGGTGAGAAACAATCATCAGTCACCTTTTTCAGTGCTGTTCTAACTTTGAACGGTCACTGAATGAATGGTTGTAAGTCAAGGACTACCTGGATTAAAGCATTTCACACTGTTTTCTAATGTTTTAAAACAGGTGAGCAGGATTTACAATAATAAAGCCCCTTGTATCTCTTTTCCCTTAAGTACTTGTTTCCAAAAAAAAAAAGTCTGTAACAGTTCAGATGAAATCCCTGTTTGGGAAAGAAAGGAAGAAAACCATTTTCAGCCTCTTTAGCTTGCACGTTGTCCTCCCAATCAGAAACTGTGCCAAGATCATAATCCATCCATGATTGTGTGATAATTCCAGGTTTTATAATGGATAATACAGTTCCTTAAAGTCCCATTCATATACATATAGCTAATAACCACCACCAGATATATTTTATTTCTGACAAGAATATACCTGAGTAGAAAAAAGAGTAAGAATAGAACAGAACAGAACAGAACAAAACAGAACAGAACAGAACAGAATAGAATAGAAGTAATGTAGCGTAAGAATAGAGTAGAGTAGAGTAGAGTAGAGTAGAGTAGAATAGAATAGAATAGAATAGAATAGAATAGAATAGAATAGAATAGAATAGAATAGAATAGAATAGAATAGAATAGAATAGAATAGAATAGAATACTTCATTGGCCAAGTTGGATCATACACACAACGATTTTTTCTCCAGTGCATAAGCTCATAGCGTACATACAACAATAGTAGCAGTAATAGTAGTAGTAATAGTAGTAAGTAGTAGTAGTACAGTAGTAGTAGTAGTAGTAGTTAAAAATAGAAAGCACCTCTGAAGAACACGTACTTGTCCAAGTAAAGAATTAGGCAATTGATTATTCTAAAACTGAATATTTTGTAGAAGAAAATAATGATGATCAGATATGTCAAAATAAGAATATTTAAAGATGCCACATTGAAAACAAAAGTATAGTTACATTCCAATCTGCTTACATGTCAAAAATAATATAACTATTTCCATTCTTTAAAATTATGTTTTTACTCATACATTTTTGGCATAGTATTTATATAAAATGAACAAAATGGTGAAAAACATATGGCATGCACTGATAATTGGATCAACCCAGACAATGAAATTTATTAGTCTGAATAGCATCTTGATTTTAAGTGATGGATTATTTTTACACCTAAACCATGTAGATAAATGGATAAATCACATTTTAATAATATGTACAGCTTCTTGAAGGTTCAGATGATATCATTTCTAGGTAATGACAGTAAACAATAACTTGATTGTATCTTATGAAGATTTTATTATAAGATATTAGAAGGCTAATATGTATTAAAAAATGTGTCAAACCATAGCAGGAATGAGAGGATTTGTGTTCTCCTCTGTTTTGGGCCAAGTATTAGGGCAATGATTAGCTGCCCAGACAATTGGTTCTTTGGGATCCAGAGACAATGAGCACTCCAGTGAATAAAGAGATTGTATGTTACATTATTAACTCAAGCAAACTGATTTAAAACCGTAACATGAAAAGCATACCTGGCAAGATGATATCCAAATATTTTATAAGCTGTCAGAAGATTCTTAATGATGACAACAGCAACACCCCAAGGGTGGCCAGTTTTCATAATACCTAGCGCTAGGTTCTGTGCACAAGCTCCCAGCTTAAAGGCCCAGTCAGGGAATCCTCGACCTACGACCACAGTTGAACCCAAATTTCTTACGCTAGGTGAGAGAGTTGTCAAATGAGCTTTGCCCCATTTTACGACCTTTCTTGCCACAGTGGTTAAGGTAGTAACAACTGAAGCTAAATGCCAATCCCTAAGCAAAGTATGCCAGACTTTCAAAGTATCACTCATTCAGAAATAACAATTTGGTGTTTTGTTTTACTACTGTTCTATAGAACCGGTAGTAAAACCAGTGGGAGGCTCCGCCCACCAACCCCGACATCACCAAAACGCTTCTGCGTATACGCAGAAGTTTCTGCACATGCGCAGAAGAGCTTGCTTTGCTCGCATGCACGTGTGGCCCTGCTGCAACCAGTAATAAAGGTAAATAGAACCCAACCCTGATACAAACCATAGTTTACAAATTAGAAATGACTTCACAGATTGCACTGAACAAAGCATAGGGTGCCTTCTAATGTTATGTAAACCCAGCCAGAGTTCAATAAGATGGCACAGATTTGTAGCTATAAGACTGCAGCCCAGCTAGATGTAACTCAGTGGGGAACTTCATCTGAGCTCAGTGACCTTTCCTTTCTTCATTTGGACAACTCAACCGTCTGGAGAAGAAAATTAGTTCTAGCACATTTCTACCATAAACCTAGTTTCCTCATCTGAAACTTTTTAGCATGCAATGCGCCATAAAGTACACATTATTTTTCTGAATGTTTCCTAGGTCAAGTTCATGATTTGATTCACAAGAGATTATTTCTATATAAAACAGAATACCTCTTTCAGCTGAAAATCTTGATAATATATTTCATCTGTAAACGATTTTGTTCTTCATTGCTGGATAGAGTTTAAAGGAAAAGCTGACACAGTCTAAAATGCAAAGTTGCTGTATGTGATACTAGTATGATACAGTTTAATCAATATTCATATCTATATATAATAATCTAAGTAATGAGTAAGTGTCAGGGGTGTTAGATGACTTTCTTTCTTTGGCCCCTAAGAATTCATATCACCTGCCTGGTTTTGCAAAAGTATTTTTTTATATAAATCCAGAAATGTTGCCCTGTAGCAGAAGCTCTAAGTTGACTTTTCCCTGATTCCTTACAGTTGTCTTTCTCATGACTCTTTCCAGTATTTCTTTTTGCTCCAAACCAGGATGGACCTAACACTAATGCCAAGACAGACTTCATTTGTCCAGATTATCCCTTGCAGCCTTGTACGTTAAGCTAGTATAAGGTGACCAGATTTTAACATTGGTAAAGAGGGACACCATTGTGGGTGTGGCTTATTTTGTGGGCATGGCTTGGAGGTCATGTGACTGGTGGGCATGGCTAGCTGGTCATGTGACCGGGTGGCCATGGCTATGTGTATAGGGACTACTCAGAGGGCTGAAAAAAGTCATTTCTGACAGGTCCTCGCACTTTTGACTAGTCCTCACACTTATGACCATCCTCACATTTATGCCCGTGCAGCATTCTTAACAACCATGTAACTCATTTCACAACTGCTTCTCTTCACCATGGTGATAAGATAGGGCAAAAAATGTAAAATGTGAGGACAGTCATAAGTTTGAGGACTGGTCAAAAGTGCAAGGACCAGTCAAAAATAACTTTTTCAGCCCTCTGAGTAGTCCATATGCATTAAAGGATACAGCAATAGAGAGGGATGAAGGAAGGGAAATTAGAGTAGGAGTGAGGGTAAGAGAGGGAAGAAGAGAGGAGGAGAAGGAGAAAGAAAGAGGAAGTAGGGAGAAGAAGAGGGGGGGAAGAGAAAGTAAGAAGGAAAGAAAAGAGAGAGGTGGTAGGTTTGAGGAGAAAGATTGCTGTACAATAAAAAAGATGAAAGGGAAGAAAGCCAACCCCAAGCAAATATAAAGATATTAAGATAAAGAATGAATTGTTAAACTTTAAAAAATAAAAGAGAACAAATATAAATAAATAGCAATAATTAGAAACACACATACAAACATACAATGTATTTTCTTTGAACAGAGTATTTGGCCGGTTCACAAATTTAAACAGTGTTTAGTCATTTCAATTAAATTTACAATTTCTATATTTCCTTTTTGCCATATTTATTCCTCATCTATTTTTTTAAAAACCAATATTACCCTTCATCCTCATCTCTAATCTTAATCAAATTCAATTTTTCCCTTCTATTCTATATTATACCCCTTCCCATTGTCATCTATTTTTATATCCATCCTCACATTGGTTAATTATGTAATTATGTAATACAGTTGTTTAATACAAATTCAACATTTTAATATAAATCAATTAGTTATATAACTATCTTTTTTGTATATTAATCAATATGAACATGAATATTCCAATTATTTCCATGCAATCCAATTTCTTACAAATCAATTAATTATATTTACCAATAATAATAAACCAAATAATTTCCCCATATATTCCTCCAAACTACAACTTAACCATTTCTGCTTTCAACACAATATACAATTATTATTAGTATCTCAATTATTACAATTCCCTAGTTAAATAGAGCTTTTTTTCTTTTGTGTTTTAAAATCTTGAACTCTCCTCTTTTGCCCTAAATTTCCCATTGTTTGTAGTTTTGCACCTACCTTTTTTGGTGAGGAAAAAGAAAAACAAATCTCTCTCTGCCTCATTTTGTCACATTGCAGCTTTACTTTCACTTTCACTTTTTCAGCATAGCTAGGGGGAAAAAATCTGCTCCAGGAACTCTTTGCAGCCAATTAACCTATGTGGAAGCTGTAAGGGGCTGTTTTTTCTATTTTTGCAGGCATGGGTCTACTCATTTGTTTGCTTTTAACACTGATCAGCTGTAGATCAGCCCTTTGAAGCCCTGCAGCAAGAGTTTAAACAGTTTTTTTCCTCTAGCCATCAGCTGGGACTCAGGAGGCAGAATGAAAAATCGGGACTTTTTTAAAACGCCGCGGGATGCGGGACAAATTGCTAAAAACCAGGACTGTCCTGCCAAAAGCGGGACGTCTGGTCACCTTAAGCTAGTACCCAAACTGCCTAGCCATCTTCTTTACATTTACATGAGGAAACACTATGATATGGATGATCTATGGCAAGGGGTCTCCAAACCTGGCAACTTTAAGACTTGTGGACTTTAACTCCCAGAATTCCTCAGCCAACCATGCTGGCTGGAGAATTCTGGGAATTGAAGTCCACAATACTTAAAATTACCCAGTTTGGAGACCCCTGGTCAATGGGCAAGTCAACTATTGCCCCTGAATAGCCTTGTTCCTCTTGTCTGTGTTCTCTATGAGGGTTTAAGGCCCTAGGTGAAAATAGACTGGTGCTGAACAATTTAAGCTCAGCTAATGTACCAGCCATGTTAGACATGTTAAAAACTACATACAGTAGTTTTTGTGTTCCCTTTAGTTGTTTGAGCAGTGTATACACTACTGTATGTAAAGAACAAAATATTTAATAAGGCTATTTCATTCATTCAGATCTCGGATGTCTTCTGCTTGTGTTCCTTTTATTTTTTTTGAGCAGTATATACACTGCTCAAAAAAATAAAGGGAACACTTAAACAACACAATGTAACTCCAAGTCAGTCACACTTCTGTGAAATCAAGCTGTCCACTTATGTAGCAACACTGATTGACAATCAATTTCACATGCTGTTGTGCAAATGGAATAGACAACGGGTAGAAAGCATAGGCAGTTAGCAAGACATCCCCAATAAAGGAGTGGTTCTGCAGGTCGTGACCACAGACCACTTCTCAGTTCCTATGCTTTCTGGCTGATGGTTTGGTCACTTTTGAATGCTGGCGCTGCTGTCACTCTAGTGGTAGCATGAGACAGAGTCTACAACCCACACAAGTGCTCAGGTAGTGCAGCTCATCCAGGATGGCACATCAATGTGAGCTGTGTCAAGAAGGTTTGCTGTGTCTGTCAGCATAGTGTCCAGAGCATGGAGGCGCTACCAGGAGACAGGCCAGTACATCAGGAGACATGGAGGAGGCCGTAGGAGGGCAACAACCCAGCATCAGGACCGCTACCTCCGCCTTTGTGCAAGGAGGGACAGAAGGAGCACTGCCAGAGCCCTGCAAAATGACCTCCAGCGGGCCACAAATGTGCATGTGGATGCTCAAACAGTCAGAAACAGACTCCATGAGGGTGGTATGAGGGCCCAACATCCACAGGTGGGGGTTGTGCTTACAGCCCAACACTGTGCAGGACGTTTGGCATTTGCCAGAAAACACCAAGATTGGCAACTTCGCCACTGGCGCCCTGTGCTCTTCACAGATGAAAGCAGGTTCACACTGAGCACATGTGACAGACGTGACAGGGCCTGGAGACGCCGTGGAGAATGTTCTGCTGCCTGCAACATCCTCCAGCATAACCGGTTTGGCAGTGGGTTAGTAATGGTGTGGGGTGGCATTTCTTTGGGGTGCCGTACAGCCCTCCATGTGCTCGCCAGAGGTAGCCTGACTGCCATTAGGTACCGAGATGAGATCCTCAGACCCCTTGTGAGACCATATGCTGGTGCGGTTGGCCCTGGGTTCCTCCTAATGCACGACAATGCTAGACCTTATGTGGCTGGAGTGTGTCAGCAGTTCCTGCAAGACGAAGGCATTGATGCTATGGACTGGCCTGCCCGTTCCCCAGACCTGAATCCAATTGAGCACATCTGGGACATCATGTCTCGCTCCATCCACCAACGCCATGTTGCACCACAGACTGTCCAGGAGTTGGGGGATGCTTTAGTCCAGGTGTGGGAGGAGATCCCTCAGGAGACCATCCGCCACCTCATCAGGAGCATGCCCAGGAGTTGTAGGGAGGTCATACAGGCACGTGGAGGCCACACACACTACTGAGCCTCATTTTGACTTGTTTTACAGACATTACATCAAAGTTGGATCCGCCTGTAGTGTTTTTTTCCACTTTAATTTTGAGTGTAACTCCACATCCAGACCTCCATGGGTTGATAAATTTGATTTCCATTGATAATTGTTGTGTGATTTTGTTGTCAGCACATTCAACTATGTAATGAACAAAGTATTTACTACGAATATTTCATTCATTCAGATCTAGGATGTCTTATTTTTGTGTTCCCTTTATTTTTTTGAGCAGTGTATATATGTATGTATGTATGTATGTGTATGTATATATGTATGTGTGTGTGTGTGTGTATAATTCACTTGCATTTTTTAATTCAGTAGTAAGCTCTGAACGTACACAGTGCTAATTTGGAGGAAGCAGCAGGATAATAATTCGAAATCTGATTTTTCCAATAGCAGTGCTCAGTTTTGGCTGACAAGGGCCCTATGTAGGTTGATGTCTTGCTAAATGATTAATGAGCTTTCTTGCTAATAGTGAGGTAGGAGTGCAAAATATTAAGAATCTTTTTTGAACCTACCTGCCGTAATATCTAATGTGATTCAATAATACAGTGCAGTAATATCATTATATTCTAGGAATGAATAATTGGATCAAGTCAGCAGAGAGGAAATTTGAAGAAAGAGTTGTGACAGCTCACTGAGTGAAATACATTCCAATGAAATGCTTTCACATAGCATATTGTTGCCAATGACAGTATTTGATAAAAAATTAGAACAATGTTGTGTGTACTCAAGCACACATATCTCATTTTAACCCATAATTAGTGGACTTAAACAACTCATACTCATTATTACAGGGAAGTATCAAGGTATGAAAAAGCATTTCACAATTTCAATAAACATAAAGGCCTTTATGATTTCTTTTACACGTTAACAAAATTCTTGTCAGTTCTAGAACTGTCAGCTTTTGTCAGTTCTAGAACTGATTTCAGCTCCTTCGGTTCCTTTTTGCCCACCGGTAAGGATCAAATTTCACATACAAAAGGTTTTTGCCCAGTGGCAGATTAATTCACAAAAGCAGATTTTGTTAACTTTTATTAATCAGCAATTCAGTTGCATGAATATTGCACAGATACCTTTTATAGAATGTTATTGAAGATATTATATTTTGATGGCAGAATTCACTGGCAGGCAAAACCTTTTCGGTGGGCAAAAAACAGCCCTAATGTCAAATAAACAAATTCATATAATTTTGAATATCTTCATTCCTAATAAAAATCTAAAGTCTGCTATTTCCTTTTTCGACTCCAATTTGCAGTTGAAAATGTAGTTTAGCTCTTTAATGTGTGATAACAATGAAATGAAAATTGACCTTATTCTAAAGCAAAATGTGTTAGATTTGACATGACCCCTACAATGAGACTTTGAACAATTACTGAAAAAGTTAAAAAGCTAGATACTGTTCCTGCAGCATTTAGTATTAGAGAAGAATTATTTCCACACAGAGCTCATGTTAAATAAAGAAACTGGCAGTTTGGTACTTTTGTTCAAATTTAATTGTTGCCACATCAGGGGTTATTTATTTAAGAATGTGTAGGACTACCCATATTGGAATACAACTCTGAGTGGCTCATACAAGAAAACTATAAAAAAAAACAATCTGTAAAAACAAAAAATCTAGTACAGGGGTGTCAAACTCGATTTCATTGAGGGCTGCATCAGGGTTGTGTTTGACATTAGGGGGCTGGGTGGGCTTGGCCAGGGTGGGCACGGCCAGCTCAATGTCACTCATGTTGGGGGCACCTGTGGTGGCCTGAGCAGGGCTGGGGGAATCCACTGTCTCCAGTGGAGGAGGGCGAGACCAGGGAGAATGCCAAACCCTTGTCCTCCAGAGGAGCCTCCCTGTCCCTTTCAGGCCATGCAGAGGACCCTGGATGGTGGTGCAGGTGTCCAGAGCCCTAGGCAGCAGAGGGAAAGCGCCCAGCCTGGCTTTCAAGCTCCCAGGGCACCAGGTCCCAAGCTTCCAGGGCACTAGAGTCCCCACAGTCCCAAGCTCTGTTTTTGGCTGTGATGGCCTCCTGCAGTGCTCTGCCAGTGAAAGCGAAGCTCAGTAAGGCAGCATGCTCCATTTTCACTGGCAGACCACTGCAGGAGGCCATTACACAGCCCTCCCAAGCTCCATTTTTGCTGGCAGAGGCACCACAGGCAAGTCCTTCAATGTTTCCAGGGAGCCTGCGGGTCAGATCTGGCCCCCGGGCCTTAAGTTTGAAACCCCTGCTCTAGTACTTCCACCATTCTTCTGAAATACATCCAACAAATAAGTCATAGATTGTGTCTTGCTCTACCCCACTGCCTGAGGGAAGAGTGGCTGTCCTGAAGGCTAAAAGGGTAGGGACTTACCAAGGGTAAAGTAAGGTGACCAGATTTTAACATTGGTAAAGAGGGACATTGTGGGCGTGGCTTATTGTGTGGGCGTGGCTAGCTGGTCATGTGACTGGGTGGGCGTGGCTAGCTGGTCATGTGACCGGGTGGCCATGGCTATGTGTATAGGGTAAGGTGAACAGATTTTAACATTGGTAAGAAGGACACCATTGTGGGCGTGGCTTATTGTGTGGGCATGGCTTGGAGGCCATGTGACTGGGTGGGCGTGGCTAGCTGGTCATGTGACCGGGTGGCCATGGCCATGTGTATAGGGACTACTCAGAGGGCTGAAAAGTCATTTCTGACAGGTCCTCGCACTTTTGACTGGTCCTCACACTTATCCTCACATTTATGCCCATGCAGCATTCTTAACAACCATGTCACTCATTTCACAACTGCTTCTCTTCACCATGGTGACAAGATAGGGCAAAAACGTAAAATGTGAGGACAGTCGTAAGTTCGAGGACTGGTCAAAAGTGCGAGGACCAGTCAAAAATAACTTTTTCAGCCCTCCGAGTAGTCCATATGCACAAAAGGACTAACCAGAGGGCTGAAAAAAGTCATTTGTGACAGGTCCTCGCACTTTTGACTGGTCCTCACACTTATGACCATCCTCACATTTATGCCCGTGCAGCATTCTTAACAACCATGTCACTCATTTCACAACTGCTTCTCTTTACCATGATGACAAGATAGGGCAAAAATGTAAAATGTGAGGACAGTCGTAAGTTTGAGGACTGGTCAAAAGTGTGAGGACCAGTCAAAAATAACTTTTTCAGCCCTCTGAATAGTCCATATGCATAAAAGGATACAGTAATAGAGAGGGATGAAGGAAGGGAAGGGAAATTAGAGTAGGAGTGACGGTAAGAGAGGGAGGAAGAGAGGAGGAGAAGGAGAAAGGAAGAGGAAATAGGGAGGAGAAGAAGAGGGTGGGGGGAAGAGAAAGTAAGAAGGAAAGAAAAGAGAGGTGGTAGGTTTGAGGAGAAAGATTGCTGTACAATAAAAAAGATGAAAGGGAAGAAAGCCAACCCCAAACAAATATAAAGATATTAAGATAAAGAATGAATTGTTAAACTTTAAAGAATAAAAGAGAACAAATATGAATAAATAGCAATAATTAGAAACACACATACAAACATACAACGTATTTTCTTTGAACAGAATATTTGGCTGGTTCACAAATTTAAACAGTGTTTAGTCATTTCAATTAAATTTACAATTTCTATCTTTCCTTTTTGCCATATTTATTCCTCATCTATTTTTTTAAAAAAACAATATTACCCTTCATCCTCATCTCTAATCTTAATCAAATTCAATTTTTCCCTTCTATTCTATATTATACCCCTTCCCATTGTCATCTATTTTTATATCCATCCTCACATTGGTTAATTATGTAATTATGTAATACAGTTGTTTAATACAAATTCAACATTTTAATATAAATCAATTAGTTATATAACTATTTTTTTTGTATATTAATCAATATGAACATGAATATTCCAATTATTTCCATGCAATCCAATTTCTTACAAATCAATTAATTATATTTACCAATAATAATAAACCAAATAATTTCCCCCATATATTCTTCCAAACCACAACTTAACCATTTCTGCTTTCAACACAGTATACAATTAATAGTATCTCAATTATTACAATTCCCTAGTTAAAAAGAGCTTTTTTTTCTTTTGTGTTTTAAAATCTTGAACTCTCCTCTTTTGCCCTAAATAATTTCCCATTGTTTCCACCTACCTTTTTTGGTGAGGAAAAGGAAAATAAATCTGCTGCCTAATTTTCCAACGTTGCAAGCAAACAGCAAAGCCAACAGCCTGTTTTACTTTCAGTTTCGTTTTGAGCTTGGTTTGCACAAAGAGAAAAAAAAAACTGCTGAGCAATTTAGCAAGGGCAGAGCCCTGCGCAAATCAGCTGAGAGGGGGAAGCCGAGCTAATCAACGTAGGGCGGCCCTTTGAAGCCCCGCGGCAAGAGTTTAAACAGGTTTTTTCCCTCTAGCCATCAGCTGGGACTCAGGAGGCAGAATGAAAAATCGGGACTTTTTTAAAACGCCGCGGGACGTGGGACAAATTGCTCAAAAGCGGGACTGTCCCACCAAAAGCGGGACGTCTGGTCACCTTAGGGTAAAAGCTACTATCGGAAAAGGTTCTTTCTTGCTACACTTGTTATGCCTTAATTCATGTGGACATATAGCAAGAAATTAAAGCAAACGAGAATCCTAAAGGTGAATCCTCAGATGTTGGTTATCACCTTTAAAGCCCTTTGTGGCATGAGCCAAGTTACCTGAGGAACCATCTCACCTCAATGGGATTGACCTGCCCCACTCAGTCTGGAAGTATAGAAAGGGCATCAGCCAAGGAATTGCATCTGGCAGGGTCCAGGAAAAGTGCCTTTTCTGCTGTGGCTCCTGCCCTTTGGAATATCATGGCCCTTGATTTGAGATCCACCCCTACCCTTTTGGCCTTCGGAAAGAGCTTAAAAACCTGGCTTTGCCAACTGGCTTGCAGGACTCATAGGGACATCCCATTTTGAGGGCGGCTAGTAGACTAGTACAATATCCCACCTCTACCTCATATAGGCATTGGTTCTTTTGATCGATTTCAATATTAATGTTCATATTTTAGTTTTTAATATTTGATGTTTTAATCCTGTAATTGTTTTATTCTGCTTTATATGACATCTGTAAGCCAACCAGAATCACTTGGTGGAGAGATAGGCAGCATGCAAATTTCACAAATAAATAAAGGTGTCTTACTCAGTGTTCCTTCGGACACAACAGCCAGCACTGTGCCTGTGATTGTATCAATGAGAGGCATTCAAATATGGAGGAAGCCTGCCTGCCTGCCTGCCTGCCTGCCTTCCTTCCTTCCTTCTTTCCTTCTCTCCCTCACTCACTCACTCACTCACTCATTCCATGTACTGAAGTATCTCCAGAAACTTTTATGGTTCATGAAAGCTGATGACACAACTATAGGCCTTGATAGTACAGTAGTCTAAGCACTTGAAGAGCCTTGATAGTACAGTGGTCTAAGCACCCTGTTATTAACACAGCTGCCTGCAATTACTGCTGGTTCGAATCTCTTCAAGGCTCAAGGTTGACTCAGCCTTCCATCCTTTCTAAGGTAGGTGAAATGAGGACCCAGTTTGTGGGGGCAATAAGCTGACTTTGTATAAATATACAAAAGTATGAAGGCTATTGCTTAACGCATTGTAAGCCGCCCTGAGTCTCCGGAGAAGGGCGGCATATAAATCAAATTTAAAAAAAAAAAATAGGCGCCCATTACTTGCTCCAGTGATGAAAAAAAAAATGACAAAGCATGTGTCATGTTAAGAAAATCCTAGGCTTTTGGACTTGCATCCTAAAATTGGACATGAGAACATAAGTCATGGATTTAGATTGTGATGTCACAATGCATGTATTGTCACTTCCCATCCACCCATCCCCGCACTACCTCCAAATAGACCTTGTGCTTTTCTTGGTACTCCAGAAGCTTCAAGCAAAAATTCAAAATCTAAGCTAAAACATACAGTACATGCACACCAAACACACACATAACAGGGCAAAGCACGCAATTTAGCCATTCAAGCATAGCATCATATACATATTAATTGGCTTCTTGCAGAACAGCTATTGATTTAAAAATGCAGAAGTAGTTTTGCTATTAGAGTACATATTTAATGATACTATTTGTTCTTCCCTCATTAGATTATATTGACTTTTTATGAAAATGACAAATTATGCTATTATAGCACAACGCTGAACAGTAACTTGCAAGCATTCGCTATCTTCTAACATCCTGTGTACTTTAAGATACCTGCTTAATTGAATCACTGTGATGTACAATATCTTTATATATTTCTTTATTCAATAAGAGAAGCTCTCTGAAGAATATATTAGCAAAGCATTCCATAGTAACAGTACACAGCTTCAGTAATGAAAGAATACATCAGAATGATGAAATGAGCAGAGAAAACAAAGAAAATGCACATATCTCAAATTGTCAGTGAAGAATAAGAGCTGTTTTAATTTAAAATTAAAAAGGAAGATGGTAGACCAAAAAAAAAAAGTAGAATGATCTGTAAAGAATACCTTCCTTCCCCAGTATCTGCACTCTGGGTTGTTGTTTTTTTCTGATATCACACCAAACTAAGCAGCCTCTTCTGTATTTTACCCAGCCTGTTTATGGAATTATTGTATTCTGGACATTAAAGGTGTGATTAAAGAACAGCTCAATCAGGCCTCTTAGACAGAGCATCAGTAAAGAGACTCGAGAATTATGAAATGGCCTTCAGGCAGCCACTCTCTCAGCCGCACTATGCTCACAAGATTCTTGTGGGACATCTTTTTAAAATGGGGGGGGGGGGTATCTGATTATATATGTCAGTTTGGAATATATAATCATATTATTGAATCACTTAATGCTTTAGAAAAGTTTGGTAATATACTTAGTTCACCGTGCAGATAAATAAACTGTGAAAGGGGCTATAACAAGAACCACAAGAATATTCTGTAGAGGTAGACCTTGTTCACCGTGCAGATCTTTGGGAGGGTCTTTGGGAGCGATGCGCTCATAAGGCATGATGTCACATGACTGCATTGCTTAGTGATCGCAATCCTGGCAGTCCCCACTGCCATCACTGAATGAAGATCACGGGTCATTAAGCAAGGACATCACATGACTGGGACTTGCAACTTCCTGCTGGCTTCCAACAAGCAAAATCGATGGGGAAGCCAGCTAGAAGCTGCAAATCCCAATTACAAACCTTTCCTTAGATGGTTCACAAACAAGACAGGTGAATGCTAGGACAGCAGATCGGGGCCTGTTGAGGCATCGTGCAAGCTCAGCTAGGCAGCAGATGTGCTAAGAAGGGCAGGTGTGCATATGGGAAGGTGCTGCGGCCTGACCTGCATGTGGGCGTGCACCATCGAGTAACAGATCCCCAGGATCTCATACTCTATAACAGTTCTCCTCAGGAGTAAAAGCAGTTGGAGCAGCTTTTGATCTTCCCTAACAATTTCCCCATTGGTTTCTTGTGGGAAGCAGGCAGGGAAAGTTGCAAATGGCGATCACAAGACTCGGAGATTCTGCAACCATCCTATGAACCAGTTGCTAAGCACTCCAATTGTGATCATGTTACTACAGCGTACTGTGGCAGACAGAACTTTGAGGTATCATTCATTCAATGCTGTCAAAACTGGGAGAACACCAGAAGCTGGGACATATCATCCTTATATTAGTTTATCTTCAGTTTTGCTAGTATAATGGCTATTGTGGATGAATGTGAGTGGTTAGTTAGTTGTTTTTCTATATTATATCTGTACTGATTTGAAAACCCAACTGTCTCTAAAATCCCATCAAATGATTAGTACTTTTTAAAGACCTAATCAAAAATGTGAGGAAGCAAGGGCATTGTATCACTTCATTTGGCAAGGTATTGCTGATGATTTTATTATTATATATTGACAAGCTAATGTACTGTAAATGGTAACCTACACTAGTCCTGAGAATTTTTTTTTTTTTTGGCCTGGTTTTGGCCTTATCGTCTAGACTGCGTAAAGTTATAGCAACACAGAAAAGGGATAGCCACTAATGTGGTGTGGTTTTGTGTGTGTGTGTGTGTTTTTGGTCTTTCTAAAGGCAAGGTAAAAAAAAAAATCCTGAAAATTTGCCAGCACATAGAGCAAGGGTGTCAAACTCGATTTTATTGAGGGCCCCATCAGGGTTGTGTTTAACCTCAGAGGGCCGGGAGGCCATGGCTGAGGGTGGACGTGGTGAGGGGTGTGCTGGAGCTCCACTTTCACTGCAGGCTGGTCCTTTGGCTGCTTCCAGGCTGGCCCTGTGGGATAGACCTAAGCACTCCATGAGCCGGATCTGGCCCTCGGGCCTTGAGGTTGACACCCCTGACGTAGAGGATTTAATAAGAAATACTAGAAGAGGTACTAGAAGAGAGAAACTGCATTCTAATATTCCTTGCTTTCTTTAGATTTAATTCTTCTAGATTTTTAGACATTTCTTTTTCTGGAACTAACTGTTGGGCAGTGTGGAATGGTAAGATCATAGTTTAAGTAAATGGTAAAAATGACAATTCTGTTTACGAAACAGGACTGCTTTGGACTGTTTGCCAAAAATCGTAAAGACACAAGCTGGCAATGTAAACCACAACGTTTATTCTGTGCTGTTATTGTTAGAGCTAACCAAACTGTGGCACTCCCAGCACTCGGGACAAGTTAATTCCGTTGCCTCCACTTTGAATTTTGAAAGTAATCTGCATAACAGTGTTGACAAAGAGATGCAATTATCGAAAGTCAACACTTACAAGTAACCCCCTGCCCAAAGAGCCCTCTCTCTCTCTCTCCCCTCCCCCTCTCTCTCTCATTTCTGCATCACAAGCATCAATTCCCTCCATCCCCAGTGACTTGGTTTATTTTGGTATCCCGCATTCTGTGGACACAGCAACTGGTAAGTGAGCTAGTTGCTTGCTTGCTGATAAAGCAGTTCTCTCAAGCACCCATTAGGTTTTTATCAAAGCAGGGTTTGGAGTTTGTTTTTGGTTTTTTGGGAAAGAGATGAGGTCAACGATAAAGCACATATTTGTGAATATTTCTGATCCATGATTCCATCCTTTTTTTCATGCTGATTGCTCTTACACACATTTTGCTGTAAGAGCAAATTGCCCTCTAGGTTACCTTTCTTGTGCATGTGTGTTTTAAATAATAAATGGGAACACCAAATGAATCTCGGTGTCAATCATTCGAAAATCAGTTATGTGTTATAAAGCCTGAGCTTGCCATATTACAATCAACCAATTTTGAATTATAGCTGTCATACACATGTTACAACTCTGAGATGCAAGTAATAAATCAGACACATTAAGCGCCAGTTGCCAGGGGAGCTAAAACTTCCTACATACAACCAAGACACTTTGTCAAAAACTTAGTGTGTGTCTCTGTGTTGTAGTGTTTGTTTTTTACTGAAGAAAAATTACCTGTTGGCATGCACAGGCAGGCATTTTAAGTAATGTTTAGATTAATTAATCCAAAATGACTGTAATGCAGCTGTGGAAGAGTTTATCCTTAAATGTGTTATGGCCGAAAGCACTTGGTATTAAATAAATTACATTAAATTAAATTAAACCTAGAACTAAGGATAAATTTCCTGATAGTAGAACAATCAATCAGCAGAACAGCTTGCCTTCAGAAACTGTGGTTGTTCCACACTTGAGGATTTTCAGAACAGACTGGACAGGTACCTGTCTGAAATGGTTTAGGATTTCCTGCTTAAACAGGGGGTTGGACTAGAAGACCTCCAAGGTCCCTTCCAACTCTGATGATGTTCTATGTTTTAGTAACCACACAAATTTTTGAAAAGATGTCAGTGGGAGTAAATAATCTTCTCTTACCAATGAAGGAAGTTATGATTCTTAGATAGTATTCTATATCTCAGATCAGTGGGTATATTTAAGGATGCTTAAGGAAAATGACTGCCATGAGAGAGGTAGATTCATCACAAAGTATCTGTCAGAAGGAAAGAGCCGAGTCACAAAATACCAATTATTCAGAAACCAGCTTTGTGACATTGCACCCTGAGAATCAGGAAGCATAAAGGTTTAATAAATTATTACTATCTACCCTAGATGTTCATTCTCAACCCTTAGCTGGCTTCTGCCATTATTAGGGTTGATTACAGAGTCAGCCAGATATTTAGATTGGATATGGCATTTTTATCTACCTATCGAGTCCTTCCCAAGGACCCAAGACAGGCAGATGTTTAATGGTGTCAAAAATATTAGCACAGAATATAAGCTGTTCCGAGTAAAGCTGCCTTTCACAATCAATTGATAGAAATGTTGTCTATGCCAATGGTGTTTGAGTGTTACTTTGATGTTTTGGGATTGCACCCAAGGACCCTATTACTATTGGTTCCATAATGCTTTCTTTTGTCACAGTCATTCTAGTTCTATTTGCAGATCTTTGTATTTTGTGATTTTCTCCAGTTCTTTCTCGTCTATTTTGCTATCTCCAGGCACGGCAACCTCCATTATTCCTGATTTTTTTGTCTTTCTTATTGACTGTTGTTAAGTTTGGGGTATTGTGTGGCAGGTACTTGTCTGTTTGAATTCTAAACTCCCCGAGCAGTTTAGCTTTTTCATTTTCTCTTACTTTGTCTATTTTGTGTTCTCACCAGTTCTTTCTTGCTGGCAAATTGTATTTGTTGAAAATATTCCAATGCACACCAATGCATGATTCTTTGTCATCCATCCAATTACTGTTCGGGTCTATCTAGGGTTAGTAGATCTGCCCCCATCCGAAAAGAAACAATGAGATGACATGAAAAAACTTCATAAATTGGATAGGGGAGAGAGAGAGGAGAGAAAGAGGGAGGGAGAGGGGAGAGAGAGAGAGAGAATTTATACAATACAGTTTGTAGTGTATTTAGCTAATATCATGAAATGGCATTTGATAAATACATAGTATCAGGTAGTCTTAGAAATATAGGCACAAAACCTGTTTTCCTGTCTTTATAGAAATCATAAATGGCTGGCTCAGCCATTTATTTTGAAAACATTCACTGACTGTTTCATGCTCCATTGCTAAAATAAGTCCACCTAGGTTGTTCAATAGGAAATTTTGAGTGAATGTTTTGATTTACTTCATTTAATCCTAGAGGTCAATTGCAAGTATTAGTCTATATAAGAACTGAAAATTTGTTCAGACACTATATAAGTTCATGAACCTCAGAAGAACTGTGGTGATCCAATGGTTAGAATGTAGTATAACTCTGCCAACTGCCAGTAGTTCAACCCTGATGGGACTCAAGGTTGATTCAGCCTTCCATCCTTCCGAGATGGGTAAAATTGTTGAGGGCAATATGCTGACTGTGTAAACCGCTTAGAGAGGGCTGTAAAGCACTGTGAAGCGGTATGTAAGTCTAAGTGCTATTGCTAACTGCTATGAGAGTTCTAATGTTTTGCTACTGAATGCAGTTCTAAAGGGAATTATCCTCCTCTTCTATTTTGTCAAATTTCAATCCCCACACACAAAAAAAGAACCTTAACTCTCCAAAATCCATTCTTAATTCTCTTTATTTCGGCCCAAGAAATGAGTTACCTCCAGAGAATAATGTAATACTTGTAACATTCATCAGTTATATAAGATTTTGACTCGTGTATATTTTTTATGCTTCACTAACACTCAACTAAACTTTCAAATATTTTAATAACATGGTTATGCACTAAACAACACATTCCCTTTATGAACTTATTCATTTAAAAGTATTCATTTTCTTTGCTCGTAAGCTTTGTATATGAGTATTATATTCACTGTCACACAACATCTTAGGTTCTGTTAAGTGTTAACTCACCATTAAAAAGCTATTACATATTCATGTTTCATTTGCTTTATTTTTCGGTATTCTTTGCTTGTAGGCTGCCAAATTTTAAAGCATAAGAATCCCTTTCATTTCTCATTAAAAAGAGGATATAATAATATTGCCAAACACGGTTAGACATAGCAAGATTAAAATGTCATGAGAATGTAGACTCAAGTGCTCAGTGTAATTTTTGTATCTGAGTGTCTTTGGATAGTAGAATGTGCTCCCTTTAGAATAATAATAAAAAAGGTTTAACATTAGCCCACTCCTTTTTAAAATGTGAAACTGTGGCTGTTAACATTTTCAAAATTTTAACTGCTTAAAGAATACTTTAAGTGTCCAGAGTGACAAGAAGATTACTCAAGAGTAAGAGATAATGATGAGAGCCAGTCTGGTCTAGCCCTTAAGCTAGACAGACTTGAAACCATGAAACTGTACCTCTAGTCCAGCTCAGTGACCCTAAATCACTTACTTTCTCTCATCTCTAGAAGGCAATGGCAAACCATTCCAAACACTGCAGGGATTAATCCAGGCAGTCCTCAGTATTATGCTGAAGTCAATGTGCATGATAGATAGATATATATGCATGTATGTATGTATGGTTGGTTGGTTGGTTGGTTGGTTGGTTGGTTGGTTGCCTTTTGGGTTCAAGGAAGATGTATAAGTCAGCAAGTTTCACTCATAAAGGGAATTATTCAATGTGTCAAGGCAGTGAGAATTATCTAACGTATGATGGCTAGGCAAGCAGATCAGGACTCGTAGAGAGGAAGAGACTACGAGTAACCAAGATGGATTTGGACTGGCACCAGCAAGAAAGAGGTCCAAGTGCGTACTTTTCGCCGTGCCCTAAAGACCTTCCTCTTTCAGCAAGCCGGACTGGCCTAATATGAATTTTAAGTGGGTGTATGTGTTTTTAATTTGAGGGCCAAATTGTATATATTTGTTTTAATTGGTTTTAAATTTTATAAGTTCATGTGTTTTAATGTGGCTGTACACCGCCCTGAGTCCCTTGGGAGAAGGGCAGTATAGAAATCCAATAAACTCTAAACTCTAAGAAAATGCAAGCTAACAGAAGGTTTTTTAAGAGGTCTCTGACTGAGCAACCTGTTAAGAAGAATGGTGGATGAGAAGTTTCTGTACTAGTAGTTGAAGATGCACTTTTTGGGGAAGGATAAGGGAGATCTTCAGCACACTTCTGCACACTGATAGTCCAGGCTTTTGAGTGCAAAAGTTATTGTTAGGTGCAACTAGTTTTGTTAACTGTGTAAGTAGATTGGGAGATCTGTAAGGTTATGTCGACTACAATTAGTAAAATAGACCCAAGCTTCATTTTGTTTCTGAATTCAAGTGCGTTGAATTCTATTTATAACCAGAAGTGCCTGCCTCTTTGTGTGTGTGTGTGCATATGTGAGTGCATGTGTTTGTGTTTGTGTGTGCAAGACTATGTGTGTGCTTTACTATGCAAATTATTCTCTGGAAATTTTACCCAAAGCATTCCTATCTTGCCATTTTTTTATTGTAGAATCATGTTTGGGCAATTCTCGAAGCCTTGATTAATGAATTTGAAAATTAATCTATAAACAATGTTAGATTATCATTAAGTAACTGTCAAGCTCCAAGGCAACCCAGAACGGAGTATTTTGAGGGAAGGAAAAAGAAACTCTGAAGGATTGGGTGGCGTAGGCTGTTAGAAGCTAAATTATAGAGTTGGTTTTGTTCTGTTTCTTAAATATTGATCTATGAAAAGAAAATGATTGTAAAAAAGAAATGTATTCCTCTTTTTTTTTTAATTCTCACCCTCTACTGAACCAAATTTACAGATGTCAGTTTCAGAAGTAATTTAAACAGTTAAAATCTCTGCAGAACAGTCCAGCAAAATAGCTTCTAGACAGTGCAGGTAAATATGAGAAAAGGTGAAGAGGCTTCCCTAGTGAAATCATCCCTATAAATAGGTAACTATTCCATCAGCAAAATTGAGGATTTAATACTAGAAGACCAAAGAGTTCATGAAACTGATAGGTAAGAGATTCAGTGAAATCAACAAGAGGCATTCCTTGAGAATACAGCTGTAATATTAGAGGTAAAAGGGTAATGGTTACAATCGAGCAAAGCTTTTGGAGTGTTTTTATTCCTAGTTGAGCATCTGAAGCACCTTTTTGACAAAAGGGTGGAAATATATTTAACAGGTCTGATTCTTCCTTGTATTGCTAAAGATGCAGCTGATGAAAAAGTCCTAACAAACCTAAGTTCTAAGCAATTCTGTTCTCCAGGAGGGCTTTTTAGTAAGCCACAGTATCAGGAAAAATGGGGTTATGTATTTGGAGTGAGTAGAAAATCTTGGGTTTTATAATAGTGCCATCTGATATCTTGTCTCTATGTTGCAATTGCAGTGTTATATTTCCTAGAAGAGAGGTTGCAATTTGGCTATTATATTCAATAAAGCCTTTCTGAACAAGCATTTTTCATGTTTAGCATTGTCCTGTTATCCAATGTGGTGATGGTTAAAAGGTTTTAAGAGATTAGTCAAATCTACCCAAAGTAGACCCATCTTTCACCATGACTCATGGTGTTCATATTACACCTTCACAGAGTTAACATAGTCTTCAGTCTGCATGAAGGAGGGCTATTGCTTTCCTGCATTGTGTACTATAGATTACTGTAAAGAAGATCCTGATCAAATTACTCTCAGTTCCTTAAGAGGTGGGGAGAACGTAGCCCTCTAGGTATTGTTACCTGTCTCAGCTTCTCTTACCGTTTGTCATGCTGACAAACGATCTACAGTAGAACCCCTGGTCATGAACACTTTTGACCATGACCAAATCAGATTCCAACAAAAAAAAAATCCACTTTTTTTTTTCATGGCCGATTTCCCCTTCTAAGCTATTTATTTATTTATTTATTTATTTATTTATTTATTTATTTATTGCGATTTATATGCCGCCTTTCTCCCTAGGGACTCAAGGCGGCTTACAAAATGACAACTTCAATACAAATCACAATACAATACCAAATTAAAATCAGTAACCCAATTAAAAACAATTTAAAATTATCCCAGTGTACCCCAAACGGATCAGTTTAATTGGCGGAAGAGCCACGTCTTCAGCTCACGACGGAAGGAAAGAAGGTCGGAGGCTGTCCTGAGCTCAGTGGGCAATCCATTCCAGAGGGTCGGGGCTCCCACAGAGAACGCCCTCCCCCTGGGGGTCGTCAGCCGACATTGTTTGGCCGACGGCACCCTGAGGAGGCCGACTCTGTGAGAGCACACAGGACGATGGGAGAACGGCTGGAGATGGTCCTGCAAGTACCCTGGGCCTAAGCCATGAAGGGCTTTATAGGTGAGCACCAGCACCTTGAAACGTATCCGCAGTGCCACCGGTAGCCAGTGCAGCTCACGCAGGAGAGGTGTTACACGGGAGTATCTAGACGCCCCCGTAACTACCCGCGCGGCTGCATTTTGGACTAGCTGAAGCCTCCGGACACATCCCAAGGGCAGCCCCATGTAGAGGGTGTTACAGTAGTCCAACCTAGAGGTAACAAGGGCGTGAGTGACCGTGGTGAGGGCATCCCAATCTAGGAACGGGCGCAACTGGCGCACAAGACGGACCTGTGCGAAGGCCCCCCTGGTTACGGCCATCAGATGGTCATCTAAAGACAGCCAAGAATCCAGGAGGACACCCAAGTTGTGGACCCTAAGGAGGGGTCGAACCACCACCTCTTTAAGCGCAGCGGGAAAGACCCCTTCCTTTAATGAAGCGTTGACAATAGCCTGGATCCAGTCTCCAGTCACCTCCCTGGCTGCCGAAACAAGCCAGGAGGGACAAGGGTCCAGTAAACATGTGGAAGACCCCAGCCTACCCATAATCCTGTCCACGTCATCCAATGAAACAGGCTCAAACTCAACCCAGATGTCTCCACCGAGACTAGGCCCTGTCACCTCAACGGACTCTGTCCAGTCGGAGTCCAACCCGGTCCGAATCTGAGTGATTTTATCTTGCAGAAACTGTGCAAAGTCCTCAGCACGGCCCTGTAAGGGGTCCTCTCTCGCTCCCTGATTAAGGAGGGAGCGGGTCACTCTAAACAGGGCTGCTGGGCGATTTTCTGCAGATGCAATGAGAGTGGCGAAATAGTTATGTTTCGCCACTTCCATCGCCACAAGATAAGACCTAATATGGGTTCTTAGTTGTGTTCGGTCAGACTCGGATCGGGAGGATCTCCAACCACCCTCCAGGCGTCTTTTCCGACGCTTCATTTCCCTGAGCTCCGCGGTGAACCAAGGAGCCGCCCGGGATCTGCGTTGGATCAGAGGCCGCAAAGGCGCGATTCGATCCAAGGCCCCCACCGCAGCCTGTTCCCAGGCCGCGACAAAGGTCTCAGATGAATCGTGGGCTAAGGAGGCAGGAAATGACTCAAGCTCCATCAGGAAACTTTCGGGTTCCATCAGGCGCCTGGGGCGGAACCATCTTACTGGTTCCGCACCCCTGCGATGGGGGATGGCGGAGGAAAAGTCGAGTCTAAGGAGGGAATGATCAGTCCATGACAGAGGGTCAATAGATAGGGTCCCCTCCCCACGATCATTTATCCACTGTCCAGAGAGAAAAATAAGGTCGAGTGTGTGTCCTCCAATATGAGTTGGGCCCTGTACAATCTGAGTCAGGTCCATGGCCGTCATGGAGGTCATGAACTCCCGCACCAACTCAGATGACTCACCGGCCGATGGCAAATTGAAATCTCCCACCACCAAAAGGTTGGGGAGTTCCACCCCAACCTTTAAGCGTCAAATTTCCAAAATTAGGTTTGGGTCACGACCAAATCAGTTTGCAACCAAAGTTATGGAACGAATTATGGCCAAGACCAGAGGTTCTACTGTATTTCAACAACATCAGGAGGATTCAGGTACCCAACGGCCACCATCATTTGGATGTTCATGGCTTAGTAACCTCTCTGGTATATGATTCGATCTTCCAGTCTTACATAAGTAGGATCCCTTTATATGAGCAGCTTGCAAAAAATAAAAACATCTGGTTTGATTCTCCCAAGCTTCTCTAAAGCAGGGGTGTTAAAGTGGGGGCTCACGGGCCAGATGTGTCATGCACAGACCACACCCATTCCAGCTCTGCAAATGTGGTCCTCCAGCAGCCTGCAGAGCTGGCAGTGGAGTTGGACAGTGAGGAGGCTGGGGAGGAACATGGGCCAGTCCTGGAGTCTGGGGAAGGCTCAAACGAGGGCTCTACGTCGGAGGCAGAGATGGGGTCAGGGCCATCTGGGAGTTACATGGACTCCAGAGCCTCCAGAGTCGGACATCAGAGAGGCAGAGGAACAGGAGGAGCCTGTTCCTAGTGCACACTTGCGCAGAGCTGCCAGAAGGCAAGAACAGTTAAAACTAAAGGGATGACTCGGGAGTAAGGCCTGGAGATGATTGCCCCCTCCCATAAGGCTTAAAAGAGGAGCAAAAGCATGTGGGCCCTTTGCAGGGAAGCATCATTGTTAATTCTGTTCCCAATTGGCATCTCTGTTTGATTCTGGACTCCGTGTGGCTTTGCCAAGTAGGTCTTTGGCAGCATGTCAAGGGAGATAAAGGTTCGTGATTTTCCCAAAGGACTTCTCCCGAAGGACTTTTTGCAACTAATTGGGACTCAACTGTGAATGAACGTAATTCACAGCTGTTGCAATAAAAGAGGTTTTTGGGACTACTCATGTGTTTTAATGACTCAGGAAGCCTAGATCACAACAAAATGGGAAAAAGTCATGAAACATCACGAGACGGTAACATGACACCACAAGTTTGCTCTAGAGTTTTTCTGAGGAATCCAAGTTGTATGACAATTGTTTTGAAGTAGAAGCAACCAAATTAATGTGAAAGCTTTTATAAAATCCTTACTGAGCCAGGACAAGACTTTTCAGACTATAAGATGAAGGTGCAATATAGGCTCTTGGGCTTCAAAAGGAAAGGCAAAGCAAACTAGCAATCGAACAAAGATCTCATGTCTCCAATGTTGGGTCAGAAAGAAGTAGTGGGAGCTGAACCACAACTTGTTTTTTTCAGAATGTATATCACCGGAGCCACTGCAAATAATAGCAATTTTGTTCACACACTGAGGTTGTTTGGTGACCTTGTTCTGATAGGGGACGCTTTTTGTGCTTTTTCATACCTAGCTATGCTTCCTGCACAACAAATGGGTGACAGTCAAAGAAATAGCATTGTAACAAAACCGCAAAGTAATAAAAGAGCAGTTCTGAATGTCATTGATGCTAAGGATTGTGTTTTTTCTACAGGGAAAAAATCTTCCCAGTCCATTTCCTTGATATATGTAGCTTGGTATACAACCGATAGACATTTTTCTATTGTTATACAACTGGGGGGAAAATGTCCATTGTGCATTTTGTGTGTTTACCTTATAAACTCTAACCGTAAATCAGCAAATCATCTAATGATTGCCTGCGGGTGGTGATAATATGATGAAAGAAAAATAAGAAGAGTACACACAAAGATCGTATTTTGCAGTTAAGGACAAAAGGTACTAAAATTCTATCTTTACATTTAAAATAAAACAAACTAAAAACCTAAAGGGATATTAGAGTAAAACAGATACAGCAGTGTTTCTTAATCTTGGCAACTGCAAGATCTGCAGACTTCAACTCCCAGAATTCCCTCATTATTGAGTTACAGGTTCAAATATATTATTCATTATAACTTACATTATAGAGCTAACAGCTGTAGTGTGTGCCTTTGAGTCCGTTTTTGACTCCTGGTGACTGCAGGAGTAGTCCCTGAAACTTTCTTGACCAGGTGTTTTTAGAGGTGTGTTTTTTTTTTTAATTTGATTTATATGCCGCCCTTCTCCGGAGACTCAGGGCGGCTTACAATGTGCTCAGCAATAGCCTTCATACTTTTGTATATTTTGTATATTTATACAAAGTCAGCTTATTGCCCCCACAAACTGGGTCCTCAATTTACCTACCTTAGAAAGGATGGAAGGCTGAGTCAACCTTGAGCCTTGGCGAGATTCGAACCTGCAGTAATTGCAGGCAGCTGATCTTAATAACCAGCTTAATAACAGGGTGCCTTAGACCACTGTACTACCAAGGCTCTTTTTAGGTTTGCATTGCCTCCTTCCTAGGGCTAAGAGAAAGAGAGTGGTCCAAAATCATCCAGTTGGCTTTGTTTCCAAGGTGGGACATGGCATGCTGACTGCTAACCCGATGCCTTAACCACTACACCAAATTATCTTTTTAACATGTAGATGATGCCTGAAATCAAGCTCCAATGAAAAATTAGAGAGAAAGAGATTTTTTAAACATAGTGTTATTGGAAGGCAAATCGTTAACATCTTCGTATCTGTATTTTGCCAAGAAGCAAACAATAGGAAGACACACACACCCCAAATTACATCCAAGTCATGTGCTTATTTTCCTTAGTTGCCTAAATAATGTGCGCTTATGGCCATTGATAGGTTGCTATACAGAGGTTGGCATATTCATATTCAGTATGTTGTCAGTGATAGCATCTGTTCTTTTACACTTCAACTCAGATCTTTGTGAACTGTACATGCATGGTTACTTTTTATTAAAAAGATACAGATAACCTCTATCACCCCTTCCTTTTGGGCTTCTGAAAAGCTCATCTCCACATCGGGCACTGAAGGAAATAGAAGGACCAGCATCACAGATTGGTAATGTGATATAGAATCACTATAATTTCAAATTGTTGTATATAAGTGTTCAAAATTAATTATTCCCACCTGGATTTTAAAATTTGTTAAAATTAGTAGATCAGAAGACAGTTGGAAGAAAATATGTAATGAACAGACAAGATATCTGATATCTGATATCGGACTAAGCTTATGTTTTATAGAATCAGAGTTAGAAGGTCATTTTTCCAACATTCAGTTTTATACCAGATTATCTCTGAGCACCACGTAGACTCTATTTGAAGACCTCAAATGCAGAAATCATGACAGCAATTCATTCCAATGGCTAATGGCTTCTACTGCCAAGAAGTTCCTCCTCCTTCCTTGACTGGTTCTGCTGCTGCCCTCTGGGAATAAGTCTACTCCTTCTTCCACATGACAACCCTTTGGGTATTTGAAAACCCATATCCACCTCAGTCACTTCTTCTCTGTGTTAAACATATCCAGATCCATTAACTGTTCCACACAGTTTCAAGGTTCCTAATTTCTTTGGTAGTCCTTCTCTGACAGTTCATAGAAGTCATGCCAGAAGACATCCGTAGAATTGCTGCAGATTTGCCCAATTTATTTTATTTAACAGTAGCTTTAGATAGCGAGATGGGAGACGAGAAGTGCTTCCTATCTTGTCATAAGATTTGTCGTAAGACCCCTTATGAATCATAACTTGGGGCTTTACAGCAAGGGTATAAAAAAATAATGAAAAGTAAAATTAAAATTAAAAAAGGAAAAGAAGATGATGTATAAATGAACTGACAATTGACTTCTATTTATTTTCCAAAGTAATATAATAGTGATTTGTCAATTCGGCAATTTAAAACGTCTTACGCTGGACTCAGACATTATATCTTGTCTAAAAGATCAAATAATTAAACACACACACCCAAATTCTTACTGGATAGGAATTTGACCTTCACTTTGAATAAAAGAACCCTAATGCAATGATAGTGGATTAATATATGATTATTATTGGTTCATCTCAATCAGCCAGAGGTTTAGACTGGATCTGGCATTTTTATCCACCTATTGAGTCCTTCGCAAGGGCTGCAGCTGTGGATGTTTGATGGTGTTAGAGGTATCATCTGCAGGATGTAAGCTGTTCTGAGTAAAGCCGCCTTTTGCAATTGACTGATGGTGAATGTATCAATGCCAATGGTATTCAAGTGGTGCTCCGGTTGTTTTGGGATTGCACCTCTGGCACCTATTACTACTTTGCTTTCTTTTGCCACAGTCATTCTATTTCTATTTGCAGGTCTTAGAGTTTTGTGATCTTCTCCAATTCTTTCTCTTTTATTCTGCTGTCTCCAGGTACTGCCACATCCACTATCTGGACACTTTTGTCTTTCTTATCGCCAGTTATTAAGTCTGAGGTATTACATGGCAGGTGCTTGTCTGTTTGAATTTGAAAGTCCCAGAGCCCTTTAGCTTCTTTATTTTCTATGACTTTCTCTGTTTTGTGGTCCCAGCAGTTCTTGCTTGCAGGCAAATGGTATTTTCTTGCAGATCTTATTATTTTCGCATTCCAAGAGAAAAAGCACGGAAGGGTAATGTTGATGGTGAGATGCACCTCTCCTAGGATTTCAGCATATTGGTTATTCAGCTCAAAGACCCTCACCTGCGTCACAACTATGAGCATAAGGCGCAATATTAATCTCACAATGTCTCCTCATTTTTATGGCAAGGGATTTCCTCATATCTCACACCCATCCAGTTCTTTAGATTCCTTGAGCAATGGCTTGACAAGAGGAAGAAGACAAGTTCTAGATTTGCACATTCATGTTTGCAGGGTTTTTTTTTTTCCCTTCTCCTTTATGGATATTTCCTTCAGAGACATATATACAATATATTTCATGGATAAAAGAGAAATTGCTAGTATTTTAACGTTTTAATAAAACACAATCCCCCTAGCTGTCAACCAGTGTAATGTGCAATGTGATATAGTAGTGCCTTGGGAAATATGTACTAAGATGTTTGCCAGTAATGAAACAAAATAGCAGTTTTATATTAGTCCTTTTTCCCCTTTTACAAGTGCAAAAGCTACAGTATGGAATCATATTTTACCAAATATCAAACTATGCAGAAAGTTACAGACATTCTAAGAAGGACATCAGGAAATGGTCAGTATATTGATGCCTATTTTATATTAATGTCAGTATTTAGATATATAGATACATATCTCAGAAACCACTATAATTCTGCAAATAGAAAGAAAGTCATATATTAATGAAGCTAAAATTAATGAAATTAATTGTTAGTTGAAATTAATGTTTTGACCAATTCATAGCACATTGCAAATTACTGTTACCCACCCATTCAATCTTTAGATCATTCTGAATCAACTCGCATTCCCTCCCCTTTGTCCTCACAATCCACAGCTCAGGAATATGATCAGCACAGAGGTGAAATTCAACAGGTTCTGACAGGTTCTGGAAAACTGGTAGCGGAAATTTTGAGCAGTTCAGAGAACCGGCAAATACCACCTCTGGCTGGCCGTGGGGTGGGAATGGAGATTTTGCAATATCCTTCCCCCAGGAGTGGGGAGGGAATGGAGATTTTGCAGTATCCTTCCCCTGCCACGCCCACTAAGCCATGCCCACCAAGCTACACCATGCCCACCAAGCCTCGCCCACAGAACCAGCAGTAAAATAATTTGTATTTCACCACTGGGTCAGCATATCTAGATATGCTTATAATTCTGGAGCTCAAAGAGGGTATTTTCAAACAATCTCAACTCTGCCCAATATTAGCTGAATGCTAACAATGTTAGCTAATGAGCATTGGTTATTTGATCCAAACTTACAATTGTTGAGTTTCTCACAACCCCAGATATTTAAAAAAGGAGGAAGGGAGGAGGGGAAGGAGGGAGGGAGGGAGGGAGGAGAAGGGAGGGAGGGAGGGAGAGAGGAAGGAAGGAAGGAAGGAAGGAAGGAAGGAAGGAAGGAAGGAAGGAAGGAAGGAAGGAAGTTTCTAGACCCCTGTCCCATACACAGGGCATACATTTATCCACACAAAATTATGTGCATTTATCTGGTGTTTGGCAAAGGAATGTGCTTGCATGGGACAGCTGTAATAAATGATTTTTTAAAAAAATCTATTTAGCAAATGCATATGTACAAAAAAGATGACACTTTCTTCTCTCTATGCCAACAGATCAGCACTGCAGGAGTGTGTGTGTGTGTGTGTGTGTGTGTGTGTGTGTGTGTGTGTGTGTGTGTGTGAAGTTCCATGCTATAGCAGAGCTGCCTTCCAGTCAGTTCCCCAGCCTGACTCAATGGAAACAGAGGTGATAGATAAGAAGGGTAATAAGCAGTCTTTCCAGGGAGAAAAGAAACATCCACAGGCAGAACTGACTCAAGTTTGGGTTTCACCCATCAGTAAAGCAAGAAAAGGGAGTGGGTGGGTAGGAACTGATTTGGAAAGGGGCACAGAACCAGAATGTGTAGAAGTTTGAGATAATTGATGGGATCTTTTGGTTAGGGTCAATAAATGATGGCTATGAAGTGAGGCTCCTACCTTATAGCAAAGCATAGTAAGCTCCAGTATTCAAGTCTCCATGCAAGGCAGCATTTGGAAGAATGAATCCATACCACAAGCAGGGCCAAAAAGAAAGATCATGCCTATCCTTCACTTATTCATTCTTATAAGGTTCTAACCCCTCCATTTCCTTTACCTGCCAGTGTCACAACACCCTATTTACATTACAGGAATCATATGGAAAAGAAGTGGGAAGAACTTAAGAACTAAAACTGAAACAACTGGTCCATGTTCAGCCAACCCACTTCCCAGAATTATTGGAGAAAAAATGAAGGAGGGAGGACTACATATGGTACCTTGATACCCTAAGCTACAACTAGGATGCAAATTTAACAGATAAAAAGCTGCTGGGGGAACATTTATTTATTTATTTATTTATTTATTTATTTATTTATTTATTTATTTATTTATTATTGAATTTCTATACCGCCCTTCTCCCTGAGGACTCAGGGCGGTGTACAGCCAGAATTAAAAAGACATGCAAGACAAATACTAAAAAACAATTAAAGATATATAAATTTGGCCCAATTAAAACTCATTACCAATTAAAACGTTTAAAACATTTAAAACAGTTAAAAATTTCATCTTAAGCCAGCCCGGCTTGTTTAAATAAATGGGTTTTAAGGGCACAACGGAAGGCACTGAGGTCCTGGATTCTCCTTATCTCTGGGGGGAGCTGATTCCAGAGGGTAGGTGCCCCCACAGAGAAGGCTCTCCCCCTGGGGGTCACCAGCCTACACTGTCTGGCTGATGGCACCCTGAGGAGGCCCTCTCTGTGGGAGCGCACGGGTCGATGGGAGGTCGTCGGTAGCAGCAGGCGGTCTCGAAGATAGCTAGGCCCTAGGCCATGGAGCGCTTTGAAGGTGATAACCAGCACCTTGAAGCGCACCCGGAAGACCACCGGGAGCCAGTGCAGCTTGCGCAGGAGCGGTGTTACATGGGAGCACCATGCTGCTCCCGTCACTACCCGCGCTGCTGCGTTATGGACCAGCTGGAGCCTCCGGTGCTCCTCAAGGGGAGCCCCATGTAGAGAGCATTGCAGTAGTCAAGGCGAGAGGTGACGAGGGCGTGAGTGACTGTGCACAGGGAATCCCGATCAAGAAAGGGTTGCAACTGGCGAATCAGGCGAACCTGACAAAAGGTCCCCCTGGTTACAGCTGTCAGATGTTCCTCCAAGGACAGCTGCGTATCCAGGAGGACTCCCAGATTGCGAGCCCTCTCTGTGGGGGCCAATGACTCGCCCCCAATAGTCAGTGATGGAGTCAACTGACTATATCGGGATGTCGGGAGCCACAGCCACTCAGTCTTGGAAGGGTTGAGCTTGAGCCTGTTCCTCCCCATCCAGACCCGTACAGCCTCCAGGCACTGGGACATCACTTCAAGGGCATCGTTGGGGTGGCCTGGGGTGGAGATGTACAGCTGGGTGTCATCAGCGTACTGATGGTATCTCACCCCAAAGCCACGGATGATCTCACCCAGCGGCTTCACATAAATGTTGAACAGAAGGGGCGAGAGGACCGATCCCTGCGGCACTCCACAAATGAGAGGCCTCGAGGTCGACCTCTGCCCCCCTGCCAACACAAACTGCGACCGGTCGGAGAGAACGGAGGAGAACCACCGCAACACGGTGCCTCCCACCCCCAACTCTTCCAGCCGGTGCAGCATGATACCATGGTCGATGGTATCAAAAGCCGCTGAGAGGTCTAATAGGACCAGAACAGAGGAACAACCCCTGTCCCGAGCCCTCCAGAGATCATCAACCAACACGACCAATGCCGTTTCCGTGCTGTGCCCAGGCCTGAAACCCGACTGGAACGGATCTAGATAAGATGTTTCCTCCAGGAATTGCGGAAACTGTCGTGCGACCACACTCTCAACAACCTTCGCCATAAAGCAAAGGTTGGAGACAGGACGATAGTTGGCCAATATTGCTGGATCCAGGGACGGCTTCTTGAGGAGAGGCCTCACCACCGCCTCTTTCAAGGCAGTGGGGAAGTAACCCTCACTCAACGAAGCGTTGATAACACCCTGGAGCCAGCCTCGTGTAACCTCCCGGGAAGCCAGTACCAACCAGGAGGGACACGGGTCCAGTAAACATGTGGCCGCACTAAGTCTCCCCAAAATCCTGTCCACATCATCAAGAGTCACAGCATCAAACTCCTCCCAGATAACATTCTCAAGACTATTCCTCGTCACCCTGCCCTGATCTACCCAGTCAGAGTCCAAATCCCCTTGGATCTGAGCGATTTTGTCATACAGGTATTTTCCGAAATCCTCCACCCTGCCTTCCAAGGGATCCTCCCGCACTCCCGGATGAAGCAGGGAGTGGGTAACCCTGAACAGGGCGGCCGGACGATTCCCTGATGACGCAATAGAGGCGGAAAAGTAATTAAACTTTGCCGTCTTTATCGCCACTAGGTAGGCCTTAATATGCGACCTTACCCGTGTTCAATCAGATTCAGCGAGACTGGCCCTCCAACCGCTCTCCAGGCGTCTTTTCCGGCGCTTCAAGGAGCTGCGCGGGATCGGCACCGGGTCAGAGGCCGCAAAGGCACGACTCGGTCCAAGGCCCCACCAGCCGCCCGGTCCCAGGCGGCTACCAGCTCCTCGGCCGAGTCATGTGCTAGAACCTCAGGAAATGGCCCAAGCTCCGTCTGGAACCTCTCAGGATCCATCAGGCACCTGGGGCGGATCCATCTAATTGGATCCGCCTCCCTGAGGCAGGGGGCAGCAGTTCGAAAATCCAGGCGAAGGAGTGAGTGGTCTGTCCATGACAAGGGTTCCACGTCTATATCCCCAATAACAAGACCACTCAACCACTGGCCAGAGACAAAAATCAGATCCAGAGTGTGACCTCCCCTGTGAGTAGGGCCATGAACTAACTGGGTCAGGTCCATGGCCGTCATGGAAGCCATGAACTCCCGAGCCAACTCAGACGTTTCACCAACGGATGGCAAGTTGAAATCACCCATGACTAAAAGCCTGGGTGTATCAACTGCCACCGTGGCTATCACGTCGAGTAGCTCAGGTAGGGCTGTTGCCACGCGGCAGGGAGCCCTGTACGTAAGCAACAAGCCCATCTGAACCTCACGACCCCACCTCACAAGGAGGGACTCACATCCGGCTATCTGAGGCACAGTGGTCTCCCTAGGACCCAGATCCTCGTTAATAATAACCGCCACCCCCCCCGCCCCTCCCCTGGGCCCTCGGCTGATGGAATGCTATGAAGCCTGGTGGGCACATTTCAGCCAGAGAGACACCGCCTTCCGGGCCCAACCAGGTCTCCGTAATACCCGCCAGGTCCGCTCCTCCCTCTTGTATAAGATCGTGAATGAGGGGGAATGAGGGGCCTTATTTACCACGGACCTAGCGTTGCATAACATCAGCCGAAGGCCCAGATCCTGAGTGTCTAAGCCACCTAGTCTCCGAGAGGAGCCATGGGGACTGGGGCAAGCAATTGCTCTCAAACAGCGAGTGCGAGCCCCCAACACATGATATGGTCCCCTGCTCCCACCATATCTGCCCCTCCCATCTACCGTGCTGATGATACAGACCTCATAGGTATCGTCCCCCATCCCTTTCCCAGTCCCTCGACCAGCACCTCCCAAGTCGTTACCCTGTGCCGGGCTTGGCTCTGACCCTGGTGGATTCCCCCCCCCATCCCCCAGAGTCTTCTTCCCAATTTCTCTAGAAAGATCATTACAAACCCCCCTCCCAGAACCCCTTAAAATCTTAAAAAATTTCCCTAAAAAACCCCACAAATTCTTCCTTGCTCCATGCCATCTCTCTGGACTCCAAAGTCCATCATCGAGATAGGCCCTCGATAATGTGGAGGGCCAAACCTGCGAGAGGGGAGAATCTCGCAGGGCGAGGACTTCCGACACCGAATACATATAATCATCATCAGGGGAGCCAAAGTCCAAGGGAAGGGGGTACTGCCGATGTTACAAACATAGGGAAAATTCTAGTCCATGGTCAGGCCACCAAGCCCATTGTCCTCTCACGACAGTGGCAAGGAGGTGTATATCATTCGACCCCGGAAGTTTCTAGGGCAGCCATGCTCTCACCTAGGCCGCCCATGGAAACTCTGATGGAAATCCGGGCGTGAAGATAGCCATAATCCGCCTCCAACTGGCCTTACGTCCATAGAACCAGTATCCCTCCTGGGATTAGTAGCATCCGGGAGTCCAAGTATCCTGCTCAGAAGGAGGTTTAAGTTCGTAAATTCACGTCAAAGAGATTTTACATGGCAGGGAGTTCAGACAAGCTAGATGGAAAAGGGGAAAAATTCGGAATAATTCAGCAGGCCAAGATAGATGGGTAGCTGTAGCCGTAATAAGGCCCATAGGCCTAAACTCGGTCCAAAGGAAGGAAGAGGGAGGGGAAATTCAAACCGCGTAAGTTTGTAGTTCTTTTCCGACCCCTGCAAACCCCTCAATCTTCCAATCTGATGGATAATGCTGCCCTATTTCATTTCCCCCCCCGTCCAGCTCGTCCTGGTGGGGGGGTCTCTGGGTCTCCATGGAGGTAACCCTTCCCCTGAGGGTCCAACACTCTCCAATCTCCCAGGACTCGGTCTAAGACTGCTGCTGAAGAATCCTGTGCTGTAATTCCGGTCTGCAAGCCGTTGGGAGCCGCCCTGACACCAGCTGCCATCACCGCCCGTAGCCGCCGGTGCTAGCACCGCCCCCGCAGGCCGCATCCATTCACGCCCTCACCCGCCGGCGCTTCAACGTCATCCTCCACGGAGCTGGGGTGGTCCGAAGAGCTAACAAAGCTCTCAATGGGGTCCCCAGGTGCTCTTTTTCCCAAACGGGGGGTCATAGCTGTTCAAAATGACCCCCCCGAAATCCCCCAAGCCGAGGCATCGCCCCCCGAGGATCCGGGATTCAGCGCCGGGATGCCATCTTAGACATGCACATTAAGAGCCTATACGTTGTTTGCCCTTTATTTCTTTCATTTGCTGTTCTTTAAAGAAAAATGTAAATAGAGATGAAAACAGAAAATAATCTTATCTTTGTTATTTCATGTTCACAATTTTACCGCGTAGGCTAAAAGAAAAATCCCTTCCAGCGAGATGTATTACAGAACCAGAGTGCCACAAATCAATAACCTGAAACAAATGCATGCATGTTTCACATGGGTGGGTTTTAAAATAAGTATATTTAACCATACCCCAGTAAAATATGATGTAAATATATAGCAACTCAACATATTGGTATGCCCAAGATACAATTCCCACATAGAATTGTAATCTCTGGTGTTGTAGCGAGGGTGACTCCAGCTATGGATTTATGGTTATTCATATGAGCTCTGGAGGAATTTGACTGTCATTATGCACAGCTGTTATGTTTTATACACACACACACACACAACACACAGAGAATATATATAATCCCATAAAGTCCATGACAGAGAATAGAAAAGGCATGTTAGTTTCTTTGTTACAGTCACTAAGTTGAGAGGCATGGATCTGCAGAAAGGAGTGTGCTCTACTAATGTAGCTTTCTCATTATTCAGAGCTCTGATTTTCATGGTTTCTAGAAGTTGCACAATAGTTCGGTCTTCCAGCTGGAAATGCCCAGCTTCTGCTTGAGAATGTGATGAAGGAGGAGAATTTAATTCATTTTTTGCATGGTTCTAATTGTAGAGTTGGAATAGAATGCCTGATTAAGCATTTCAAAGCTTGGCATTGGAGGAAGGAAAAAAAGAGGAAGAAGGCGTTTGATTGCATGCATAGAATATACCAGAATATGGACATTATACTGAATGTTTGTGGGGAATGGGATTAATTTGCTTGCCTATACTCATCAAAGCTTTTTCTCACTTTATAAAACTGTTATCTCATATTTTACACCATGTCCCGCTTTTCACCAGAAATACAATTCAGTCTTGTTATTTTGTAGTTGCCAAGACAGACATATTGTATGGAATGTCAATGGATGGGACGATACATCACACTAAGCCATGTTGTGGCTTGTTTGATTTTTGGCACAATTTTAATTCAGCAGTTTTGTAAGCCATAGTTCATAATTTAGTGAAATGTATGGACCTAGCTTTTGAAGCTTATTCAAAAAAATAATAACCATGACTTAGTATTGATATAAGAGAATATGTGTAGCACAGTTGAACTGTTGGGTCCTTGGATGTTTCTGAGCTTAGATGTTTCATGCGGACGTTTCATTACCAAACTAGGGAACATCATCAGTGCTAAGGTTAATGTCATGTGTGAACTAGCTCAATAGAAAGGATCCTAGAAGAAAGAAGTTATGGTAGGTAGTCTCACAATAATGGTTGGTTTTATTTTACTGAGACTAGGAGTTACTAAGAATGCTTCATGAGTCACTGTGCTTTGTGGCCTGACCCATTGTTGCTGATAGAACAGCACAATATGACATTATGTGGACAGTCATAAAAATTGAACTATTTTCTGTTTCCTACAGGATGCCTCATCATTCTGTACCCCAGAAGAGATCCTTTTTCTACCTTCCTCTTCCAATATGGAATTGCCTCTCCTCAGAGTTGCATCTAAGCCCCCAACTTTTTGTATGAATATATCTCCTTTCAGGACACTTTTAATTGATAGAGGGTTCGGTATTCCTTGTATTGTTCAGTTCAATCTGTTTCTCATTGTAAATATACTTTCTTTGAAAAGTTTGCTAGGCTCCTTCGGCGCTTACCAAAACAGAAAAGTCGGGTAGAAACAAAGCTCTTGCTGGGCTCAGTCTGTGCCTGGCCTATCCTTGTTACTGACTTATTGGCCTTGATTTCTGGCCTGATTTCCCTCTTTGGTTTTAGAACCAGATTCTGCCTACATTGCCTGAACACCTACATATATTTCCATTAGTTTACTGACCAATGCAGTTGCCTGAATTTTTTCCATGGTTCCAGCAGCATATTTTTCATTAACACAGCAGCCATTCTTATCTGGAGTTTCTTGAAGTTGCAGTTAGAACCTTTTGCTTATCTTAATAATTAAGCTACATCCTTACAAAGGCATTAGAAATTATATCAATGATGCCCACTTTTACAAAAACCTAATTTGCTCATTGTTCTGAATTATTTCTATTCAGATTTATTTTTCAGAAGGGAAACAACTACTCAGATAATTATATAAAAATCCATCAGGAGCATAGTTATAGACCAACTTGTCAGATGGACTTTAATGCCTGATGAAATTTAAATATATGGATTATACAAAGGTGTTGATTATAATATACTTGAGAATTAAGATTTTATTCTTTGGTAGCAATACGGGTTAGCTGAACATCTACTTTAAGCAAAGTAGGGGCATGACAAAATGAACTGGTGCTTTTTCCTATAATAAAAATACAATGTGGTACTAATTTAACTGTCTGTGAATGTCCTCCTGTATACAGGAGGATAACAACCAGATATATTCATTTTGGACAGCTATTTTAAACAAAGCAGGTAAATGCAAGTAGCAGTTCAAAAGCAGGTAAATGCAAGTAGACAAAGAGGTACCACTTTGGTTGGCAGGTAACAGTGTTCCATATGTCTTTGGCATATAGTCATGCTGTCCACATGACCATAGAAACATCTTCAGCTAACACTGGCTTCCTTGGCTAAGAAATGCAGATGAGCACCGACCCCTCCTAGAATTGGACACAAATGGGCAGGGGAAACCTTTACCTTTTAACTGATAAACTTAAAGCACTTAGGGCTGCATTAACATCCTGCACAAGTCATAATTTGTTGAGAATGGGGAGGGCAAGTGTTGAGGCATCTCCTAATTGTGACAGAATGTGAGTTTGGAGAAGACTGGAGGGGAGGGGGATTTCCTGCAAGTGTAGCATGATTTCTCAGGAAGGAGGTAGTACATTCCAGAAAGAAACCCAAATTAAGAGACTGTGTGGTGCAGAGCTAGATGTGCCAGGGAGAATGAGATTCAGAGTAGCCATCTCCCAGGATGTAACTGTTAGGTTAGAAAGTTATAACTTTAGTCTGGCAAGATTCCATCCACTTGGTATAAGCAGATAAAGAATTGGACTCAATTGGATTTCACTGTGTCGTCTTTGGGCTTGGGCCTGACACTAATCACCTTAGAGAGCAATCCTAACACATTATATGGAGTGCAACTCCAGCTTATAGATGAGAGGTGATGGCATGGTTAAATTTTCATGCTGTTATCTCATTATAAACACAGTTAGTTAATTCTCTTGAGGGCGAGGAAATAACTCATACGCCCTTAATTCAGTGTAGCGTTCAAATACAAAATTAAAGCTACAGCACTTTCCCCCATCAACTGAAACAAAACTGATTGAGCTCAAAAGAACTTAACTCACTGTACAGTGATGGTGTCTCAAATAATTAGAGAGCCAGTGCTGCGCTAAGGAGTTGGGTTAAGTTAGCAGGAGTTCAAACTGAAGTCCACTCTCAGGCAAGGACCTGGTGATTTTGGCCCCTTTGGTGTCTCTTAGTTCAAAATACACCACATAGTCAGGATACAACCCAGGACAATCCCCAGGAAGATGTTTAATTTCCTAGAAAGAAAATAGAATAGAAATCTAGAAAACAAACAAGAACTTGATAAGTAAATAAATAATAAAATATTAGTAAAGAATCAGTGATTCTTTCTCAAGGTATATTAAAGCTATACAACAAACTCCAGAACAGATAATACTAGCGTGATTTCCATAAAGAGGTACAGAAAACAACTGAACCTGTTGAAAGGTATAATGAATACATGAAAGACTAAAACCTCCTTCAGGCATTCTGAAAAATAATGCATGGAGGAGAGGCAAAGAAATGCACTCCTACTCTCTCTGTCATTTCACCGTATTATCAGTGAAGTGTGCAAAGAAATTAAGATGACTTACAGAAACTAAATGCACTTACAGCTTCTTTTCAGACAACAACATTGGGAGGTTGGTTTAGAGGGATCAATGGGAAATCATCCATTCTCTTCTCCCTCCTTTGCCATACTCTCATGCAACACTTTTTAATAAGAATATCATTATAGCAAAATAATATAAAAATCAGTTCCTAAATCTGGACTTTATTCTTTCCCTCTCTCTGTCTCTCTCCCTTTCCTTTTCCCTATCTCTCTCTTTCACACACACACACACACACACACACACACACACATTTAAATAAATGTTTGAAATAAATTTAGTCATCTATCTTCCTTTGTCTTAACTCAGTACAGTCCTCTGCATCAGGGTTCAACTCATCTGCAATGTTGCAGTTCGGTTGGATAGAAGTATTTAAACAATAGAATGTGATATATTAAAACAGTGGCTAGGTCAATTTTTTTTTAACCTGTTTGTTAATTTTGGGTGAATGAATTTAATTTGATTTGATTTGATTTGATTTAATCAATTTATGCACCGCCTGACTCCAGATGTCTCTGGATGGGTCAAGCTGTAATGACAATAAATATAAAATGAATAATCAGAGATAAAATAAGAAAGAGAAAAATAAGAACAACGATTTTAAAAATAAAGGACAAGACAGCGATCCAGCAACAACACACAAAATGCATTCCAAAAGGGCTTTTGTGGGTGCTTGATCACAAATACAATTAGTTTTGTCCTTACATGGCTCTAAAATATCAAAGTAAGAAAATAAAGTTACTGTATGCTCTTGCATTAATTAATATTCATTGCTTTTGAAAATGTAAAAGGTCTTCTTCGAAAACAGATGAGCATGAATTCTGGAATATAACTTCAGACTTCTTTCTGTTTCTAGGGGAAAAAAACCATTGTTTTATTTCGGAGATCAGATTTCTATCTATAAATAGTAGAAATCATTATAGCTAAAAGTAGGATACAGTGATAATAGTCAAAGAAATATCAACATGCCTGAGGTATATTTTTCACGGTGACATGTTTTTCCTGGTAGTGATAATGTTTGGCAATGGTAAATTAATTATTTTTTTAAAAAAACAAAACACTAGCTGGCTACATAAGACTGCATGGCAGGACATATGATGTGCAGGCCTGTCCTGCTGCAACTTTCGGCCACATATGCACACAGAAATAAAGGAATGTAAAAAGAGCACAGAAATGTGAACAAAACTGGGACTTGCTTGCAAGATTTGCTTTGAGAACAAGAGCATGCTAAAGAATCATTCAGAGTCAATCCAAGGTTTTAGAGTTGGGTGAAAGGTTATCAGTTAGTCCAAAGGTCAGAGATCCAAAAAGCAGAATGTCACACTCAAGCTGAATGTCAATCATTATGTCTAGCAATGAGAACAAGGGCAGAGTAGATCCTTATATAGACTGCAGCCAGCTGTCATTAGTCAGAAGATTTACTCCTTGGCCAGGAGCATAATAGACCTTCTTGGTTCTGCTCTCCTCTCTACCTATCACATGCATGGCTGGGAGGTTCAACCTCCTCTGACGTTTCCTGTTGCTTAGTTATTCCCTGTGTTTGATCATCCTCGTGTGATTCTTCCTGAGGCTGACATATCAAAGACTCTTCTGGAGCTTCCTCTTCAGCGTCAGAAACTGAGTCCTGTACCTGAACCATGATAGCCCTATTATAAACCAGGTGTACTTTGCTTGATTAACGATAAATATCCAAATCTGTACCAGTGGTGGGATTCTACCGGTTCGGACCTGTTCGAGCGAATCGGTCACTCCAATTATCAACTGGGAGTGAACCAGTTCACTCTGACGATCAGTTGGGCCCACCCACCCACCCCTGTGCTTTACTTACCTTTATTTCCTTGTGTGCTCAGCGAACAGTTGTTACACCGGTTGAATCCCACCACTGATGTGTACCCAGCAGTATAGCCAAACATAGACTTTTATCACAATAGCAACTGAGCAGATTTGGAAATCCTCCTAGAAATTTTTATAGATCAGTGCACTGATTAAAAAAAAAAAAGAGTGCATTCTCCTCCACAGACCAACTGAAGCAATTAGTTAAAATATGAGATATTACAATCTCAAAGATAAAATCAACACCACAAGACATCCTCAACTGTCTTCATTGTCCTATCGAAATGTAGATATGGGCAGTCCTGAAACAGGATGTGGCTAAAACTCTCTCCAACACCATCAATTGCACTATTAAGCTTATCTACAATGACTGTTTTTCTTGGAGATAATGGAGGTAAACAGTGTCCAAGAAATAAATAGATTTGGAGAAAGGTTTGCTGTGGAAGCCAGGGAAATTTGATTCCGTCACTCTGTGATTCCTGATCAAAAACTCATTGCTTAATCTCCAAGGTGGCTTAATCTCCCCAAATCAGGCATTATTATGGATTGTACTAAGAGTCCACAGTATATCAAGGCAATGTCTTTCCTCTAAGAAGAGACAACAAATCTTCTTAAGAATCAAAGGAACCAGAGAATCCCCCCCCCCCACAGCTGCCCAATTAATTTTAGCTAAAAATTCAAGTTGTAGATTCTCGTATTAGCCTTTCCTGAGACAAAGCCATATTTTAGCTGGAGAAAAGCCTTTGATATGTAGTGAACAACGCAGCTTCTCAGGTTAGCAAATGGTCCCGGACATATTCAAGTGCCAAACTTAATAAAATGCAAAACTGACAGAAAAGATTTGTCTTGGCCTTTCTAAGGTGCAGCACTTCAAATGTCAGCAGATGAATCCATGCTGTACCTCAATTTCGGATAGGCGCACAGCATTCGGATAATGTGACAAGAACCTCAATTAGATGCCTAGCATGCTATCAGCACAGTTGGATTACGGGGTGGAAGAAGACTATCCGAAACCTTACATCTCATCAGTTACCATGTTACCAGCCGGCTTCCCTGCTGATGTGAGATGAAAGGCCTATCTGGAGTGCCATCTTTGATAACAGCCAATTAAACTACAGGCTATTCTCTTTCTTTAATCTCAGATTCAAAATGAACAAGGCTATGCTGCAGGAGCCATCTCTTATCCGAATCCTCTTAAACAATCATTGCAACAGTCGTAACTAAAAACGGGTGACATTTTAAAAATGTAACGTTTTGCCAGCAGCAATAACTCTGAGTAGCAGTCCCAATAAAGTGATGCCGATAAAACAGACAGAATTGACCTTTCCAGCTCTTCACAATTATCAACCAAACCGCTGCAAAGTGAACCCAGAAATGGCAGAGTAAGTTTCTAAGACCTGGGGAGGAAAAAAAAATCTACTTTCTAAAGACACAGTGAAAAAAAGTACTGAGTTTTACAGCGACCATATAGGGCAATTTTCTTTCCACATTAACTCATTCCCTATCCATGATTTTAACTGTCCACATGCAAGCCCTCCTTATAAATCCCTTTTTAACTGGGATTTTAAATTTTATGGATTTGGGGTTTTAAATTGGGTAGCCAATTATTTAATTTTTTAATTATCTTAACTTTTGTATTTGTATGTTTTTTAATTTTGGCTGTTCACCGCCCTGAGTCCCTTCTGGGAGAAGGGCGGTATACAAATTAAATTAATAAAAAATAAAATAAAAATTAATAAAAACAGGATTCCAATTATAAGGTCATTTAGGGGGCCATTTAAGGTATTTATTTGGATTATGAGGGATGGCATATTTAAGTACAGGTAGTGCTGGATTTGCAACCATATTTGAGCCTGCAATTACAGTCACATGTTGTGATGATCATTAAGTGGGTCATCACACAACCGGCACCTGATTCTACAACCTTTTTGAGTTGGCCATTAAGCGAACACCTTGGTCATTAAATGAAGTCATTGTTCACTATGGGGTGTGTTTGGCTGGAAACCAGAAGTAAATGTTATGTTATGCCAAAAATGTTATAAATTGTGGTCCCATGACTATGGGACACTACAAACAGCCATAAATTTGGGTCAGGTGCTGAACCCCCAAAATGTGGTTACATGACCACGAGAGGGCCCAGCGGTTGGAACTTTGAATCTGGGGTATAAATAGCTACCTGTACTTCCCTAGTATAAGTGGTCCTTGACTTACAGCCACAGTTGAGGCCAAAATTTCTGTTGGTAAGTGAGACATTGCTTAAGTGAATTTTGCGGCCTCTCTTGCCATGGTTGTTAAGTGAATCATTGCAGCTGATAAGGTGACAGGTGGCACACGGAGCCATATCCCTGGGCATGTGAGCGTTGCCCTACCTCAGCTCCAGCGTGCATGAGTATGATTTCAGGTCTTCCGGTCCCACTGGAAGTCAGGAAATGGGCTGTTTTAGGCCTCCAGAGGGCCTCTGGGAACGGGTGGGGAAGGCTGTTTTCGCCCTTCCTAGGACTAGGAGCCTGGGGAGAGTGAAAAATGGGCCTATCGGGCCCACCATGCCAAAAGCAGGGGGTGCGGGGGGGGTCATGTGCGCATGCGCAGGGGGATGGGGCGCATTGAATTATGGGTGTGGGCCAGGGGTGGGTTCTAAAATTTTATACTACCGGTTCTGTGGGCGTGGCTTATTTTGTGTGCGTGGCTTGGTGGGGGGTAATGTGACTGGGTGGGCGTGGCCAACCTTTTTTTTTTTACTTTTAAAAGCATCTTTTTTACAACCTTAAGAGGTTGCAGAAAAAAATGCTTTTAGGAGCCTCTGACGATCAGGCAACTCAGCTGGGATTGCCAGAGGCTTTTAAAGGCATTTTTTTTTCTACAACCTCTTCGGTCAAAGAGGTTGCAGAAAAAAATGCTTTCAGAAGCCTCTGATGATCAGGCAACTCAGCGGGGATCGCCAGAGACTTTTAGAAGCATTTTTTTTTTCTACAATCTCTTCGGCTGAAGAGGTTGCAGAAAAAATGCTTTCAGAAGCCTCTGACGATCCCAGCTGAGCCGTGCGATCATCAGCGGCTTTTTTTTACTTTTAAAAGCATTTTTTTCGGCTGAAGAAGTTGTAGAAAAATGCTTTTAGAAGTAAAAAAAAAAAGCCTCTGATGAGGTGGGCAGGGTAAGCGAGCTACCCCACTTTTGGCATGCAACGGTAAAAAGGTTAGCCATCACTGCCCTAGTAGATGATTAATAACACCAAAATGATTAATCAGTACAAAGTTCACTTTGGTTGAGTCAGAAGTCAACAAAAAATATTGTATCAGTAAAACTAAGAAGAACAACCATCAGACACTGGACACAAGATTATCCAAATACCTGTAGGTGAGAGTGATTGCTATGGAATGAGAGTTCTTTATTGTAAGCCAGGGGTGAGCAACTATGGCAACTTTACAACCTGTGGACTTCAACTCCCAGAATTCCTGAGCCAGCATGGTTGCCATAGTTGCCCTCCCCCCCCCCACAACATAAGCCTTGTATCAAGCCTCCGTAGATTGGCATACTACCCATGAACAGGATAATGGGAAGTCCAAAGCATTTTCTAGAGGCTGCAACGTATTGTAAGAGTAAAAAGTTTCACTCCAAATTTCTTTTGCACCTTCTTATAAATAGTACAAGTCTTCAGAGGTGCAGGGAACATGCACGGCAATCACCACATCTCTTTTCTGATCGTTGCAACATTTTGAATTCAGATCCTTAACTTGCACTTTGACCATCTTTTAATAAAGAATGGGATGGAAGGATTTTGTAGCTTTAGTTAGGTTTCGCTTAACATTATGCATGCGTATATAGTCTTTTCAGAATTCTCCAGGCTCCTCTTTTGCATGTTTGAGAAGCTGGGTATAAAGAGGAACAGTAGTAGGACAATAGATTTTAAATTTGTCCTTGAAAGTTTATGCTTGTTTTGTTAAGTTCTTGTAATAGTCTTAAGAGCAAACAATACTTCAGTTTTTATGGTGCTTCTGCCATTTAGAGAGAGTGGTATTCGTGCAGCCTACCAATCACATTTACCCAAACAAAGATAACTTTTCTTAGAAGACTGCAGGGTTGTGTGTTCTGTTTTAATCAAATTCCACTAAACAAAACTAAACTTAATAAGACTTTTCTCCACAACTTATACAGGTTGTCCTCGACTTACAACATTTCATTTCATGACCGTATAAAGTTACAACGGCACTGAAAAAAGGGACTTGTTATGACCGTTTTTTCACACTTATGACCATTTCAGCGTCCCTGTGCTCACATGATCAAAATTTGGACGCTTGGCAACTGATTCATTTTTATGACGGTTGCACTGTCCCAGGCTTACCTGATCCCTTTTTGTGAGTTTCTGACCAGCTAAGTCAATGGGAAAGCCAGATTCACTTAACAACTGTGTTACTCACTTAACAACTACAGTGATTCACTGAACAATGGTGGCAAGAAGGTTGTAAAATGGGGCAAAACTCATTTTACAGATGTTTTGCTTAGCAACAGAAATTTGGGGCTCCACTATGGTCATAAGTCAAGGACTACTTGTATTAGTGTTCCCTTTTGAAGAAACAGCTACATTTCCTCCAACCACCTTCTCAGATCCTTGTGTTCAAAACGTCCTTATTTTTTAAAAAAAACTCCACTTGGGAAAATCTTGAGGAACTTAAGCAAAACCCAAGTCACATACCTTTATGGTTTTCTTTATGCTTGTAAAACCTCACAAAAATTTAGTGGACATCTTTTATATCCTACTTAGACACCAGAATGTTTAATTTTATGCCTGATTTTTAGGTTGGTGACAAGTTCAAATATTAATCAATTTGCTTTTGCCTCATCCGGGATTTTATTACTATTTGTCAACTGTTTCAAAATATCCTATTTTACCTCAGTTTTGTCCACTAAATCTTTCACAGATGGCTGAATCAGACAATCTCTAGGTGTTAGTGCACTCGGTGGTTTGCAGGTAGGTGCCCTCAACACCTCAATGACAGGATTGATCCAAACTCTCACCTTCACAAGAGTTATTGTGAACCAAGCATCCTTGGTTTATGGAAGGCTCCATTCATAAACAGAAAAACCCAAGGGAATGTGAAGTTCCCTTTGAGGGCTTGAGGGAAATTGAGGAAACTGAGATGGTGGGAACAAAAAGAAGACAGGGCTACTCTTGAAATACCATGTGACCATTGTCACATTAGAAGAAGTCCAATTCCAGTTCTCTATCATCTCATGCAGGATTGGAGATACAGGAAGGTAGGTGCATTTCAGTTGAATGTTGTTAAAAAAAAAAAATCTTCCCAGGGATAAAAGCAGTTAAACAGTTGAACCAATCGCAAAAGTGGTGGTGACCTTTTCTCTGAATATTTTCAAGCAGAGATTGGACAGGCCCTTTCAGATTTCTTTAATTGGAATTCCTACAAATCTATGGTCTTTAAGATCTATGAAACTGATATAATAACTATAGTTTTATAGACACAGACTTGAAATGTAAGTTGCGCAGAGCTAAAGCAAGAAGGAAATCTGGAACATTACGTCTTCAGGATAAAAAGTTTCTATATAAATGTCTTTATAGGCTTTCAGGTGATTTTCTCATACTATTGCCTTTTTCTTCTAAAATTCAAAGTTTTGGATACATCATTAATGCAACTGAGTGAAATTCATTTGTAAGAAAATTGCATCGTATTTGTTTACATGTACTACCATATTTTTCGGCGTATAAGACGCACCTTTTTTCCCCCTAAAAGGGGGTGAAAATTTAGGTGTGTTTTATACACCGAATATAGCCCTGCCCACCCACTGCCTCCCACCCTTTGGCCTCTGCCTCGCAGCAGTTACCTCCTTGCAAGCAAACAGCAAGAAAAAACAGCTCATTTCAGCTTCAGCACAGCCTAATTAGCACAAGTTGATGGATCGGCCTCCAGACTCTCAGTTGATTTGCTCTCAGCTGTTTTGCGCAGGGCTCTGCTGTTTGCTGCAAAAAGGTAAATTGCTGGAGCAATTTTTTTTTTCCTTGTGCTAATCAAGCTATGCTGAAAACGAAAATGAAAGTAAAGCAGGCTGTTTGCTGTTTGCTGCCACGAGGCAAAATTGCTCAGAGGCAGAGGGAGATTTCTTTTTCTTCTTTTCCTCACCAAAAAAGGTAGGTGCATTTTATACTTCAGTGCATCTTTTACTCTGAAAAATACGGTAATTTCATGTGTTGATATGTGTTGGGGGTGAGAACATACAGCTCACTTAGACTATATTGTAGAGTGAAGAGAGTTGAAAGGAACATCCTTTATCCTAAAAATTGCTTCATTTTTAAAAGCAAACTCCTAAAGCCAGAAGTCTATAGAAGAGAGAATGGATAATTTTTGTTCCCTGAAGGATCATATTCAGTGATAATCCTCCTGGGGCTGCATGGAGAGGAAGGGAAAAGGAAGGAATGAAAAGAACCAGGCCCAAAGGTGAATAAAGATATACAGTCCTCTGACATCCTCTTTAAGTACCCTTTTGACAAGTCTCATTTCTCTCACATTATTCTTTTCTTTTTTTCCCTTTTTTCTGAAATCCTCCATCCTCTCTCAAGCTATATGTTGTAAGAAAGGGACAGTTAACCTTTATAAGACTGAACTGATCTTTTGCATAGGACCTTTGGAATTTTGCTGAAGGCTATATGAAGTCTTGGGACTGCAGATACCCTGTTACCAAATGCTTGGCTTCTTCCTTATTTCATGGAAATTTCATCTCCTAGTGCTCAAACTTACAATAGGGCACAAATGGCAAACTGACCTTCTCCGTCAAATTTGAAGGCAGAGAAATTGGCGAGCAGTCTTCCAATTTCTCCAGGAAATAAATTCTCCATTGATTTCATATGAATAGGATTCCTCCAAAGCAACGGAGAAGCATTATTATTGAAAAGACGTAGTGGGAGAAGGTCATCATGAGGTCTTGAACTGAAATGTCAGAAGCTATGGAGGTTACAGGCTTTTGGAGAGAGGATGATAAGGAAAGATTTGTACTCCCCCTTTGGCTATTTCTTAACTAAAGATAGTTAAGGATATCACATTTCACCCGTGATACTTAATGTATCTAAGGTTGTCTTCACCTTCAAAATACTTTCTAAAGTAAGTTCTCTTTCATCAAGTTGACAAAAGCATCCACCACTTCTGAAGGCAATCCATTCCACTGATCAATTGTTCCAGAGATGAGTTTCAGCAGGTTCTGACCAGTTCTGGAGAACCGGTAATAGAAATTTTGAGTAGTTCGGAGAACCGGTAGTAAAAATTCTGACTGGCCCCGCCCCCATCTATTCTCTGCCTCCCAAGTCCCAATTGATCAGGAGGAAATGGGGATTTTGCAGTAACCTTCCCCTGGATTGGGGTGGGAATGGACATTTTACACTACAGTATCCTTCCCCTGCCACGTCCAAGCCACGTCCACCAAGCCACACCCAGGTAGTAAAAACTTTTGAAACCCGCCACTGAATTGTTCCCACTATCAGGAAATTTCTCCTTATTTCTAGGTTGAATCTCTCTCTAATGATCTTCCACCCATTACTTCTGGTCCTACTCTCTGGAGCTTTGGAAAATAGGATTCTTTGTGGAAGGAATAGATTCTTTGTGAAGCCAGATCATTATTTCAATGATTCCTTCTCTGAGAATAATGATCATGATCTTAAACCAGAAAATGCGGTTTTGATATCCTTTAGTTTACCTATGTCCCATTGTGATCCTAGGAACAATTCCATGAAACAGGATCCAAGTAAATATTGATAGGTATTTTGGTCTAATCACTGAAGCAGAACCCTAATATAATTGGAAATCAAGGCTCTTGAATGAGGAGTGTGGATTTCACACATAAGCCAAATCACCACATTTCCTAAGATCAAAATCCTATTGTACTTGTGCTAGACTTCAACCCATGTAGCAAGGGGGCATTAAAAATTCTAATTGCTTTGGAAAGTGGAAGTTGTCAATCTATAACACTCAGCACAACTAGTCAGCCCTGGGCACATCAGTATCCTAATTACAGAAAGTCTGGCTCTTCACCGATGTTTTAACAGTTGATTTATTTCCTGTTTGAGTTTGTTCAATAGAGCTAGAGTTAATTGGTTTTCCAAACGAGTGCTAAAATATAAAGATCCAACTTCATTAAGTGGAGGCTGTACTTAATATGCACCACTGATTTGGAAGTCCATGTAAAGGTTAGTGGGGTGAAGTTTGCAGGCATTCTCTAACAAACCAGAGTCTGTTTTGCTTGCAAATAATAAATAATAAATGTTACTTTCTTGTGATTGGAGGATTTCTACTTTATCTCTTAAAGGGGCATATTATTTTCCTCTTCTTTGGGTTAGAAAAAATTGCCAGCCACCAACATATCTATCAACCAGTAGGAAGGCACCACATAAATACGAAACATAGAATAGCCCGCAGCTCATATTCTGGTAGAGAAAAGTTCCCTGAGGATGGGCTCCAGCACGAGTCCAAAAGCTCAGAAGACTAAACCTCTGGTCCCAGTGAATGACCTAGATGGGATCTTGGAAAAAAACCTGTACAATTAATTTCTGGGCTCATTTTCAAGTCTTATACATATTTCCATTCTTCCAAGAAATATCCCTTTCTGGACAAAGTATTTCACCCTCTTCGCTAATTGTAATTATTGGAGGATATTTTTTTTTTTTATTGAAAAAGTTTTCAAATACAAGTTTTTCCCCCTTTCCCCCCCCTCTTCCCTAACCCACCCTTTCCACCCAGCCCCCCCTGTGACTTCTTCACAACAATAGGCTATTTCATAACTAGTTACATACATAATATCTTTCCTTTCCCTTAATCCCTTCTCGAAATACTGACCCTTAGCATATTGTTCTTATAACTCCCATTTTTACGATAATCTGCCCTTTTTCTCCTCCCCTAAGCTTATTGAGTATTATTACAATTTAACCTTTAATCTTTTATATATATTAATATAACATTTTAAATCGGCCTTCTCCCTGCATCCAAATTTAACATTTATTCAATTCTATCCAATTCCTCCACTCCCCTAAATATATAACTTGAAATCCTACAATACAATTCTAAATATAATCCACTGCCCACTTTACTAAAATATACACATATCTATATATGCATCCCATTTTATAAAAAGAAGGAAAAAAAAGAAGAGAAAAAAATATATCTTCTTTAGTATCTTTCCACTGAATTGTTAAGTCCTCCACTCCCCTAAATATATGACTTAAGAATCCTTTTTCTTAAACTAATCAATCAGTAAACTAACCTATTTCAACCCTTCAATTCCTACAAAATCATGCAGTACAATTCTAGATATAATCCACTGCCCACATTACTAAGATATACACATATTATTATTGGAGGATATTTATAGGGAAAGTGAGTCCCACAATACTACAGGGAGGACACCAATTTGTTTGCTGCCTACTCAGTTATATATTTAGTGCCATGATTAATTAGTCCTGTGAAATTGCCTAATGAATGACAGGTTGAAATCTGGCAAACGTAAAACTCTACCAGCCTTTTCTTTTGGTGTCACTGAAAGCACATTATAGGAAGATGATAATCCAAGGCATTTCCCTTCAACCTTGAAATAACTGATGGATGTGGCACATTATAAGAGAATGCTCGTGCCCGATGTGTCAGAGAAACTTTATTAAGTCACCCTATTTTGAGGCTGACATTCCTGAAGCCCTCTATTTGGGCACTTATCCCAGGGCATAATGAAAAAAATTACCAGTTGCATTTAGGTTTCACTAAAACACTCCAGGCTTTATTATTTAATAACAATAGACGTGTCCAAAGCCCAACCATCCCTCAAAGGTCACTCAAAATTATATTGAAAAGGCATAACATTCAAAGGCCCTCAACTTGCCAAATACTAGCTAAAGTTCTTTGTGTGCTGTTTCTTTTTCTCCCTCTCTCTCTTTTTTTAGCAAGCCAAATGACAGAGTGCATAGTCAGGGAGCAAAATAATTATGGTAACATGTCTCATTAAGAATGCTGGATTCAGCAGCAACAGTGGTGTTTCCTCAATTGCTTTTGGACTTAATGAGAAGCAGCCCAGCACTGGCCGCATTACTAAGTTGACAATTTATTCGAGTGATTTATTATGCCCCTGCTACTGTTGCCAACTTGAAAAGACCACAGAACACTTGTCTGATATTAGTGCATGTTGACTTCCCAACTCCAACATGGTAGCTATCAGAATAAAATGCACAACGCTCTTGGTGTTTACTCAGCATGCTTTGTTTGGAAACAAACAGCAACGTAAGGTGACCTGCTCTTTTCTCTATGGACTCTGCCAAAGCAATAAATTAAATTATACAAAGGAGTCCTAGCAACAAATAAGAAGGCAGGTTTTTGGCCTTCCTTCCTTCCTTCCTTCATTCCTTCATTCATTCATTCATTCATTCCCCCCTCCCTCCCTTCTTCCCTGCCTCTCTCTCCTCCCTCTCTTTCCTTCCCTCCCTCCCTCTCTCTCTCTTTGTGACATGAAACACAATGAGCAAAATCTTAAGAAATACAAACTGTTGTCTCCTACGACAACCACTCCCCTTTCCTTCTATTTATTCCCCAGCCAGGGAGGGGCCATTCAGCATCCATGTGTGCTTTGCTTCCAGAGTTGTCAACTCCTTGTCCTCCGTTGTTCACCTCTCCTAACTGTTCTGCGCATACGTGCATCTGGAACAGGCTCCAGTTGTTGTTCCTCCTCACTCATATCAGCCTCCAAAGGTAGCTGCCTCTCCAGTGGCTGGGAAATGTCAGACAGCCCTGGCTCTATCTCTGCGTCTGACACAGAGCATCCATCAGAGCCTTCCCCAGGCTCCAGAACTGGCCCAAGTTCCTCCCCAACCTCTTCAATGTCTGTGTCTGCGGGCCAGAACAGTGGTCAACAGCAGAAACATACAGTGAGATAAATGAAGTGCATATTAACTCAGCTAAAAGAATATAGAAATAACATTTAATCACAAATAAATATTTATATTTCATATTTGTAAATCACTCATCTCTCTCAAAGAGGGGCTCTGGGCAGCGTACAATACTACATACTTATAATATACTATACAACATATGAAGAGGTGTGGTGACCTAGCAATTAAGACACTAGACTTGTCAACTGAAAGATTGGTAGTTCGAGACCCGAGCATCGCATGATAGGTTGAGCTCCCATTCCTGCCCCGGTCCCTATCAATCTAGCAGTTGACAGGGACTGTTTAAATGTAAATGCAAGTAGATTAATAGGTACCATTTGATGGAAACGTAACAGCATTCTGCGTGCCTTGGTGTATGGTCATGCCAGCCGCATCTTCAGACAACGCTGATTCCCTCAACTAGAAAACGAAGATCAGTATCGCCCCCTAGAGTAGGACACACCTGGACAGGAGAAACTTTTTTTTTTTACACAACATATAATATATAATTGCATGCAATAAAGAAATTCAATATCCTATATCTATCATCCAAAGAAAGCCTATAATTTTATTCTCTGAATTCTCTCCAGGGGAACTCTATTTTCAATAACTTCTGAAAGGCACGCAACTAGCATACCAAACATCCAGTCTTCCCCAACATCTCTTGAATTACTATAGAGGCATTTCAAGGGTAAGAATGTATGAGTGTGTGCCATAGTTAAGCAGTGTTAATATATTAATCCTTTGTAGGCTTACAGAGAAAAAAATAATCTAAAAACTGTCTCATTAATGCAGACAATAAAATGGACCGGACTGATCCCTAATAAACCTTGGCCTCAAGCATATGTAAAATGGTGTTTTTTTAAAAAAAAAATCCCTACCAAATAGAAAGAATGTACTTTGTCCTTTGACATCCCAGTATCACCAATGTTATATTCCAGTTTAAAGAACAATTGCTTCTGGCCTAGGAAGGCAGAAGGCAGAAGGCAACCTAAAATTAGGTCACTCTCAATTTCAATCTCTGATTCTTTCTGCTTCTTTTATAAGGCCCTCCCATTGATATCAGTGGGTGTTCTGCATATTGACGGAGAGCCGACGATCTGAACTGAGATCAATCATGCAGATCTGAAAGGAAAAAGATTTCCATCTATGTGGAACAGAATATAAAATGATTCAAGTGTCAGAAGAGAGCTTCCTTATACATTATAGATGACCTCTTTCCTACTGTTAAAACTTTTCTTCCTGAAAACTCCAGCTACAACATATGCACACGCATTTATTTTAAGCCCATAAATTCACATTTCCAAACGAAGCATGCCTATGCCTGGTATTATTTGTGTCACATCGTACTTTTTTTTCCCTCCTCTTCTTTTTTTGCCTTAGATTTGAAGAGGCAAAAGGAAAGTTAGTGAAAAACAACATTAGAGGAAATTCTCTTTGAAAAGGATACCTGCTGTCTTGATGAAGTGACTAGTGTGATATACTTAACATTAATTCCTAATGGCTCAGAATCCTGAAGCTGTTATAAAAAGAAAAAAAGTAATTCAGTGCACATGCACACACACGCACACCCCTTCTCCTGCCAAACAGTAAAAGTAGCACTAAAACTTTTATTAGTTGAAGATAAAATTATCATTCCTGTAACATAGCTCCTTTTGAAAGTATCTACCCTTGAGAGTCAATGCATGTAAATTACTGCCATAAAATATCTAGAATACATGATATTAAAATTAGACCAGAATTTTTTAGCAGAAGTAGTCCTCGATTTACAATCACAATTGAGCCCAAAATTTCTGTTCCTAAGCAAGACAATTGTTTTTTTTATTGAAAAGTTTTACAAAGAAAAATTCCCCCCCCCAATTCCCTCCCCACCACCCCCACATCTCTCCCCCCCTCCCATTCCACCCTCCTCCCCAGACTTCACAGAGCAAAATACAGGGTATTTCTGTTAACAATCATATGCTAAATTAACCTAACTGTTCTTAAACTGCCAAATGCCCCCCGAAACCTTAACACCACTATTGATAAGATAATACTTCTGAAGTTTAACATTCATTCATAAACTATTTGATATTTTCTTGTCTGACACTTATTTTGAATTCCAATATGTATCTTTCTTGTGTATAGTCCTTCAAATATGCTGAAATTTTCACGATTTCCGCTAAATTCGCTACTTTCAGTGTCCATTCTTCAATAGTAGGCAAAGAGTCCTTCTTCCAATATTGCGCTACCAACAGCCTAGCTGCTGATATTAAGTTCAAAATCAGTTTAATCTCTAATAATGTACAATCCATCATTATACCCAGTAAAAACAATTGAGGAGTAAATTTCAACCTTTTTTTCAAAGTGTTCTGTATCACCCACCAAATTTTTATCCAAAATGCCTTGATTTTCTTACAAGTCCACCATATATGGTAATAAGTCCAACATTTAGCTTGTAAGTTTGGATACATACATGATAACTTTTTAGGATCTAAGTGCCATCTATAAAACATTTTGTAAAAATTCTCTCTCAAATTTTGTGCTTGCGTAAATTTAACATTTCTGACCCAAATCTTTTCCCATGTTTCCATCATCACTGGTTCCTGAAAATTTTGTGCCCATTTTATCATACAATCCTTAACCAATTCCGTTTCTGAATCCATTTCCAATAAAGCATTATACAACCTTTTAATATGCATAATCTGTTTCACCAGATTTTCCTCATTTTGCATAACACCATTTTTTTGATCTTCCCTCCATCTAGCTTGAAGCTGACCATACTGAAACCAAGTACACGCCACTTGTTGATTTCTCAGCTCATTTACCAAAAAGCCAAAATCCTTTCTACTTCTCAACATTTTTGGAGGGATCTCTTTCAAAACCACCACTTCTTGCCCAGCCACCTGAACCTTATTCTTGTAGGAAGCTTGTAAAATATCATTTCTGATCCTCCTGGTTATAAAATAAATCACCACATCTCTTGGCAGCCGGGAGTTAACCCTGTAGATTTTATCAATTCGGCTTGCCACATCTTCTGGTCTTTCTTTAATTATCTCTGCAATAGCATCGGTACAAATATCCTTTAAATTTTCTTTACTGTTTTCTTTCAGGCCTCTCAATCTCAAAGCAAATTCCATGGATCTGTATTGTAACATTACCAATTCATCATCCACTCTCTCTGTTTTAGTCATAATATCTCCCATTTTGCTTTCCAAATTTAAATTGGTTTCATTAATTTCTTCCACTCTCTCATCCAGCTGAATAACAAGTTTTGACAATCCTGATACTGCATAAACAATATCATCTCTTATTTCATCATGCTTTATTGCAACAACATCTTTAATTGACTTTATATCCTCCTCAACTTTCTTTAACTTCCCTTCTACAAGTACTGTTAAGTTATTCATCGCTGTAGCTTGATTATTCATGGCTTCTTTCATAAATTCTTTGAGATCATTAAGAGCAGCCTCCTGACTCTGTGAATCAGCCAGAAGTTGTGCTTTCTGTGTCACCACTAACACAACTTGGTTGCATTGTCAGCCAGATGTTCAGACTGGATTTGCCTTTTTTTAAAATTTTAAATATTTTATTAGTTTTAAAAGTAAAACAATGGACATTACTCAATGTCTCTGGTTTCTAACATTTGCGTCTAAATCAAGTTAATAAGTGATCTATTCCTTGATCTATATACAAATTTACATATCTCCTATTTCATTATATATCAAGTATGCAGTATTTTACTTCCTAAACAACAATGCATGTATTTAATAAACCTATATTACATTCACACATTCAATATACATTGATATATTGATATACATTGATATATACATTTCCAGACATTCGTTATCCCTTGTTTTTGGCATTTTTCCTCTTATCTAACCAATTATAAAATTTATTCCAGACTTCATAGTATGTTGATTCACTTTTGTCTTTGAGTTCTAAAGTGAGTCTGTCCATCTTTGCACAGCTGGATTTGGCATTTTTATCCACCTATCGAGCGGACAATAATAATATCGCTATTTCTCATTTAAAATATAAGCCACCAGAGAATGACTCAGCATAAGAATAGAGAAAGTACTTTCTGTTGAGTGACACCATCTACCTAGTCTTGTCTGGCAGAAATTCTCCACGAGTCCTCATATTAAACAACAGTTCTTGAACATGAGATACATTGCAAAAGTACTTAAGCAGCCTGACTTTCATATGATGAAAGCCACATACTAGAAATAATTTAGGGGGAGGCCAGAAACAATGCTATAATACATATGTTGAATTTATTAGCAGTATTACCACCTCTACATGTGAGCGGCATGATTTCCTAGTGTTGAAAACACTTGTTGGAAGGTTGAGAGTTTGATCCCAGGTAGCAGAAGATATTTCTCTGCTAGGGTGCAAAGATATATCTATTTCTATTTTTATATTTATATTTATATCTATTTCTATAGCTATAGCTATATACAGTATCTATATCGATAGATAGATAGATAGATAGATAGATAGATAGATAGATAGATAGATAGATATAGAGATATATAAATATAGATATATAGGGGTGTGTGTGTGTGTGTGTGTGTGTGTGTGTATCTGCTACAAACTCCACATAGGCATCAGGAAGGGCATCTGGCCAGTAAACACTCAATTCCATCCAGTCGCCCTGTCTCTACCTCAAATTAACGGACTGTGTGGAAAAAAAATATCCCTTCTACAGCAACTACTAATTTTTGTATGTAAATTTTAGCAATTGAGTCCAGAATTTCAACAAAGACCATTACATTGTTTCACTTCTGTCATTAATCAGGCTTTTGTTATGTTTGTCAAAGCACATTAATCTACAATGAGACAATTGAATCTGGATGCCTGTTTTTGTCAGTTGCTGAGTATCATCAGAACGCTAAGCCTTTGAAAGCAATTAAAACTTTGTTCTGAAGCCCAAGTTTGATTAAGGTATGTTGTGGTGGCATTTTTTATCCATCCTTGAGATATATATTCATGATATTTAATACCCATACAGATTTTCACACCGAACATGCCTCTTGTAGGAAACCTGTATGTTATGCTGCTGAACTAAATATATCAGCCACATGTAATTCAAACTGTTACTGTAAGGTTCCCCCCCACACACACACACACTTAAAGCAACTATTGACAGGCATTGATCCTCTGCCCAAAGCTCTTGAAATTGTAGAAATTTCTATAGTTTCTGCGACAGAAATCTGCTAGTGAGAGAAGATTCTTGTGGAGATGTTTATATCAACAGGAATGTATAGAATGTACATTTGCAGTGATTATCAGTGGATGCTTTGAGGGAACCTGGGAAGTGGTTGAGAATGGATCCTATCAAGTGACTGATTTGATTGTGTTGTTGCTGCCATGGGGGATGGGCAGGGGAGATTTTATGGGGTTTTATTATATGGCAGATTTTTAAAATTGTATAAGCTACCCATAGCCACATTCAAATTTGTTAAATAAAAAGGGAAGGAGGGAGGGAAGGGGGGAGGGAAGGAGGGAGGGAGGGAGGGAGGGAGGGAGGAAGGAAGGAAGGAAGGAAGGAAGGAAGGAAGGAAGGAAGGAAGGAAGGAAGGAAGGACGGCCAAAGTATGATTACGTAGGAAGATGTGCGGAGAAAAAGAGTACAAAGGATTTGAGGCAGGAATAGGTGTAAATCTATGTATTATCTTTCTGAATGCTCAAAATTAGTTGATGGGTTGTAATAGCTTCCTTCCCTGAATTACAATATTCATTCCTGATTGCCCACCAATGCTATACCGTTTTTGGACCTTAGATCTTACCAGTGCCTTAGTATTTTCTTTTCTAAAATAAAATGTTATTAAAATTGTAAATACAGAATAAAACCTAATGAGAACCAATATTTAGAAATGAAAAAAGAAGAAAAGAGCAAAGACAAACTCAAAATAAAGAAAACATAATTGTAAAGAAATTATTTTTGATTTTCTTCTACAGTAGTTATAAGGATAAATATAAAATATCTTTTTACTTTATGGTTACAGTATTGTTTACATTTCTCTATAATCTATTATTTTTTACCTAATTCTCAAAACCATATATAATGGCTTCATTTTAAATATTGCCTTAGTATTAAATAATATAAAGTAATAAGTTAGTAGAAAGCAATGAAATACTAATGTTAGTATTTTGTGCCAGCAAAGGGGATAACTAGGGGTGGGAGAGAATTACTATAGCAGGTTTTATTCTTGCTGGGGATGTCTAGAGAAGGAACCATTTTGTAGTGGTAGGAATGCCCTTTCTTGTCATGTAAGAAGGACCTGCTTACAGTCATTCATGCCCTGGTTACCTCCAGATTGGAGCAGTGGTGGATTGCTACCAGTTCGCAATGGATCGGGCGAACCAGTAGCGGCAGCTCCACCCACCCACCCGGATGCATCTGCACATGCACAGAAGCACCACATGCATGCGCGCGCACACACAAGAGAATCGGTAACAATGGGATTTGGAACCCTCCCCTGGATTGGAGTACATGGGGCTGCCCTTTAAAAGTATCCAGAAGCTTTAGGTAGTTAAGAATGCAGTGGTGCAGGCAGTTCTATGCAGTCTTAGAACAGGGCATGTTACACTTCTGCTCCACAAGCTGCATTGGCTGTGTGGCAGAATCTGGGGGTGGAGTTAAAAGAGGAATCATCCTAGAATCTCTATGTAGCCACAAGCAAACTAACTCCAACCTCCCTTGAATTCTGTTGTCCCTTATCTAACTCCAAGTAGGTGTTAACCATTAGTTGAGAAGATCTTTGTGCATAGATATGATTAGCAATTAATCCATTTAATTGGACCATATTGTGTGGTCCTGATTTTTTGCACCTGACAGGCTGCCAATTTTCTTCCAGGTGCAATCCAAGGTGCTGGTTTAAACCTTTAAATCCTTTTGTGGCATGGGGATGGGCTATCTGAGGGAACCACCTCTCCTCAGTCAGATCAGCTTGCCTCATTAGATCTGGTAGAGATGGCATGCTGTGGATACCATCAACTTGGGACCTAAATTTGATGGGTCCCATGTGATGTGCCTTCTCTGCAGTGGTGCCCTCTTTATGGAATATACTTCCCCTCAAAATTAGATTGTCTCTATCCATTTTGGCATTTCAGAAGTCCCTTAAAAGGCCTGGTTATGTTGTCTGGCCTGGGACTCCCAAGGAACTGGAGACTTACTTAACTGGTTCCATTGTTGCTGTGGCCATTTTTATCCTCTCTCTGCTTAGGATTTGCATATTTATTTTATAAATATGTTTATTTTTTCAGTGTGGATTTTCATACTTTTATAAATATTATTTTTATGTCTCTTGTTTCACTTGATTATTGTATGCCATCCAGAGTTGCTTTTAGTGAGAAGGGTGGCTACCTAAATTTGAGAAGTAACTAACTAAGTAAATAAAGCATTTACAAATTAAACTGGATGATGATTTAATTACCAGCATAATTAAATCAACAATTATTAAACCGGAAGAGTGATTTGGACAATTTCTCTACACTGGACTCACAAAAGGAACTTGTTGAAGTTGCCAAAGCTTTTCTGAGAAGACATAGTATGACTCTGAACAGTAACAACTTCTTCCTATTGGAATTACAAAAGTGGCTTGACAAAAATGCCAAGGATTTTGGGAGATGAAACGAAACTAATATGAAAAACAGATGATAGAACTTTGAGGGATTTAAAGTTTATTGGTGGGGGAGAAAGAATATAAAATTGGTTTATTGGATCAAGATTAAAATAAATAAATTGCTATTTCTGCTAACATTTAAAGCAGGGGTGGGATTCAAAAATTTTAGCAACCGGTTCTCTGCCCGGTTGCTGGGTAGGCATGGCCATTGTGGGCACGGCCTACTCAGCCTCCTGCACCATGGCGGGGGCTCTAGAGGCCCTCCGGAGGCTGGAAATGGAGACATTTCCAGACTTCCGGAACTTCCGAGAGGCCTGTTTTTCACCCTTCCAGAGCCTCCGCACAGACCCTGCACTGACCTGGCATCCAAAATGGGCCACGTGGAGACTCCTGGGAGGGGAGGGGCCAGCCAGTCCTTGCAACTACCAGTTTGGTGAACCAGATGTAAAATTAGCATCCAGTTCGCCTGAACTGGTCCGAACTCGCTGAATCCCACCCCTGGTTTTTGGATTGGAACTGGTTGATGATGTTTTAAAGATCTTTTTAAATAGATATGGAGGTATGATTATTGAAGGAAGGAGCTAGGTTGAATGTACTAGGTATAGTTTTTAATGTTGTTATTTTTCCTAGCCCTAAATGGACTTTTGCTAATTAATATGGAGAGAGGAGGTTTTAGAAATGGGTTTATAGAGAAATTGGTGAGGTATGGGATGAAGGGTTGCTTGTTTTTACTTTAAGAGGTAGTGACAAGTCATTAATAATGATTATACTTTTTGGGGATGAAGAGAGTTGTTTCTTTTCCCCCGTTTCTCCCTTTTTCTACTTTTTATTGATAGATTGTATTAGTTTTATTGTAAAACATAATCGTCAATAAAATTATTATAAATATATAATTGATCTGGACTATAGTCACATTTGCAGATTATGGAAGAAAAATTGAGTTTGAATAGTTAAAAAAAGAGCATGAAGATTTTCCTTGCATTTTTCAAGCTACCTCAAGATTAGTATTTTTAATCATGATTCCATAATGCGTCAGTTGGTTTGAAGGTATTTTTTTTAACCACAGCTGTACTAGAACTTAGGAGGCTAATTAGAAGAGGTGTGATTACGTTTAGTTTAAATTAACCTTTCAGCATGGAAAATAAGTCAGATTTTTATGACTAGGAATAGCAGAGAATTTCTGAAAAGCAATTTTCAACATTCTCAAATGCAGACTTAAATGTGGGATTTGAAAAAAAGGGGGATACAGCATGAGAGAAACAGTTATTTAGGGTTAACAAAATATTTCTAAGGCTGTGCAACCTCCAGAGGTTTTCTCAAGGTCATAATGGAGTTTTCTGTGTAAATCTCATTAAAACAGCATAGTTGTACCAGTGTATTTAAAAATGAAGGCAATCAATATTTATTTATACAGGTTGTTTTAACTTGATTTGATTGATATCCCATCTTTCATTCAGAAGCACAGAGAGAGCTTGCTCCTCTACTTCTTCCTATCAGAATAAAGCACTATCCCAAAGTTACTCAGTGAGAGTAGACTATAACATGACTCTTCTAATTTGTATTCCTGCACCCTAATGACTACATCACATTGGTTCTTGTATGTAAAGCTTCTGGTGAAAAAATTGGAAAGGTTAAAAATACAATAAATAACCTGAGTCCCTCTATAGCTGTGATGGCAAACCTATGGTACGTGTGCAACAAGTGGCATGCGGAGCCATATTGGTGGGCATGCGAGGTCAGCTCCACTGATTTTTGGGCCTTCTGGCCCCATCAGGAAACACGCTTTTTCTGGCCTCCAGAGGGCCTCTGGGGGGAAAGGCTGTTTTTGCCCTTCCCAGGCTCCTGGAAAGGCTGTGGAGCCTGGAGAAAGCATAAAACAGCCTACTGGGCCCACCAGGCCATTGCATGCCAAAAGTGGGGGGAGCGTGGGGGGTTGCACGCTCATGCGTGGGAGGCAGGATGCATAGAATTATAGGTATGGGCATGCATGTGCATGACCACCCCACACTCCCCTCACTTTTTTTTTTTAATTTGATTTATATGCTGCCCTTCTCTGGAGACTTAGGGTGGCTTACAATGCGTTAAGCAATAGCCTTCATACTTTTGTATATTCATACAAAGTCAGCTTATTGCCTCCACAAACTGATTCCTCATTTAACCTACCTTAGAAAGGATGGAAGGCTGAGTCAACCTGTTCTGTCCCCGTCTCCACACACACAGCCAGCCGAGGGTTAAAGGAAGCACCTGGCACACACACCGTTTGTTATCAGAAACTTGGCAGCAAGACGAGCACTGACTGCCAAGTGCTTTTACTTCAATAAATGGGAGTATCCCTTCACCATATAAACAGAAATACACACAGTTTGCAAATAGTCCAGTTCAAAACAAGAAACCTTCGGCAGAGTTTGCAAATAGTCTAGTTCAAAACAAGAAACCTTCGGCAGATTTAAGCGTTGTTCAAAATGACTAGCCAGAGTTAGTTTTTGTCCATCACAGAGTCTTAAATGGCCACCACACTCTCTTATATAGTCTCTGGGGTGTGGTCCAGTGACTCAGCCTAATCCCTGGCACGCCTCCTCCACTGCTGCAACTGTTTATCACGCCTTCGTTGGCATGGATCCAGGAACGACAGATCGCCTCCATTGCTATCATCGGAGACACCTGGCTCCTGGCTAATCTCCTCTTCCTCGGCCGGCACCTGAGGCAGTGCCAGAGGGAAGGGGCCTGGAGAGGGAGGCCGGGCCGACTCCTCTCCTTCATGTTTGGAGCCTTCTCCCTCCGATAAGATAGGCTCGGAAGACGGAGCCACAACACAACCTTGAAGTCAAGCTTTTGGCAAGTGATGGCAAAAAGGTTAGCTATCACTGCTCTATAGCCTTTAGGCATTGGTTGATATGAAGATCTACATCTTTTCCATGATATTCGAACTAAATAAATGTTCTATTTCAATGTGATTTACATAGAAAATTCCATAGTGTCCTTGAGCAAACTTCTGCATGTTTTACAGTCTTAGATATATTTAATTAACCCTAAGTAACTGTTTCTCTCACTGTATCCTCCTTTTCAAATCCTGCATATAACTGTGCATTTGAGAATGTGGAAAATTGCTCTTCTTTATTTATGATAGCAGTCTTCCAATATCTAAGGAGTATCACAAAGAAGACGGAGTCAGCCTATTCTTCAAAGAACCTGAAAGCAGGAGAACAAACAATGATGGAAACTAATCAAGGAGAAAAGCAATCTAGAACTAAGGAGAAATTTCATGAAAGTGAGAACAGTTAATCAGTGGAACAAGTTGCCTCCAAACGTTGTGGTGCTCCAACACTGGAAGTTTTAAAGAAAAGATTGGATAATCATTTGTTTGAAATATTATAGGGTTTCCTGCTTGCAAGAGATTGGACTAGAAGACCTCCAAAGTCCCTTCCAACTCTGTTGTTCTGTTATTCTGTTAAATGACTAGTGTGAATGAAGATTTTTCTCCCTTATTACTAGGGGTGGGTTCTACTTACCTTTACTACCAGTTCGCAATGGGAGCGCCTACACTCACCCATGCGCAGATTGTCAATTATAAATGTCCAGTTGGGTGGGCGGAGCATCCTGCCACTTTTACTATCGTTTCTATAGAACCGGACATAACCAGGAGCAACCCACCACTGCTTATTACTAAATCCCCTTGTCATTTCAAAGTATCTTAGGATTCATACCTGCTACCCTCAATGTAACTGGTGGTTACTAAACAGAAAGACATATAGATTTGTGATCAGAGGACTATGCATCCAGAAGGTATAACAATGGTGAAGGAACATTATGAACTCTTAGTGCAATAAATCTTTTTAGCATACATCACAAAGGATCTTGCATTTGGGACAGCAGAATAATTTCATTTTGTTCTCCACCAGAAATCAGCAGTAGACAATTTGTATAATTTCTACAGGATTATATCATTTTATTCTCAGTCTGAGATACCAATACCAATAGCAATAACACTTAAATTGTATACCGCTTCATAGTGCTTTACAGTCTGCTTTGAGCAATTTAGAGAGTCAGCATATTGTCCCCAACAATCTGGGTCCTCATTTTACCCACCTCAGAAGGATGGAAGGCTGAGTCAACCTTGAGCCAACCAGTCAGGATTGAACTCCTGGCAGTGGGCAGAATTAACCTGCAATACTGCACTTAACCACTGCGCCACTACGACTCCTTCATGAATGAAGAAGATCCAGTAGGCTTTGTTTCACTAAACACAGGAGATAATAGAACCACTCAGTCCAAAGAAATCTTTCTGAATATCTACTCTGATCTAGCTCTCTTTCAAGGTAGCAATTAATCATCCAATAGTCCATAATATACTGCAAATGTATCTTTGTTCACTACAGCTGTTCACATACTGTAGACTTTTGTGGATGAATTTAGTTCTCTGTATGAATGCAAGTTCCATTGAAAAATAGGGTATATGATGTTTTGTACTCAACTACCAATGTGTAATATGCAAGGAAACATAAAATAATAGTAAAATTTTGTTAATTACATACTATTGAAACTTATTTTTATATGATCTCATGCAGAAGTGAGTTTCAGCAGGTTCTGATCAGTTCTGGAGAACCGGTAGTGGAAATTTTGAGTAGTTCGGAGAACCGGTAGTAAAAATTCTGACCCGCCCTCATCTATTCCCTGCCTCCCAAGTCCCAACTGATTGGGAGGAAATGGGGATTTTGCAGTAACCTTCCCCTGAAGTGGGGTGGGAATGGAGATTTTACAGTATCCTTCCCCTGCCACGCCCACCAAGCCACACCCACAGAACCGGTAGTAAAAAATTTTGAAACCCACCACTGGTCTCATGTTTATCAGAGGAATTCAGTAAGCCTATGCACAGTTCAATGAAGAACATACCTGTCCTTCCATTTCTGTTTAGGATACTTTCAGTGCTAATACTTTAGGGTTATAGATAGTCCTCAATTTACAGCCATTCATTTATTGACCATTCAAAGTTTCAACGGAACTGGAAAAAGTGACTTATAACTGTTGCAACATCTCCATGGTCACATGATCAAAATTCAGCGAATTGGCAACCAGCTTGTATTTATTAAGGTTGCAGTCCTGGGGTCATGCGATCACATTTTGCAACCTTCAGGCAAATAAAATCAATGAGGAAGACAGGTTCACTTAATAACCATGTTACTATTTTAACAACTGCAGGGATTCACTTAACTGTGGCAAGGAAGATTGTAAAATGGGGCAAAACTCAATTTACAACTGTCTTGTTTAGCAATGGAAATTTTGGGCTCAGTTGTGGTCGTAAGTCGAAGACTGCCTCCATGCATACAAAAAGTACACTGCCAGAATTTCAGGACTGCAGTGTATATTCCACTGACAATTTTAGACTCTAACATTAACTAGCTGGAAATATTCATCTTTTTTCTTTTACCAAGAAAGCAGCAGGGTTGTGTTGCTCGCATAGTCTGGCTCCACATGATGCCATTGCCTATGGCTTTTCACATTCAATATAGCTGCATTTGGAGAATGGATAAAAGCAAATACAATCCAATAGATTTTCTACCTTTGGAAATCCTAGTGACAAGTTTTCAACATATGAAGGGTTCTTTTTTCCTTTTTCTTCTTCTTTCCCACTGTGTTCTGTTAACTTTGTCTCACAGCATTAAATTCCTACTGTTCTCTCTGAATTGTGTGCAGTGAAACACAGAAGTCCAATTTTTGCCAATGTAGCTGAGAAATAATTTCAGGAGCCTATAAAATTGTGTATAGCATCTGGCAGACATTGAGCAAATAACATACCTCTATGTTGGATAAAATTTGCCTTGGTCCCCATTTGTACTTACAGCACCATGATGTTGTCAGAGAGCTAAGAAAATTCACAACATAATCCTGGCAATTTAACTATCCCAAAAAAAAGTTGGCTTTTATGAACAATAACAGAATAAAATGAACTATTTCATGGTAACTATGAAAGCCAAATCAACAGCAGTCTGAGAATCTTGCTTTTTGGTTGGTCTAATGGACATTGTACGTGTGTGTACAGGATGTAGATCTAAGTGAAGCATGGCACTGAAAAGGAGTGTTGGTCATTGTGACAACACATATAAATTACTGGATTAATTCCAATCGGATTCATTCCTCTCTAACCTTCCTCCTTCCTCTTCCTCCTCCTCTCCTCCAAGCAACATGTAATTCAGAGATTTCCCATTGTCGGCCTAGTTGAACTCAAGTGTAATTAAGAGGTATTAAGGTTTTCTGCTTTTTTTCCAGTGGGAAAAGAAGAGAAACTGTATTCCTCAGATATTGGAAATGATCTTTTCGTTCTTTAGCTTTATCCTAACACCATAGAAAATCTTATTTGCTTAAGAGGGATTTTTTTTGTCTTTTTGTCACATTTCATTGTGCCAAATATCAACCTATGGATACATTCAGTGGCGTTGATGAAGTAAAGCAACTAAAATCAGCTACCAAAAAAAAAAGGTGTGGTGACTTAGATAATTTTTTTCCATAAAAAGAACCTCCCAAAATTTAACCATTTTCCTTGCCCCCAACCTTTAAAAAAAGAATTCAAATGTTGATTGATCAAGCAGTTCCTCATGATAGATCAGAATCAGATTTGTCCATCCATTGTAATGTGATTCTTATTTTACTCAAACATCATGCCCTCCAGATCTACAGTTCTTGCTATTTTCATAAGTCACAGGTTCCAAGGACACAGTCAACACTATTTTGCTGATGTCTGTCCCTGTGAGACTAATAGGGCAAAGTCTCTGTGAGACTAGTAGGGCAAAAATGTATTCATATTCATTAATATCCCAACTCCAGACGTAACAGCTCCAAGTGGCTATTATTAACCATTTCCAAAGCATCTGATAACCATGAAGCATTTTTATTCTGAGGAAGCATTTTTATTGTGCTAACTTAAAGATCCTATTAAGATTTTAAATTAATTGCACAATTTTGAATAAACTCTCCATGCTTTATCAAGGCAGGGCATTGATACTTATTAATCAAGAGATCACATAAATAACTAATGTCAATTTAATCCACTTCCTTCAACTCTACATAAAAGTGGGTTTATGATTTAGGAGGCATAGTTTTTTTTTTAAAAGACCTCTAACTATTGTCAAAGTTCAGAAGCAGCAATAGGGTCTGGGCCAAATAAACTGAATCACAAATAAATAAATATTTTTTATTAGGATCACAGACCAGCAGTATAAATAAAAATCAATAAAAATAAAATAAAAGGCAAGATAATATATCACAGTTAGTGGTGGGTTATCAGTGGAAAATCAACATTTGTCTAAATTTGCAGATAGTATAACAAAATTTAGCTACATTCAAAGAGACGAATTGGACTGATCCGATAACAGCAATCATGCATAAAAAAGATTGGTTTTTACTGGGTATTTTATCAGGTGAGGTCAGAGGTGGGTTTCAGCAGGTTCTGACCAGTTCTGGAGAACCAGTAGCAGAAGTTTTGTGTAGTTTTGAGAACCGGTAGTAAAAATTCTGACTGACCCCTGCCTCCCAAGTCCCAGCTGATCAGGAAGAAATGGAGATTTTGCAGTAACCTTCCCCTGGAGTGGGGTGGGAATGGAGATTTTACAGTATCCTTCCCCTGCCATGCCCACCAAGCCACGCTCACCAAGTCACGCCCACCAAGCCATACCACGCCCACAAAGCCACACCCACAGAACCGGTAATAAAAAAAATTGAAACCCACCACTAGGTAAGATGTTATGAGATGGGCCCGTGAGTTCTTATAGAAGGTTCAGTGTAGTAAGACATGAGCTTTAGCTTTGATAGTTCCTTGTTCACATGGGCACACACTCAGCTCGTATGAAATTTAAATAAATGAGTTATTTAAGCAAATAAAGAAGGATTTTAATGTAAAGGAAACTGTCTATTTAATTCTTCAGTAACATTAAAAATAGCTTCATCATAACAGAGTTGGAAGGGAGTTAATTCCCATTCCTGAAACTAGATTTAGGTATTACAGTATTTTTAAACTAAAATTATACCAGAATGCAAGTTTTTCCATGGGTAAATGAATCAAAATTATAATCACAACCATTTATATAATCACGGCGTGGGAGGTGGGGATCTCGGGGTCGAGGGGGGAGTCATAGTTTGTCCAGATAGTGTTCTGAATATCATTACCGTGAATGGGAGGGGTGGGAGGGGTTAGGTATGGCGGAGCAGGGGGGCATATTGGGTCAAGGGAGCACGTACCCGCTGTTTACAAGCAGTGACATGCTCCGGACCCCAAGGCTCCACCCGTTCCCCAGGTTGCACAGACCCTCAGGACCCGACCCTTCGGCTGATGCTGTGCAATGCCAGGTCCGTAGTAAATAAAGCCCCCCTCATTTGCTCTGGATCGTGTCGTGCCTTTGCGGCCTCTGACCCGGCGCTGATCTCATTTGGCTCCTTGGTTCACTGAGGAGCTGAGGGAGTTGAAGCGCCGGAAAAGACGCCTAGAGAGTAGTTGGAGGGCCAGTCTTTCTGAATCGGACTGGACACTGGTAAGATCCCATATTAGGAATTACCTAGTGGCGATAAAAGCAGCAAAATGTAGTTATTTTGCTGCTCTTATTGCATCATCAGATAACCACCCGGCCACCCTGTTTAGGGTGACCCGCTCCTTGCTCCACCAGGAAGTACGGGAGGACCCCTTGGAGGGTAGAGCCGAGGATTTTGTTCAGTATCTGTATGACAAAATCACTCAGATTCGGGAAGATCTGGACTCCGACTGGGTAGTCTTAGGGGGAGGGACTGGGGCAGGTCTTGGTCTCATCTCATCTGGGATGAGTTTGATCCTGTGACCCCGAGGACGTGGACAGGATTCTGGGCAGACTGAACGCGACCACTTGTTTATTGGACCCGTGTCCTTCCTGGTTAGTGCTGGCTTCCCGGGAGGTGACGCGAGGCTGGCTCCAGGGGATTATAAATGCTTCATTGGGTGAGGGTGACTTCCCCGCTGCCTTGAAAGAGGCGGTGGTGAGGCCTCTCCTCAAGAAGCCTTCCCTGGACCCGGCAATGTTGGTTAATTATCGTCCGGTCTCCAATCTTCGTTTTGTGGCGAAGGTTGTCGAGAGTGTAGTTGCGCAACAGCTTCCCCAGCACCTGGATGAGACGACGTATCTGGATCCGTTCCAGTCGGGTTTCAGACCCGGGTACAGCACGGAAACGTCAATGGTCACGTTGGTTGATGATCTCTGGAGGGCTCGGGACAGGGGGTGCTCCTCTGTCCTGGTCCTGTTAGATCTCTCAGCGGCTTTTGATAGCATCGACCATGGTATCATGCTGCACCGGTTGGAAGTGTTAGGGGTGGGAGGCACTGTACTATGGTGGTTCTCCTCCTTTCTCTCCGGCCGGTTGCAGTCTGTGTTGGCAGGGGGGCAGAGGTCAACCCCGAGGCCCCTCATATGTGGGTTACCACAAGGGTCAGTCCTCTTGCCCCTTTTGTTCAACATTTATGTAAAGCCGCTGGGTGAGATCATCCGTGGTTTTGGGGTGAAGTACCACCAGTACGCTGATGACACCCAGCTGTACATCTCCACCCCGGACCACCCCAACGATGCCCTTGAAGTGATGTCTCGGTGTCTGGAGGTCGTGCGGATCTGGATGGGGAGGAACAGGCTCAGACTCAACCCATCCAAGACCAAGTGGCTGTGGTTTCTGACGTCCCGATATAGTCAGTTTACGCCATCGCTGACTATTGGGGGCAAATCGCTGGCCCCCACAGAGAGGGCTTGCAACTTGGGCGTCCTCCTGGACTCATGGCTATCTTTAGAAGAGCACTTGACGGCTGTGACCGGGAGGATTTTTCATCAGGTTCGCCTGATTCGCCAGTTGCGTCCCTTTCTGGATCGGGACTCCCTACACACAGTCACTCATGCCCTTGTTACCTCCCGCCTGGACTATTGTAACGGTCTCTACATGGGGCTCCCCTTGAGGAGCACCCGGAGGCTCCAACTGGCGCAGAGTGCGGCCGTGCGGGTGGTTATGGGAGCAACATGGCGCTCCCGTGTGACACCTCTCCTGCGCGGGCTGCACTGGCTCTCAGTGGTCTTCCGGGTGTGCTTCAAGGTTTTGGTTACCACCTTTAGAGCGCTCCATGGCTTAGGACCTGGCTACTTACGGGACCGCCTACTACCACAAACAGCCTCCCACCGTCCGGTACGCTCTCATAGAGAGGGGCTCCTCCAGGTGCCGTCAGCCAAACAATGTCGACTGGCGGCCCCTAAGGGGAGGGCCTTCTCTGTGGGGGCACCTACTATCTGGAATGAGCTCCCCCCGGAGATACGGAGGATCCCGGATCTGTGCACTTTCCGCCGTGCTTTGAAGACACTCCTATTCCAGCAGGCCGGCCTGGCCTAATTTTTTCCCCTTCTTTTAAATTTTTAAACTCAAATTTTAATTCATTTTAAATTATTGGGAGTTTTAAATTGTCTCGGGCAAAAATTATTTAATTGGGTTTTAATCATGTTTTAACTTTTGTATTTATGTGTTTTATTTCGTGCCTGTTCACCGCCCTGAGTCCTTCGGGAGTAGGGCGGTATACAAATTTAATAAAATGAAATGATTTATTTTCCATATAAGATTTATATCATTATATACAGATACTAAAACTCATTTCCATCCAATGGGAAGCTCAATGCTTGCAAGGATTTTAATGGGGTCAAATAATGATCCCAAAGAGAAATAGGATTCCATAGTTTCTTATCCTAGCCAGTAATCAAAGCCAGGATAAATATTCATACAATATTGAATGTTACATCCACCTTTCTCAACAGTTATCTGTTACTTGTGCAACCGAAAATACACAAGATGTCCTTGCGAAAGAAATTTATTGAGTGTCCTGTTCATTCATTGAAAATGATTTGCTGAAATAAAAGTGGAAGGGAATCTCAAAATGTAAATCAACCTTGGAGTTCAGTTGATCTTAATCACATTTATCTTACCGCAGATACTCAAAGGTATTCTAAACCATCTGTCTAGATCTTCTTTCATTTGCATCAAAAGAGGAGTTACATCCAAATTGTCTGGATAAGAAAACTTCCTGAGAATCCTTATTATGAAGATAAAGGAATCGGAATTCATCAGAAAGCCACTATCCTTATTATTTCCTAATTTATTACAATGATCCAATCCCATCCCATCTGATTTATTCCAAATTATAAAGTAACTAGAGAGGAACCCAGATTCAAGCATCAATGCCAAATGGTTATAAATCTACTTTTTTAAAAAAAGATAATAGATAAATAGATATATTTATATCTATTTTAATAGATTTTTATGAGTGGGGTGGTGACCTAACGATCAAGACATTTGCCTCCCATGCAAGTTCAATCCAAGATAGGGGCAGATGGGTTTTTTTTTTCTCCTAGGGCTCAAAGAAAAAAATAGTTGCTGTAAACTCCACATGGCGTCAGGAAGGGCATCCGGCCAACAACTGCTCACCTCCATCCAGTCGCCCCGGCTCTTCCCCGAATTAAGGCATTACAGGAGTTTTAATACGTTTTTATATCTATTCAATATAATTCTATTAAAGAGTTATGTCTATGAGATCTAAAGATAGATTTATTTTATCTATAAAACATAAGATATCATCAACATGTTGTAAGATTTGTACTCTAATTTTCCCTCTGCCCTACACGGTGATTCCACTAATGCTAAACCTTCCCAGATCTTTGGACAAACAGCAAAGTTGTTTCTTGCTGAAGGCAATTGGAGAATCATTCCAACATACATCAAGCTAAAAAAAAACCTGCATTTTCTTTGCATAGAGAAAAATTTGTGCACACTTCTTAGATTTTCATTTATGTTTCTGTGGACAACTAATCAGTTATACCCATTGACTGCTTAAGAATCAGAGGTGGTATTCAGCAGGTTCTAACCAGTTCTGGAGAACTGGTAGCAGAAATTTTGAGTAGTTCGGAGAACCAGCAAATACCACCTCTGGCTGGCCCCGCCCCCATCTATTCTCTGCCTCCTGAGTCCCAGCTGATCGGGAGGAAATGGGGATTTTGCAGTAACCTTCCCCTGGATTGGGGAGGGAATGGAGATTTTATAGTATCCTTCCCCTGCCATGCCTACCAAGCCACGCCCACAGAACTGGTAGTAAAAATTTTGAATCCCACCACTGCTAAGAATGCTTTACTTAAAAGTTATTTTTGCGTGAACATTTTGAATATTCTTTTCTCCCTTAGCAGTAAGCAACCTTTGTTTTAGTACATAAAATCATTTTAGGATATAAAAATATCTAGCTTGATTAGATTACCTTTGAAAATAGGAATGCAGTACAATTGCATAGAAGATGTATTTTACAAAAACAAAAAGAGAGGCAATTTTAATGCATTAATAATACAATTGGATGGAAGATACAGGAAAATAAATATGCATGTATTCTTGAAGCACTTGAAAACTGTGCTAGGATAAAATGTGTAACAGTCGTCTGGAAATTTAATACCAACAACTTCCCCTTTGAGCAAGAAAACAATAGGATATCCAGACTTGCAATTGATAACTGTAGGTGGTGCAAAGTAGTTCATAAAAAATCATTTGTCCCACACTCAGTGAGATTCAGATTGGAAAAAAAGACCTGCAAATTACACACACAGGAGATCAAAGATATAAATGAAACTCGAATTCACATATCTCCTAGATAGCAATGATACCATATAACTAAATTTTGCATTAAAATGGTCTAATACAAGCACTTATTCTAAGTGTCAAATAAATGTTACTGGTCCTTTTCTCAGTGTATTTAGCAGTTAAGATCTGAGTACAATGTACAGCTTTTTCAATGTAGTAATATTCAGTGTAGTAATATTACTGTTTTTATATAATGTTCTCCTTCTTGATAATCCTAGACATATGCAATAGAAATAATAGCATCACAGGGATCTTTTTTTTTTATTGAAAAGTTTTACAAAAAGAAAATACAAAAAAAAAAAATTCCCCCCATTCCCCCAACCTCCCCCCCCTTCATCCCCCCTCCCCCCCACTTCCCAGAGCAAAATACAAGGTATTTCATTTAATCAAACATAAACTAGATTAATCTACTTATCCTCAAAGTATTGCATCCCTCACCGAAACCTTAACTCCACTACAGATAACCAAATACTTCTAATACTAACATTCATTCATAAGCTATTTGATATTTTCTTGTCTGATACTTATTTTGAATATAATCAATCCATCTTCTCCATTCCAATACATATCTTTCTTGTGTGTGGTAGCATCACAGAGATCTTGGAGGTCTATTCTACCTGCTTGGCCAGGACAGGAATTCTCAGATCATCCCAGACGATGGACTGTCCAACCTTTTTTTCAAAACCTCCAATGATGGTAGATGTTCTACTGCCCTTATAGTCAGGAAATTCCTTTTTATCTGAAGCTTGAATCTCTGTAATGCTTCCACCCACTGGTTCTTGTTCAACCTTTGGGCACCATGAAGAATAAATCTACACCATTTCCCTGTGCAGCCTTTTTGCGTATTTATATATTTTATTAATTCTTTCCCCCTTTGCCAGAGTCTCAGTGGAAAGCTGAAGAGCATGTAAATTTATTTAATATAAATAGGTAATCAAAGTATTGGAAGACTTCTGTCATGTCTCCCCTTGACCTTCCTTTTTTTAAAAAAAATAAATGTACCCAGTTTTTTAAACCATTCTTCAGTGGCTTTGATCTTTATCCCCCCCTCACCATCTTTGTTGCATTCGTTCTAATTCCTCAGCATCCTTCTGAGGATCAGCATACCTGGTGACCAAAACTGGACACAATTTACCAGGCATGGATGGAGCAGTGCAGCATATGCTGTGTTTTCCTGATAATAAGACCCAGTCTTATATTTTTTGCCACCAAAAAAAGGCACCAGGTCTTATTTTCAGGGGATGCCTTCAACTGACTCACCTCGCGGCGGTGGCACCAACAGCACCACCCAGCAGGAGCCCATTGCCGGACCACTTCTTTTGCGGTCCCTTGTCGCCGCTTGTGCATGTCACCTCCGGCCTCCGTTTCACTGTTAGAGGCCTTTAGGAAAGGCCTCTGCAGCCAAGAAACAATATCTTTCCAGGATCTTTGATTTTCTGTGTCTTTTGAGGAAGCCCATGATTACATTGGGTCTTTTGGTAACAGAAACACGGCTTTAACTCATGCTTAATCTGTAATATATGTAGACACCCATATCTTCCTTGCAAATAATGCTGCTAAGCCAGTGGTGAAATCCAAATTTTTTTACTACTGGTTCTGTGGGTGTGGCTTGGTGGGCGTGGCTTGGTGGGCGTGGCAGGGAAGGATACTGCAAAATCTCCATTCCCACTCCACTCCAGGGGAAGGATACTGCAAAATCTCCATTCCCACCCCACTCCAGGGGAAGGATACTGCAAAATCTCCATTCCCACCCCACTCCAGGGGAAGGATACTGCAAAATTTCCATTCCCATCCCACTCTGGGGCCAGCCAGAGGTGGTATTTGCCGGTTCTGTGAACAACTCAAAATTTCTGCTACCGGTTGTCCAAACTGTTCAAAATTTCCACTACCAGTTCTCCAGAACCTGTCAGAACCTGCTGGATCTCACCCCTGTGCTAAGCCTGATATCTTCTACATAAGAACCTGGTTTTAACTACCTAAGAGCAGAACACATCAACATTTTGTTAGATAGGGTATAAGGTTCTAGTCTATCAATCATTTTAAATCTTGAGTCTGACTTCTAAACATTACCCCTCACTCAGCTTTATCATATCTGCAAATTTGAGAATCATTTCTCCTGTCCCTTTCTACACATTATTTATAAAAATATTGAAGAACACACTTTTGTTCTCGTTTCATTTTTTTTTCAAAAAGAAATCCATCCATTATCTAAACTGGGATCACTGAGTTTTCTACCAACGCATTGTCTTCCCTTGCCAATATGGATATAACTTTACTGCCCTTTGATAAGTGTATTGGAAAAAATACTGAAGTACTGAAGTCAATATGCAGTGACTAGGTTCAGAACAATAGTAAAGACCTGCAGTTAGAAATAGAATGACTGTGGCAAACAAAAGCAAAGGAGTACCAATAATAATAGACACTTTGGCTGCAATCCCAAAACAACAACAACAGCACTTGAACATAATCAGCACTTACAACTTACCATCAGTCAATTTCAAAAGGCAACTTTACGTGGAACAGCTTACATCCTGCAAGGATACCTTTAATACTATAAAACATCAACATCTGCCTCTCCCAAGTCCTTAGGAAGGACTCGATAGGTAAATAAAAATGCCAAATGCCGGTCTTAGCTGACTGTGATCATACTAATATTCAATTGATACCATGCTTCGCCAAAGCTTACTGTATGGTTTTAGAGAGTAGTGTATAGCCTCCTTCATTCTATAGTATTTGCATGAGTGCCTATATTATGAAAAATTAAGAACTCTTCATTCTCACAGTTACAATGTCTTATGAATATTCCAGATACAAGAGGTAAGATGTATAGCTGCAGAAATATATGAGCCACTATAAATTTGAAGGTAATTGTTCCCTACAGCATTAACTATATTTTGCTGTACCTGGACAGTAAGCCTTTTTAGTAAAAGGCAAAAGTTGTATATGATCTGAAGATAAACCAGGATATTGACAGCAACTCTCTTAAAGATGTCACTATTATTCAAGAACACCTTGACCTTCAGAAAGTCCTAACTCATTAGCTAAGCACTACACTTTGCAGGAAATTTGCAAAGCATAACAGAATAATGGATATTAGTATACAATACAATTCATATGAGGCTTTCTTATGCTGGTGGTTTTTTCCTTCACCAAGATAGATTTGGGAATTAGTCAGAACTGAAGATTTCATTAAAAAATTCTGAATATATATTGTTTTGACCAAGTCAATTCTTTCATTGTCTATCTAATAATCTCAGAGCAGTGAAGTGTCTATATAAAACTCCATGATGTGATATGCCACCTCTTATCCAGATGGTTAATTAGGTAATTGCTAAAATAGCCTCCCTCCTTATCCTATTCAGCTTGTGGCATAGCAATTACAGCAACTGATTTTGTACAACTGAGCTACTTTTCCCACTAGTTATATTGTACTTTAATAATAATAATAATAATTTTAATAATTTTATTTCTATACCACCCTTCTCCCGAAGGACTCAGGGCGGTGTACAGCCAATTTAAAAACACAGGACACAACAATGATTAAAAATTAAAATAATTAAATAGATTTGGCCGATTTGAAATCCCAGAAATTTAAAATATCCCAATTTAAAATTATTACGTTGATAGCCCTGCCTGGTGGAACAACAGGGTCTTCAGTGCACAGCGAAACACCCAGAGGTCGGAGATCTTATGTATTTCCGGGGGCAGTTCATTCCACAGGGCTGGGGCTCCCACAGAGAAGTCCCTCCCCCTGGGTGTTGCCAGCCGACATAACTTGGCTGATGGCACCCTGAGGAGACCCTCTCTGTGGGAACGGACTGGTTGGTGGGAGGCTATTGGTGGCAGAAGACGGTCTGCCATGGAGCGCTTTAAAGGTGTTAACCAATACCTTGAATCGCACCCGAAAGACCACTGGGAGCCAGTGCAGCTCGCGCAGGAGGGGTGTCACGCGGGCACAACAAGTTGCGCCCATAACCACCTGCGCGGCCACATTCTGGACCAGTTGGAGCCTCCGAGTGCTCTTCAAGGGGAGCCCCATGTAGAGAGCATTACAATAGTCCAGCCGGGAGGTGACAAGGGCATGAGTGACCGTGCGCAAGACGTCCCGGTCCAGAAAGGGCTGCAACTGGCAGATCAGGTGAACCTGATAAAAGCCCCCCCTGGCCACGGCCGTCATATGCTCTTCTAAAGACAGCCGTGCGTCCAGGAGGACACCCCGATTTCTAGCCCTCTCTGTGGGGGGGCAAAGATTCACCCCCAATAGTCAGCGATGGCACCTGCTGACTATATCAGGATGCCGGCAGCCACAGCCACTCGGTCTTGGATGGGTTGAGTCTGAGCCTGTTCCTCCCCATCCAGACCCACACGGCCTCCAGGCAGCAAGACATCACATCAAGGGCATCGTTGGGGTGGTCTGGGGTGGAGATGTACAGCTGAGTATCATCAGCGTACAGATGATACTTCACCCCAAAACCACGGATGATCTCACCCAGCGGCTTCACATAAATGTTGAACAGAAGAGGCGAGAGGACCGACCCTTGTGGCACTCCCCATGCGAGATGCCTCGAGGTTGACCTCTGCCCCCCTGCCAACACAGTCGGAGAGAAAGGAGGAGAACCACCGCAGAACGGTGCCCCCTATTCCTAACCCTCTCAACTGCTGCAGCATGATACCATGGTCGATGGTATCAAAAGCCGCTGAGAGATCTAATAGGACTAGGACAGAGGAGCAACCCCTGTCCCGAGCCCTCCAGAGATCATCCACCAATGCGACCAATGCCGTTTCTGGGCTGTGCCCCTGCCTGAAGCCCGACTGGTACAGGTCTAGATAGATAGCTTCATCCAGGTGCCTGGGCAGTTGTCGTGCCACCACACTCTCAACAACCTTCGCCACAAAATGAAGGTTGGAGACCGGACGGTAGTTAGCTAATTCAGCCGGGTCCAGGGAAGGCTTCTTGAGGAGGGGCCTCACCACCGCCTCTTTCAAGGCGGCGGGAAAGGCACTCTCACTCAGAGAAGCAGTTATAATCCCCTGGAGCCAGCCTCGTGTAACCTCCCGGGAGGCCAGTACCAACCAGGAGGGACACGGGTCCAATAAACATGTGGCGGCACTAATCCTACCCAGAACCCTGTCCACATCCTCGGGAGCCACAGGATCAAACTCCTCCCAGGTAATATTCTCAAGACCTACCCTCGTCTCCTCCCCCGGACTCACCCAGTCGGAGTCCAAGCCTTCCCGAATCCGAGCGACTTTATTGTGCAGGAATTGCACAAAATCCTCAACTCGACCGTGCAAGAGATCTTCCCACACTCCCCCCCAAAGAAGGGAGTGGGTCACCCTAAACAGGGCGGCTGGGCGGTTGTCTGCAGATGCGATAAGAGAGGAAAAATGGTTAGATTTCACCGCTTTTATCGCCACTAGGTAGGTCTTGATATAAGACCTCACCTGTGTCCGGTTGGAATCACAATGACTAGTCATTCAAATGCTCTCTAGGCGTCTTTTCCGACACTTCATCTCTCTCAGCTCCTCAGAGAACCAAGGAGCCAATTGAGATCGGCATCGGGTCAGAGGCCACAGAGGCACGACGTGATCCAAAGCTCTGGCGGCCGCACTCTCCCAGGCGGCCACCAGCTCTTCAGTCGAGTCGTGTGTCAGAGTCTCAGGAAACGGCCCAAGCTCCGTCAGGAATCTTTCGGGATCCATCAGGCGCCTGGGACGGAACCATTTGGTCGGTTCCATCTCCCTGCGGCAGGGGGAAGCGGTAGGAAAGTCCAAGTGAAGGAGCGAATGATCTGTCCATGACAAGGGTTTAATATCTAAGTCCCCTCTACCAAGATCATTCAACCACTGACCAGAGACGAAAATCAAGTCCAGAGTGTGTCCCCCTATGTGAGTTGGGCCTTGAACTAACTGGGTCAGGTCCATGGCCGTCATGGAAGCCATGAACTCCTGAGCCACCTGTGATGCCTCACCCGCGGATGGAAGGTTGAAATCCCCCATGACAATAAGTCTGGGGGTATCAACCGCCACTTTCTATTATATTGTTCACCCTTCAAAAATATATGCGAGGCTATAGTTTTTCCTTCCACCTCCAGACATACAGAGGAGAATCAAAGAACATTTTGGAATACGTAAATGCAGCCTATGGTTAATGCTTGGATGGAGAATAATTTGTAGGCCACACTGGAAAGACAGAAGTTGGCAGTGATAAACTACTTCTGTAACATTGCCCAAAACAATTTACCTGGATTGCAGTCAAAAAGCATTCAAGTTCACAGTTAGCATCCTTCCTTTCTTCTCTAGATAGGACAGTGCTTCAGGATAAACTACTGTGACCAATAATATTCTATAAGAATAATTGTGTGAGGAAAAAAATAGCCAAATTGTGTGTCCATTGACATGGAGGATACAGTGCTATTTCTGAACAGCCATTGTAAAATTGTCCAAATCCATTGATTTCTTTGCCATAGTAACGATGTTCATCACAATTGAAACAGTATTGTTAAATAAGAAAGGAGTTTGTTACAATATGAATCTGAAAGGGGCCATTTCAACTAGTCTCATTACCCAACATGGCATTTGTGATGGTGCTTTCCCCTAAATCTCTCCATGTATAGATGGGAGAGACAGAGGGATGATAGACATTTAAGTATTGAAGACATTTTAGATCAAGCCTTTTGATTACTTTGCCCAGAAAGGTAATATCAAAATTACAAGGCTTGATGGACAAGATAGCTTGTTTGTTTACATGTCCTATTTCTAAACCGCCCATCTCCCTCAAAGAGGGGCAATTCCCATCATTCTGTTCTGAATAGGCACCACAAACAACCAGATGGAATGAGTGGCCGGCCGGCTGCACAGGCTCTTAAGTAGGGCTTATTTGTGGGGTAGGGCTTATATTAGGCACACATGTAGAAAACATACTAGGGCTTATTTTGGGATATGTCTTACTTTCAGGGAAACATAAGACAAACTCTATGTGATTCTATGGCGCCATATGATGATTTTATCATGGTTTTACTTTAATTTTATACACACACACACACACACACACACACACACACTGCTAATGCTCTATTTAAACTTATATTTCTGTTTGTATGCATAATGTGTTTTGTTAATATTGTATATTAGTAACTGCATGACTTCTGTAGATGCCATATGGTAAATAAATAAGTAAAACAAAGTCAATGACTATTAGCAATCATGGGCAAAGCTTACACATAATATATAATGTAGCAATGGGTTGATATTTTTTACAGAGATTTATTTTAGTTATCTAACAAATAATGTAAATTATATGGAAATTTAGATTAAAAGAGGGTAATTAGATGGTGGCCAATGTCTTTTACAACTGACAGAATGTGGGCTATGATTTCTAAAGCACCCATGTCATAGGAGCAGCCTTATTTAAGAATGAACTTTTCAAGACCTGTTGTTGGGGAATTAAAGCATGAGGGAAGGTCAGACTCTGTAGGATTAAAATCTAGACAGGATAGGCCTTTCATCTAATAAAACAGGGTTCTTTTTACATTCTTGTACAGAAGTAGGCCTAGCTTCAAAACTGAGTATCCACTTAGCAGTAAACCTAATATTCCAACACTTCTTAAGAGTTTATTTTTTTGATTGGGACTTTCAAAATAAAGATTTATAAAGTAAAAAATTTCACCATTCCAAAATGGTGTGGGTCCCTTTTGGCTTTTTAAAAAAATAATCTATATTATTTTGTAGTTCATTCTCCAAAGCCTCTAACGTGAGGTCTGAATTGATTTATTAAGCCCTTGTGGGCCATATTCAATATGGTATACTTTCACGTGAGCTAAAAGATGGGAGCCCTCAATTATAAGGATAATGGAGGATTTAGCAGCCATTGTATGATTTTCCCTAAATTAATAATGTGAGAATAATTAAAATGTCAAGGAACAAATCAGTGCCAAGATCAAGCATATGAGTGGAACAAGTACCACAAAGCTCAGAACTCTACAAAAGAAATGAAGAGTGAGTTGAAGTTTGAATGATAAATTGCTTTAATCAGTTATCACCATGTTGCCTAAATATGTGTGAAGGCCTCAAACTAGCCCGAGAACAGGATTATGCAAGAAATCCTGTCTTGCCATTCTCCTGTTTCCATATGTTCAAACCGGATCTGAAGGGGAGTTGCTTGTATTGGATTGAATGCAATTATAGCTTTCCTCATAATCAGGATCCAAATAAAATATGACTTGAATCATGTGGACACTTCATTAAGTGAATATGACTTCCTTTCAGACCTCATGCTGAAGACATGAAGGCTAGAGAAAGAAGGGGCTCAATCTAGGCTCTCCCATTTTCTTCCTTTTTTACCTTCTGTTTTATAACTAAAACTGTATTTTAATGAAGAGGGTTATTGTTTTTTACTTTATTTTATTTTCTATACTGTGTTTTTATCGCTTGTGAGACTCTAGACTCACTGTGAGCGAGTAGGTGGCCATATAAATTTTCTAAACAAAATAAATAAATAAATACATTTTCTGCCATGTTTTACAGTGAAAGCCAACAGTTCGGTGAAATCCTCCTTCACCCTCAGCTAGAGGAGCTTAGTTTCATTTCATGCCCTGCTTGTCTGAGATTTAATATCGTATTGTTATTCATTTCTTCAGTGAAACCACTAAAGTACTGAAGAATGGGAAATGAAAACTTAATTCATTTTATGACCTTGGCTAGGTCACCTTTCCTCAATTTAAGTGACAGGTAGGCAATATTAGGTGCTCAGATATTGAGAAGGTAGGAAGGAAGGAGGGAGGGAGGGAGGGAGGGAGGGAGGGAGGGAGGGAGGGAGGGAGGAAGGAAGGAAGGAAGGAAGGAAGGAAGGAAGGAAGGAAGGAAGGAAGGAAGGAAGGAAGGAAGGGACTGACTTAGATTATATCCAACCAGGCCCCTTACAAATTTTGAAACTGTATTCCATGGAAATTTTAGAAGTAGCAATGCTGTAAAGGATGTCAGATTTAGATATATTGTGTTATATGCTCTGGAATATTTTGTTCCATTAATATTCATTTATTACTACTCACAATTGAAAGAAACACATATTCCCTGAAAATGTATCTGTTCACCTGGTACTGGAAAGGAAGAAAGTTTCCTAATCTAAAAACTGTTACATTTTAACTTTGTAACATTGCAAGCAACATCTCCTTTATTGTTTCTTTGATCCAAGGCATATTTAAAACTACACTTCTGATTAATGGCTTAGGACCCAGTTATTTACGAGACCACCTTCTGCCTCCGATAACCTCCCACCGGCCAACACGCTCCCACAGAGAGGGTCTCCTTGGGGTGCCGTCTGTCAGGCAATGTCGGCTGGCGACCCCCCGGGGAAGAGCCTTCTCTGTGGGGGCACCCGCCCTCTGGAATGAGCTACCCCCAGGGATACAACTAATCCCGGACCTCCGGACCTTCCGCCGGGCCCTGAAGACTTTTTTATTTCAGCAAGCCGGGCTGGGTTAAAAATTTTTAATTGGGTGAATTTTATGGGTAACGGGGTTTTAAATTGGAGAAGCCTAAGATAATTTAATTTTGTTTTAATGTATTTTAATATTTGTATTGTGTGTTTTTAATTCTGGCTGTTCACCGCCCCGAGTCCTTCGGGAGAGGGGGCGGTATAAAAATTTAATAAATAATAATAGTAGTAGTAGTAATAATAATAATAATAATAATAATAATAATAATAATAATAATAATGCAGTCCTATGCATTTCAACTATTTAGTCCAATGGAACTCTTAGATCAGTATTGGGCAACTATGATCCCTGTGGACTCCAATTCACGGAAGGAAGGGAGGGAGGGAGGGAGGGAGGCCAAAGACCTTCCAAAGGAAGGATAGCTAGCTTAGGAATTCTGGGAGTTGAAGTCCATAGGTCATAAAGGGGTCATAGTTGCCCATCCCTGCCATAGATAGTCTTGTTAGGACTGGAGATTAGCTGTGCAGTTCTACATCCAGTATTTGTATTGGAACTGTATTCCTTTGAAGGGAATGGAAGTTCCAAGTATATCGGAGTAGGACTGTAGCTCTTTATTAAGGCTTTGCATTGGACTGAAGCATCTAATTAAGATTACAAAAAAATGCACCCTTCTGTTGGGACTTAAGTCCCATTAAATGCTGTGGGATTTCTCTGCAAGTAAATCTGTTTAGGAATATGTTCTATGCCTAAAAGTTTTTTTTTTTTTTCATGCCCTCTTAAATGAGAAATTCACTCTAAACAGAAATGTATCCATATATTTTTCATATATACACTTATCCATATATATTTGTTTCTTTCTACTAGGACATAATTTCTAGGGTTTTGATTCCTATGGGAACAGCCTACTTCACATAGTTGGGGCCTTTAAAATGTTACAATAGGGCTTTGAGGTGGATCTGTGGCATCGTGAATTCTACTAAGCTGTGGCAAAATAGAGATATTTTAATTATCTATAAAATTATTTATTTACTGTCTGAAAGCTTGAAATCCAGTCACAAAAGGGTCCACTCATTTCCAGTTCAAGATGCCATCATTTCAGTTTTATTATCAGGGGATCATTTTCTCAAATAAACAAAAATCGCAAATATAATTTTTAACGTTCAATATTTATAGTTAATTTGTGTACTCTTTTATAACATAACATTTTTCTAACTGTGAGTTGTTGTTGTTATTGCTGTTGTGAAAGTTGTTACACAATGAAAAGTTAACGACCTGGTATTAGATCAAGCTGTTTGAAACATAAAGAATAGATGGTAACTGTATGTTCTCTAAAAGCAGTCATTCCTACATCTTTGAATACAGTAGGTAGGAGAAAGAGGTTCAAGAAATGAACACTGATTATAATATTAATAGAGTTTGCAGCAATGGAATTCTTTTGCTATAGTAAACCTACTAATCTAAGTCTTTATCTCCTCACAAATATATTTTACCTTGCCAATCTAGAAAAGCCTGATAATTGTATCATATGTAACATATATACATACATGCGTATATGGGCATGTTTGTATATAAATTTTTGGGTTGGTTTTTTTTTTTTCTGGAATCTCATTAAAAACACATTCCAAATAAATAACCTAATTTTTTTGATGCATAAATCATGCTCAAAGAAACTGCATTCATTACTCTAAACAATTGTCCTAAATTCAACTAATTTTGCCTGAAGCATTTATTGTATAAGCAGATTCAAAATATGTCCCAATCGCATACAATTAACCTCTTTGAAGGAGAACTATGAGCAATCTGTTTGCTGCCAGAAGTCTTACAGAGATTAAAAAAAAAAAAATCATCACTACCTAGGCATGTTCTTGGAAACAATAGCTATCAGATATCAATGTTAACATGCAAAAGAGAAGCACAACTTTATTTGCACAACTTGCATTGCCCGATCATGCAGTGTCAATATAACCTCTACCTAATATTCTCCAGATATGTTGGGATTACCAGTTTGCCATGTAGCCTCATCACATTCATTAAACTTCAGTATTGATAATGCTCTTTTTAAACAAACAAACAAACAAAAGGCTTAAGTAGATTCTTCCTGCCATCTACCTTGAAATGTGACTTCAGATCCATGCCAGAAAATGCTCATCACAGCCAACGTGGGAAACCTGTCAAGTGGAATAAAAATCTGATCACCTCTCCCTGATTATGCCTACCAGTCCCATTAGATCCAGCAGAAGAGGCATGCTCCAGGTCCTCCTGTCTCTTTTACAGCCTGAGATATTAGGAACATTCCTTTCTGAGCATCTTGCTTTGCCCGTTGTACAGCTGCAGGCTATGATGTCTCTTATCTGATTGTTCACTAAGTGACATCTCTTCCCTTCCCCTGTCCCCTAATGTCTTTCCCACATAAAACTACAGATATCTTATTTCTGTGCTGTAATTCAGGCAGCCCATCCTTCTGTAGGTCTAGATTGACTTTAATTGGGACTATGGCAATTACAGTAAAATGCATCTGAGTGACATGAGATGATTCTGGGTGACATTTTGCAATTATTTTTTGGTACCTGCCACAAACAGAAGTCAATCTTGCTAATCACCATATTCCCCAGTACATCATCCCATTTGTAAAATTTCTTTACAGCATTCAGATTTTTTTTCTGGGTCAATGTATCATTACACTGTATCTATTATTTGAGTCCAGGACTCCTTTTCTCCATATGAATGGCCCATTGTTTAATAACTTAAACTGATAGCTTCTTTATAAGTACTGTTCCTGAAGTTTATCTGTTTGAGATTAGGCCTACCAGATATCTGAACAGACAAAGAAGGGCAGGGACAATTGGGAAGGAAGACAAATAAAGAGAATATTTATATCTTAAAGGGGAATATTTGTAGGTTAAAATGAGGGGTCCTTGATGTTTCTGAGCTTGGTTGTTTTCTTGCAAACATTTCATTACCCAAACAAGATAACATCATGTCACTGATCATGTTACTGGTTTGGGTAATGAAACATTTTGCAAGAAAACAACCAAGCTTGGAGAAAGCACTACTGATTTCACTGTCTTGGCTTACACAGTAAAAATTGCAGTGAAAAACTTTAGCAAGAAAAAGTACGTAGGCTTACACGTATACAGGAAATGGAAGTTACTTTTTTCAGCATCAGAAAGACTGTTTTTTCAATCCCAGGAGTGTACTAGAGCAATGTTCCCTAACCTTTCCAGGTTGGCGGCCCAACACAGTGGGAAATGGGGGGGGGGGGGAAGAGGGATGGTTTTGTGTGAGAGGCAAGCACACACACACACACACACATCTTCATTTCTGTGAGTGACAGGCAAGTAGGGCTGCAAGTGCCGATGCTCCCCACTTGTGTGAGTTGGGCTGCGCACACCTGCTTACCGGTCCACCAATCACATAGTCTGGTTGAGAATAGGCCGTGGGCCAGTAGTGAGCCATGACCCACAGGTTGGGGATCCCTGTACTAGAGCCTAGTTAGGAGGCAAAAGACTTCAGCAAGTAACTGATTACGCTCTTGTCAATTTCAAACAGCCACAGAAGCTGGCCAGGGGGTACTAATCAACTAATTAAGGTCAGAGAGCAAACCTTCTTAACCCTGCAGCTGGTACTTATCAGGAAAGCACTACAACATAGAGAAATGCTGCTCAGGCAGCTTGTTAGCTACTCAAAAAAACCAGAAAATTTTTGATTTTTAAAGCTATGCCTGCAATAGAGAAGACATGAGGACAAAAAGGAGGACCTGCTCTTCTTTTGCTGGATGTCTGGTAACCCTATTTGTGATGGAAGGGAGCACTCTAATTCGCTACACCCAAGCTCTCAAATATTTTTCCAAGTGATGCTCATTTTGTTTTTTTAAAATAGTATTTATTAAATTTCCAAAAATTAAAATACACAGTACAAAAGGAAATATAATACACAAAAAAGACACACACAAAAAAAGAATATATATATACACAAACAAAGACAAACATATCAAAATTTCAATACTAGTAACAACTTTTCTGCATCGGTATCTCTAACCAACTTAATCTCTTTACACAGTTTCTACTTCTAAATATCTCTTTCTTAAACTTGCATCTTTATTTAAATTATCTTAACTTCTATTTACAGTTTAATCTCATAACAAAAATATTCCTTAGGTGTTATGTTTACTCTCCAGCCAGGAATACCATTTATTCCAAATTAAGTAGTACTCGGAGTCCTCCCTCTCCTTCATTTCCGTTGATAATCTGTCCATTTCCGCACATTCATATATTTTGTTTATTATAATTTGATCTGGAGGAATATCTGGTTGTTTCAAATTTTGTGCTATCACAATTCTACTCAATGTCAAGTGATGCTCATTTTGATCTACCATGTGGCTAAAATGTATTTTAAAAAGAATTAGGTAAATTTGCAGGAAAATGAGTAAATGGAACACTCTAGGATTAAGATTCTGTAATAAAGTTCTAGAATACACATACAAACTACTTATTCTTTATAAAATAAATCTCTGCACTGTCTTGCTATGTAATCTAAAAATATTTATCCCCAAACTCAAGTTATGTTTTCCATCAAGCCAGGGTGGTGGCATTTATTTAACACAGAGGTCTTCAAACTTGGCAGCTTTAAGACTTGTGTACCTCAACTCCCAGAATTCTCCAGCCAGCATAGCATGTTTGAAGTCCTCTGATTTAACACGATGTTTATGTATACCACCCGATAAAATGACTCGGGGTTTATAGCAAAATTGTAGCATAAAACACACCATTTCACTAAAACAATCTTCTCCACAACCTTCCTTTACATAAACAAACAAATATGTAACAAACCATTTCTAAAAATGGATGGTCACTCATTAGGAAGCAAAAACCCATGGAAAAAAATGAGATGTTCATGATTTTCTGGAACTACCCAAAATGAAGTATCTGAGTGCGCTTTTGGGGCAGCTGCCTCAAAGGGGACCTTCCTGCTATCCAACGTCTTTCCTTGCCTTTCACAGGGACAGAACTTTAAGGAGACCTTCTCTAGATGCCCATACGGGGGCAAGCTGAATCATCCTGAGTATGTTCAAATCATCCCCAGGCCTCTTGTAAAAGGTAGTCCAGTATGAAAGAGACAATGTCTTTTTATTGTCTCCTCTGTCTCTCAAGCAAAAATGATTTTCCCCCCTATCATGCAGAAACCAATCAATAACAACTATATAAAAATGTAAAAGGGAGGGAAGAAATTGCCCAAGTGTTGCTTCTGATTTCAGGTATTGTTTGATACAAGATGATTTGATTTGAAAGGATGCTTTGATTAAAAAAAAAAAAAAGCCGCTCTGCTTCAACATTTCATGTTGAAGTATCAAAGCAAGTCCATTCATTTTTATAGTACTTTGATCCAGAGAGAAGGGTAAAGGGTATTCTGCACATATATGTGCATGTGCAAAAAAAAAAAAAAAAAAAAAAGGCCTTTTTTCAGCTTCATCAAAGCATTATGACTACCCCAATCCAAAGCTTTGATCTGGGGTATCATTTCAGTCCAGTCTTCATTTTAATTTGATTCTTTGCTTCAAAGTGATGCTGTAATTGAAGCTTTGTTGAGCTGAATCACTGCTTTGAATCTACACAGAATCCTATAAATATATTAATCCTAATGCTCTCTGTTTTTCCTTGTATCTGTGATGAAATCTATCCTGCTATCCTACAACTATAAGTTTAGCCACTGTATTAGTTGGCTGTTGGTTTGTGTATTGTCTGCGGCAACTACGGTCAGTGAGATTACCAGCACAATCATAATATAAAAACATCTGTATACAATACAATAAATATCAGCACCAAATATGAAGTATAGTTTTTAAAGGGAAAACAAACTTGTTTTCGAAGTTTCTAATATTATTTGATATTGAGTGTCTAACAAGATTGTTGTCAAGGCAAACTGCAGAGAGCATTTCACGCAAGATTGGAATTTTGCTGACCATCCCTTTCCAGCACCCAATCTGTGTAGACTCATTGCCATCAACAGTTTTAACATTACCTGCATTTGCATAGGATCATTATCTTAAAAGGAATAGAAATATAGTAATTACATCCAAGCACAATATGAACATCTTAAAAAGATCCACATGTCTGCTACGTAAAATGCAAGAAATGTCTTTTACACAGAAGGAGAACTCAGAATTTTCCTGTAGAGTTTGTCCCAATTTCAGGTAAACATATTTCCATGATGACAGGAAAGGTCCACAGAGGCAACTTTCTAACATTCTGTTCTATAAATATATAATGTATGCCATTGATAGAGGCCAGACTTTTCCAAAACAGCTCGGCCAAATTCTGTCTTAATCCTGGGATAAGCATAAGGAAAATCAGGGCTGTATGATGGAAACATTTAAGTCTCCTAAGCAAGATCTAAGAACAACGTTTCTCCTGCTTTTGTTCTCAACAACCAAATCCTGAAGTGAGCATAATTAGTAGCTACTAATAATAGCTACTGTTAATGTTAGTAGCTACTGTTACTTTAACCTCCGTACTTTTTAAAAACCACCAGAGTTGGTGGTGGTTAAAACCATCTCAAATTCCACTCTTCCTTTTGCCTTTCCTGACTCTTACTATTCCACTTTATTACTTCATTCCAGCTGCCAATATTAATGGAAAAATAAAATGCCTTTCAGATCCCACCTTATCCACTTTTTCTTTTCTTTTTTGGTGTCAGGTTCACTCCAGGCAACTGTTTGGATTAGTCCCTGTAAATATTCTTTCAGGATTTTTGGAACTGGTTTGCCATTGCTTTGTTTCTAGAGTTGAGAGAGAGGGACTGGTACATCATAATTTATACAGGAGATTATATGTCAAAATTGTGAGTGGTTTCCTATTTACCACTAACAGAATAAACCCGTTTCACAATGACCCTATAAAATAACTCAACTCTCTTCCCTGAGACTACTACTAGCTCAACTACTATCAGTATATGTATGACACTGCAGATCCTTCTTCATCATTTTCACTCTTAAAATATTTACCCAAAGATAGAGTTGGCGCATCTTCATGACCACCGATTCCACCCAATATTGCCCATCAGTGTTTCTAATTTTCCTGTGACATTAATGAACTTGGTTTGAGGTAAGCAAGCCATCAAGCCATCAACATGCCCATCACAAACATGTCTTAATTTCAATGACCAAACCAGATGTTTCTAAGAGTCTACCTCATGGAAATAGTTCCTTAAAAAGAAAGGATATTTATGGTCCTCCTTTAACAATCTATGGAGATGCTTAATCATTCAGGTCGTGGTTTTTCCAAAGATGCTTTTTCCCAAAGGCAAATGAACTTTCTTGTTGTTGTTGTTTTTCTTTGAAAACATTTTGCTTCTCATCCAAGAATGAGAATCCAGAACTGAAGAAGCTTCTTGGATGAGAAGTGGTCCAGTTGCCTTTTGGAAAAAGCATCTTTGGGTCCTCCTTTAATAGTTCATTTTTCTTTTCCTGTCTATGATATCACCCCTTCTTTCCTAAACCCCCTTAGTTTTTAGCTGTCATCCTGCAAAAGGACATATACTAATGTCTGAAAATATGGTAGGTATCACTCTGGTGCCTGGGAAATCAAGCCAGATGAGTGGCTTAGTGAAATGCTAGTGGAAAGCTTTCTTGCCCCTCCCTCTCATTTATATAAACTCATATTCACACAATCTCTTTTCTTTGTTGGGATTACAGGGTAGCAAAGGTAAACTTCCTCTTACTTTCCAGTCATTTCTCCAGGGAAGAGCTTTCAATACCCCGTCATCGCCCCCCACCCCTCCCAGCCACCAATAATACTGATGGCTGACTGCAGGAATCCACAGGAGATGTAGGATTGTTTCTTCACCCTCTCCAATCACTGGGAGTAGAAAAAAAAGAAGATTTAAAATAGGAAACATAAATATTAGGAGAAAAAAATTACCTTCCGAAGAGCGCTATGATACTCTAATTAAGCTACTTTAATTACTAGCAGCTACTACCCAATAATGGTGTTTATCCTGACTTTATTTCCTTAATCACCGTGCTCGCTATTATATTGCATTTTGCTTGGCACTCAGTTTTGGTGTCTGCCTCACATTTATTTTTCTTTCTTTCTTTCTTTCTTTCTTTTTTTTAACACCATGTCTATCTTTTTACATTACCTTTTGGCAATCACTCTTGTAAGAAAATGTTTAAAAAGTTTCTAGATCCATTAACGATGCTTATCTGTAAAAACCAAGAAAATAGTTGTATAATAAGCTTAATGCCTGCCCACAGCTTAATACTGAACAATCTGTTACATTTCAAATATCTCTTAATTCTGGATCTATTAAATATAATATAGTGCATGGAGGTCTTTTTTAAAAAAAAAAACTAGAAATGGATTGTAAACTGTTATGTTTTGATTCACACCCACATGGCATATGGGTAACATTAGCCAACCTTTCAGTTTACTGTATTTCATAAAATTATTTCGGGGGGAAAAAATAGAATAAAAATGTCTTATGCTCTTTGGAGGAAGAGCCAAATTAGTAGGGTGGCACCAAAATGGAATTTGGAATTTAGTATTTCTGCCATGCTCTCTTCCATAACTTTCTATTCCCACTGCCTATTTCTATTCTTTTCTATTCTATTTAATCTCCCCCCTCCCCTAATAATTAACAGATATAAGCATGCTCAGACTTTTTAAAAACATTTATGGAAGGTTCCTGCTAAACATAAACAATAGCCTATAGCTTATTTAGGTAACCAATAATATAAAAACCTGTATTCAAAAATGGCAGCCCCTATGGAGAAAATTTTGTACCTTCTAGGCCTCATACCATCTCTGCTCATCCGACCTCCAAAAGACCTTGGCATGACTCCCCAAACCCTCCCCTCCTTTGCTGAAATCTGCCGGTCCTGTTGTCAAATGTATTTATCCCATCAATGGCAAAGGAAATGGAGCAATCTGTTTACCCTTTGTTGGATGGAAAAATGAAGATTGGGGTCTCCATCACTGAAGCGGCCTTGTCCATGCTTTTGTTGTGGCTCCGTTGCCTAAGCCTGGGCTATCGACAGATGCAGACTCTGAGAGTGAGGGAGAGGAGTGGGCAAGGCCTCCCTCTCCAGGACCCTCCTCTCTGGCAATGCCTCCGGAGAACACTGAAGGCCAAGAGATAGGCCCAGAGCCAAGCACGTCCCCGCAGCCACAGGTGGACAGTGACGAAGGAGATAAGTGCTGGCTAGTTCCTTGACAGCGGTGCAGGGAGAAGCGTGCACAGCAGAGGGGAAGGCGTGCCAGAGATTAGCTGAGTCACTGGACCACACCCCACAGGGTATAAATGTGGGTGTGGTGGCCGGTTCAGTTTGTGACGAGTAAAAACTAGAAATAATCCATGATCTCTGTGTTACTGGACTTCTGCCTGCCTTGTCGGACTGCATTTGGACTAATCCTTGTATTGCTGAAACTTTGCCTGCTTTATCGGAATGCTTGCAGTCTAATCTTTGTTTTGTGTGAAGTAAAGTCTGAATTGGCAGCTAGCCACTGGGTTGCTGCCAGCTTTATCTTCAAAGACTTTGTCGTGTGGCTTATTAACTCCAGGCCATCTGTGGGGGTGTGTGTGTGGGATAGGGACAGAACAGCTTTAACTTCCAAGACCCAATAAAGAGACACAGCCCTGTCTGAGGAAGTTGTGAGGTCACTCAACTTTTTCTGGGTTAAGGATTTCTCCTATTTCAACCCATCAGAACCCATTCTGATAAACAAGATTTAAAATGGAGCCAAGATGAATATTGTATAAACCAGTATTTGTTATATAGATAAATATCAAAGATTTGATCTTGGTAACTTTCTTTCTTACATATCCATCAAGTGGCAAATATATAAGTGACAGAACAAATGTTAAAGTTCTTGCACATTGTGGAATATCAAAGGAATATCTGGACAAGATGATAATTTGTTGGAATTCTTAATTCTGGAATACATCAAAGGAGACATGATCCTTAATTTTGGCAAAGTTAGTTTAAGAAAAACATGCTGAAATATGGAGAAATGGTAATCGTAAGGCTTTGAAGATGTAAATTCTTAGTAGCAGCAGAAAGTGCCAGGAGAAAAGAATGCTTTGAAAACTTTATAAGGGCAAACGTATTAAAAGGCCAATTTAAAAGGAGCGAGAGGGATAGAAGAGGTTGCTAAAAAGCTTTAAAATCTCGACAATATGATTTACCTGTGAATAAATACCCTAAATAGGCTGACTCTGTAAATTGCTTAGAGAGGGTTGTAAAGCACTATGAAGCGGTATATAAGTCTAAAGTGCTGCTAGTGCTATTGCTAAACTTTATTTTAAAAAGTTATTTAGTGTCAGTAACACTAAATAATATAAGAGATTGGATGTTGGGATTCCTTTGTCAAAGTAAAAAATTACACAGGAAACTATTGTGCTTAGTGTTAAGGACACGATATTCAGAGTGTGTGTGGGTGTGGGTGTGTACATGTATACATATGCACACCTATACTGAAGATATATGTTGTGACTCTTAAATATGAGACAGTTTGGTGTAGTGATTAAGGTACTAGGCTAGAAACCGGGAGACTGTGAGTTCTAGTCGACCTTGGCCAATCACTAACTCTTAGCCATAGGAAGCAGACAATAGCAAACCACTTCCAAATTGCGGGGGGAAACTGCAGGGACTTATCCAAGCAGACATCAAGAGTCAGGAATGGATTGAAGACTCCAAAAATAATAAAGAAATATCTTAATGTTGATGCTGGTATTATATATCCAGACATGGATCATTTGAGTTTAATGTTTATGATGGTTCATATGCCACTTTCAAAATTATTTGACATTAATAGGAACCTAACCCTGTCATTAATGTTATCCATTGTTTACTGATTAGGTGTGGGTTTCTGAGTTTTGTGGATCTTATTACACTTTTGACGGGAGTGATACAGGAATAAATGCAAATAAAAAAATAATCACATGTTCTCAATAAGGCATTCTGGTTAGGGGGACAAATGAAAAAAAAGAACGAACGAATGAACGAAATGAGAACCAAAAAATAATGAAATCAATGTAAGCTTTACCAAAATACTTTTCAAGGTCAATGAAATGATCATAGTAATTGTATTAAGAAGTGCTGAGCTGGGATTGGATTCCATGAAATAGTTAAAATCATAGACATCTTTGAGATAAGCAAAATCACTTCCACTTCCAATATGTAAAATGATATTACTATTAAATCATTCCATTTACAGATATTGTATTGACAGATACTGTATTGAAAAACAAAACGAATGCTTCACAGAAAAAAAATGCATTATGGAAGGGCACTCCCTTGAAATATTCACTGCAAATACTATTTCTGAAGTATTACAAAACAGAATGAGTTTTAAATCAATTTGCTACACTCTGCAGCAATAAGAAAAACAACAGATTATTCTCACCCAGGAACTTAATAGAAAATTATTTAAATAAGCTAATGCTTATGCCTGAAATCCTAGAGATAGTTTGCATTAATTAAGTCACCTTTTAAAGGATTCCGTTAATATGAACACATATTACCATATTTTAAATTTATTTTATATATCATTGAAATGGCTTCTAAGGCAATTTTTCAAAGCAATTCACAAACCTTTAAAACAATAATCAGTATTAAACATCAAGGAAAAAACAGTATCTGTTTCATTTCAAGCTAGACTTTCCATCATAAAATGCAAAACCCCAAATCGCTGATATGGCAAAAACAATTTTTAATTTAAAATTAAAATAAAATGAAATTATTCTGAGTGTCAAAAGGAAGGATAAAGTTAATAATGTATTTTCACGGGGGGAAATCTAGAAATATGGTGTGATAATTCCAACTTTGGCATGATTTGCATGTTGGGTATGATTTCTCCATCCAATCAATGTAGTCCATAATTATGGGGCTATCACAAAGAGAGCTTTGATTTTTCTCACCATAATCCTAGTATCTATGCCTTTTAAGTTTTTTTTATAATACTGGAAGTCCTTGACTTCTGACCATAATTGGGGCCGAAATTTCCATTGGGAAGCTAGGTTGTTATTATGAGAGTCATGCCCAATTTTATCACTTTTTTTGCCATGGTTGTTAAACAAATCATGGTCATTAAATGAATCTGGCTTCCCCCATTGATTTTGCTTGTCAGAAACTGTCTGGAAATGCCGATTATGTGACCCTGAGACACTGCAACCATCATAAATCCATGATGGTTATCAAGGGCCCAAATTTTGATCATGTGACTGCAGGGACTCTGCAATGGTTATAAGTGCAAAGACAAGACAAGCGTCACTTTTTTCAGAAATGCTGTAACTTTGAAGGGTCACAAAAGAAATGGTTGTAAGTCGAGGAATACCTGTAGAATCTGCCAGCAGTAGGTGCATCAATTTCATTACCATTTTAGCTAAAGTTCCTCCCAAAACAATACAATGCTGAATTGCATTGAAAAATTGGTAATTCCAATTTAAAAATTGGTAACTTTTTAAAAAATATCTAGGATTGGAAGAACATTTACTTCTGAATTTACAGTCACAAAAGATTCCATAGTGCTGAAGCTGCACACCAAATAATTGGAGTGGAGTTGACAGCTTGTTTTTCAGCGAGCTGCTACTCTGGCATAAATGCCTTGTTGTATGAAGGAATCAGCGCTAACATTCATGCAAAGCAGGCTTCTTATAATGGGTGAGTCATCTGCATCATCTCAGATGCATGCAGAAGATGGGAAGGGAAATTAAGACTCCACTTTTAAAATTTGGGAGCGGATGATACCCATCCATTTGTTAGTGCTCTGAAGGGATGAATAAGTAACCAAATTTCACCCTTAATGGCTTTGCGTTGCTTCTGCTGCCTGAGCTTCTGCATTAGCATTGTCTGCTTCTTCCTAATTTTCTCCCGTCTCCCGCCTTTATTTTTCATGAGTCAGAAAGCCTAAGTGTCAGCATTTCATATCTATTTATATAAACCCTTCTTCTCCCGTTCAGCTAAAAATTCTTCTAGTCCAACCACCTACTCAGGCAAGAAACCCTATGCCATCTCAGACAAAGAGCTGTCCAATCTCTTCTTAAAAACCTCCCATGTTGAAGCATCCATAACTTCTGAAGGCAAGCCATTCCACTGGTGAATTGCACTTTAAAACATCTCCACAATTTACCGAGATGAAAGAACTCCTCTTCGCTTGCAAAGCTTCTAAGGGCAGGCAACCAAATAATGCTTCCAACTATCATGCTGATCTCGGTGTAAAGAGCATTATAGTAGACTTAGCATGTCCGGGTCTTCTAGCTGCTTGGAAGGAGTCAGTCCCTAGAGCAGGAGTGCCAAACTCAAGGTCTGGGGGGCAGATCTGACCAGTGGAGTGCTTATATCTGGCCAGTGGGGCTACCCTGGAATCAGTGAAGGACTGGCCTGCGATGCCTCTTCCAGTGAAATTAGAGCTTGGGAGGGCCATGGGCAGCCCTGCCAAGCTCCATTTTCACTGGAAGAGGGTTGCAGGAGGCCATTGCATCCAAAAACGGAGCTTGGGAGCCCGTTTTCGCTGGCAGAGCACTCAGGCCACCACAGGCACCCCTGACACGAGTGACATTGAGCTGGCCATGCCCTCCCTGCCCCCCCCAAGGTCAAACAACCCCGGTGCAGCCCTCAATGAAATCAAGTGTGACACCCCTGCCCTAGAGCAACCAACTGCAATCCCTGATAAGATGTATTAGGCAAGTAACGCCAAGAATTCCAGCAAGCATTCTGTTTTCCAATGAAAAACCTACATATATGGAAATCAGAAGGTATGATTTTATTTACTGTCCATTTCCTACTCAGTGGAGAGAAGGCTTTCCCTTAAAAGACCTGCTGATATTGGAACAAGGACCATCCTGCCTGTTCTTAACCATTAGCCACCACGTGTTCAGGCAGAAGGACTGCATAGGATTCTTCTGACTTTAAAAAATGATCGAATTTGCTTACTTTTTTATGTTATATCATGGTAAACTTCTGTTGTTCCTTCTAAGGTAAGCTGGAATCCAAAATCTTAGAGCAGAGGTTTCCAATTTTGGGAACTTTAAGACGCATGGACTTCAGCTCCCAGAATTTCTGGCTGGGGAATTCTGGGAGTTGAAGTCCATGCACCTTAAAGTTGTCAAAATTGGCAACCACTGCTTTAGAGGATCTGTTGTTTAGCATTGCAAATAAAATGGCCCAGTTTTCCAACTCACTTTCAGCTGCAAGATGATGGAGTATTTCAGAGGTGGGTTTCAACAGGTTCTGACCAGTTCTGGAGAACCGGTAGTAGAAATTTTGAGTAGTTCGGAGAACCCGCAGTAAAAATTCTGACTGACCCCGCCCCCTCTATTCTCTGCCTCTCGAGTCCCAGCTGATCAGGAGGAAATGGGGATTTTGCCATGCCCACCAAGCCACGCCCACCAAGCCACACCCACAGAACTGGTAGTAAAAAAATTTGAAACCCACCATTGGAGTATTTACTAGTAACTGGGGCCGTTCCTGCAGAAAACGTGATATAGGAGCCTTGCAATCTTCCTCTCCCTTACTGGATAATGAAAACATTTGTAGATGAGCAGCAAGGTGCTTGACCCTCTAATGATAGCAAATAAGAGGAAGCCATGCAAGAATCTGATACTTTAATACTCAAAATAGGTATTTCATTTTGTTGGTAAGATTTCCTATAATGGAATTAAGTAGATTCAGGCTACAAACCAATAAAGCCTGCCTGGCTGTAAAAATAGCTCAACCTAACAATTAAACAATTTCAATATACTTAGTTTCTTATTTTTCCAAACTGCAGACAGTTCTTTCCTATCTCTGCATTCATTCTATGATCTTTGAAGTACGTGCAATGCAGGTTTGTGCACATTTCTATAATGTACACTTTTTATGTGTTTACTGGTAAAGTCACTTTGCTTTCCAACTCTCACATGCATTTTTAAAAACTTGCTTGCTGTGATATCGTGCTTTGTTCATTCTTTGTTTCATTGCTTCATAAACATTTTTGTTTATGTTTGCTAAAAGCTGCCTGGATGAATTCTATGCATGCGCTGCTTTAAGAAGAGCCTTCAAACAAGAACAAAACCACTTTCGCCAAGAGAAGCAAAGTGCCACAACTTCCTGCTCCAAGATCCCTTCCAACTCTGTTATTCTGTTCTGTTCCGCTGGACCACCATATAGGGCAGTGGTGTCCAACTCAAGGCCTGCGGGCCAGATCCAGCCCGTGGAGTGCTTAGATCTGGCCCGCAGGGCTGCCCTGGAAACAACAAAGGACCAGCCTGTGGGCCTTGAGAAGAGAAGAGAAGAGAAGAGAAGAGAAGAGAAGAGAAGGAAGGAAGGAAGGAAGGAAGGAAGGAAGGAAGGAAGGAAGGAAGGAGATTATAATGAGAGGGAGGGGGTCTGAGGGAAGTCCTGCTTTAGCACTTGGCCACCACAGGTGCTCCGACACAAGTGATGTTGAGCTGGCCATGCCCTCCCTGGCCATGCCCTCCCCAGCCACACCCACCCTAGACCCCCAAGGTCAAGCACAACCCTGATGTGGCCCTCAATGAAATCGAGTTTGATACCCCTGATATAGGGGAAGACCATCACTTCAATGCATAGAGGCACTCTGAAAAGACACCTGGCTCAATTCCAGTTGAACAGCTGTCTATAGGTGCCGAGCTGATGGTAAGGAATAGATGACACTGGTGTCACAATGCATTTGTACAGGTTGCATTTCTCATAAGGGGAGGTCTCCGTGAAATCATTTATTATCAGTTACAGTCCCATTCTAACAAGCTTCTGTTAAATGAAGCTGGTTGAACAGAAGATAAAATATGTTTGGATTATGCAAATGTTGATTTATTTCTATGGAAGTAACATCAGAACCAAAACTTCAAAATTATGTCTAGTGTATTTAATCATTTTAGAGGCTGTTAAGTACAGAACAAAGTCCTTTCAAGTAAGATACCAACTGCTTTACTAAAACCTAGAGATGCTAAACTATTTCATTTGAACCTTATTTCAGAATAAACCAACCTGGTCCTGATTAATGGACCCAGTACATACTGAAATCATTTTTTTAAATCTTTCCTAATTTCTAAATTGTCTTTCTCATCTCAAAACACAAATATACAAATCAACATCTATGATAAAAACATACTAGTATAAAATAGTTTTTAAAATAAACTTCTAAGAAAATATGTACAAAATAAATGTTTAGGAATGCATTGAGAGATATTTCATGTGATTTAAAAAAAAACATTGCACATTAAAACAGAAAGGAGACAGATTGCACTTAATGAAAGAACATCTGTGAAATGAATAAACTGCTTTTGCCTTCCATGCTAAAACCATCTGCCCTAATTAGAAAGTTACGATCATTAAAAAAGCAGCAACAGGTAGAAGCACATTTAGCAAATGTAGATTTACCTTTTTTGGGTTTCATGTTTGCCTGTCTACAGAATTTTCTAACTAACAAATATACATGAGATAACTAATATAAACCTGAAGAGGAAATTCCCAAGCTATGGCCCACTATTTAAAAAAATTCTCCTAGTTCTGATTTCTGCAATCAAAACAGATTATAGCAGTAGTTTCAGTTTCAGTTTCAGTTTTATTAAATTTTTATACTGCCCTTCTCCCAAAGGGACTCAGGGCGGTGTACAGCCAAGATAAAACCAACAATACAAAAGTTAAAAACAATTTAAAATTATTAAATAGTTTGGCCAATTGTCTAAAATACCGTAATCCATTAAAATAATATTTTAGGCTAGCCCTGCTTGATGGAATAATAGCGTTTTAAGGGCGTGGCGGAAGGTATGGAGGTCGGAAATCCGACAAATCTCTGGGGGCAGCTCGTTCCAGAGGGCAGGTGCCCCCACAGAGAAGGCTCTCCCCCTGGGAGTCGCCAGTCGACACTGTCTAACTGACGGCACCCTGAGGAGACCCTCTCTGTGGGAGTGTACTGGTCGGTGGGAGGCTATCGGACGCAGAAGGCGGTCTCATAAATATCCAGGTCCCATGCCATGGAGCTCTTTAAAGGTGGCAACCAACCCCTTGAATTGCACCCGGAAGACCACTGGGAGCCAGTGCAGCTCATGCAGGAACGGTGTTACATGGGAGCACCAAGTTGCCCCCATAATCACCCGTGTGGCCACATTCTAGACCAGCTGGAGCCTCCGGGTGCTCTTCAAGGGGAGCACCATGTAGAGAGCGTTACAGTAGTCCAGATGGGAAGTAATGAAGGCGTGAGTGACTGTGCACAAGGCGTCGCGGTCCAGAAAGGAATGCAACTGGTGGATCAGGCGAACCTGATAAAAAGCCCCCCTGGCCATAGCCGTCAGGTGGTCTTCTAAAGACAGCTGTGAATCCAGGAGGACACCCAAGTTGCGAACCCTCTCTGAGGGGGCCAGAAAGCTTTCTAAAGATAATCTTAATACTTCAGTTTCTTCCATCTGACTTTACAGTTTTAAATTGCGGGTCTTCTTTGCAAAGCAGTATTATTGTGTTATTGACCCACTGTTCTTCTGTTTTTGATTTCTAACTTTTATTTTCTCTATAGCTTTTAATTCTTCCAGCATGTTTACAGTTAACTTGCTCCATAATAGCATCATGTTCCAGAAGAGGGCATCTAGTGATCAGTCCCTTTGCCAGAATGTGCTCAGATGCAGAACATGCATTCATATTGCTTTTGATATTTGCACTTGAAAATTATCTATTTTAATATAATCTGGGTAAAGTGGAAAGTGGTTGAAGAGTATAAATTTAAGTGTTGCTACTTTGTCAGTTGCCAAATATGACGATAATACTGGCTGCGATTAACATTGCAGGAAAAATCCAATTTGTGCTGATGCAATTCCTTGGAGTTGTTCGTAGCAGTGCATTCTCATGGTTGCACTCAAGCGACTCTAGCCACAAATCTTATTTGCTATCACCGTGGCTGGCTGAAGTAGATACTCAAAATTAAATATATAACAGTAATAGGAGATTCTCTTTCCGTGCCAAAGCTGTTCTGAAAAAGAGTTTAATTTTCTTGACCTTTTGAGTGTGCTTCTCTTCCAACGCTTTTTGCAAAATATCATGGAATGTTTCTGTCTGCTCAAATGTCATAAAATATTCTCAGTAAAGTAGGTACTGCAAAAAACAAAACAAAACAAAAAACCCACAGAGGTTAAACATCTAGCTCTTAAGTGTATTTTGAAAAGTAGCTTGTCTAATGTTAATTCATTGGAAAGATCTCTCTTTTTTAATCCTGCATTTATTTGTCAGATGAACTTTCCTGAACATGCAATATCTGGAACATCGTAATAGCTAGCTAGCTAGCTAGATGGATGGATGGATGCATGGATGCATGGATGGATGGATGGATGGATGCAGTGGTGGGTTCCTCCCGGTTCGGCCCGGGTTGGCCGAGCCGGTAGCGGTGACGATATGACATCACCGAACCGGTTCTCTTTATTCGGGAGCTGGGCCCTCCCGCCGCCCCCCCCCCGGTTATGTAAACTGGTTTATATAACCCAGTTTAATCTGATTTGATTCAGAAAGTCTGTTTAATTCAGAAACATGAACATCTGATTGAATTTCTGAGCTGCAGTTTTGACCAATACTAATAAATGAGGGCTCGGAAGAGATTTTCCCCAGCCCCCACACTTTTTTTTTAAGTGGAAAACTCTTTTTTTGAGCTAATTCATGAGCTCATCTATTTCATACTGTTAGAAAAAGAGGTTATTTTTAAGCAACCCAATCTTCTAAAATCAAGGTTGAGAGTCATTCTAGGAAATTTGGCAGAATTGATAGCTAAAGCAGCTCAGTTGTTTGACCCACCTGACTACTGATAGACTTTATGATTTTACCCAAGCACTTATAGTGTATCCTTCCAATTATTAGTTGGGCAGAAGAAATTAGAACCAGAATGATATAAGTTAAAAACGCATTTGGTACAACACTTATTTGTGGCTTTCTCTGTACAAGAAAAGAAGGAAGGAAAAGAGAGACAGAGAGACAGAGAGAAAAGTATGTTTTACATGCCAGTAATAAGCTTCTTAGTGATATAATGAGATAATGCATTCTTGCAATCATCTAGTCATTTTTTAAGCTATTATTTCACCCACCACTATTTAGAAATGCATTTGTACGCTGAACTCCAGGGGGAAAAAAAATAACTGTAGCCTTCATTAACATTTTCCTAGGATATACAATAAATTGCTCATCAGCCTTACTAGCAGCATACCTAACAGCCAAGGACTGAGATAACAGCACTGCATCAGAAAAGCTATATGCGCTCTCATCATTTGCACACCTAGGTCATGAGTAGCCTCTGAAGGGCCAACAACAACATTAGATGGTAGACCATGCTAGTAGAAATTGTAAAGGAACAACAAAGCAAGAAAGGATGGAGATGAGATGAAGAAAAGCAATGCGTTATTACTTAATGCATTGTAAGCCACCCTGAGTCTTACAATGGAGAAGGGCGGCATATAAATTAAAGCAAAAAAAAAAAAAGAAGAAGAAGAAGGAATTCCCCACTTTTGTCTATGGAGATTTTCAATCATCTAGATCAGGGGTCTCCAACCTTGGCAACTTTAAGACTTGTGGACTTCAACTCCCAGAGTTTTGCTAGCTGAGGAACTCTGGGAGTAGAAGTCCACAAGTCTTAAAGTTGCCAAGGTTGGAGACCCCTGATCTAGATCATGTTTTTCCCAAAGATGCTTTTCCAAACTTTCTTGGGTTTTTTTTTTTCCTTTCAAAATGTTTAGCTCTTCATCAAAGAAGCTGAAGATGCTACTTGGGTAAGAAGCAAATCGTTTTCAAAGAAAAAAAAACACAAGAAAGTCCAGTTGCCTTTTAGAATAGCACCTTTGAGACATTCCTCACTTTTCTACAGCAGGAAAAAAACAACAACCCGGATCCAACAGGGTAGCCACTTCTTGGTTTTCTAAGGGGCCATGATCATTTTAAGGCAGGAAAAAAGCAGCCTAGCCTTTCACTATGACTCTCTTCAGACCACTGTTGTACATAACCTGATCAAAATAATGGAGGAGGACTTTTGTAACGGCTGAGTATACTAGTAGTCTAATTTTGTAAGTTTATTTTCCATTCCACACTGATCCCATACAGTAGGTCAGCTCTAATTCCAACACGTCTACCTTTGTTTCATTTATATAACTTTCAATCTTAAATATTCCAAATATTCCTTTGCTACCATATGGTTCTGGGCTCCCTTCATTAGAGTTTACTTTTAGCCATATATCCTCATTTTGCCTAGTGTCAGCCTCTATCTCTCTGCCCGGAACCAATTTTCCTTTCTCTACCAGAGTCACATTGTGTTTCTTTGTCCAGAGTTTATCTGCCAGTTCATCTATTTCATACTGTTAGATAGTGCCAAGTCTACAAACAATCTGTTTAGAATATGGGATGGGCATTCTTCATAGCAAAGTTGCTAACCCATTTATCTTTATCACTTTATTTTTTATTGTATTCCAAAACAACAAACTTACTGGCATATATGAGACCACTATTTCAAGTTGCTTGGCATGATTAGCCTCCTCACAGAGATGGCTTACTTGACAGTTTCACCTTTATGCAATTTACGTTTTGTTCTATGCCATACTTTGACCAAGGGAACTCCATTTTTATCAGTCTTGTCTAGATAATAGCACTGAACTATTTCTGGAGTAACCTCTACCTGATTAGCGCTTATGATGCTTTGGTTTAGGCCACTGAACCAAATTAGAGGTTTCCAAATTCTCCTAATACAACATTAATAATCCAGATTTCCAAAGTCCTTGATGCTTCCCCAAATTCTGCACTACAGCACTGATCAACAGAGTCAAAATGAGTCTCAAGAACAGAGTCAAATGTGAAGATGGGTCTCTTTTCTGACTGGAAGTTGTGACAAAAACTCTGCTCGGGGAATGCTTTGACTAGAAGGACCAAATCCATTCAAATCTGTATTTTTGAAGATACGTTAATTTGCTTGAATATTATACTTAAATATTAAGTTTTGTTACAGGTGTCAGTCTGTTACTGGATCAGCTTTCTAAATTAGGTCTTTTTTTTTCCTTTTAGGGATACGATGATAGATATGGGGGTGAATATGATGAACCAAGTTATGAAGCCTATGATAATAGCTATACTACACAAACACAGAAGTAAGTACTCATTATTTTAATGACAAACTGTCCCTGGGTTTCTTTACATTTTTAACTTTTAACTCCAATGACAGGTTATTGCTGGAACAACATCTTAACATATCTCAGTTCTTACAATATGTTTTTCAATAATATTAAAATTATTACATTTCATGGTGCAATGACAGTCAAAATGGAAGCAAATTACTTTTTTCCCAAAACCAAGTCAAAGGAGAGGTCTTCTTATAAATGGGCTACCATTTCTGCCCAAATGCAGTCTCTTATTTTTGTTTAAATCTCTTCCTGCCAAAAGACTATAAAGCAGCAGATGAGCTGCAAGAAGAACAAAAGAAACAAAAAAAACCCTACAATATTACAGTAGGCAACCATATTTTATTGTTGTTGTTTATAATTTTTAAATAGACCAGTTTGTTCAAGTGGTTAAGGAACCCGGCTAGAAAGCAAGAGACAGACATGAGTTCAAATCCCAACTTCAGTTGGGTGACCTTGAGTCAGTCCTTCTCTCTCAGCCCAACCTATCTCACAGGATTATTGTGGGGAAATTAGGAAGAAGAAGGTGTGTTGAATATGCTCACTGCTTGAGTTATTTGTAAAAAGAATAAAGGCAGGATATGAATTAGATAAATAAGTAATAAAATTTGAAATTGTAAAAAATTATTGCATAAGATACGGACTAAGACATAATAGATATGCAAGACTGTACAGAAGATTTCACTCCCAGACCCATAAAAACTATACACATTGGAAACTTGGAACAGAATTAGGTTCAGTAACACCAGTGGTGGTTCCTCCTGGTTTGGTCCAGTTCGGCCGAGCCGGTAGCGGTGATGATATGATGTCACTGAACCGGTTCTCCCCCCCGCCCTCCCCCCCACCCACGTTATTCTTACCTTTTATTTGGCCCCACCCCCAATCTATTGCTGCCTCCTGAGTCCCAGCTGATGACTAGAGGGAAAAAAACTGTTTAAACTCTTGCTGCAGGGCTTCAAAGGGCTGTCCTACAGCTGATCAGTATTAAAAGCAAACAAATGAGTTGGGTCATAAGTGCGAGGACTGGTCGTAAGTACGAGGACCTTCCAGAAATGACTCTGACCAGCTAGCCATGCCCACCTAGTCACATGACCTCCAAGCCATACCCACAAAATAAGCCATGCCCACAGAACCGGTAGTAAAAAAAATTAGAACCCACCCCTGAGTAACACCATGGGAATCATGTAAGACCAGAGGCTCAGCATGGCTTACATAAGAAAGACTCTGGACAAAACTTGGGATGCAAGACAGGATAAAGCAAGCAGAAGTCAAGAACTGATAAGGTATTTAGCAGAAAGGAATTTGTTGCACAACAAGAGCAATACATTTGCTACTCAAGAAGATAACTGAGCCTTTCGAGGCAAGACATATTAGAAGGTACCTAGCACTGAAAGGGCAAATCGTTGTTTTGTACGTTCTGTAATGGGTTGTGGGAATAACCTTGAAAGACAGGAGGAAGAACCCCTCCCGAGGCAACAGTTTGGTAAACAAAATTGGAGCCCAAGCAGAAATGTAAGGCAGCATCTCAGAATTGATCCTCCCTAGTACATACAGGTAGGGAAGCAGGGAATACTTTCAGACCTGAAAGATTCAATAATCTTACAAGAAAAATAGTATTAGTATTCATGACTTCGGTCTCCTGCTCTGGACTGCTTCCAAGGGTTGACATCCATCTTGCATGTCTCAAACTCTCTTTCTAGAGAGGTGGAGGATCCCACTTTGGCTTCTAGAGATGGCATCTCATCCTTGGGTACACCACTATCTGTTGAAAACCTTGCTGCAATGCTACTCCAACTGTTCCATTACATTGCTACTTTCCTTTGCAAGCACAATCCTACTCCCACTTCAGCGGTGAAATCCTACGGGTTCTACCGGTAGTGATAAAAACTAATGAAACCGGTAATGATAAAAACTGTACCAGTTCCTCCGAACCGGTATTTCCAATGATCAGCTATGCCGCGCAATTTAAAATCGCTAGAAAGCAGGAAATCCTGCTTTCTAGTGAATCTAAATTGTGCGGCACAGCTGTTTCCCCCACTCGCTGTTATACTTACCATCTGAAGCCTCCTTTTTCCGCGCATTTGGCGTATACTGCGCATAGACACACACACACACACGCAGAGCACACTTGGTGCACAGAATACATGCGCAGCCAGCAAACCGGCAGCAAACCAGTTCACCACTGTCCCACTTGTCCTACTATAAAAGAATCACCCAGATTCTTTTATTTGCTATCCCTACCCTCGTGGGCAATGTTTGTTTTATTATTACATTTGTACGTTGTTTTTCCTGTAGAAACTTCAGGGTTTGTTCTTGTCGCCTCTCCTCATTTCCCAACAAGAGCCTTGAGGATTGTTAGGCTTAACAAATAGTGCCTTGCCACAAATCGGTCACACAGATTTGGAGGGTGGGGGAGAGAAAAAAAAGGTTGTATGCCTCTTCACTTTGGAAGAGTTGCCCCATCTGCCTAGAAAAATATTGGAGGCTGGATTGGTAGACATCTTGCTAAGGGGACGAGGAAGTGGAGGTCATTAACTGGGATGGCACCCTGGATTTACACCCTGTAGTAAATGAATATTTTATGACTGCCTGTACAAGTAGCCCTCAAGATACAACCACAACTGAGCCCCAAATTTCTGTTGCTAAGTAAAACAGCTGTCAAGTGAACTTTGCCCCTTTTTATGATGTTTCTTGCCACAGTTATTAAGTGAATCACTGCAGTTGTTAAATGAGTAACACACTTGTTATGTGAATCTGGCTGTTGACTTCGATAGTCAGAAGGTCGCAAAAGATGATCACATGATCCCGGGACACTGCAGCTGGCATAAATATGAATCAGTTGCCAAGTATCTGAATTTTGGTCACCTGACCATGAGAATGTTGCAACAGTCATCAGTGTGAAAAACAGTCGTAAGTCACTTTTTCAGTGCTGTTGTAACTTTGAATGGTCACTAAACAAATGGTTGTAAATCAAGGGCTACCTGTACCCACAATAGGAGCCATTTTAGCCACAATAGGGAATCCACATCCCTCCAGCTTGAAATTTGCCTGCCAATCCTCTAAAATATTTGGAAAACTGAAAATAAGACAAGGTTTCAGCTATAAATAGCAATAGCACTTAGACTTATATACCACTTCTCAGTGTTTTACTGCCCTCTCTAAGTGGCTTACAGAATCAGAATATTGCCTCCAACAATCTGGGTCCTCATTTTACCTACCTTGGAAGGATGGGAGGCTGAGTCAACCTTGAGCTGGTGAGAATCGAACTGCTGGCTGTGGGCAGAATTAGCCTGCCATACTGCAATCTAACCACTGCGCCACCACAGCTCTTTTAAATCTCGAACTTAAAGAAATCCTTGTTTCTCAATGCAAACCAAGATGAATCATAACAGACTTACATAGGCAGGTGTTCAAAAATATGCCAAATGTAAGTCATTATCCAGTGGTTCAGAAAGGCCTGAGTTCAAAGCAAAGAAGCCAGCAGATTCTTTAATCACCATCATGGGCCTTTTGCCAACTCATCACAGACTCCTATCCAACTCCTTAGGAACTCACATATATATGAGGCCGGAGTGGCTGGAGAAAGAATTACAGACCCGGTGTGAGACCCGAATCCTGCTACAGAGTGTATTTTGTCATACTGAAGGCATAAATCTTTTGGAAGGGTGTGCTGTTGGCTCCTGACTTTCACGCATAATATGAGAAAAGGGAGCCAAGAGCTGACAGACTGGAGAGTCCAACCATTTGTAGCATTTAGGAAATGACTACATTAGGGGATTGCAAAGCAGAGTGGATATTGTTTTGAACAAAGAAATAAAGAGGAATGTGTTGCTTTGTTTAAAAGTAAAATATCTATCCATCATAAAAAAGATGTAGATGGTTTCCCAGTATCATGGGGACAATTGTCAGTTATTGAAATCACATATTAATAACTATGTAATAGCTTGCTGTAGAATCCTCACAGTAATATTCCCTGTTAAACCGAATCACGTTGATTCAATAATTCAGCTTTATTGGAAGGCACAAGACAGCAGCCAACCATTGAGATTGAATTTACAATCAGTTATTGAGTTTGAGGGATTTGCCTCCCCAGTTATATTACTTCCATCCTGTTATTATGTTCAGGTTGTTTGTTAGATGGTTGCACTGCAGAAACTCCATTGCTTAAGAAGTTTAAAGTCTTCACCGAGGCAATAGGAATCCCTCGGAGTTTGTTCATTTAGTGTCCATCTAAATCAGAAACAGAATCAGTTCGGCTACCAAATTAAGTCTGAGGCAAGTAGGTGGGTAAAGTTTCAGCAGCCATGATGATTCTTTTTCCTTTGCTGCCAGCACTACGGCATCATTTTTAAAATTTATTTGACATTTATATAATTATTTTGAGTTTGTTTGGAAGTCATTTTGTTTTTATTTTTTAAAAAGAGAAAGAGAGAGTGAATCAGTTAAAAAATATTGTGAGGTAATAATTGGAGCACAGTCAGGAGATATCCAGATAATCTGTAAATCAGAAATTACAGGAGTGTGTGGCAAAAAAATTAGGAGTCCGGTGTAATTTTTCTGACAAATGAATTTAATTAAAAGGTACAAGCTTTTATGGGGTGCAGCTCATATATTAGATGCATATACTGATGTAAGATTTAAATTGAGGGGCAGAGGGAAAATGGCATGCAGGACAAGGGAAAAAGAAAGTGCTAGATCCTTATACAAATGCAAATTACACATAAGGCCAAAATGAAAGCTCTCCCAAGTTATGATTAGTGAGAGAACAGACCTTCCCCATGATGGATGGATGGATTCAGTTCTAATTGAGATTTATAATTACTGGTAGTTTTTGTTTAGCAACCACAATTGAGATTGGCAACTCAGTTGTTAAGGGAAGCAGTCACTAAGTGAAATTGTGACAGTGTACAAAATATTAATTCAGTTTTCCTTTGCTTTACAGGCCTACAAAGGTCGAAAATACGAGGATTGATCATAAGGTTACTTTTTTAATCACTGTCATAATTGCAGACAGCTGCTAAACGTGGCAGTAGCTAAAGGAGGTCTGCCTTTATCTTCTTTCAGTAGTGTGTATCCCTGCCAGGAAGATGCATTACACTGGCAACCAAGAGTATTCATTAGAACAAGGGCTGTCCAACCTTGGCAACTCTAAGACTTGTGGACTTCAACTCCCAAAATTCCTCAGCCAGCCACTCTGGGAGTTAAAGTCCACAAGTCTTAAAGTTGCCAAGGCTGGACAGCCCTGCATTAGAAGCTCACATTGTTATATACCAGGTTTTTTTTTTGGCTTTTCATTGTTTACTGATGGACAGAAATATGGTTGGGAGGTGGGAACAGGGGGAGAGACAGGGATTGCTGTGGCACCACTGGTGCATCTTTGTACATAGAAACATCTCCAGCCCAAATTGTAAACCAGAAATTCCTTTTGTCTTCATTTTTCCCTTTAATTTTTTTATGTAATTCTCATACATGCTATAAAACATGCCGAGGTGGTCTCTGAGATTTATTGTCTAGATGAAGATTGTCTCCTCCTGTGAGCTTTGATTCTAGGAGCAACAGATTACGCTCCTGTGCTTCACTGTGACAGATCCACCTACTTTGTTGCATACAAAAAAAGGATAATGGAATTCTGCCTAGAGTGCTAGGTATACATTTAAAAAAAGGACCTGACTTGATATACAACATCAACACTTTTTATTTTTCTCAATTTCTGTTGTCAAGTATTGCCTCATATGAGAGGAAGTCAATCTGAATTATGGAGATGATGAGATCTCTCACTAAGTCAAAATTCTAAGTAACGTTTATTTTTATTTTTTTGCTTCAGAATTCTGGCTGTCTTCCTATTGGTTTCAATGCATTGTCTTGTGAACAGCTGTATATGAAACACATAATTGGGCTTTGGTAGGGCTCCAGAGAGGCCAGTTAATTTCTTGCATTCATCAGCAATCTCAAGGCAAAAGCGTCAGAGTGGCCGGATGATATAAAACACCCGCAATATCATTTAATAAAGTGAGTTCACATGATGACCTTGCCATACTTAAATCAGCTGATGGATGTCTTCAAGTTTGGAACTGATAAAGGTGAATATTTGTAGCTCAGGGTTGAAATGAGGGGTCCCTGGTGCTCTCTGCACTTTTTTTTTTAAATTTGATTTATATGCTGTCCTTCTCCGGAGACTCAGGGCGGCTTACAATGTGCTCAGCAATAGCCTTCATCCTTTTGTATATTTATACAAAGTCATCTTATTGCCCCCACAACTGGGTCCTCAATTTACCTACCTTAGAAAGGATGGAAGGCTGAGTCAACCTTGAGCCTTGGCGAGATTCAAACCTGCAGTAATTGCAGGCAGCTGGTCTTAATAACCAGCTTAATAACATGGTGCCTTAGACCACTGTACTACCAAGGCTCTTGGTTGTCTTCTTGCAGATGTTTCATTACCCAAACTAGATAAGATCATCAGTCTGTACCGTAGCACTGATGGTATTACCTAATTTGGGTAATGAACTGTCAGCAAGAAAGCAGCCAAGCGCAGAGAGCATCAAGGGCCCTTCAAATTTGGTTCAATCCGATTTCTTTCTCAAATAGAGGACCTGATTCTGTCCAGTGGTAGCACTGGACAGATTAGCATGTGGGACGTAAATGTTTCCAAGATGTGAGGGTGTTCTTGATCTCATTTCCTGTAGTCCTATGTTAGAGCTAGTTCTTCATACAATCATCAGAAAGAAAAGGGCTCAGAAGAGTTAGGTTAAACCAAAGCACTCCCGCTTCCAAAAACAGCATATTTTATACAGTTGTTCTACAGTTGATCCAAGTGTCTCTCTAGGATCAACCTGTGCAAACCTGCCACTGCTTCAATAGCAACAAACAGCATGTCCATGTGTATAATTCTGAAGCATCACATCAAGGCGATTAGAGATGTGCTATGAGACTATGCAACAGCTGCTAATACCATGGTTTTACTGATTCCATAAATTAGTTTCATAAATTAGTTAAACTTTAGCCAACCCTTTGTAATATTAAAAATGTCAAAGTAACATTTTGACAAAGGAACAGTTGTGGAAGTACATTATAGTCCTTGTTACTGATTCTTATAGGGAGTCAAATTGATTCAATGAATGACCACCATAACAAAGAGAAATTTAATTTTTTTAAGCATAGTATAGCATAGTGAGTGGGTCTGTCAGGTTTTAGTTGGCATGAAGTTATGAAAATTCACTGACATCAGAGATGACAAAATGACAGTTGGAAACTGAGAACTTTGGGTCAAAATTCTCCAAGATGAACTTCAGCAAAGTCTTGAAATTAGGCATTAATGTGGATAGCACAGATGTAGTGTTTTGAGATTTGCCTCCAGAGCGATTTGCATGCAAATAACTGTTTTAAAAGAACAGGATTCATATCTGTGCCAGTAATGCCATGCAGTTGCTCAAAATAAAATAAAAAAACACAGCCTGTTCATTAAGCTATAGCAATAGAAGCATAATGTGCAAATTAGTGGGAAAGAATCATTCTTCTCCGTTCCATAGTCATCATACCATATCTGGAGTATTACCTCTCGTTTTGGATACCACATTTCATCCTTGTGTTCAGAGAAGCAAATAATACAACCATCCTGGAAGGAAGGAAAGACTTAAAGCAGAGAGTAGGCTTAACAGAAGTTTCCAGGGCCCTACCTGGTATGGAGTGGCAAAGGTGCCCTTCCCAGTAGTAAGCTGCTAATGACATCAGCATCCACCAGTGCTGCCTTTCTCTGGTGATCCTCTGAACACACATCAAATATTAGCACATTGATCAAATGTGACGTCCAGAATGAGAGGCAGTAATTCCAAGAGGGGCATGGGATGGAGAGAAATTGCTTTTTTCTCCACCATCTGGATGCTATGTGTCCATTGCTACAGCCACTGTGCATGCTCTTTAACCCTGCCATGCCATCTGTAAGGTGTCAGAACCCATTGTAAGTGCTCTCTCACCCCGACCCCCATTAATCTCTTACTTTTGCTGCCTTCCTCCTTACTTTACAAAGAGAATATTGCTGGGAAATGGATATTAATATCTGAAGAGATGAAGACTGCCAATTTGACTTATTCTGCTCCGTCTCTTCCCATCACTTGGCAGCCCCTTCACTTTGCTGCACTTCCTGATCCCAAATGTCTGAATAGGTGTTCTGCCCCAGCTACGGATCCCAAAGAACACAGCACATACAAAGTTTGTACAAAACTTAATTTACTAAAACAACTCAGTCTTTTTCAAACAAAGGCTGTTAATAAACTTTCTTAACAGCCTACAAGAAACCAAAGATAAAGTAATCACAATCTTACTAAGGTTGGCAGGAAGCCCACAAGCAATTTGCAGAGAATCCAGACGCGAAGTAGAGTGAACTAAAGTTGTTCCCTACAAATTGCTTCAGTCGGCGTTCCTCCTTAAATAGGCTAAGGGAGTGGCCAATTAGCCCCAAGCCTTACTCTCGAGGAGACCTCCTCCTGAGGAGCCACTCCTGCCTTTTGGCTGCTCTGCGCACCCGTGCATTCAGAAAAGACTCCTCCTCTTCGTCCTCTTCACTTAAAGAAGCTTCTGGAGGTTCTGAAGGCCCTGGCTGAACCCCTGCCTCTGGCACCACATCTTCTCCAGCCTCCTCATTGTCTGACTTGACTGCCAGCTGCACAGGCTGCTGGCGCAACACCACACCAGCCTCTTCGCTGTCAGAATCAGCTACAATCCGCACAGGCCACTGACGGGCCTATAGGAGGAGTTCCTTCATGATACAATAGGAGGAGTTCCTTCATGATGTCATCTCTTGTGTTTCAGATGAAGCATGAGAAATTGAGGGGTGTGTGGTATTGGGAAGGGTTTTGTGTAATGAAGCATAGGATACTCATACCCAAAATCATATTTTTTTCAATCCAACTGAAAGGGAGAGGGAAAAAAATACAGAAGACATTTTAGCAAACCATTAATTTCAAGATTTTGAACCAGTATAGGATGATACCTGGTTGTTTGTTTATGTCTCTGTGTTTATGTGTATGTGTATGTGTGTGTGTTTTTTAAACTAGGAAAAAGGTTAATATATGTCCATGTACGATAAGCTGTACGCTAAATAAATGTGTGTGTGTGTGTGTGTGTGTGTGTGTGTATGGTACTCACACACATACGGATCAGAAGTGGGTTTCAGCAGGTTCTGACCAGTTCTGGAGAACTGGTAGTGGAAATTTTGAGTAGTTCGGAGAACCGGTAAATACCACCTCTGACTGGCCCTGCCCCCATCTATTCTCTGCCTCCCGAGTCCCAGCTAATTAGGAGGAAATGGGGATTTTACAGTAACCTTCCACTGGACTGGGGTGGGAATGGAGATTTTACAGTATCATTTCCCTGCCGTGCCCACCAAGCCACACCCACAGAACTGGTAATAAAAAAATTTGAAGCCCACCACTGATACACAGAGCATAAAAACTAACATAAAGTAATACAAAGTAAAAGCAGATAAGAGAGGAAAAGGAAAAGAAGACAAAAATTGCAGAAAGAAAGAATACAAATACAAAGAAGCTTCCAATTTCCTGTGCAGCAAATATAAGTAAAGTTACGTTACCTCTTACTCTATGATAACAAAATAATGCTCACTCTTTTCTAACATCCTTTTTTTTCCCTAATCATCCAAAGCACAAATCGTAAGGGCATATTTTTCAATTTTATGCAAAAGTCTATAAAGGTAGATACTGGGGTTTTTTTTTCCCAAAGAAGTTAAATTAGCCATTTCCGCAAATTCCATCATCTTCACCAACCATCAATACCCCGTTGAGAATATTGTCAAGTTTTTTTTCCCATTTTCGAGCATATACAGTAGTAGTGTTGCTGCAAGGACAATCCCTAGTTGCTCATGCAAACATTAGCAAATAGATTTCATTGACATTAGTTTTCAGCATCTTATGTAAGATAGCAGCATTTTATATAGAGAACAGATGGCATCATCTATACAATCTTGATAATATAGTATGCTTGCTACTTATTTCGCTCCCCTTTTATTGTGTGGAGCATGGAATTGATTTATGCATTGCTATATTTCACTTTGGGGTTCGTATTGATACTTGTCTCACATTTCCATATATTTTATTCCGAGGCTACTGAACGAATCAAATTAGCAAGGCTAAAAAGCTGGCATGTTTCAGAGCAATTCATGTATGGCGTTCATCATCCAAAACTCTTTTGAAGTGCCACTTTATTTATTTTTTTAAAAATGCAATGAACAAAACTACAAGCAAGTATGCGACCTCTGAAGTAAATAAAAGTTTCTTGCACCATGGAAGATTTCTTTCCATTATAGATCTCCAATATTTTATGTGACAGCCTCAATAATAGACTGTCTCATGTTCTATACGGTTCTTCTTCTTTCACATCTCCATGTTAGGCTTTTTATATACAGATGGGCTAATCACATCTCCATTTAAAGTGGTTTTAATATGCTTGTATTTATATCCACTTTTTGATTTAGCACACATGGTACATTAGGGCTGTGTGAAACTTGGATTTGGAGAGGCTTCAATTGAATCTCCCCTTCAAATCGAGGCGAGGTGTCAAAGTGAAACAGGTGCTCTTGAATTGCTTTGGAGCATTTCAAAAATTATTCAGTTGGACTTCTGGTTGTTTTCTGGCTTTGCAGCCTCAAACATTGTGTACTTTTTCTCCATATATTAAAAAAAAAAACATGAGGAGGAGGAGTGAAAAGCTACTTGACGTTAACATGCTAGGAGAGGTGGGTTTCAGCGGGTTCTGACCAGTTCTGGAGAACCAGTAGTGGAAATTTTGAGTACTTCGGAGAACCGGTAAATACCGCCTCTGACTGGCCCCGCCCCATCTATTCTCTGCCTCCCAGCTGATCGGGAGGAAATAGGGATTTTGCAGTAACCTTCCCCTGGAGTGGGGTGGGAATGGAGATTTTACAGTATCCTTCCCCTGCCATGCCCACCAAGCCACGCCCACAGAACTAGAAGTAAAAAAAATTGAAACCCACCACTGCATGCTAGTGAGTTTTACTGCCTCCATATCGTCTGTACAAATCCTGACTACACAGGTAGTCTTCAATTTACAACAATTCATTTAGTGACCGTTCAAAGTTACAACAGCACTGAAAAAATGACATATAGCTGTTTCCCACACTTATGACTATTGCAGCATTCCCATGGTCATGCGATAAAAATTCAGACACTTGGCAACTGATTCATATTTACGACAATTGCAGTGTCCCGGGGTCATGTGATCCCCTTTTGCGACTTTCTGACAAGCAAAGTCAATGGGGAAGCCAGATTCACTTAACAACCGTGTTATTAAATTAACAACTGAAGTGATTCACGTAACAAATGTGGCAAGAAAGGTTATAAAATAGGGCAAAATTCACTTAACAAATGTCTCACTTAGCAGCATAAATTTTGGCCTCAGTTGTGGCTGTAAGTTGAGGACTACCTATATTTGTGTTTCGGGGACTGAAGTTTGTTTTTCATCCTTCTGCTAGAATTAATGTTTAGACAGTTATTTTGCTCGGTGAGAGCAAGAGAGATGGAAATTTAGATTTACCCTGCGGCCCTTCACTCTTCCTTAGGTAATCCTTTTCTTTTTCTTTTTTATTTATCTTTTCTTAACTGTCTCTTTCCCCGACTTTTAGTTTTTATGTACAGTCTGTCTTCTGGTTTTCATCTCTTTCAGGCACTACCCCCACTTTCATTCATTCTACTCCCCTGTCAAAAAAACCTTTTTTTAAAAAAAAAATCTTCAGTGTTTTTTTTGCTACCTGTCTGTCTCTATCTCATCTCGTATTGAATCCATTTTGCTACATGAGTGGATCTGAGATAGAATAGCAGAGACCTTCACTCTACTTCTTCTATCCTTAAAGAAAAGGAAAATGGCAGGGAAAGCAAGTGCTGGTAGACAGTATAGGAGACACACGCAGGAATTAGCAGACTTCCTTCTGTTAAGCAAACATTCATCTAGTAAAATGAAGTCATGGATGGGGATGATGGTGGTGGTGGTGGTGGTGATGATGTTGATTGTATAGTATAGTAGTAACAGAACAGAATAACAGAGTTGGAAGGGATCTTGGAGGTCTTCTAGTCCAACCCCCTGCTCAAGCAGGAAACCCTATACCATTTCAGATAAATGGTTGTCAAATCTCTTGTTAAAAACTTCCAGTGATGGAGCACCCACAATTTCTTGGAGGCGAGTCGTTCCACTGATTAATTATTTTCATTGTTAGGAAATTTCTCTTTAGTTCTAATAATAATAAAGTAATAATAGTAATAATAGAGCAATTGTCCCTACTTATCATCTTCATAATATCTAAGAACAATTAGCTATGGAGAAGTAAGAGAGAAGTACTTAACCAATGAAAGTCTGTAGAAATTCTCAGTAATCCAGGTCATGGTTATCCCAAAGGTGCTTTTCCTGGTTTGCAAGGAATATAAATCCTTCCATTCTCCATTATTCTGTCAGAGCTGAAGAAGCTTTTTGGATGAGAAGTGAAACATCTTCAAAAAAAAACAAAAAAAAACAAGAAAGCCCATTTGCCTCCTGAAAAAGCACCTTTGGTTAAACAATGAAAGGAAAAATGGCAGATGGGTGACATGTTTTGTTCTGTGCTTCTTTCCCTATATGTTTAGCAAGTTTAGCCCCAACTCTACTAAACACTAAAATAATATCAACATCCAGCTTGAGTATCCAAATAAAAATAATTCGGGCTGAAAACAGGGTGTGCAAAGGCCAAAAATGGGGCATGCGGAGGCCAAAAATGGGGCATGCAGAGGCGGTGCTAGGTGGTGACGCCAATGGGCAGCGATGGCGCTGATGGGCAGCGGCAATCCCTGCAGCCTGGAACAGCTGATTGGAGGTATTCCGGGAGGCCGATCCAACCGTCAACCAGCTGCTTGTGCTAAATCAGGCTGTGCTGAAGCTGACCTTGCTGTTTGCTGCAAGGAGGCAAATTGCTGGAGGCAGAGGCCAAAGGGTGGGAGCTGGAGGGTGGGCAGGGTTTCAGCAACGTTCACTCTATAAGACGCGCAGACATTTCCACCCACTTTTTTGAGGAGAGGGAATGCGAAAAATACGGTATATCCTTTTTTTAGGTGTGGTGGCCAAAACTTCACCCAATATTCCAGATGCATTCACACCATTGATTAATATAAAGGAATTATATTGGCATCTTTCTAAAATTCTTTGGACACATGTCCAGACAAAAGTGCTTAGTAATGTGCAGAGATACAAACACAGGAGTTATCCACAATTTATACTGTGAAGTATCTATATGGAATTGAATCAGAACATTACACAGCTCTACTTTATAATTCCAAAGGACTGGTTACGGTTATCCATTGGTGAGTGAAAGATCATTTACACCTGCATTGCTTTGACAGAGCAGAAATCATGGGTTAAGCATATATTTATTCATTGATACACAATGTCCAAACTGCTGTGATAATATGAATTAATCATGCTCTTCAAACAGAAATTAACAAGAGACTCCAACATAGCTTTTGTTAAAATGAGTCTCCTCAACAAAGGTTAGCCAAGGAGATGATTAGTACTGTCATACAAAATTATTGTGCAAAACTTTTCTTTCGGATGACATGTTTTAATAGAAATTTGACATATGGTATATTCATATATATTCTTTATGCTGTTCACATCTTAGATATGCAATATATGTGTGAGCCTCAGAAAAAGAGTAAGATGATGTAAGCAGAATAAGAGAATAACAGAGTTAGAAGAGACCTCGGAGGTCTTTTAACACTGGAAGTTTTTAAGAAGAGATCGGATAACCATTTGTCTGAAATAGGGTAGGGTTTCCTGGCTAAGCAGGGGGTTGGACTAGAAGACCTCCAAGGTCCCTTCCAACTCTGCTATTCTATTCTATTCTATTCTATTCTATTCTATTCTATTCTATTCTATTCTATTCTATTCTACTCTACTCTACTCTACTCTACTCTACTCTACTCTACTCTACTACACATTCTCAATAATCTTGACTCCAATTTATACTTTCTGGAATATATTTATTCCTCTCATTTCTAATTAAACTCATACCTGTAGGAGAAGGGGTGGCAGAACTGGGAGCGGAGTCAAAAGAGGAATCAGCCTAGAGTCTCTAAACAGCCATAAGCAGACTATGTTCAACCCCTTTTGACGCTTAACTAGTGTCAAAATAAAACTAACCGTTAATTGAGTAGATTCCTATGCATAAGCATAAATAATAATAAATGAGTTTAATCAGAACTTCACATGTGATCCTGGTCTTTCATGTCTGACAATACCCTTCAATTTCCTACATATATTCATGAACTCCACTCCACAAGATCAGACCACTTTCATTCATTCTGCTGTATTCTACTTTTAATTTCACAAACAGGCAACATATCATTTTCTTTCATTCAGTCATTTCATGTGTAATTCAAGCTCTTATAATGTACTATTCTTACATTCCAAGTCACAGTCTTCCATATGACAATTAGAAAAACATGGAAGTCAAGTGTTTTTCTGAAATCAAACAATCCATGTGTATCTTAAAAGTATGAAATAATAAATTCAACTAGAAAGAAAATAACAGATGTCACTAAGGCATCGTGATTAAGAACCAGAAACTAGGAGACTGTGAATTCTACTTTTGCATTAGATACAAAGTCAACTGTTTGGCCTTAGACCAGTCACTGTCTTGTAGCCCCAGGAAGGAGGCAATGACAAGCTACTACTGAAGAACCTTGCCAAGAAAACTGGAAGGACTAGTCCAAACACTCACCAGGAGACAACATTGACTGGAAGGCTTTTAAAAGAATGGAGTTGTCCTATCAATTCCTTTTGCGTGTTATTGTTATTAGATTTTTATCCTGCCTTTTTCAATATCTGGGCATCTCAAGGTAGCAACCATACCTAATTCTCCTGCCTCCTATTTTCCCCACAACAACCACCTTGTAAGGTATATTGTGCTGAGAGCAAACGACTAGCCCAAAGTCACACAGCTGGTTTCATTGCCTAAGGAAGGCCTAGAACTCATTGTCACCTGGTTGACAATGGTTTCCAGGCCATCACCTTCACTGCTACACCAAACTAGCTCTGATATTGCTAGCATTTTTCTCACATGCATTAATATAACTTGAAGGTAGTTTAAATCCATGTTGGGATTTGAATCCATGTTGGAGCCATGGATTTTCAATCAGGTTAATGATGTGGACCACTAAATAATTCTAAATCTAATCTAAAACAGAGTCACCCTTTTAAGCCATTTATTGAACTTGAGTTAGGCTATTATCAACTACATTATGATTTCTTAGTGTTTCTATAAAGAAATTGCTATGAGTAGTTATGAGATGTTACATGTTGTGAGTTATTGAGTTGTACTATCTTGCTGAGGTGTTAGTCAGACTGTTATTTTTTTCAGAACACAAAACATTTGCAGTATATATGTATGGACAACAATGTCTGTTTTCCCAATCAAAGCAAAGAATAGCAATAAGACTCTGAATACCATACAATTACAATTGTAGCACTTTATTTTGATTGTAATTACTCAATAAATAACAGTGATTCAGGAAGATTCATGTACAAATAAAGCCAGATAGATTGGGCATTTGTTTCAGAAAACAAAACACAATTTAATGTAATGAACATTAAACTTTGCTTATTATAGTTTGTGTTACTAACACGAGCTTGTGTAAAAGGCCGGCCTCGCAAACTCATGAATACCAGCAGAAAGGAAGAATGACACGGCATATTTCTCTTACTGGAGAGAATGGATCCTACTGTGAAAACTGTTTTTTCCTGCTATTTTTGATTCCCTTTAGTGATGCTTACAATCTTTCCAACATTATTAAAATGTAAGATTTGTGTCCCCAAATTGTCCTTTGTGCTACTAACATATTTGCCATGTCGTGGTGCTCAGATTTCTTCTGCAGTTTTTATTGGGAAAAATTTATTAGAAAGGATGATGATGGCAATGAATTTTAAATCCTTCCAGTCCTTTACAGCTTGAAATCTAATGTGATTTTTTCCCATGGCACCTGAAAAATCACTTGTAGCATGCAAATGTCGCAAGATCCTCAAGGTCACATTTTACACCAGAAAGATGCACACCTCTAGATATTGTAACTGAGTCGTTCAAATCTGTAATTGACGTTTTTAGTTCAGGTTAACTGAGAAGGCCAAAAAAAAAACTGATTACATAAATAATGTCCTGGAAAACTGGCGGTGAAGATACAAAACGAGTACTCCACATGTTTTCCTTGAAAGCACCATTGCTATAAGATTTGTTTTTATCTAAGAGACAAAGTGGTCCAATGGAACAGGCTGTGTTTTGTGTTCATTTATTTTTTAAATTCGGTTTTCTCTCTCAGATAACATCATTGTACATACCATTCACCGTTGTAGCTTTTATAAAAGGCATAAGAGAGAAAAATAACAAGTTTAGTTAATGTTTTGTTTCAATTGAGCCATTTTCCTTTTGCAATAACTTTTTACTCACTGTCTAAATCTATTGCAGTCTGCCTGAATATTATGACTATGGTCATGGAACAAGTGAAGATGCCTATGACAGCTATGGTAAGGCTTGATCTATTTTTGGTAAATGTGTGAAATCAGAAAAGCAATCATTCAGTGACAACCCAAAATTACTCGTACGTTCTCTCTTCCTGCTTTCCCAGAGGGCAGGCTAAGCTGATTTATGTCATTCTGAAGTAAAATGTAACTTGTGGAATTGAGGTCACAAAACCAAACAAATCCGTTTTGATCAGAGATTTGCAATGACGTTAATCACAGGGGTAGGGTCAGTTTTCAAAAGCGATGGTGAAAATGCCGTTTAATGTGCAAATCTATTGCATGGTGACAAGCATCAGATTTAGTGATGTTACTGATATAACAGCAACTTTATATAAACCTGGATATCTCATATTCCTGTTCTCCATGGGAAGCAAGATTTCATGGGCTAGGAGGCTACAGCAATTATTTTGTGTTGTTGCACTGGTTACCATGTAAATATGGACTACTTTCCATTTGAGCAAGAGCTTGCTTTAGCTATACACTTCAGAGAAATTGGCCCACTGGTTTCCCAATGCTATAAAACTATTCAGTCTTTAGAATTGATAAGAGTCAGAGAGAGGTTCAATCCAGTTGAAGTTAAATATTTTAAATTCAATTGGTTTCATTAAAAAAGATTTAAGCATGTGCTTAATTCTTCCTTTGAACCATCACCTCAAGATAGTCTAAAGCAAGGGTGTCAAACTCACACCGTTCGTATCGCAACTTTTTTCCCCTTCGCTAAACCGGCCGTAGGCATGGCCAGCGCGTGACGCATCTGGCCCATGGGTCGCGAGTCTGACAGCCCTAGTCTAAAGCAATTCCAACATTGTCACCTTTTCCTTCCCTCCTGCAGCAAAGCTCTGCTTTTGTAGTAGTAGAAATTATCAAGGTTTCTACCTACACCCTTAGGAGTAGTTTTCTGAGGTGATTTCATCTCCTCTGAGCTTGAGATTTTTCTCCAGTCTCAGCAGGGGAGATGTATGGTTACTCCTGCTTTCCCAAGTATGATAGGATTATTGCAACTTTAAAGTTCTTAACTTTGAATAGTTTGTGTCTTTCTGAGTTTGGGAAAAAAAATCCATGTAACATATTGCCAGTGAAAATGCATTTTTATCTAGATAATATTTGACCTCAAAATATTTCCTATGCTTTAGAAGCCGTAAATTACTTTAATTTTAGCTAACACTTCATCACTATGTAATAATATTTTGTCCATAGAATTTTTGTTAAGGGGCCAGGGGAAATACTTTTTTGTTTTGTTCTATTGGAACAAAGAATCTTCTTAAAGTATTGCAAGTGAGTCCACAAAAGCAGGTGAATAAACCACCTGTAAAAAATAAACACAACAAGGCAAATGATGCTCAAATATTCCTGTAGGTTGACAGTTTCAAAAATAATTATGTTTGTTGGAGTGTTGAGCATATATGTGTCCTATGTAAAGTTTTATTTCTTTCACACTTGACTTAAAATCATGATTTCCTAATAGATCAATGATAACAATGATACCTGCAAATGGAAAATGGCATTTCTTCCACATGTAATGTCAAAAGAATCTGTAATGCCACAAGACAATGACAATGAACTATAGTTGAACTCCTGAGTCCACTGGGCATTGTGTTTTCTTTCATGAACTCTTTCCACTTTCCGTTTCTTGAAATGCCCTCTGTCTAATTTGGTTCAGTTTATCCTCCTGTCCTTGTCTTCCTTTCCCTTATATACAACCAAGGTCTGTTTCAGTAACTAAATAGATGTGGTGGTGTGCAATCTGTGGCTGGTCAGGTATGCAGTCCCAACAACTGTGAATAAAGGTGTTTTGATTTTGATTTTGCAATGTCCTTAATTTTGCATCTGGCTGCACCTAGGAAGAGGGCCTTTTCTGCCCTTTAGACCCCTCTTTGGAATCTCTCTCCCTGTCCCAAAAAAATCAGACTTGCCCTGACATTGCTGGACCTTCACAAAGCCTTGAAAACTTGTCTCCACCATCAAGCACCCTGGTAATGCGGATGATGAGCCCATTCCTTGAATATGTTAAGTATTGGATGTAGGATGTTGTGATTGTTTTCAGCTGCCAGTTTATGTTATTTATGTTTGTAATTTTGGGTTTTGTTTTACTCTTTTCTTTTTAAAAAAATTATTAGCCACCAGAATCATGTATATGAGATGGTTAGCCATATCAATTTATTAAATAAATAAATTTATTTATTTATCCCCTTTCCCCCAAAGCTGTTTTGTGTGATACCTCAGATATTTTTGCATTAGTAGGATCAATAATAACTGAGAAATAGCAATATAGCTTTGTCCGTGCTCAAGCCCCAGAAACATACGGAACCCCTTGATCAATCAGTAATTTCACATGATACACATTTGAGGTGCCTTGTTCAATAATGTCTAAGATATGTTGTTCCCTTTTCTGTATTTCTTGAATGTACAGCATTCAGAATTTGAACCTGTTCCATGTCTACAATTAGCTTTACAGCAAATATCAGCAGCACTTGCAAAGCTAACAGGAAATACACATGTCCTAAATACTTATTTTTGTTAGGCTCTTTTTTATCTGTATCTAAATATGAAAGGAATCTTCAAAAGAGCTATATCATCTTGTGCTTGTGATATCCCATATATCTGTCCTGGGCTGTGAGAATAACCTTGAGGAACAGAAGGAAGAGTCTCAGACAAGACAAGAGAAATCTGATAAGAGAAATCTGAGTCAAAGCAAAACTGTTACGTGAAAGAACATTTCAAACCTGAGTGTTCCTAATTCTGGTTAGGATAAAGGCAGGTGGGAGGGAGGCACATTCAGTCTCGCAAGATTCTTGAACTGTAACCCTGTAATAAAAGTAGTTTTAGCATTCATCAATTCGGTATCCAAGTCTGGTAAATCTAGAAGGCTGACCTCTGCTTATTTTTTAAAAAAAACATAGATTCAATCTGGTAACCTAGCTTTTCTTTTAGATAGTTGCTTCTCAACCAGTTCTTCACAATAGGCTAATATTTCTTGTCCAGATATCATTCCTTATGCCACTCAATAATGATGATTATTTAAGCCAAAAAAAAAAAAGGAAGGGGGATTCAAATTAATAAATTTAAGTCAGCTCCCTAACATAAACTATTAGATATATTTTCTGGTAGATCCTCAAGGGCTGATATACCAAGAATGTTCACTATTCCTAAATTTGCAAGTAGTAATCTCACGCAGCTTTTAGTGAAAAAGACAGCATTAGTCTCAACTTTTAAAAATGTCCCATGGAACTGCCCATCCTTTCATCCTTAGTTTCTCTCATTCTTTCTTCAGTTTCTCTTAATCAGCATTTTTCTTGCTTTTCGTAAAGATCAAGATCTATTTTTTCAAAAATATAACTCTAATTTATGAAATATTTCAGTAAATCCCCCTTAACAAAGAATTTTAGATTGTAAGAGCATGAGAAATTTCTCCCAAGAATCATCTACTTCTAAAGATAGGAGTCTACCATTGTCCAGAGTTAATAGAACTTGGAAGATTCTAGATGATAGGCTTTATTTTTTCCAGTCCTGGAAACAGTATTTACAGTTGAGGGAGGGAAGGAGGAAGGAAGGAGGAGGAGGAGGAAGAGGAGTTGTAAGCCACCAGACTGTCAACTTACTAGTGGCTCTGCCGGCATGCATCACTCTTGCTTGTAATTGAAATAATGAGTGGGAGGGGCAGGTATGACGGGCGCAGGGGTCATATCAAGTGTTGGGGGTGCGCATGCGCTGTCTCCAAGCGATTGCGCACTCCGGCCCCCAATGTGTGACTCGTGTCCTGGGCTGTGCAGAGTCTCAGGCCCAGGGTCCACGGCTGATGTTGTGTAATGCCAGGTCGGTGGTTAATAAAGCCCCCCTCATTTGTGATCTTATTTTGGAGGGGGTTGCGGACCTGGCAGGTATTACGGAGACCTAGTTGGGCCAAGAGGGGGGGGTCCCCCTCATCGAGATGTGCCCACCAGGTTTCCGTGCATTTCATCAGCCAAGGGCCCAGGGGAGGGGTGGGGGAGTGGCGGTGATTATTAGGGAAAGTTTTTGTCCGAGGGAGACCACTGTTCCTCAGATAGCCGGATGTGAGTCCCTTTGTGTGAAGTGGGGCCATGGGGTGCAGATGGGTTTGCTGACTATGTACCTGGCTCCCTGCCACGTGGCAGCGACCCTGCCTGAGCTACTCGACGTCATTGCCGGCGGGGGATTTCAACCTTCCATCCACAGGTGAGGCGTCAGAGGTGGCTTGGGAGTTCATGGCTTCCATGATGGCCAGGACCTGACCCAGTTAGTTCAGGGCCCTACTCACATAGGGGGACACACTCTGGACTTGATTTTTGTCTCTGGTCAGTGGTTGAATGATCTTGGTAGAGGGGACCTAGTTATTAAACCCTTGTCATGGACAGATCATTCGCTCCTCCAATTAGACTTTCCTACCGCCTTCCCCCACCGCAGGGAGACGGAACCGACTAGATGGTTCCGTCCCAGGCACCTGATGGACCCCGAAAGGTTCCTGACGGAGCTTGGGCCGTTCCCTGGGACTCTAACACACGACTCGACTGAAGAGCTGGTTCTCGGCTCCCCTAGGACTGTGTCCACGCTCAAAGAACACACTTAAAGCCAAGCTGGTGTATCTTCATTTCATTGTGGCAATCAGCTCTTACAGAAACCGGAATGCAAAGCATAGCAAAACAAAGACGCAGCTGTCATGCCCTTGCAAGCGGGTTCTTATATAGTTCATTCCCAATTACACTCAGCTGGGAGATCTCGTACTTCCTCATTTCCTCTGGGCTTGCTGGGATGTCATCATTTTCCTAATGTGTTCTCAGAAGGGTAAGCTAATTCCACGCGACCCCATACAGCACCCGTGCACATAAACGCCTATTCGGAAGCCTATCCCACCACCATCACCCATGTGGCTCACCCCCCCCACCCAGCCGGGTATCCATGTTCTGCCACTGCATGGACACGATGTCGAGTGCTTCTTGACGCTCGACAGGCAGCTCCCCCTACCAGGTGTCCGTCTAAGAGGAAGAGACAAAAAGAGATAATATTACTGGTTAGGTAAGGGATGTGGTTTCTGGGGGTTTGCTTTGTGGAACTTTCTCAATAATCTCGGGGCGTTTATATCTTTTACGGGTACCCAGGATGCTTCACTATCAGGATACCCTGTCCAGCGAACCAAATAGTATAACTGGCCTCTACGTAGTTTGGAATCGATGATGTCTTGAATCTCATAGTGGGCACCGGTTACCGGGCCAGGAGGTGGTTTTGGTGTTGTAGTGGGTGTGGCTGGTTTTAACAAACTAGAGTGGAATACCGGATGAGTTTTACCCAATAAGGGGGGTAGTTTTAGCATGAATGTTACAGGGTTAATTACTTTAATGATAGGAAATGGGCCTATATATTTGGGTCCTAGTTTTTTACTTGGTAATCGTAGCTTTAAATATTTTGTCGACAAATAAACCAGGTCTCCGAGTTGAAAAGGTGGAAATGCAGCCCTCCGTTTGTCTGCCTGGAGTTTGTATTCATCGGCTGCCTGTTTTAAAGTGGTTTTCACATGAGGCCACACAGCATTCACGTTAGTAGACCAGTCGTTGGGAGTCGTAGGTTTCAGGAGGGAACGGTCTAACTCCGGAATAGCAGAGAATTCCCTCCCCATGACTACCCGGAATGTGTAAAACCGGTACTTCGATGCACTGCGTTATTGTATGCCGTTTCAGCAAATAGAAGATAATCAACCCAATCGTTTTGTTGGTAGGAAACGTAGGAGCGTAAGTACCGTTCTACCATGGCATTTGTGTGTTCAGCAACACCATTCGTACTAGGGTGATAGGCTGAACTAAGGCCCTGGGTTGACCCTATATCACGAAGGAAACCTCTCCAGAATCGGGCGGTGAATTGCACCCCTCTGTCTGATATTATCCTCTTAGGCACTCCATGCAAACGGTAAATATGTTGTAGGAATAAACGTACCAGGCGTCGAGCAGAAGGTAAGCCTTTACATGGAATAAAGTGGGCTTGCTTTGAGAAAAGATCGACTACTGTCCAAATAACGGTATAACCCCTGCTATTGGGAAGGTCTACAATGAAATCCATAGCTATTTCCTCCCAAGGTCTGTTTGGTTCGGCTACGGTTTGCAATAAGTCCAGTGGTTTCCCGGGTTGTGGCTTGGATACTGCGCATGTGTGGCATCCCCGGACATATTGGTTGATGTCTTTCCTCATTTTAGGCCACCAGAATTGTCTGCGCGTCAGATGTAGGGTTTTGAGGAACCCGAAGTGTCCTGTGGTTTTCCTATCATGGCACTGGAGTAACACTCGATGTCTCAATGTTTCTGGAATATATAGTTTATCTCCCCACCACGCCAGACCATCATGGTGGGTTAGGGACGCCGCATTGTTTTGTGCCCATGTGTCTGTCCGAACGGCTTTTCGTAAGAGTGTCAGCCAATCCTCGGTCTGCGGGGCTGTTAATACATACGCTTTTAGGGGTGAGATCCCTGCTTGTAAACCCTCGTCTTGTTTACTGTGATATTGTGGCATCCTTGACAACGCATCCGCTAAAAACATTCCTTTAGCTGGCTTATACACAAGGACAAAATGGAACCGCTGGAAGTATTGTGCCCATCTCACCTGTTTTGGGGACAGTTTCCGGGGCGTTTGGAGGGCCTGTAGATTCTTGTGATCTGTCTAGACCTCGAATGGTATGGGATTACTCTCCAGTAGGTGCCGCCATGTTTGTAACACTCATTTTATGGCATAGGCCTCTTTCTCCCACACTGCCCAATTTCTTTCTGCAGTTGTAAATTTTCGGGAGGTGTATGCACAAGGCCTTAGCATACCGTTCGCATCTTTCTGCATTAGAATAGCTCCTACTGCCACGTCACTAGCATCCGCTTGTATCACGAACGGTTGTGCCGTGTTAGGGTGTATCAATACGGGTTCAGTGGCAAAAGCCCGTTTAAGGTTTTCAAAGGCTTGTTGGCATTCAGATGACCATTGTAGTTTGTATCCCAGCCTGGGTTTTTTCCCAGGGGCCACCACACCTTTTGTCCGCAATAGCTCCATTAAAGGTAATGCTGTTGTTGCAAAGGACGGAATAAAATGTCGATAAAAGTTTGCAAAAACTCTGCAATTGTCTACGGGTTTGCGGAGCTTTCCATTCTAAAACCGTTGCTACCTTCTTCGGGTCCATCTGGATACCCGTACGACTAATTCGAAAACCTAGACAATCGATCTCCTCCTGGTGGAACTCACATTTTGAGAGTTTTACAAAAAGATGTGCGTCCAGCAATTTGGTCAGGACTTGTCTAACCAGCTGGACATGTTCTTCCATTGTATCAGAGTAAATCAAAATGTCATCCAGATAGACTAGGATGCCCTGATATAGGTGTTCATGTAAAATACCGTTTATAAGCTGCATAAACACCGTGGGTGCCCCTTGTAGACCAAAGGGCATCACCAGGAACTGGTAGCTGCCGAGGGGAGTGTTAAAGGTGGTTTTCCACTCGTCTCCCTGACGTATCCGTACTCGGTAATAGGCTTCACGGAGGTCCAATTTCATGAAGATTTTCCCTGACGCCAGGGTAGCCAACAAATCAGCCATTAGCGGCAGGGGGTACAACGGTTCTATGCAGACAGCGTTCAATCCCCAGTAGTCAACACATAAACACAAGCCTCCATCCTTCTTGCCCCGAAAGAGGATGGGTGCCGCTAAATGCGAACGGCTGGGACGAATAAATCCTCGAGCCAGGTTTTTATCTATATACGTCCGCAATTCCTTCAGTTCCTGTGGCGTCATTGAGTACATACGGGGTTTCGGCAACCGGGCTCCGGGGAGTATTTCAATACCACAATCCGTGTCCCGATGGGGGGGGGGGCAGGATGTCACATTCTTCCTCGCTGAATACTCGGGCGAGGTCGTTATAGGCTTGGGGGTATGTGCCTTGCCTTGTTGCTTCTTGCTGGAGAGCCACCCTCTCTTTTGTACATGGAAGTCTGAGCCTACGATAACCCCCCTCCCACCAAATGTGTGGTTCCCACCTGTCTAACCACGCAAGCCCAAGAATGATGGGTTCGATCATCTGGGTTACTACAATGAACTGGATCATTTCCTGATGGGCTCCTATTTGTAGGAGAATGGGTTCTGTAACACTGGCGGTAGCTGTGCCCCACAGATTGGACCCATCCATCTGCTCGAATTTAATGGGGGTACGAAGAGCCAGGATCCAAAGGCCCAAGCCCTCAGCTACCGATCGCCGCATAAGGCACCGGGTACAGCCTGTGTCAATTAAGGCTTTTTGTTCACACTCCTTCTTAGTGACAGGGTGTTTAAGGGTCACTGGTATCAGGAAGGGATGTACAGGGTCACTTACCATAGGATCCTGCAACTCGTCTCCGTTGTCGCTTTCTTCGGATGCGTTGGGGACACGAGCCGTCCCTGGCAGCATATTATTGCTGGACTGGGTTGTCGGTTCTGACGAGGGCGTCTGATTGGCCACCCTAGAGCGTTCTGGTGTTCGTAGGGGTCGGTCACGTGGCGCGGTAGTCGGAACAGGTGGCCGAGGAGTTGACAGTCGCGGGGCTGCGACGGGGCACTCCGCAGCTCTATGACCCTCTTGGTTGCACCGAAAGCACCGGAACGGGCATCTGTTCGCCTCAGTAGCGGTCGGCCTGAATGCCGGGGTTCCTCTAAACACCCCGCGGTCGCTGGATCTGCCACTTGGACCCCGACGGGACTGGAGCTGTGGTGTGTTCCGAGGCCTGAATTCTCATAAACCCACGTCTAGGCTCACCGCTGCCTTGTACCATTCGGATAATTGCGGGCCTAGACCCCGGTATACACAGGCCTGCTTTATTTCTCTATCCAGCCCTGCCTGGAATTGGTGAATAAGTAAGCGCTCTGGCCACGAATGGAGTTTCCCTGCCAGGTTACGGAACTCCTTGACGTAATCCTTGGCAGGGCGACCACGCTGTCGTAGGTTGACTAATTCCCCTTCGATGACCTGGGTCCATGTTTCATCCTCGAACCTATTGCGTAACGTTTCAAGGAACAGGCCCAGATCTGTTAACTCGCGGGTGTGTTCACTATGTAAATCGGTGACCCATTCAGCTGCCTCCCCCGTTAGCACGGCTGTAACCGCAACGACCATGGACCACTGCGAAGGATATAACCTGCCATAAAGGTCCATATGGCTTATTACCTGACTCAAGAATAGTGCCACCTTTCCTGCAGTGCCATCAAAGGCAGCCTGCACAGGTGGTAATCCCCAGGGATGTTGCTGGAGGGGGGTGCCCAGGGGCCATGGCCCCATGCCGGCAGTGGGTCTCCGTAACGCTGTTGCGGTGATCTATTTCCTGTGCCAGGTAGCTGTCGAGGGGCGTCTCTCACGGGGTCTTCTCTCCTCTCCATCCCGGACTGTGTAGCGACGCTGGGTGTTGCGCGGCTGCCCTCGCCCCCACCGAATGAATGTACGGCCTGTCTCCGCTCTCCACCCATCCAGCGTTGTTCGCGCTCCTCCAACTTCAGCTTCGGGCTGGCAAGGCGGAATTTGCTGTCAGAACTCCCACCCGCCGTGCTGCCTCCTGACCAGGAGGGGGCTGCCTCCATGCTGGGCGCCCATGGCTGCCAGGAGGGCGCGTCACGAAAGCTCGCCTCGCCAAAACGGTCGCGCAGGATCTCTAGGGTGGAAGTCCCCAAGCTAGTGGGGTGGCTCCAGTCCCCTTCCTCGTCTTCCAGCCACCACCGTTCCCTCCAGCCCTGAAACTGGGAACCGGCATAGGGCAGGGTTTGTAGACGCCTCCCACCTGTCTCTGGGCTGGGCGTCTCCCGTGCGTTGCGTTCGCATTCCTTCCTTTCACTAGTAGCGCCGTCGACCCCGGGCTCCCACTGTTTCGGCCGCACCATCGGCGGGCTGGCCACCCCATCCATCCCGGCGTCAACCTCCTCCTCCTCCACTTCGCCCACGGTGTCCTCTGTGTCCCCCGGCAATGCGTCGGCTGCTACGCCCTCCGCCATCCCCTTCCTTCACAGGGCGGCTCCAAACGGCTTGGGAAAAGGGAGAGCTGCGTCTTCCTCTCGGCTCCCCTAGGACTGTGTCCACGCTCAAAGAACACACTTAAAGCCAAGCTGGTGTATCTTCATTTAATCGTGGCAATCAGCTCTTACAGAAACCAGAATGCAAAGCATAGCAAAACAAAGACGCAGCTGTCACGCCCTTGCAAGTGGGTTCTTATATAGTTCATTCCCAATTACACTCAGCTGGGAGATCTCGTACTTCCTCATTTCCTCTGGGCTTGCTGGGATGTCGTCATTTTCCTAGCGTGTTCTCAGAAGGGTAAGCTAATTCCACGCGACCCCATACAGCACCCGTGCACATAAACGCCTATTCGGAAGCCTATCCCACCACCATCACCCATGTGGCTCACCCCCCCCAGCGGGGTATCCATATTCTGCCACTGCATGGACACGATGTCGAGTGCTTCTTGACGCTCGACACTGGTGGCCGCCTGGGAAAGGGCAGCCGCTGGAGCTTTGGACCGCATCGTGCCTTTGCGGCCTCTGACCCGATGCAGATCTCAATTGGCTCCTTGGTTCTCTGAGGAACTGAGAGAGATGAAGCGTCGGAAAAGACGCCTAGAGAGCATTTGAATGACTAGTCATTGTGATTCCAACCGGACACAGGTGAGGTCTTATATCAAGACCTACCTAGTGGCGATAAAAGCGGTGAAATCTAACCATTTTTCTGCTCTTATCGCATCTGCAGAGAACCGCCCAGCCGCCCTGTTTAGGGTGACCCACTCCCTTCTTCGGAGTGGGGGGAGTGCGGGAAGATCCCTTGCAGGGCCGTGCTGAGGATTTTGTGCAATTCCTGCACGATAAAGTCACTCGGATTCGGGATGGCTTGGACTCCGATTGGATGAGTCCACAGGAGGAGACGAGGACAGGTCTTGAGAATGTTATCTGGGAGGAGTTTGATCCTGTGACTCCCAAGGATGTGGACAGGGTTCTGGGTAAGATTAGTGCCGCCACGTGTTTATTGGACCTGTGTCCCTCCTGGTTGGTACTGGCCTTCTGGGAGGTTACATGAGGCTGGCTCCAGGGGATTATAAGTGCTTCTCTGAGTGAGGGTGCCTTTCCTGCCGCCTTGAAAGAGGCGGTAGTGAGGCCCCTCCTCAAGAAGCCTTCCCTGGACCTGGCTGAATTAGCCAACTATCGTCCAGTCTCCAACCTTCGTTTTGGGTTGAAGGTTGTTGAGAGCGTGGTGGCACAACAACTTCCCAGGCACCTGGATGAAGCTATCTATCTAGACCCGTACCAGTCGGGCTTCAGGCAGGGGTACAGCACAGAAACGGCATTGGTTGCGTTGGTGGATGATCTCTGGAGGGCTCGGGACAGGGGTTGCTCCTCTGTCCTAGTCCTATTAGATCTCTCAGCGGCTTTTGATACCATCGACCATGGTGTCATGCTGCAGTGGTTGAGGGGGTTAGGAATAGGAGGCACCATACTGTGGTGGTTCTCCTCCTTCCTCTCCGACCGCTTGCAGTTTGTTTTGGCAGGGGGACAGAGGTCGACCTCGAGGCGTCTCGCATGGGGAGTGCCACAAGGAGGGGTCCTCTCGCCCCTCCTGTTCAACATTTATGTGAAGCTGCTGGGTGAGATCATCCGTGGTTTTGGGGTGAAGTGTCATCTGTACGCTGATGATACTCAGCTGTACATCTCCACCCCAGACCACCCCAATGATGCCCTTGATGTGATGTCTCACTGCCTGGAGGCTGTGCGGGTCTGAATGGGGAGGAACAGGCTCAGACACAACCCCTCCAAGACCGAGTGGCTGTGGCTTCCGGTGCCCCGATATAGTCAGCAGGTGCCATCACTGACTATTGGGGGTGAATCTTTGCCCCTCCACAGAGAGGGCTCGCAATCTGGGTGTCCTCCTGGATGCACGGCTGTCTTTAGAAGAGCATATGATGGCCGTGGCCAGGGGGGCCTTTTATCAGGTTTGCCTGATTCGCCACTTGCAGCCCTTTCTGAACCGGGACGCCTTGCGCACGGTCACTCATGCCCTTGTCACATGCCGGCTGGACTATTGTAATGCTCTCTACATGGGGCTCCCCTTGAAGAGCACTCGGAGGCGCCAACTGGTCCAGAATGAGGCCGCGCGGGTGGTTATGGGCGCAACTTGTTGTGCCCATGTGACACCCCTCCTGAGCGAGCTGCACTGGCTCCCAGTGGTCTTCCAGGTGCGATTCAAGTGTTGGTTACCACCTTTAAAGCGCTCCATGGCATAGGACGCGGGTACCTTTGAGACCGTCTTCTGCCACCAATAGCCTCCCACCAACCAGTCCGCTCCCACAGAGAGGGTCTCCTCAGGGTGCCATCGGCCAAGTTATGTCAGCTGGCGACACCCAGGGGGAGGGCCTTCTCTGTGGGAGCCCCAGCCCTGTGGAATGAACTGCCCCAGAAATACGTAAGATCTCCGACCTCTGGGTGTTTCGCTGTGCACTGAAGACCCTGTTGTTCCGCCAGGCTGGCTATCAACATAATAATTTTAAATTGGGGTATTTTAAATTTCTGGGGTTTTAAATTGAGCCAAATTTATTTAATCATTTTAAATTTTAATCATTGTTTTGTCTTGTGTTTTTAAATAGGCTGTACACCGCCCTGAGTCCTGCGGGAGAAGGGCGGTATAGAAATATTATTATTATTATTATTATTATTATTATTATTATTATTATTATTATTATTATTATTATTATTATTATTATTATTATTGCTGGATCTGAAACCATCATTTAAGAAGGTACAGTTCTTTATACACACATCCTCCAGGAAATGCCTTGGATTCAATGAGCTCTTGGGTCAGGAGAACTCTAGGAAAGTTTTATTATTTGCAAGAAAGTTCTGCAAGAACTTTCTTGCTTTTCCAATGGCTTTTCCTTTCCATTGTTTCTTTTTGGAGGACTGCTTAAAATAAATGCAGCTTTTTCAATTGTCCTTGTTTTGGTTTATGGTCTTCATACAACAGAACCAATCAGATGAAAGCAGTTTAACAAATGAATGAAATTAAAAACTACCCTCTTCTGCTTCACTGTTAATAGAGTGACAGTATTTGCATAACACCCTTACCCCATTAAACATGTGTTCTAGATGTGAATTTCTTCACAATTTAGCCACTGTGTATGGATTTTGCTCGGTTTTGCTTTTGATCTTCCAGGTCTTTATGAAAGTGACAAATTGATATTTAATTGCTCTCAATACCAATGAGAAAATTATACAAAGTGTGTGCTCTATATTGAATAGCCATCATTTTCACAATATCCAAGAAAATTCAGATACATGGAATAAGAACAAAACTACCAGAATCTTTTTTGCCACATTTTATATCCCAATCTTATAGCTATGACTAAACCCATAGTTCTCAAAATATGCAAGAAAATTCAGCCATTCCTAATGTTACCCCTGCAAATATCCTTAAAGCACAATACAAGTGGTATATAACCTCCCTCCGCCTTTTTATCCTTGTGTCACAGCAATTTGGAAGGATAAGTAGCTAAATCTTTATTACAATCTTTGACCAATTTATCCACATATATGTGAAATACACACAGTCCATTAAAATGACAGTTAAAGTAAGTTCTATAAGTTAAAGAGGAGGAAAGGAAGGGAGAAAGAAAGGAAAGAATTTTAAACGTATTGAAGAAATGCAATTGTGTTGGACAATGTTTGTTGCCTCAGTCTTGTAGCAGTGAGGCAGAATTTGGCAACATAGTAAATGATAGTTTTTTTAGTCTGCTAAAGATAAGACACACTGACATAGGCGAAAACACTACTATATAGTAAACCCACTCCCTTCTAGCACTGATGATGTTAGTTTGATAATGAAATATCTGCAAAAAACCTACTAAACTGAAAGAGCATCAAGAACCCCACAGTTCAATCCCGAGCTACAGATATTCTCTTCTATAACATACCATTGATCATCTCTTCCTAGGAATTCCTTTAAGAAGGGCTGGACCAATACCTCACTCAGGTTCAGGTAGAAATGACAGGACAACAGGACATGCTAAACATCATCTATAGCATGGGGGTTACAGGAGCAAAGTCATTTGGGCAGGCAATATAGCCACTGGAAAGATACCCTATGCCAGACTCCAGGTTTTGAGTTAGGAAGAGCATAGGGAATAGCCTTGGCTTCACACCAAGGACCACACTCTTTGGAAGTGAAATAGAACATAAGAAAAATACATTATTTTGGCAATCAAAGCCAGTCACAATCTGCAGACTTCAGCTTGTCAAACAACCCTTATTTGGTGTCTCTGCTCCTCCTAATTAATATCTTAAAATATTAAAGTCCTTTTTATAAAAGACTAATTTAAAAAGCAACATGTGGCATTTCCATCTGGCTACCAATCCATGGACCTAGAACAGATATATGTCTATTATTATATTATTGCATGGTATCTATATGGTCTTTCAATATGTGCTCTACATATGCACGAGAAGGCAATGCTTCCAGTACATGTAGGAAGTTTCCCCAGAGCCTAGCAAAGATGATGGAGAAGAGCCAGTGTAAATTTTAAGTAACATGGCTGAAGTCAGAATTGATAACTGTCAAACAAACCAAGGAGGCTAGCAGCCAACAATAATGGCAATTGACTTCCTACTCCCCATTTTATTATTTTATTTCATGAATTTGTATGGCCGCCCACTCACTTTCAGTGACTCTACGTGGCTCGCAAATAATAAAAAAACCAGTATACAAAGAGTAAAAACAATAACCTCCCACTCACCTTGGTGACAACAAGCAATCAAATGAGCCACTTGATGGGCTCCAGGTCTGTTGACAAAACCAGGCCTTCAGGGCCTTGCAAAAAAGTGTCCAAGTGGAGTCCAGTCTAATCTCCACAGGGATGATGTTCCAAAGGGAGGGAGCTACCACAGAGAAGGTCCTTCTTCTTGGTCCCACCAGATGTACCTCCTTAAGAGAGAGGACCCTTAACAGTGGATTGCTGTATTGATTCACTGAAAACACAAAATGCTGGAAATATCCACATTAATAAAGGGTTTCTGCTCATGCATTTAATGTTTTTAAAACAATTCCCATTATTTTTTTATTAACTTTTTATTAAACTTATAGACATGATAATGTTTGGGTTTGTTTATTTTTTTCTTTTTCCTCCTTTTGCATGCACCTTGATTGTATCACATCTCTTCCAAATCTTTTGCACCATTCTTTCAATTCAAGACAGAGAGGACCCTTCCATACAACCTCTAGCCTTGTTGCATGGCAGCTGCCAAGCGTCCCTACTCCAGAGCAACATCTTCCCATGTCATACCGCTACCTCTTCTATCTGACAACCCATCCTCTCTTTCATTCACCCTTAACTCTGGCATCTTTTTCTAGGGAGGAAAAATGGCTTTAAGGCACCAATAGGAAGCTGCACTTTCAGATAAGATAATCTTTACTGAATTTCTTCTGTCTTGGGTACTAACCTGATAGTTAATCATGGATACTTTGCATACCTCAAGCCACAATAAGATGGCATCACCCCACCCCTTTGTTCAAGGACTTCTGATTGAGATTGATCAAGATGGAGTTTTGCAGATAGAATTCTACTAGCCTAAAATGTTATACGCTAAATCCTTCCAGCAGAATGGAGTTGTGAATGGGCTGCTAACACCATATAGGACAGATAAATAATATTGCTTAAAGGGAAAATGGGCAGTAATTCTGACAGGAATGAGGAATTAAAACCTTCCAAATGTTAAAAAGTCACAACGTCCAGAATAACATCTGTCTAATGTGGATTGTATTTCTGTTTGTAGTCATTAAGCAAATCTCACACACAGTCATTAAATGTGATGTTCTATGACCTTGAGTTGTGACTTCCTACTGGCTTCCCCATTGATGTTATTTATTGGAAGGTGGCAGTGATGGTCACAATTGGAAATCCTGTGGTTGTGGGATGCAGTGACCCTTGTAATGGTGTGCCAGTTACCAAATTGGTGTGCCAGTGCCCAAATTGTGATCATATGACTACAGGCACACGGCAGCAGCCTCGACTTTGAGGACCAGTAGCAAATCTCCTCATTCAGGACCGTTGTAACTTTGAACAGTTGCTGAACAAGTAATCACTAAGTGAGGTCAACCTGTAGTTCCTTTCATCTGTACTCCAAAGCACCTGAAGGCAGAACAAGAAGCAATGGATAGAAACTTATCAAGGAGAGACCCAACCTAGAACTAAGGAGAACTTTCCTGACAGAACAATTAATCAGTGGAATTAATCCACTATCAGAAGTTGTGGGTGCTCCATCACTGGAGGTTCTTAAGAAGAGATTGGACAACTATTTGTCCAGAATTGTATAGGGTCTCCTGCTTGAGCAAGGGGTTGGACTAGAAGACCTCCAAGGTCCCTTCCAAATATGTTATTCTCTTATTCATCTGTCCTGAATCTTTGACAGATTCACATTAGGGTTCTGTTGTATTTCTCTTAACCAATATTGCTCCGAAGTTAAAATCCTTCCTGTAGAGGAATTGGTCCAATCCCTTATTAAATTGGTTGCCATTTTCTTCACTTTTTAAAGTTCTATAAAGAAATGTAGTAAGAAAAGTAATTGCATGAAGGGGGAGAAGTGCATAGATTGAATTTCTGTCTGTTATGCAGCTCTTAACGCCTGTGTCTTTTCCTTTCTCTCCAAAATTACCCCAACATTGAGGAATAGAGCACATTATGCTTTCATCCTCCTACAACAGAACTTGTCATCTTTCACATCCTGTCTGTAACTCTGGGCATATGACAAGTCTAATCTTCAGCATTTGGAATCAGAAGAAGGGGGAGGAATGAATGTTCAGGTCAAACAGATCCCAAGCAACGCTAGAAAAAATAATTTATTCACAATAACACTTCAACACGCCACACACATTTCAAGTTCTGCATAGGAAGTTCTTCAAAAGATGCAACTCCTACTCCCCCAAACGTCTTCCTGTCATATCTTTTCTGTGACAAAGAAAGTTGTGATCTCTTTGAAAGAACAATCGCCTGAAGAAAAGAAATTTTCTGTGAGGGGAAATAAGGATATGTGGAGAGATTAAATCCAATCCAATTTAGGGTTCTCTTTGCAAGGCAGAACTCTATCCTGGCAGATTTGTGTCTGGATTTTTAATAAACTATCCAGACATAAATTGACTGATGCATTTAGTTTTTCTTCGTTTTGAGAATGGATAAAGCTGCTAGATTCTTGGTTGTTGTCCTTTTACAGCAAAATTATAATCCACCTCACAACAATGTAGGGCTCTTTGCAGCTGCTTTTACATCCTTGCAAGTCCCATGGTCTTTCCAAGAAGTGCTAAAAAGTCAGAGGCATCCATAGCTAACCATGATTTATTTATTTATTTATTTATTTATTTATTTATTTATTTATTTAATTTGTATACCGCCCTTCTCCCAGAGGGACTCAGGGCGGTGAACAGCCAAAATTAAAAAAACATACAAATAGAAAAGTTAAGATAATTAAAAGAATTAAATCATTGGCTACCCAATTTAAAACCCCAAATCCATAAAATTTAAAATCCCAATTAAAAACCATTTAGGCTAGGCCGGCTTGATGAAATAAAAACGTCTTGAGGGCTTTACGGAAGGTCCGGAGGTCTGGGATCAATCGTATTCCAGGAGGCAGCTCATTCCACAGGGCGGGTGCCCCCACAGAGAAGGCTCGCCCCCTGGGGGCCGCCAGCTGACATTGCCTGACCGACGGCACCCCAAGGAGGCCCTCTCTGTGAGAGCGTATTGGCTGGTGGGAGGTTATCGGTAGCAGCAGGCGGTCTCGCAAATACCCTGGCCCTAAGCCATGGAGCGCTTTAAAGATGAGAACCAACACCTTAAAGTGCACCCGGAAGACCACCGGGAGCCAATGCAGCTCGCGCAGGAGAGGTGTTACGTGGGAGCGCCACGTCGCTCCCATAATCAGCCGCGCGGCCGCATTCTGCACCAGCTGGAGCCTCCGGGTGCTCCTCAGGGGTAGCCCCATGTAGAGAGCGTTACAGTAGTCCAGGCGTGACGTAACCAAGGCATGAGTGACTGTGCACAAGGAGTCCCGATCCAGAAAGGGGCGCAACTGGCGTATCAGGCGAACCTGATAAAAAGCCCCCCTGGCCACGGCCGTCATATGCTCTTCTAAAGACAGTCGTGTGTCCAGGAGGACGCCCAAGTTGCGAGCCCCCTCTGTGGGGGTCAGTGACTCGCCCCCAATAGCCAGCGATGGCAGCAGCTGGCTATACCGGGACGCCGGCATCCACAGCCACTCGGTCTTGGAAGGGTTGAGCCGAAGCCTGTTCCTCCCCATCCAGACCCGCACGGCCTCCAGACACTGGGACATCACTTCGAGGGCATCATTGGGGTGGTCTGGGGTGGAAATGTACAGCTGAGTGTCATCAGCGTACAGATGGCATCGCACCCCAAAACCACGGATGATCTCACCCAGCGGCTTCACATAAATGTTGAACAGGAGCGGCGAGAGGACCGACCCTTGCGGCACCCCGCAAGCAAGGCGCCTCGAGGTCGACCTCTGCCCCCCTGCCAACACAGACTGCGACTGGTCAGAGAGATAGGAAGAGAACCACCGCAGCACGGTGCCTCCCACCCCCAATCCCTCCAGCCGGCGCAGCAAGATACCATGGTCGATGGTATCAAAAGCCGCTGAGAGGTCTAACAGGACCAGAACAGAGGAACAACCCCTGTCCTGAGCCCTCCAGAGATCATCCACCAATGCGACCAATGCCGTCTCCGTGCTGTACCCAGGCCTGAAGCCGGACTGGCACTGATCTAGATAGACGGTTTCATCCAGGAACTGTGGGAGCTGTCGCGCAACCACACTCTCCACAACCTTCGCAAGAAAGCGAAGGTTGGAGACCGAACGATAGTTTGCCAAAACGGCCGGGTCCAGAGAAGGCTTCTTGAGGAGGGGCCTCACCACCGCCTCTTTCAAGGCGGGAGGCAAGAAACCCTCTCTCAAAGAAGCATTTATGATCCTCTGGAGCCAGCCTCGTGTTACCTCCCGTGTGGCCAGTACCAGCCAGGAGGGGCACGGGTCCAATAAACATGTGGTTGCGTTTAGCCTCCCCAGGATCCTGTCCACGTCCTCAGGAGTCACAGGGTCGAACTCATCCCAGGTAACATTCTCAAGACCAGCCTCAGTCACCCCGCCGGGATCTACCCAGTCAGAGTCCAAGCCTTCCCGAATCTGAGCGATTTTATCGTGCAGATACTGTGCAAAATCCTCAGCCTGCCCTTGCAAGGGGTCTTCCCACGCTCCCTGATGTAAGAGGGAGCGAGTCACCCTAAACAAGGCGGCTGGGCGGTTATCTGCCGATGCAATAAGAGCGGAAAAGTGGTTACGCTTTGCTGCTTTTATTGCCACTAGATAGGTCTTAATATGAGACCTAACTAGTGTTCGGTCGGATTCGGAGCGACTGGCCCTCCAACCACTCTCTAGGCGTCTTTTCCGGCGCTTCATCTCCCTCAGCTCCTCAGAAAACCAAGGGGCCGGGCAGGTTCGGCGTCGGGTCAGAGGCCGCAAAGGCACGACTCGGTCCAGAGCACCAGCGGCTGTCCTATCCCAGGCAGCCACCAGATCTTCAGCCGAGTCGTGAGCCAGAGTTTCAGGAACTGGCCCAAGCTCCCTCTGGAACCTATCAGGATCCATCAGGCGCCTGGGGCGGAACCACCTGGTCGGTTCCGCCTCCCTGCAGTGGGGTGCAGCAGTCGAAAGGTCCAGTCTCAGGAGAGAATGGTCTGACCATGACAGGGGTTCAATAATTATATCCCCTATATCCAGACCACTCCGCCACTGACCAGAGATAAAAACCAAGTCCAGAGTGTGTCCTCCCACATGAGTGGGGCCATGAATTAATTGTGTCAGGTCCATGGCTGTCATGGAAGCCATAAACTCCCGAGCCATCCCAGACGCCTCACCGGTAGATGGCAGGTTGAAATCCCCCATGACCAAAAGTCTGGGGGTATCAACCGCCACCCCAGCAATAACATTGAGAAGCTCGGGCAGGGCCGCTGTCACATGGCAGGGAGCCAGGTACGCGATCAGCAGGCCCACCTGCATCCCATGGCCCCACTTCACCAGGAGAGACTCACATCCGGCTATCTGAGGTACAGTGGTCTTCCTCGGATCAAGACCTTCCTTTATAATGACCGCCACCCCCCACCCCTGCCCTGGGCCCTTGGCTGATGGAATGCGCGGAAACCTGGTGGGCACATCTCTACGAGGGGGACCCCCCCCTCTTGGCCCAACCAGGTCTCTGTAATACCTGCCAGGTCCGGACCCCCCTCCTGTATTAGCTCACAAATGAGGGGATGATGAGACTCCCAAATGATAAAAGAGGCACCATGATGTCACAACATCAGTTCTACCCTTCCATAGATGTGTTGCAAGGTCATCCCTTCTGTGGAAGTCTTGGATGCTTCTGTGAATGATGCAGTTTGGCTATTGGAAAAATAGCAAATGTGGCCATCCTCTACCTTTTCAAAAGTGTAACTGCTTTAGTTGCAACACCAAATTCTGGTTGTAAAAATTGAGAGTGTTTGGTCTAGTGGTTATGATGCTGGCCTAAAAACAAGGAGACAGTTCTAGCATGAAAGCCAGCTGGGTGAATTTGGGCGAGCCACTCTCTCGACCCAACTTACCTCTCAAGGGGTGTTGTGTTGTTGTGAGGCGGGCGGGTAGAAAGAGGAAAAAGTATTAGGAATGTTTGCCACCTTGAGTGATCTATAAAAATAATAAAGGCAGGATAAAAATCTAATAAATAAATAAACACCCTGATATAAGTAGGACAGATTTTGATTAGGAAGCTAAAACTATAAATGATGCACAAACGAGGAAGCAAGTGGGGTCAAGATATCAATTAGACAACAATGTATATTTGGATACTTAGTATCACAAGATACTTAGAATTCTAGCTTCAAATGCAAAGCTTAGGAATGGGATGGAGGAAAGGGAAGAAAAACAATCACAAATCCTTTCAGTAGCTAAAAACTGGCCTCTAGAAAAACTCAGCTAAGCCTACAAGTAATATTCTTAATGTTTTTTAATCAACAGAACTGGCATATAGGTAATTAAGGTTGCAGTCCCTTGCATTTACCTGCCAGAAAATCTTACTTTATTCACGCGAGTTACTTCTGTATATAAAATTACACTGTAAATTCTATAAATAGCAATAGTCATTCAAGCATAGTACTAAGTATGTCTAATCAGAAGCACATCCTATTACATTCAGTCATAACTAGGCAAGGAATAGCGTAGGTATATAGACCAAAGAATCTGACAGAGATGATGGATTGCAGATTTTTCTCAACAAACAAATGGTCCATTAATATAAGAAGCCTTGCTTTCCTGTGCAGTTTCTAAAACACTTTATTTTAAATTGTTTTAATTGTATATGTGGATGTTGTAAGCCACTAAGAATTTTTTGGAATGAGGGGCCATAGTAAATTAAGATAAAAATAATAATGATGATGATAGTATTTTTAAGGAGCTGTTTTTAAAATATAAGAAAATTAGATGTCCATGCTCCAGTTCTTTTTAATAAAATTATTTAAGAATGAAAAGTTATGCTAATATTTTGTATGCAATATCACAGAACATTGTTATTGTCTGTTGAGAAATTACTTTCAAAATAAATTAGTATTTCAGATTATTATGTTTAATTGGATATAGTTTATCTAAACACTATCTTTTTTATGCAGAGCCATAAATTAGGTCTGTACTGCCCCCTATTAATGTATTTAATGTATTTCTAGGATGAAATTAATTGTTATTTTGCTCCTCACAGTGATTTAACCATGTTATTTGAGTGTAGAAGAGGCATATTTATTGAGCCAATACTGCCTGGAAATTATTCAGCTACAGTATTTATACAGATAGTCCTCAACTTACAACCACAATTGAGTCCAAAATTTCCAATGCTAAGCAAAACAGTTGTTAAGTGGGTTTTGCCCCTATTTTATGATCTTTCTTGCCATAGTTGTTAAGTGAACCGCTGCAGTTCTTAAATTAGTCACATGGTTGTTAAATGAATCTGGCTTCCCTATTGACTTTGCTTGTCAGAAAGTCACAAAGAGTGATCACATGACCCCAGGACACTGCTACCATTGTAAATACGTGCCAGTTGCCAACCATCCAAATTATGATCATGTGACCAATGGGATGCTGCAATGGGTGTAAATGTAACAAACAGTCATGAATCACCTTTTTCAGTGCCGTTGTAACTTCAAACAGTCCCTAAACAAATGGTTGTAAATTGTTGATTACCTGTATCTGATAAGATAGAGGAAAGTGGGTGCTAATAAAATCACAATAATGATAGCAACGTCACTAAGAGCTAATGCAGAGAACCAGTCTATTGTCATTGTAGTAACATATAGCTCTCTCCTTCCCTCCCTCCCCCTCCCTCTCTTTGTATTAATACTTTTGTGTGTACACAGAATTATCTGCTTGTATTAGAAAGACCACTGTAATAATATCTAAGTTTCCTATCATTTCCACTGTGCTTTTTAAGTTAAATGAGAAAACACGTAATCATTCAACTTTCAGTTCCCCCCTTCTGACTCAATTCCTGATCCAGTTATTCAGACCATATTAGAAACTCAGGCATGAAATAAGTTTGCAACAGGCAAAAATCGAAGAGTGTTGTTTTTTTCCCCCAAGGTTGATAATTTGGCTAAAACATTGCTTGTTTACATGTTAATGATAGCTTGATCAGAGCCTCATATCCATGTCTACTAAAATAAAGCAACTTCTTCTTTATTTTGTCTCTTTTAGCTCAAGAAGAATGGACCATAAGTCGTCCCAGCCTAAAAGCTCCAACTCCCAGGTCAACCAGAGGGAGTTACAGGGAACACCCCTATGGTAGATATTGAAAGATATTCTCCACATCTGTGACCTCAACTTAAAGACAATTAAGAACCCGTGGTCTCCACGTAAATGGCAACAAGACAAGTAATAGCCCAATTTTTTTTTCTATCCTAGGAATTACTGCTTATGATTACCTGTATACCTGTTATGTTGCCAGAATGGAGTGAAACTGGCATTAGTATTATTTTTAGGACATGGACTTTAAAAGACTGTTGGCAGTTGTTGACTAAACCTTTCAGCAAGATGATGTTGTCTTGGTTGTTCCTCCTCACTGTTGTGTGTAATTTTAAAGCAAAACAGGAAAAAAAAAACAAAAAAAAAAAAAGAAGCATGAAGCTGCATCTCTTACGCCCTGTCCCCATACTAAGGTTGAGTTTTTATTTAGGGTTGCTAAAAAAAATGTAATATGACCTTTTTTGAACCAGATGATAATCGAGATGTAGATAAGCTGTTTTAACCTGTCTTTTAATATATGTTAGTTAGATTTAAAATGCTTAATATTAAGTTTGTAAATTTCATTTTAAATGCTGTTTTAACGGGGTTAACAACAAGCTGCTACTGTATGGATGTAGCTAACTGAATTTGTCCAGTGTTTTAATCTGTATTTGTTTTGTTTTTTATTATTTTTTTTAAATCACATAAAGTTCCATGTGTAAGCTTCTCTAAATAGGAAACATAATTTTGTCAAATATGTTTGCCATAACTTGTCAATAAAGCTGAAAACTTTTGTAACAAACTAAATTTGGAATTACGTGTGTTTAGCTTTAAATGCCTGCTTGATTTCTTCTTCAAGAGATGCCTAAATATGTTTTTGATATAAACCCTTTCTTTTACAAAAACAAAATCTCTATATAAATGAACCCAAGTTTGTTTTAAGACGATGTGCAAGACTTTAAAAAATTGTATTAATAGTTTATGGTTGTTAAATAATTTAAAAGCTAACCAACTAAACTGTGACATGGCTCATGACTAGAAGACACTAATGTATATAACATGTTAATGGGGAAAAAAGTCGTGGCTTTAGAAGAATAAATGGATTTTTAAACTCTCCTCTTAAGTTTGATCTTGCTAAACACACGCTCTGATTGATTCGTTTGTATTAGCCTGTCTCTCGTGAGAATGTAATGGAGTTTAAAGAGGTAAGATTATTGCTTACCAGTGTTAGACTGTCTAAATGCTAGATCTTCAACCGCTGAGTTTCCCCATACATTAAATATCCCATTCAACATGTAAGCATTGCATAGACTCACCTTCTTGTTTTCACTCTGAGGAGTGTGTCGGCTGCATTTGCGGAGTTCTCTAATAACTTGTCTTGACAGTCCAATCATCAGTGTCACTGCCCAGTTGTTGCTATTCAACTTCAAAAACTCTATTTGTAATTTTCAGTGCTAATTATCACCTCCCTTGAAGGCAGTTTATAGAGGGCTGTTATTTCTTTTGAGAATATCAGACTTGATGGCTGATGATTATTAACGAAATATGTCGCAGGACTCAAAGGATGACTAAACGTTAAACAGGTAACAATAATAGTAACTGTAATTTTGAGTATGCAACAGCAATGTTAAATATTCCAAGTGATTAAGTTACTGATAGTTAAAAAAGTAAACCTGCCAAAACTTAACAAATAGGTATTATAGGCTATTAAAACAGCTAATTAACATTAACTAGTGGCAACAAAATTATGTTACAATATATAACCCTTGAGGCAATAAACAGAACTAAAATTAACAATAATAGTAATGCAACTCTTGCTAACAGTAAATATATAACCTACATTTCTATGACAAAAAAGAAGAATTTTATCGTAGGCAATCTTAAATGCAATTTTTTTATTTCCAGTGGCTTTTTGTCAATGTAATTGGTTTACTTTTTTGATGAGAGCAGAGAAAAGCTGATGGCTGTTCAATTTGTGAGCCCATGTAAGATTTTTTGCAGCTGGAGTTGCATGCTAACTTTCTTGACTAGTCTCTCAAACATGCATTTTCTTTGTTGATTCAGCTGTGTTTATTGATGTGGGCTTGGTTAGGTTGGCATCTGTCACACTGAATGTTCTGTCTCACTGTTTCAGGGATCTGAACATACTGGACAGCAAACTAGAAGACTGTTACATAATGCCCAGGTAAGCAAGAAATACAGTCAATCAATGAAAACAGATGCTTTTCTGATAGAAGGTAATATTTGTAACTCAGGGTTGAGCTGTGGGATCCTTGGTGCTCTCTGAGTTTAGTGATTTTCTTGCAAACATCTCATCACCCAAACTAGGTAACCTCATCAGTGCTGACTAGCGATGTTACCTATTAGGTAGTGAAACATCTGCAAGAAAACCATCAAGCTCAGAGAATTCCAGGGACCCTACAGATTCCTCACCTTCTAGTAATTGTGAGGATTGTGCTGACTTCATGACAATACTGCCATTGTTGCTAAACAATTTCAGTTTATTCCAATTCCAAGGTTGCAGTTTTATCCATTCTTTCTTGGATGTCACCCCCATTGATCAAAGTGGGATTTCCTTTAGTGTAAAAATGATCAGTTTGCGATGTAAACTTGGCTCCTCATCTATCAAATACCGATAGCCTCCAAGATGTGATACAAGCTAAAACTATTCTAAAAACAAAAGATATAGAACCATGCGATGTTGGTTTTTGTGCTTGTCTGTCTAGTAAGCTATTTCTGATGTCCAAGAAGCCACAGAATGGTTATGAATGTGATGTATGGAGTTATTTTTCTTTTAAAGGTTGGAACATTTCTTTTCAAAATCAACATACATATATTTTTGTAAGTGCACTATCGCTTAAGAGCAGAAAGACATAACTGATTTTCAAAATGTGGTCTATGACTTTCAGGATTGAGTAGGTTAGCCTGTATTTGTGTTAGATTTTATTTTATATAAGATAGACTTCTTTCATTTATTGATTCATCTTCTTCCACTTTGCAGGTGAAGCCATCTCAGGTTGGCAAGGTACCAGCTTTTGAACTAGGAGAATTGATTGCTCTCTCACACCTGCTGACAGATTTTATATTCAGATACAACTTTTTGTGCATGTTTTGTTCTAGAAGTCAAAGGGCCAAGAGGAGCTTTCAGTTTTTCTTATACCTTCTTTTCATAATATTTCTTGGAGAGAAAAAAATGGAATAATATAGCTATATAGAATTAATACTGTACACAATTCCACAAAATGTCAATAACTAGAAGTGCTATTTATCACAAAAGAAAGATGTGTGTAGATATTTTTGAGTCATTTAGGCCACACATTGACAGCTAAAGTTAACGTTGCTAAAATGTACAAAGAGAACGTGTTTTCCACAGTTCATGATTCAGCTATAAGCAACCATATTATTGGCCCTGGGGTAAGTCCTCATACTGATATAATGACTACATACATATTTCTAGCAAAAGAATGGTCTAAATTGTAGGCAATTTCAACTCCCCCCCCCCCCTTTGGCAATTCTTCCCATATTACCCGAATGGTTGAAGAAGCAATTTTCATAATTGAATCCTTTGTATGTGGCAGAGAATTCTAGAACATGCTAGATTGCCCTGAAATGTACTTTACATAGATGTCTAACCAAGCCGGTTACATCTTACTCCGCATGAAAGGAGAACCTATCTAATAGTGGAAAAATAACAGCAGTAGAGAAACATCTCTTTCACTTCCTTGTACACACAGTTTAAAATATGTTACTTTGGCACAAACCAAACCAATATATGTCTTGGTTTACCACAGCACTAACTACAAAATGCAATCTTAATGCTCTGATTTCCATTCTGGATTTAGCGTATGGTTTTCTTTCTCACTTACAGTACATATTATTGGATTTGTTCTGTGAACAAATGAGATATATCACAAATACAAAGCATAACCCAGTAAGACATTACACCTGGCAGTACAAAAATACATTTTCTTCCACTTCCCCAAGAAAAGCATAGCCTTTTTCTCTGCTTAAAATCATTGGTTGGTGTATTTATGCCATTTTGACTTCTGGTCTATTCATAACTGGAAGTTTCACTGTTTGACCCTCGGGGATCCTAGAGTCCCACACACACACACACACACACTTGAGAAATACATTCACAAGATTTTGTTTTTTTCCAAACATAGAGATTTGAACTTTATTTCAAAGCTTTGAAAATTGTCTACCCTGAAACCATTATCTTATTCTAGAGAACCGGCAATGGGACAAACCCCAAAGTAAGGAGTGGTTGATGAACTTCAGCTCTCTGGTCCAAGTCATGTGGTGCAATTTTACTGCTCAGAGAAAAATCATCTAGCCTTCTAGATTGATTGGAAGAAGGACCGTCTGCAAATAGTTGTCAGATGGATATAATTCTGCAGTGGACCAATGATGGCAAATCTAATATTAACAAAGCATAAGTCATGATTATAATGCATAACGAGAAACAGTTTAGCAAATCTTTGTTAAAGGAGACTCTTCTAGCATCTGATATTCACTAAGTTACTATCTCATTTCATTCATAGGGTCCTTGTTGTTTCCAGCAAACTACATGAACTTTGAATGGACCTCGGGTTATACAAACCACATATTAAACAAGAGCAAAGAAGAAAGCAAGGTAGGGCAGCCTTCTTATCTAGAAGAAGACAACATTTCAATAAAGATTAGATTGATTCATTTTTTGTCAGGGTGACTATTTTTGAGTTGGGACTCAAATCGGATTATCGGGTATATGAATTGACACTACTGATCTTGAGGATTTGGGCAATATAATTTATACACATACAGTACAACCATATACACGTATATCCCATGTAAAGGGATTTTATACCCAAATACACATTGTAAATCCCATGCAAAGGGATTTTCAAAGCAAAATACTGTACACTTGGAAAAAATGAAAAATAAGTCTTCAGATATATATTTTTTTAATTTAAAGGTAATTTTCTTAAAAGAGGGGAAAGAACTACCTAAGCATGAGAATCTGATGTGATTTTCCAGTTGTTATTTTGCTATGCCCCACCCACATCAAAATAGCATCTAATTTGTGTTTTATGAAATCCAGGTTAAATTGAAATGTGAGAAGATTAATTTGGGTATCAATGGCTCAGTTTTTTAAAAGCTTCTAGTGCCTCAGAAAACCACCTGCTGTATCGATAATCTTTAGCTTTCTTCCAATGCAAAGTCTATTGCATTTTTCTAACATAAATGTTTATTTTGAACAATTGGTGTTAAAATGTCCCATTAAAATGTGCAGTTAAGAGCTTATTGGCCATACTGTAAAAGATAATCGTATGTGATTGAGATGGGCTCATCTAATTCATTTAAATTTGATGAATAAATCAAATTAATAACAACAAATCAATAATGTAAGGCTGGATCAGACTGCTTAATCAGACCAGAGCCCATCTTAGTACAACATATTGTTTCTAATCAGATGCCTCTGAGGTGCTGGCAAACAGGAGTTGGAAACATATTCCTCTTCCACTATTATTTCCCCTTGCCACTGGCATGGAAAAAGATGTTAAGTTTCAGCTGAACTCTAGGAATTAATCTAATTTCCTTTTTTAAAAAAGACACCTGCCGATAAATTAATAACCACTATCATATTTAATAAAAGGGACGCGGTGGCTCGTGGCTAAGACGCTGAGCTTGTCGATCGAAAGGTCGGCAGTTCAGTGATTCGAATCCCTAGTACTGCATAATGGGGTTACTTCTCCCAGCTTCTGCCAACCTAGCAGTTCGAAAGCACATAAAAAATGCAAATAGAAAAATAGGGACCATCTTTGGTGGGAAGGTGACAGCATTCCATATGCCTTTGGTATTTAGTCATGCCAACCACATGACCACGGAGATATCTTCGGATAGCGCTGGCTCTTTACCTATCATACTTCATGGGAAGGAATTCCATGGACTACCTTTGCATGGTGTGCTTTCTTTGTCTCATATTAATCTCTTTTCAGTCAGCTTCATTTGATGCTTTTTGCTAATTTGAGGGAATCTCCTTGCCAATCATGTTTTGTACCATGATCATTTCTCTCCTTTGCTCCCCTTTTTTCCCTAAACTAAAGACAAACAAATGGTTTAAGATTTTCTCATAAGTCCGGATCATTTTGGTTGTCCTTTTCTGCACATTTTCCACCTCTGATTCTTTTTTCAAATGTAGAAACAAGTGAGAATCAGGTTGGTTTAGTGGTTAAAGCACCTGGCTAGCTAGAAATTGGGAGATTGTGAGTTCTAATCCCACCTTGGGCGCAAAGCTCCCTGGGTGACATTGGGCCAGTCACTCTTTCAGCTCTAGGCAGGAGGCAGTGGCAAGCCACTTCTGAAAAAAATCTTACTAAGAAAGCTGCCAGGAGTCAACATTGACTCAAAGGCAGATTGTACTGCAATATTGGCAGTTTCACTTTTAATTCCTTTCCTAATGTGGCATTTTGTCTTTTTCAGAACTCCCAGAAACTCAATTAATTATTTTTTTTTCTCATGCTGGCAGGCAATTCAGGGTGTTCCAGTCCCTACCTATCTAGATGGTCTCAGACTGGGGAAGGCAGACGTTAATCAGTAAATTGAAACATGAATTAGAAGGCAGAATAATTAATCAGCTTCCAGATGGTTCACAATCTTAATTGTGCAGAAATTTTACTAGGTTAGATAAATTAAGTGCATTTTCCAGGCTTATTCAGAAGCGTGATTTTACAAAGATTTTTAAATTAGGGACAATCCTTTAGTTGCCATGTAACATATTATGAAAGAAATAAAGATATCTTAAAAAATTATCTTTAGATATGATCACAAAAAGGCACATTAGACTGAAAAATTAACTGCATCAATCAGATTCTGGGTTAAATACAATCTAAGAAAGACAGAGATACAAAATAATTGGAGAAAACCGTAGGATCTGGCACTATTTGCAAATAAAAGCCACACACTAATAAAGAAATACATTGCAAATAATAACACCATGCTTTTATTGAGATTTCCTTTTTTTCCAGTAAGACAATGTAATTGCACATAAATTATTGGTGTCAGTTTTGTCTTATCTACGTTGATAAATCCATGATGTACTAGAAGACTGACATAAAATACTGCTATTTTTTTTCCAAACTATCATATGTATTATTAACAGAAAGATCAATTTTGCCTAGTGACTTTAAAGTCTATTGTACTGTATTACCTACTCAAATCTTAAGGCATTGGAAAACTGCTTTCTCGGTGAATATTCCCAAATCCCCTTTCGCCTCAAACAATTCATCTTGTCATTCTAGGAAAACACTGTGCCTAAAGTTCAGAAAGCATGAACACTCTTAAATCAGTAAATCCCTAGACAGGTTAATAGAATAAACTGAGCCATGTCAACAGCATGCCTTTCTGCACTGAGATGCTGAATACCAAGAATACGGAATAATTGTTTTTATTAGAACATAACTAATTATGTAAATGTGTATGCAAGCTATTATACAGTATTTTTTTTCACAAGTTTTGAATACAAGAGTTTCCCTGCTTTGATTATAGTTATATATTAGTAATGATTTGTGGGCTTGTTTCCTATAGTAGCATATCGGTATTTTCCTATCATTTAAATATAACTCAGGAAGATAGAAGCTGTACTTGGAAAACAAGATAGACAATATATTTTGGGTTCAAAAAGGGTACATATTAAATAGAATATAATTACTATTTTGCAGAGGTACGTATTTATTTCGTCTGGACTATTGTAAGGCTCTCTACATGGGGCTCCCCTTGGGGTACACCCGGATGCTCCAACTGGTGCAGAATGCAGCCGTGTGGGGGATTATGGGAGCGACAGGGCGCTCCCATGTGACTCCTCTCCTGCGCGAGCTGCACTGGCTTCCAGTGGACTTCCGGGTGTGCTTCAAGGTGTTGGTGATCACCTTTAAAGCGCTCCATGGCTTAGGGCCGGGGTACTTACGGGACCGCCTTCTGCCACCAATAGCCTCCCACCGGCCAGTTCGCTCCCACAGAGAGGGCCTCCTCAGGGTGCTGTCGGCCAGACAATGTCGGCTGGCAACCCCCAGGAGGAAAGCCTTCTCTGTGGTGGCACCTACCCTTTGGAACAATCTATCCCCAGAGATACGAGTGATCTCCGACCTCCGGACTTTTCGTCGGGCCCTAAAAACTTATTTTTTTCAGTTACCCGGTCTGTCCTGATTTTATGGTTGGTTTCAAAATTTGATACGGATTTTTAAATTGATAAGTTTTAAATTACGGGCCAAATTTATTTAATTATTTTAAATCTATTTTTAACTTTATGTATAAATGTTTTTTAAATTGATAAGTTTTAAATTACGGGCCAAATTTATTTAATTATTTTAAATCTATTTTTAACTTTATGTATAAATGTTTTTTATCTTGGCTGTTCACCGCCCTGAGTCCGAAAGGAGAAGGGCGGTATAGAAGTTTGAATGAATGAATGAATGAATGAATGAACGAACGAACAAACAAACAAACAAACAAACAAACAAACAAACAAACAAACAAATAAATAAATAAATAAATAAATAAAATATTTCCTTAACCTTATTTATTTATTTATTTATTTATTTATTTATTTATTTATTTTTGCAATTTATATGCCGCCATTCTTCCGAGGGACTCAGGGCGGCTTACAAAAACAATATCCAACACAAATCACAATAAAATTAAAATCAACAACCCAATTAAAACAGTTTAAAATTATAACATTGTACACCCATGACGGATCAGTTAAGTTGAGGAAGAGCCACGTCTTCAACTCACAATGGAAGAAAAGGAGGTCGGGGGCTATCCTGAGCTCGAAGGGGAAATCATTCCAGAGGGTCGGGGCTCCCATAGAGAACGCTCTCCTCCTGGGGGCCGTCAGCTGACATTGTTTGGCTGAAGGCACCCTGAGGAGGCCCACTCTGTGAGAGCGCACGGGACAGTGGGAGAGCAGCTGGAGATGGTTCTGCAAGTATCCCGGGCCTAAGCCATGAAGGGCTTTATAGGTAAGCACCAGCACCTTGAAATGAATCCGGAATGCCACTGGCAGTCAATGCAGCTCACGCAGGAGAGGTGTTACACGGGAGTATCACGAGGCCCTTGTAATTACCCGTGCGGCCACATTCTGGACTAGCTGGAGCCTCCGTATGCATCCCAAGGGCAGCCCCATGTAGAGGGTGTTACAATAGTCCAACCTAGAGGTAACAAGGGCGTGAGTGACCGTGGTGAGGGCATCCTGGTCTAGAAAAGGGTACAACTGATGCACAGGACGCACCTGTGCAAAGGCCCCCCTGGTTACAGCTGTCAGATGGTCATCCAAGGACAGCCGAGAATCCAGGAAGACGCCCAGATCGTGAACTCTATCGGAGGAAGTAAGAGTCTCCCCCCCCCCCCGATCATTAAAGTTGGAACCTCCAGATCCCGAGATGCCGGCATCCACAGCCACTCAGTCTTGGAAGGGTTGAGTCTGAGTCTGTTCCTCCCCATCCAAACCCACACCGCTTCCAGGCAATGGGACATCATGGAAAGGGCATCACTAGGGTGGTCAGGGGTGGAGATGTAAAGCTGGGTACATCAGTATATTGATGATACCTCACTCCAAAACCATGAATGATCTCACCCAGCGGTTTCATATAGATGTTAAAGAGCAGGGAAGAGAGAACCGATCCCTGAGGCACCCCACAAGTGAGGGGCCTCTGGGAAGATCCTTGACCCCCCGCCCAAACAGACTGCAAGTGACTAGAGAGGTAGGAGGAGAATCACCACAAAAAGTGCCTCCTATCCCTATCTCTCTAAGCTGCTGCAGCAGGATACCATGGTCGATGGTATCGAACGCCGCTGAGAGGTCAAGAAGGACCAGGATGGAGGAGCAATCCCCATCCCTGGCCCACCAGAGATCATTTACTAGAGCGACCAATGCCGTTTCCGTGCTGTGACCACACCTGAAACCAGATTGGTAAGGATCGAGGTAGTCTGTTTCCTCCAGGGAAATTGAGGGAATTGCTGTGCCACCATGGACTCAACAACCTTCGCTAAAAAGTGAAAGTTGGAGACTGGACAGGAGTTGTTAAGAACGTCAGGGTCCAGGCTAGGCTTCTTAAGGAGGGGCTGAACCACTGCCTCTTTGAGTGCAGTGGGGAAGACCCCTTCCCTTAACGAAGCATTGGCAACTAGACGTTTAACAGATTAACAGAGTTGGCAGGGACCTTATAGGTCATCTAGTCTAACCCCCCGCTCAAGCAGGAGATCCTACACCATTTCTGACAAATGGCAGTCCAATCTTTTCTTGAAAGTCTTAAGTGATGAAGCTCCCACCACTTCTGAAGGCAAGCTGTTCCATTGGTTGATTGTTCTCACTGTCAGAAAGTTCCTTCTCATTTCTAGGTTGAATCTCTCCTTGGTCAGTTTCCATCCATTATTCCTTGACTGGCCTTCGAGTGCTTTGGAAAATAGCTTGACACCCGCCTCCTCTCTGTGGCAGCCCCTCAAATATTGGAACACTGCTATCATGTTTCCCCTGGTCCTTCTAACATTACTATGAGTTGTATCTATAAAAACAATTCAGAAATTGTAGTTGATCTAATTAGAACCACAAGATTATTAAATGGAAGTAACTAAATCTGGGATTTAAACACTTTCTCCTATATAAATCTATCAGGAGTTTAAACACTTCTTCGTTAAATGAGGTAAAACAAAGTGAGCATTAGTGGCAGTGGCACTTCAATTATGGGAGAGTCTTCCAGGAGGAAAAGAGAATTAACTTTTTCTTTATTCAAGCCTTCTAAGTATTTTAGATCATGTAGCCTAGCTGCCTCTAGTTCAACTTTTTTATTTTCTGTGGTTTAGACAGTGTTTATTTTTGTATTTATTATCTAGAGATGCTTCAGTGAATTTGTCATAATTATAACTTTTTAAATAACATATACAGACATGTAAAAATAAACCATGTGAATATTCCTTTATTTATATTCAGAATTTTAGGAACATTCACTGGCAAAAGAAGGGCTTTGTTGCCCTTTGATGATGATGATGATGATGATGATGATGATGATGATGATGATGATTAGTTAATCTTTAGTGAGATTCACAGCCTTTGAGGCTGGTTAATAGCTCAGCAGCTCGAGTCCTAACCAAGGACCTAGGAACTGTTAAGGTATCGTCAGAGGATGTAAGCTGTTCCGAGTAAGGTGGTTTTTTGTAGTCAAAATGTTCAAGTCCGGCAAATTTAGAATTTCTAAATAGCGGGGTAGCCCTTTCGGTATTGCTCCAAGGGCTCCAATTACAATCGGGACAACACACAATTTCTTTTTCCACAGTCGCTCAACTTCAATTTGCAAATCCCGGTACTTTGTGATTTTTTCTTGCTGCTTATCTTCAATCCGTGCATCACCAGGTATTGCAATGTCAATGAACCATACTTTTTTCTTTTTAACTATTGTTATGTCAGGTGTGTTGTGGACCAAGTGCCTGTCAGTCTGAATCCTAAAGTCCCACAAGATCTTGAGTTTCTCATTCTCTAAAACTTTCTCAACCTGATGTTCCCAGTGGTTTTTGCTGTACTCAAATCCAAACTTCTGGCACAATTTCCAGTGAATGATCTTAGCAACACAGTCATGGCGTTGTAGGTAGTCAGTTTGTGAAATTTTGCTGCACCCACTGATCAGGTGGTCGACTGTCTCACCTTTCTCATTGCAGAGGCGGCATTTGCTGTTGGTGGTAACATGTTGAATTTTTGCCTTCATTCAGTTTGTGGCTAGGGCTTGTTCTTGAGCTGCCAAAATAAAGCTTTCTGTTTCTTTTTTCAGTACTCCTGATCTTAACCAGTTCCAAGTTAGTTTCTGGTCAGCTTTGCCTTCAATACTTTTCAAGTATTGGCCATGCAGAGCTTTGTGTTTCCAATTTTCAGCTCACTGCTCAATTACTTCTTTCTTATATTCTGCTTTTGTTTTAGTTGTCTTTAAAAGGCCTCCTTTATTTACTTCCTTAATCATTGGTTCTTCACTTTTCTGGATGTAATCATTCAAGCTGCATTTTTCTTCTTCCACAGTCTGCTTTACTTGTAGGAGTCCTCGACCACCCTCTGCTCTTGGTAAATATAATCAGTTAACATCACTTTTAGGGTGCAAGGCATGATTCATTGTTTTTCTGTCCAAATTGTCTAACTCCATCTGGGTCCAGTCAATTATTCCTGCAGATTAGAGTATCTAATCACAGGTATAGCCCAGGTATTTATGGCTTTTATGATGTTTCCTCCACTCAATTTGGACATTAATATCTTACAAATTCGCCGAATGTACTTGGCTGAATTTAATTCCTTGACTTTATTATGCATTAAGTCAGAGGCTTCTAAAATCCCCAAGTACTTGTAGCCTTCTTCTGATTTTACTGCCTTTATCATTTCTTCATTCTCTAGTTCTATTCCATCCTCTTCTATGATTTTGCCTGCTTTGGTTGCTATTGTTGCACATTTGTCAATTCCAAACTGCATTCCAATGTCTTGGCTGAATTCTTTTGTGTTTTCAATTAATAAATTCAGTTCAGCTTTTGTTTTACCAAACAGCTTCAAATCATCCATGTACATCAAGTGCGAGATTTTCAGTCCTTTCTTTGCAGTTCATCTTCTTCAAAGTGATTGTCAGTGGTAGCATTGAGAGTATAAAAAGTAGGGGTGAAAGGGAATCGCCCTGGAAAATGCCTCGTTTAATTTCAACTTCACCCAGTTCTTCTTCATTAGCCATAAGTTTCGTTTTCCAGAGGTTCATTGAAAATTCCATGAATTTTTGTATGTTGCTGCTGATGCCTAATATTTCCAGGCATTTCTTGATCCAGCTATGGGGAACTGAATCAAATGCTTTCTTATAGTCTATCCAAGCCATGAACAGGTTGGTTCGTCTTTTCTTTGAGTTCTTTAGGATTAGCTTGTCGATCAGCAATTGAGCCTTTGTTCCTCTTGAGTTTTTGCAGCATCCTTTCTGTTCTACAGGAAGCAAGTTATTTCTTTCCAGGTATCCATAGATTTGGTTTGCAATGATACCAGTAAGAAGCTTATATGTTGTTGGCAAACAAGTGATTGGCCTATAGTTTCCAGGGTCCTTTCCTTTTTCTTTATCTTTTTGGATCAAAAATGTCCTTCCAGTTGTCATCCATTCATCATTTTCAGGTGTTTTTAGGATCTGATTCATCTGCGTTGCCAATCTTTTGTGAAGACTTGTAAGTGCCTTTAACCAGAAGCCATGCAGCTCATCCGGTCCAGGTGCACTCCAGTTCTTCACTTTTCTTGACTGTCTTTGCACCATTGCTTTTGTTATTTTCACGTCTTCCATTTTATGCATTTTAATAGAGTCCTCAACCTGTTTGATCCATTTTGCATTTCTGTTGTGCTTCTTGCTGTTTTGCCACAAATTCTTCCAGAATTTCAGAGCTTTCTCTTTATCAGGCTTTTCATTTGTTGTTACTCCATTTCCATTTTCTAAATTCTTATAAAACTGGTGCTGATTTGCTCTGAACTGTGAGTTTTCCTTGAACTGAGTTACTCGGTTTTCATACCTTCTAATCTTTTCAGTGATGGCAACAATCCTCTGCTTCAGCTCTTCAATTACTACCGCAATCTCCTTATTCCTCAGATCGTATCTTGCTTCCAGGCTGTTTTTGACCTGCTTGTTCTTTAGCTGACCTTGCCTTAGGTTCTTCAAGTTGCTCAAATCTCCACGTACTTTTTTGATCTTCAATTCTAACCGAATTTTCCACTTAGGCTTCCCCTTCTTGCCTCTTTGGTTCTTTTGTATTTTCAACCCCAATTCTTTGGTGGTTATGACAGCTGCTGCATACATCAGTTGGTTTGTTTTGGCTAATGTAGTGGTTCGAATAGTTTGCACAGCCTCATTGACCTTTTTTAGTACATTTCTCAATTCTTTCCAGTTCACTTGGTTCAGCTTTGGCAAATGTGTTCTTTCAGCATCTTCCATCTTCCATTTGGTGCTTTATTTTTCCAGCTAATTGATCACTATCTGTTGGTGTTTGTTCTTTAGTGCTTTAGTGCTTCCTTGTTCTTTATCTTCATCCATTTCAGTATCCTGAAATTCTTCCTCAATTTGCTTTTGAGTCTGGAAATCATTCTTGATGTTACTCTTTTTTGTTGTTGTACTCAGACCAATTGCTTTCTCTTCTATTGCTATTAATTCTTCTGTAGTGAAAAATTTGTGGTTTAGGATTACATGTCATTGGTCCATTAACCTTTGTTCACTGGTGTCACAGTCCGTATGGTTCATCTTCCAAATCTGATACATTCTTTTTTGAAATCCATGTTTTGCTGGCTCAGACTGATAGTAAGCTTCCATAATAGAGGTATTTTCTTCCCTGGTCCAGATTTTTCGCTTTTTGGGTTTTTCTTCCAGTAGCTTGTCAGCTCCATGCCCTTGTTGCCTAGCAGAGGGAGTTGAGCCCTGTAACTCATTTTGCGTAGAATGCCCAGGAGCCATAGCATCCAACGGAACCCTTGTTAATCCGGGCGACGGTTCAGCCGGCATAAATTTCATTTTTTCTGTATTCACCATGTTTGAATGGGTTGTGGAGCAGATTTTGTCTGGCCCTTCACCTAAGGTCTGTCTGATATGGTTGCACCTGTTCAGCATAGCCCTTAGGATCACTAGAGCACGCAAGCCCCTCCACCACGACAAGGTAGAGCTCCTCGGAGGGGATTATTATTATTATTATTATTATTATTATTATTATTATTATTATTATTTTGCTTCCCCACTTCGTGTTCCACCTCCATTTCCTCTGCTTTGATTTTGTTTTCTTAAAGCAAAGCAATAGTATTTAAACTTATATACCGCTTCACAGTGCTTTACAGCTCTCTCTAAGCGGTTTATGGAGTCAGCATATTGCTCCCAACAATCTGGGTCCTCATTTTACCCACTTTGGAAGGATGGAAGGCTGAGTCAACCTTGAGCCTGTCAGGGTCAAACTCCAGTCTGTGGGCAGAGTTTGTCTGCAGTACTGCAATCTAACCACTGCGCCACCACAGCTCCTTCTTAAAGGAAGGAGGAAAAGGATGTGATGCTCTTTGCTTATTTCATCCTATTTGTGGAGGTGGTTGATCTGTGTGAGAGAGAATAAGTGTGCCAAGAAAGAGAAGATCAATTATCTTATAAATGTGATATCATACTTTAAGACAATTTCAATGGGTAGCCAGCTGGGGAATTCTGGGAGTTGAAGTTCAAAATTGCAATTGCTAAGGTTGGACACCTCTGGTGTAGATATTAATTCAATAACATTCCATCCGGATGATGTTCCATAGGCCATTGAACAAAGGGCTATTTCCTTTAATAGTGGGGGAGTGGGGGTGGGATTGCATGATTGATTTGGCATCATTTTGTTTTATTGTATGTGATCTTTCTGGGTACATATCATCTGTTCTGCCTTTTTATTATGTAAAGCACCCTGAGTCATTTAGGTTTTTGGTTTGGCATAATTTTTAGCTTAAGTTTGCTTTTCAAGAGGACGAAGATCAATCACCAGTTAGGGTTCTAATGCAGATGGCCCCTTAAAATTCAACTTGAGAGAAACATCATTACTACGAGGAATATCAGCAAAACAATAAACCACAACAGGGAGAAATTAACCTTCTGAATTTTGGGTAATACTGGAGTACATTAGTCCACAGCCTCATAAATTGAACTTAGATTTTTTTCCCCCAAAAAACGTCATGCATGAGAATGTTTTGTGGGATGGAGTGTGCAGCCAAGCCCTTTATGTTTATTTTCTAGTTTGGGGGATTTATACTTTTTTTAGAGGAAAGCTTTCAGAAATGCCATTTGCAATCTGCAGTATGAACTGACACAGTCAGTGTTTACCTGTTCAGAATTCTGCCACCTCAACTCCCTTTTTGTAGTGACTAGGTCTAACTTGAAATGACACAGAACTATTTGCACACAGACACATAAATCCATCTTCCAAATGAAGAAGAGTCTCTAGGATTATGAAATGGTCGACCGGCAAATAACAGTAAAATTTGAATCACACATCCTTTCTAGTAGGGATTGATTTCTGATGAAGTGCATGATCACAGGTAGCCCTTGACATGCCACCACAATTCAGTCCAAAATTTCTGAGGTTAAGCAAGGCAGTCGTCAAGTGAGTTGTGCCCCATTTTACAACCTTTTTTGCCACAGTTGTTAAGGAAACCACTGTAGTTGTTAAGGGAATTGTGCGTTTGTAAATCTGGGTTCCCCTATTGAATTTGCTTGTCAGAAGCTGGCTGGGAACATCACAGAAGATGATGGTGACAAGACCCTGGGACAGGGATTTCCAACCTTGGCAACTTTAAGCCTGGCGGACTTCAACTCCCAGAATTCCCCAGCCAGCTGGGATTAAAGTTGCCAAGGTTGGAGACCCCTGCCCTGGGAGACAGCAACCATCATAAATATGAGTCAGTTGCCAAGCATCTGAATTTTGATCATGTGACCCTGGGGATGTTGCAACCGTCATAAATGTGAAAAACAGTCATAAGCCTGTTTTTTTTCAGTACTGTTGTAACTTTGAACAGTCACTAAATAAATGTTTGTAAGTCAAGGACTATCTGTATATAAATGGATTCTTTTTTAAAATGTTATAAGCCATCTTTCCTTGGTAATATAGCCTTATTTCATTTCCTTTTGTTAATTTATAAAGGAAATTATTCTTCTACACTCTTACATTGTCAAATATAGACATAGATATTCATATTCAAATTATGTGGCTATGTCCATGAATAAAATAGGTTGTGAATGCTAATAGGATTTTTTTTTAATGGCTTTTAAAATTCTGCTTGAAAACTTCTATTTTAGAAAAGCATTAACAGCCAGAAGCTTGAAGTAAATGTTTACTTCAAATGCTTGAAGTAAACATTTAAACATAAGAGTGATATATATGATGAATTCTCTCTTAAAATAATATACCAATAGTTCATCACAACATTATGGAGTCAATCCGTGTAGTTGACTTTGGAAATACAAATAAGAAGATAAAAACAAACTAGGATTCCCCTCTTTTGCTACATTTTAGGACTTCCTTCAGAAGTAGCAAGAATTTTTATTATTGTAAGCCACTCACAGTTTCCCTGAGGTAAGATGGGCAGCCACTACATTTTGTTAATAAATAAATAAGGCAAATAGGAGTTTTCACTCCATTGGTGCTTCTAGCACTCCTTTAACCTCTCACTGAATGGCACCTGAATCTTGCCTTGTTTATCCAGAAGCACCTTTGAGAGCAAAGAAGGATAAACAGATACAAGAAGACCATTCTATGTACATTCAGATGGGTCTTATTTAACAGTAAAAGTACTATACCAAAAGGATCCTGTTGCATCTTACCTCACTCTGGTTGGTGGCTCCAGCCAGTTTCATCCCTAGAATTACTTCTAATCCAGAAGTGATCTGGAAAGAAAAACACAGTCACTTTGTTGAAAGATGGGCAGCAAATAAATTTAATAAATAAATGGATAAATGGATGGATGAGTGGATAGGTAGGTAGGTAGGTAGGTAGGTAGGTAGATGAGAGAGAGAAAGAGAGAGAGAGAGAGAGAGAGAGAGAGAGAGAGAGAGAGAGAGAGAGAGAGAGAGGGAGAGAGAGAGAGAGAGAGAGAGAGAGAGAGAGAGAGAGAGAGAGAGATACAGTAGATAGATCTGACTGTAGTACTACCCAGAGATAACAGTTCTGCAACTGTCCACTGCACTGTGCTTTTCCTGGACAACATAGAATATACAATAATAGGATTGGAGGAGACCTTGGAGGTCTTCTAGTCCAACCCCCTGCCCATGGCAGTAGATCCTATCTATTCCATACAAATGGCTGTCCAATGTCCTCTTAAAGCCTCCAGTGTTGGAGCACCCCCCAACTTCTGGAGGCAAGCCATTCCACTGATTAATTCTTCTCACTGACAGGATATTTCTCCTTAATTCTGGATTGGATCTCTCTTTGATAAATTTCCATCTGTTACTTGTTGATGTTCTGTCCCCATCTCACACACGCTCCCCCACAGACAGGCAACAGTTATAGTACTCAGCCGACAACAGTTTATCTGGTATCAGAATTGGCAGCAACTCAGTGGCTGGCTGCCAGGTATTCTTTACTCACAAGGGGGGAGTTTCTCCCTTCGTCCGGGAACAAAGCCAATACACAATAATCAACAAAGTCCAGTAAATACAAAGAAGGTCGTCCGATATCCGTTTTTTGCTTGTCACAGAGCTGAACCGGCCACCACACACTCTTTTATACCCTGTGGGGTGTGGTCCAATGACTCAGCCTAATCCCTGGCACGCCTCTTCTTCTGTTGCGCGCGTTTATCTCTGCGATGCTGCCGAGGATCCAGCCAAGACTCATCTCCCTCATTACTGTCCACCTGTGGCTGCGTGGACGTGCTTGGCCCCGGGCCTAACTCTTGACCTTCGGCGGACACCGAAGGCATTGCCAAAGAGGAGAGTCCTGGAGAGGGAGGCCTTGCCAACTCCTCTCCTTCACTCTCGGAGTCCTCTCCTGCCGATAACACAGGCTCAGGTAACGGAGCCACAACAGTTGTCCTGGCCCCCAACACTTTGGAGAATAAGTTGACTCCTTCTTCTCTGTGACAGCCCCTGACAAAAATGGTTAAAGATAAACATGTGAACATGCACATATTGCTTATTCTATGAAAAAGTCTTAATCCGTTAACAAGGATAAAGTTTCAGCATTCTTTTAACTGTGTGCCCTTGATTATCCATTCCAGAGACATGCCTGGAATATCTAAAAAGGAGGGGAAATTGAAACTCATTTTGAATGTTTCAATTTGTAGCACCTTGATTTCTGCTCCTCTTGGATCATCAGGCAGTAATAGTCTGCGTGATACAACACTGAGCAATCAAAACATTCAGAAAAAAATCCTTGTGATTCAAGGCAACAGTCTTAAAATAAAATAACCTGACCATTTCTTTAAAAAAAACAAAATACTAAATTTACATAAGCTGTCATTACTTTGCTGCTTGACTTAATTAACAAGACTAGTAAATTTATTAGATGTAAATTCCTTTTTATATCATATTATAAGAGCTCTAAAAGTTCATTGGTGGTATATTGTATGATGTTAGGGTAATTCCAGCAATTCTAGTTATATAGTGTTATGTGAGCTTCAAAATAAAGCATTCTGCTTTTCCTAATATCAAATTACCATATTTTTCGGAGTATAAGATGTACCTTTTTCCCCCCTAAAAGGGGGTGAAAATTTAGGTGTGTCTTATACACCGAATGTAGCCCCGCCCACTCACTGGCCCCCATCCTTTGGCTCTGCCTCGCAGCAGTTACCTCCTTGCAAGCAAACAGCAAGAAAAAACAGCTCCTTTCAGCTTCAGCACAGCCTAATTAGCACAAGTTGATTGGCTCGGCCTCCTGACTCTCAGCTGATTTGCTCTCAGCTGTTTTGCGCAGGGCTCTGCTGCTTGCTGCCAAGAGGTTAATTGCTGGAGCAGATTTTTTTATCTTGTGCTAATCAAGCTATGCTGAAAACGAAAATGAAAGTAAAGCAGGCTGTTTGCTGTTTGCTGCAACAAGGCAAAATTGTTCAGGGGCAGAGGGAGATTTCTTTTTCTTCTTTTCCTCACCAAAAAAGGTAGGTGCATCTTATACTCTGAAAAATACGGTATGCCTGATTTTAAACCAAAAATCACTACCTACCATTCCAGTCATCACACATCCCAGCCAAGTAACAATGATTTTTAACAACTAAATTGAGAACTTACTGAAAAAAATAGGTATCCCAGATTTCTATTCTTCTCTGCAGGAACATCTGGATCCCTAAATATTAAGCATTTAGAAAACTAAATAGGATAGAGCTTATCTATTAAGTACAAGTTTAGGAATTGCAATATCAGACTAAATTCAAGTGGCAGGCTCCAAATTCAAACACTGTAGGGAAAGCATACATTTCCACATGCAGTATACATCTCTCACACACAAACTTAGGAAAAGTAAATAGAGGCCAGATGCATTACAAATTTTCCTTTTCTCTTTTAAGATTATAGAACACGGATGTCAAATTCGATCGCATCATGTGACATATTCTGATGTTTTTTGCCTTTGTGGAGCCGGGGTGGGCGTGGCCTGCTTGTGATGCATTCAGCCCACAGGCTGCCAGTTTAATACTCCTATCTATATAAATAAAAATGTAAATGTCCGTTTGTACATAACCGCACATCTCCGAAAGTTTTTCACCGATTAATTTCAAATGTTGACACAATGTTGCATTCGACTACGGGCATGTTTTTATATACCTATATTATATACATGTCACACCTGTGACAGGTAAAAACATGGAAAACATTGGAATACATTGAAAGACATTGACAAACATTGAAAAACATTGAAAAACAGTGCCACCTGCTGGATGTAAAACCAACACACCAACATTTTACCACATGAATTTTGAAAATTAAATCACAAATTTTTCATTAGGTACAATTCCAAAACATATCAACAAAAAAAATCAGCAGTCCAGATACAGAAGACTCAGGTAGCACATATATTTACATGTTTAAAAATGCTATAAAAATTGTTGCTCTGTTCTCTGAGGAAACATACTACACCACAGCTGCAGTTGTGTTTTTACTGAATGAAATGTCTAAAAATGGGCATTTGCACAAAAATACCTGAATACTTATAGGAAGCACAGATGAAGGGAATTTTGGGGAAAAGCAGACTGGTTATGAAATGTCACTCCATCAATAATTTCAGGATAGATAAAACACTTAGTAACAAATCTTGGCAATGCCATGAAAGAAAATGAAAATTTTACCACATGAATTTTGAAAATTAAATCACAAATTTTTCACTAGATATAATTCCAAAATATATCAACAAAAAATATCAGCAGTCTAGATACAGAAGACTCAGGTAGTCCTCGACTTGCAACAATTCACTTACTGACCATTCGAAGTTACAACAAGTCACTTTGAAAAAAGTGACTTATTACCATTTTTCATGCTTATGACCATTGCAGCATCCCCATGGTTATGTGATTTACATTCAGCTGCTTGACAACTGACTTACATTTATGACGGTTGCACTGTTCCTGGGTCATGTGATCACTTTTTGCAACCTTCTGACAAGCAAAGTCAATGGAGAAACCAGATTCACTTAACAACAGGGTTACTAATTTAACAACTGCTGTGATTCACTTAACAAATGTGGCAACAAAAAAAAGTGGTAAAATGGGGCAAAACTCACTTAAGAAATTTCTCACTTAGCAACATAGATTTTGATTTCAGTTGTGGTTGTAAATTAAGGACTACCTGTATTAAAGATTGATTGGATTCGATTGGAAAGATTTAAAGAGCTCAAAACCAAATAAGAAAAAATATAGTGCTACAAACATAGCAATAGAAACTTAGATATAGAAATTCATGATTCTATAAAATATAAATACTTGTAAATTAAAGTAATGGGCTCTAGCTTAAGATAGGTAGGAGAGTAGAAACAAATATATTGTTAACATAACATGCTGTGGTGCGGAGAGCTGCGAAGGCCTGGCAGCTCCCGGGGGGGGGGGGGAGAGAGACACATACAGAGATACAGAGAGAGAGGGTGGGAGAGAGAGAGACAGAGAGAGATACAGAGAGAGGGGGAGAGAGAGAGACATAGAGATACAGAGAGAGGGGGGAGAGAGAGACATAGAGAGATACAGAGAGAGGGGGAGAGAGAGACACATAGAGAGATACAGAGGGGGGAGAGAGAGACATAAATAGATACAGAGGGGGGAGAGAGAGACATAGAGACAGAGCGATACAGGGGGGAGAGAGAGACAGAGAGAGATAGAGAGAGGGGGGAAGAGAGAGAGACAGATACAGAGAGAGGGGGAGAGAGAGAGACACATAGAGAGATACAGTGGTGGGGAGAAAGAGAGACATAGAGAGATACAGACGGGGGAGAGAGAGAGACATAGAGAGATACAAAGAGAGAGGGGGAGACAGAGAGGGAGGATTTTGTGGTTCCCATTGTTTTTTAGCAACCGGTTCTCTGCCCTAATCATCAGCTGCATAGGCATGGCTCAGGGGCTGTCATATGACTGATGAAAGTGAGTGACATCGAGTTGGCCATGCCCACCATATGTTCGTGGAGAGTTTGGAACTTCAGCCTCGCTCTTTTAGCCCAGCGGAAGCACCAGACTGGGCCACAGCAACGCATGGCCGGGTACAGCTAGTTATAGAATATGACTGCTGAAGGCCAATGATTCTCCAGGAGGTCCATTCTATATTTCTAGGGGTCACCATTTTTTTCTGATGGGACTTCCCAAACTTAACTACCAGGCATATGATCACCACAATCCTCAATCACCGTCTCTGTGCTAATTTCAGCTGGAAAAATACTGAAAATTACCACAGTTTACAACAAAGGTGACAAACCCCTACTTCAGGATATGCAAGAGGAAAACCTAGTATCCCTTTGAATCTCCTTAAAGCAGTGGCTTCTTTTTCTGGGACTTTGTGGTTTCCCTCTATTGCAGTTGCGGGAAAAGTTGTGTTTGCTTTTGACCTGAGAAACTGCATAAAGGCTCCTATTGAACCCATGTAGTGATTCTTTCAGTGTTTGGAGTTTAAGTGCAGAGTTTTCCTAGTAGATTTATGTTTTTAAATTGGCTGTACACCGCCCTGAGTCCTTTGGGAGAAGGGCGGTATATAAATAAAATTAACATAACATAACATAACAGTAGAGGCCTGGTTTTTTTTCCCCTTAAAGCAATATGTTTTATTTATTTTAACAGATTTAACAGATTAACAGAGTTGGAAGGGACCTTATAGGTCATCTAGTCCAAACCCCCACTCAAGCAAGAGACTCTACACCATTTCTGACAAATGGCAGTCCAATCTTTTCTTGAAAGTCTCAAGTGATGAAGCTCCTACAACTTCCGAAGGCAAGCTGTTGGTCAATTGTTCTCACTGTCAGAAAGTTCCTCCTCATTTCTAGGTTCAATCTCTCCTTGGCAGGGGTGAAATGCTCCCGGTTCGAACCAGATCTCTGATCCAGTAGCGATGGCAGCGGGTGGTTCGGAGAACTAGTAGCAAAAATCCCTGCTCCCCACCCCCACCCCATGCCCAGCTGAGCCGCACAATCATCAGAGGCTTTTTTTTTTTTTACTTTTAAAAGCATTTTTTCTACAACCTCTTCCAAAGAAAAAATGCTCTTAAAAGAAAAAAAAAAGCCTCTGATGACCGTGCGGCTCAGCTGGGATCATCAGAGGCTTTTCAAAGCATTTTTTTCTGCAACCTCTTGGCCGAAGAGGTGGTAAAACAAATGCTTTGAAAAGTCTCTGGCAACTCCCAGCTGAGTTGCCTGATCGGCAGAGAGGTATTTTTTAAAATGCCTCTCTCACGATCCCAACTGAGTTGCCTGATTGGCACAGGCTTTTCAAAGCATTAGAAAAAAATGCTTTGAAAAGTTAAAAAAAAAAGTTGGCCACGACCACCCAGTCACATTGACCCCCACCCCACCAAGCCACGCCCACAGAACCGGTAGCAACAAATTTTACATTTCACCTCTGCTCCTTGGTCAGTTTCCATCCATTATTCCTAGTCTGGCCTTCAGGTGCTTTGAAAAACATCTTTACCCCTTCCTCTCTGTGGCAGCCCCTCAAATATTGGAACACTGCTATCATGTCTCCCCTGGTCCTTCTCTTCACTAAACTAGCCATGCCCAGTTCATGTAACCGTTCTTCATATGTTTTAGTCTTCAGTCCCCTAATCATCCTAATTGCTCTCCTCTGCTCTTCTTCTAGAGTCTCAACATCTTTTTTATAGTGTGGTGACCAAAACACTCTAGGTGTGGTCTTACTAAGGCTTTATAGAGTGGTATTAATACCTCACTTGATCTTGACTGTATCCCTCTGTTAATGCAATTTAGGATTGCATTTTATTATTTATTAGTTTGTCAAACATGTACAAGATAGCAGATGTGAATATGTACATGGACATGAACAAAGGAAATGAATACAAATAAATGGGGACAGTAGGACAGGGACGGTAGGCACGCTGGTGCACTTATGTACGCCCTCTATTCTGTATCCTCTATTCTGACATGGCTTCAGGAGACTAAAACACCAGCTTTTCACACCAGAAATACTGAAGCTAATCAGCATCTCTAAGCCAATGACCCCCCCCCCCCAAAGTTATAAACGTTTAAATCTGTATCCCATAGCAATGCATTAGCTGATCCCCAAGGATGATTTGGGAGCTGAACTCAGCAAAGACTTTTATTCAAATCTTATTCCAAACACTGTTTCATTACTATATTTACAAACTTGTCTTAATAGATTAGCTTAATCCATAGAATGCTGCTTTGACAATACTTTTTAAGGAAACAAAATATGTTAAATTTTATATTAAAAATAAGAAAAAAATGACATTCTGGGAAGGAATCCTGAGCACACTTACTTGAAATTTTGTTTTTTTTCTCTTTGTGATCGTAGATGTATATTCCGCGACATTTTTTTTTGTTTGCTGAACTGCATTTTGTTGTTGTTTTGTCCCATTGTTATTATCAATGTCGTTTTAATAAAAAGGCAGCAATTTAGGGGAAAAAAAACCCTTTAAACTATTGTAAACAATAGTTATGATATTAAATCTGGACTATGTTTTGTTTAATAAATGAGAATCGCTTTTCTCATCCAGGAGAACAAACAGAACTAATCCCTTCACTCTCATATCATCAAAATTGATCTTAATCAAGGCACTGTCTTATTTATTTATTTTTAATATATTTACATATTTAATTTTAGAAAAAGATCAGGTGGAGAGGAAGTTTCAAGCAGATCTAATCTTTTCATTTTTGTGGCAACATTTTCTTATTTGCTTCATTATGTAGAACAATAAAAATTTGCTTATCCAAGAATTACACATTCTCTGTGGGCTGTGGCAATTCAGACATCTACCTGTCACTCAAATGCTTACTCGATTTACAAGCAAGGTACTCATCTCACAAAATGCAGATATTTGGGCAACTCCAAAGGAAGGTCTCATCCCTTCATTACCATTTATGCAAAAGTGTACACATACAAAATCAGAATTTTATTTTTTGCGGCCCCACATAGCTTACGATACTCTTTTTACTGTGCAAGTAATGAGTGACAAAAACAATGAAATAGGCAATAAATTTGTAGCTCCTTCTACTTAGACTACAGATGGTCATCATACAGTCACGTCTGATCAAAACAAAGCAAACAAGACACCCAGCAAACAAGCATTCCAAGGCCCTGTGCACAAATTGGAACAATTGTGGTCATCATTATGCATAATCCATTATGTGGGTTAATGGAATTGTAGTAGAGTGGTTTCAAATATTATTACGTATCTTACCATTAATTATTGAATATGTCAGGGAGGCACTGTTGAACACTTTAGCATGCCAATCTCTATCCTGCTTTTCATATTCAAAAATCACATTACCAAAGGCAAATAAAAATTCATGTACACTTCAGTCATGCATAACCTTGACTCAGTAAGCCACTGTGTGCATGGAAAGGAAATGTACATAATGCAAATTGTACCATGGCGGGGAGAGGTGGGGAGTCAGAAGCTTTCCACCTAATAATTGTACGGTTTAGAATCAAATAATTTTACAGTATTTGTTTCTCTCTATCCTATTATCTTCAAATCCTTAGAATCAGATACCGTATAGAGCACGGGTGTCAAACTCACCGCCATCACATGACGTTTTGTGATGTTTTTCCCATTTGCAGAGCTGGGGTGGGTATGGTCTGCGCATGATGCATCCGGCCCATGGCCCGCCAGTTTGACACCCCTGTTATAGAGGATGAACAAAGTACACAGTTTATCTCATATTCTGAGGTTAGGGAATTTATTAGAATTGATATTTCTTATGCTGCAAGTATTCCACGTATTCATAACACAATCAACTCAAGGGGCCACTGGAATTTTAGATGGATAAAAATGCAAGATTTCTGCCCATGGCAGAACAATTCAGAAGCTAAGCAAGGCCAGGTCTGGTTCATACCAGAATGGGAGACTTCCAGGGTACATACCAGTACTATAGTATACATTGAAAAGTTGAAAAATATCCTGGAAGAAGGCAACGGCAGTTCCATTTACTTATTACAAAGTATATAGGCATGTCCATAAAATCACCAAAGGAAAGTTCAACTTGAATATTTAGTTTTTGTTATTTTGTTCATATATTACATCCAGATGTGATCTTAACACTTGATTTCAGTGTTTCCTGAACCATCTGACCGTTGACATGGGCACAATTAAAAGTTTTGATACTATTGGTTAGGAAGTTCACTACTGCTGTAAGTTCATTAAGCTTTTTTAAAAATAATAATAAAATAAAAATATAGGAAAGATTGCTGGGGCACTTCACAGTTTGTACAATCTTCATTTGCTTCCACTGTGGTCTTTTATGGACAAAGAAGAAAGCTAGTGGGCCCTCAGCTGTTTAACTGCTGCGCTATGGAATTGATGCTGTCAAAGTCTTGAATTTCCCAGGCATTAATTTCTAGAACTCAGCCAAGACCAGTTCAAAATAAGCTTGATACCTTAATTATTTTTATAATTATATCTAAAATAATTATTTGAATTTTGTTTCCATACAAGACATAATGAGATAGTTTGTCTGGCTTACTTTTCATAAATTTATTTATATATCAGTAGCTGTACATCATCCACCAAAGAAGAGTCGGGATGGCATACAACAATAAATAAAACAGCCAATTAAAACAGGGTGGGGGATCTAAAAACCATTATTTGTTTGTTTGTTTGTTTGTTTGTTTGTTTGTTTATTAAATTTTTATGCCATCTATCTCCCCTATAAGGTAACTATATAAATAGTATGAATAATAAATAAATATGAATAAATTATATGAATAATGCAGTAGCAGAAAGGGATAGACATGGTGATGGTTATTAAAATGAAGAAGGCTTGGAGGTAAGGGCATATGAATATTGGCAATTGCCTCAAATGAAGTCAGATCTCAATCAAAAAATAAATCCCACAATTTCATTAAACTACTACAGGAATAGCCACATAACATCCACTTTTCCTCGCAAAAATAGTATCCCAGTAGCATTGATTCCTGTCTTATTTCATTGCAATTATATGTTGTAAAATACTTCCTTTGTTACTCCTTGGAGAAGTATGAAAACTTGAAATAGTGTCATTATGTCACATATTTACTATTACTAGATATTACCAGATGGACACAGGGGTGGCTCACCTGTTGCTTTCATTACTGGCCAAGCATATTTCCAAATATTTATTTCCAGATCAAAACACCAAGCTACATCAGTCAGTCTAAAGTATATAATTTATAAATCATCTGTAAGCATGAATGCATCAAGTACTCTAATGCTCTAACTAATTTTGAATGTGCTACTTGCACCTGATCCCTCATTACAAGTAATCATTGAGGTACAACAGTTGACTTAGTGACCATTCGAAGTTACAACATAACCCCCACAAGTACTTACAACACAGCCCTGAAGTTACAAATGTTGCAGCACCACGGTGGCACTATTAAAACTTTCACGTGCAAGAATGTTAAGAGAAGTTTTATGTTTAGAACAGTTTATCAAACTGATACCCTGAAATAGGTTGATTCTACAATTAATATAGTTCCCATCCACTTTATTATGCAATAGGATAGGCTATCGTGCTGCCAAAATTCATAAATTCAGCTGGCTGCAATTTCTCTAAAAGTATAGCATTAGAACTCTCGATGTGTCCAACAAATTAAAGATCCCATCTTGTATTTCATGTATAGTACATTTAATATAGATATTTGTTTAGAAAAAATAATAATACTGCAGTTATTTCATTTGTATCCTTCCAAAATAAAGTATTATAATTATGTCATATAATTATATTAATGTAATTATTTTTCAGTTCATTCAAATATGAACAATCTGTCTGAATCCCAATGATCTCTTTGGCTGTCATAGGAAAAAATGATGGCAATCTAGAATGGGATGATTTTGTTTCAGGTGTAATGAAATAGAAAAGGATGGCAAATACAAAATTTCAAACGAATAGATTCAGTTAAAAAATATATCAATGAATATATGAATGAATTTTATCAATAAAATTTGAAAGTAAAACTGCTTCTTCTGTGTGCATCAGTACTACCACATTTTAAAGAACATTTAAGTGGCTTCAGAATGGACTTGCTTTCCTATGGTTTTATGAGAAATTGTTAAAAGATAACGTACAGTTTTGCAGATACACAGATTGTATCAATGTTCACTTTTACATTCTGCATCGCTACTAAAACCTCGAGATATTTCAGCTTTCAATCTGGTCAAGACTCCCTGTGATTTATTCCTCTCTCAAATCTGCCCAGATCTGTCAAACAAGATGACCTGCTCGGGGGGAAAAATTGTCCTGTATATGCAATGATTAGACTGTCATAGGGTTTTTATTAACATCAGTGTGAGCCATTTAAAAAAAAAATCTGATTCAATGTGTGAATCTGTAACTCTAAAGTTACTTGTAGTTTTGGCATGATTTCAAAAAGTCTTCTGAAAGAAATTGGTTCAGACTGTTGATAAAAGCTGTTTCTGCTTCCCACACACCCTGCTTGCTTAGGGAGAAGCAAAAAAAGATGTTAAGAAAGAAAATTAGAGCAAAAGTCTGTCTGCTTCTCTGTGTGTGTTTATGTGTGAGAAAGAGAGAGAGAGAGGTACAGAGATGGAGACTGTCATATCCATCCATTCCTTGTTCATCCAACCACAATTGGATCACCACCAATTCACATTGAGTCCATGTGGTGTTCCAATAGGCCATTGGCCTGGAGCCAATTCAGATGAGGAGTTTGCTGGGAGAAGTTCCTCAAACTTTCAAAGAATATATTCCCATCTTATAATTAATTAAAGCAACATATGTTAGTGCCTCAGGCTCTTAGCCTGACCATCTTTGTCTAAAGAAATGGCCTTTTCATAATCTTTGACAGGCCCAGACTTACTACTGGTCCCTTTAGGAAACTCATTGTAAGTGTTCTGAAGGATACACACATTGTATTTTAAAAAATCTTTTATGATTGAGGGGCTGCCACAAAGAAGTCAATCTATTTTCCAAAGCACCAGAAGACAAGACAAGAAACAATGGATGGAAACTAATCAAGGAGGGAAGCAACCTAGAACTAAGGAAAAATTTCCTAACATTGAACACAATCAACCAATGGAATGGCTTGTCTTCAGAAGTTGTAGGTGCTTCCTCACTGGAGGTTTTCAAGAAGAGACCAGATAGTCATTTGTCTAAAATGTTATAGACTGTCCTATTTGAGCAGCTGGTTGGACTAGATGACCTCCAAGTCCCTTTACTGTTCTTTTATTCTGATCATGGACATATTATCACTGCCAAAGGAGAAGAGAAGCACTTCTAGTGTTGTCTGGTTTAAGAACTTCCGCTAGTAGAATAATTTGAGCTATGTTTCATAAATTGATTGGACTTAGCATGAAACATTCATAGTAATTTTGCACATTCAGTATGTCCAAATAATACCTATTATTATGTAGTGTTCCTAGGATTTGATTGTTGAGTCTTTCTCTTATACCTAGCCATAGATATACATAGATGAAAAAGATTGATCTTTTGTTTAAAATGTGGATTGTTTAAAGAGGAAATTCAATGAGGAAATTAGTGGGCTTACTTCACGGGCTCTTCGTAAATCTGTCTTGTAATTATGTCAGAAATGGAAAGCCATGGCTGGAGATGATGAGAGACAGGGCTAAGTCAAAAGTCAAATTAACTTCTTCTTTAAATCACTTTCCTCCCATTAGTGGTAGAAACACACACATGCATACATGCTCACCAATACACTCTAGCAAGCTTCCTCTCTATTGTTTTACTATCCTTTTAACTATTGGAAGTCACTCTAATTAATGCCTATCGAATTGCAAGAGCAAAGCATTATTGTTTAAATAAAGAAGAATAAATACAAAAAGATCCAGACGGAGGAATGCTTTAATACAAATTTTGTATACCAGAGTAAGAATAGCAGTAGCAATAGACCCCATCGTGCTTTACAGGCAGCCCTCTCTAAGCGGTTTACAGAGTCAGTATATTGCCCCCAACAATCCGGCTGCTTATTTTACCGACCTGGGAAGAATGGAAAGCTGAGTCAACCTTGAGCTGATCAGAATCAAACTCCATGCTGTGGGCAGAGTCAGCCGGCAATACTGCATTCTAACCACTGTTCCACCACAGCTTCTACAGAAGCAGACATTCAGGCCATCAGATCTAATCTCTGCTCAGTTTAAGGATTTTAGAAATGAAATTTGAAATGAAATCACAGGTGGTTTTTTTTACTAGGTATAATCCCAGACTATATTAACAAGAAACACATATTTTATTGAGATATATAGTCATAGCTGTGAAGATAAACATTACCCAACTTTGAAAGATAGATACAACAATGACAATATTTTATTGGTAACTTCAGAATTTAAGAACACACAACAACGGCAAAACTAACAGCATCTATCCACAACAGAAGTTTAACCAAATTCAAACAAGAATGGTTCTTTGTATGCAATATGTTACATAGCAAGAGAAAAGCAAATACTTGCAGTATGGTTTTTAAGGGGTCTAAATGTTTATAAACACTGCAAATCAGAATATAAAGAAAGGCAAAGTTAGAAATGAAATACCTATCTATTTTTTCCAAGTAATTCCTTCTTTTTTCCTTTTCCCTTTTTCCTCTTTCATTTATAAATCACAATAAATAAACAGTCCAGAATTTAATATTAAATTCAAACAAAAACCTTCTCACACATAATCTGTCAATTAAAAACAATTAAATATCTATCTATTTCTTCCAACCAAATCCTTCTTTTTCGTTTTTTTCCCTTTCATTTATAAATCACAATAAATAAACAGTACAAAATGTATTTTGCAACTGGTATTAGCAATACTTAATCAACCTTAGGTTCGTTACATTTAGAAATGTATATAGAAACCATACGAACACTGATACATCTTTAAAAGTTTAAGTAATCTTAATCATTATAGTTTTTAAAAATGTCTAATTTCTATTGTATAAATGCCATTACACTCAGTTACTCCCTGTATTCTATAATGTATCCTTTGCATTCTATAATGCAGTAAAACAATTAACTGGGGAGAGAGAGAAAAATAACTTAATTTTGAGCATTTTGAGCATGTTGGAATCCCTCCAACATTTCTAAGAAATTTTTCCATTGTCAGATTTAAACTCTTGCAATCTGCCCTCTGATATGATAAAAGATACATCAGTGATTTTCTGTGTTTATTGTCCTTCAAGAACTGTTATCTCAGGCTGACTTTGCCCAGCTCCCAATGCAACACTGCTGCCTCTATGCACATTCTATCACCCTGGAAGGTGAGGCATGAAAAATAGGTACTTGACACGTGTGGCAGATGTGTTGCCTGAGAGAGAGTGATTGCACTTAAACAGAGAAAACAAAATATTGAAAGAGCTATTATATCCTTTCTTTACAGGAGGCCACCAATCTTCACTCCTAAATCCCATATCAAAGAACACAACATTTTGCATATAATCTCTGGTATATCCAGGCTTCGCAGGGCTGTTGATTCTTTAAAATTACCCTAAATATTCTATGAAAGAAGATGATGAATATGACGTAGGTCAATCTTTCTTGCCCTTGCCTGACTGAGATTCTAGGCATTGCTTTTCTATTTCTTCTTTAGGTATAGCCATTTTACCTGGTAAACCAGACCAGAAGTATAGCCAGATAAGCTAATTCTACTTTATTGTAAATAATACATTAACAGAATCTTGCAAGTCTGAAAGTACAGATCTCCTTCCATTACTTTTAAACCCAATAACTTAGGGAGGATTCCTTCCCTCCCAAGCCTCTTGCTCCACCCCGGTGGTGGGTTTCAAAAATTTTTACTACCAGTTCTGTGGGTTTGGCTTGGTGGGCGTGGCATGGCTTGGTGGGCGTGGCATGGCTTGGTGGGTGTGGCAGGGAAAGGATACTGCAAAATCCCCATTCCCTCCCCACTCTGGGGCCAGCCAGAGGTGGTATTTGCTGGTTCTCCCAACTATTCAAAATTTTGGCTACCGGTTCTCCGAACTGCTCAAAATTTCCGCTACCGGTTCTCCAGGATCTGTCAGAACCTGCTGGATTTAACTCCTGCTTACGACCACAATTGAGCTCAAAATGCTGCTAGGTGAGACAGTTGGTAAGTGAATTTTGCCCCATTTTACAACCTTTCTTGTCACAGTTGCTAAGTGAATCACTGCAGCACAGTTGTTAATTGAATCTGGCTTCCCCCATTGATTTTGATTCTTAGAAGGTCGCAAAAGGGGATCATATGATCCCAGGTCATTGCAACCATCATAAATATGAGTCAGCCAGATTTTGATCACATGAGCATGGGGATGCTACAACGGTTGTAAGTGCGAAAAACAGTTATAGGTCACTTTTTTCAGTGATGTTGTCACTTCAGTCACTAAATGAACCTGTTGTAAGTCGAGGATCGCCTGTATAATAATAGTATGATTATAGTGGTGTTAAATACTATATTTAAATGTTAAAATAGATTACAATATTCTATCAAGAAGGACTAGAAAGATTTTTTAAAAACACATGTAATTTCTGATAAGAATTTAGTCATCTTTCAAGTCTTGTTCTTTCCTTGTCTAATTTTGTCCAGTTACTTTGGGGGACACCAGAATATCAATGATTAATGGCCTTGGTGCTGGAGCAGCAGTCTTGTAACATAATATGAGAAATCAAAGATCAGGGAGACTGAATTAAAATATTCTGGATGATTGCATTACTGTTCTACACAATTAGTAACACCGACTAGAAATCCTTCAGGTTCACAACCTGCAGTGGAACCTCTTCATCCAAAGCTTATTATTGCTGATATTTTTTTACATATAAACATATACTTACTAAGATCTCAAACAAAAGAGAAAGTGTTGAATTAATAGGCACCCAAGCAATAGCAGAGAAACCTGCCTCTGAACTCTCATTTTTAATTAATGTAACTGCTAAAACAGAAAAGGGGGCTGAATTATAGCTCATTCGCTTGATAAGGAGCAACTCATCCCCAGACTTCTATCAGCTACAGGAAATTGCTAGAGGATAGTTTAGATCAGGGATGGTATTCACTTACTTTTGCTACCGGTTCGCAAATGTGAACATGTGCATGCACGCTCACATTTGGACTTTCTGTGCATCCACAGAGCGTCAAAAACGTGATGACATCCGGGCGGGTGGGTGGAGCTTCCTGCAGCTGCCGCTACCGGTTCACCTGAACCAGATAGAACCGTCTGAATACCACCACTGGCTTAGATATGAGAGCCAATTTGGTGTAGTGGTTAAGGCATGAGGCTAGAAACCAAAAAACAAGGAGTGCTAGTCCCACCATAGGCATGAAAGCCAGTTGAGTGACCGGAGGCCAGTCACTCTGTCTCAGCTCTAGGAAGGAGGCAACAGCAAACCACTACTGAAAAACCTTCCCCCAAAAACCTATAGGGTCTTATCCAGAGGTGGTATTCAGCAGGTTCTGACCAGTTCTGAAGAACTGGTAGTGGAAATTTTGAGTAGTTTGGAAACCAGTAAATACCACATCTAACTGGCCCTGCCCCCATCTATTCTCTCCCTCCAGAGTCCCAGCTAATCGGGAAGAAATGGGGATTTTGCAGTAACCTTCCCCTGGATTGGGGAAGGAATGGAGATTTTACAGTATCCTTCCCTTGGAGTGGGGTGGGAATGGAGATTTCACAGTGTTCTTCCCCTGCCATGCCCACCAAGCCACGCCCACCAAACCATGACATGGCTACCAAGCCACCCCCACAGAACCGGTAGTAAAAAAATTTGAACCCCACCACTGGTCTTGTCCAGCCAGTTTCTGAGAATTAGACATGATTGGACAGAAGTGGGGAGGAAGAGTTTAGGTATATGGATCACTAATATGCAAGTAGCTTTCTTTTCCACTCATTTATCACAGGACAGGGTTAACATATCAATAAAGGAAAATCTTGTAGCTCAGGGTTGAAATGAGGGGTTCTTGGAGCTCTCTCAATTTGGTTGTTTGGTTGCAAATGTTCCTTACTCAAACTAAGTAATATCATCAGAAAACAACCAAGCTCAAAGAGCACTAAGGACCCCTCAGAGTTAATATATGAAATAAATTCCAGATGGGGCATGGATTTGCGGTCTTTTCCCCCCTTTTTTTGACCTTATTTTTGCCTTTTTTGACCTTATTTTTGTAAACTTTCAGCACATCATGTGGGAAAGCACCAGACTGAGAAAGGAAATGGACAAAAGTAACCATGATAGTGATTGGCCAGGAGAGTAGGCACATGAGTAACCAGGTGGTCACATTGACCACTAGGCAGGAGCAGGAGGAAGGTATTGAGAAGTCAAGGGCTAAAGAATGTGGAGAGACATGGGTAAACAGATCCAGGTGGGCAGATGCCCTGATGCCTCGTGTGTAAACAGGAAAACCAGCAGAAGAAGCAGTGTCAGTGACCACCAGATAGACAGAGCACAGAGTTTTTTCTGAAGTACTTGTTCTGCCCCAGCTACGGACCCCAAAGAACGCAGCACACACAAAGTCTATACAAAACTTAATTTACTAAAATAACTCAGTCTTTTCCAAACAAAGGCTGTTAATAAACGTTCTTAACAGCCTACAAGAAACCAAAGATAAAGTAATCACAATCTTACTAAGGTTGGCAGGAAGCCCAGAAGCAATTTGCAGAGAATCCGGACGCGAAGGAGAATGAACTAAAGTTGTTCCCTACAAATTGCTTCAGTCGGCGTTCCTCCTTAAATAGGCTAAGGGAGTGGCCAATTAGCTCCAAGCCTTACTCTCGAGGAGACCTCCTCCTGAGGAGCCACTCCTGCCTTTTGGCCACTCTGCGCACCCATGCATTCAGAAAAGACTCCTCCTCTTCGTCCTCTTCACTTAAAGGAGCTTCTGGAGGTTCTGAAGGCCCTGGCTAAATCCCTGCCTCTGGCACCACATCTTCTCCTGCCTCCTCATTGTCTGACTTGAGTGCCAGCTGCACAGGCTGCTGGCACAGCACCACACCAGCCTCCTGGCTGTCAGAATCAGCTACAATCCACACAGGCCACTGACGGCCAGACTGCTAGGAGATGCAGATTTCTCTTTCTATGCTGTATTTTATCTTTTGGTTGTATTTTTACTATTGCTGAAGGAATTGATCTGGGACTTATTGACAAAAGAATAGCAAAACATGTTGCCAGTTAGGCTCCAAAAGGCAAAAGAGTCAGAGGATGTGTAAATTCACCGTGCTGGATAGTTGAGAGAGCTGGTTTCTACCTGTTGAAGCTGAAAGAATTTGTGACCCAATTGTTTAAAGTCCTACCTGCAGGAAGTGATGCCATTCTCATGGGCGGTTAAACTCTTTGCTACAAGGAAGAAAATGTTTCCTGCCTTTGCCTCCTTCATGCAGACTGGGCTACCATCTGGGGTTGTAACCATTCCCAGATGGCTCTTCCACCAAGCCTTCCTTTTACTACCCCAAACTAAGTTACTAACCCCAGATTCGTCTGATTTTTAGTGTGATAGTAGAGAGGATTAAATGCTGGCATGTTGGCTTTGGATCAGGATTTTATTATTATAATGCTTTATTCTTATACCTCTTTACAGTATTTTACCTTTATAAGATATGTTTTTCCTCTCCTTAAGGGCATCCTAGAAATATTTTAAAGAACTGACCTCAGCATCACAAATCCACTCCAGTGAATTTAGCATTTCCATTTGATATTTGTATCAAACAAAATCAAACAGAATCCTTTCTATGTCACCTAACTATTTTAGAACGCCATCAGGAGAAAAGTTGTCTTCAAAGTCAATTCTGACCATTGATAGAATGAAGTCGGGAGAGAGAGAGATGCCAAATCTCAAAGGTTTTCTTTCAATAAAGAATGTCTCACCAGATATATATATATATTGTTTCTTTTTAAATATCAGTTGGCTTATCGTTAAGCTTCAGAGGTCCTTAAATTGCTTCTCGGAGTTTATTTGTCAAATAACTCAGGGTATAAAAGTGGGACCATAAACATTAATTGAGCAGCCATTAAGCAGGATGGCTATTTGTTTTGGGTTGATCGTGAACATAAAGCTTCATACCCTCTGGTGGGAAACAATTAGACATGATGATGAACATGCTATTAAATTCTACTCTTACCACCCTTCTGATATCAGTGGAGCTGGGTAAAATAGAAACCAGCTGTAGTCAGTAAGCAGACACCCGTGATGGGAAGTCATATTTTTACTCTCATGTCACAGCCTGTTATGAATGGCATAAAGGTTCTAATGCTTTATGCTAATGGCAGTGACTAATGATCGTCATTATCTTCATTTATGCTCATAAAAATATTTCTCCACGGAGTCGGATCATAAATAGAACACTGTTTAAAATGAAACAGTGGGACTTTTTTTTTAAAGGAAACACGAGATATAAAATCAACTTAAATACCAGAGATGGGATGCCTAAATTATTTGGATTTTAGTTAGTGCGATAATAATAGTGCTAATTTTGTTTTTAGAAAGGGATTGAAACGTTTATATTCATCCTTGAGCACCCTCTTAGCGCTGAGAGTAAGAGGAGCAAAGCTGGTGGAAGAAAACCAATGTGAGTTATAAATTTGACACTGCCAGCTTGGAGGTTTCCATTTTCTTTGGCGAGAAAGACAGTAAATTTCCTCATCCATTTCTGATTTCAGTTATGAATTCTGCTTACTTGACAGGCACAGAGCACTTCATTATGTGCACGCTCGGAAACTCTTAAATGGATGAGGCAGCTATTTGCATCTGATAGAAGTTAAGTGGGACATTAAATTAATGCCAAATAAGTGAGTGCACATTTTGGTGCCATTATGAATGGCTGCAGCGCAGCACAAATGTGTTGATGCTTATGTGCTGACAACTCCTACATTTCTTTGAAACTTCTCCAAGAGCTAGACGTGTAAGAATAAATTGCCACCTTGGAGGATAAAATTAGTAGATGGCATAAGTCACAATAAGCGTGCACTTGTCTCTCAAAATATAATAAAAGTATTAGTAATTGCTGGGGGGTTTTTTCTAGCTTGAGGTGAAAGGAGACATATCTTTTGCAGTGAGAAACAATGTAATTGTAGGAAAACTTCAACCACAGGTAAACTGTGTGTGCTTAGAAGTTATGGACAGCAGTTACCAAGATAGCACAAATGTAGCATTTATCAATCCACGTTTAGCAATGTATTGGGGGAGGTTTATCCTAATGTCAGCATGGATACAACCCAGGAGTGAAATCCAGCAGGTTCTGACAGGTTCTGGAGAACCAGTAGCAGATATTTTGAGTAGTTCGGAGAACTGGCAAACACCACCTCTGACTGGCTGCAGAGTGGGGAGGGAATGAAGATTTTGCAATATCCTTCCCCCAGGAGTGGGGAGGGAATAGAGATTTTGCAGTATCCTTCCCATGCCATGCCCATCAAGCCACGCCCACCAAGTCACACCACGCCCACCAAGCCATGCCCACAGAACCAGTAGTAAAAAAAAATTGGATTTCACCACTGATACAACCACACATTATCAGAAGCTGGAGGTATAATCTAGGTTGTCCTACATAGATTCTTTCCTTTCCCAAAACAAACGATGTAAAACAGCAAATGCTGCTGCATAAATTATGGGAAATTAGAGAAAATTTGTACATGGCATATTTTGTACAGAAAAGTTTTTTTCATAGAATGTGGATTATTTGGGAGTGAAATATACACTCTGATTTGATTTTAATATACTTATGGTACATTAGGCATGTACTAATGAGGAAGAGGAGCATTGTTGAACCAATTTTTTTTCACTCATCCTCAAGCTATTTACTTTACGGACAGTCCGATCATGTCATTTTTCTAGACAGGGAAGCGTCATATACAGTAAGTACCAACCATCATAGGCAGTTGGTTGCTAGGGAGCAGCGGAAATCTTATGACTTCCCATTTTGTTGGCTGGCCATAGGAGAACATAGAATCCCGGATTAGACTTCACTTTGGCTTGATCTGGCAGGGATCCCCTCATATAATTTCAGAGCATTGACATTAGACTAGAAATAGGATATTCCTAGAACAGATTCTTGTGAGGCTCCCTACACGAGCCCCATGACTTCTCTTGCCCCTTTGAGTGTGGGAAATAAATAGCTCAAAGAAAGCCAAGCAAAGAGTTACTTTAATGAACAAGGAAAATGTTAATGGCCATTCGGTCAATCAGTCATTTTATTTCGGTCACTGACCAGCAAAACTGAGAGTCACAATTGGTTAGAATAAAACAAGCTATAAAGTCACTAACAAGCAAAACTGTAAGTTAAATTTAAGAATTTGTGGGGTAAAAATAAATAGAGTAAAATATGATACAATATATATAAGGCAACTAAACGATCATTGAGAATAACAGAATAGTAAAATTATTGATTTGAAATATGCAGAACTATTATAATACTAAAAGCTAAAGAAAAGTTGTAATTAATATTGTATCTAGAGAAAAAAAAATTGGGAGGGAAATAGGGGAGACATTGAAAGTTGAGACTCTTATCAAATTGCTCCTGTATACTTACTCATAATCACTGGACTATGTTGGTAGCATTATCCAAGCTTGTTCAGGTCAACATCCAAATATCTCACACAGCTGGAAATAAAATAGTTTTGAAATTATCCCCTTTATGATCAAACTGTATGCATTTCTGAAAAATGGTCATTCAACTAAGTTACATTTTCCCTGCTCATGTTCTTTTAAAAAGAGCCATAAATATTTGCATAAATACATGAAATAAAAGACAGAGAAGCTAGCAGTTTGTAGTGGGGACCTTTAAACCTCAATTCTGTAAAGCATATATTACTTTTTCTTCATTAGATTTCCGGTGAGAATGCTGAAAATATTAAGTACCAGGCAATCCACCAGAATTAGATTCCAATTGGCTTCAGCTATTTTCAAAGCCTGTCTGAGATTTTAAAATGATTTTAAATCACAGTGAAGATGACAAATGAATGCTTATCAAACCAGTGGGAAATATTTCTTTTTTCCTGAAAGAAGACTGCTGTTTTGGCTTTTAAAATAACCTAAACTATTCCAATTACCAAATACTGAATCATAAATTAGATTCATAAATAAAAAGAAAAATAAAGCAGGTACCTTTATATTCAAATAAATTAGACTTATTTGAATATAAAGGTACCTGCTTTAGTTTTCTTCTTATTTATGATTACTCCTACACAAACATTCAAATAATGAAAGGCAGAGTGTTGCACTCATTTTTGTTTACATGTATAAAGACATTTCAGGGAAGTTTCTTTTGTACCGCTGAAATGAGTTGAAAAGATATCTCTTTTAGCATTCAGCTAATATTTATTGTCTTTTGCTGTCTTTCTTCAGAACATCAGTACTCCTGTATTTGTTTTCCTCTCCTTCTCCTTCTCCTTCTCCTTCTCCTTCTCCTTCTCCTTCTCCTTTCCTTTCCTTTCTTTTCCTTCCCTTCACTTTTCCTTTCCCCTCCCTTCTCCTTTACTTTCTCCTTTCGCTTTCCTTCCCTTCTCCTTTCCCTTCCCTTCCTTTTCCTTCCCTTCTCCTTTCCTTTCTCTTCCCTTCTTTCCTTTCCTTTCCCTTCCCTTCTCCTTTCCCTTCCCTTCTCCTTTCCCTTCCCTTCTCCTTTCTCTTCCCTTCTCCATTCCTTTTCCTTCTCTTCTCTTCCCTCCCCTTTTCCAAACAAGGGTGGATGATTGTCCTATACAGCCTGTGTAAGAGTTTGCAAATGTACTAAGTGGGTGTAATTTCATTCCAATCAAAGGAAGAGCCATCTGGCTCCATTATATGACTGGCTGATTTGATAATAGACATGAAGAAACAGTTTGCAATATTTAATCATGTCAGAGACAGCTAAAGGTTAGAATATTAAGTCCTAACTTTAAGTAGTAGACATAATAATGCCATCAACTAACTATCCCACTCCAGCGCTCTTCAGTGGTATTGAGACTGGCTCCCAAGGACTGAGTTGGTTGTGCATTATAGGAATCAAAACCCAATACAGCTGAAATAAGTCAACTGAGGAAGCATCTTCTTATTTGAACATGTATGAAAGGTTCTGTTGAAATGCTAGACACCTATTGCCTGGGTAGCTAATCCTGAAAACACATCAGGTCCAACATCCAATGTCTCAGAGATATTGGAAATATCTGCTTTTTGGAAATTCACAAGCAGGATTTACAGCCATCTTTCTCCACTGATGAGGCTTCATAAAGATCATAAATAATTGCCATTGATGATTTAATGTATAAAAAAACAACTTTGCATATATATAACAGAATAACAACAATTGGAGGGTACCTTAGAGGTCTTCTAGTCCAACCCCCTGCACAATGGGTTATACCATTCCAGATAAATGGGTTGTCCAATCTCTTCTTTAAAATCTCCAGCGATGGAGCACCCATAACTTCTAAAGGCAAGCCATCATTCTCACTGTCAAGTAATTTCTTCTTAGTTCTAAGTTGGTTCTCTCCTTGATTTCCAATGGGTTTCCACGCATTGCTTCTTGTCCTGCCCTCTGGTGGTTTGGAAAATACCCTGTTTCCCCCAAAATAAGACATCCCTGATAATAAGCCCAATCGGGCTTTTGAGTGCATGGCTCAAAAAAATGAGCCATGAGTTCAGGGTTCAAAAAAATATAAGACAGGGTCTTATTTTGGGGGAAATGCGGTAGGTTGACCCCCTCTTCTTTGTGGCAGCCCCTCAAATAGTGAAACCTATCATGTGTATCCCAGCCCTTCTTTTCACCAGATGAGACATACCCAATTTCTGCAACCATTCTTCATATGGGTTAGCATCCCCCCCCCCCCTCCAATCATATTCATTCCTCTTCTCTGCACTCTTTTCAGAGTCTCAACATCTTTTTTATATTGTGGCAACCAAAACTAGATGCAATATCCCAGGTATGGCCTCACCAAGGTATTATAAAATGGTACTAACACTTCCCGTGCTCTCAATTCTACCCTTCTATTAATGCAACCTAGGATTGCATTGGCTTTTTATCATCCCATCATCTCAGAAGCCCTTCCAAAATGCAAGTCATATTTGCTCATGATTAGAAGACAGGAACAAAAGGTATATTTGGTGAAAAACCAGTGGGCCATCGACTTCAGTATTCTGTTTCTGACCACGAGAATAGTTACTTCTACTTGCTATAGCTTGAATACAATCCGATTGAATTCGACCTCATCAATCCTTTGATAGGAGATCACTAGGAAATCTTGTAGGGTAAACTGAGAAGTTGAAAAAAAATATATCCTAGAATAAAGCAATAGCCAATGTTGGTTTCTCTATGTAGTCACAAGGAGTATAAATAGGGTATTAGGAGAATATAATAATACTAATACATCAAGCCACTTGGGCTGGTTGCAATCAAGTGAATTAAAGCTTCAACTTCAAATCTGAGTCAAAAGCAATATTTGCAAATCCCAAATATCATTTCTCCTATTCATCGATTTTGGAGACAATAAAAACTGTATTTTTTAAAAAAAATCAGAAAGTATGGGATAAAATATACCCCCTCCAAGGGAATCCAGCACTTGTAGACATGAGTAAACTTCTTTTACTTCTTTTTGCTTCCACCAAAACGCAAAAGCGACTCTTATTTTAACAGTGGGATTCCTCCTCGTGGAGAAGAATCTCCCAAATGTCAGGCAAACATGGGAAGAAGGTGCAAGAACCATGCAAAGAACCTTTTGAAATACAGAATTGAAAGATTGTTATTTTCCCCCAAGAGCAGAAAGACATTGTGAAAATTTACTTTGGTTTTTTTTTTTTTTTTAAGAAAGTTATGTAAGAAGAGGTACAGATTTTGCAGCTAAATTTCTATGCTTTTCACTTTTTTAAAGAAAGGAAAGTTTAGTATGTGTTTTTTTAAATGGGCAGAATTAGATAGGTAACACAGTATAACTTTATTTTAACAGGTTTAACAAAGTGGGAGGGCTTCAATTATTAATAAAGGCCCAGTAAATTGAAGCGGCAACATTTCAGTAAATGCCATAAACTACAGTACAATTTGATCAATTCTGCTATAAAATCTGGCATCGATGACTAGAAAAATCAAAGGTTTATTGAATGTGCAACTGTTGCCTCAGACCAACATGATTGGAAAGCTTCTGAAGTTCCAAACCTGATGATTAAAGGCTACATCCTCAACTCCTTCTTTCCTCAAACTGTTTTTATAGAGAAATAAACCCTAAAAGGGGGGGAGGGGGTTTAACATGAAGTTGTGAAGTCTCATTAATTCTGATCACATTGAAAAGATCCTGCCTCCTAAAGCCACATTATCATGTGATGGCTCTTGAGTTTTAGAATTCAGTTAAATCAATGGAAAGAGAGGGAGGGAGGGAGAGAGAGAGGGAGGGAGAGAGGGAGGGAGAGAGAGAGAGAGAGAGAGAGGGAATGTGATGTAGGGATTAAAGTGCTACGTTAGGAATAGAGAGAGATAGCTTCTTAGGGAATGAAACTGATTGGCTATCTTTGGGCTAGTCATTGCTCCCAGCCTTCTACCAGGAAGTTGAAATGCTTCTATTTTAAAACACACATAGGATCAGTGTGGCAGATTATGGCCCACAATATCCAGTAAAAGGTCCTTCATTCGGCAATGGATTGATCTGGGCTGAAAATAATAATGCATGTTCACACACACATACTTTTTTTTGGGGGGGGGGGGGGTATTTGTAACCCAGTCCATAAATGATTTCATTTGTAGAGCATTATGGCCTATGCCTTGGCACTTATGAATGGAATAGGAAATGCTTTATCATTCTTGTTCGGCTGTGGTTGTGAAAGAATAATGAAGGATCCGAAATGTTCATGGAGCTTATTTGTATTGGGCTGCGCAGGTGTGTTTGTGTCACCGATAATTAATGACTGACTGAATCTCATTCCACTGTTTCCACAGGCTGTTGACAACTGTAGAGCAGAAAAAGATGTGACGGCCAACAAATCAAAACATTGTGCTTGTAAAGGTCAAGACGATCTTTTGCTCTTCACCCTTCCGAGAAGGAAACATAGGGAACATGGCACCATCGGTCCACCTACCCCAAAGTCGGAGGGGGGAAGCGAGAAAGAAATTGTAACAAAGCAGGGGGGGGACCCGTAGAACAATAAATCTTTTGGAAGTGTTGAAAAAAAATGAAGTGCTTGTGAATCAATCTTAGTGGGGAGAGTTTTTATTGCCCAGGACCAATAATACTCTAAATAAGATTGATCCAGTGTACAGCCTTGATTAATGGACGAAGAACTCCCTGTGATATTTCACATGTGATGGGTTTGGTTTAATGAATGCACCGCAAGACAATGATGTCATTTAACTCCTGCACATTTCCTAGTAATTAAGGATTTTTTACTTAAGGAAAGAAAATAGTGCCAACTCCTTCCTTAGAAAAACTCTTATAATAAGCAGAAACTGGGTTTATATCTAGGGAGGGGAGGTAGATATTTGCATGCATATTTCAGTGCAAGATGTTAAGAAGGCTAACGATGTTCAGATCCTACTTATGAGCTTCCAGCAACATCTGGTGGCTGGCAGCCTTCAATGACAGGATTTTGCTCAGCTGTAGAACATAGAATAATAGAGTTGCAAGGGACCTTGGAGGTCTTCTAGTCCATTCCCCTGCTCAAGCAGGAGACCCTATACCATTTCAGATAAATGATTGTCCAGTGTCTTTTTGAAAGCCTCCAGTGATGGAGCACCTACAACTTCTGAAGGCAAGTTGTTCTGTTGGCTGATTGCTCTCACCATTAGGAAATTTCGCCTTAGTTCTAGGTTGCTTCTCTCCTTGGTTAGTTTCCAACCATTGTTTCTCATCTTGCCTTTTGGTGCTTTGGAAAATAGGTTGACCCCCCCCCTTGTCTTTGTAGGAGCCCCTCAAATATTGGAACAGTGCTATCACGTCACCCTTAGTCCTTCTTTTCATTAGAGACACACCCAATTCCTGCAACAGTTCTTCACATGTTTTAGCCTCCAGTCCCCTAATTATCTTTGGGGCTCTTCTCTCTCTTTTCAGAGTCTCAACATCTTTTTTATATTGCGGTGAATCTTTTGCTCTTCACCCTTCCGTGAAAGAAATGCACAGAACACAACACCATTGATCCACCTACCCACAAAGTCAGAGTAACAAGTCAAATCATAAGTGTAAAATCCTAACCCATGTCCTGTTTCTAATGTGACAGATTTATCTATCAGTAGTGGTAATTTCATTTATGTAGATTACTCTATAATAAATACACCTGTCTGACCTAATCCTAAAATAATTGGTTCAACTAGGAATATCTATCCATTTGCTTGCTTTTTGGTTCAAAGCCTATAGAGAATCTCTGAAGCTCCACTGAAGTTAATGAAAGCTACTTCTGAGTAGATATCATGGCACTGCACTATAAAAAGTCTCTTTAGCTATAATTCCATATCCATTTTCTTGAGTATAAATCATTTTATTTTTCGAAGACCAATAAAATCTGACCAATTGTGTAATTTTTCACAAGTCTGGAAATGTTGTACAGAGGCCAGTGGACATACAGAGGATTCAACGATTGGATGTTTAGGGCAAATGACATCCAAACTTTATTTGAAAACTGATTTACAAGACATGAAAATATTTAAAGGCATTACCACGTAATAGCATATGTCTTATTGCAATATTCCAGGGGTGAAATCCAGCAGGTTCTGACGGGTTCTGGAGAATCTGTAGCAGAAATTTTGAGCAGTTCGGAGAACTGGTAACGGAAATTTTGAGTAGTTTGGAGAACCGGCAAACACCACCCCTGCTGGCCCCAGAGTGGGGTGGGAATGGAGATTTTTGCAGTATCCTTCCCATGAAGTGGGGTGAGAATGGAGATTTTGCATTATCCTTCCCCTGCTATGCCCACCAAGCCACGTCCACAGAACCAGTAGTAAAAAAAATTGGATTTCACCACTGCAATATTCAAATGTTACAAAGACGTGAAAACTGTTGATATATTAATTTAGCTGGTCCAAAGAGAAATGCATTCATATTTCTAGGTGTGCATTGTTTCAGAGAATAACCACAGTTAATTTAATGACAATTTAACTCCTGTACACAGTAATTACAATTTTGAACTAGCCAATTTGACTTGTACTGCATTCCTGCATTAGATTTCTAATTAATTTTTGAGTCAGACTGTCAGATTTGCCTTCACAACAGCGACACCTTTTCTTGGACAAAATAAGAGGGTCAAACTACAGATGACCCTAGAAAAACAACACATTTTTGCTGGAAAGAAGTCACATCTCTCCTCCATTTTTTGCAACCTCTTGGGTGAGGGCAGGAGAATGATGTTCTTTTGCCAATATTTGTTGAGTCTGTGCAGTTTTTAAAACAAAAATGATTGATCGAAATGGAAAGGAGTCTCCTCATTCTACTGTTATTTTAGTTCAAAAATGATGGAATCGAGGCTGGCTTAATTGCAGCCTTTGGCCATCAGATTTTGGAAGCATGATCTTGGAAAGCCAAGGGAGCAATAAAAGAGGTACCAATTCTTAACATTAGAAATTAAATGGCTATGTTAAAAAGTGTGCTTAGTATTGACAATTGCTATTTTTGGGATAAAACGGCAGCAAAAGGCCCCAAGGTTCCTAAGGGTTTTTTTTTTTTTTTTCAAATTCTTTCTCCTATAAAGTTTTCCTTCTTAAGTATCTCTTATTTGTTGTCACACACACACACCCCCCAATGGAACTGCAGGCAAAATAGCAATGGGTAGTATTTTTAGTGGGAAAGCATACTTGGAGTTTCCAAACAAGAGTAAAGTTTCATAAACTTCATTATTCTGTGCGTATGTAATAGTGGACCACTTCTCTGATTTTATTTTCATTTTTAACAATGACCAATAATAAGCATGCTTCCTTTTCATATTCCCACACCAACCTCAGGGGTTTCTTCCCCAAAATGGATGGCAATATGTTGACGAAGATTCTCAGACATCCAGATCAAGTTGGCGGGAAGATGAGTCACAGCAACTGGACTCTTTTCTTTTTTGGTTTGAAATGTTTCGTTGTTTCTGAGGAAGCTACTTGGATAACCTTCTTCTTTCAAACCAAATAATAATAATAATAATAATCATAATCATAATCATAATCATAATCATAATCATGATTTTCTTGAGCCTGATTCCATCAAGGGAAAACAGCAGCCTAGAATCAGACAGGAAGAATTTTATTCTCCCTAATTTATCAAAGTGACCACATTCTCTACTACGAATAACCTAAACTACAAAATGTAGGCATTGAGCAAATGATGAAAATTACAACACTTTGCCTCAATTTCCGTAATTTGTATAATGACATAAACTTGCACAAATGGTGTGATTAGTGAGATTTGCATAATGGCATCATCACCGAAGTGACATAATAACACACAATTTTGCCTCATTTGATTAATGAATACATTAGGCAAATGTCATCATCACCATGCTCACCTAATTTCAGATTTAACGGACAGTCTTGAATAACAGACATTCTCTCCCTTGAGTGAGTCTCTTAAAATAAGTAATAATTTCAAACATTTCACTGAAATAAAACAATCAGGAAAACCTCTTGAAACTTTTCCATGTCCTATCCATACTTGCCACTTATAGAATAGGTTAATTTTGGGAAGATCTCTGTGCTGTTTGCAAATAGGGTTTTTTTTCAGGAAATATTGGCAAGAGGCAGAAACATCTGTTGTGTGAAAGAAATGTTTTAGCTTTGGAATAAGCAGGATATGAAAGCTTGCTGTACAATGCTCATATTTTATTTCTACCTGGAGAATAAATGATATACTAAATGGTTAACTTCCCAGGCATCCAGACTTGTCACTCCTCCTTGAATTAAATTGCTCCATGAAAAACTTTGGTCAATTATATTTTGGCTAGTTACCTGCCAGTTCTCCATCCTGCAAACATCTGCCTGCCCCAGCAAACTCAAAGAAAACAATATTCACTTATTGACTTGAAAGCTTATTTACTGAAAAGCAACTGTTATAAATAAAACCACAGTTTTATGAAGACATATATGGTAGTCATTATATCTTATTAGGCCAAAGGCCGCAAGAAAAATAAACAGCACAAATACTGATGGTAGTAGACACACGACAGACAAGATGAATATACAAACATTTTTATCATCATTATCTCTTCTCCCAACATAGTATAGCCAAGAGAAATGGAATAACAAAGAAACTATAGTTGGAAATATTATTATGTTCAAGGTAGAGGTGGGAGTTGGCACTCTGAGAGATATTTCTAAACATCAGAAAAGCTTACAAAATGGAAAACAACATCCCAAACAACTCATAAAATGAACTGATGCAGGTAACCCTCGACATATGACCAGTTGCTTACCTAATGTTCGATGTTACAGTGGACCTGTGGGCTACTTATGATCTGGATTCAGCGTTCCAACAGTCAGTGCCCCCTGCACAGTCACCTAACCAAACTTCAGGTGCTTGGCATGTATGGTTGTTTGAGTGTCCTGCAGTCATGTGACCACATTTTACTACAGTTTTATACTTCCAGTTTTTGCCAAAACTACCTCATAACGAACCAACAACCACTGTGGTTGTGTTAATGACTGTGGTGATTCACTTAACAACCACTGCAAAAAAGGTCATAAAATCCTGTGACCAATCCATTTTATGACTGTTATGTCTTACGACCGTGATGTCTACTGTGGTCATGGTCATAAATTGAGGACTATCTGTAGGGAGAAAGAAATGCTACAAGTCTAAATGTCTTTTACTTCAGGGAAATACAAATCATGAGCATTCTAGAACTATAGAACTATAGTAGCCAAGACTCACTGGAGAAGAGAAATGGAAATTTGGGTTGTGGAAAGGGAAGGGAATATACCGATGGCTGGAAATCTAAGGAGGAACACTCCTATTAGCGTTATTAGAATGTGAGGGGGGGGGGAAGATGTTTTGTTGTCACTTGAACTATATTCTTTCTAGGATCCCTATGATAAAGGCAGTAAAAGTTTCCCCTATCCAGTCATGTCCGACTCTAGGGGAGTGGTACTCCTCTCTGTTTCTTAGCTGAGGGAGCCAGCATTGTCCAAAGAATCTTCTGTGGTCATGTGGCCAGCATGACTATATGCCAAGGCAGCTGGAATGCTCATACTGAAATGGTACCTATTAATCTATTCACATTTACATGCTTTTCAACTGCTAGGTGGGTAGGAGCTGGGGCAAGTAACGGGAGCTCACCCCATCGTGAGGTGCTTGGGTCTTGAACCCAGGCTCTCAGCTTTCCAGCTGACAACCTCAGCATCTTTAATCACTGAGCCATAGTACCCCCTGTGATATTTCTAGCGCATCTCTCAGGCTCCCCTTATTTCAATCATAATCTCACTGCTCTTCTCTAAGGCACTCACTTGCAAACATAGATCTAAGATAAACTCACTGTTTGTATATTTTTTTTCCTTAACAAGTAGGAGACTTAGATCTTATTCTGCAAAGATGACAGACAGAAAAACTAAGGGTGCTTTATAACTGATGCTCTTGTTGTCTCTCAGGTGGCATCGAATTACAGCAGGTGGGCCTAAAAGGAAGAACTGTCCAGGCCACATAATCTTCAATATTTTGACTAATAATGCTATGTTCCCAAAGACATTTTTGGAAGAAGCGGCTGTCATTGCTCATTGCTCCTCTAATGAGGAGAAAGGGGGAGAAATTATGAAATGCCTCCTTGCTCTACGGAGAGGGAAAGGGAAAGAGCAGATCTGATTCTGTCGAACACCTTTCACCCTGTTGCTAGAAGAACATTCTCATTAAGGTAGAAGAGGCAACCATAACTGTATCAAGGGTAAATTAGGGCAGGGAGATGTCCAGGCTGAGAGTAGATTGTACTATATCTGCAAGTGGGCAGTCAACCTCTTTTTGCCAAGAGAAACCCCATCCAAATAATGATGTATCACAAATGTGACATAGTGAAAAGTAACTGGAAAGGTATTGTGAGGCTGGGGTGGGGTGGGGGCTGGAGCTGTGAGAAGACACACACCATCACTCTGTTCAGAGCCTGTCACACTAATGTTATCGTGAGAATCTTTTATTTCCAAGAGGTGAACAAGAAAAGCATCATTTTAATTGGAAAGGAGACTAATTCCTTCCCTTGGTCCTAGAGAAGGAAAAGGCTCAATATTTCCTGTTTTCGGAGCCAGACAAAAGAGTGAGCACACCTCCCTCTCAGTCATTTGCCACACAATGTGAGAGCCTTGGGGGGGGGGCTTAGACAGCTTCATAAGATTTCATAAGGAGCCTTGGTGGTGCAGCGGACTAAAGTGCTGTTAAGTAGCACTTAGCTGCCAGCTGCCTGCAATTACTGCGAGTTTAAATCTCACCAGGCTCCAGGTTGACACAGCCTTCCATCCTTCCGGGGTAGGTAAAATGAGGACCCGGATTGTGGGGGCAATAAGATGACTTTGTATAAAAAAGAACACCGCTTGGGGGGGGGGCAGAAGCCCTACTAAGCAGGTATATACAAAAGTATGACAGCTATTACTTAACGCATTGTAAGCCACCCTGAGTCTCCAGAGAAGGACGGCATATAAATCGAACCAATAAATAAACAATAAATAAGTAAATAAATTTTTCAGCAAAGATCACTAATACTTTAGCCCATCTCATAAGATCCTGGACAGGAATACCGCAAAAAAGCCAGAGGAGAAAAACCATTGTGTGAAATGTTGCAGGGGTTTCACTGTTCCCATATGAGAGGAGTGCAAAACATTTTTAAGAGGGGCATGCTCATGACATGTCAATCTCAGAAAACTTTGGCAAGACAATAGCCAAACTCTGGCCTTAAGAAAAGGAAGCAATAAAAACACGCACTCAAAATAGGATCCTCCAGAGAAACACAATACATCTTCTTCTGCAAATCCACATATCTGTAAATACTATTGTTCTGTTTGCACTGATTTCAAAAGCAGCTCCATAACTGCAATTCTCGGCTTTACTAGTGAGAAAAGACACAAAAAAAGTTTGTTAGTGAAGATCTAGGGCAGCCTGGTTGTTTATTACTCTGGGGCACTGGTGGGATTCAAATTTTTTTACTACTGGTTCTGTGGCCGTGGGTCGGTGGGCATGGCATGGCTTGGTGGGTGTGGCTTGGTGAGCGTGGCAAGGGAAGGGTACTGTAAAATCTCAATTCCCACTTAACTCCAGGGGAAGGTTACTGCAAAATTCCCCGTTCCTTTAGCTGGGACTCGGGAGGCAGAGAATAGATGGGGACGGGGCGAACTACTCAAAATTTCTGCTACTGGTTCTATAGAACTGGTCAGAACCTGTTGAATTCCAACCACCTCTGCTCTGGTTATGGAGAGTTATTACTAATATCAGTGTTATTCTGCTGGCACTTCTTCAATATGAATATTTCATTTTTTTTTTAGAAAAGTATTATTTTATTTGTGTATTAATGCCCGTCTCCACAATAAGGCAACTCTGGATGACTTACATAGAGTAAAATAATAAATATTTTTTAAAAAATTTAAAGGATATAAAAATTAGAACCAAGAAGATGGACAGCATGGGGGATATGACCTTCTCACCCCATTAACCACCTCCAGTGGTGAGCATCCTCTTGGGGCCTCAGAGCAACTGGAAAAACCAAGTTTTGATATCCTTCTGGAAGATTCTTTTAAAAAGAAAATCTTTAAACCCTAAAAATCCTAAAACTTTCATTTCTCCCCACCCCCCAAAATAACCCCCTAATTATTAGACATGTGCAAAACTCTACCACAATATAAAATATTTTGAGCTCAAAATAAAAATGGTTTAAGTACAAAGCCCACTGTTCTAATCAGGCCAGAACTTTTTTCACCATAAAATTGTCCTATTGTGAATTCAATTTTTTTTTACAAATTTAGAAAATTTACTGTATGAGCAATACAATTCAACTTGAATGCAAAATTCCTGTTTTAAAGAAGATTTCAAGTTCAAAGCACATTCAATATAAAATTGAAAAATGTAAGGATAGGAAGAATTAATAATGATGGATCTTATTCAGAGAACAATTATAGGTTTATGGCAATCTGACAAATGTAGTTAATTTGTTAATGGAGATAATGTAAGATTGTAAAGAATAATATTATTTTTATAATAATCCATTTTATAATAATCTGTCTGGCAGGGCCATTGCCTAATTTTTGTCGATTTTGATGGAATATTTATTTGATCAGTTTTTTTAAAAATCTGCTTTCATTTTGCCTTTGTATTTGTGGTTGCTTGGTTTGTTAGTCATTTTTCCCTTCAGTCCTGACACCGAAACATATGTTCTGAAATAAAAAAACATTACTCCTAACATTTACAAGAGCTAGGTACTGAGCTCATTTGATTTAACAATAAAGTTGGCTGTTTGGGGAGCTGTAACTTCTTTGTAAATGGAACTGTGCAAAGTGTTTGCTTACAAATACTATCCTATAAAATGTCACTTGTGGGGAAATTTAAAGAAAAGAAAAGCAATCCTGTTCTTAATACTTCCATTGCGAACTTAAAGTTACATTTAAATGAGCAGAGGGGACAGAATACTATTTCTGTTTTAACAGCCTATATTCCTGTACAAAGAGCCAGTTTGCTCTAGTGGAAAGGTACCAGGCTAGGAACCAGGAGGTCATGAGTTCTAGTCCTGCCTTAGGCAAGAAGCCAGCTGGGTCAACCTGGGGCCAGCCACTTTCTCTCAGCCCTAAGAAGGGCGCAATAGCAAACCACTTTTGAAAAACCCTGCCAAGGAAACTACAGGGACTTGTTCAGGCAATTTCTGAGAATCAGAGATGATTGGATGAAACAGTCTCACTTGAGCCAGGGTGGCGCAGTGGTTAGAGTGCAGTACTGCAGGCTACTTCTGCTCACTGCTGGCTGCCTGCAACTTGGCCATTCAAATCTCACAGACTCAGGGTTGACTCAGCCTTCCATCCTTCCGAGGTCGGTAAAATGAGGACCCATATTGATGGGGAAAATATGCTGACTCTGTAAACTGCTTAGAGAGCAGTTTGTAAAGCTCTGTGAAGTGGCATATAAGTCTAAGTGCTAGTGCTATAAGCACAGGAGTAGTTTCATTTAACAAACACTTCACTTCATGAGGAAGTTGCTGGTTGCTAAATTGTGGTCACTAAGCAAGGACTACTATATTTTGAGGCAAGACCAATAGGTAAACCAGTGTGGCAGGAACTATCTCTGCTACATAAACCTGGGGGTGAGTGGGTTCTTTCCTTCTTTCCTTCCTAAATTATATATTACAGAATCTCCTGCCTTTTGCATATTTTGTAGACTTCACAACAGATCAGACATTGAATAGCTTGGGTCACTGTAATTGCAAGGATGGAATGCAAGTTCTATCACATGTATCCTTTCTGGTCCCTTAAGGAATGCAAATGAACTCAAGAAACGTGGACTGAGTCCATATTAAATGAATGGTGGCTGCTATGATTAGCAGAAATTATAGCCTCCTATCGTGCTTCCCCCCCCCCAAATTCTCTCATGGATCAGTAAAACTTTATTACCCTGCTCAGTTTTTAAAATCCCATTCAAATCCACATTCATTAAGACAAAAAAAAAGGTCATAGCGACTATTTCTTCCAATGGGATGGATAATTTTGAGCTGTCCTGAACATTAAACAAACCAATTTCTTTTTATGTATTAGAAAGGAAACTGCTTTGCATCTGGTATATATAATCCCCTGTCTTATTAAAGTATTTCAGGGAAAAATGTCAACCTTGTTCATCAGAAGGGAAAAATAGAACGCTATTCAAAACATGTCCTTTTCAGAAATACTGCATATCCATATGTGTGTGTGTGTGTGTGTGTGTGTGTGTGTGTGTGTGTGTTTCCTCTAGCCAGGTTTTCCCTACGTAACCAAGGTTTTTCTGCAGCCCCAGCTCAGTAGAATCACATCCACTCGATTCTGGGCTTTTTTCTTTTCTAGCAGCCAGCAAGCTCTTCCTGCTAGGTGGGAGACCTATATAGATCTATTTCCAGCTTCCAATTAAGGAAACACAGGTGACTTGGGAGTAAGGCTTGGAGATGATTGCCCCCTCCCATAAGACATAAAAGAGAAGCGAATGGGACATGAGCTTTTGCAGGAAGCAATTAGTTCATCTGGCCGATTCAAGATTTGAAAATTCTGTTCGTGACTCTGTGCCAAGTTTGGCCTTGCCCTGAATCTGAAAATTAGTTCTTTGGCAGCATTTCATGTGAGATAGATGGGTGTTGATAACCTTCCTCTGAAAGACTGTTTATCAAGCCTTGTGGACTGTAAATGAAAGTAATTTATAGCCATATGAATTAAAGAGGTTTGCTGGGACTAAGTTTGTGCTGTTTAATTTCTAAGGAAGCCTAGGTCAGAACAACTTCTGCTGATCACTGGCTGCCAGCAGTTTGGCAAATCGAATCTCACCAGGCTCAAGGTTGACTCATCCTGATGCAAATGGAGCCTGCAATTGTGTTCTCTTGCAAAGCTCTACCAGTGGCAATTTTGACTTTCTGAGTCCAGATGTGCAGCTTCTATGCTGAACTTTAATTTGGTCTAGGGCTAGGCCAACATCTGGTTGTTGAACGGAAATGGTCATTGGTTGGTTTAATTGTTTAGCCATTGACCCCTTTAATGGGATGGTGAAAAAATGCAGACGATAAGCCTGTTAAACACTTGAATTCTAACAGCCTAACTGGGTTGAATTTTCTAACTGGGTTGAAAAGAAAATTACATAAAAGAGGCAGCCGTTGAAGGAATTACAATGATCACTCAAGACAAATTGGTGGGAAGAAATAAAAATTGCAGGGGTAGAAAAGGCAGGGAGCTGAATTCAGTATCTGCATCACAGGGCCACTGGGAAGGATCATTTTCTGAGAAGGATTGACACACCATGAGTTCAAGATGGGTCAAAACCCTAAGGAAAAAAAATGCTCAAGTGCAGGAGTAATGAAGAAATCTGTTTGGACCTGGATTTTGGCTTCTGAGAACAAACCTGTTTTCTTTGAAGATGGCATGAAGCTAGCCTTCATTTGCTTATCAGCATGAACCAAAATGGAATATAGGTTAGAAGGAAACAATTTGGCTTGGAGGAAAAAATGTAGATGGATTTAACTTCTTGTTAACAATTAACAAGAACAATCTAGTTTTAAGTAGGACCTGACACATTTCCAACAAGGTCAGTCTCTCAATCTCATTTAAAAATAATTGCAGTATTAACCAAGCACAAGTACACAAAAAAGAACTGATTTTGCTTTGTTTTTTTGTTACCAACTTATAAATATTTTTGAGTCTTTTAATTTTTATCTCTAAATGCCAATATTACTCTCATATCAGAAGAGTAATATATTCTGGTTACATTCACTGGGGGAAGAGTTGGGAACGAACAATTACTGATCTCTGAAAATCAAAATAGGAGTTTTATCAGAGCTGTTGTGGGATAAAATTCATAAGCTATTCTTCTACATGCACAAAACTGTTTGAAGCACTGGTATACCGACATACTTCACATATATCCCAATATGTAATAAATCATTTAGTGAAGGAAGACTGCTGTATATTGCTTTGTGGCCTGAAAAAAAAAATCAGCTGTAAAAATAGTTGAGATAAACAATTAATTAATCTAGCTTGTATGTTGCTCAGTTCCCAACAATTCTGGGTGAGTCACAAGTAAATACATTTTAAAAAATGATAAGAAACCTTACAAATAACAAAATAGGAACTGGACTGGTAGACAAAAAAATAATAATAATAACATGCGTACACAATCTAAGGAAGCTTCACTTATGCTCATTAAAGGCCTGTACAAAAAGCCAGGTCTTCAAGTCCCTTAAAATATCATCAGGATGACAGTCTTCCAGATTTCAGGGAGAATTTCATTCCAAAGGGCAGGCATGGCAATGGAGAAGGCAAAAGATGGCATTGATTAATTGAAGGAGCCTGGATTGCTGATAATCAGCCAAACAGATGCTGTAGGAAATAGCTGGTCCCTCAATATCATCCATTTGGCAATAGTGTATGCATAATGTTTAAATGAGTTTAAATTAGGGAACAAAAAGGTAAGTCTACTGTAATACCAAATTTTAACATTTTCACAAGGATTTCCATAGCTATAGGCATCATTCTAATTATAAGGAATATTCACAGAAGAGATGCAAGCTCTAGTAATAAAAATCAAGGAGCCCAGTGAAAAAAATAAGACTAAGTTGGAACATAAAATAAGACCAAATGAATGACAACAGGTACAGCAACCAACCTTAGAATTGTCAATAAAGATACTGAAGGGCTAAATATAACAGTAAAGAAACCAACAATCAATAAATACTATATAGAGTAGCATTTGATAGAGTAGCCATGAAGGCCTTCAAAAATATACTCCGATGCCAGGGATATTTTTATCTCGTTTTTAGCTACAAAGATCAAAATCATGAAGAAAATGGTTTTCCCTTAAGATACTCTGCAGAAGTGAAAAGTGGACTTTGAAGAAGCAGGAAAGAAAGAACACTGATGTTTTTGAAGACTGATGTTCGACAAAACCCTAAGAATTTCATGGCTAGCCAAGAAACCAAACAAATGGATCATCAAACAAATCAATTCAGAGTTCTCAATGGAGACACAAATTATCTGGCTCAAGTTATCATACTTTGGAACCATTATTGAAGACTTGGCTGTCTGGAGAAGTCTATAATGCTGTGAAAGGTGAAAGGAAAGAGAGGAATAAGGCAAGGTTGATTAACTGAGTTATAGCAATGGTGCAGCTTTAAAAGACCTAAATGACCAGGTTGGGCATATCCTGGAGAATATCTATTTTTGTAATCTCAGATAGTCAATACTGACATAATAGAACATAATCAATCAAATTCACTGAAGACGGTTATTTAATGTTTCCAGCTATCAAGACATTTCATGCAGTATGAACATCTTATGCTTTACTATGCTTATCCCAAAATTATTTTTCCTCATAAAATCAGGAAGGTTGGTTTCCAGTACCCTTAGCAAACTGATTTCATTTGTCCATCCCAGAGTTTCCTCTCAGGAACCAAAGGGAAGGACACATCTGTCACACCCAGCTCTGAAAAAAAATTGAATTATCAATTCTTTCCAATAAACATCTTAAAGACAGCTGGCTGTTGCCTGGTTTAAGAGGCAGCCCTGACTTACAGTATGTTGCTCTACTGGAAATAGCCATGTGATATCCTCTTCTTGAATAAAAAAAAGCTTGAAGCTCTGATCATTGGATTGGCTGACAAACCTGACTTGGGTGTCTGAACTTCAGATGTTTACTTTTCTCGTCTACATTCCTGTTGAAAGTGAAGTTACCCAGGCAAGCTTTCTTTCCTCAGAGATTGTTTTGATTTACATTCCTTTTCTTAACTATTATTTATCTATTATGAGTGAGGTTGTTCTTCTGACCATGCAACTGTGTGAGTTTGAAGCCTAAAACAGGACAATAAGTTACTTACATTTTTGTTTGCATGGAATTAATAACCTTGAATAGGTCTCTCAATTTAAGAGACTGTTCAGGAAATTATAACTTCCCATTTATAAATGGCCTTAGTACAATATGTACATTCCAGATGCAAGTTTAGATCATTTCCTAAAATTTGAGACTATTCCTAGAAGACGCAAGGATTATCAAACTCTTACCATCCAATATTTATTATGTTAATCTCTTAACAGAGAACATGATTCATTTCACTGAGTCCAAATTAACCAGTCAGAGGAAAATTAAATGGTCAGTTGGAACTTCAAAGTGACCATTTCCCAGAAGGCTGTAACTTAACCATCATACACTCAATTTTCAAGAGAGGCGAGTAAAATTCTCAAGCAAGTTACACAAATAAACTATATGCCAAATATCTTTCCATACGCTAGAAGGTTGTTATTGGAATCTCCTGGTTTCCACTTAGATTATTCCTGTATCGGTTATTGTTTGCTGTTGTTCCATCTAATTAATAAGTACATTAACATCACTAAGGGAAAATGTGATGTTGCATTTGCAGAATTCCATTCAACCTCTGATTCTATGGTCCAAAACTAATTATGGTTCCTTCTCAAAGCATTCGGCATCGACACCAGAGTATTGGATGTGGTAATGAGACTTTGCATAAATTCTTTCATTCAAGTCATATCCTCCTTGGCAGTGCTTCTAAGTGGCTCCATAATTTATACTAAGGGTGTTACGCAGGGCTAGCTCTTCTCTTATTCAATCTCTTTGTTAATAATACTATTTTCATCCTGAAGGCAGCCAGCTTCTTCCCAGTCTAAATCACTGGCAGAAAACTGCTCTTCTCTAAGATGATCAAATCTTTCTTTGCACTACATCAATTGGCCTTTGCAGATTGCAGATCTAGTTTAGAAGATTGCTAAAACAGTTATTTTACCATGAATCTAGGAAAAAAACAATTGTCATGGTCTTCAGACTTAATTTTCCCAGACATAAGTAGAGTCAGTGATACTCATGCTGTTGAGAAAATAACAGCTTAGTGATACTTTGGTCTCTTATTTATATTGTCAGTCTGTTAGCTAACCTATTTCCATCACGCACCATTTTAAAATAGTTTGGCAACTAAATGTACTACTCTGCTGGTGATCACTTAATCCCCCTAGAACTATATCATCCTAAAATGAAGCCTGCCAGTTTTGTCTCCAGATTTTCAATTACCCATTTTTGACTGATATAACTAATGAACTCTACCTCTAGAAAATTCAACCCTGAAGTACAAATATTATCTTCTATTGGTAGCCTAGAAAGCCTTGCTTTCTATCAATAAAGTCTTTCTTTGAAACAATCATTTTATAGAATACTTTATAATCTAGTCCTTTCCTTAAAATCCAGTTCTTGATTTCCAGTTGCCTTTGTTTTCTTGTGTTTTCTTACACTGACACTTAATTAATTAATAGCTTTCTACATGAGCCACTGCTCCTTCATCCACAGACCTACCAATTCTGGCCCTTGCTTCATAGATCTGATTTCAAACTAATGTTTGGTTTGCTTTTTTGAATCTGTGAGGCTTCAAAAAAATTTTTTTCTTCCACCTAACAAATTATGCCATAAAATCATCTGGGGATTTTAAACGATCTGGGGAGCGTATGCCAATAAACACAAAACTCTTGCTGCCCTCATAAATGACCATGTAAAATATTAGAGAAGCAACACGAACAAAAGTGAAGTAGAAAGTATAAATTCTCAATAGGGCTCTGAAGACTTTCAACATGAAGCATGCCAAGATCTATTTCTCAGTGCAGTGACTGGTGGACAGACTCCACTCTGATGCCGGCTGCTTATCAGCCTCAACATCTCAAGACGTCTGGTGATGTCTACCTCAGCCATCTGAAATCTGAAATAGATGCCCCCACTCCACCCCATCCTCCATTTTATTATAGTTTCCTGTTTGTTAGTTTTTACTTTCTCCTGAATAGTCACCCAGATTTGAGCCCCTGCTGAGCTCAATCTCAGGCCATTTGGTTGACACCACAGTACCATTTTTTCCTTTAACATGACTTTATTTATGTATGACTTTTTCAAGAGAGGATTACTTCAGATATAAAAGCCTTAACAAAGCAGGGGCACTCAGCATTGCATCTCAGCTTAGAAAAAAAAAATAGTAGCAGATGTTTCAAGAGTTGTCTTTTTAAATTTGGAAAAGTACTAAAATAACTAAACTGTACTTTGACAAGTGCCTTCTGGAAGAAATAAGATTTTATTGTTACACAGCTGCATTCTCAACCATATGTAAGCAGAGCAATAACAACTTTTAAATGTCACAACAATAGAGAAACTCCAAGAGTTACAGAGAATATCTCTCTCACACACATATACACACACAAAACAATTAGACATACATAAATTTAACAAATACACAATAACACAGAGAATTTGAAAGTGGGCAAAATATGTCTGCCCATTTTTATATTATGAGTGTTATTGCACATTTATTAAATCTATGTATGTCTAATTGTTCCTTCCTAGAGTTCCGGTTAATATGCATATTAGGTCTTCCCTGGAGATATTCCAAAAGAAACTGAAGATTCAGTTCTTCTAGAAGATATTTGCATTGTGATGCCTAGAGGATTGATGGTGGGGAGCAGCACATTTGGGAAGAGGTTTCACAAATGTTTTTTGATTTATTTGTTCTGTATGCTTTTGTTGTTTTGCATTGTGTTTTTATTGTATCAGTAAACTGATGAGATATGGGTAGATTGCAGTAGGATACAAATCAATAAATGGATCTTACTCCTTTTCTATCATATAAAAGTTTATGATTGCACAGAATGAGAAAAGCTGCATATGAGATTTTCTCTTTCTTTCTTTCTTTCTTTCTTTCTTTCTTTTTTTTCTTTCTTTCTTTCTCTTTTTCTTTTTCTTTTTCTTTTTTTTCTTTTTTCTTTTTTTCCTTTTTTTCTTTCTTTTTGCTTTTATGGCCACATGAACCCTTCCAGAGTGAATGGGGTCAAAAACATGATATTTTTTTCTCACATTGTGGCATGGGAAGGCATTCGAGTGTGGGTTGGTTTTTAAGTGTTTCTTAAGATTTGTGAAACCTCTTCCCAAATGTGCCAATCCCCACCAATTTTTGGAGCATGATCTTCAATATACCATGCAACAAGTCTTACAGCCATCAGACAATGAAATTTGTCCCCTCTTAATGAGCTAATGGCGTTAATTTAAAAAAAAAAATCCCTTAGATTTGATCCCTTAGTATTTAGGAAGAAATTGGAATAGAATAGCTTTCCTTGTTTTGAATCCCATGCATTAAGTACCACTGAGTGAGGCTCACCCTTTCTCGGCAGTGTCAACAAATGTCCATCATCTCAACTTGTCTTTGTAGTTCTTTGCAGGAGCTCCCTTTGATCTCTTGGACATCATCCATTTGCCTTACTTGGTGTCTTCTCTTTCCCTTCCTTCTCACAGTCTCGTGAGCATAGACGTTTTTTTTTTCTAACCTATCATGCTCTAGAACAGTTATGGATAATATTTTCCGGACTTAATGCCCAAAGCACGCACGTACATGAACCCCCAAAATGCAATGTGCGTGTGGCCCTGTGCATGTGTGCTTATCCCATGCATGTGCTGCATCCCCTGCACATGCGCACATGCCCCTGCATGAACCACCCCCTTGCATGCACCACACACACCAAAAATGTGTGCACGGCCCCATGCATGCACCCCGCCCCCCTGCATGCGTGTGCCCCTGCATGCGCCCCGCCACATGCACATGCACGGCAGAGACCTGAAGACCAGCTGGCTGGTGGGAGGTGTGCGCGCATGCACGGCAGAGCTGAGCTGGGGTGACGGCTCACGTGCCCCAGAGAGGGCACTGTGTGCCACCTCTGGCACACGTGCCATAGGTTCGCCATCACTGCTCTAGAATCACATGGCCAGGATATGTGTTTTCGTTCCATTGCCTCAAATAAAAACTGTTTATCTGATTCAAGGCACATTATCTGACTCTTTTGCAGTCTATGGTTTTCTTAGTAACATCCCTAAATATGTAATTGAAAGTTTCTATCTTTTCTTGCTGTTTCTCAATGTCCAGTTTTCACAATCATAGGTTATCACTGGAAACACCAATGTCTCTACTTTGATCTATACCACCTTTTATCATTTTCTTCCTCTTAGAATTAATCTTCTCTCTGCTTCTCAGCACACTGCCCATCTTTATTTTTGAGTGAAGCCAAGAAAAACAAATTATATAACGCCCTTCACTTGTTTTTAAGCATCAATGGTACATTAATTAAGGATGCTGGATGATGTTACCATTTTTAAAATATTTAACATTAATCCCATTTTTTTCATTTTCTATTTTTGCTTTCCTAATGAGATTTACATAGTCTGTTTTATCATCAGCTAACATCATCGCAAATTGTTAATGCTTCAGTTCCCAGCTGTCATGTCTTCCAATCTGCCATTCTTATAATATATTCACTCTATAAGTTCAACAGTGACAATATGCATTTCTTTTCTATTCAGAAACTCCAAATTCAGTATTACAATAGCTTCATGTTCATTCTAAAGACTTCTTAGAAAAATAATTAGGTGCTTTGTCATACCCAATAATCTTAATGTACTCCATATTCTGGCATCTTCTACATAATCAAAGGCCTTTGAATGGGAGTCTATAAAACAAAAGTAAACCTTACATTCTCTTCCTCATTATCTTTCTAGTTGTTTGATATGATCTCATGCTCTTATGCTTTATCTAAAACTGGTCTATTCATTTGGCATTTTTCTCTCTATGTATAGCCCCTTTGTTCTTTCTAACATCTGAAGAAATCATGTTCACATAAGAAACTACCACAATGGTTCACTAATGTGTACATTGCCCTTTTGTGGTATTGGTATATTCACCATATTTTACAAACAGCAGGCTAGGTTTCATTTTTCCACAGAGCTGTTTGCATTTTAACTGCCTTTTTTTCTGCAGCTTAAAGGTTCAATAGGTATTTTGTCCACAACTGATGTATTTCTGTTTATCAGCAGAAATATTGCCTCATTTTGTACTTTTAGCATGTTGGACACTGGAATTCAGGGTACCAATATTCAGTAGATTTATTACACACACTCACACTTATACTGCATCCATGCATTGCTTGCTTTCTTCTTTTGCTGCTCTTTTTCCTTCTTTCTTTCACAAATGTTCTGTCTATAAGACTTTGTCTTTGACACAATGGTCAAAACGGTATCAGAAGTTGGCGCTTCTATACATTTACTGAAAATTTAATATAAGCATTGAGAATGTGCTCTATGGGGGAGTTTGCCTCTGAACTAGATTTGAGAATAGAGCTTTTGCTTTATTTGGCTACAAATGTGGTAAAATACTCTAGAAATGACTAGATGTTATTTTGCTACACTGTGGTGCAGGAGGAGCTCTTAGGTGTTTAGAAGAGTTTTGATTTCTTAGTGGCTGCAAGCCCTGAATATATTGAATACATTCTTCTGATGTTTAGGGCATTTTATATATTCCCTGTCAGAATGCTGAGTTTGAATCTCTTTGGAATTATTCGGATTTATGGAGATGTTATTGAGGATGTTGCTATGCAGATTAAAATCCAATAGCTGTCAATTTGATTCTATAACTAATGAAGTAGGAGAAATAAAGTATTTAGTGTACAGATGAACGAATAAATGAGGGAGCCTGAGTTTCCTTTGGAAGGAATATTAAAATATGCCATGCCCTAGAACTAACTAAAACACAACTGCAGGTCATGATCAACATATACTAAAGACCTGTACACAGTACATGTAGAAAAAAAGAGAGTGATAAAGTGCCAACAGAGGTATCTGAAACTGAGAATTTAAGATTTCAAGACAGAAATACACTGTGCCCTTTTTGTGGCATACTACATCAACCTTGTCTTTGTCCTGAATTCAGAAAGATTTATCACAAATGTGTCAGGAGACATCATTATGTCAGAATGTATAAAAATGACTTTTCAACCATGAGTAATGAGCAAAGTAGCCATCAAGTTCATGGATTGGACTCCAATAATTTGTTACTTGGAGAATTGGGACATCACATCCCTATCCGTTCTACAGGATAGGAGGCTGGAATGATATGCTAATATGACTGTAAAAGAGCTCGAGGTGAAGTTTAAATTAGATAACTGGGGCAGAGGTAAATGTCTTGCTGTTAAAAGCATTTTGTGAACTTTCAGGCAAGGATATCTTAATCCAGAAAAATATTTCCCTGGAAGTGTATAGGGGAACTCCTATAGAGTCTTTTTTTCTGTAATAAGTTTTTTTTAAATTTTATAGAATACAAAAATTCCAATTTCAATTGAACAGTGTGTTGTCTGGGTACAAATCATTTTAGGAAATAATAATCACAGTGTTTACAACAATATTCATTACATTAATATTAATAATATTAATATTAATAACAGTAATAATCATACTATTTGTTTAACCAAGTTAATGTGTCTTCCTTATATCACTAATCCTTTCATATATTTTCCCTTCTCTAGCTCCTGTTTTTGTCAGCTAGCCATTGATAAAATAAGTTCCAAGTCAAAAAATATTCAGCTTCTTTCTTTTCTTTAATTGTAAATGTTAGTTTATCAATTTCTGCACATTCTAATATTTTTCTAATCATATCTTCATCTGTTGGGCTCTCTTCACTTTTCCATTGTTGTGCAAATAATGTTGTTCTTTCATTTTCTCCCATACTAATAATAATGCATTCCTAATATAGGGGAACTCCCATAGAGTCTTTAGGGAACTATCGTTTCGGAATGTCAGCCTGTAAGGAAAACAGCAAAATTGCTGCATCATGATACACTGAAGTTCATTAAAGGAACAACACACTATAGTACTGGAGTTGGTTCTTGAATAATTCTCACTCTATGTACTATTATCCATTTGTAATGGATTCAGTATGCCCTAATGGGCCTATAGGATCTTTCTGGCATCACATGAGCAAGCTCTGTTCCTTTGTACAAGCATGCAACATCCCAACATATATAACAAAGATGAGGGAATTGCATCACAATGCTATGGCATTGTGTTCATCGGTACAATACCCCATCTGCCAACTTCTCTTTTAACCTCACCTGCCTCAATTTGATCTCTTTTGTGGTTTCTCTTGAGGAGTCCTACCTTGATTGTCCACTGTTTTTTCAGGGATTTCTGAATAGGGTAGGGTAGGGTAGGGTAGAATAGAATAGAATAGAATAGAATAGAATAGAATAGAATAGAATAGAATAGAATAGAATAGAATAGAATAGGACCTTGGAGGTCTTCTAGTCTAACCCCCTGCTCAGGCAGGAAGACCAATACCATTTCAGACAAATAGTTGTCAAATCTCCTCTTAAAACTTCCACTGTTGGAGCATTCACAACTTCTGGAGACAAGTTGTTCTATTGATTAATTGTTCCAACTGTCAGGAAATTTCTCCTTAGTTCTAGGTTGGTTCTCTCCTTGATTGGTTTCCATCCATCGCTTCTTGTCCTGCCCTCAGGTGTTTTGGAGAATAGCTTGACTCCCTCATCTTTGTGGCAACCCCTGAGATATAGGGACACTGCAATCATGTCACGCCTAGTTCTTCTTTTCATTCAACTATACATACCCAATTCCAGCAATCATTCTGTATATGCTTTAGCCTCCAGTCCCTTAATCATCTTTGTTGCTCTTCTCTGCACTCATGTTCTTAAATACATTTCTCATTCTTTTCTTGTTATTTTTTCCCTACCTTGGCTTTTTGATTGAAATATAATTTACTATCATTTCTTGTTTGATGTTGAAATGGCTTCACCTATCATGCATTATTTTATGGCCCATGACTTTCCTCCTCTTTTTTGCTCTAATTAATAGCAGTCACTTGGCTATATTTTTGCTTCAAAATTTGGATTTTTCTTTTAGCTTTCATTTTTACTATAGGATCTTCCTATAGATCCTCATGCTCTCTTTCACGTAAGTGGTGTGTTGAATCTCTTCCTTAACATTAATCTTCTATTTTAACTGAACAAACTGATTTTCTAGATCAAATCTTGTTGGCATACCTCTTTTAAAATTCCTAAATTTAACTTGTATATTGGACACCAATACTTAATTTAATTTAAAACTTAATTTGGTAATAATCTGCACCTGAAAGTGTATTGACTGATGACATAGTTATTCTACAATTTCTGTTTCCTTTTAATTAAATCTGATATTATGATTCATCCAGTGATACACAGGTACAGTAACTATGTTTGTGTTGTTTGAAGCAGGTGTTGGCAACAATCAAAATTTTGCCTTTAAAAGCTATGCAAACCAAGCAATGCAAATGAATCTAGAGAACAACACAGTGACCAAAGGATTGGAAGAGGTCAATTGACATTTCAATGACAAAAAAAGGAATGTTAACGAAGTGTACAAGCTATTGTAGAATACCTTTTAATGTCACATGCTTTCAAAATGATACTTAGGAATATGCAATACAGATTACAATTCTACATGGGAAAAGAGATGGCAGATGTTCAAGATGGCTTTAGAAAAGGTCAAGGAATATGAGCCATGATTGCTGATGCATGCCAGGTAATGGAGAAAGTCAATGAGTGTCAAAAAGAAGTCATTGCATGTTCCATTGATCAAAAAAAGGCCTTCAGTTGTGTCGGTCATGTCAAGCTGTAGAAGGCGCTTAGAAAAATAGGAGTTCAAGAACATTGGGTGGAAAAAAAAAACCAAGTTCTTACTTTGGAATTTAGGAAATCAGCCAATACAGTGTCAGTCAGAAACAAGAAAAGGACATTTCTCCTGGGCAATGGAAGAGGAAGAAGAATATGGAGATTCTTTAGCAGAGTAATGAGTGACAGACAGAACTTTTCCAATCTTATCCTAACCAAAAGACTTTACTCTAGATGAGTCATGGTGGCGCAGTGGTTTGAATGCAATATTGCAGGCTAATTCTGCCAATTTCCAGGAATTCAATTCCGATGGGCTCAAGGTTGACTCAGCCTTCCATCCTTTCAAGGTTGGTAAAATGAGGACCCAGATTGTTGGGGACAATATGCTGACATTGTAAACTGCTCAGAGAGTGCTGTAGAGCACTATGGAGAAGTACAGTATATAAATCTAAGAGTTATTGCTATTTCTACCGTGTTTCCCTGAAAATAAGACATGTCTGCGTACCTTCTGTCGCACGCTTAAGACGTTCCTATTCCAGCAAGCTGGCCTGACCTAAACTTTTCCTCTTTTTAAATGGGAATTTTTAAATTTGGTTTTAAATTATTGGGGTTTTAAAATGGTTCAGCCAAATTTATTTAATTTGTTTAATTTATTTTGTTAATTTAATTTGTTTAATTTATTTAATCTATTTTAAATTTTGTATTTATATGTTTTATTTTATGGCTGTTCACCGCCCTGAGTCCTTTGGGAGTAGGGCGGTATACAAATTTAATAAAATGAAAAAATGAAATGAGGGGGATTGCAAAAACCATGGACTGGCTTGATCCCACTTCATGGCTGCGCAGACAGCCCACACCGACCACTGCTCGGAGCTCTGGCACCAGTACCCCTCCCCCCAGGTTGACAGGACTAGGGCTGGCAAGAGTTTGTTTGCGGCCGCTACTAAGAGAAGGGGCGCACAAATTACGGTTTGCAGGAGCGGCCTCTGCGAGGCCATTCTGGGTGGATGGCAGGTGTGCGTGGGGCATGTTCGCCCCCCCCACCTCGCCTCCTTACCTCATGCTGCTTGCACGAGAAGCAAATTAAAAGCTACCACGATTGCTGGAGGCAGTGGCCTGAGCACCATTGGCTGGTCGGCGCTTCAGCACCAGTCCGCCTGCAGCAGGCCGATGTTTATGGGCCTCCTGCACCTGAAAAATAATAAGACACCCCTTCCCGATAATGCCAGGGCCATATTTTGGGGGTCAAAAGAAAATAAGACCCTGTCTTATTTTCAGGGAAACATGGTAGGGGGCAGGTTTTACAGCCTAAGACAAAAAAGGACCTGATAAATTTAATAATCTGCCGTTGCAGATTATACCATTCTCTCAAGACCCACCTACTTCTTTTATCTTCAACTTCTAATTTTTTAACAAAAAAGCATAAAAGAATTGTTTATTTATTATGTGCATTACCCATCCTTCTGACTTAAATAGGAAAGTTCAAATCAGGATAGATCTTACTTCGTGAGCGCTTCAGTGGATCTTGCCCTTAGGTAATTATCTGAAATGTTGCAAATGTTAAGCATAGAAGGAAAGAATAAAGGAATTCATCCAGGGATGTTTGTAGAACTTCCCATGCATTGCTTGGTAGAGTTTTGGCTGTGTTTCAATAATAGAAGGACTTCTCCTGAGTCTTTGTGAAGTTGTAATGGACCCTCACCATTCAGCTGCAGGTCATCTGCGTGTGAATGTCTATGGAGATTCTCAGTCATCCAGATCATGGTTGTCCCAAAGGTGCTTTCTTCAAGAAGCAACTGGACTTTCTGGAAAGTCCAGTTGCCTCTTGAAAAGCATCTTTGGGATATCTGTGTATGAATTTCCGCACAAGTCCCCTCTTGCTGTAGTGCAGTGGTTCTCAACCTTCCTAATGCCGCAACCCTTTAATACAGTTCCTCATGTTGTGGTGACCCTCAACCATAAAATTATTCCTAAAACCATTGAAAATATCTGTTTTCCTATGGTCTTAGGCGATCCCTGTGAAAGGGTCATTCGACCCCCAAAGGGGTCGCGACCCACAGGTTGAGAACCACTGCTGTAGTGCAACATTATCTACAAAAGCCATTTCAAGTTTGTCTCAAATCCAAAAGAGCTACACCAAACTCTAAATGGACAAACCATGTAAGCTTTCATCTTTACCCTATTTTTCTGTTATGATGTCTTTCAACAACTGTATTTAGCACTTAGATGCGACAGAAAAGGAACAAAACCCCCACCACTCCAGGAGTAGATCAAAACTATTCCACACAGAATAGTGATCCATTTGCAGTGCATTCTCATCTCCTTCTTTGTGTGGGTTGGGTTTTTTGTTTTTTGTTTTTTTGTCTTAAAAGATGGTTGGTTTCATAAATAGCATTACATCAAGCCAGAGCCAACCCCACAAAAGGAAATGAACAAAATCACTGCACTTTGTCAAAAGCAGCACAAACAAGACCCATTTCGAAGTCTGAAAGAGGTAATAAAAAAGAAAAAAGGAATGAAAGGCAACCTCGTTTCTCTCAGCCAACAATTTCAGGTTTTATCATCTGCGTCTCCTAAAAAACAGAGAAGCACAGGTCTTGAGGGTGGCCTGATGCATCAGCAGCTGGAAAGTCGAGTTCAGCAAAAACTCTTCCTGAGGCCACTTTTGCACGATCTGAAGACCAAGATGTCAGCTTTCCTCGCCCGGTTTGTTTAATCTGTCCCTTCCTCCTGCATCTTCCCTTTGAAAGAAAACGTCCTAAATATTTTTTTGCGGGGGGAAAAAGTAATCTTTGCTAAGAAAGTCATGGGTCTAAGCCTGACAAACCCCACTGCGTATTTTCCAGCCAAGGTCAGCCTTCCGCATATTGCTTTGTTTCTCCCAGAGCAGTACCCTGTCAGGACACATAAGCTCAACAGGTTAAATAAACAAAGAACTTGAAGGGAGCAGCTACCGACCTCGTTCCAAAAATTCCAAGGCAAAGTCAATCAGAATTATGTTTACAGTCATGTAAGCTCATATGGCTTTAATATTTTCTCTTCCAGGCCCGCAATATCTGTGTCAGGGTTCCAAGAAGAACCCCAACGAAATAAAACTCCAAGGCAATAGATTCCTCAAAGTTCCACTTTATTAGAGATGTCAAGTTGGCACATCTGGGAAAACCTGAATCTGAAAGCCTCCAGGTTTCCCCCATCCAGTTGAAAGCTCCACACCCACAAGTTCATCACATGGTCCAATCTAGGGGTGAAATGCTCCCAGTTCGGACTGGATCGCCCAATCTGGTAGCGATGGCAGCGGGTGGTTCCGAGAACCAGTAGCAAAAATCCCCGCCATGCCCAGCTGAGCCACGAAATCATCAGAAGCTTTTTTTAAAAAAAATTTTTTTTTAAAGCATTTTTTCTCTTTGGCCAAAAAAATGCTTTTAAAAGTTAAAAAAAAAAAGCCTCTGGTGATCGCACGGCTCAGCTGGGATCGTCAGAGGCTTTTAAAAGCATTTTTTCTACAATCTCTTCAACCTCTTCAACTTTAAAAGCCTCTGACGATCCCAGCTGAGCTGCGCAATCATCAGAGGCTTTTTTTTTTAACTTTTAAAAGCATTTTTTAAAAAGCATATTTTTTATTGCATATTTATCCCATCCTTCTCACCTTAGAAAATCCAGAAGAGGTCTCTCTCAAACTGAACTTTTGGACATAAAATAGATTATGTTCCTCTCTGGGTAAGAGAGTTAAAACATTTCTAGAGTTTATTACTTGTTATCAGTTGGGGAACAAATCTAATTGGGTTTACTTTATTTTTCTGATGATCAGGAAAATGTTGTATGCATACTCAAAAAGGTAAAACTCTTATTAGCAGTCTGGAATATCCTATCCCAACAGACAAGAATGGTGAGTTAGATTACTTTCAACAGACAAGTTAATCTTTCTGCTAATCCTTCTAATAACCCATGGTTTACCAGTCATCAGCTTTATCCAGAAACTGTCAATTATTTAAGGCCAGAGAGAACATCTGTATCTTTTTAAAATATGCCATTGGGGCTTTTTCCAACATGGCAGCCATGTGGAGAGAACTCTTCCTAATTTCCAAAATGGCTGCAATAGCGGGTAAGACCAGATTTTTTTTGCGGGGGGGGGATCCCATTTGTCAGATGACAAGCATAAAAAATTATCTGCCCCTTCTCCAGTGATATTTTCTATTCCCCCAGATTATTTTGTTTTTAATCAAAGCAACCAAACACACTACTAAAGCACCGGCTAAAGCAACCCAGACTTTATATCTGCTATAAATGTCTTGTGGAATCATTATGTGACTCAGTGATTTTTATGAAAACAAAAGTTATGCTGGAGGCAACATTTCTTTTGCTGCCTGCCATGTCCCCATTTTTTTTTCCTCAATGAAAAATATGTTGTTGCTTTTTTAAAAAAATCAAATAGGATAGGGAGCCTAGCCCACAGCAAGGGAGTTGCCTATATATTGTACCATATATTTGGAACTGTTTACACTGTATATGCTAATCCAAGGAGGTGGTCATGAGAATTATTCCCATTGAGTGGTTTTGATTCATAGCTTCTCCTTTCACTAATAATATCTCTGGAGGCAGCTGACCACAGAACAGTGAAACAGAGAAACGGATTTAAAACCACTCAATCAAAATGTTTATGAAAACACATAAAATATTAATAAATGTATCTCTAAAGCAGTTCAAACACTGGTTACAGAGAATGATCCTAATGCCTAGGGCTTCTGTTCGTGTGGGTTTCTACACTAGCTGGGTCAAACAGCCAGAAACAGAGAAGTTGATTGCATAAGCTGTAGGACAAGAGTAATTATCAAATACCTGGGAGATTTATGTGGCAGTTTAATATCAAGTTCAAAACTAGTAAAATGAACATCTGAGTCACTGACTAATAGCATAATCAAAGACAGGAAACAACCAGAATTAATATTCTTCTGGCTGGAATGGAAGATCTTATTGAAATTAAGTTTTTCCAGTAAGACCACTTTTTTTTTTTCCTCCTGAACTACTGAAGGAGGACACCTTCAATTTTGCATCCAATTTTGGTCACCACAATGTAAAAAAGATGTGGAGACTCTAGACAGAGTGCAGAGAAGAGCAACAAAGATGATTGGGGACTCGAGGATAAAACATATAAAGAATGGTTGCTGGAACTGGATATGTCTAGTCTTATGAAAAGAAAGACTAGGGGCAGTGGTGAGCTGCTGCTGGTTTGGGCCGGTTTGGGCGATTCAAGCAGTTCGACTGGCCCCGCCCATCCACCCCTGCCGTATCCTGGCCTATATTTCCTGCTTTCTGGCTCACCTGATTCACACGGCACAGCTGATTTCCGCGCCTCTGCTGTTCTACTTACCAGGGCTGCCTTAGATGGTAAGCAGCTGAGCTTCAAATTGTTGTATTTTGAATGCTGCGCATAAGCGTGTTAGACATGCACATGTGCAAAGCCCGCTTGCGCACGCGCACCAAGCACTCATAGAACCAGTTGTTAAACTGGTTGCAGCCAGTGAATAGGGATGACATTATAGCAGTGTTCCAATATCTCAGAGATTGCCACAAAGAAGAGGGAGTCAAGCTATTCTCCAAAGCATCTGAGGGTAGGACAAGAAGCAATGGGTGGAAATTAATCAAGGAGAGGAGCAACTTAGAACTAAGGAGAAATTTCCTGACAGTTAGAACAACTAATCAGTGGAACAACTTACCTCCAGAAGTTGTAAACGCTCTAACACTGGAAGTTTTAAAGAAGAGATTGGATAACCATTTGTCTGAAATGATATAGGGTTTCCTGCCTAAGCAGGGGGTTGGACTAGAAGACCTCCAAGGTCCCCTCCAAGTCTGTTGTTCTACTCTATTCTATTCAAATAATCAAAAGGATAGTGGTTTTTACCTGCTTTATTCTTTCAGGGATATTAATATATTGTTTTATGTTGCTATGGTTTTCAGTGTATTATTCAATGATTTAAACAATTGTAATTTCCCTAAATAAAATTACTAACCCTAAATAAACAGAAATAAAATAAAATAAAATAATAAAAAATAAAATGATAAAAAATAAAATAATAAAATAATAAAATAATAAAATAATAAATAATAAATAATAAAATAATAAAGAGCCTGTTTGGTGTAATTCTAGTCTTACTTTAGAAAAGCCAAATGGATGGTGTTGGGCCAGTCTCTCTCTCTCTCTCCCTCTCTCCCTCCCTCCCTCTCTCTCTCTCTCTCTCTCTCTGCCCAACTCACCTCAAAGAGTGGTTGTTGTGGGGAAAATAGGAGGAGGAAGGAGTATTACGTACATTTACAGCTTTGAGTTATTTATAAAAATATTAAAGGCAGGATAAAAATCTAGTAGATAAATAATAAAACACTCTCAGTGGTGTTTGAAACATTTGAATATAGGACTTCACATTCTGAAATTAACTCTAATTATATTGGATACTTAGACTTGGATGAAGAGTGGTTGGACTTGTATGATTATGGTTGAGGCACTATTCAAATGGGGCAATGGATCAGGGAAGCCTAGTAGATGATATCAAGAGACATTCAGTATTGGGTGGGAGGGAAATGTCTTTGTATAGAATAAATATGGTGCTTTGTATGACATCGAGCTGTATTCTAAGTGTGAATGAGGCATTGTTTTGCTGATCCACCTAAAATGGATCTACAGTGAGTACATTGGAATATCATTTAGTATGGAGAGATATGGCCAGATGGTACTCAAGACAGGGAAGAAAGTTAAGATTAATGTTTTGGAACTACAGGAGGCCAACACAGCAGATAGAAAGACCAACTTTTTTTTTTATCTTACTGTCACATGGAGACGAGGAGGAAGAGGAGGAGGTGGAGGAGGAGGAGGAGGAGGAAAGAAAGAAAGACAACAACATCCAAGTATCACCAAAGGATAAAGCAGATCCTGAAGAGCCATCTCAATGATAAGAACAAGATCCATGCCATCAACACATATGCCCCGTTGATTTATGACAATAAACCCTGCTGGTATAATAAGTTGGCCAAGGAAGGGCATGGAAACTACTGATGTGAAGATCCAGAAGCTCCTCATAATGTATGCAGGTTTCCATGCCAACACAGAGAGAGATTGTACCCTGGCCAGAAATTGAGCAGGCAGGGTCTGGTGAGTATCAAAGTCACTGTGATGAAACCTAGTGCATTCAGGAATACATCAGTAAGATGACACCCAAAGATGAGCTGCTGAGAGAAATGCTGAAGCAGCAGCAGGCATGAGAAGAAGACCAAACAGAGGAACCACCATAGCAAGATAAGACCCTACATGGGATATACCACTGACAGAGAGCTGAGATGACAGACATTAGGAAATCTAACCAGTGGTCAGAAAGGGCTGAGCTAAGGCACTTGATCATAGCAGCACAAGAGCAGCTACTAAGCATCAGATCCATAGAAGCAGAGGTCTACCACACTAGACAGGACCAAGATGCAGACTTTGCAAAGAAGCCTCAAGTCACATAGTGTGGCAGGGTGTAAGATGTAGGCAAGAACTGAGTATCTGGGCATTGTGTATAGGAACATCTGCACAGTATATATGTTAGACCCTCCAAAATCCAGACAGGAGATTCCACAGAGGGTCATGGGCAGTTAGAGGACTAAGATCCCATGGAATTTCCAGATCCAGATGGATAAACTGGCCAATCATCCAGATATCATGGACAAAGGCCAGAAGACAGGAGTAATGATAGATGTATAGTGGTGCCAAATGACATCAACATCAGGAAGCACCATGAGAAGCTGAAGAAATACCAAAGACCTGAAGGAGAGGATGTGGAAAGTAAAGGCCAAAGTGGTTCCGATGGAGGTAGAAACACTTGTGGCTGTGACTCCTAAACTGGGAGAGTGGCTCCAACAGATCCCAGGAATGACCTCAGAGCTCTCTGTCCAGAAGAGGACACAGCCAAGATAGTGTGCAGAATCCTCAAACCTCCAAGACTCTTGTAGAGGACTCAAGATTGAGGAAGACACAGACTACCCAGAGAGGTGTGAAGGGAATTTTTATGTATGTATCAGTGATTTTTTTAAAAAAAATAAATAAAAATCAAATCCCGATGGTGGCAGAGGTTCCAGGAATTGCCCAACCCACTTGGAAGGAAATTAATTTAGTTTTGCTTCCTGACTCTTCCTTTTTGACAGCTTGCAGGGACACCTAAAGCAAAATAAGTCCGTCATTTCCTAGTAGCTACAATTATTTGTGCTTAATGAGCAAAGAAGGTCATGCATTCCTGCTTCCTGAAAAAAAGCCTGCCTAGACTGTGCAGGGCTCTGGATAATAAAACCGTACAAGGCGCTGGCTCAGTTGATTTGCTACCCAGGATGTCATGACTGAGAAACCTGAAATCTCCATAGCAACACATCAAGACCGCCAAAAGGACTCTGACTAAACTCTGATATAGCCTTTAGAGGCACTTTAATATGCAAGACAATACACAGGCATTGGGTAGGCTAAATTATTATGTAGTAATCCACAGGATGCTATGCCTGGCAAAAGGTAGTAAGAGGCCTTTCATTACCTATTAAAGTATTTTGAAATTCAATTAAAGTGTTTGGTACAAGGCTCAAGCAGGCAAGTGTTAAATTCTCTTAACAGTGAGCATTTTAGAGAGAGATGTTGTCTTGAGTAGCTGGGCATTTTTGTGCCAAATGGTCACCTTCTCAGATTGAGTTGAGGCCATCGCAGATGACCTACCTCAAACTAGTGATATGCTACTATACTCTTTGTGGATGGGTCTATATCTCTTCTAATACAAAGACTTGGTTTGTAAGATTCTTTTCTTTTTAAACATGCAAATTTTAATCTGTTTTTAAACGACTGGGGTGTTTTAATTTGTCAGAGCCAAATTATTTAATTCGATTTTATCCTGTTTTTTAAATTTTGTATTTATGTATTTTACTGTTTGGCTGTTCACCACCCTGAGTCCTTCGGGAGTAGGGCGGTATACAAATTTGATAGATAGATAGATAGATAGATAGATAGATAGATAGATAGATAGATAGATAGATAGATAGATAAATAAAAGATTGGCTGGCCCATATTTTATCTGAATTGCCATAGGAAACAAGGAGGAGGCACTCACTTAGTTCTCCAATTCTATAATCAGCTTTCTTTTGGACAGAATGGGATGGAGGCACAATGCAGCTCAGAGCGAAAGCATCCAGAGGGGGAAAACAAAGGATAACAACAACCGTCATTGTGTGGTAGAGATGCAAGTTTGTTCCCTTTTGAACATGCACCATAATGTCACATTCACACATGAAAGGGGCTGAGCTGCTTTCCATTTGGAATGAATCTGCCTGATACTGCAAATGTCTCTGGCTTGCAGCTCTTTCAATTACTGCAAACTTTTCCCATTGTTTGGAACAGGACTACTTGGCAAATGCTACAATAGTTGTAGTATTTTAAAATTCAGTTCCTCTGAACATCTACTAGGAGGACACTGCTAAAGAAGTGAGGAATAAATAAATTGGAAACATGTAGAAAACATTGGAGATCCTAAGGGAATGATTAAATAAAAGTTTCCATAATAGGTGAGTTGTAAGAAAAATTCTTGTTGTAGTTTCTTGATACTATGGCACTGATAAAAATCACACACTGTATCATAATTGCCTTAGATTTCAGCTCATGCTATGAGATGGCTTGATATTTTTATAGTATCTGTTTGGGGCAAGAGAGCAATAGCATGTGGCTATAGAAGACAGCTTACAGGACATATAAATGATTTACAGATAACCCTTGACTTACAACTGTTTGTTTGGTGACAGTTCAGAATTATGACAGTCCTGAAAAAGGGATTTAGGACCTGACCTCGAAGTTATGACTGTCACACTCAATCCTACAGTCATGTGATCACAATTTGGATGATTGAAAACCATTTTCAATGGTTTCAGTGTCTTCTGATCATGTGATCAGGATTTGCAACTTTCTCAGCTGGCTTCTGACAAGCAAAATCAACAGGGGAAACAACCAGGTGAGTCACCAAACAGTGACTCGCCTGGTTGTTCGCTTAACAATCACAATAATATTGGTTGTTTCAAGTTGGCATTTAGACTTTTAGTCCAATGATATCTACAATTTATCATGGAATTATTCTTCTTTTCCTTCTCCTCCTCCTCCTCCTCCTCCTCCTCCTCCTCCTCCTCCTCCTCCTCCTCCTCCTCCTCCTCCTCCTTGAGTATAAGGAGACAGAGGGAAGACAGAAGATATTCAAGGATCATTGGGTATAAATTTCTTAGACATAAAAAGAAACATCTAGATTGCAATGCTTCTTCTGTAAACCTTGAAGTATAGCCCACACATATTGTTTGGTGGACATCACTGAAATAGTTTGAAAAAGTAGTTCTTTGTAAAGGCCCCAACAAAGATCCACTTTTGTCCCTAGTGTGGTACATGGTGGCAGTGAGCCATATTCATTCCTTTCTATCCCCACCCCTCACAACCTTTGACCTTCTTTTTCTTGATAAATTCTTTTTAATTAAAACATGAAGTTAAGATGCTGCCAAACAAAGCATCAATATCGAGCATAACTAGTAATCATACATCCTTTATTATAAAAGGTAATCCTTTACTTCAGAAAACTATTCTCTAGGATTATTTATTTTTCAAAATTTCACTTTTGTTCTTTATTTTGGTTATTTAACTCTTTCTGTGCAAATGGTACCTCTTAATGCACAGTCTTTCAAGTTCATGTGAAACAAACAAACAAACAAATAATCTAGGCTGCCATTTGCAATCCGTTCACTTGTGTAGGACATTGGACAGGTTAACTGCAAAATGCAACATTCAGATTATAGCTGTATATTCACTTGCTTGGAAATAAATTTCGCTACATTCAGTGTAATCTAATTCTGAGCAAATATACATAGGATTGTGCAGTTGTGGGCTAAATGGGTAGATGGTTTATAAATGGTTAAAAAACAGTATTAAATTAAAATTTCTCGTTAATCAGCAACTGTGAAGAGGATGTTACTAGGAGCATTTTTTTTACACAGGCACATTCTGGATTGCTCCATAAACCCAGATGAATCTTATGTAAAGTGAAATTATTTTTTATTAGTGGGAAAATTAAAACTTTTCCTCATTAATCAGCAACTCATGAAAAGGGTCCTACCTGGGGCATTGTTTTACACAGGCAAATTGTGCCATAAATTTGGATTGTATAGAATATAAGTATGAGAAAAATGTTTTTTTTCATTATTAGGGCAGAAATAAGGAAAACTCTTATTAAAACAAGCAAAACCAAATTACTGCTATTTTATTTAATCAGATATATATAACATAGCAGGAGTTTGTTTATGTGACAGTTTTACATTGTCCTTGTTTCAAATTCTCTCTCTCTCCACCCCCTCTCCACCCCCCTCTCTGTTTTTTGACCATTCCCATAAGACTTAAATCAATTACAGTTTGCCCAAAGAATCAATTTTGGTTTGACTCCTCCCTCACTTTCCTGTCACTTTTTCCCACAAGAAACACTAATTAGACAGTAAGCCAAAGATTTTCAAGGATCATTAAATAAACTGTTGGCAATACGCAAAAGAGCTTACAGCACTGGAGAAAACTGGCAAACAAATGTGCTGAACGAAATCCTCTGGCCTTTAATACAAATCCCCCTCACCAATACACACACACACACACACACAAAATCAGAGACAATACAAGTAGAAGATCAAAGTTAGGAGAGTGTTAGAGGGGGGAAATTGTCATTCTGTTGGCAGGTAGAACTGGGGATAACATTTTATTTGAAGAATGGCATCTACTTGGCAAGAGAGAAGGTCAGCATTTATTTTACAGAAACTGAACAAAATCATTTACGACAGATGAATGAAAAAAAGAGAGAGAGGTACAATTCTTTTACACATAGCCATGGCAAATGTTTTCTTTTCTTCCTTTTTTAACTATATGTGGTAGAAAGCTAATCAGGAGGCAGAATCTCTCCTGTCTGCATTACCTTTTAAAGTTACCTCAGAAAAAATGGTCAACTTACTGACTCACTCCATTGCATTGTTCTAAACACAATGCAATTTGCAATTTGTTTTTGTTTCAGTCTCTGTGGATAATCTTCGTATCCATTGGAGTATACAAAGAAGTTCTCTATATGAAATGGAACACAGCCATAATAGATATTAATCAAACACCAATAGGTTTGAGCAAAACAATTGGTTTTGGGAAAATCAGAATGACTGTCAGATACCAAACAGTATTTTGACTTAGTCTCTAAACCAAGTGAAGTGGGAGCTGGCCTGGAAGTTTGCAATATGATGCCCATGCATACCCCCAATTAAATTACAAATACAATGTTAAAACATTCAAAGATCAGAACCTTGCAAAATCACCCCATCCAACAAGAACAATGAAATTTTGTAAAATGTTGCATGTGGTACCCAACCTCACAATATTGTGACCTCCTTGCCTAAAATCTTGGAATGAGATTTTATAATCAAGCAAAATGTTGGCTGAATTGGAGCAGGGTGGTTACTGGATAATGACACAAGGTCATTTACTTAAATATATTTCAGATAGTGACCGAGATGCTGGAGATCTCACCTGAGCATAGACAGATCTGTCAGTCAAAGAACTCTAGCTGATGGGGTTCAGGAGAAGAGCCTTTTCTGCCGTGGCTCTGACCTTTGGAACATCATGACCCCCAAGATGAGATCCACACCCAACCTCTTGCCCTTCTGAAAGGGCTTAAAGTCATGACTTTGCCAATGGGCCTGGGGCCTTGATGGACGCATGTCATTCTGGAAGTGGTTAATATACTAAGACCCCATTTTTTCCCTGGGTTCGCCTTGCTGCCTTCCCACACCATCTTTGTAATGCTCTATTTATTGCTTTGATGTTTTAATGTTTTTTAATCGATTATTGATGATTATTGGGGTCATCTCTTGGTGAAATGGAGAGTGTACAAGTTGAATAAACAAATAAGAAGAAATAGCTCTTTAGCTATAAAACTCTCACTAAGGCCCTGCTTATTAGTTGATTCATTGTCCTCCAATAGCCTTTTGAAGTCATTGAAGATAGCATAGCCATAAACAGAGGCAATAGTCATCTAGGAGAAGGACATAAATGGCTTGTCACAATGCTCTCATTGCTACATTAAATTATTTGGTAAATCTGCTCAGAAAATCAGATGAAGAATTGCAGTACAGAAAACATTACCAGCAAATGTAAGAAACAAATTACAGATAATATTACACAAGAAGATCACTAGCAGTATAATTCACTCGCTAGCAATATGAATTACTGTATATTACTGAATAACAAATGTTATATTATCTCCTTTTGGACTCCCTGTTAGAGTTTTGGCTACTCTTTCTATTAATGGCTTTGATTGCTACAAGGAAGGGCAGATGGAAAGAAGTGTCATTTATCTATCTGCAGATATCTATCTACAGAAGGAAGAAGAAAAAAATCATTGGGAAGTACAGTATAGACCACTACACTAGCTGTTTCACTGAATAATGTATTTATTCTGCTAATATGACAAGATTCCTTGGCTTGTGTGGGGATTATGCATAAAAGACAAACGAATCCTCAACCTGCCCTTTCACCAGATGGTACATATTGTTCTGCATGGGAACGTCTGACAGCAAAGAACTCAAATTGACAAAAGCCTCAGAAACAGGCAGAAGCAATTTTTTTAAAAAATAACAACACCACTAAACAAGCAACACTTCTAACACCTCTACAGAAAAGAAAATCTCGGGATAGTCGCAGTCAGTGGAAAAGGTGGCCCAGAATTCAATCTCTTTGGAAGGAGAAGAAAAAAGAAAAATAAAAGAATAAGGAAGACACGTTGGAAAAATCTGATAATTCAAGAAAGACTTGAATCTGGAATCGATTCTGTCAATAAAATTATCATTAAAATAGCTTGGGGAAATGCATCTGTCAAAGTGACAGCTTGCATATGGCTTGTGAATTTTAAATTCTTGCCACTTCCGTAGAGCTTGGAGCTGCTATGTAACATGCAAAGCAACTTATTCATTTAAAAACATGCAGAAGAAAATACAGTGTTGTTGGAATAATAAAAAAAAGAAAAAACCCTCAGTATAATCCACAGACAAAGCTTCTTTGCTTGTTGAATATAAAACTAGTTTCAAGGTTCAGCATTTCCAGCAGCCAACTGCTTTGAAATTTCCCAGCGCTATCATTCAAAGTTAATATTCATTCTAAACAAAGTTACTGTAATTATTTCAGATCATGATTAAATATAATTTTTTAAAGAACCACGGCAGTTAATTTTTTTTATTGTGGTAGCATATTAACTTTTCTCCCTATTTCATTATATGGAGTGATGGGAAAAGGAAAACCAGCTCAGTAAAAATGCTTGTAGGCTAAGCTGAGCAAATCCAAATGAACAATTGCTCAGGGCCATGTATGAGACTAGACTGAGGCAGTAAGAATGTTGAAGCTGAAAGAATGATCTCCACCATTATTGCATCTATAGAGTGCCACCTGGCACTCCTCTTTAAAAGTCTTGGAGATCTGTATGGAACGATGGGTCGGGAGAATTGTTAATGGCCCACTGAGAGCTATTTTACCTTTTGCGATCATGATCACTTCAGGATTGGAAGTTGACTTGACATTATCCAAACAGGTCCTAAGGGGACATCTTGTGATGTCATCTGGAAAGATTTTGAACCTGCTGATGCTGAGATCATGGATAGAGCCCTTAGTGAGATCAGGTGTTCCATCTTTCGGTTAGAACCATATCCCTATATCAGAGTGCATAATCTTCTCCCATATTTTATTTAATATCTACATGAAGCTGCTAGGAGTACAACATCATTAGTATATCCAGATCTACATTTCTAACCCCAGATTAACTGGGAGATTCTTCATTTATTTATTTGGATTTATCCACTTGACTGGATAACATACATCAAAACCAAGGAACAATAAAATAGAGGGGAGAAACCATATGCATCCAGAAAAAAAAATGCACGATATATCAAAAGAATCAACAAAAAGAAGTGATGGGCTAGGTAACTACTTTAAACCCAGGCCTGGGAACAAAGCCAACTTTTCAAAGATTTCTGTAACAACTGAAAAGTGTGAACCATACATAACTCCAAGCAGATGCTCCAGGGAGATGCTGTTCCAAAGGGTATTAAAAGCCTTGACTTGGTGTCTGGAGGCAGTAAAGGTCAGGATGGCAGAAACTGGTTGAGGTTTAATCTTAATAAACCTGAATAATTTATTGGTTCAGAGGCTGACTGAATCCAGGACAATGCCGTCTTTAGCTATCAATGAGTTGTGCTTCATCTAAGATTCTGGTATAGAGTTTGGGGATTCCCCTGGACCCATATGTCTTGCTGGATTAGCAGATGGAAGATATGGCCATAAGCAATTTTGCCAGATTCAACCAGTTTGCAAATGTGGCAAGCCCTGGAGCAGAAAGCCTGAGTGACAGCCACTTGTACTTTTGTCATCTCCTTGTTGAGAAGGTGTCCTACCAGGGACTTTCCTTGAAAACTATTCAGAAACTGCAGCTATCACAGAACACAGGTGCCTTCATACCAACTGGAACTACCTGGTATAGCTACATTATGAGAATGAAATGGAATGGAATGGAATGGAATGGAAGGGTAGAGTAGGGTAGTGTAGAATAGGATAGGATAGGATAGGATAGAATAGAATAGAATAGAATAGAATAGAATAGAATAGAATAGAATAGAATAGAATAGAATAGAATAGAATAGAATAGAATTCTTTATTGGCCAAGTGTGATTGGGCACACAAGGATTTTGTCTTTGGTGCATATGCTCTCAGTGTACATAATACCATAGAAGCTTCACTTTCCTGCAGTTGGATTCCGGGTATGATTATTACCTTTAAAGTCATACATGCTTTGGGGACTAGTGATCTCTGAAGCCACTTTACTCCAAATAACCAGAGAACTGAAGAAGAAGAGGAAATAATTCAAAGCACCCCTAGTGAAAGGTAGATGGATGTTTCAGGGCATGGTTTATCTGAGTAATGTACAGTTAACCCTTCTGGTTCACATTCTAGAAAAAGTGCTTCAAACTTCTCAAAGAATCTGCTTTAATGAGTTCACTCTTAAGTAAGTGCAGAACTTTAGCTTCTTTATTTACCAAGATTCTGCATCCATTTTTTTTTTTATTTCTTGACATTAAAGGCAAAGATTTCCCTTGCCCAGTTGTGTCTGACTCTAGGGGATGGTGCTAATTTCCATTTCCAGCTGATGAAGCCAGCATTGTCTGAAGACGCTTCCAAGGTCATATGGCCAGCATGATTATACACTGAGAGACACAGGAACACTGTTACTTTCCCACCAAAGTGGTACCTATTTATTTACTCACATTTGCATGCTTTTGAACTGCTAGAGCAGGAGCAGGGCAGGAATGGGAGCTGACCCCATCATTAAACCTGGCCAATGAAATTCCTTGTGAATCTTGTTCCCCTGCTCTACCAGCAAAGAATGCTCAATGTGGTTCAATGGGAGAGGAATTTTCTTCTCTCTCTCCTAAGCCTTAGCCCCTCATCAGATATAACAACAGTGTCCTCCCCCCCTCTTGATGTTCAAGACATTGTTAAAAGCTTGGGTTTCCATAGAGCATTCTGAATTACAGAGGGAGTAGGCACATCATTCATGAGTTATGATGTTATTAGTATGAGTACGGAATGTGATTATGGATAGGATACTGGGCTGTTGTTATGATACTGTTCTATTGATTTTGTTTTAAGTGTGGTATTTTATTGAAGATGTGGTTTTATGGATTTGGCTTCAAGTGATGTATATTGTCCAAAGAGAGTACTGTGGGCCTCCTAAAGTCACACAACTGAATGGCTTAAAAGTGCTTTGAATAAATAAGTTTAATAGTTTTGACTGGGCAAGCTTGGTTTTTTTTAAAAAAAAACCCACCCATAATAGCCAAACATCGTTCATTCAATTCTAGATGCAAGCTGAGTATAGTATTTTCAAACTATCATCTACATGATTTCATTGAACAATGTTGTGACAATGTGTTGTTCTCTTGAAGTTCTGCTGAAGCTGATCAACAGGTCTTTACTGGACCCAGTGGAATTATGTTGGGTCTACAATTCACATGTTGAATGATCAAAATCACCCTCTACTTCCAGAAAGCCAGTCTAGTGTGGTTATTAAGGCATCAAGGTAGGAAAGTAAGAAACCGTGAGTTCTAGTCCTGCCTTGTTATGAAGCCATCATTATTTATCTTTATCTTACTTATATTTATTCTTAGATTCCAGCACCTTTGTTAAGCAGTCCTTGCTGATCTCTGATACAAAATCCAGAGACCTTTCCACCAACCCATTCACTCAGGTCTTTCTCGCTCCTCCTGGATGCCCAACTGCAGATTCCTCTTCCTTGACACACATAGACCCACCAATCCATACTGCATAAAGCCACATTCACATGCTTTTAATTAGACCCAGAGTCTCGGTGTCTGTGTGTCTATGTGAAATTGCACCTGATTCAATCCCCTCTCCCCCCAAAAGCTTCAGATACAAGACCAATGCATCAACCCAAATCCATCAGGATGACTCACCCTTCCAGTACTACCTTGCAGCAATTTTCAAGGAGCAGTGATCAGAGCGGTTAGCGAACAATGAAGCATGTTGCAAGCTGACTAATGTTCCCACAGTTGTCTACCCGCTAAATCAGCTTACTGTCTTGTTTTCACTGTTGAAATAGATTATCATACCTGGATTACAAAATTTGCATAATCTCTAGGCAGCAGCATAGTGTTAGGAGTTTTTCTGGCATCTTCTTACGGTCAGCTAATTGATGCTCAGATCAAGATGCGCAAATACCATAACCCAAATAAAAGAAAGGTTCAGTTATCAGCCCATTCGGTTTAAATTCGAAGTATACCATCGGGGGGGGGGGCATGGATGGGATGGGTGTGGCCAGCTTGACATCACTCATGTCAGAGGCGCATGTGGTGGGCTGAGTGTTCTGCCAGTGAAAACGGGCTCCTGAGCTCCGTTTTCGGCTGCAACGGTCTCCCTGCAATCCTCTGCCAGCAAAAACGGAACTTGCAAGGGCCACCCACGAGCTCCATTGTTGGCTGCGATGACCTCCTGCAACCCTCTGCTAGCAAAAATTGAGCTCTGTTTTTTCTGGCAGAGACACTGCAGGCCGGCCCTTCACTGTTTCCAGGGTGGCCCCACAGGTCAGATCTAAGCACCCATGGGCCAAATCTGGCCCCTGGTCCTTAAATTTGACACCCCTGTTCTAGTGGCTTGCCCTATCACCAGTAGTGGGATTCAGGTGGTTCGGGCCAGTTCGGGTGAACCAGTAGTTAAATTGCTATCTGGCTCCACCCCTTCCCACCCTGCCCTTCCAGGAGTCCTCATGCACCCCATTTTGGCCCAGGTAAGTGCAGGGAGCCCTCCTAGGCCCAAAACAGGCCACAGGGGGCAGTGCACCCCCCCTCACAGCCCGTTTTTGCTCCCAGGGAGGTGCAGGAGGCCAAGTGTTGCCTGTCACACATCCTGGCCATGCCCACCATGGCCATGCCCACCTAGCCAGTCATTAGGGCAGAGAACTAGTTGCTAAATTATTTGAATCCCACCACTGCCTGTCACTGTTGATGAGAGTAATCTTACAGATCCTTTGGTTGGTAAAAGTAAAATATTCCCAGGCTAGAAGGGTAAAAAGTGAGCTTCTATTCTTGTTTCTGTCCAATATGTACTGAATCCAATCTAATCACATATTATGCACAAATTATAAATTCTTTGCATACTATTAGAAGTTCAGCTATGCTTGTTAAGCGAAATTCCAACACATTTCTACATAATTGTAGACGGCTATTCTACTGTGGAGGAATCTAGCAATTTCCATTTCCATACATGAACACATCAATGAATTTGATAATAGTATTGGATTCGATTAAAATTCTAGATTCGGGAAACAAAGGACTCTCCTGGACTCTCCTTATTAACAAAGGATAATAAAACAAAACATAGCAGAGGAGAAACCAATATAATATTCTACATGATTTCTCCTGGCATTTTGTAACGTCTACAAAGGTTTGTGTTAGGAGCAAATCACCAAGCTTCCCTTCATGAACTCGGAATCAAGTTATAGACAGAAAAAAATGATTATGTAAAACCACACTGAACATATTTTCCTCTATCAGGGTTTACCTAACACACAACAGCAGCATATCTCATGGATCTATTTATTTATTACTATTATTTAAACCTGCCTTTATTTTTTATATAAATAAATTAAGGCGGCAAAGATGCCTAATACTATTTTCCCCACAACAACAACCTTGTGAAGTGAGTTGGGCTGAGAGAGATTGACTGGCCCAAAGCCAACTGATTGGCTTTCATGGTTAAAGCAGGATGAAAACTCATAGACTCCTGGTTTCGAACCAGGTATCTTAACCACTAAACCAAACCAGCTCACTGCCAGTATAACAGATACAGACGAGAAATACAGATCAAACTCCCATTCCATGTCCATGTGCATATATATTGGAACACTAATGATAACTCCATTGGGAACTTATAAAGAAGAACATTTGTAGCTGAGGGTTGAAATGAAAGGTCCTTGGTGCTCTCTGGGCTTGGTTGTTTGCTTGCAGACATTTCATTACCAAACTAGGTAACATCATCAGTGCCACGACTAACTGATATGTTACTTATTCTGGGTAATGAAATGTCTGCAAGAAAACAAGCTCAAAAAGCACCAAGGACCTTCACCAGTGGTGGGTTGCTCCCGGTTCGGTCTGGTTCTTGTGAACCGGTAGTAAAATCGGTGGGAGGCTCCACCCACCCACCTGCATGTCAACATGGATGATCTGTGCTTGCACAGAAGCACGAGCGAGCAAGCGAAGCAAGCTCCCATTGTGAATCGGTAGAAAAGGTAAGTAGAACCCATCCCTGACCCGCTCTTTATCAGTTCTCATGACTTTTGCCCTAGTAATATTGCAGCAGGTTTTAGGCTATTGTTTAGGCTATTGCTGGAGAATTTGAACCTCTATGTGAAGGAATTGTTGCTTGTGGCTATTGTCACTGGGTTTTGGCTTCATTCATGCTTTAGCAGATTGACACTTAGCCCCAGCAGCTGGCAGATAAATTACAAATAGTACAAGTGTCAAGAAATCAGGATTTAAAGTATTACTTATGCAACAAGGAATGCAGAAATTTGATAGTTTGGACTGGAGTTCAAAAAGATCCTTCTCGTTTCATTCTTTTATTTATCTAGGTCACACCATCCAGCAATTTTATCTTTTCTGAATTCTGATATATTAGAGGAAGCTTTAAAGTTAAATTAAGGACATGGAGCATGCGAATTGTGAACATTTTTGTACTGTAGACTTCCTAACTTGTTTAGGTCTGTGGCCATAGACACAGAGCAATTTAGCAGAATGTAAATGTTGTACCACAAACTGAAATAAACTGTTGAAAAAACCCAAAGTATCATACAACTGAACACTAAATCACCCATTGATCTTCCATTTATATTCTACACAGCTTCTGAAATCTGTTTTGTTTCAACTTAAAATATAGCAGCTTCAAAGTACAGAGGAATAATGCTATTAGAACACATCCCTAATGTTTACTTTAAATATCGAAGTGCATCATGGAAGGCCTTTCTATTCATCATTTCATGTCAGCTGTCTCTGTAGGCAGGTGTTTCTATTTACAAGCTCACTTGCAGATGGGAGACTATCTTCACATTTCAAGGCCACTGCGTATTCTAACTTAACATGACTTCAAATGAGAGTGGCACCATAGTCCAAAAGCATAGTTCCACCAACATTCATTTCAGTAGTGGGTTGCAAAACCCGTCGCTACTGGTTCGTTCATGCATACACACTCATGCATGTGTGTGATGCACAGAAGCACCCGGTGTGGGTGTGTGAAGCCTCCCGTCACTGCCGCTACCGGTTTGCCGATCTGGGTAGAACCAGTAGCAACCCACCACTGATTCAGTGGCACAGATGTGTGGGAAAAAATGGGAGATCCACAAGACCTTTTCAAGGGGTCCATAAATCAGAGAAGTATTTTAAAGTTTCCTCAGTTTTAAGTTTCAATGTGGTAGACATTGATAGATATAACCCACAAAAACAAAAGTTCTTTGGGATTCTCAATAATTGTTAACAATGTGGGGTCATGAGATCAAAAAGATTGTTTGTTTTCCAGATTCATCTGTTGGAAAGAAAGTGAACTTTGAGAATTGAACTTATATTGAATTGAACTGCAACCTATGGCCTAGTCTGTAGTGTGTTGGACCCCAATGGAAGTATTGTGTGGGTCAGATGTGGTTTATATCAACTATTCAGACCTGTCTGCTCTTATGAACAAACAAATGTTATTGTTTGGTCTAGGCAAGAATGGGAAACCTATGACCTTACAGCTGTTGCTGAATTTCAAGACTCAAGATCCTTGTCACTGGTTGAAGTGTTGGGAATAGTACTTATTCTACAAAGAGACTGATTGAATCTCTGTGGATGAGACAAAAAGAGAAAGCCAGAACAGGGTAAGTTCTGGAGAAATCATGTTGCTCTGAACTTGATTTCAATCCATGGAAATTCATGCTAGCAATTTGTCTATGATGGGAAGAGGAAAGATTGCAACACGGTACCCATCTGCCAATAGGTGATCCGCTTTATCAAATGCAGAAAACCAGTCTCCGGCTGGAGGACAAACATGTTTTTTGTGGACCAAGTGCTTTTAGATGTACCTGTGTGGTATTTTTAAGTTTCCTCTGCCTAATCTGTCACCAGCAGTGGCATCAGAAAGTGATTGAAGTTATTTGAATATCTCCGCTCCTTCCATCGGGACTTAAAGACTTGGCTGTTTCAACAAATGGGTTGACCCTGATCCTTGGGTTTTATTATTTTATTGTCGTTGTTTTAACTGGGTTTTAATTATGTTATCTTTTATTATTGTATGTTTTAACCTGTGTTCGCCGCCCTGAGTCCTTAGGGAGAAGGGCGGCATATAAATTTTTGGAAATAAAATAAATAAATAAATCTTGTTATGTATCATTCTAAAGCAGGAGAATTTAAAATAGAGATTCACAGACCCAACAGTGGAGGTTTCTGATCAGGTGTGAGTATGGTGAACACTAGAATCAGACCATGTCCATGGGAATGATCTGACTCAATCATATGAGAAGAACCACAGTTTGGTGGATCTGTCTCGCAAGCAGGCATATCAAAGGTACATCCTTTGCCTATCCCTTGACATCACTACAAAAGATGGAACCAGGCACCAGCCCTACGTGGTGTGCTGGACTGCAAAGAAATGCTAGAATTTAACATGACAGTGAGACAGAAAGGGATGGGATGGGATGGGAATGGGAATGGGAATGGGAATGGGAATGGGAATGGGAATAGGAATAGGAATAGGAATAGGAATAGGAATAGGAATAGGAGTGGAGTGGAATTAAAATTAGAATTAGAATTAGAATTAGAATTAGAATGAATAGAAGAATAGAATAGAATAGAATAGAATAGAATAGAATAGAATAGAATAGAATAGAATAGAATAGAATAGAATAGAATAGAATAGAATAGAATAGAATAGAATAGGAAGGGACCTTGGATGTCTTCTAGTCCAACTCCCTGCTCAGGCAGGAAACCCTTCACCACCATATAATAGTACCATAATGTACCATTATAGAATAGTACATTATGTTCCAAGACTACCTCTTCTCCCTTATGCAGCCGTGAGTCAGGGAGGAGTCATCCCATGTTGTCTTAATACTAGTTCCCTTCCCAGGATTTAAGGAATGCTTCTGTCCTATTTATTTATGTAACAGATTCTGAATATCCCCTTCAGGGCAATCTCTCTGACACGCTACATCAGGTGATAGCAGAGAAGGGAAAGATTCCTCACTAACACTCTGGAGCGCTACTGCCAGTTGCATAATATGGGCCTAGTTTGACAAATAACCTAATGTGTTAAAACTCTGCTTCCTATTCTTCATGTATGGATGTCTTAAATTCTGGTATAAAATAAAAAAATCTGTTTACTTTCACGCATAACAGAGCACACAATTTCACTCACAATGAAATATTCTTGGCAGAGATTACTGAGGGGGAAATAAGGTTTCCTTTCATTTGCAAGGTAAGGTCTACCCTATTAAGAGAAGATTGAGACAAAAATGTTTTAAAGTTCACCATGTTTAGCAGTCAGACTGTCTTACGTACAGTATACAATGCCTTGTGTTTTGATTTTAAAAAGTGCTTCAAAGATTAAATAAATGGGAAGATACAAGGAGTAGAGAAAATTAACAGCCTCCTCCACCAACCCCATCTCCATTCTCTTTGTTTCTAATCCACAGAATTCCAAGAGATATGTTTAGGAAAAAAAAATAAACCCTGAAGCATGATTCCAGCTTAATTCTCTTTGGAAAATGATCAAACCTCCAATCAGGATAAAGCAGGAAGGGACCATGGAGGTCTTCTAGTCCAACCCTTTGCTGAAGCAGAAGAGGAGACCCTATACCATTTCAGACAAGTGGCTGTCCAGTGTCTTCTTAAAGATCTCCAGTGATGAAGCACCTACAACTTCTGAAGCTGTTCCACTGGTTAATTGTTCTCACTGTTATGGTGTTTGTCCTTAATTCCAGGTTGTTTCTCTCCTTAATTAATTTCCATGTTTATTTGTCCAGAAAATGAACAAAAATATATATTGGAGGTGGAAGGAAATGTCCTGACTCCTAATGTGAGCATTTGGGAGACTAGTTAGAGCCACTCCATCAATCATTTTGCAAACAAGCAAGCCCATTTAGGTAGTCATTTTAAGTGAACATCAAAACGTGCTCTCCAAGTGAAAAATTGGACATGTAAGTATATACCAAGACTTCATGAATATTCCCTTTCATAAAACTTGACCCTAAGGGGTGAAAGAGATCCCATAGTGTTATCATAACATACTATATTTAAATATTTAATTATAGAAGGATGTCCTCACCTGTATTATAATATCAACATCCCTTGGAGACTGAAGGAAAAATAGAATGCATATCATCTGTAACACACATCACATTTTGGAAGCCAGAGGGTCTGCACATCAATTCCTCTTGTTTTCCTAGGAGTTATTCTGGCTTTAGACATATGTATATAAGATCAGAATGGATTTCATTTCTTCCCCCCGTTAGTCTACCTCAAATGCCATTAATGTTAATCCTCAGCTTTTATGAGGCCCTAGGCAGAAATAGTCAAACTGACAAAGATGTCAGTGGATTTTCAGCCAAGGTTTTGCAGGGAAGCTCCCTGTCAGCATAACATGTGACAGAGAATTTGATTGCCTAATTTATGAGCAGATCAGTCCCCTCACAAAAGAATGCTAACTTCCTCCCTCCGAATTGCTCCTGCTTATCCTAGCAACTAATTCAGAATACTGAAATCCTTGAAGGTTGTTTCTTTCCCACACACGCCCCAGGAAGAACTTTAAACATTTTGTTGAATTAATTAAGGGGAGATTTCTGAAGCCTTTGCTTCTGGGATTGCTAATACTCCTAATGGGGTTCTTGAAAACCGATCAGATCTATCAAGGACATAATCCCAGATATGGTTTAAAAATAACTTCTCACAGATTATTTGGATTCTAAATACAGCCATCTGTAAAGTAGGTCATATACATGGATGCTCTTTATTAACAGCAAGAATCTGATAACTCTTAGTAAGTTATGAGCATTCTGCACAGCAGTCTGAAGCTGCCGGTTTCATGTCCCCAAAGCAACTGGAAATGATGCTGATAATAAGAAGTTGCTGTTTGGATTACAAACCATGTCCCCATTTTGATAATGGTGCATCTTGCTCCCCCCCCCCCCGCCCCCATCCCATTCGTGGTTCCTCCCAGCTTCTTTCCATTTTCTGTCCTTGCTGGGAAAGTAAGTACCAATCATTTTCTCAGCTTTGCATGGATGGTTCTTTGCAGTCCTGAGATTTCCATCCTAAGTGACAATGCTGAACTTCTCATCTTGGCACATCCAATTTTCCTCCCAAGACTGCAGGACATTTTTTTGTTCACACATCTAGACTTTCACTGATCAGGGAACCTATAAAGAGATTTCTGAGAAAACAATAGCAGGTCCTCATGCCAACTAAAGGGATGATAATAATAATCTTTACTTGTTTGTTTGTTTATTAATCTTATTTGCCTTTTCACTACAGGCAACTCTAGGCGACTTGCCACGTTAAAAGCAATGAAATCATGAAAAATAAATATTTATAACAATAATTATAAATTATAATTATAGAGGGAGAGGGAGAGAGCAGGGTGTGTGGGGACAGAAGTGGGGTCTTCTATTGGTCCATCAATTACCTCCAGTGTGATACTCCCCCATTAGGCCCCCAAGCCAACTGGCAGAGTCAGGTCTTCAGGCTCCTGTGGAAGCCCAGGAGAGTGGGAACAGATCTTACTTCAAAAAGCAAGAGCCACAGCAGAGCTGGCTCTTCTCCTGGACCTGCCAGCCAGAATTCCTTGACTGAGTGCCCCCTCTGCCAACATAGATGGGGTCGGCTGGTGCCATTAGAGTGATAACAAGTCAAAGTTGAAAGATTATGCCATAAATTGGCTATGGTAGGCCCAGTGATTATTGACACCCTGGGAGCCTTTACAAAAAGCCTTATGCAACACTTAGAAAATCTGTGCATTGACAAAATTTCCATCCATCAATTACAAAAAGCCATGCTGCTTGAATACGGAGCCTGAGTGGCGTAGGAGGCTAATGCCTCCTACTAAGGCAGCATTTAACATCCAGCTGCCTGCATTTACTGCGAGTTCAATTCTCACCAGGCTCAAGGTCGACTCAGCCTTCCATCCTTTCTAAGGTGGGTAAAATGAAGACCCAGTTTGTGGGGGCAATAAGCTGGCTTTGTATAAAATATACAAAAGTATGAAGGCTATTACTTAACGCCTTGTAAGCCACCCTGAGTCTCCAGAGAAAGGCGGCATATAAAAATAAAATAAAATAAAATAAAATAAATAAAACAATCGAAACATATACTATGCTGATATATTATGAAATCCTAGGTTCTTAGGAAGAACTCGATGTGCATGAAAGCCAGCACCAGCTAAAGAACAGGCAGCTGTGATCACACATGTTGTGTATGTAATAATAATGAGAGCACATTAAATTTGTATGACACCCAACTTTCAACAACCCTGGGCCAATAAATAAAGTAGTAGTAAATAAACAAACAAACAAGGAAAAAAAGAATCCTATGTCAAACAATTCTACGCTGAAGGAGGATCTGGGTCAACACTTAAAACAGGTGAATACTGGCTATTCAATGTCCATTAACACCATGTTTATTTGATTTCAGAATCAGACATCATGGAATTAGGAAATTCATACATTCTAAGTATACTTAAGCATGATGACCTTCTAAAATCCATCATGTTATCTACCTCAATGTGCTTTTTGTGAAATTTAGCCATTGCATGCAGCTATCTGAACTTCAGGTCTCAGTGTTTCTCTATCTTGAAGATTGTCCAAGGTCCCTTCCAACTCTATTACTGTTACTGTTACCCGCCTCCAAAAAGGGATGACTGAAAAGTAGCAATAGCAGTAGCAATAGCACTTAGACATATACTGCTCCACAGTGCTTTACAGCCCTCTCTAAGCGGTTTATAGAGTCAGCATATTGCCCCCAACAATCTGAGTCCTCATTTTACTGATCTCGGAAAGATTGAAGGCTAAATCAACTTTGAGCCGGTGAGACTCGAACTGCCAAACTGCTGGCAGCCGGCAGTCAGCAAAAGTAGCCTGCAGTACTGCATTTTAACCATTGCACCACCACGGTAGACTAGTGAAGAGTCCATACCCTTTACCCAATTGAGAATCAGTACAAGGACACAGAATAAAGAACATATGGTGTTCATCCACCCATCCTTTTTGCCCCAGCAGCAAAGTGGCTGCTTGCTACTTATGGAAGACTCTTTTAAAGTTATAACTGGAAATCCCATCATTATGATGATTTTTGAGAGGGCGTAAATTGAGACAAAAGTCAATCATGCTGTGGTCACTGTTGGAGAATGGTTCTTTTATTTGTAGTCCATAAATAGAATTTTAACTGTTGCAGAAGATGAGATCAAGGCAGTTGTCGAGTGTAGTGTTGTTAGTTACTAGTTGATCAAGTCCCAAATTAGTTACAGTATTGTACAGGGTTGCATGTATAGGTTCAGTTATACATTCATTTAGGGTCCAATTAATAAGTGGTAAATTAAGGTCACCAAGAAAGATTATTGGGTGTGGGCAGGAGGCTGCCCAGGTTAGTAGTGAAGTTAACTTGTTTGCATGTTCGATGTTGTAATCTAGGGCTCTGTAACAAAGTAAGAATTGAAATGTGGTATTTAAGAACAGGTCGCAGACGGTGGTCTCAGGAAGAGCAAGTTCACATGTAACTTGAATATTTTTTAGATGTAGGGACTTTTTGTAGAAGATAATAACACCACCACCTTTCACGATCTGTCCGGTAAACATGATAGTTTCTTACTGTAGTAATGGAGTCAGCCCAGTTTCACAGACAAATATAATGTCGAATATAGACATATTTAGTAAGAGGAAGAAGTAAGGAAGTAAATAATTTAGTAAGAGGACTCTCTTATGGAAAAAGTCTTCATCTTGAACTGATTCCTTGCTGAGGCAGATTGCCAAGCCAGCAAGATTCAGGAGAGAATGGTTCTAACCTCCTTAACTTTTCTACCTCCTTAGCTTTTTCCTGAGACATAACAATAGAGACGATGAGGTCTCCAATGGAAAGTCCACCACATTCTTCTTCACCACTGTGAAGGACTCAGTGAATCTTGGGTAAAGTACTATTACCATCACACTTTCCCTTCCAGGTCTCTAGCTTCAGATTTGTTCAGATCTAACATTTCCCTTTTCCTAGTTTTCATAGCATCAGAATATGAAGAAAATTCAGGACCAATGTCACTTAATATTATTTTGCAAAGCAGAGATGGAGGGGAGGGGTAAGAAAAGGAACTTGGTGCTTGCTCAAGCCTTAGGAAGAAGGTAATCATGGATCCTGTTTTCAAAGGTGGAAAAAACCAAGAAAGTCCACTTGCCTTTTGGAAATAGCACCTTTGGAGCAACCATGACCTGGATGATTGAGATTCTCCACAGACACGAATTTTAAAGGTTCTAACCACAGGAATACCAACAATCCATAGGAGGGCTTAGCCCTCTTTTGTGTTCAGTGGACCGACTGGTGATGATGCAGAAAGGGAAGAGAACGGACAGCAGGGAACTCACCAATCCCTCACCAAACTCTAAAACTGCTTCATGTTCAAGGCAGTGCTTTCTGCATGATATATTCTCCTTTCATCTCAAGGACCAGGGGAAAGAACAACAATGGAGGATGAGGAAGTCTGCATCATCCTTTCAGAGTGCTGGACATTTTCAAATAAGCAGAACACAAAACACAAATAAAAATCCTTATCGCATGGAATTGCGACGAAATTAATTCCCTAACATGAACTAATACTTAATTGTTCAGTTTTCATGCCCATCCATGCAAAATGCACCGGCGCTTAAACAGATGTGCATTATCTAAGCCACTTTTTACTGCTTCACCAAAAAAATGTGATTAAAAGGCAGAGGCAACACACTACAGGATGCAAGTATTCAGGTGAAAAAGACAATAGAATATTTTGGAAAGATGGGGAAGCCATTGGAACACTACTCTAACCTTAACCCATTCCACCCTTTCAGCATTTTGGATCTGACTAGCATGGGGGAAGGATTTTAATAGAAGGTAAAAAGTTTCCAGAAACTATAAGAATTCCTGACTGGCATTTGGTATAGAAGTTCTGGACTGACTATGTTTAATATACAGCTTTTGAAGGAACAGCCTTCTACCTTTGCTTAGAGAACAGAGTGGTATTTTAGTTGGCTTAGCTGAAGCCACTGGCTTCAAGAACCCCAAACAAGTCACCACTCCTGTTCAGATTTGGGTGTTATTGTTGTTCATGATGTCAACTTGATTGACACCCTTCTGTGAATATTGGACACTGAAAAACTTATTGGGCTATTTCAAACCTTTGGGATGGCAATCCAAGAAGCCCTTATATCCTCCAGGATCCCATGTCCTTGAGGATGATGACTATAATGTTATTCATTCAGTCATGTTCGACTCTTGGTGTTTTTTTGGGCCAGGTCTATCTTCTTTTATTTTTATTTCCTTACATAGCTTGCTTGCTTTCCTTGATTGCTAGGTTATCTCCTGCCTTTTGTTCAGAAGCATAAGACAGCCTGCATTAGCCATCTCTCCTCCTGTGGCTGAAATTATGGCTCCTTGGCTGAAATCCAAAGGCTGAACCCAGCTGCTGAAGAAAGAAAGAATTCTGTACCTTGGAAGAGCAAAGATAATTCACGTATAAGCACTCTTGCACACCAGCTGAGGCAAGACTCGCGTTTGAAATTCAGTGTGACCCAGGCATACAACGGTCACTTGATTCCTTCTTACTTTATTTTTCAGGCTCTGTAAATGGAAAATCAGAGCTTTCCTTGACTTGTTATGAAAAGGCCAGGATGTTGGTTTGATACCTAGAATCTTTTTAAGTAAAAAGGGCAGCTGGTTGACATGATGATCTTTCCAGGAATGCTGCTCTAAATGTTCTGATTTACCAACCACTGTAGCAAAATTCATATATTCAATTCATGTATTTTTCTTTTAATAAGCATGGATGCTTTATTTAACTTGTACTAATTTTCGCACCTTTTGGCTCACTGTTTCTTTTTTTCTTTTCTTCTTAGTGGCTTCCTTCATATATCAAGAACTGGCCAAAAGTGAGGTGATGAATCTTCTCAGGACCGTCTAAATAAGAACGAGGCTCTAAAGAAGCATTTGCTTAAGTCCATGATGTCTGTTCCCCTCTTGGGAGAGGCTCCTTTTTCTTGTGAATTCTACCTTCTTGCTCACCTGTCTTCCAGTTGGAAAGAATTCCAAGAGAGCCCAAAAGGAGAAAAAAGCAGGCAGTGGAGATAAACTGAGCCAGATCCCCTGAGTAAAATCTCCAGGAAGAAAAACGATGGGTGAAGAGGAAGATCTGCTCTGCACTTATTTACTTATTTACTTAATAACATTCTGCCCATTGCCCCAGAGATCTAATTTATTGTCAGAAAACAAGGCTGTTTTTCTAGAATGCAGACATGAAAGGAAAGAGGAAAAAAGAGAATCTGCTTTGTCGTATGATCAAATAGAATCTTCACTTGGGCAACATATACTGGCACCTAAAAAATGGAGCATCTACAGTATGCATTACCTTAAAGCAGAAATGGGGAACTCTGGCCCTTTTATGACTTGTGGACTTCAACTCCCAGATATTCCTGAGCCAGCCTATTTTCCAATCTATGTTAAAAGCAGGGCTGCATCCAATTCAACCGTCGCAATCTGTGCCAGACCATGCAGATCTCTGTATGCAACTCTCTGGTTGCGAACACAAAAACTCTCTTGTGTGCATTAGATGGGCCAGCGGACATGAGATAAGATGGCAGGCAGTGGGGATCCTGTTGCTAGAAAGGAAGCTCATGCTTCTTCCTTTGCCTTACATCAACCCTTAAATTGTACTAACTCATTCATGACTATTGATGCTGATGCTGATACTCAGCTTGGATGCAACGTTGAAGCAGAAGGTTGGGATTCAGATGCATCTGCCGTGGACAGTTTGGTGACTGGTAGTCTGTCATGTACATTGCTAATTTTTCTCCTTCACTATAGCATCTCTATTTCCTCTACACACTACTGCTATTTTAACATGAGATGTGGCTGGTCCATTTAATTTAGGTAGTATCTGGCAACAAAACTCTCTATGTGTTCTAACACTTGTCTAAATATTCCCTAGCAGAGTGTAGAGCTATCATTGTTTCAACCAGGATGTTCTTTTGCTAATCTTCTGCTCTATCACTAGTCTGTGGCCAATTTATTTAATATTATTTAATTCTTTGCTGTGAATCTTTCTTTCCATTCCAGTTTGACTAAAATACTGTAGGAATTAGAGTACTCTAATCATTCATATTGCCTGGCAAACCTAAAACATTATTGCCGCATGTAAAAATAAAAAATGTTCTTGTTTTAATTTTCCATCAGAATGACTATTCCAAAAGCAAATGTAAATGTATGTGGTCCCTAGTTTCCAACTCAAGGAGACACTTTTTTTTTTCCTAACAAGGCCCAACATATATATATACTCCCCATCAGTATTTATAGAGACGGCATCTCCGATCACATTTTCCTCGCACAAGCACGAAGCTGAAGACACCAGCCTGAAGATGACGAGTGGGACCTCGTCATCTTCAGTGGAAACGTCACCAAAATACTCTCAATCTTACACGGGAAAAGACCGGAATACGCCAAGACTTGCGCGCGCGCACACACACACACACACATATATGTGTGTTTTCTGAGGTTTTCGTGGGTGTTTGTATGTCGGTCTTTGGTTATTCGGGTTTTCATTGCTCCTAGAAGCATGAAGCCGAAAACACCAGCCTGAAGATGACGAATGAGACTTCATCGAACTGTCGTCAAGATACTTCCAATTTTACGTGGGAGAAAACCCGAATAACCAAAAACATATATGTATGTATGTATGTAAAAAATTAAAATCTCGGGTGTTTTCCCGTGTCATTTTAACTATTTACATACACACCCCCGCGAAAACTTAAGAAATATATATATATATATATATATATATATATATATATATATATATATATATATATATATATATATATATATATATTTGTCTATGTAAGTTTTCATGGGTATATATGTGTGTACAGTTAATATTTCGGGTTTCTTCCCGTGTAATTGTGAACATATCCCTAAAAGGGTAGAAGCAATGTTTCGACAGAATCTCATCTGCCATCATCAGGCTTATGTGAGGGGTCTTTTGCAGTAACTGCCGTTACTATTTCAAATCTGGTGCTGGTAGTCTGGGATGGCTCCACCTTTTCATTTTGATTGGTTGGGAGTCCCAGTCTGTGTTTATTGGCTTGGCTTCGGGTGTATGGTCAGTTTTTCTCCACCAGGTGGCAGGGCTTCATCTTTGTGGCTGGCTGGAATGTGATTTGGCTGGAACTTGTGGCAATACAGGCCTTTTGATGAACCCTTGATCTATGTTTTATATTTTGTGTTAGTGTTTGTGTTTATAGTTTGTGTTTGTGTTTGTGTTTGCGCTGTTCCTTACGTCTGACCGCTAGTTTGTGCTCATGCACCCTCGTTTTCAGTCGTTTTGATGTTTCTCCTATGTAATGACCTGCGCAAGGAACAGCGCTCCCAGATTTGGATGCATATGGAGGAGCATGGTCACGAGTTCAACTTCCAAGAGACCGAAGTCGTTGCCCACGATGAAACAAAAGGAGGGCGCCTCTTGAAAGAAGCCTGGTTCTCTAACAACAACTCCCTCAATAGACATATTGACATACCACCAGCATACCAGGCTTTACGGCACCAGGAAAGACTTAAGGAGGACCAATCACTAAGACTGAATGGAGATCGGGGACAAATTTTCTCCTCTAGGCATAGAGATTGGCCCAATGGAGGGGTGACAAATCCTGACAGAGGGCAAGAGAGTAGGTTAGGGAAACAGCAGAATGAGGGAGATAGCGGGGGTAAGGAGGAACAACGCAGACCCATTACAAGATCATGGGTAAAACAAATGGGTTTAGAGGAAGCAACGTGTGCGCCTAAAAGGGAAAGGCATAACAATGAGGGAGAGGGAGCCGGGAGTAATACCTTCAAAGCAATGCCTGATAACCCTGCGTTACCCCCCAGGGAGAGAAAGAGGCAACACACAATGGGGCAGGAGGCAGGGGAAAGTGCATCTGTCAGCATGACTAAGGCAGAAAATAAGATAATTACAGGGGGAAGGCAAGGGTGTGGGCCTGTTACACGCGCAATGACCAAATTGATCAGCATTACATAAAAGCAAGCAGCTCTTCAATGGTGAATTTACACTCTGACGAAGTCAGTAGGGGCCGACGAAAGCTTAGCACAAGTTTTAAAATAAAAATTTTTTAAACTTTTAAACGTTCCGGAGATTGTGATGTCTATCGCTTCTTCTACAACTATACCTGGAACTCGCATCTTTAGGACAATTCTTTATATCTATCTATCTATCTATCTATCTATCTATCTATCTATCTATCTATCTATCTATCTCTATCTCTATCTATCTATCTATGTATATGTATATGTATATGTATATGTATATGTATATGTATATGTATATCTTTTTACCACCCTGTAACCCCTTAATTTGGGGTAGTCAGGGCGACTTAATAGAGCTGAGCATTTATTGCCCGGATGCCCTTCCTAATGCCTATGCGGAGTTCACAGCAGATATTTTCTCTTTGTGCCCTCAGAGAGAAACATCTGCCGTTACCTAGGATTAAACTCTCAACCTTCCAGGTAGGAGGCACGCATCTTCAAAACTCAGCCACCATGCTGTTCATAACATGACCCAACATGTGACAGTGAAATGAACAGGTACAAAAGGAAGAACACCTAATTCTGCATGCAGCAGGTTTTACAAGCCTCAGTGGAATTCATTACCGAGACCTTGCACATGTAGTAATTAATTTTATGCAATTCAGCACCATCTGCAGATGCATTATTTTCTTTAAAAGCTACTTTAATTTGATGTAAAGACTGGAATTGTTAGATTTTACAAAGCAAAAAAGGATTTACATCCTGTTTGTGTCAAAACAATTAGATGAAGAAGTTAAAGAGTAGTGAGAAAATGAACTTTTTCCCATCTTTTTTTATTGACTGAAAAAGAAATTCCAGTAATAATTTGTTTTGCTTTGTTTTGTTTTTAAGAGCCCACAAATAGTCATCCAAAAATGTTACAATAGTTTTGTAAGACAGAAATCTGAACAAATTAATGATCCGGTGATTCAACAAATGCACTGAAGCATTTGTTTTTAGTAGTTTCTGAGATCATTCAGTTTAATCACAAATCCTGTTTCATTATACCAGTTCTGCTGATTCAATTCTTAAAGATGTGTATGAAATAACCAACAAAAATTATCCATCAGACCACAAACCATATATTTTGCTGTATCTGACTGAATGTAAATTAAGAATGAATAGCCAGTTCTACATGAACTCAGCCCAGAGTCACTGTTCAATTGGTGGCCTTCGAAATCTAGATAGAGGCTCTGTGATTACATATATAGACAAAAACATAGGACAGTCTGCAGACAAATCTTACCAGGCTCAAGGTTGACTCAGCCTTCCATCCTTTCTAAGGTAGGTTAAATGAGGACCCAGTTTGTGGGGGCAATAAGCTGACTTTGTATAAAATATACAAAAGTATGAAGGCTATTGCTTAACGCATTGTAAGCCGCCCTGAGTCTCCGGAGAAGGGCAACATATAAATCAAATTTTTAAAAAAATTCTTTTTTTGGGAACTTAATTGATCCTCAGAGACAAATATGAAATAAAGCCAAGATAGAACCTCAATGTCTAAAACATATCTGTCTTTAGCTTAAACATGATAGGTCCCGAGATCTTTATTTTTATTGCTTTTTTTTTTTTTTTTTTTTTTGCAGCTCAGTTTTTAATAGATACAGTTTTAAATGCAGTCTTACAAATATTTTGTAATAAACTTCTTTGGCCCTCTTTTTTGTAGCAAGATGGCATTTAAATGGAATCCGTAAACTCTTGTCAAGGAGGAAGAAGCAATTCTCTGAGAGCCACAAGTAACATTACAACACAGAAAAGGGCTGCCAACACCTGTAATTTCAGCACTCCAGTTTCATTGTAGTCCATATTATCCTTATATTTTCAATTTAAGACTAGGATAATCCAGGATCAAACATCATGGAGACACCGTGCAAAATCACCAACATATTACCAAAAAGGAAAGCGGGTAATTTGCTTCAGACAATGGCATATGCAGAGGGCAGTTAAAATTTGCAAGATAATACACAGGGCATAGCTATCCAATCCCCATCATTTTGCATATGAGCTGATGTCACACACAAACAAGAGGGGATTAGAAAGCAAAGCCTCTTCTCCTCTTCATCCTATATTTTAAATTATTTTTCAATTGGACTCTGTCTAAATAGCTCTTCAAATACTCCAATGACTCCAAATAGCCCTCTGGTGACATAGTTAATCTCAGTTTGACAGTGGAACTTCTAACAGACTTGTTTATTTAGCTGATGGAAAGACCCAAATTGGAAAGCTTTAATGTTTAGTGTTCCAGTTGCACTCAAACAAAATTCAGAGCTTAATGGGCTGGCCTCATTAACTTATCCTATATAAAAGTAAAGATTCCCTTGAATCAAGTTCAGTTCCTACAGACATCTTAGACACATTCGTGCAGTGTCTGTTTCTTGACAAATATTGAGAAGAAATTTGCTGCTGCCCTTTTTTTCTAGAATGTTTGTTCCAATTTCCAAGTCAAGCCTAACCCTACAGTCAGTGGTGGGATTCAAATAATTTAACAATCAGTTCTCCCAGGGTCAGGTTGGCTGTTGTGGGAGGCATCACTCATCCCCATCCTTCAGCTCCACCACACATGCGGGACAGCCAACCTGACCGTGGGCCAGCCGCTCCATTGCCCATTTCTCCATTGCAGCTCCATTGATAGTGGAGGGTGAGTAATTTAACCAGTTCGCCTGAACTGGTGCGAACCAGCTGAACCACTGCCTACAGCTATAAATGTCCTGGTGATCTCTATACTAACCAAGTCCAACTGCTTAAATGCATATTAACAGTGACTGATATCAAGATTTGTTTGGAAAGATTACTACCCTATAAGGATAAAAGCTGTAAATTCTGTACCTTTGTTTCATTAACATGCTGCTATATTTGAAATAGAGAGCTTGAAATATAACACCAGAAACTAACTGAAATAATACTTTATAGTAGGGAACCTATATTTTGCTGAAATCGCAAGAATGTAAGGTAATTATAAACTGTGCTGATGGAGTGCTATTGCTGTTGTTAGTTAATTACTTGTTTTGCTTGAAATTTTCTGAAGAAATAAAGAAAATCGACAGTTCTCATAATGAACCTTCTCAATAGTTTGTTTTCCATATTTCCTAAGGGATATAAGTTGGTGTAATGTAAGAAATTGATACAATTCTTATTAAAGCTGCCAGGTTCATTACTACAAAACACTGGCAAACTAAAATACCCCCTTTCTTTGGATCTGTGGTATTTAAAGGTGTAAGAAACTGCTCTGACTGAAAAATTGAAACAACAAAGAGCTCTGAAAACCCAACAACAAAAATGTGTTTATCCTAATACCTCTCTTTTGTCCACACCAAATGTTTCTCAATCTTCTTAACTTTGGATGGGTGGACTTCAATGCCCAGAATTTCCCAGTTGGATGTATGCTTTTTGCAACTCTGTTTTTATTTAAGTTTATTTAAGTTTTTCGTCTTGTTGCTTTGTTTTGCAAAACATGGAAACAGCTTAAGAGATGCTGTGGAAGGGGGATTTAAAAAAATATCCCTTGTCCTTTTTTCATACAGCATTAGCTGTTCTGAAATTTCTCTAAGCAACCTTTAAACTTCAGAAGGCTCCCCTGTTGAGCTAAGTATTCTTGCTGCACAGCAGAAAAAATATATATTTTTATTTTGAACAAAAAAGTCCATAAGAGCAGTAAGTCAGGACTGCAAAAAGTCACTTCTTCACTCAAGGGAAGAAAGGAAAATAAATATCAAAACCGGCAAAATGCAGTGGGGGGAACAGAAAAAATTAATAATGGCATCTCCTTTTTTTTTTTTTACTAATAATTCAAATAGAATTTCAAAAGTTATATCTAAATTGGGGAAATCGATTAACATTGACAAATGATCTATTTATTCATTCATTCATGATTTATGTCTCATTTTCCATATGCCAATGCAAAGAGATACTGAAGTTATTACTAGTTATTCTGATGGGCTCAGAATTTTCAATGGAAAAATACAGAGAGGAAAAAGGTCAAAGGGTTGCCACAGAACCAGGGGTGGATTCTACTTACTTTTACTACCGGTTCACAACAGGAGCACGCACACGCTTCTGCGCATGCGCAGATCGCCAAATGTGACATCAGGGTGGGTGAGCAGAGCCTCCCGCCGCTTTTACTACCAGTTCTCAAGAACCGGACAGAACCAGGAGCAACCCACCACTATGCAGAACCCTCAACAAAATCATCAAATCAATGTGCATCTGTTGCTATGAACAAACAACCTCCCGTTTGGAATCCTTACAGAAATCAAACATTGCCAATATAGTGATTCCATTTCATAAATCTGTGGCCTAGCTATAATTGGAAAACAGTTCACAGCTATGGAGAAATTTTGTTACATCACTAAGACCTTTGCAGTTAGTCACCTTGAACCACGAGATGAGCACCAGATAATAATAATAATAATAATAATAATAATAATAATAATACTCATACTCATAATCATAATCATAATCATAATCAAAATTATCCCAAACGCCATCACTCTGCTAAACAAATAATTCCCTCAACTCTGTCAAACTATTCACTAAGTCTGCATTACTATTACTATTAGTCTTCTCACCGTTCCTATCACCCATCACCTCCCACTTATGACTGTATGACTGTAACTTTGTTGCTTGTATCCTTACGATTTATATTGATATTGTTTCCTAGTATGATTTGATCGCTTATTTGTACCCTATGACTATCATTAAGTGTTGTACCTTGTGATTCTTGATGAATGTATCTTGTCTTTTTATGTACACTGAGAGCATATGCACCAAAGACAAATTCCTTGTGTGTCCAATCACACTTGGTCAATAAAGAATTCTGTAATAATAGTAATAATAGTAATAATAGAAGCCTGAATTACTCCAAGGATCACTTCCAATTTCAGAGGCAGCACAATCCACTTTGCAAAATGCCTAAAGGTATCATGATCCACTTTACAATGCATTGTGGGAAAAGCTTCAATGCGTTCACTATACATGTACTGAAGGACTAGAGAATGGGATGACTTGATCAAACTGAATCACCATGCTAACTTCTAAATAGCATGTATGGCTACTCATCACAATAGTTACTACCATTTGTGGGAATTTCTATGCACTTACATCCTACTAGTAAGCTTTCCATGGGCTTCTTAGGGCTTTTCCATCTTAAAGCCTTAACCTGTGACTCCATGAATAAATATGCTGGAAATGGAACCTGCTTAAAAATCCCTTTCTTCAACTCTTCAACTCTTTCCTCTGATGGCCTCACCAGCAGTCAACACCCAGAGGAACATAAATTAACACCAAGATTAATAGTAGACCAACAATCAAGGAGTAAACAATATCCCAATCAAGGAACTATCAATTCAGACAAACAAGCTAACAGTAAAAAACAGCCTAATCAAGAAACCACAAGAACTCTTCCATCAACATGACAGGAAAAGCCACTAGTATATAAATAGAGTTCAAACCCACTCCCTTTTAGCACTGATGATGTTACCTAGTTTGGTAATAAAATGTCTGCAAGAAAACAACGAAGCTCAGAGAGCACCAAGGACCTCACAAATGGCCTAATGTTCTATCTTTGAGAAGCAGAGAGTGGGAGTGAGTGAGAGTGTAAGAGAGATGGTGAGTGTGAAAGCAGGTGAGAGAGACAAGTCTACCAGTCTTTCACTTGCCCTAGTTATTGAGACTCTGGTTAGGTATGCAGAAAGGAATTGGTTAACCATTGCTTCAGATATAGAAGGAACCCATGCAATGCCAAGACTTGTCTCAAAAGCAAAAGGATTCAAGCTTTACATAGACATTTTCCTTTCTGGAGATATAGAATCCTGGAAATGGCCATGAAGATCACCAACCAGCTTCTCCACTGACCAATAAGAGCCAGATGTTGCTTGCCCCAAAAAGAAATGGCACAAATGAGCTCAGCCCAGCAAAACTCAGGCTGGGTCACTCTTCAAGCAGAACAGGAAACGTAATTACAGGCTGCTCTGCATTAAGATAAGGATGAAAGAGGAGGCCATCCATTAAACTCCTCATAAGAGAATTGCAATTATGTGGCCCACTTGCATGTTTTCAGGTTACATGGGTGAGATTTGGGGCTTTCTAACTCCATCAACCAAACCCAGATGATGTTCAAGTTTCTACCTCTCTTTGCTGCCTTGCCAGCTAATCGTCTTCTGTAATGCAGTCTAGATAGCCCCAGCTGGGTCCCAAAAGACTTGGCTTGCATTAACCCTGGGCAATAGACAAGTGTGCTTTTCTATATCTGCAACAGCCACAGCTGTGATTCAGACAGGAAAAAGTAGGAATATAACAGGAGGAGGAATATACCAGGCAAGGGACAGTCATCTGGTAGGCAGAGTGTGAGGGACATGTGGAAAGCCACTTCTTTGGGGAACAATCTGTGGGGAACTAATACAGCTGTAAATGATGTCATCCTTATAAACTAGCCTGAGAATAAATAAACAACAGTGAAAATAAAATATGATTGAGAAGATGGTCTTTTTGGCCAAAGTATCTTCAGCCATCCATCCAGCACGGCTATCCTCCACCCGCTTCATAAAGCAAAAGAGGGACAGGTTGTTTGACTTTAAAAGGTGGACAAATATGTTACTTAACCTGTAATGAAGGAGACAGCTCTCCAGGGCTGAAGAGATTAACCCTATTTCTCTAGTAAACCAGATGTGCAAATGAATTTCATCCTCAGTGTATTTCCACTGGTACCTAATTTTGCATGACAGATGCTTGTAGAAAAAAAAAAACCCTAGCTACCACAAAGGAAATTTCATTAGGAAGGAAAGAAAAGTTCCAGAACCACCCAATTGTAGATTAGGTCATGCTAATTTTCAGAATTAATAGTTTGCTTCCCAGTATTGCTCATTGCTTTTAAGATACTTCTATGAGTTCTGTCTCATAGAATCCAGAGTATGCAAAAAAGTGAGAACAGGGAAACTGGCTATCATGGAGCCTGGGTCTATATCTGAAGTAGTGCTGTTCGTATTAATTGGATAAATAAATTTGTGACAGAAACTGCAGCTGGGAAGCCAGGCACAGTATGAAAATTCAACCGGTGGAGCTCAAGACCCTCTGGGAAGTGGAAAGGAAAAAGGGGAAAAAAGGATGGATGCTCTTATAAGGCATTGTGGAGAAGGGCCTATGATAATTCACCACAACCAACTCACCATGACCAACTTGCCATGGCCAACTCAATGCGGGACAATTCGCCATAGCTGATTTGCCACAGAACAACTCGCTGCGGAACAAGAGTTACGCTAATATCAAAGAAATAGTGGAATAGAATCATTAAAGAAAGGATGCAAATGTGAATGGCAAAATTAAAATAATTTTCTATTTATTTTAAATAATTGTTAAATTGCAGCAAGTTGTCCCATGGCAAATTGGCCATGGTGAGTTTTCCTGCAGTGAGTTGGCTGTGGTGACTTGGCCATGGCGAATTGACCATGGTGAGTTGGCCACAACGAGTTGAATCAGCCCTTCAAAGTTTTACAAACAGGCATAGCATTGAAGGGCTGATTCAACTCGCTGCTGTCAACTTGCCATGGTCCACTCACCATGGCCAAGTTGCCATGGCCAAGCCAGAATCAGAAGAGAGCTGGAAGGGACCTTGGAGATCTTCTAGTCCAGCCCCCCTCCTCAAGCAGGAGACCCTATATCAGACAAGTGACTGTCCAGTCTCTTCTTAAAAACCTCCAGTGATGAAAAACCACAACTTTTGAAGGCAACCTGTTCCACTGGTTAATTGTTCTCACTGTTAGGAAGTTTCTTCTTAATTCCAGGCTGCTTCTCTCCTTGATTAGTTTCTATCCATTGTTTCTTGTCCTGCCAACAGAGAGGTCTGGCTATCTTGCAGTGAGTAGGTCCTTCTTGCTGCAAACACAATCATAATTAGAGTTTAGAATTAGGATTTCAATTTAGGAATTGAAATAAATGGTTTCAATGGAGTTAAGCTTAAATTTAATGTTTCCAGTTTAACCAGGTTATAGAGTATGCATGTTCGTTTTGTACGCTTTCCACCTTCTGGAAATGATTTCCTGAACATCTGGATTTTAAGCATCCAAAATCAACTTCTTTCCAAAAAACAATACCTTAGATATATTCACTGTTTGCAACAGGGAAAGGATTAGCGTTACAAACAACAACAGACTGGCTACAGAGACAAAGGGGCATGTTCAGATGTCTAAAAATCAAATGCAGAACACGTAATAAACAACCTAAGTGTTTAAGCCATCAATAAATTAAAGCAACTTGAAAAGACTTCTCTTGCTTATACAAGAATGTTTTATTGTCGGTCTTTAACTCTGACAAATATTCACACTTGGATGGCAGAATAATCACTTTTACACCTCCTTTCTCTTATCCTGAGCTGTAGTTCTTGAGATGGCACATATAGTTAAATCTCTCCTTTCGTTTGAAGCCCGGGAACAAGAGCCTTGCTCCATTCAGCTACCCTTATTTAAAAGCTGCACCACAGAACTAATTTAATTATGTCATAATACTCAGTTGTCACATTAGGCTCCATTTTTTAAAAAAAATCTTGCATTTTTCACAGCTAATTTGCTTCTCCAATTTCACAGAAAATTCAAATAATGGTGCAGCTTCAATTGTTCCTGATGAGTGCTGGGTAATAAAAAGCCCTAAAAGAATTGCCTTTCACATCATCTCAAGGAGAGTTTTCAAACTGCTCCCCAACATTTGACTCTTACATCGAGATCAGAGTTAAACAAGAATGGGATCGTTTCATCCAAGCAGTTCAGCTAATAACCACACCACATCGGGCAGGACTCTGCAGCACTTTGGATGCCAAAGTTAAAAGATGGGTGGAAAATTAGAGAGAAAGAGAAGTGTAACACCCATCTCCAACAACATATCTTTCCCTAGAAATATATAGCAGTTGCATGAAGCAACCATGGCATGTAAGTAGTCCTCAACTTTTGACCATAATTAAATCTAGCAATTACAGTTATAAGTCATGAGGGATCATAGCAAACCCATTGTTCACTATGGGTGTCTTTTTCTAGAAATCCAAAGTAAATACCATTTTCTGGAAGAAAAAAAAACTTTGCAAGTTACAGTTAAGTAATTGCAGGGCTCTGCAAATGGCCATAAATGTTAAACATTCAAAATGTGGTCACCTGTGCTCACTTCAGCAGCACCAGGGGTGGGTTCTACTTTCCTTTACTACTGGTTTGCAACGGAAGCACATGCACACATGCTTCTGCTCATGTGCAGATCGTCAATTATGATGTCCAGGTGGATGGGCAGAGCCTCCCGCCGCTTTTACTACTGATTCTAAAGAATCAGACAGAACCAGGAGCAACCCACCACTGAGCAGCACATATACTAAAATTGGAATGACACAGAGAAGATCAGCATGGTCCAAATGTGGTCACGTGACCATGAGGGGGTGGATGTCATAACTTCAGAACCATGTTGTAAGAAGATTTTGGGGTCCTCAATCATAACTTCAAACAGTCAATAACCCACCTGTCACAAAACAAGGACTACCTGTACCAGATAAAGACTCCACTGCTTCAAGAAGGTGAAAAAAGATGCAATCTGTAGCAGAGGTGGGTTTCAGCAGGTTCTGACTAGTTTTGGAGAACCGGTAGCGGAAATTTTGAGTAGTTTGGAAAACTGGTAGTAAAAATTCTGACTGGCCCCGTCCCCATCTATTCTCTGCTTCCCAAGTCCCAGCTGATCGGGAGGAAATGGGGATTTTGCAGTAACCTTTGCTTGGATTGGGGAGGGAATGGAGATTTTACAGTATCCTTCCTCTGGAGCGGGGTGGGAATGGAAATTTTACAGTATCCTTCCCCTGCCACACCCACCAAGCCACACACACAGAACTGGTAGTAAAAAAAAAATTGAAACCCACCACTGATCCGTAGGTGTTCCAAAGGAAGTGCTCCACAGTCCTAATATCTGGTGTAGTGTTTCCTATTTTTTTTAAAAAAACTTATTCATTTTTTTAGAATGAAGAGTTCCAAAAGTATTCAATTGGTATCAAAAAGAATATTGGATAACAGAATGGCAAACTAAAATGCATTAATTTATTGGGAACAAGGAAGAAGGAAACAATAGATGTGACTGCCTAAAGCAAGGAAGGGCAACTATGACCATTTTAAGACTTGTGGACTTCAACTCCCAGAATTCCTGAGCCATTCAGTACATATTGAATGCCACCCTGGCCTAAAGGATCACTTCAACTGTTAACCCTTTCAACTAAAGTCACAAACCACATGGCAGAAGACAGCTAGGAACCTTTCAATCTATCTGACCACAGAAGAACTCAGAATCTATGTGAATCCTGCAATGCAAGCAGGAACCATTTAAATATACTCAAGGATGCTAGCAGTTGCTTCATCCTCTACCCATACATTATTTCATCATGGAGCTAGGAACATGGGTGAAAGAAAAATGCTCACGGCAATTAATTCAATTTTACCAAAAAACCTTCTTGATGTGATTCCTTGTGACTTTTGAAAGCAAAGTCCTAAACTCCCATTTTTTAACCTGGCACTTCCAAATTCTTACCCTCTTCTGGTTGTTGACACCCTTCAAAACCTCTGGTTCTGCAGCATTTTTTTTGGAACAGTTGAGGATCTTCAGTCAAGATGTTAGGGCAATGTCAGCTGATTGCAAATCGTAACTGTTGGCAGAAAGTTCAGGAAACGTAAGTTCATGTCACTGAGCTAGGAAAAAAAAATATCCCCGGGCAAACATGATAGATAAAAGTAATGGATGCCCCAATGATAAAGGAGCACTTGCCCCTAAAATGGACATAATAAGATTCCACTAATCTCATGTATTTTTAACAGTACTGCTATTTTTAGAAAAAATGCGAGCAATAAAAAATATTGTTTTTCTGAAAGGTCAAAAAGATAGCTGATAGATCAGGCAATGTTTAGCAGTAATGAACATGTCTCATTCTCCCCTCCTTTTTAAATTATGCAGAGAGTGAGAGGGAGGGAGAGAAAGGGGGAGAGAGGGAGAGGGAGGGAGAGAGAGGGGGGGAGGGAGAGAGACATTATCCAGTTACAGATTTTCAATATTTTTAAAAATAACTCTGGTTCCCTACAGATATTGTCTTTCATATGAAGTAACAAAAAGAGAGAATAGCCTTTTGAAAATGCCATTCTAAATCAGTTTTTTAGTTTGAAATAAATAACACTAAGCTGCAAAGATATCTGTGCTAACCCTTTCTAACACTAGCTGTGTTCAATTGTCAATCATACATAGAACGGGCTCACAGGGTGTTCCAGTCTCAACCTACAGATTTGTCTTCCAATGTAAACACTTAGGAGTACACTGTATTCTGCTATGGTGGTTTGTTATACAACTAACAGCAACTAGGCACCTTCACTTTATGTGTGATTGACAGCTAAAGAAAACTAGTGAGTTAGATTGCTGGCCAACAATCCATAACTGTCCTCTCTGACTGATGGCCAAGTTTTCTACAACCTATCATTTGAGATCCTTTATTTATAAAGTTGTATAGTTAGTTGCAACTTTTTAAAAAAATCATTAACCCTTGATGTAGCTCTTTGTAATCTTTATCAACATGCACAGAATTATAAAGTTATAGTCATGGTTCTCCATTATGTTAAGCACTTTGAAATAAATAAGTTTAATGAATTCTGATACATGTCAACTAGTACAAAGTCTGTATGTTTCTCTATAGCATTTTGTTGATTTGTTTTATTTCATTTACTTGTATTCCACCTTTATTATTTTTACAATAATAACTCAAGGCAGAAAACGTATCCAACACTTCTTCCGCCTCCTCTTTGCCTCATAACAACAACCCTGTGAGGTGGATTGGGCTGAGAGTGACTGGCCCAAAGTCACTCAGTTGACTTTCATGCCTAAAACAGGACTAGAACTCATGGTCTCCAGTCCATGCAGAACTTCCTAGATTCAGTTCCTGGAAGTTCCCAATAAGGCTTGGAAGGAGCCTGGTATCTCCTCACTTCACAGTTGCTCATGATCAGTGCAAAAACAAGATTGGGCATAGCTAAATGTCTATGGAGATTCTCAGTCATCCAGGTCATGGTTGTCCCAAAGATACTTTTTCAAGAGGCAACTGGACTTTGGGGGGGGGGGGGCGGGTGTTGAAGATGTTTCATTTCTCCATTCACTTGGATGAGAAGTGAAACATCTTCCAAGAAAAGAGCCTTGGTAGTACAGGGGTTTAATGCACCCTGTTATTAAGCTGGTTATTAAGACCAGCTGCCTGCAATTACTGCAGGGTTCGAATCTCGCCAAGGCTCAAGGTTGACTCAGCCTTCCATCCTTTCTAAGGTAGGTGAAATGAGGACCCAGTTGTGGGGGCAATAAGCTGACTTTGTATAAATATACAAAAGGATGAAGGCTATTGCTGAGCACATTGTAAGCCGCCCTGAGTCTTCGGAGAAGGGTGGCATATAAATCAAATTAAAAAAAAAAAAAAAACCAGAAAGTTCAGTTGCCTCCAGAAAAAGCACCTCTGGGACAAGATTGGGCAGACTTTCCCATTTATGAAATTCTCAAACTGAGTTTCATTTTGGGTATCAGAATTCTCTGAAGGGAGAAGTTCTGCCACATAAACATCTATTTCAGATTACATTTCCTCATTTGAATAACACGTTGATGCTACTGTGAGTCATTTGGCCATTTTTAAATCAATTGGCAGTTGATCCATCTGTCAATGAATCAGCCCTAGAGGCTCATGCCCCATTCAATCCTTACATCTCCCATCAGGGACCTTTTCTCTTTCTAACCAAGCTGAGTAAAACATACATATTTTGCTTTCTCATCCCTTGCCCATTTGCGTTGGCATCCTTCAGTCTCAAGAGACTATAGTATCGTACTCTGGAAAGAGGTCTTAAAACAGCATCTAGTGTGACTAAATTCGAGAGTGGCAATCCCTTTCACACTGAGGGCAGATACATTCTGTCCCCTGCCCAGCCCCCAGATTTTGCTGGTTCCAGGACTGCCTCTTTGCCTCAGCCTGCCGAACAAGTGTCTCTTCGAATTGGAGAAAGCCATGCTGCGTCTTTAGCCTCCAAGCTGAACAATCGGAGGTCAAGATTTCCCAGTTGTTAATGTCCATTCCCAGGGCCTTTAGGTCCCCCTTGTAGATATCCGTATATCGCAGCTGTGTTTGCCCAAAGTATTGCAAATCTTCCCTTCCCTTCTTCCTTTCCAGTATGGGCATGTTGGAATGATACTTTGCTTCTATGAATTTGACCCACCCATTCTTCTTTGCTGCAAAGTTTCTATGTGGAATGGTGGAACAGCCCTTCCCCTTCTGCTTTGATATGAGCAATGATGGTACAATAAGGGAGGGGGAGACAATGAGGGGGGAGAGAATATGCATTAGCATCAAAGAAAAGACTGTGGGGAAAGAAGACCAAAAGCATCTATCTTTCCATGTCTTGGAAAGCAAAGGAAAGGCCCAGGGACTAATAAGAAGGGAACAATTCTTACAAAGAAAATGCAACAATTGGTAGAGCAGTCCACAAAGCATCCAGCCAATTATGATAGTCTTCATCAAATTGGGAGGGAAAAATAGAGGGGAACTTTCACTCAGATTTTACATTCCCAGAGTCTAACTGAGTATTAACCCAGTCTCACTATCAACCCACAGCAATCCATCACGGAATATCTATAGTTGACTTTAAAAACAGTTAGGAATAGCACAGGAAATGAGAAGCTATGGCTGCAGTACAGAAATTGCCTTGGCCCCCATTTGTTTAATTCTGATTTAAAGCTAACCAAATTGCTAACCATCTGTATATGTAATGGTACCAAATTTCACAATATATCTCTGGGACACAGTCATGTTGACTATGCCTAAAACATAGGATAGCAAAAATCCTGCTTGCTATTCTAATAACTAACTGCTTTTGTTATAATAATGGTACAGGTAAACTTCAATTATTGAGTGCTTCAATTTTGCAGTGACTCTTTGAAGTTATGATGGTTCTAAAAAAAAAATAGCTTTACAGTCAAGATGCATGTTTACAACATTTGCAGCATCTATCTCTCAATCACATGGTCCCCATTACAAATTAGTTTGTGTTATCCTGTGTGTGACCCTTCGTTTTTTATCTTTTTTCCCCCTCTCAGAGCAGAGACATCTGAGAGAAAGGGATTAACAGAGAATAAGTAGGCACACAATGAGAAATACCATTGTATTTGTCTAGCATACTCAGGACTGGGAGCAGCAAATATGCTAGCCAAACAACTGGCAACAACTCATTTCTTTTGATATGTATTTCCCTTATTGTGCCAGTTTTCTCTCCTGTAATTCCTTTCCATCTAATGAATGAAAATACAAACATTAATTTGCTTCTTGCTAATTATCCCAGTCCTAGTTTGAGTATTTTAAAGTGCAGCGTGAGGAAAAAAGAAAGCTGAAGTAAAACTGTAAGCACAATCATGTGATTTTTTTTTTCATTTAGCAACCAAGTTGCAGGTCTCAGTTGTGGTTGTTAAATAAGGACTACCTATAATCAATTTGTTATGTAAATGGAATTCAAATCAATACATTCAATATAAACATATACATATATATACATACACATAAACATAAATACACATATACACACCAACCTACAGCATTCATAAACAAAATTCTCCACCTCTTTAAATGCCTTAAGCCATTCATGCAGCCCCTACTTTAATTAGCTCTCATTGATTCAAATCAGGGGTGAAATGCTCCCGGTTCGAACTGGATCGCCTGATCCGGTAGTGATGGAGGCGGGTGGTTCGGAGAACCGGTAGCAAAGATCCCTGCCCCCCCCCCCCACAACTCCACCCCATGCCCAGCTGAGCCGCACAATCTTCAGAGGCTTTTTTTTTTTTTACTTTTAAAAGCATTTTTTCTACAACCTCTTCAGCCAAAAAAATGCTTTAAAAAAAAAAAGCCTCTGATGATCATGCGGCTCAGCTGGGATTGTCAAAGTCTTTTAAAAGCATTTTTTAAAATGTTTTTAAAAGCCTCTGATGATCCCAGCTGAGTTGCCTGATCGGCAGAGGCTTTTTTTCTTTGAAATGCCTCTGACGATCCAAGATGAGTTGCCTGATCGTCAGAGGCTTTTTTTTTCTTTTAAAAGCCTCTGACAATCCAAGATGAGTTGCCTGATCATCAGAGGCATTTAAAAGAAAAAAAGCCTCTGCCGATCAGGCAACTCAGCTGGGATCGTCAGAGCCTTTTGAAAGCATTTTTTTACAACCTCTTCACCAAAGAGGTTGTAGAAAAAATGGTTTTAAAAGTTTAAAAAAAAATTGTCCAGCCCACCCAGTCACATTTACCACCACCACCACCAAGCCACGCCCACAGAACCAGTAGTAACAAATTTTAGATTTCACCACTGATTCAAATAGCCTTTTTTAGATGTGCCCCAATTGTTTGAACAGCTCTTATGAATGTATATGTCAATATTTGCCATAATCCAGTGCCATTCAACTAAATCCCAGAGCCTACCTGAGATCTTGATATGTGGGCAACACTCTTAGGTGAATCACAATACTGATGTGTTTGGAACATGCAGATGAGTACACTTGCCCTATATGTATCTTACGGAGTGAGAATGTGCAGCTGAGTATTATAAAGCAAACATCTTGGGCATGAGTTTCTAAACCAGATTGATATGCCATCTGTCTCAATAAATGTTTGTCCAAGAGGAGAAGCATTAATTTCTATGAGGTACGGAGTTTTGTATCAGTTACACTGAGCACAAAGTAATCAGACAATGGAAGATGGGACTTTTAAATGTATACGTTCTTGGACTTCCGGTTTCCCTGTCTTCGGCGACGACGGTGCCTTTTGAAGGACCGCCAGCCCCGCCGCTTGTAGAGCCGCTTCGCGATCGAGAAGCGGCTTGAAAACTTCAAAATCCTAAGGATTCTTGGAGGAGAGATAGCAGGGCACAGGTCGAGCCCCTGTAACCCCCCAGGGAATTGTTTCTGGGGAGGAAACAGGCGCGGCTCCCTCCCAACCTGCTGAGACTCTGGGCGGCGTGGGACGATTCTGCCTTTGCAGAACAAGCTGGCTGCAGGAAACACTTAAAGAGAAAGGAACTAACCTAAATAAGCAGCGGAAATCCACTTGAACCCTGAAACTCGGAATTGCAAGTATTAGCGCTTTGTTGAATCTTTAACTTGAGAAAAAATGCAAATGAGTGAAAGTGACTTGAAAAAATATGGCGCTCAGCATTAGAGTGAACGAGCCAGCGAGTGTGGATTGGTGAAGTCATCTTGCTTTGTTACAAAGTTACTAAGTTGCTATAAAGTTGCTTCGCTTGTAACAAGAGAAACAAGAGAAAAATTTCTCCCTTTTTAATACTTGACTTTGCTTTACCTCAGTTTCTATTTGATTAAATCTGGGGGACTTTTTTAGAAGTCTCTGTGGAGGTGGGAGAGGAAAAGGAACTTCCCTCTTCAGAAAAACTAGCTTACGTGGCAGGATGGCCTCAAAGAAGCAGGAAGGGAAGGCAGCGGGGGGGGGATCCCCCACACATAAACATGAAACACAGTTTCCCCCTGCTCAACAGTTACAGACTCAGAAAAAAGATTTTGATATGGGAGATTTAAAAGAATTTATTTCTAAAATTTTGGATGATAAATTTCAAAAATCCCAACAGGAAATAGATGACAAACTTCAAAAGTCTCAACAGGAAATTATGCAGGAAATTAATGAAGTTAAAGATATGGTGAAACAGAATCAAAACAAGGTGACCAAAAAAATATCAGATATGGCGTCTGGCCTGGCAGAATTTATTATTAAAGTTGATTCTAAAGTGGATGAATTTAAATCAGAAGTCAATGTTAAGATGAAAGACAATGATCACAAAATTTCTGATGTTGATGATAAAATGCAGAGAGTTGAAAACGAAATTGTTATGATGCAATTCAGGGCAATGGAATTCGCTATACGGCTTCGAGGAATTAGAGAAGATGACAGACAGGATTTGAGACAGGTCTGTGCTGAGGCTCTGGCTGTGATTTTAAAAATTAATCCTGATGTGGTTTTTTACAAAATAGATAAAATTTACAGAGTGGATTCCTGGGTGGCCAGACAAAGACAATTGCCTAGAGATGTTATATATTTTACGAATAGAGCAATAAGAAATGATATCCTGCAAAAAAATTTTCATACCTCTGTGCAAGTAGGGGGTTCACAAATTGGAGTTTACAAAGAATTACCACCTAAAATGCTGAAAACCAGAAAAGACTTTGGCTTTCTTGTTAAAGAATTGCAAAATCAACAAATACCATTTTGGTGGGATGCCCCAACTGGTATAATTCTGAGATACAAGGGAGAAAGACATCGTTTGAATACTGTGGAGAAGGCGGAGCATTTTTACACTACCATTTTTAAAGAAAGAACACCATCTCCACGTACATCCACAGTTCTGGAGATTAAGGAGAGTGATAAGAAGCAACTTCAACAAGAATCGCAACAACAGTCTAAGCAGGAATCAGAGGAAATGAAGGGCGCTGAAGGAGGTTTTTTGGATGAGCCTTTGTTGGAATCTTCTCCAATCCTGGACCCGGTTTGGATGGTTGAAGTTAAGGATCAGCGTATAACTCGAGCAAAATCTAAGCAACTTAAAGAAAAGCAACAACAGGAAAGACAAGATAAAAAGGGAGCTAAGAGTACTACACAAGAGACTGGAGCCATGGGGGGAGCAAGACCGAAGATTTCGGAAGACATTCGGTTATTCTGCTCTTTGCTCCAGAAAGATAATGATGATGATTAAGTGCTTATCTTGGAATGTGAATGAGTTGAATTCAGCACAGAAAAGGAAGAAATTATTTGCATATTTGAAACAATTTAATAACGATATAATTTGTCTACAAGAAACGCATATTACAGTTCAAGATCAAAACTATTTGAAAAACTCCAAATTAGGAACACACTTTATATCTTCAACTATGCAAAAAAAGAATGGTGTGGTTATTTATGTAAATAAAAAATTAACAGCCAAAGTTATAGAAGCAGATCAAGATGGTAGGTTCGTAGCAATTGAATTACTTACAGCAAATGGCCAAATTCTTTTGATTGGAATTTATGCTCCCAATCAACAACAGGACCACTTCTACAAAATGTTACATACTAAAATACTACAAAGGGATTACAGATCTATTTTAATTATGGGAGACTGGAATGGAGTAATTGATTCTAAATTAGATAAAAAGAGTTTGGCGAAGTCTAGGATTAGATTACCACAGACTTTTTTTTTATATGAAAGAAGATTTGGAACTAAAAGATATTTGGAGAATACATAATCCAAAAGAATTGGACTACACTTTTTTTTCTGACAGACATAGATCCTTCTCTAGGATTGACTTCATTTTGTTGTCAGATGATTTACTTGTCAAGACAAAAAGAACAAAGATTTTTCCAAGAACTCTGACTGACCATAGCCCAGTATGGATAGAAATTGAGATAGGTAAGACTGAGAGACGCTCTTGGAGATTAAATGAAAACTTGTTCAGATATGAAAAAAATATAATAGAACTTAAAAAGTACTTGAAAGAGTTTTTTGAAATAAATTTGAATAAAGGCACCCCAACGGAAATTGTGTGGGATGCAAGCAAGGCTTATATGAGAGGGGTGCTTATTTATATGAACTCTAAACACAGACTGATTCGACAAAAGAAAAGACTTGAATTGGAAGCAGAAATAAAGAATAAAGAACAGTTACTTATTAAAAATCCAACAGATGAAAGAATACGTGGTGTTATAAAACTTTTGAAAGACCAATTCCAAATGCTTATGGCGGAACAAGTTGCAACAAATTTACAATATGCGAAGCATAATACATTTTGTAATGCCAATAAACCGGGCAGATGGTTGGCCTATACACTGAGGAAAAAACAGAGTATACGGACTATTGATAGTATCGATATTGGAGGGAAAGAAATTTATCAACAAAAATTAATTAAAGAAGCTTTTGTGGACTATTACACTAAATTATATGCTAAAGATGATGTGCAGAATGGACTTATAGAAAAATACTTAGATAATAAAAGAGTTATAAAAATTACTGACCAACAAAAGGAAAGAATGAATCATCCTATAACAGAGGAGGAGATAATAGTAGCAATTAAACAATTAAAAACAGCCAAAGCTCCTGGAATGGATGGTCTGACTGCAGTGTATTATAAAACTTTGCAAGCAGAAATGGTGGAACAACTCAGAGATTTATTTTGTAATATACAACAAGGGGGTAAAATACCCCCATCATGGACAACAGCTTATATTTCTTTGATACCAAAAGAGCAAGCAGGTCCTAAAAAACCGGAGAATTATAGACCAATATCTCTTCTGAATACTGATTATAAAATTTATGCAAAAGTATTAGCCAACAGGTTGATGCCAATAATTCAAAAGGTGATTCATGATGACCAAGCGGGATTTATCGAGGGTAGATACATGAAGGACAATGTAAGGCAAGTAATAGATTTACTGGAATATCTTGAGAAGAATAAACAGATCCCTGCAGTGCTGGTTTTCTTGGATGCAGAGAAGGCCTTTGATAGAGTGGATTGGAATTTTCTATTAAAGACTTTAAAAAAGATGGACTTTGGGGATCAATTTATACAGGCGGTTTCAGCAATTTATCAAGAGCAAAAGGCACAGATTATTATCAATGGAAGTTTGACAACAGAGTTTAAAATTGAAAAAGGAACAAGACAGGGATGTCCGCTGTCCCCACTTCTATTTATTTTAACATTAGAAGTCTTGTTAAACACAATACGGGACTCTAATATCTTGAAAGGTATAATGATAAGGCAAGAGGACTACAGAATAAAGGCATTTGCAGATGATCTGGTTGTTACCCTAACACACCCAATGGAATCAATAATCCAGATGAAGGACATTATACAAGACTATGGTAAAGTTTCAGGTTTTAGACTGAACCAGAAAAAAACTAAGATGATAGTTAAAAATATGACACAAGATCGTAAACACGAGCTTGAAAGAAGGGCAGGTTTTGAGATTGTACCAAAGGTAAAATATCTAGGAGTTCAGGTTGCAGAATCAAACACAAAATTGTTTCAAAATAACTATGAGGTGTTGTGGCGAGAGGTGCAGAAAGATATGGAGACTTGGAAAAAACTGCAGCTGTCTCTACTTGGAAGAATAGCAGCAATTAAGATGAATATTTTGCCAAGATTTCTTTTTTTGTTTCAAATGATTCCGGTGCTTAATAGTGATAAACAATTGAAAGTATGGCAAACTGGAGTGAATAAGTTTGTCTGGAACGAGAAAAAGCCGAGAGTGAAATTGAAAATTATGCAAGATGTTCCAGAAAGGGGAGGTCTTAAACTTCCAAACCTACAGTTATATTATGATGCAGCAGCTTTGACTTTAACAAGTGATTGGTTTGGAGGGAAAAAGACTGGAATATTGAACGCAGAAAGTTTTGATTTGGAATTTGGATGGCATGCCTACTTATTTTATGACAACAAAGTGGACAAAGTATTTAAAAGCCATATACTTAGAGACTCTTTGATGAGAGTTTGGAAGAAGCACCAATTCAAATGGGACTATAAAATACCACTATGGCTGGATCTTGGTCATACTTTGTGGAATACAAATATAATGTCACTCGGGGGGGGTTTATACAAAGAGGTTCTTTTTACAGATGCGGGCAGATGGCAGCTGAAGACATTACAGACACTGTTGACTGAAGGGATTAATTTAACTTGGCTACAATATAATCAATTGCAATTGAAATGGAAAGAGGACCAAAAAACTGGTATTATGATGCATGAGGAAGAATTGGTTAGACATATAAAAGAGAAAGGTCCAATGCATATTAAAAGACTTTATAATGTTTTGTTAGAAAGGGATTCAGAAACTGAATTAGTTAAAGATTGTATGATTAAGTGGGCACAAAATTTTGAAGAACCAGTGATGTTGGAAACATGGGAAAAAATTTGGGTTCAGAACGTTAAATTTACACAGTTGCAGAATTTGAGGGAAAATTTTTATAAAATGTTTTATAGATGGCATTTAGACCCCAAAAAGTTGTCCTGTATGTACCCTAATGTTCAGCCTAAATGTTGGAGATGTGATTGTTTAGATGCTACATATTATCATGTTTGGTGGACCTGTAGGAAAGTCAAGGCTTTTTGGATAAAAAATTGGTGGGTCATGCAGAATGTTTTGAAGAAAAAAATTCAATTTTCTCCACAATTGTTTTTATTGGGTATAGTTAAGGGTTTTACATTGGGTGAAACAAAATTGATATTGTACATGATAACAGCAGCAAGATTGTTGATAGGTAAATACTGGAAAAATGAAGCTTTGCCCACGATCGAGGAATGGACTTTGAAGATGGCCAGTTTTGCAGAGATGGCGAAGATTTCAGCATATTTAAAAGATTGTTCACAAGAGACTTATGAATGGGAATGGAAAAAGTGGATAGATTATGTTCAGACAAATATCAAACAAGGAAGTATCAAATAGCCTTTATTTGAAAATGTTATATTAAGATAGAAATATTTTAATGTAATGAAGATGAAAATTTATAAGGGGGAGGGAGGGGTTCAAGTTTTATATAAGTTTTATACAAAGGAGGGTTTTTCCTTTTACCTGATATGAGTATACTGTGCGGAAGTCCGGGGGGAGGGGAGGGTTAGGGTGGGTTAGGAAGGTTGGGAAGTTTGGGGTGGGTTGAGGGGGGGAAAAAGGGGTGAAAATGTAATTGTAAAACTTTTGCAATAAAAAAAAATAAAAAAATAAAAAATGTATACGTTCTTTTAAATATATCCTGGATGTGGGGTTTTAGCAGCTTAAAGCATGTTATTTGGATATGATTTCTTCTATAATGAATAAATTCACTTTTCCCATGGAGTCATCTGAGAAGAAAAATATTTCTGTATACATCCATCAGCATTCATGGTGAATATACTTATCTTGGAATAAAGCTGAATAACCTTGACATAAACATGCATGCTTGCACAAACAACCTTGGGTTACCTACACTTTAGAAATGACAGAGTTACATCAATCCATAAGAATAACACGAGAAAGTATCCAAAGATACTATAGGAAAGCTGATTTTATCCTACTCAATGGTCCAGTTTATTTTGAACCTTTTAGTTCTTGCCATGAATGTGGTAACTCTTAAGTCACTCTGCAGTTTTTGTAGCATGCTGTAGAACATTGTAGAGAATATAATGAAAGTAGAGCAGTGAATTAGCATTGCTTACTTAGAATACCCTAGCTGCAAAACATTATTATTCCAAGAAATTGTTAGTTTGCCTGTCTGATATCTTCCCCCTTCAGAGGTTAGAGGAAGAAACATGAGAATAAGTTTTCCTTGACCACTGGAAATAGCAGGAACACAGAGGAAAGAGAGAACATAATACTAGTGTTCCTAATATTAAGGAAAACTAAAGTTGAGTGTAAGTAAAAAGAGAAACTAACCAGAGTGAAAAATGGGTAGACATTCCTTCAAATGAGATGAGCTACACAAAAAAATCAATGAAAATGAAGAGAAATGAATCAATGAAGAGAAAAATTCAATTTGTATAGCTGCCCAAGCTATATCAAATCAGTTACGCGAAGGTGAGAAGGAAGAAGATAACAAAAGAAAAACATGTAGCCCAAGTTTGTAGATGTGACATCAGCTGTAGATATTATCAGGGGAGGTAATTCTCAGAATGAGATGAGGTAGATGAAAACTATCAAAGATTAAAAGGCTCCTTCCTTCCCCTTTCAGATGAGAGCTCAAGGCAGCATCTATATCATTCTCTCCTCTCATTCTTCCCTGACACATCTTTATGAGGTAGATTGGACTGAGGAACAGTGAGTGGCCCAAACTCACTCAATTTCCATGACTGAGGGTGAACTTTGTTCTCCTTGCTCCTAGTCCAACATCAAGAGAAAGTAATCAGTACATTTCTCTTGTTGAAAATAACCAAATGTTAACAGTACCAAAAGAAAAGACAAGGCTGCTTAACTATTCTTTTGGTTTTGTTTTCTCCAACAAAAAAAAAAAAAATCTACAATAAAATTCTAGGAACAGGATGAAAGATGGAGAAATACACCTCAAGGGTTATAGAAACATTCAAACCTTTGCTTTGTGTGAGTTTAAATCTCATAGCTCACAAGAATTGCATCCTAGGGTAGTGAAGGATCCTGCTGATGGTCTCACCGTTAATTTAACCTTGCAAAATCCTGAGAATGGGCATGAACTGCCAGGTACTAAAGAAGGTCAAATATTGTCTGCATCTTTAAAAAGGAGAAAAGGAAAAGATGAGAATTCAAACAACTTCAGTACCTGGGAGTCTAAAGCAGATGATTGAAAGACTGATATGTCAGCCTCTTGAAAATAATACAGTAAAAAGCTACAATACATTTGTCAAGATAAAGAGCGAGACTTTCCAGACTAATCTCATTATTTACCAGTAAATTATTTAATAGATTATGGGAATGTAAACCTAATATATCTTGACTTCAACGCAGCATTTTACAAAACAGTCAATAATATTTGCATTAGTAAGCTGGAGAGCGCAACAATTATCTGGATACTCAAGGAATGCTCATCATCTGGATTTCCATGTCAAATTGGCTTTCAGAATCAGGATCGAGATTCCTGCACGCTTCAATATTTTCAGTAACAATTTGGAAGAAGAGGTAAATGGAATGTTTATCAAATTTGGACATTACACAATAGGGGAACAGGATAGTGGCTACCCTAGAAGACAGAAATAAAATTCAAAATAGTTTTCATAGATTAGAAAAATAGGCTGGAATTAACAGGCTGGAATTTAACAGATACAAGGAAAGTTCTTCACTCAGAAAACAAGTGAAATAGGAATTATGCTTACCTCGGTAATACTGTAACTCTTATCCACAGCATGGCTTCAGTTGTACTGTAATTTATTTATAACTTGTATTACATTTATGTATACAAAGGCTGTGTATATTCTTCAAAAGAAGATGTGAGAGCTAATTCAAAGCATCTTTTTTCAAATCATCAAAGTAGCCACTTATTTTTCCAGGCTCATGTGATTGTTTGTGCATCACAGATGTGGCTGCCGTGGCAATTCATAGAGTGCATCTTTCAAAGAGTACACACAGTCCCATATCATATCATATCATATCATATCATATCATATCATATCAATATATTAATATAATATTGTATTATGGGTTTAAGGGTATGTAACATTTTTGGATTGTAGTTCCTTTGTGTGTGGGGGGGGATATTTGTGTACATACACACACACACACACAAACACATAGGTATACGCACTAAGGAACCACAATCCCAAAAAGTTACCGTACATACCCTTAAAACCATAATCAAATCCAAGTGAGAAAAAACTCAGTAATTAGTGCAGATAAATCTATATATCATTGTTTACGTGGAGAAAATATTTATGCTTGCTACCTGCTGTTTAGCATTGAATATTGGCATAATTTCATTCTATATACATCTGCTTGCTACAGCTGCAACAAACAATGTTAACTCAGGTTGTTAAATTTCTGACATGAGTTAGTGAACCTCACAGCAAAGCCCAAATTACCTGCTTGGGAATAGTTTCATGGGTAGTTTTGTTCCTGACCAATCAATTATCTCATTGAGGGAGGCTTACCAATGCAAACATAAAGGATAGAATAGTTCTTAATTGATTCCCACAGTAAAGTAGTGGGGAAAAACTGCTTCCATGGATGCTATTCTCAGGAAGAATAATTGGCTCATTAGCCATAGCTGTATCAACTTGTTCTCATTATGAAGGTCAAACAAATAACAAAGAAGTTGCTCTGAGGAACACAGGGCTCTGCGCAAAAGGCTACAAGTGCTACACTTTCAGTCCAGGGTCCTGTTGTTTGGGCATTATAATAGGGTGCAAGGAAAATACCCTCACAGATGTAGGCCAAGATATCCAAAGGCCATTTCCTCACCCCACTTACATGGTCTGCAGAGATGATAATATTGACTGATGAACTTCAAACAGGCAAAAACTGGAGCTCAAGAGAGCCAAATCTTCATAGACATTGAATTGTACTGTACTGACTTGTACAGTATTGAACTTTGCAGAAGATACAACGGTAATTGGCCTCATTTGAGATGGCAATGAGTCTGCATATAGATGGGAGATTGGTCCTGTGGGGCAACTGGAACAATCTGGAGCTGAACATGCTTAAAACGGTAGAGATGAGAGTAGATTTTAGGAGGAGCCCTTCTATTTTACCACATCTTACTATATTCTACAGCACAGTATCAGCAGTAGGATCCTTCAAGTTTTTGGGTTGTATAATCTCCCAGGACTTGAAATGGACACTTCACATTAGAACCATCATTAAAAAGGCACAACAAAGAATGTTCTTTCTGCATCAACTCAGGAAACTAAGACTGCCCCAGGAGCTGCTGATATAGTTTTATAAAGGAGTTATTGAGTATGTCATTGTATTTCTATATCTGTATGGCTCGGTACAGGATCACTACACTTTATACATTACCTCGACCTCCTAAAGGGAAGATGGCATGTAAACCTAATAAATATATAAATAAGTAACATTAACCCACAATTTGTATTGGCTTGTTTGTATTACTAATTTAAAGCTATATTTTATTCAGCATTGCCCAGCTGCATTTTTCAAAGATGAGAATGGCTATGTGCTGTCAGCTTTTCCAGGAGAAATTTGCATCTATCCTGCAGTAATCCAGCCTTCCTTCCTTCCTTCCTTCCTTCCTTCCTTCCTTCCTTCCTTCCTTTTCTTTTTTTCTTTCTTTCTTTCTTTCTTTTCCTTCCTTCCTTCCTTCCTTCCTTCCTTCCCTCCTTCCTTCCTTCCCACCTGAAAATTTCCAGATAGAATTTCTTTGTAAGACACTTTTCCCCTTAATTCACAGAGAGAGAGAGAGAGAGAAAGAGAGATGATAGATCAGGGGTGTCAAACTTGCGTTGTCACGGCGTTGTTTCTCTCTATCCTATTATCTTCAAATCCCTAGAATCAGATACTTTATAGAGCACGGGTGTCACACGTAACATTGCCATTACGTGACGTATCATGACTTTTCCCCCCTTCACTAAAACAAGCATGGGCAGGGCAGCATGTGACGCATCCAGTCCACAGGCCGCAAGTTTGACTCCCCCCCCCCCGTCATAGATGATAGATCAGGGATGTCAAACTGGTGGCTCACAAACCAGATGGGAAAACATCATGAAACATCACATGACGGCAACATAATATGGTGAGTTGGACACCTGTGATATAGATAGATAGATAGATAGATAGATAGATAGATAGATAGATAGATAGATAGATAGCAATTTTTCAATATTACTTGATGTGCAAAAAGACTAATTCAGTCAGGGAAGGGAGCACTTTCCAGAAATAAAGTCACAAAGTAATGTGTGAAAACACAGGACATAAACTTCATCTAGAAAGATAGAGAGCAACAGGGACAGAAAAGGTGTTCTAAATGCAAAGATGAGGTAGAACAGCTCTATCTAGGACAAAAATGGCCACAGTCTGTAACAATGAAAACTTGGACAAAAGATCATGCTGCAAAATACAATATCAATACAGAACAGGCCAACCTGTGATCTAGGTTAATCACAGGCTTGTAGAATGCACAGGAAGGACTAGGAATGAGAAATAGGACATAAGGTAATGAACAATATCAGCCTAAGTAAAACATCAAAAAAATTGATATTAAGAAAAACATCAAAAGTTTGCCTACAGAGTTACGATCACATACCTTGAAACAGGGGAAAGCAAAGGTTGTTCCTTTTTTGCTTTTGGATTTCTGATTGTTCCTGATAGAAGATGACAGCTGAGATGGAACCATTAGGAAACAATCACAGGGTTGAAGTATGATCAAACAGACATCCTTCATCACTGGCCAAGGAAAATAGGACTGCTTTAAATGCTGGGATTTGAACATTGGCAGTTAGCTGGCTTTCCATAGAGTGATTTGCTACAGATCGCATGAAATTGGCTGCGGATTCAGATCATTTGGCAACTAAGTGAGCAGGGAGAACTGACAGGATTCCATTTTCTAAATTGACAGTTGTTGTGGTTTGGGGTTTTTTTGTTTGTTTGTTTGTTTGTTTGTTTGTTATTCTGTTTGCAGAATACAAGTTAGAAGTCTTGCTTAAATTAAAATCCACATCATTCTTCATACTAAGGAGGATTTAGGCCAAGGGCCCTTTAGGCCAAGGGCCCTTCAAATAGCATTGCCCTTCAAATAGCATTCCAACAGCTACGCTCCAAAGAATAGAGAGAACCAGAACTGAAATTAGTTTAATGTACTTTAAAATTTAACTAAAATAAGTATATTAGCTGCAGTTAAAACATTTATTAGTTATATATTTTTTAAAAAATCCCTTCTGTGGGTTTCAAGGTACTCTCTGAACTTGGTGATTTTCTTGCAGACGTTTCATTACCAAACTGTCATCATACACTGATGATGTTACCTAGTTTGGTAATGAAATGTCTGCAAGAAAATCACCAAGCTCAGGGAGCACCAAGGACCCCACAGTTCAACCCTGAACTACAAATATTCTCTTCTATCATTATTTCCTCTTCTGTAGTATGAAAAAATATATACTTGAAAGCCAATTTTTGGAAAGGGTCTGCCAATATGCTGATTTGCAAAATATCCCTGCGTTTAATTTAATTTAAATTTAATTCAATTTCCAATTTATATACCGCCCTTCTCCCTGAGGACTCAGGGCAGTGTACAGCCAAGATAAAAAACATAGAATACAAATATTAAAACATTTAAAAATATATATAAATTTTGGCCCGAAAGTTAAAAATCACAGACTAATTAAAAGAATTTAAAAATTTCTTCTTAAACCAACCCAGCTTGCTGAAAAAGATGGGTTTAATCCTAGATTGTGTAAAATAGCACGAGAATGCTCAAATCCACTAATATTGCCTTTACTCTTAGCAGAAAATGCTACCTGTGGTATGAATATCACTCAAGCTGGTAACCTGGTCTAGGTTTTCCCTAACTTGCTCTGATTATGACCATGACATATAGAAGATTTCAATTTGGAATCTAAGAAAAGTAAAATGATAAAGATCATGACAGGATATGACCCAGTGTGGCATTGCACAATACAACATGAAGGAAGGCTGTGTTTGAGAAAAGGGAAGATAGAGATGAAGGAAGGTGGCCTGGTCTTGTGGAATGCATTTGTAGGTAGTCCTTGACTTACAACCAGAATTGAGCACAAAATTACGGTTGCTAAACAAAACATTTGTCAAGTGAGCCACGGTGGCATAGTGGTTAGAGTGCAGTACTGCAGGCTACTTCTGCTGCCTGCCGGCTGCCTCAATATGTCAGTTCAAATCTCACCAGACTCAAGGTTGACTCAGGCTTCCATCCTTCCGAGGTAGATAAAATGAGAATCCAGATTGTTGGGGGCAATATGCTGACTCTGTAAACTGCTTAGAGAGGGCTGTAAAACACTGTAAAGCAGTATATAAGTCTAAGTGCCACTGCTAAGTGAATTTTGCCCCATTTTACGACTTTTCTTGCCACAGTTGTTAAGCGCATCACTATTGTTGTTAAGTTAGTAACACGGTGAATCTGGCTTCCCCATTGACTTTGCTTCTCAGAAGGTTGCAAAAAGTGATCACATGACCCTAGGACACTGCAACTGTCATAAATATGAGTCAGTTGCCAAGCATCCAAATTTTGATCACATGACCATGGGAATGTTGCAATAGTCGGAAGCAGTGGTGGGTTTCAAGTAATTTAACAACCGGTTCTCTGCACTAATGATTTCTTCCAACAACGAGTTTGCCAAACTGCTCAGAAAGTTAACAATTGGTTCTCTTGAAGTGGTGCGAACTTGCTGAATCCCACCACTGATCGTAAGTGTGACAAACACTCATAGGTTACTTTTTTCAGTGCTATTGTAACTTTGAACGAACTGTCTCTAAGCGAACAGTTGAGAACTACCTGAACATGCAAAAAAACAATATGCGTGTTTCAGAGAGAACAGAAGAAGTGTTCCAGACATTATCAGCCTCAAGAACTAATTAGAATGGTGGTTATTTGATTAATATTTGTTTAAGCATGTCTGTCTGCCTGTCTATCCATTTAAAACATTTATATAGGCACCCATCTTTCAACCAACTCTGGTCAGTCACGTCAGTTCCCATATTTATATGTCCAAATCTAAAATAAATTATTGTTCAGATTGAGTCTTTGTGCCTATATTAGGGGTATACAACCTTGGCAATTTTAAGATTTGTAGACTTCAACTCCCAGAATTCTGAAATATCAGAATAATAAGGAGAAAATACCAGGGGTTTTGTTTGTTTATTTGTTTGTTTGTTTGTCTGTGTTATTTTTTGGAACACTGGAATGGAGGGAACAATCTTCTCTTTTAAAATGGATTATAGTGGAAAAGATGGGAGCAAAGATCCTAAAGATCCTTAGGAAGGAAAAATCAATGTTTTATTCCATATCTCACTCCTGTGGGTTCTTTGGTGAAATGACTCTCCTGTTATTTAGTACCTCATGGTAACTTTTATTTTCTGCTTCAAATTTGCAATAGAAAAACTATCTTTCCTTCACAACAACAGGTTGAGTTGAGTAGCATGTGGTGCCATGCATTTGGGGTCACAGTGGACTAGTGTCTTGTTAAGTACAATCCGGAATCTAAGTCTGTAGTTGGGTGGACACCGCTCCTACGTTTTAGAACCCTGTCTGGGAGTTGCCTACGACTCTGCTAATAAACCTGTTGAATGAATAATCAACATTTGGCATGAAATGAAATGAAATAATGAAATGAAATGAAATGAAATGAAATGAAATGAAATAGAATGGGCCTCTGTGCCCTCTAGAGGGCAGGAGACCACAGGTCAATATGAGAGAACAGAATCTAAGATTGACTGCTTTGGGTCTGTGGTGGTAAATGTTTAGTGAGGCAAACCATTTGGAAGGAAAACCATACAGTGCATGGTGCATGAGCAAAGCTCCCTTCCTGGAAACATGAAAGCAGCTGTGTCTTCCAAGACTTGGTGAGTCTACTTCAAAATTTATTCTGGTTCGTTGCATAGATGTACATGTCCAGACAATATGGGGGGGAGGGTTTGCAGCCACCAAGGCAGAAATGTTCCGTGTCAGTATGAAAGGCAAGAATCACATTAGTATTTTTCTCACAAAATTCAGAACAGTTTTCTTCTAGGCCAGCCGCTGAATTAAACTCATAAAAAAACCTCATCGTATAGCGCCAGGCAAACGTGTGATGTCTTCCAGAGATTTCAAAATGATGAATTCTCTTAAAATCTCAGCAGGATCCTAAGCAATCTATAGACACAAGGCCTTGAAGGTCAACTGCAAAGGACTATCCAGACAGCAAGAACAATTGTAGGCTGGATATAATTGACGCTGGCACGGTGGGCGGTTGAATTCATATAATGTCAGTAAGCAACAATGCTTGTGTGTGTGTGTGTGTGTGTGTGTGTGTGTGTGTGTGTTAGAAGAAAAATCTTGGTCTCTTCCAGGATGGGTCAAAGAACAAAAAGAATACCTGCTTGAGTTAGAGGAAGGATTTATTTGAGATCAAAACAGACAGCTTAGTAATCAAAGATGGTCCCACATTGAAAAGTAGAGCTAGAAACATTTATAGGCTAGTTAGGTCTTTGTTTCAGAAAGACTGCAAACAAAATTTACCTCAGAAGGTTGAGTTGACTCCAGTAAAGAGAAAATATGGTTGTCTCTCACTGAAAGGGTGTGATAGCAATAGCAATAGCATTTGGACTTATATATGGCTTTACAGTACTTTACAGTCTTCTCTAAGCAGTTTACAGAGTTAGCATATTGCCCCCAACAATCTGGGTCCTCATTTTACCCACTTTGGAAAGATGGAAGGCTGAGTCAACCTTGAGTCTGGTGAGATTTGAACTGCCAAATTGTAGGCAGCCAGCAGGCAGCAGAAGTAGCCTGCAGTACTGCACTCTAACCACTGCGCCACCATGGCTCATAATCTGCCTCTTTGTGCGTCCAAGTGCTGACCTTGGATGATGGGCCTATATTGGAGAATCCTATTGTGAGTCCAAGGGATTTTCATATCTTGAGGGCATTTTCTATGGTTTTGATGGAGCTTTGATTTTTGCCAATTTCCTAGTGGGTGACACAGTCAGTCAGTTTTGACTCAAGTATCAACATGGGAAGAAAACCTTAGGCGGTCTTTTGCTCTATTACTTGGGGGTTCACTGACAGTCCAGGGATGGGATGGTTTGGTGAGGGGTCTGGATGACAAAGGTGGACTGGGGTCCTCCCTTCTTATGTTGGTAACCCATTACCCTGTGACAGGTGAAAGAAAGGGAGACTGCTTGAAAGATAAGTTTTTTAGTCAAAGGTCAGGCATCCTTGGTCTATACCAGGAGTCTCCAAACTTGACAACTTTAAGACTTGTGGACTTCAACTCCCAGTGTTTAACCCAGTCCCATTACACATTCATCCTGCCTTTGCATTTTTACAGATGTTCTAACAATTCTCAGAAAGCATAAAGTTTGATTTAGTGTTTAAGGGATTATATAACATTGTGGGGATTGAGAGCAAGGCAGGTGAAATCCCTTTTTTGTGTAACAAGGGCATTTTCAGAAGAGCTACAATCCTTTATGCCTGGATATAAGGGGAAAAACAATCCTTCAAATAATCAGATCTTTATTCATCGATTTAGGGGGGGGTGTTTCACCTTCAGATGCAACCTAGTTTTAAAGGTATATAATCACACTTTTCCTCATTCATCTCTCCCTTTTCTCCTTACTTGTATTCTGTCTATTATTAGATTGTTCATTCTTTCAGAATGAGATTTTGTACATGCTGCCTGGCTGATTTATTTAAAGCAGATTTCTCCAATGTGATATACTCAGTGGTGGCTGCTGCCGGTTAGGAGCGGTTCTAGCAAACCGGTAGTTTTAACCATCAGCTGACCCCACCCACCCGCACCCACCCTATCCTGTCTTATATTTCCTTCTTTCTGGTTCAGCTGATTCGGCGGCACAGCTGATTTCCGTGCCTCTGCTGTTCTACTTCCTGGGCTGCCTTAGAAGGTAAGCAGCTGAGCTTCAAATTGCTGTATTTTGAATGCTGCGCACAAGTGCGTTAGATGTGCACGTGCGTGTTCATAGAACCAGCTGTTAAACTGATTTCAGCCCATCACTGGATTAAGTGATATTAGAACCAAAACTCTCAGAATTTCATAGTCATTGTAGCTATGGTAGTCCTACCAAAGCTGGAGTATCATCAGCTGAAGAAGGCTTATCTACAGCTACACACATAGCCTTGCAACAATCACAATTTAAAAACCCAGTATTGGCTCAAAGGTTTAGAAGCTATCTATCTATCTATCTATCTATCTATCTATCTATCTATCTATCTATCATCTATCTATCTATCTATCATCTATCTATCTATCATCTATCATCTATCTATCATCTATCTAATAATAATAGCCTTTACTGTCATTGTATATCATGTATACAACAAAATTGGTTTAGCCTCTACTGGTGCAATCCATAACAAAAAAATACAAGACAAGATGAATAGTATAAAAAATAATCCTTATACAAGTAATTGTGTGGGTGGGGGGACCTAGTCATATGTTTCCATATGTATGTGGAGTGATTGTGATTGTGTTTAGGAGTCTGACAGCCCTGGTAGAAGCTGTTTTTAAATCTGTTTGTCCGGCTGGCTATACTTTGAGGTCTTCTGCCCGATGGCAAAAATGAAAAGAGACACCGGCCAGGGTGCGAATCATTCCTAAGCATCTTCCTTACTCTGCTGAAACAGCGAGACCTGGATATGTCATCCAGTGATGTTAGAGGGCAACCAATGGTTTCTTGTACTGAATTGATCACTCTCTGTAGTCTGTCTGTCTGTCTGTCTGTCTGTCTGTCTGTCTATCTATCTATCAACCCACCTTGATTTATATCCCACCTTGATTACCTTTCAAAAATTACTTAAGGTGGCAAACGTAACAGGGGCAGGTTTCAAATCAAGCGCTACTTGTCACGTCCAAAACCAAGAATGTGAGGTGGCAATTCTTCCAAGCTGAATTCTTTATTGTTTCACTTTTATAGACAAAATTTTGCCAGACTGAGGACTCTACTATCTGCATTTACAATATACTCTATGAACTATTAGGGAAGCATTGCCTTCATCGTCTTTCCCTTCCAACTCTGTTATTCTATTTCTTTCTCTCACACATACCCTCTGGAGTAAGTTGCACTTATTCCCCTGGAATGCCCTGCTCCCTCCTGGGGACCCACCTCCACACCACATTCCGTCACACTTCTATATTTTAGGTGTCAGCTAGATTTTAAATTACTACTATTGAATAGGAGAATATTTAGTATTTAGGTTGCTATTTCTGGGCATTAATAAACTGAGTATTGTACCCCTTCAATTCATGACAGTAAGCATTATTTTATTTGTTTGTTTATTTATTTAAGATGAAATTTATTTGTCACCCATCTCGTATCTAACAACCTCTGGGCGGCTTACAACATAAAACTATCAGTTGAATTCCTCAATTTTTTTTAAAAAATGGCCTAAACCTGAAGGACTGCACTTTGTCCCAAGGCATTTCTCCAAGCATTTTGCTCCAACTTCTTAAAAATTCTCAGGGAGGTATGGTGACACATCAGAGTGGTGCCAAAAGCAACGTAAATGGCTTTGCTCGGAAGCACAGGCGGAAGAGTCTCTGGCACACGGATGCAGCTTTTGGAGAGTGGCCAAGAGATTGTTTCCAAGCGTGCAACTGAGCCTGCATCATCATACGCTGTGAGATGCTGGAGAGAGCCAGCAAATGAAGCATGAAACAAAATTGGTAAACAAAGCAGAGAGTTTAACTACCACCGTATATCATCACAGCAATCTGTTTACTAGAACAAGACAACTCTGAATTTTCGTGGGGAAGCCAAACGGTTGCCTAGCCTGCATTGCAAATCAACAGCGGATAGTGGGCAATTACAGTGAAATTCGTTATTCAAGGAAGGTCTGTAGATTAATTGCTTATATGTTCATTGTGGGTTTTCTTTTTAATTCTTAAAACCCCAACTAAGTCATTCTACCTGAGTTTTCTACTTAAATATAATAACACTGTTTCTATTAAGTGTCAAAAATAATTGCACGTGCGGAATACATTACCGCCTGTTTCCACACAATTGGGTGATTCAGAAACAGTTAAATCAAAGGATTCCACTCATTACCTAATTGAGGTAATTTTTCCCTTCCTCCGTCTTTCATACATAAATCCTAAACCTGAGCCCACAAAAAAAAAAAAACTTGGGTAGGCAATACAAGCCTGATCTAAGTTTGGCAGAGCAAACACGTCTGTGAAGGAATAAAACTGCAGATATGCTACCCCCACTAAAATAAACAGGAATGTCAGTTACATTGATAACGGTAACTAAACACTCAATAATATCCCCGGCAAGGATTGTGGTTAATATCCCCTCTCTGTATTGCTTTGCCTACTCAAAGCCCATGTTTAAAGTTTTTGTTTTACTGTTTACTTCCCTCCATCTGCATGGAAGGAAGGAAGGAAGGAAGGAAGGAAGGAAGGAAGGAAGGAAGGAAGGAAGGAAGGAAGGAAGGAAGCAATGGGGTATCCAAAGGTTCTGTTTTAGGCCCAATACTCTTTAATATCTTCATCAATGACTTAGGCGAGGGGATAGAAGAGGAACTCATCAAACTAATTGTATGATGCCAATCACTAGGAATCTGGATTTTGCAGTTTAGGGATGTAGATCCTGATTAAGGAAGCAACACAAAATAGAGATTTATTTATTTATTTATTTATTTATTTATTTATTTATTTATTTATTTATTTATTTATTTATTTGTATTTCTATACCGCCTTTCTCCCGTAGGACTCAAGGCGGTGTACAGTCAAGAAAAATATAGACACACAAACATCATAAAATTGCTAATTAAAATTATTACTTAGTTTGGTCAATTAAATAAAACCCAGAATTAGATAACATTTAAAAAATCATTGACATGTTCGTATGTTTAGCCCCGCCTGTTGGAACATCAGGGTCTTGAGGGCACGGCGGAAAGCATGGAGATCAGGGATATTCCGTATCTCCGGGGGCAGTTCATTCCAAAGGGTTGGAGCCCCCACAGAGAAGGCCCTCCCCCTGGGAGTCGCCAGTCAACATAATTTGACTGACGGTACCCTGAGTAGTCCCTCCCTGTGAGAACGAACTGGTCGGTGGGAGGCTATTGGTGGCAAAAGACGGTCTCGTAGGTACCCAGGTCCTAAGCCATGGAGCGCTTTAAAGGTGATAACTAACACCTTGAATCGCACCCGGAAGACCACCGGGAGCCAGTGCAGCTCACGTAGGAGAGGTGTTACATGGGCGTAACGAGCTGCGCCCATAATCACCCGTGCGGCTACATTCTGGACCAGTTGGAGCTTCCGGGTGCTTTTCAAGGGGAGCCCCATGTAGCAGACCACATCAAGCTGGCAGGAATGGCCAACACCCCAGAAGATAGGTCCAAGGTCCAGAGGGATCTCAACAGACTTGAACACTGGGCCCTATCTAACAAAATGAAATTCAATGATGAGAAAAGTAAGGTTTTACACTTAGGCAAGGAAAAACAAATGTACAAGTATAGTATAGGTCCATGATGGCGAACCTATGGCACGCGTGCCTGAGATGGCACACAGAGCCATCTTTCCAGGCATGTGAGCTGTCACCAAACTCACCTGCAACTGTGCATGCATGCACGCCCCAGCTGGTTTTCAGGCCTCCAGTGCACATGAGTGCAATTCAGGGGACCCAGCTCTCCTGCGCATGTGTGCCTGTTTGTGGATGTGCACAAAAGTACTTGTGTGCAGCACGCACATGCATAGACAGTGTTCACACGTGTGCATTGTGTGCATGAAAAATCACACGCATGCACAATCACACAATGGTGTGATTGCACGCACAGCGCACAGGGGGAGCCACGCGAAACCTGCATGCATGCACAGATGGTGTGGTTACACATGTAGCGCATGGGGAGGAGCCATACAAAAGCTGCACGCAACTGCAGATGGTGTGCTTGCACGCGCAGCACATGGGGGAGGAGCCGCGCATTAAGACAGATAGCACGCACACGTGCAAAGCACACGAAGCTCATACCTGTTCAGCACTTAGTGAGTAAAAGGTTTGCCACCACTGGTATAGGTGGTACCTGGATAAATAGTAGTAACTGCTAGGTTGCATTGGCTTTTTTTTGGAGACTACAGCACACTGCTGGCTCACATTTAAGTGATTGTGTACTAGGCCTCCAAAGTCCCTCTTGCAGTTAATATTATTGAGCCAGATACCTCTTATACCACCAACAGGGGTTGCATTAACAGAGGGACAGAATCAAGATCATGTGAAGTTTTAGTATTGCTTTACAGAGCCTTAGTATGACCACCCTTGGAATACTGCATCCAGTTTTGATCACCACAAAATAAAAAACACGTTGAAACTCTAGAAAGAGTGCAAAGAAGAGCAACAAAGATGATTAGGGGGCTGGAAGCTAAAACATATGAAGTTGCAGAAATTGGGTATGTCTAATTTAATGGAAAAAAGGACTAGGGGTGACATGATAGCAGTATTCCAATATTTGAGGGGTTGCCACAAAGATGAGGGCATCAACCTATTTTCCAAAGCACCTGAGGGCAGGACAAGAAGCAATGGATGGAAACTGAATAAAGATAGAGCAACCCAGAACTAAGGAGAAATTTCCTGACAGTTAGAACAATTAACCAGTGGAACTGGTTATCTCCAAAAGTTGTGGGTGTCTATTAGAGTGCAGCAACAAGATGGTGCAAACTAATTGTATGATGCCAATCACTAGGAATCTGGATTTTGCAGTTTAGGGATGTAGATCCTGATTAAGGAAGCAACACAAAATAGAGAAAATATTAGCAGTTAGATTTGGATTTACTGTACTAAAAAGCAATAGTCCAGTGCAGATTGTGGTCTGGGTTTTTTTTTTTAATTCATAGAGTTTATTGCACCCTGTTATACTCAGTCATATTAGATAAGGTTGGGTGGAAAATAATTGCACAAGAAATTATTGATTTTGAAATGTTAATCTAACTGAACAAACAAGTCATGGTTAATGGAAATTTGCTTGCTTGATTATTCTGTTGCATGACCAGAAGCAGCAGAATGGTCAAAATATATTTAGCTATCTTTAAATGGATCTATTTATACAGAATTGCAGCTTTACAGATCCTATTTACTCAGCCCCATGCTAGTTAACGAAATTTATTTCTAAATAATTGTTCATAGATTTAGAACTTCACAGAGTAACTCTATGGATGCTAATTCAGGATGAGCAAGATTTACTCTCAGGTAAGTATTCTGAGGATTGAATTTTAATGTTGCAACCCTAAATGCAATTACAAGGATATTTTATTGTTGTTAGCCATGAAGTCATATCCGATCCATCATGACCCCATGGACAACTTTCCTCCAAGCCTTCCTGTCCTCTACCATCCTCCGAAGTCCATTTAAGCTCACAGCGATTGCTTCAGTGACTCTATCCAGCCACCTTATTCTCTGTTGTCCCCTTCTTCTTTTGCCCTCAATCGTTCCCATCATTAGGCTCTTCTCCAGTGAATCCTTCCTTCTCATTAGGTGGCCAAAGAATTTGATACAAGGATATAAGGCCCCTTAAATAATGTAGGCATTCTACACAATGGTATCTGCACACTTATAGAAAAGGATCGAACTTTGACTGGCTAATTGTGAGCACCATTTTGAAGCCAGAGGGCATTGCTAACCACATCCACTTACATTTAGGGTTACCAGACATCAGGCAGAAAGAGGACACAGCCTTAAAATCAAATACTCTTTGGCTTTTTAGTATCTTGTTTATTTTTTTGTACTGTTTTCACTTTTGTGTATTTTTGTCAAGAAGAAGGAGGAGGAGGAGGAGGAGGAGGAGGAGGAGGAGGAGGAGGAGGAGAAGGAGAAGGAGAAGGAGAAGGAGAAGGAGAAGGAGAAGGAGAAGGAGAAGGAGAAGGAGAAGGAGAAGGAGCGGATGATACTTGGTCGATACCTAGGATGCTGGCAGCACTCGTATCAACCATCAGTGCCAGTCAATAATATTTGTGATACATTTTTAAATGTTCAGTTGACTGAGTTTCATGTTTAATGAATAAATGTATTATAATAATAATAATAATAATAATAATAATAATAATAATAATAACAACAACAACAACAACAACAACTGATACAAATGTATCAGTTTTGGAAGATGAACCATATGGACTGTGACACCAGTGAACAAAGGACCAACGACGTGTAATCCTAAACCACAAATTTTTCACTACAGAAGAATTAATAGCAATAGAAGAGAAAGCAATGAATGGTCTGAGTACATCAACAAAGAAGAGTAACATCAAGAATGATTTGCAGACTCAAAAGCAAATTGAGGAAGAAAGGGAAGAAGAGGATACTGAAATGGATGAAGATAAAGAACAAGGAAGCACTAAAGAACAAACACCAACAGATAGTGCTCAATTAGCTGGAAAAATAAAGCATCAAATGGAAGATGCGGAAAGAACACGTTTGCCAAAGCTGAACCAAGTGAACCGGAAAGAATTGAGAAATGTACTAAAAATGGTCAATGAGGCTGTGCAAACTATTCGAACCACTACATTAGCCAAAACAAACCAACTGATGTATGCAGCAGCCGACATAACCACCAAAGAATTGGGGTTGAAAATACAAAAGAACCAAAGAGGCAAGAGGGGAAGCCTAAGTGAAAAATTCGGTTAGAATTGAAGATCAAAACAGTACATGGAGATTTGAGCAACTTGAAGAACCTAAGGCAAGTCAGCTAAAGAACAAGCTGGTCAAAAGCAGCCTGGAAGCAAGATACGATCTGAGGAATAAGGAGATTGCGGTAGTAATTGAAGAGCTGAAGCAGAGGGTTGTTTCCATCGCTGAAAAGATTAAAAGCAAGGAAAACTCACAGTTCAGAGCAAATCAGTACCAGTTTTATAAGAGCTTAGAAAATGGAGATGGAGTAACAACAAATGAAAAGCCTGATAAAGAGAAAGCTCTGAAATTCTGGAAGAATTTGTGGGAAAACAACAAGAAGCACAACAGAAATGCAAAATGGATCAAACAGGTTGAAGACTCTATTAAAGTGCATAAAATGGAAGACGTGAAAATAACAAAAGCAATGGTGCAAAGACAGTCAAGAAAAGTGAAGAACTGGAGTGCACCTGGACCGGATGAGCTGCATGGCTTCTGGTTAAAGGCACTTACAAGTGTGCACAAAAGATTGGCAACCCAGATGAACCAGATCCTAAAAACACCTGAAAATGATGAACGGATGACAACTGGAAGGACATTTTTGATCCAAAAAGATAAAGAAAAAGGAAAGGACCCTGGAAACTATAGGCCAATCACCTGTTTGCCAACAACATACAAGCTTCTTACTGATATCATTGCAAACCAAATCTGTGGATACCTGGAAAGAAATAACTTGCTTCCTGTAGAACAGAAAGGATGCTGCAAAAACTCAAGAGGAACAAAGGCTCAATTGCTGATTGACAAGCTAATCCTAAAGAACTCAAAGAAAAGACGAACCAACCAAAATACTGTGATTAAAAAGCCAATCTTTCTGATGTGAAATCACATACAGTACATGTAGACCTAAGTACCTTTTTTTTCTTTTCTTTTACTGATTTTTGTCATAGATGCCAAGAAAGTTAGTTAGTATGCCTTCCTTTTCAGTTGTCCATTGCCTCTTCAGATATCTTGTAACCCGTCTTAAGTTATGTTTACAGAATTTATCTGTATGTTATAATAAAATTAACAAATTATATGGTATTATATACCATATGTATACATACATATTTATGTATGTGTGCACACATGTATGCATGCATATGTAGGCATACCGCTTCTGGAATACCTATTGGAACACACTTTACTGATAAGATGCTATTGTGTCTATTTCTTGTTATTTTTTCCCACAATTCATTGAATTGATCACTTTGATATTTAGCTGTTTTTGGATACAGTGTGATAGATTTGGCAAGGAAATACATGGTGCTTCCTGCCTAGTGATTTCACACAGACAAACCATTAACATAAGTATTTGCCACATTTGTTATACTTACATTGTATTGACTGTATATTTTATGCATGGCCCAGGGTGAAACCATGAAGAGCACTCTCATTTTGAAGTTGAGAAGTTTTTATAGCCCTGCTGGATTACACATTTCAAAATGGGTCTGAGTGCATGCCAATTTGGGAATGTTAGTGGATAATCAGAAAACACCATCACACAGCCAACAGAAGAGCTGATGCAAGCATGCTCAGAGGCCAACTTTTTTTTTTTTTAATTTGATTTATATGCCGCCCTTCTCCGGAGACTCAGGGCGGCTTACAATGCGTTAAGCAATAGCCTTCATTCTTTTGTATATTTTATACAAAGTCAGCTTATTGCCCCCACAATCTGGGTCCTCATTTCACCTACCTTAGAAAGGATGGAAGGCTGAGTCGACCTTGAGCCTTGGAGAGATTCGAACCAGCAGAAATTGCAGGCAGCTGTGTTAATGACAGGGTGCACTAAACCACTGTACTATCAAGGCTCTTGATAGTACAGTGGTTTAGTGGTTTAACTTACATTGTTAAATGTACAGGAGGAACAGTCCATGCTACAACATCTCTGAAATTATATCCAGACTGATTGACAGGCGATAGGAGAAGTGTATTGTGTAAATTCTTCAGACAAAAAAGGTGGCTTACAGAGAGGGCTTAAGGCAAGAGTGACCTTATTCCAACTGTATGAGGAGAAAGATCGAGGCATGGCAGAACCTCTTATGGCTCTTCTAGCTTGCACAAAGAGACTTCACATGCCTGAATGAAATCATGGTTGGAATTATCCAGAGTCAGTGGTATCAGAAGTACTACAAAGATATGACCAAAAAACAAAACAAAAAACCTCTTAAAATTTCACTTTCTCATTCCCACCCACCCACCATGTTCAATTACTGTCTGTGCAACTGTCAAATGCAGAAGGCGAATCTGTTTTGATGAATTCAAAATTCATTCAGAATTCAAAATTCATTCAGCTAGAAAGCAGCCAAAGCTTACAAATCAAGTGATATGCACGTAAGAATTAACCTGCACAGCTCCCTATCCACTGACAGAATCATTCTTTTCTGAAAGAGCCCATGTGGTAAAGCATTAAAATCTCTCTCTCTCTTTCTTAAACTCACCATCTATATTCTACCTCCTAGGCTACAGCATTAAAGGATTTGTTTTCACAGCAAATGCTCCTTTTAAAAGACTGTCTCCGATAATTGTCTCCTTGAGGCTTTCTTGGCTGTGACTCCTTCCTGTTAGAGTACATGCTCAATTGGTGCCCTGCCTTAATGTCCTTAATTTGCATCACACGGCAAAACTAAATACAACAGCAGCAGTTTGGCCGGATTAAACACAAGCATGTCCCTGTTACATATGCAGGGGATATTACTTACTGAACCTTTCCCACCCACCCACCCACTGACCGAATAAATGTCAGTACAGTATGCCCTGAAGCCAGGCTGAATAAGGGTATTTTCCTTGTCAATGGATTGAAGAAGGGCTGAAGGGCAGAAGGAGGGTGAAATGCCAAAGACTATCAAGAGTTGGATAATGGGAAAATTTTAACTAGAGTAACATGCAAGACGATGGCTGAAAGTACAAATGATCTGCTAGTTCTAGGAATGGAAGCCAAGGAGTACAGTGAAAAAAAATGGGACTCAGATTTAATTCAAGAAGACTAAGATCAAGACCACAGAACTGACAATGAAGATTTTGAAGCGATGGAGAGCCTTGATCATTTGGTTGCCAGTCAGGGGATTATCTAAAGAATCATGATCCCAAGTAGGTTTAGTGTGGATCTAAGGAGCACTCAATCAAGTACTGGCCATGGACAAGGCCTGACTGGAAGGATATTTGAGCAAAGTTATAAGTAATAACCAAGATGAAATTAATAGACCAGTTCAATGTCATCCTGAAAACATTCCTAGCTATTTATTTAACTGGAAAAAGAAGTAAGGAAGAAAGTTTGTACAGTAATACAGAACAGATGACAGTGTTCCAATATTTGAGGGGCTGCCACAAAGAAGAGGGGGGTCAACCTATTTTCCAAAGCACCAGAAGGTAAGACAAGAAACAATGGATGGAAACTAACCAAGGAGAGAGGCAACTTGGAATTAAGGAGAAACTTCCTGAGAGTGAGAACAATTAACTAGTGGAATGGCTTGCCTTAAAAAGTTGTGACTGCTCCATCACTGGAGGTTTTTAAGAGACTGGACAGTCATTTGTCTGAAATGGTATAGGCCAGGCTCTCCTAATCCAGCAGGGGTTGGACTAGAAGACTTCCAAGGTCCCTTCCAACTCATTATTCTGTGTTCTGTGCCCATATGTTTGTTCAAATTGCTATTTGAGCTGTTTTTAATGTATTGATTTTAAATGTGTTGTTTCATATTTTCATAGGGTCATGGTTAAGTACGGAGAGGTTTTGTGAGTTGGCTGGATGGCAAGTTAAATATGTGAATATTGCATAATGTTGGGCAGCGCTATCTTCAGGGGATTTGAAGAAAGTCAAAATGGCAGCCGTGCAATCAAAGCTCCACCTCCTTTTTTACAAGTTGTTTGTATGTTACTTACTTAAAAAGGAGAAGGGATTCAACTGTGGGGTTGCACTCATCTTCTTGACTTTTTGCATCCTCCCTGTAGATGCCTCAATGTTAGAATATTCTTGGCAGATGCAGCACCAATGGAAAGAAATAGAAGTGGGACCTAATGAAATTACAGGACATTTCTCTCTAAGGAACCATGACCTGTGGCAACTCAACAATATTCTGTTCAATTTCAAACATCTCTGGTCCACATGCAGTTTGAGTTGCATGGAACTAGTCTTGCACTTCAAGCAATTGTGCTAAGAAATAAAACTGCACCTTTCATTCACGAAGTTCCCAACGGCGGTCCAGAAAAAAGTATGACATGGGATGCTAGGCAAGAGGCGCATCTGTTCTCAGAGCGGTATGCATACCCCTGCTTCAATTAAAGGATCTCGCTTGTCAAATGCAATTAGTGTTTAGTAAGCAAGGAGCAAAATTTATAGGTGAGTTATTTTTACAGCCAATATTGCCCGTACTTACAATCTATCAAGAGCTCTAGTCTTCTATAGGAAGATTGGTGTTTGCCCTTCAAGTTGGTCCAGGCAAGAAGCATAACAATGAATACTAATTCTATATTTATTGTAAGGTTACTTTAACAGAATCTTGCAATTTGAAACGACACTCGTCCTGTATTTTTATTTTACTAAAAATGAAAGAAAGTCCTTCTAAAACTCTCCACCCCTCCTCTTTCAGACTCAACTATCTTTTATCAGATTGTTGACTAGATTGTAGCTCTTTCCCCGGTTTCCCAAGGTCATTCTCACATACCATTACACACACCAGAACAGAATTGGACTATGCTTTCCCCATGATCTGGCCCTTGGTGTAGAGAATGACCCCAGCAGCCCTCCTCAGCCATCTACCATATCAGTCTATCATAAAGGGACCACACTGTACAGCTCCTTTGGGCCAGAATTATACAGTTACCAAATGCTCTTCTTTAGTGAGGAATTGCATATCATTGATACAGATCTCCACTGGTTTACAGTTAGTCCTCGACTTACTGTATTAGCTCAATTGGGACCAGAACTTCAGTCACTAAGTGATGCAATGGTTAATGAAACACACCTGGTTTGACAGTCTTTTTTGCCACAGCAGTTAAGCAAATTTGGCTTCCCTAGTTGATTTTGGCTTGTCAGAAGCCTTCTGGGAAACTCATGCATGGTCATCATGTGACCATGGGATGCTGCAACCATGGTAACTGCATGCCAGTTGCCAAGTGCCTGAATTTTGATCATGTGACCACAGAGACACTGTCACAGTTGTAAGTATGAAGACTGGTCATAAGTCACTTTATTCAGCACTGTTGTAACTTCAAACGGTCACTAAACAAGTGGTCCCAAGTCAAGGACTACCTGTATTACAAGGAGGCTATGATTTCACACAAGCTTCAGCAGCTGAGAAAGTAGAGATGAAACCCTGCTTTACCACTTGATGAAGAGTGAAAACACTTTATTTCAAGTAAATCAGAGTGGATCCTGCCCTACATTAAACATTTTTAAATGTTCAGTATGGACATCAGAGATGCACACTTTCCTACTGCCAAGGCTGAATAAATTCCAGCTTTGAATGAATATGGAATATGTAAGTTGACAAATAGGAGGATATCCCCAGTTCAGTGTGTATTTCTACCGCCCTCGTACATAGGAGACATACGAGCTGGGATTCAGAGTGATTTTGAATCAGATTTCATCTGTGACTCCTCTGTTTAGAAATTATATACTGCCATCTACTATATTGACTATTTCAAAGATCTACTCTGAGATGCTGGAGAGAAGCATCTAGTGCATCAAATATTTATAGAACAGCAAATATTCATAGAGCCAAACACCAGAAGTCAGTTATCCAATATACTAAAGTATTCTGTCAGATATGTATCACATCAAGTGGCCAAAACTGTTCTCTATCAAACGCTGCCAGACTTCTAACAATCAGCATGGACTCAATGAGATCTCACTGAAACTGTCAGTTTTCAAAATCGTATATGAAATAGTAAAATTTAATGTCACCAAATGCCAAAGGTTATAGATAAAAGATATTAAGATGTCACAAAGGAAAGCTTTGGAGGACACATTAAGAGCAACCATACCAAGCCTTCTCTCATCCCTTCCCTACCTCTTCTCTCTTCAGGTGCGCATACTATGCCCAGAATAAACTTGCTCATTATATGACTAGCACACAGTTCCAGCATTACTTTTCTTACCTTGAGTTTAGTGTCGTGGGCAAAACATTCAAACAGCATCCAGAGACCTGGATTCAGATTTATCTTCAAAGTGATACTATCAATTCCTTAACCTAATCCTTCCTTGCAAGCTCTTAGAAATCATATCATCCAGAATTCCTAGGGAATTTTGAGATGAACATAACAGTCACAGATCAAGTGGTTAAAAAAAACTTATTCTGATATGTCTCACATAATTCATTTATCCTATAAAATGCATTTACTACTGAAATATTTATTGAGTATCCTTCCTCCGCAAAACACTGATTTTTCAGAACTGCTTGGCCTGCAAATGCTTATCAATTGCTGCTTAAGATACCAGCTTACTTGGTATACACACGTTGTAATAACTGAAGGGGATTTCTTTACACAACATACTGAAGGAGATCAGATATTTCTCCCATGTTGTAATTCTTTCTTTGTACTTCCCATTAATGGGATAAGCACTGCCCTAGTCTGTTCTTCCATGTAAAACAACCTGTTAATGCTTTGGAGCTCCAGAGAACTTCTAAATCATGGACAAATTGTATTTTCTCCCTGTACTGAGTTCTATCTTTCCTCTTTCAATTTATGTTCATCTAAACTGTTAGTAAAGGTACCTGCGTAGAGATTAAAGGTAGGTCTACAGACATCAAAAGCCAGGAGCTGCATGCAACTGGAGGAAATTGAATGATGCTGGCTTTTGTTATGCTACAAAGGCCTCTCATTATGTTGCTGGCAGTGAGTGTGCTTTTCAAGTGATCGTAGATATCCATCAGAAGTGATAAATACTTCTCTCCCATAAGTATAAGGGCTCTAATTCTACAGAGAAAAGCCTTTTTTTCCCCCACCCTGACAAAAAAACCTAGAAGTTAACTAGAAGCAAAGTTTCAAGGCAACCGTGATCCTTTTGAAGAGCAAAGATAGGTGTAAATCAGATTTCTTAATTTCCCGCACTGCCACGGACATAAAAGAACAAGCATCTCATCTCTTGCCTGCTGCATTTCAGGGCCACCAATGTAAAAAATGAGAAGACGGTGCTGCATCTACCAGTCCAGCAAAAATCCAGGGATGCCAGAAGCCGTTCAAACAATGACTCCCACTATAAAGTTTTGGCTGTTGGTTTGACTCCTAAAACTGAGCAAGGCTGCAAGTGAAAATGGCTTCAAACTTATTAGCTAACTGTCATTCTTTAAAGAATCCGTTTGAAGAGTTTTCCCAAGGATCACATGGCTTTCTTCCAGTTTTTTTTTTTAATTTGATTTATATGCTGTCCTTCTCCAGAGACTCAAGGTGGCTTACAATGCGCTAAGCAATAGCCTTCATCCTTTTGTATATTTATACAAAATCAGCTTATTGCCCCCACAACTGCGTTTTACCTACCTTAGAAAGGATGGAAGGCTGAGTCAACCTTGAGCTGGCGAGATTCGAACCTGCAGTAATTGCAGGCAGCTGGTCTTAATAACAGGGTGCTTTAGACCACTCTACTACCAAGGCACAGTTACCATGTGGTTTCCAATGGACTTCCAGTGCAAATCAAGGTCCTGTTTATAAGTATAAAGCCTTACATGGTATAGGGCCAGGTTATTTGTGAGACAGACAATCTCCAGAAATAATTGGATTGATTCTACTTGACCCCTCAGAACTAATGCAACATTGGCCCCTGAAGAATGGCAAGAAATTGTGCCTTCTGTACTCTGAAGAACTGTCAGAGTCCTTCAGAGATCTGAATGGTCCCAACCCTATAAGTCTTTCATAAGTCTTAAAAGATCTTACGTGCTAGTCGTTCCTGACTCTAGGGGGCGGTGCTCACCTCCGTTTCAAAGCCAAAGAGCCAGCACTGTCCAAAGACGTCTCCATGGTCATGTGATAGGCATGACTAAACACCAAAGGCACATGGAACGCTGTTACCTTCCCACCAAAGGTGGTCCCTATTTTTCTACTTGCATTTTTTATGTGCTTTCAAACTGCTAGGTTGGCAGAAGCTGGGACAAGTAACTGGAGCATGCTCCATTATGCAGCACTAGGGATTCGAACCACTGAACTGACGACCTTTCGATCAACAAGCTCAGCATCTTAGCCACTGAGTCACCGTGTCCCTACTATTTGCTATTTAGAATGTATATAATACTTAACAAAGTTGAAATTACAGCTAAAATGTAATACACCTACTTATTATCAGTCTTTAGATATGTTTTAAAATTTCATGAGGGGTCCTTGGTGCTGTCTGAGCTCAATTGTTTTCTTGCAGATGTTTCGTTACTCAACCTAGGTAACATCATCAATTGTAGCTAATGAAACACCTGCAAGAAAACAACCGAGCTCAGAGTGCACTAAGGACCCTTATTTCAATCCTGAACTACCAATATTCTCCTTTAAAAGTACAATCATTGATACATATATTAACGATGTGGTTGAATATTTATGGATTAATTTACCTACAACCCAAGGACTTTGGAAGGTCAGTAAACCAGCATCCAGTTGTACTGGGTAGCAAAAACTGCTCATCACAAAATGTATGCATGTAAAGCTTTACACTCACATACCTTTTTAGATATAACCTCCATTAGAAATGTAATTCATTACGAATGGGCACCTTTGACTGCCTTATTTCTAACCCAAGAAGAACTGTCTCAAATATGTATGATCATTCTTTTCAGAAGCATTACAAGATTTCATTAATATTAACCAGAGTTTTGGACCAAGAAATCACACAGAGACATGGTTAACTTCTGCTTCTCTAATATTAACTGAACACATTTTTAATTTTGTATTTATTTAATTTTTATTGCAGTAGAGGACTGTTGTATTATGTCCATGAAAAAAATATGATTTTTTTTTTAAATTTGATTTATATGCCGTCCTTCTCCGGAGACTCAGGGCGGCTTACAATGCACTAAGCAATAGCCTTCATCCTTTTGTATATTTTATACAAAGTCAGCTTATTGCCCCCACAACTGGGTCCTCAATTTACCTACCTTAGAAAGGATGGAAGGCTGAGTCAACCTTGAGCCTGGCGAGATTCGAACCTGCAGTAATTGCAGGCAGCTGGTCTTAATAACAGGGTGCTTTAGACCACTGTACTACCAAGGCTCTATTTATTATTGAAATAAATACAATATACAGGTAGTCCTCGACTTACAACAATTCATTTAATGACTGTTCAAAGTTACAATGGCATGGAAAAAAAGTGAATTATGACAATTTTTCACACTTATGTCCGTTGCAGGATCCCTATGGTCACGTAATCAAAATTCGGACGCTTGCCAATTGACTCATATTTATGACTATTGCAGTGTCCTGGGATCACATAATTATCTTTTGCGACCTTCTGGTAAGCAAAGTCAATGGGGAAGCCAGATTTACTTAACAACCGTGCTACTAACTTAACTGCAGTGATTTACTTAACAAATGTGGCAAGAGAGGTCATAAAATGGAGCAAAACTCACGTAACATATGTCTCACTTAGCAACAAAAATTTTGGGCTCAATTATCATCATAAGTCGAGGACTACCTGTACAGTCTTTAAACAAAGGTGACTTGATCCTACAGATTTCTATTAGTGAGATTAGTGAGATTTCCTATTTAAAAAGCAGGTAAAATTATACGTGAATAAGTAAAAGCTATTAGTGTTCAGAAAAGCTAATCACCACAGTAAAGCAGCTAGTCAAAACATTTCACTTATTTTCTGTTTGCTGCTTAATTATGTCTTTCAATATCTGGTGCTTATGTAAAAGTCAGCTCTAACTTAATATGAGTTTTTAAAACATGTATTAGGAAAATTACATGGAGCTTTATAAGAAATAAATCCTATTAAGGTTTCATTAAATTAACTTTGCTGTAGGGTAAGTGTGCATAGGATTGCATTGTCAGACATTACTGGTGAAGAAATGTCTAAATAGGTATATTATTCTTGAGTTAATGTATGAAAGCTAATAAAAAATCTATCAGGACTATTTGTCAATTGCTTTAGGGATTTTTTTTAATTTTTTAATAAAATAAAATGGCACTTCGGTATTGTTGCTTAAGAATTCAAGAGTGGTTTCCATACATCCCCCAACCATGAAATGAGCATTCTCAAAGTCTTTACTGTATTCCAAAACTAAGATACTGAATATATCAATTGACTGATTGAGTGTTATGAACATTTTAGGCTGCCTTTTATTCCAAAGAACCCGTAAACAAGATAAAAGTAAAATACAAGTACAAACATATAATCAAATAGAATTTCTAAACCAAAATATAATACGTTACAAAGTCAACTAAACTGGTCATAGAAACCACATAATACATAGTACGATTACTATAGAGTGCAAATTCACTGAAATAAAACTTCAGAAACTTAGATTGCTGCTACATATTGCAGCCATTCTGGATTGTTGTGTAGATTTGAGATGGCATAGGATCTCTCCTAGTTTCTTTTTTAATATCTGTTGCAATTAAAAGGCTCTCAATCCCTTTGAGAGAAAATAATTCAAAGTAATTCTCATCCCATAGGGATTTTTCAGACTATTTACCCAGCAGAGATAAATTAGACAATCCGTATGTATTTGAGTAATTAGATGTCCTTTTGAATTTGTACTGCGCTCTCTAAGGAAGTTTGTACAACGTCACATTCAAGCAGAGTCTCTTTAGGTAATTAGGTAATTAATGATTAGGTAACTTAAAACTTGATTGAAACAAGGATTAGTAACTTGAAACTCCCTTTCATGATTGAAACATTTCACTCCTCAAACTTTCCTGTCTGATTTATTCATAATAAGCATGCTACAAAACCTCTTGCTATCTTTCATTAATGTGTAAGGTAATAGTGCTAACCGCATATACAGTTTTGAAGAATTACAAACCACATTCCTTGATAAGTGCAGGTTGTGTTGAGTGTGCAACATGTCTGTTGTCACTATTTGATTTGTTTTGGTCAAAGCCCACTCACAATTTTCTTCATCACCATGCTTGTAGTAAAGTGTTCAAGAGGCACAGCATAGTAGCTAAATTTGACAGCAATCTGTTTATTGATTGATCGTAAAACAGTAGCTATGGAACATCTAGCTTTGGGCTTTCAATTTTCCTCTACAAGTATACATATACACAGACTTTGTGATTCAATGATATGATCACAATAAATAATAATAATAATAATAATAATAATAATAATAATAATAATAACAACAACAACAACAACAACCTTACTGTCATTGTATGTGTATACACAGTATACCCAAACAACAAAATTCACTTAACACCCAAAGACCAGGTCCAACACACATAACAATCCCCAAACACATGCCCACCCACCACAAATTCCCCACCCCTAAACCACCCAAACATCCACACAACAGACCAAGTAATGCTGTCCAACAGCTCACTGATGGTGGCCCTTTAGTTCATTGTTGAGTGCAATTATAGCTCTGGGATAAAAACTATTCAGAAGACATGTGGTTCGAGTTTTAATTGTTCTGTATCTTCTGCCAGAAGGTAACAGTCCAAAAAGATTGTAAGCAGGATGGGAAGAGTCTCTGAGAATGTTATGCAACTTCCTCAAACAGCGAGATTCGAAGACGTCGTCCAGGGCTGGTAGCTGGAGTCCGATGATATTCTGGGCAGCTTTAACGATTCTCTGTAGAGCTTTTTTGTCTGCTACAGAGCTGCTCCCCCATACCATGCAAGAATGCCGTATGTCAGGACACTCTCAATGGTGGTGCGAAAGTAGGATAGAACTAAGTGCTGAGATAGATTTATCTTCCTGAGCATTCTCAGGAAGTACAGCCTCTTCTGTGCCTTCTTCACAGCTTTGTTGCATAATGCTCCAAGAGTCCCAGCAAAACTATCCTGAGGTTTGCAGATGTGCTTCATCAATTTCTTTGGTGACAACAAAGTCATCTAAAGAACACTAGATATCTAGGCAGCCAGGCAGCTTTATGCTATATATATTCTACTTGAGCCATCTCTGTTTCTCTTTTATTAACAAATTCTCTATCTATGATCTGCACTACTTCTCTCCTTTTTCAAATAGCGTCTTGATTGCTTATCCTTGGCATATGGTTTGCTTTTCCTAAACAGTATGCTCAACTTTATTGTATATTCTGCAGTTTTCTCAATCAATCAGAATCAGAATAGAGCTGGAAGGGACTTCGGAGGTCTTCTACAGTAGTCTCCTGCTCAAGCAGGCTCAAGGTTGACTCAGCCTTCCATCCTTTCTAAGGTAGGTAAAATGAGGACCCAGATTATGGGGGCAATAAACTGACTTTGTATAAATATCCAAAAGTATGAAGGCTATTGCTTAACGCATTGTAAGCCGCCCTGAGTCTCCGGAGAAGGGAGGCATATAAATCAAATTAGGAAGAAAAAAAAGCAGGAGACCCTATACCATTTCAGATAGGTGGTTGTCCAGTCTTTTCTTAAAAACCTCCAGTGATGAAGCACCTACGACTTCTGAAGACAAGCTTCTCCTTTAAATCTACCTTGAGTTGGGGTATGAGAACCTCTGCTACAATGAGAGCACAGTTCATTTTGACCCGTTATTATCCATTTGTATGTTATTAGAAGTTTAGGGTATTCACACTTGCTTTTACTCCTGATTCCAGCATAGTATTTCCAGCAGTGGTTTCCATGGAGATAGCAATTTCAAACACTCTCTTAAATGTTAAATCTCCCTTTGTGGAGTCTTATTTTTTTAATGTTTTCTTTCAGAATTCCACAGAGTAACTGATCTGTCAATGCTGGATTTAATCCTTTGTCAAATTTACAATGTTCAGACAGCTTTTTCAATTCTGCTGCAGACGCTACAGTGGACTTTCTTGCTTTGCTTTGTTTTGCTTTGCTTTGTTTTGCTTTGCTTTGCTTTGCTTTTGCTTTTGCTTTTGCTTTTGCTTTTGCTTTCCATTTCTTCTTCTTTTTAATGACATCTGAATCACTCTGCAGTCAGCAATGGTTCTTAGCATCAAATATTCTTACGATATTGTTATTAGTTCTGCAAAGCTGAACTGTAAGGGTTGTTTTGTAGTGATTTAACCTTCTTAAACCATGTGATTTGCTCCTTGTAAGAGTAAAATAGCACTTAACTATCACATTAGTCTCAACGATAACAACAACAAAAACTCTGAACAAGTCTCTCTCTATACATCTAGTCATCTCTCACACTTCCAAATATTCCAAATACAACTAACCATCCTGCTAAGCTCTTTCTATCTTTCTCTTTACTTACTGCTATCAGTAAGTAAATAACAATATTATTCTTCCTCTGTTATTTTATGGTGTTTCTATCCCTCTAGGAGAGGGGACGCAGTGGCTCAGTGGCTAAGATGCTGAGCTTGTCAATCAAAAGGTTGGTAGTTCAGAGGTTCGAATCCCTAACGCGTAACGTGTAACGGGGTGAGCTCCCGTTACTTGTCCCAGCTTCTGCCAACCTAGCAGTTCGAAAGCACATAAAAATGCAAGTAGAAAAATAGGGACCACCTTTGGTGGGAAGGTAACAGCTTTCCATGCACCTTTGGCATTTAGTCATGCCAACCACATGACCACGGAGACGTCTTTGGACAGCACTGGCTCTTCAGCTTTGAAATGGAGATGAATCTGCAAGAATTTCAACATATACATGATTAATTAAAGGTATTAAGGTAGCTAAATAACAAATTACAAGTTTGGAGGCGCACTCCATCCATCACTACATTTGTAATATCAAAATGTCCTCTAATATTGCAAAACTTACAGGATCATTAACCTTTCCCAGACATCTTTTTAAAATACCTTTAAGAGAGACAGTTTATCCATGGCATTTCAATGTTGTCAGGAATTTTAAAAGCAATGCTATTTTCCCAGTCTGGAAATTAAGAAAATTGAAATCACACAGAACAAACTTTGACTAAGCATGAAGTCATTTCTACCAATTTTCCCAGCGATCATAAGGAAAGGCTGTTCACTTCATAGTACAAATCTCTTCCCCCTCACTATTCTTTTGTTTACATGAGAAACTCAGCAAAATATTGTGAGATTATTCTTGTTCATATCTCACAGATGGGGTGACAGCAGAAGGTAGAGAATTGCTTGATGGTCCATAGCAAATCCAACGTTAAACCAGGACACTGTAATCAGAATTTCTGGGTTTGAATTGGAATATATTTGATCTACTACAAACATTACATTTTCATTGTAATATCTACTGCCAAGAAGGATGATAATGATGATGATGATGATGATGATGATGATAAATAATAATAATAATAATAATAATAATAATAATAATAATAATAATAATAATAGCCTTTATGGTCATTGTACATCATGTATACAACGAAATTGGTTTAGCCTCTACTGGTGCAACCCATAAGAGAAAATACAAGACAATACAATTCCCAATTTATGCAAGTAATTTGAAGGGGGACCTAGTCATACATTTCCATATGTACGTGGAGTGATTGCGAACCAGTAGTAAAGGTAAGTAGAACCAGTGGTGGGATTCAGCCAGTTTGCACCACTTCAGGAGAACCGATTGTTAACTTTTTGAGCAGTTTGGCAAACTGGTTGTTGGAAGAAATCATTAGGGCAAAGAACCGGTTGTTAAATTACTTGAATCCCACCACTGAGTAGAACCCACCCCTGGAGTGATTGCCACCACTACAACATCACCAAAGTAAAAGTCCTTCTACTAGTAGTCAAGCCTGGAACTACATTGCATAACACTGAAAAACCTTTCTTACCAATATTCCCAAGGAGACGTTAGCAGAGAATTCAAGGGGGAGGAAAGATTTCTCCTATTTTTGCTGGACCCTTAGAATATTTACTGCACTAAAAAATTAGGAGAGGGGGAAAGGGAAGAGGAGGAGGAGGAGGAGGAGGGGAGGAAGAAGAAGAAGAAGAAGAAGAAGAAGAAGAAGAAGAAGAAGAAGAAGAAGAAGAAGAAGAAGAAGAAGAAGAAGAAGAAGAAGAAGAAGAAGAAGAAGAAGAACAACAACAACAACAACAACAACAACAACAACAACCAGAGGGGTTAAAGGATCGGTGATTATTTATCCAGATGCCTAGATATCATTTTTAGAATCAGAGGCAGCATATTTATCAATAACACAGTTGTAGGAGTGCATCAGCAGGAGGGATTTATAGTTCTCGTATTCTGCTTATGAACTACCCAAGAGTATCTGGTTTGGTCCTGTGAGAAATAAAAAATTGGACTAAGTAGACTAGAATACCCCAGCCAGCAAATTTGAAAACTGTAGTCTGCAGATCTTAAAGTTGCTGAGATTGAGGAAACACTGTGAGATAGACCTTTTGGCTGAATGCTCTTCCGATGACTGCATGTTGTACAGAATTTACAATTTAGCAATAAAGGCAGTATGTCACTTAAGGGAGTAGAATAAAACAAAAGAAATTTTAAATATAAACACTGAATATTCGTCCTTTTGTTTTGTACTGTATTTCGATCCCACACTTTCTATAATAACCACTCAGGTTTTTAAAGTGCATTTTTGTAGATATTTTTAAATTGTAGGACTAAAAAGCTTTCTTATCACAGTGAATAGTTGGAGTTATCAATTATCTCTGGAAAATATAAAGTACAAAGAAACCTGCCATCCTTTAAAATACCTCAAACCTGCTGAAGTTGTAAATGTTTCCAGCTATTTTGAAAATTTTTCTGGTATTTGATATTTGGGAACAAGATAATGAAGGTCAAATTGGGAAGGGGTAAAAACCTAAATAGCTCTCCAGAAGAGAGCAGCTTCAGCTTAGAGATAAACACTCAGAAAGTGGATTAATTTATCCCAATAAATGATTTAGTGGACGTTTATCGTCCACACTCACTTCAGATAATTCTATTTTGATTTTACAATAAAATTTCCCAGATTTTAGTAGAATAGGAAATCTGATCTCATTTTAAATTATTTCAGTTCCATTTAACCCAGGTCTTAAAGATAGGAATGGATTTGAAAGTTTCAGTATTAATATTCCCCATCAGTTCTGAAAGGACTTTCCATGAATATTGATGCCCTTGGGAACAATACTGAAGGAATACTAAAATTACGTTTAACATGCTGCTTTTGATTTTATATTTACAGATGGATTTCTGCCTACAAAGATAATCCTTCATCACTCAGCCAAATTGGCAAATTTTCCCAATGCATTTCTTTGTGTGTAGTGGGAGATTTATAGCTCATTAAATCTTAACATTGTACATCAATAAACAAGAATTTCTGCTACTTCTATCATTGTTGCCAAAAAAACTAAGTTACCAATGTTGAGAAGACATATAGATTAAGGTGACCAGACGTCCCGCTTTTGGCGGGACAGTTCCGCTTTTGAGCAATTTGTCCCGCGTCCCGCGGCGTTTTAAAAAAGTCCCAATTTTTCATTCTGCCTCCTGGTTCCCGGCTGCCTCCTGAATCCCCGCTGATGGCTAGAGGGAAAAAACCTGTTTAAACTCTTGCCGCGGGGCTTCAAAGGGCCGCCCTACGTTAATTAGCTCGGCTTCCCCCTCTCAGCTGATTTGCACAGGGCTCTGCTCTTGCTAAATTGCTCAGTTTTTTTTCCCTCTTTGTGCAAACCAAGCTCAAAACGAAACTGAAAGTAAAACAGGCTGTTGGCTTTGCAGTTTGCTTGCAACGTTGGAAAATTAGGCAGCAGATTTATTTTCCTTTTCCTCACCAAAAAAGGTAAGTGCAAACAATGGAAAATTATTTAGGGCAAAAGAGGAGAGTTCAAGATTTTAAAACACAAAAGAAAAAAAAGCTCTTTTTAACTAGGGAATTGTAATAATTGAGATATTATTAATTGTATACTGTGTTGAAAGCAGAAATGGTTAAGTTGTGGTTTGGAGGAATATATGGGGGAAATTATTTGGTTTATTATTATTGGTAAGTATAATTAATTGATTTGTAAGAAATTGGATTGCATGGAAATAATTGGAATATTCATGTTCATATTGATTAATATACAAAAAAGATAGTTATATAACTAATTGATTTATATTAAAATGTTGAATTTGTATTAAACAACTGTATTACATAATTACATAATTAACCAATGTGAGGATGGATATAAAAATAGATGACAATGGGAAGGTGTATAAAATAGAATAGAAGGGAAAAATTGAATTGATTAAGATTAGAGATGAGGATGAAGGGTAAAATTGTTTTTTTTAAAAAATAGATGAGGAATAAATATGGCAAAAAGGAAATATAGAAATTGTAAATTTAATTGAAATGACTAAACACTGTTTAAATTTGTGAACCAGCCAAATATTCTGTTCAAAGAAAATACATTGTATGTATGTGTGTTTCTAATTATTGCTATTTATTCATATTTAATAATAATAATAATAATAATTTTATTTCTATACCGCCCTTCTCCCGAAGGACTCAGGGCGGTGTACAGCCTATTTAAAAACACAGACAAAACAACAGTATAAAATTTAAAATAATTAAATAGGTGGCTCAAATTTAAAACCCCAATAAATTTAAATACCCAATTTAAAACTATTGTGTTGATAGTCCGGCTTGGCGGAACAACAGGGTCTTCAATGCGCAGCGAAACGCCCGGAGGTCGGAGATCTTACGAATTTCCGGGGGCAGTTCATTCCATAGGGCTGGGGCTCCCACAGAGAAGGCCCTCCCCCTGGGTGTCGCCAGCCGACATAACTTGGCTGATGGCACCCTGAGGAGACCCTCTCTGTGGGAACGGACTGGTCGGTGGGAGGCTATTGGTGGCAGAAGACGGTCTCGGAGGTACCCGGGTCCTATGCCATGGAGCGCTTTAAAGGTGGTAACCAACACCTTGAATCGCACCCGGAAGACCACTGGGAGCCAGTGCAGCTCGCGCAGGAGGGGTGTCACATGGGCACAGCGGGACGCGCCCATAACCACCCGCGTGGCCGCATTCTGGACCAGTTGGAGCCTCCGAGTGCTCTTCAAGGGGAGCCCCATGTAGAGAGCATTGCAATAGTCCAACCAGGAGGTGACAAGGGCATGAGTGACCGTGCGCAAGGCATCCCGATCCAGAAAGGGCTGCAACTGGCAAATCAGGCGAACCTGATAAAAGGCCCCCCTGGCCACGGCCGTCATGTGCTCTTCTAAAGACAGCCGTGTGTCCAGGAGGACACCCAGATTGCGAGCCCTCTCTGTGGGGGGCAAGGATTCACCCCCAATAGTCAGCGATGGCACCTGCTGACTATATCGGGGCGCCGGAAGCCACAGCCACTCGGTCTTGGAGGGGTTGAGTCTGAGCCTGTTCCTCCCCATCCAGGCCCGCACGGCCTCCAGGCAGCGGGACATCACATCAAGGGCATCGTTGGGGTGGTCTGGGGTGGAGATGTACAGCTGAGTATCATCAGCGTACAGATGGCACTTCACCCCAAAACCACGGATGATCTCACCCAGCGGCTTCACATAAATGTTGAACAGGAGAGGCGAGAGGACCGACCCTTGCGGCACTCCCCATGCGAGATGCCTCGAGGTCGACCTCTGCCCCCCTGCCAACACAAACTGCGAGCGGTCGGAGAGGAAGGAAGAGAACCACCGCAGAACGGTGCCCCCTATTCCTAACCCCCTCAACCGCTGCAGCATGATACCATGGTCGATGGTATCAAAAGCCGCTGAGAGGTCTAATAGGACTAGGACAGAGGAACAACCCCTGTCCCGAGCCCTCCAGAGATCATCCACCAATGCGACCAATTTGTTCTCTTTTATTCTTTAAAGTTTAACAGTTCATTCTTTATCTTAATATCTTTATATTTGTTTGGGGTTGACTTTCTTCCCTTTCATCTTTTTTATTGTACAGCAATCTTTCTCCTCAAACCTACCACCTCTCTTTTCTTTCCTTCTTACTTTCTCTTCCCCCCCTCTTCTTCTCCTCCCTACTTCCTCTTCCTTTCTCCTTCTCCTCCTCTCTTCCTCCCTCTCTTAACCGTCACTCCTACTCTAATTTCCCTTCCCTTCCTTCATCCCTCTCTATTACTGTATCCTTTTATGCATATGGACTACTCAGAGGGCTGAAAAAGTTATTTTTGACTGGTCCTCGCACTTTTGACCAGTCCTCGAACTTACGACTGTCCTCACATTTTACGTTTTTGCCCTATCTTGTCACCATGGTGAAGAGAAGCAGTTGTGAAATGAGTGACATGGTTGTTAAGAATGCTGCACGGGCATAAATGTGAGGATGGTCATAAGTGTGAGGACCAGTCAAAAGTGTGAGGACCTGTCAGAAATGACTTTTCAGCCCTCTGAGTAGTCCCTATACACACAGCCATGGCCACCCGGTCACATGACCAGCTAGCCACGCCCACCCAGTCACATGGCCTCCAAGCCACGCCCACACAATAAGCCACGCCCACAATGGTGTCCCTCTTACCAATGTTAAAATCTGTTCACCTTAATATAGATCAGTATGAGCCGATCAACATTTCATCTGGCTGAACAATAGGAAAATGGGGAACTGGGATCACTGAAACAGTGCCCACCCCCTGCTTCTTCCAGAGAAACAAAAAACTTCTCACCCCCACTTCACACAAACATGGAAACAAAATAAACTCTTAGGCGTACTAGAAATGTTTGTTCACATGTTAAGTACATGCACACATCTGCTTGACGTTTGCTGAAAAATGAAGGCCCAATGCTCAGGCTTTTATAATAATTCTATATTCCATGGGATTTTTGGTTCAGCAATAAAGAAAGCAGCCGGCTTCAAGAAGGAAGAAAACAAAATGTTTTGTGTAAACCAGTAGTTTTTGATCCACCCAATTTCAGATAAAACAGTACCGAGATGGGAACCTTCAGTTCTTGGCACCAGCTGAAATTGTATAAACCCACAGATCTATCGCTGGTATCGAATTAGAGCAAAAAAAGGTGGGGGTGCTCTAATTTTACAACCTTTACAACTTTATTATTGTAATTAATGTTGTTGTTACTTCTGGATTCTGTGCAATATTTAGGTAAAAATCGAGTGGAGGGCCTAGGTGTGGAAATTGGATACCTGCCTTAATTAAAGGATGGCCTTTCCATTAAGCCCGGGCGAGGAGGATACCATTCACCTGTCTGAGATGCTTCACTCCAGGGAAGCCGTGTGATTCTCAGGAAGGTGAAGAGGTAACACACCTCATCTTGCCGAGATGCTTTGGGTCACTGACAGCCTAGTCAAACTCCTGGAAGTGCTGGAGGGAGCCTCCAAAGGATTCAAAAGGGAAGCCAAGGAGCAGCAGCTCTGGATTAGCTGAGGACATGCTGCCTTTGTGAAGCCCTTTCAGAAGAGTGTAAGGCTTGAAGCACTGATGTAATGAAGCACCTTTCAAAGCTTTGCCGAGCACCGTTTTCCAGGGCTAATTTTAAGGTTCTGTTCCGTTTCAAACAAGTACTTCATTCTTACAGTGCAGCCGTGCATATGGCTATGCAGAACTCAATTCCATGGATCTTGTTTCTATATAAATCTCACCAGAATGCAGCCTTAAGTCACTGCTCCCCTATAGAGATAAATGAGGTTCCTAAGTTTGAATGAAGTGCCTGGAGGCTTCAAAGTTATATTTTAGACAGCCAAAAGAATGGGCTTCACCTGTTTGAAAAGTACTTTATGATACGCTGAATTGTATAAAAGCTGCCCTCAGCCATTTTTCTGAGGGAAAGATAGAATTAGTTCACCTGCTATGTGAAATAATCCCAAAATTCTCCCTTTATTGATTATTCACATTCTATTACAGTATCACCAACTATTGTAGGAGAGAAAACATGAGAGAAAACCACAATCTACCTCTCCTTTCTCACTCATCTTATCATGACATTAAATCCAGTTGGTTGGTTTACTGAGTTAGGACTATGAAATTAAAGCTTGGACTCCAAATTATTTACTTATAATAAAGTAAATGTAAAAGTTTTCTGAAGGTGGTCAGTCACAAAAAAGGACATATTTGCAATGGTCCCGAGGTGAAACGCGCACACCCAATATCCATTGCCACAACAGTTCATTTAGTGACCGTTCAAAGTTAGAACGGCACTGAAAAAAGTGACTTAAGACCATTTTTCACGCCCTTTATAGTATCTTCATGATCATGTGATCAAAATTCAGTTGCTTAGCAACTGGTTCGTATTTTCAACTGTTGCGGTGTCCCAAGGTCATGTAATCTTTTTTTGCAACCTTTTGACATGTAAAGACAATGGGGAAGCCAGATTCAGTTAACAACCGTGTTATTAACTTACCAACTTCAGCAATTCACATAACAACTGTGGCAGGAAAGGTCATTAAATGGGGCAAAACATTAACAAATCTTTCACTTAACAACAACAATTTGGGGGTCAATTATGGTCATAAGTCAAGGACCACCTGTATGGAAACAGCAGATGGTAAGATAGACAAGTTCCTAAAAAAGTATGTCTTATCTCTTTAGTGATGAGTGCAAAGCTGTACCAGGTGCCATTGTGTTATGCTCAGAAGGACACTTAGAGTAACTCCAACAGAGTAAATACGAAGTTCCCTATTCTCCCGGGGTGGGTTCTAAAATTTTTTACTACCGGTTCTGTGGGCATGGCTTATTTTGTGGGTGTGGTTTGATGATCATGTGACAAACAATTCTTTAGGATTTAGCAGAGGTACTGGTCTACCAGACTTTTAACTGCTTGCAGAGCTGTACCGGTCTACCCATTTGTTTTTGGAGCATACTGGTCTACCCATTTGTTTTTGGAGCATTCCGGTCTACCTATTTGTTTTTGGAGCATTCCGGTCTACCTATTTGTTTTTGGAGCACACCGGTCTACCCATTTGTTTTTGGAGCATTCCAGCCTACCTATTTGTTTTAGGAGCGCACTGGTCTACCACCACATTGCCTTCTATCACTGATCAGCTGTAGGGTGGCCCTTTGAAGTGCCGCAGCAAGAGTTTAAACAGTTTTTGCTTCTCTGCCACCACCAAGAGCATCAGAAACCGCTTTCAGGCAGCTTGGTCTCAACTGCCAATCTACCACCACCGAGTGGTTTACAAGGAGTGGATCGGTTCTAGCCAATCAGTTGGGAGGCTTCTTGGCTTCTCAATTTAAAGCTAAGGTGTCTTGTTTTTTTTCTCTCTCTCTTCTTTTTCAAGTGAGCCCTGATTTTTTCCTTCTAGCCGATCAGCTGGGACTTGGGAGACAGCAAATAGATTGGGGGCGGGGCCAGGCAGAGGTGGTATTTACCAGTTCTCCGAACTACTCAAAATTTCCACTACTGGTTCACGAGAACCGGGGAGAATCAGTAGCAACCCACCACTGCTATTCTCCCACTCCATTCTAAGAATAAATTTAATAACATGAAAAATACCTTATATGCCACTAACTTTTTAACTTCTTTTTTAACCAAAGTTTTAAGGGGTTCTGGGGGGGTAGGGTTGTGGGTTTGGGGGATAACCCACTGAGGGGGAGGCCTGGTCTGACAATGGGCTACGTAATGGGGGGTGCGGAGTTCGGAGTCAATGGGGGGGTTAGAGTCAGTACTGAGGAAGGTGATACCATCAATACTCTAAGTGGGAGGGGCAGATATGGTGGGAGCAGGGGGCCATATCCAGTTATGGGGGTGCGCGCCCGCTGTCTCCGAGTGGTGGCATGCTCTGGCCCCCAATGCTCCTCTCGTTCCCCAGGTTGCGCAGATCCTCAGGGCCCGGGCCTTCGGCTGATGTTGTGCAATGCCAGGTCCATTATAAATAAAGCCTCCCGCATTTGTGATCTTGTTCAAGAGGGGGGAGCGGACCTGGCGGGTATTACGGAGACCTGGTTGGGCCAGGAGGGGGGGTTCCCCTTGTTGAAATGTGCCCACCAGGCTTCCGAGCATTCCATCAGCCAAGGGTTCAGGGGAGAGGCGGGGGGTAGCAGTTATTATAAAGGAAGTTCTTGGCCCGAAGGAGGCCACTGTGCCTCAGATAACCGGATGTGAGTCCCTCTTTGTGAAGTGGGTCATGATGTGCAGATGGCCTGTTGATCATGTACCTGGCTCCCTGCCACGTGGCAGCGGCCCTGCCTGAACTGCTCAACGTGATAGCCGGGATGGTGATTGATACCGCCAGACTTATGGTTATGGGGGATTTCAACCTGCCGTCCATCGGTGAAACGTCTGAGGCAGCTCGGGAGTTCATGACTTCCATGATGGCCATGGACCTGACCCAGTTAGTTCATGGCCCTACACACATAGGGGGACACACCCTGGACTTGGTTTTCATCTCTGGCCAGTGGCTGAATGGTTTAGATATAGGGGATGTAGTGATTAAACCCTTGTCATGGTCTGACCATTCTCTCCTTCAACTTAATCTTCAAACCGCTACACCCCGACACAGGGAGGCGGAACTGACTAGGTAGTTCCGTCCCAGGCACCTGATGGATCCTGATAGGTTCCAGATGGAGCTTGGGCCTTTCCCTGAGGCTCTGGCTCATGACCCGGCTGAAGACCTGGTGGCTGCCTGGGATAGGGCGGCCACTGGAGCTTTGGACCGTGTTGTGCCTTTGCAGCCTCTGACCCGCTGCCGATCTCACTTATCTCCCTGGTTCTCCGAGTTGCTGAGAGAGGTGAAGTGCTGGAAAAGACGCCTAGAGAGCAGTTAGAGGGCTAGCCTTTCCGAATCCGACTGAACACTTGTAAGATCTCATATTAAGACCTATCTAGTGGTGATAAAAATGGCAAAGTTCAATTATTTTTCCGTTCTTATCGCGTCTGCAGATAACTGCCCAGTCGCCCTGTTCAGGGTGACCCACTCCCTGCTCCATCCGGGAGCGTGGGAGGACCCCTTGGAGGGCAGGGCTGAGGATTTTGTGCAGTATCTGCATGACAAAGTCGCTCAAATTCTGAACTCTGACTGGGTAGATACAGGTGGGGTGACGGAGACAGGTCTTGAGAGCATTATCTGGGAGGAGTTTGACCCAGTGACCCCTGAAGAGATGGACAGGATTCTGGGTAGACTTAGCACGGCCACTTGTTTATTAGACCTGTGTCCTTCCTGGTTGGTTCTGGCTTCCCGGGAGGCTACACGAGGCTGGCTCCAAGGGTTGTTAATGCTTCTTTGAGAGAGGGCTACTTTCCCACTGCCTTGAAAGAGGCTCCACCGCCTCTTTCCTTGATCTGGCTGTTTTAGCAAATTATCGTCCAGTCTCCAACCTTCGCTTTCTGGCGAAGGTTGTTGAGAATGTGGTGGCGTGACAGTTTCCCCAGTACCTGGATGAAGCGGTCTTTCTGGATCCGTTACAGTCAGGCTTCAGGCCTAGGCACAGCATGGAAACGGCATTGGTTGCATTGGTTGATGATCTCTGGAGGGCTCGGGACAGGGGCTGTTCCTCTGTCCTGGTCCTGTAAGATCTCTCAGCGGCTTTTGATACCATCGACCATGGTATCATGCTGCGCCGGTTGGAGGGGTTAGGGGTGGGGGGCACCGTGTTGCAGTGGTTCTCCTCCTTCCTCTCTGACCAGTCGCAGTTTGTGTTGACAGGGGGCCTAAGGTCGACCCCGAGGTGCCTTGTATGTGGGGTGCCTCTTGCCCCTTCTGTTCAACATTTATGTGAAGCCGCTGGGTGAGATCATCCATGGTTTTGGGGTGAAGTACCATCAGTACACTGATGACACCCAGCTGTACATCTCCACCCCAGACCATCCCAATGATGCCCTTGACATGATGTCCCAGTGTCTGGAGGCTGTACGGATCTGGATGTGGAGAAACAGGCTCAAGCTCAACCCATCCAAGACCGAGTGGCTGTGGCTTCCGGCGTCCCGATATAGTCAGTTGGTGCCATCTCTAACTATTGGGGGCGAGTCATTGCCCCCCACAGAGAGGGCTCGCAACTTGGGTGTCCTCCTGGATGCATCTTTAGAAGAGCATGTGATGGCCGTGGCCAGGGAGGCTTTTTATCAGGTTCGCCTGATTCGCCAGTTGCGTCCCTTTCTGGATCGGGATTCCTTATGCAGGTCACTCATGCCCTCACCACTTCCCGCCTGGACTACTGTAATGCTCTCTACATGGGGCTCCCCTTGAAGAGCACCCGGAGGCTCCAACTGGTCCAGAATGCGGCCGCTTGGGTGATTATGGGAGCGTCATGGTGCTCCCATGTAACACCTCTCCTGAGTGAGCTGCACTGGCTCCCGGTGGTCCTCCGGGTATGATTCAAGGTGTTGGTGACCACCTTTAGAGAGCTTCATGACTTAGGGTCTGGATATTTACGGAACCGCCTTCTGCCACCGAGAGCCTCCCACCAGCCAGTACGTTCCCACAGAGAGGGGCTCCTCCGGGTGCCATCGGCCAAATAATGCTGACTGGCAGCCCCAAGGGGAGAGCTTTCTCTGTGGGAGCACCTGCCCTCTGGAACAAGCTCCCCCTGGAGATACAGACGATTCCGGACTTACGTACTATCCGTCAGGCCCTCAAAACCTTTTTATTTCATCAAGTCGGGCTGGCCTAATCTCTCCAATTGTGTATTTTAATTTGGATTTTTAATGGGAGATTTTAACTGTCGGGCCAAATTGTTTAATTTATTTTTAAATTGTTTTTAAATTTTGTATTTGATGTTTTTTACTTCTGGCTGTTCACCACCCTGAGTCCTTCGGGAGAAGGGCGGTATATAAATTTAAATATTAAATTAAATTAAATTAAACTTCTCTAGATCCACATCAGGCAAAGAGAACATCATCCATCAAAATATCCTTGGAGCTCAGACTCAACTAGTACCAGGATGCTCAAAAATGTCATATATCTGGAACCTATATAGTTGCTAACAGCAATTCTCCAGAGGATATTCAGACCAGAATCTGGTTTGCACATTAAAATGAATCCAAGAATCTGTTGAAAGGAAATTAAATTCTGCTTTATTGTTTTTCTCAATTGTGTAATCATGTGCATGTATATCTCCCACTTCTTCCTAGGGAGATTAAAAATAATCCAAATAATTTCTGAAGGTTTTCATGAAAAATCAGAGTCAAGACAAACTGTCTACATGATATCTGCCTAAGGCCTAACCAAGCAAAGATAATCATCAGACAGCCATTAATCATTCCTGAATTGCAAAGCAATCACCATGCCAAGTGAAAGGTAAAATCAATTACAGTGACAATTAAGAAACCACACATCAGTCTTCAAAGTACAGCAATTAATAGTTGTTCTGATACAAACCAAGGATTTTTACACTAAAAATTCTCATCCAGGAAACTAAAATTCAACCAAGAGATATTAAGCTGTTTGCATTTAGTCATTTGTACTGTAAATCCAACTCAAAATGTATACATAAATTATCCTAATTATCTGACAAGAGGCAGAGTATATTAACACAAGCAACTATGAGCTTATAAAACTTCCAGAATTTTTATCTCGTTATTTATTATTAATAAATATTTATTAATTATTAATTAATTAATTAATTTATTTATTAATAATATTTATTATTATTATTTATTTGTTCATTCAATTATTCATTTATAAAATTTATAGGTCACCCATCGTACCTCAAGGTTATCACCAGTTAAGTCTTCAGGAAGTCAGATGTGGAGAAAAATAGCACCCTCAGCATAATAAATTAAGTGGGTTAATATTTTCCTGTGGGAGATAAAGGAAAGTGAATGAATCTAAACGCCTGCAATTTATTGAGCCATATATACACCCAATAAAACACTGAAAATCTATGAATCTTCAGTTCTGAAAAAGCTTCTTGGATGAGAAGCAAAATGCTTTCAAAGAAAAAACCAAGGAAATCCACTTACCTTTTGGAAAAAAGTACCTTTGGGACAGCCGTGACCTGGATGATCAAGAATCTCCACAAACATACCAATGTGGAAGAGATTCCAGTAATATCCCAGTAATTCATTAAGTGTGTGGCTCAGCCAAAAAGCAAGAGCATTGGCTTCTAAAAAAAATATTTTTTTTCTGAAATGTATGGAAGATAATTTGAATTTCTCTCTCACACAATTCCCCAAATCCCACAGTGATGTTTTTGAATCATTGTAATAATAAAAACTGCTCAAAAAAAGCTCAGATTTAAAGAATACAAGTCCTAAATCATCCATGCAGCCATTGTCTCCTCCTTATTTTTTCTTTCTTGTTCCCATTAAATAACGATTCTTCTTCTGCCTTGATTCCCCCCTCATTTATTTATTTATTATTATTTATTTTGTCGCATTTCTATGCCGCCCAACTCCCAAGGGACTCTGAGAGGAACATTAGTTTTGGGAGAAATTCAACTAAGAAAGACATAATATTATTTAAGGTGCCACTATACTACATATTTATCAGTACATAAATATGTAGTAATAATAAAAGAAATAATATTAATGGTAGAAGCACTAGATACATACAAGGAGTCCTGGTGGCAGGGTTAAGTGTAGTATTTTAGGCAAATTTTGCCCATCACATGGAGTTTGATTATCACCGGCTCAGCCTTCCATCCTTCCGAGGTTGGTAAAATGAGGACCTTGACTGTTGAGGGCAATAGGCTGCTTAGAGAGGGCAGGAAAGCACGATGAAGCAGCATATAAGTCTACGTTCTATTGCTATTGTTACATACTACTTTTGGTTGTTTAAGTTGAGTAAAACAAATTTAAACACTGTGATTATAAACATGGACACTTGTTCATATATAATGTATAGCAGCTTTCTCAATCTGGCATTCTCCAGATGCATTGTGGGATTAAAACTTCAAGCATTCTCAACCAGTCATACCAGCTGGAAACTCTAGGAGTTTAAGTCCCAGGACATCTGGAGAATGTCAGGTTGGATAAATCTAAGGCAGATAAACAATGTAAATAAGAGAAGGATATTACAAAGAGAAATTCATTTTCCTTCAGGAAAAATTGAAATAAAGCCACAATCTACATCATCTGTTCTACCCCTATACGTGTTTAATGCACATCATCAGTTCTTCTACGTGACCTTATAAAATCCATTTGACCACAAACCAGACTAGTTGCTTAATTAAAACTGCCTGAACCTTTTGCTAATCCTAAACTTACTTTAAACAACTGCAGTCCACAAATTGTACCATTGCTAATGATAGGATGGGGTTCCATTTTATTTAAACTTTATTCCCTTTATTATTTGTTTGTTTGTTTATTTTTCAAATTTATATGCCGCCCTTCTCCCATAGGACTCAGGGCGGCTCACAAAATAAAAACAACACAACAAACCTAACTCTAAAATTAGTCAGTTTAAAATCCCCAGACAATTAAAAACCCCTTTAAAGGAGAATATTTGTAGGTCAGGGTTGAAATGTGGGATCCTTGGTTCTCTCTCAGCTTGATTGTTTTCTCACAGATGCTTCATTACCCAAACTAGGACTTTGAGAGTGGCAGAAAGAAATTATCAGTGCCAATGTAAGTAGAGGAGAACTTGTCTATAGATCCAAGAGTTAAAGAGACGTGTATTCAATAAGATTGTAGGTAAATGTGGTTGAGTTGAGTTCTACTGCTATAGAATGCATTTGTGCAGCTTTCTTGATAGTGTTGTGAAAATGGCTTATCACTGTCTTTTTCCAGGATATTCCTTTGATTAGCCTACAGCCAGGAATTCTCAAATGACCCCTCACCCAAGTATGTCCTTGATTAATTTGCTGAGGTCATCAAGGAAGACCAGAGGCAGAGAGAAGAAAGCAAGACTTCCTTATACTGTAGCAGGTCCATTGTTCTCTCCTACAGTTTTAAACGGCAATAATTTCCTACACAATAGAAAGTTGCTGGTGAGGTATATGAGGGGAACCTAAAAGGAGGTGACAAAAGCTCATTGTGCCCCTTACCGAATATTCTTCACCTTACACAGAAATGAGGGAGGGCATATTGTGATTAAAAGACAAAACAATCAGCTGGCTTTGATCTAGTCCTAGAATAGAACTGTTGGAGAAGCATATTCAGCATCCATTCCCTTTTAAACAATAGCTGATGAATGGCATCATATTTTATTTATTTTATTTTATTTTATTAAATTTCTATACCGCCCTTCTCCCGAAGGACTCAGGGCGGTGAACAGCCAAAAAATAAAACACAGAAATACAAAATTTAAAATAGATTAAAACAGATTAAACAATTTGGCTAAATTTTAAAATATCCCATGATTAAACAAATTAAAATTAGTATTTAAAATTTTAAATTTAAAAATTTTTAAAGGGAGAAGATATAAAAGAAGGATATTTCACAAAGAATTGATAAATGCTAGTAATTTTTGTGGTTAGGGCCCAGGAAACCAGCAGGAATTTGAAAGAAATTGATGATTTTATTTAGAGGGAAAGTTCAGCCTAAAAAGTGGAGTACATGCAACAAAAACATAATCACCGGGTTTAGCTAAGTGTGCTCTTCCACACCATAGTGATAGTGTAGAACTGGGTATTTTATGGCCCCTGGCTCTTCCTGCCTGGCCCGTATGAGATCAATCAGAAATTAGAATCAAATATAAATAAGTGCATGCAATACAACTGCATTGCTTTTATTCTGAACACGACTGCTATTTTTTTTTCAATTTATGTGTGTGTGTGTGAGAGAGAGAGAGAGAGAGTGTGAGTATGAGTATGAGTTTGCATGCCTATGCACCTTCACAGCCCTATTGGTTCAGCCTTCCACAACAGTCCCAGTTTCTCATTGGCTCCTTGGGAAAATTAATTGCCCACTCCTGCCATAAGTGAATATCAAGCTCACCCATCCATAGAGCTGGCCATTTATACATTAGTTAATGGTTTAAAATGATTTCATGAATGGATGGATTTGTACAGGAATAGCATAACATTAGTCTCATTCGTAAAGAATAAGGGAGCAGAGAAGAGACTCCCCCATTTGTTAATTTAGTGCTGCTTTGGTCATTGCTGTTAAGGCTAAATAGTAGCAAGAGACAAACAGATTATCTACGTGCCGTATAACAAGTATGAGCTGTTATGCTGAAGTAGCTAATGGGCGTTTGTACAAACTGCCATTTGACTTTCAATAGAGCTATAGCTTACCTGAAGGTTTGAAAGGAAAGGAGCAGTGACAATCTAGAGATCTGGAATATCTTCTCTCGTGCATACTTTTAATAGTTGTGTTGACCATACCTGTCGAGACTTGCATCTGAGATCCTATTTGGACATGGAGTAATAGAAGTAGTCACCAGGCAGGCAATCCCTGTAAGTCCCATTTCTGATAATACTGCTCACTGACATTAGCCACCACAACAGATCTGAAATATAGTATAAATGTAACACAACTCTATGAACATGGCTCTAGATTGGAAGAAGATAGGCTTCTTTGAGGGAGGGTGCCTTTCCTGCCGCCTTGAAAGAGGCGGTAGTGAGGCCCCTCCTCAAGAAGCCTTCTCTGGACCCGGCTGAATTAGCCAACTATCGTCCAGTCTCCAACCTTCATTTTGTGGCAAAGGTTGTTGAGAGCGTGATGGCACGACAGCTTCCCCGACACCTGGATGAAGCTATCTATCTGGACCCATGCCAGTTGGGCTTCAGGCAGGAGCACAGCACAGAAACGGCATTGGTCGCGTTGGTGGATGATCTCTGGAGGGCTCGGGACAGGGGTTGTTCCTCTGTCCTAGTCCTATTAGATCTCTCAGCGGCTTTTGATACCATCGACCATGGTATCATGCTGCGGCGGTTGAGGGAGTTAGGAATAGGGGGCACCGTTCTGCGGTGGTTCTCCTCCTTCCTCTCCGACCGCTCGCAGTTTGTGTTGGCAGGGGGACAGAGGTCGACCTTGAGGCATCTCGCATGGGGAGTGCCGCAAGGGTCAGTCCTCTCGCCCCTCCTGTTCAACATTTATGTGAAGCCGCTGGGTGAGATCATCCATGGTTTTGGGGTGAAGTGTCACCTGTATGCTGATGACACTCAGCTGTACATCTCCACCCCAGACCACCCCAACGATGCCCTTGATGTGATGTCTCGCTGCCTGGAGGCCATGCGGGTCTGGATGGGGAGGAACAGGCTCAGACTCAACCCTTCCAAGACTGAGTGGTTGTGGCTTCCGGCATCCTGATATAGTCAGCAGGTGCCATCGCTGACTATTGGGGGTGAATCTTTGCCCCCCACAGAGAGGGCTTGCAATCTGGGTGTCCTCCTGGATGCACGGCTGTCTTTAGAAGAACATATGATGTCCGTGGCCAGGGGGACCTTTTATCAGGTTCGCCTGATTCGCCAGTTGCAGCCCTTTCTGGATCGGGACGTCCTGCGCACGGTCGCTCATGCCCTTGTTACCTCCCGGTTGGACTACTGCAATGCTCTCTACATGGGGCTCCCCTTGAAGAGCACTCGGAGGCTCCAACTGGTCCAGAATGCGGCCGCGTGGGTGGTTATGGGTGCATCCCGTTGCGCCCACATGACACCCCTCCTGTGCGAGCTGCACTGGCTCCCAGTGGTCTTCCGGGTGCGATTCAAGGTGTTGGTCACCACCTTTAAAGCGCTCCATGGCATAGGACCCGGGTACCTTCGAGACCGTCTTCTGCCACCAATAGCCTCCCACAGGCCAGTCCACTCCCACAGAGAGGGTCTCCTTAGGGTGCCATCGGCCAAGTCATGTTGGCTGGCGACACCCAGGGGGAGGGCCTTCTCTGTGGGAGCCCCAGCCCTGTGGAATGAACTGCCCCCGGAAATTCGTAAGATTTCTGACCTCCGGGTATTTCGCTGCGCACTCAAGACCCTATTGTTCCACCAGGCTGGGTTAGCAACATAATTTTAAATTGGATGTTTTAAATCTTTGGGGTTTTAAATTAAGCCAAATTTATTTAATACTTTTAAATTATTTTAAATTGATGTTTATTCTGTTTTTAATTAGGCTGTACACCTCCCTGAGTCCTTCGGGAGAAGGGCGGTATAGAAATAAAATAATAATAATAATAATAATAATAATTATTATTATTATTATTATTATTACTATTATTATTATTATTATTATTATTATTATTATTATTCAGAAGCCAATGCATGTATAGCAGAGGTGGTATTCAGCAGGTTCTGGAGAACTGGTAGCGGAAATTTTGAGTAGTTCAGAGAACTGGTAAATACCACCTCTGATTGGCCCCACCCCCAACTCTTCTCTGCCTCCCGAGTTCCAGCTGATCAGGAGGAAATGGGGATTTTGCAGTAACCTTCCCCTGGAGTGGGGAGGGAATGGAGATTTTACAGTACCTTTCCCCTGCAATGCCCACGAAGCCACATCCACCAAGCCATGCCACGCCCACCAAGCCACACCCACAGAACCGGCAGTAAAAAAAATTGAATCCCACCACTGATGTATAGTGTAAAATGTTTAGCCTTGCAGACACCAAAGTGTATGCATGGACATTACTGTGGAGGCAAAGATCTCTTCAGAAACTTTAATGAAGATTCCATTTACTATACTTTTAAATAGGACATAGGGGCTCCCCATATATGTTAACATACCAACTCTATTTCCTTTCCTTTATCAAGCTAAATTTGCCCTGTTCCCTTAGGTTTCAGTGGTATATATTCTTTGCTGCCTTTTTATTTTTCTGCTCGTTAATTGTTCATTTATTTATTTTTACCCTGTGGATTTAACTGTATTTATTGCATTATGTTCTATTTATTGTAAGATTCCAGAGGCTATTTTGACTAAAATAAAATGCATTTCTATTAAGTATTACGAAAAAGAGGCCACACGGGGTGCTTAGCTTTTCTTTTATATAATAAAGCCATTATAGATAAAGTCCTTATAGCCACATGTTTTCTGTGAGTGCACAGTGGAAATGAACAGCACAGTCTTTAGGCAATAAATGTGCCCCTTTTCTGGGATGGTAAATCCATTCAAATATACATTTTTTTCAACTTCGAATGGAAACTCTCACTTGATCCTTACTTTACCTTCCTTAAAAACCTGAATTTCCATTTACTTTTTTCATAATTTCATGTTTATCTGAATTCAGTCACTTTTTTAAAAATCCCCCTTTTACCAACATTCTTCCAGAGGACTGAAATAAGCAGGGAATTTCGGCCTCCAATATCTGGAAGAATGCACATTAGGGATATGTTAAGGAGCAATTGCTCTCAACTTTTTATGTCCTGACTATTCTCTTTCCTCTTCTGGTGCCATTCTTTTTTTCTTCTGATATCCAATTTCCGTCTTTTTCATTCTGTTTCTAAAATAAATAACAATGATGTTTTCTGGGAAATAAGATCTTTTTTTCCCCTAAGGCACAAATTCATTCAAGCTGAGTATTCCTATGTTTTACAGGAGAATACCAGAATGAATTGACCATGCATCTTCTTACAAAGTAGCAATCTAGAAAGTTTTTTTTTCCAAATAGTCTTGGATAAACAAGTAAATTAAAATGAAATGTATCTCATATCCTTATAGCCCTATAACCTCACATAAGCCTGTTGTATATTTATTATAGCAAGCTCCTGAGAAGCTACATGTAGACCATGGTCTAATTTCAGCTTCAGATCAACAAAGAGCTTTATTTCTTTTTCATTTGTAGGAGAGGACCAGGCAGAGCCTGTGGGATGGATCAACAGAATAGAATAGAAGAATAGAATAGAATGGAATAGAATAGAATAGAATGGAATGGAATGGAATGGAATGGAATGGAATGGAATGGAATGGAATAGAATAGAATAGAATAGAATAGAATAGAATAGAATAGAATAGAATAGAATAGAATAGAATGGAATAGAATAGAATTCTTTATTGGCCAAGTGTGATTGGACACACAAGGAATTTGTCTTGCTGCATACGCTCTCAGTTACATAAAAGAAAAGATACACTCATCAAGAATCATAAGGTACAACACTTTATGATAGTCATAGGGAACAGATAAGCAATCAAATCATATTAGGAAACAATCAATATATATCATAAGGATACCAGCAACAAGGTTACAGTCACACAGTCATAAGTGGGAGGAGATGGGTGATAGGAACGATGAGAAGAGTAATAGTAATGCAGACTTAGTAACTAGTTTGACAGTGTTGGGGGAATTCTTTGTTTAGCAGAGTGATGGCGTTCGGGAAAAAACTGTTCTTGCGTCTAGTTGTTCTGCTGTGCAGTGCTCTATAGTGTCGTTTTGAGGGTAGGAGTTGAAACAGTTTATGTCCAGGATGCAAGAGGTCTGTAAATATTTTCACAGCCCTCTTTTTGACTCATGCAGTATACAGGTCCTCAGTGGCAGGCAGGTTAGTAGTAATTGTTTTTTCTGCAGTTCTAATTATCCTCTGAAGTCTGTGTCTGTCTTGTTGGGTTGCAGAACCAAACCAGACAGTTAGAGAGGTGCAGATGACAGACTCAATATTTCCTCTATAGAACTGAATCAGCAACTCCTTGGGCAGTTTGAGCTTTCTGAGTTGTTGCAGAAAGAACATTCTTTGTTGTGCTTTTTTGATGACGTTTTTGATGTTAGGTGTCCATTTTAGGTCTTGAGATATGGTAGAACCTAGAAATTTGAAGGTCTCTACTGTTGATACTGTGTTGTCTAGTATTGTAAGAGATGGTAGTATGGGAGAGTTTCTCCTAAAGTCCACCACCATTTCTACGGTTTTGAGTGTGTTGAGTTCCAGATTGTTCTGGTTGCACCATGAGGCTAGTAGTTCAACCTCCCGTCTGTATGCAGATTCATCATTGTCTCAAATGAGACCGATCACTGTTGTGTCATCTGCAAACTTCAGTACTTTAACAGATGGATCGTTTGATATGCAGTCATTGGTACAGAGAGAGAAGAGAAGTGGAGAGAGCACACAGCCTTGTGAGGCCCCCGTGCTAATTGTACAAGTATCTGATGTGATTCTGTTTAGCTTCATCTGCTACTTCCTGTCCATTAGGAATGTGTCATTAGTCTCGAGTCCCTTCGTGCCAATGGTGGGTTGCCCCCGGTTCAGAGCGGTTCTATAGAACCAGTATTAAAACCGGCGGGAGGCTTCGCCCAGTGACCTGGATGTCATCATAAGTGATCTACGCATGTGCAGAAGAGAGAGAGCATGCACACGGGCGAAGCACATGCTCACACAGGCATGCACAATGCAAACTGGGAGTAAAGGTAAGTGGAACTCACCCCTGCTTCATGCCCACAGATATCTAAGTCCAGCCCATCTTGAATTCCATTGGCTCATATCTACCACCAATTTGCTTAGACCCTTAGTAATTCAAATTCTTGTAGAGAGCTTAAGCTTGCAATAAACCTATAAAACTTGGGACTGAAGAAAAAACAGTAGCCAATAACACACCATTAGACATCAAGCAAATAAGATTGCAATTAAATAACAGACTAAACATATTGCTAATATCAGAATCAGCAAGTCCTTAACCTGCTCCTTCAAAAAGGTCTTGGTTGCTAGTTTAGGGTTTGCTATATAGGCTTATCCCATGTCAGAAAAATCCAAATAAATGGGCCACAGTAAGGGAAGAAGTCTCTAGTAGTGTAACCTTTATTAACTGCTAACTAACTCTAGCCAAAAAAAAGTAGGAACATTATATCTCAATCTGTGACTCTAATTTAAATTGCCTGAAGCTTTGCCAAGCAAAGATGAAGAGAATATGCCTTTTTCTTTTCCAGCCATGGCTGCTAAATGAACAGTGAGCAGCAACTTTAGATTTAATTAAACCCTTAAATTATGGACTGCAGCTCCTAATGGTGGTTATCCTAATCAAAGAAATTCATTCGGTTGCATTTCTCAGCGAACTAGCAAGTCTCTGCCAACTAGCTCTCTTATAGATCCCAAATTCCTACAGGCTTTGGTTTACTCATTTCATTATACGCCTTGCTTGTTTTCTCATTTCACTACTCCATCTGTTGAATCAAGAGCCGGACATGGTTCATATATCAAGATATTGCAACAGTAGGATACCCACATATCAAAAATCATATAGTTGAGGTAACAGCAGGAAGATAAAAACTGAATGATTGGAATAAAGATGACTGGATGCAAGGTTATTACATTCCTTTATTCCTATGCATGCCTTGGTCTTGCATATGCTTATACCGAAAAGTAGCCTGCCCAGAATTCATAATAAGCACCTCTATGATAAGACACCACAGGTGATAACTAACTCGGGTTTGCTCTCTCCCCGTAGGAGCGTGAGCACCATCTCCCAGCCTTACTACTGCTGTATGAGGTCTTGATCTTCAGCGTTAGCCTTCAGCCTTAACTTATTTTGTCCCATTTTTTTTAAGAAGGTCTGTCCAATCCAAACCTAACAGCTACTCAAATTAAAATGGCTACTTGTATAATAGATTCTTCTGGTGGTATATTGTTTCCTTTCCAATGTTGTGCATATGTTATTCTCGCTGCTGTAAGTATGTGTATAATTAAATATCCTGTTTTTTTGTCATATTTAGTCTTTAGCACTCCCAGGAGAAAAGTTTCTGGAATCAATTCGATTTTATTATTAATTAATTCTTGTATCCAATTTTATTTATCTATTATTCAAAAAATATTTGATTGTGCTGAAATGAATAAACATTAGAACTAAATGAAAAAGAGGATTCAGAATACTATAGGGTGCGGGATAATTGGTACAGGTGGATTGATAACTGAATTAAAAATGGATAAATACTAGTATAAAGTTTAAGATATATATATACATACATACTTCGTGCTCCTGGAAGCACGAAGCCGAGAACACCAGCCTGAAGATGACGAATGAGACTTCGTCGAAACGTTGCCAAGACATTTCCAATTTTACGTGGGAGAAGACCCAAATAACCAAAGACCTACATATATATATATAGGAATAATTAATCTAACCTGTGGGAAAAGTATCACTGTCTGATCAATTATGTACTGGAATTTTGGAAAACGAAAGCCACAATAAAAATTTTGATTGAAAAAATAAAATAAAATGGCTAATTGTAAAGAAAAGAACACATGTTCACCTTCACTGCAGTTCAGGACTTCTTAAAGACCTTTGCCAGCCCTCTATTTCAGCTTGTTAGAAAGCTCTTTCAATTAGTCCAACGCTGATTTGAAAATACAAAGAGCAAATCAGCAGTGATTTTCCCAGCAATCAAGCCTTTAGTGCAGAGATCCTTCATGTCTAAATGGATATTTCCTCATTTAAGGATACTTAATTTGATTAACAATAAACTAAATTGGATAGTACCTTCCTCCACGGAACTCAGTTAATGCAGTATAACCCAGACTGCAGTATAACCCAGACTGTTCATAAATGAAGAGATTTCTGCTGGATTATCAAAGTAGGGTCAAAAGCAAGCAAGTTGTTATTTTCCAATTTTTTTTTAAAGAGTTTCTTACAACTCTCACAAATATTATTACCATAATGTTGGGTTGATTGAACTTATATTTCAAAAAAATCTGGAGGATATTGCTCTTTATCCCTAGTAGTATTGTATATGATAGATGTCAGTGTCATAAGGCCAAGAGCAAATGAGAAGTATGTGGAGGAGATTTCTTAGAGTTGGACAATCCTGAATAGGATTCACACTTCACATGGGGTCTGTTAGGACTCTCTGTATCAATGGGGCATAGTATCCTCCCCTCGGTATAACTGCAGGGTCCCATGTCAAACTGTAGATCACATCATGACCAGCTGTAAATTGAGTAAATATATACTGGTCCAATATTTGATTTTTTTAAAAAAAATCAAATATTCAAACAATCCTCCGCTTCATTGGCTTGATGGATTAGACATTGGTATTTGAACACAGTTCTTTTTAAAATTTATATTTTATTGTGTTTACTAATTTTTTTTAATTTTTTTTTTATTTTATTTGAATTTGTATACCGCCCTACTCCCAAAGGACTCAGGGCGGTGAACAGCCATGGAATAAAACATATAAATACAAAATTTAAAATAGATTAAGACGAAATTAAATAATTTGGCTGAACAAATTTAAAACCCCAATAATTTAAAACCAAATTTAAAATTTCCATTTAAAAAGGGGAAAGACTTAGGTCAGGCCGGCTTGGTGAAATAGAAAGGTCTTAAGCGCGCGACGGAAGGTACGCAGATCTGGGATCCTTCGTATCTCCGGGGGGAGCTCGTTCCAGATCGTAGGTGCCCCCAACAGAGAAGGCTCTCCCCCTGGGGGCCACCAGTCGACATTGTTTGGCCGACAGCACCCGGAGGAGCCCCTCTCTATGGGAGTGTACTGGTCGGTGGGAGGCTATTGGTGGTAGCAGGCGGTCCCGTAAATAACCAGGTCCTAAGCCATGGAGCGCTCTAAAGGTGATAACCAAAACCTCGAAGCGCACTCGGAAGACCACCGGGAGCCAGTGCAGGTCGCGCAAGAGAGGTGTTACATGGGAGCGCCACGTCGCTCCCATCACCACCCGCGCGGCCGCACTCTGCGCCAGTTGGAGCCTCCGAGTGCACCTCAAGGGGAGCCCCATGTAGAGAGTGTTACAATAGTCCAGACAGGAGGTGACGAGGGCATGAGTGACCGTGTGTAACGAGTCCCGATCCAGAAAGGGACGCAACTGGCGGATCAGGCGAACCTGATGAAAAATCCTCCCGGTCACGGCCGTCAAGTGCTCTTCTAAAGACAGCCGTGAGTCCAGGAGGGTTGCGAGCCCTTTCCGTGGGGGCCAATGATTCACCCCCAATAGTCAGCGATGGCACCAGCTGACTATATCGGGACGTCGGAAACCACAGCCACTCGGTCTTGGATGGGTTGAGCCTGAGCCTGTTCCTCCCCATCCAGATCCGTACGGCCTCCAGGCACCGGGACATCTAATCAAGGTGAAGTGTTAATATATGTTTCTAGTCCATGTGCAATATGCCATATGCTAAATAAATAAATAAATAAATTCTTAGAGTTAAATACTTGTTTCATGTAATTGCTACAATGTGGATTATCACGAGAGAGCCCACAAAAATTGTATTTCTCTGCTACTACACAACATTCTTTATATTAATGTCCATGGAAATAATTAAAATAGGATATCACAGATGACATGTGATTAAAATTAATCCACAGCAAGGTCAAGAGAATGGTAAAGGAACTGCTTCTTCCATCCCAGACAGTGGATGAATTTCTCCTAGGTTATTCCCAGATTGTGGAACACATTTGCTCAACAATCAGAAGGCAAAGTTGTTAACAAAAACAGGAAGATGCACGATCAAAGAAAATTGATAGTTAAAATGGTTTTTAAAATTGAGAAGAAAGTAAAATATTTGGTTATCAATATAACAAATATGAATTGTATATCATTTCAAAATAACTATGTTAAGATATGGAATGAAATTAAAAAGACTTGTTAAATGAGAGATACTATTACTGTCATTGCTGGGGAGAATTTCTGTGATAAAAATGAATGTATTGCCTAGAACGATATTTTTATTTCCGACAATGCCTGCTTTGACAACTGATGCAACATTTAATATAGTGGCAGAAGGACATATCTAAATTTGTGCAGCAGCGGAAAAATCATAAATGAAACATAAGTTGTTACAAGATGTAGAAGAAAGAGGACTGAAATTATATTTTGGAGCCTGATAGGAATTAAAAGTACACAAGCTGAGATTTGGATAGCAAGGTAATTTGTGGTATGATAACGTCAATGGTAATGTGGATTTTAAAAGTAATTAGAATTTAGAATAACTTTATTGTCACTTTGAATGTACACTAATTGGCATACATTAAAATGAAATTTCATTGCATACACCTCACAAAGGGTCACCACCTCCAATATACACTACATAAACATGACAAAATAGATAAATAAATACATAAATAAATAGAAAAATACAAAAATGTGCAAATACCCACATATATTATATGACACAGAGAAACAACATAGTTCAGATGTATACAAGGCAAGAAAAACAAATATTGCTAGTTTACCAGATGGATGGCATTATGAACAAAGCTGTTACAGAATCTAGTAGTCCTGCTAGAAATACTTCGAAATTTCCTTTCAAAGGGGAGCAACAGAAACAGATTGGAAAGTGAGTTTATGGGGTCTCTAACAATGCTTTAAGCTTTAAGCACATAGCGCTTAAAAGCAGTGTTCTGGATAACAGGAAGCAAGCTTCCTATAATCTTCTCAGCTGTCTTTACCACTCTCTGTATGGACTTTCTATCTGAGACACTGCTGTCACCAATCCAAACAATGATGCAGTTTGTTAAAATGCTCTCAATTGTGCCTCTGCAAAAAGTGGCTAGGATAGAAGGAGAAAGATGTGCTCTCCTCATCCGATGCAGGAAACGAAGGCACTGGTTTGCACGCTTCACTAAAGATGATGTGTGGAGAGACCAGTTCAGATTGTTAATTATCTGTACCCCCATATACTTAATACTGTTGATCACCTCTACAGCTGCATCCTTGATACTGAGTGGAGTATAATTATGCAAGCTCTTTCTAAAATCTACAATGACCTTTGTTTTATTAACATTTAGAACCAGGTTGCTTTTATTGCACTGTCCACTAGAGCCTTCACCTCTTCATTGTCATCCCAGATAAGACCCACCATTCCCATGTCATCTGCATACTTCACAATGTGATTCATAGCAGATTTGGCACAGCAGTCATGGGTCGTCAAGGTGAGCAGTAGCAGACTCAAGACACAGCCCTGTGGGGAACTAGTACTCAAGGAGATGGAGATGGAAACTTTTCTTCCAACTCGCACAACCTGGGGCCTATCAATAAGGAAATCCAGTATCCAATTATATAAAGGCTCCTGACCTTCGCACCTTCCGCCGCGAATTAAAAACATGGTTGTTTACATCGCCCAACCTGGACTGAGGGGGTTGGATTATTTTAATGGGTTTTAACATATGTTTTAAATTTATATTTATACATCTATGTATTTTGTATGTATTTTATGTTTCATTGGGTTTGTTTTTATTGTTGTGAGTCGCCCTGAGTCTACGGAGATAGGGCGGCATACAAATCACATAAAATAAATAAATAAATAAATAAAAATAAAACCTAATAGGCCCAGTTTGTTCACCAAATGCTGAGGAATCATTGTGTTGAATGCCGAACAAAAATCAACAAACAGCATTCGCACATGAGTATTCTCCTCCTCCAGGTGTGCCAAGCTAAGATGAAGCACACAGAAAAGTGCATCATCTATAGAGCAGTTCTTCCAATAGGCAAACTGTAATGAGTCAAATGTAGGGGGAAGGCATGAAACCAAATTGTCCTTTACCAATCTCTCATAACACTTCATCATAATGGAGGTGAGTGCAACTGGACAGTAATCTTTAAGGTATTTGATTATAGTTTTTTTGGGGCACTGATACACTAATTGCAGTTTTAAAACATGTGATCTTCCCCGTCCACACACACACACACAAACACAGCCAGCCGAGGGTTAAGGAAACACTTTGAAACACATCCAGTTTCTTTATCTCCAACTTGGCAGCGATAGACACACCGTCTGCCAAGTGCCTTTATTTTCACTGAAAAACAGAAAGATAAATACTCAGCTTCCAAATGTCCGACAACAATAAATGTTTCTCTCAGCAGTTCCGAACGAGGCTTTAGTGACTATTCAAGGTTAGTTTTGTTCGTCACAAGGATCACTGACCACCACCCTCTATTATATAGTCTCTGGGGTGTGGTCCAGTGACTCAGTTCTAATCCCTAGCACGCCTCCTAAGCTGCTGCAATCGTTTATCACGCCTTTGGAGGCGTGCATCCAGGAATGATGTTTCTTCGTCACTCTGATCCGAGCCACCTGTCTCCCTGCTAATCTCCTCTCCCTCAGCCGGCACCTGAGACAATGCCAGAGGGGAGGGGCCTGGAGAGGGAGGCCTGGCTGACTCCTCTTCCTCATGCTCGGAGCTTTCTTCCTCCAATGGGACAGGCTCAGAGGGCGGGGCCACAACAACATGATGGAACCACGGCCTGTTGCAACGAGAGATTGAAGATATCTGTGACAACAGTGGATAGCAAGTCAGCACACTCCTTAAGTACTTGCCCAGGAATATTATCAGGACCCTCAGCTTTCCAACTATTGACTTTCCGCAGGACCTTCCAAACAGCAGTTGTATCAAACCTGAGCACCTGCTTATCAGAAAGGGGAACAGCCTTCCTTGCTGAAATGTTGTTGTAGCCTCAAACCATCCAAAAAACATATTTAGCTTGTTTAGAAAACCCTTGTCATCCTTACATGTCAGAGAAGCTGCCTTATAGTCAGTAATAACCCGAATACTTTGCCACATGCATCTCGGGACCATAGGACTTTGAAATAAATTCTGTACTTTCTGACTATAGGCCCACTTTGCTGTTTTTATAATCAATTATTTAATAAGTAATTATGCTAAACATGCCATATTGAGAATATGGTATAAATACAAAACCCAAGTTATGTCCAAAAACACCTTTGTGCCTCTCAGCACTAAAAGAATTTTATAAATGAAAAATAATAGGCAAACATAAAGGGCTAATCTATTGTAAGAAACTGAAATTTGATTGAAATTTGAAACAGAAGAAGAAGAAGTGAAAGAATGCATAATAAAGTGAGCTTTTACTTTGCAGATAGAATGGGAAAATATATGATTTAAAGGCTGTGGTGGGATTCTACCGGTTTGCCCTATCTTGTCACCATGGTGAAGAGAAGCAGTTGTGAAATTAGTGACATGGTCGTTAAGAATGCTGAAACTAAGTAATGTAACATCTAGGATTGATTTTATATTAATTACAAATGATCTTTTTTCTAGGGTGAAGAAGACGAAGATCTGCCCAAGAGTTTTAACGGATCATAGTCCAGTTTGGATGGAATTAGAGTATGGAATGGGATCTAAGAGGTCTTGGAGGTTAAATGAAAATCTGTTTAGATATGAGGAAAATGTAAAAGAATGTAAAAAATTTATGAAATAATTTTTCATTATAAATATGCATAAGGGTAAATCTATGGAAATGGTTTGGGATGCAAGTAAAGCATATATGAGAGGTATTTTGATATATTTGAATAATAAACATAGACGTAAACAGGAAAAAAAAGGACTTAGAAGAGGAAATTTAAAAAAAAGAACAAGCTTTGATATTGAACCCAGCAGACAAGAAAATAAAAGAGGCAATTAACTTATTGCGAGGGCAATTTAATATGCTAATGGCAGATCAGGTCGCAACTAATTTGCAATATGGTAAACATAATACTTTTTGCAATGCTAATAAACCAGGGAGATGGTTAGCATATTTGTTAAGGAAAAAACAAAAGTCAAGGACCATAGAGAAAATAGAATATAAAGGTAAAGAGGTTTATCAGCAAAATATGATTAAAAAAAGCATTTTTATAATTTTATATGAGGTTGTATGGTAGTGATAAAATTCAAAGTATAGATATAGATAGATACTTACAGAAAGAGAATATTCCTACAATTACAAAAGAGCAAAGGGAGGGGTTAAATCAACCAATAACTTCCGAGGGGATTATGTTTGCAATTAAGCAGTTGAAAGTGGGTAAAGCTCCTGGGACGGATGGTTTGACAGCTGCTTATTATAAACACTTGCAGTTAGAAATGGTGGGACCACTCAAAGAATCATTTACTAACATACAATCTGGAGGAGATGTACCCCCAACCTGGAGGACAGCTTATATCTCTCTCATTCCAAAGGAGGAGCAAGACCACACCCAGCCAAAAAATTATTGACCTATATCACTTTTAAATACAGATTACAAGATTTTGCTAAAATACTAGCAAATAGGTTAATGACAGTCATGCAACAAATGATTCATAATGATCAAACTGGTTTTATAAATGGTAGACAAATGAAGAGTAATGTAAGACAAGTTGTTAACCTATTGGAGTATTTGGGGAAGATCAACCAAATCCCTGCAGTGCTGATATTTCTTTATGCAGAGAAAGCATTTGATTGATTGAATTGGCAATTCTTATTGAAAATAATAGAAAAGATGCAGTTTGGAGAATATTTTACACAATCTATTAAGGCAATATATCAGAAACAAACAGCATAAATAATAATTAATGGTAGTTTAACAGATACTTTCAATATAGAAAAAGGAACAAGACAAGGATGTCCTTTGTCTCCATTATTGTTTATCTTGACCTTGGAATTTTTGTTAAGTAAGATACGTCGGACAAAATAAACGGAATTAAAATTAGGCAGTATGACTACAGATTACGAGCATTCGCAGACGGCTTGGTTGTTACTTTAACTCAACCATTACAGTAGGTTGTAGGTTTAATGGACATAATTAATCAATATGGACAAGTATCTGGATTTAAAATAAATGCAGGGAAAACGAAGATAATAACTAAAAATATGACAATAAATCAAAAAGATGAATTAGAAAGACTAACAGGATTTGAAATTGTAAAAAAGTTAAGTATTTAGGGGTCTACATTATGACATCAAATGTGAAATTATTTAAGCATAATTATGATCCGTTGTGGCAAAAAATACAGACAGAGATGGAAAACTGGAAAAAATTACAATTATCCTTGTTAGGAAGAATAGCAGCTATAAAAATGAAAGTTTTGCCTAAGTTTTTGTTTCTTTTTCAAATGATACCAATACTTTAAAAAGATGAGAATTTGAAGATATGGCAGAAGGGTATTAATAATTTTGTCTGGGCAGGGAAGAGACCAAGAATAAAACAAAAATAATGCAGGATATACGTGAAAGAGGAGGTCTCAAAATGCCCAAAAAGAGGAGGGAAGTGGGGGGGAAGAGGGATGGGAAAAATTGTTGTAATACTTGTTAAAACTTTTTAATAAAAAAAAAAAATGCAACGGGCATAAATGTGAGGATGGTCATAAGTGAGAGAACCAGTCAAAAGTGCGAGGACCGGTCAGAAATGACTTTTTCAGCCCTCTGAGTAGTCCCTATACACATAGCCACGTCCACCCGGTCACATGACCTCCAAGCAACGCCCATCCAAATAAGCCACGCCCACAGAACAGGTTGTTAAAAAAATTGAATCCCACCCCTGTTTAAAGGATAGAAATGTACACTATGTTATAATATCAAAATGATTTAAAATGATGTATCATTAGTATATGTCACCAGAGAAATTGTTCTAAAACAAGCTTCTCAACCTGTGATCCACAGACCTCTAGGGAGAGCGGGACAACAATGTTGACACAGGGGTCTGTGGAGGTTTGAAAAAATGTTATGATTTAAATCTTGAGTTATGTCTCAGGGATCTGTGGCCATAAAAGGTATTTAAAGGGAATCTGTGGTGAAAAAAAAACTTGAGAACCACTGGTCTAGAATGTATAAAGGTTGAGGACTACAGGTCTAGAATGTATAAAGGCACTTCAAATTTGTGTTGGAAATTTGAACAAGAAATGACATTTTATTATGCTTGGTAGATCTGTAAAAAAGCTAGAAAATTTTGGATTCAAATATATATATATACTGATTAAGAGAATTTTAAAGATTAATGTACAATTGAGGCGTTTCTTTTAGGATTGATGGACAAACACTGAAAAATAGTCATAGAACTTTGTTTTTATATGTGATAACTGCAGCAAGATTATTGGATGGAAAGATTCGGCATTATCCACAATGGAGGAATGATTGGTGAAGATGATAGAATTTGCCAAGATGGCCAAAGTGACTTCTTTGATCAGAGAAAAGACAATATCAATGTTTACTGCTGCTGGATTCTCCTAGTGGACTTTTTACATAAAATCAGGGGGTGGGAAATAAACTTAAGATGTATGGTTTTATTAATTAGATAAGATACATTATAAAAAGAATAGAGTCATGTTATAAGCATAGAGCAAGAGGTACATTTATAATTGTCCTTATAACTGAAGCCACTTCTTTGTATTTTTTTTCCCTTCTTTTCTATTTTTCTTTTACTTTTTGCCCTTTCTTGCCCCTTTAACTTTCTTTCTGATTTCCTTTTTCTTTTCTTCTGCCTACTTTATATTAGTTTGTATTACAACTTTTAATAAAATTACACACACACATACACACTTTATTTATTTAATGTCTATGGCCATCCATCTCAACCAAGTGACTCAGTATACACATATACCTAGGACACATTCCCTCAAAAATGATATTTGGCCACACAGTTTTTCCTGAGATTTAAAAAAAAATATAACAGGTTTTTATTTGCGAATTGCTTATGGTTTAGGTTATATTGTATGTTTTCAAGATTCTCCTTTTTCTATTAATTATTGTTAGCTGTGTATAGTACAAAATGAATAAACAAGATGCTCTAGAAACAAGGCATTAACATTTAGGCCTTCTTCTAACACACTGTGTTGAGCCTCACTTGAGTGTCGCTATGGTACTCAAGTAGTACATAAATAAACTGCAAAACTGGGATATAAAGCCACAAGACTGAATGTATCCCCCTTGCTTGCCTAGAAGCTGTCATCAAATTGCAGTTTGAGGTGATTGAAGGGAAAAATTAAATACATGTTGGACAGTCAAATGCTGCTTTTCTAGAAGCATATATAGACCCTTCAAAGAGGTTGATTACCACTGAGCTATAAAATGAATTTCTTACTGTGCCTCAATCTTTTCTAAACATAGTTATTCATAAACCTGGGGTGCTGACTTCCATTAATAATTGTGGATATGCACATAGAATTTACTTTTTTAAATGATTTTTGTTTACATAGGAGAGGTGGGAGGGAGGGAGGGAGGGAGGGAGAGAACAAGGGAAAAAGAAAGAACAAAAAAGAAATAAGAATTGATAAAGGTAAAGGTAAAGGTTCCCCTCGCACATATGTGCTAGTCGTTCCCGACTCTAGGGGGCGGTGCTCATCTCCGTTTCAAAGCCAAAGAGCCAGCGCTATCTGAAGACGTCTCAGTGGTCATGTGGCCGGCATGAGTAAATGCTAAAGGCGCACGAATGCTGTTACCTTCCCACCAAAGGTGGTCCCTATTTTTCTACTTGCATTTTTATGTGCTTTCGAACTGCTAGGTTGGCAGAAGCTGGGACAAGTAACGGGAGGTCACCCCCTTACGCGGCACTAGGGATTTGAACCACTGAACTGCCGACCTTTCAATCGACAAGCTCAGCATCTTAGCCACTGAGCCACCATGTACCTATTGTTATTGTTACAGTGTAATACGCTGTAATTGTTATTACAGTGGTATAATCTCAGACAAAGAAGTTACAGAAATTCTATTGTCAGTGTTTAGTGTATTAGTGATGAAAGATTAACCATAAAAACAAAACACATTAAGTTATATTTAACAGTAAGGAAAAGGATTTCAGAGATTTTTTCGTATCCCTGAGCTCATGCCAAAGTCTTCACTATTTTCATATTTAAAGGCATAATTTAAAAAGAAAGAAAGAAGAAAAACTACTAAAAACTTTATAGCAAATGTTTAGTTTCTTTCTTCCTCTGCTGTATTCCAATAGATATATAGTAGCTATAAACATTTAAAGTTTTCATGTATTTCAGCTTTTTAGTCAATTATTTTTCCCCTAAAAACCACATTCTAAATGTTTATGCTTGCCTTGCTGCATAATATATAATACATATGGAAGTCATTCTTGCTTGCATTTGGTCAAACGTTGATATATTACAGTTTAGTTTGCCATTACTGCATATCCTCCAAGTTTAAGTTTCCACTCTGATTTGTCAATAATGTATCTCTGTTCCAGAATGCTAAGTTGATCCTCTCAGCCATGAAAATGTATCTTAGGAAATTGTGGTTATTTGTGCGGCTACATCTTGGAATTATGCCCAGTAAAATGTGGTTTTATTTCCAATTTGATTTTTAAAATTCTCTGAATTGCGCTGTATATTTCTTTCTAGCACTTCTGAGCAGTGGTGAAATTCAATTTTTTTTACTACTAGTTCTGTGGGCGAGGCTTGGTGGGCGTGGCAAGGGAAGGATACTGCAAAATCTCCATTCCCACGCCACTCCTGGGGGAAGGATATTGCAAAATCTCCATTCCCACCCCACTCCGAACTAGTTCTCCGAACTACTCAAAATTTCTGCTACCAGTTCTGCAGAACCTGTCAGAGCCTGCTGGATTTCACCCCTGCTTCTGAGGTTTTTTTACATGTCCACCACATATGGTAAAGTGCTCTTGCTGTCTTGTGACTTTTATAGTGCTTATTGCTACATGACTTGTCTAATCTTAGCAATTATTGCTGGAGTTGTACACCCACTATAAAACATTTTATACCAGTTATAAAAGTTTTAACTTGGGGCAAATTTTATAGATTTGTTCCATTGTTGTATTGTGACTTTGGGGGGCGGGGTGGAGTTTTCAATTTTCTCTATAGTTTTTTATTTGTTTTGTTTCCATGTCATACATATGATTTGGTCTAGTGCAGGGGTGTCAAACTCACAGCGTCATGGCGGCATCACGTGACGTATCACAACTTTTTTCCCCTTCGCTAAACTGGGCGTGGCCATGACCAGTGTGTGATGCATCTGGACCACGGACCGCGAGTTTGACAGCCCTGGTCTAGTGGTTAAGGCACCAGACTAGAAACCAGGAGAATGTGAATTCTAGTTCCAATTTAGCGATGAAAACTGGATGTGTAACTTTCGGCCAGTTACTGCTTTTCAGCCCAACCCACCTCCCAGGTTGTTGTGAAGAAAATAGGAGGTGGAAGGAGTATTAGGTATGTTCTTCACCTTGAGTTATTTATAGTGATAATAAAGGTGAGATTTTAAAAAATGTAAATATAAAAATAAGACAAGTGCCATAATAGATAGTCTTGATTCTTTGTGAGAATTTTAAATTCTGCACTTTCCTTACAAGATGTTCCTCATTTCTGAGCTCAGTTATAGTCTTCAAACAGACTGATGTATTGTATATTAATCATGGTATGTCCTGGCCTTTACTAACTAGTTCTTGCTATATGCTTAGAGCCACGGTGGCGCAGTGGTTAGAGTGCAGTACTGCAGGCTACTTCTGCTGATCACCAGCTGCCAGCAGTTTGCAGATTGAATCTCACCTTGAAGGCTCAAGGTTGACTCAGCCTTCCATCCTTCTGAGGTCAGTAAATTGAGGACCCAGATTGTTGGGGGCAATATGCTGACTCTGTGAACTGCTTAGAGAGGGCTGTAAAGCACTATGAAGCGGTACATAAGTCTAAGTGCTATTGCTATATCTTTAGTTTCTTCGTGGGATCTGGGTGGACAATATCTGCAAATGTCATTGCACTTACTTACCATAGTATTTAAAGGGGAAGCTCACGATAAAAACATTATTTTTATCATAAGATTCTGTACTTTATCAAGCTTTGTTTTTTAATATTTCTTCTTTCGTGTCTCTGGTTCATACATTTTTATGAAGCTCATTAGCTAGGCCAGCTCCTTCCAATGTTGATGGTTTATGTTTGGGGATTTTATCCATTTTTTTGATAATGATGGACAGCTTACTGTTTAATTTAAATGAAGTAGATGAAATAGAGTAGATGAAATTCAGCAACATCAAGGTAGGCTTTCTGGTGCTTTGCAGATGTTCTGGACAATTCCCTAAGCCATTGACCAAACTTTGCAGAAGGAAAATTGAAGCTTAAAAGAAATGGAAGGTAATTGTTTGCCTATGCCAACCTGAATGAACCAATGGTCTGATTCATGATAAGACAGTGATCAATATTTTGCAGTCTTTTGAGATAATATATATCACATATTAACCCATAAAATACTTTGTCAGTGGAGTCTGCTAATTCATTGTATTATGTATCAGTCATGGATCCTTTGAGATGAAATTGTTCTTCCTTCTGAGGCTGTGAAGCTTTGTGTGGACCAACACACCCTTAGTAACAATTATTCTCCATTATAAACTGACACTTATATTCTGTTTAAAAGTAACAATGTAGAAACCATTCTTTTTAATAAGGACAAGGCTATGAGAATTATACACAAGCAGCCGTACAGTCGTGGGATTCTGACTAACCTCTAATTTTAGTAGAATGACAAAGTTTATGGCACTGCATTATCATCACAATAGGTATCCTTTCCTCCAGATCATTTCTTTGCAGCTGCTGCGATTCTGAATACGTTGTTCATAATAAGAATTATGATTGAGCTTGTACAGTGGAACAACAGGGTTTTTCATTTTAAAATGAATAAGCGTTTAGCTCTTCTCACTTTCTAGTTAAAATGGGATGAATCCTGGGCACACTGAACATAATTTGAAAGTTTTCAATTGAAGAAGTACCTAAGTCAGCAGTTTTGTCACCCACAAAGCAGCATGGCACCACGCTAGGCCTTCTGTGAGATACAACATTCTGTCAGAAGCGAGTGTTTAATGAGTCACCGAGATTGCAAACATGGGAAAAGCTAGGGAAAGGAGATATTAGTATTCTTCAGTGTGCACTGATACTTGTATAGAAATAAGAAATATTTGGAGAGTGTGAGACTCCTTCAGCAGAAAAATAAGTAAGTCACAAATCAAGTTAAGATGTCAGAATTAATACATACATCTCACTCAGCCATAATCTAACCTATGGTTTGCCGAACAAGCCATAGTAGTCTGTTTCACATGTTCATTTAAGCTATAAAACCATGGTTCACACAGCTGGGTTCACATATCATGCTAACTTGTACCCAAATATATATACTTCATATTAAATAATATATACATTATAATTTAGTGTTGCTATCATACTTTTAGATGTTTGCTTACTAAGTATGACACACATGAAGGTTGAAAGGAAGAAGTTAGAACCAAGGATTAAGAAGACATCTGAATCTGATATAGGCTTAATAATGCCTACAGTGCCTTCCCAAAGCTATATGTGATCTTGTTTTCAGCCAGGCTTCCAAGACTGTTTCAGAAGGAGATGAACTTGGAAAGGTTTTGTAGGAGAATAACTCACAACAACCTTTTCCAGGCAGCCATGCAACAGATGCCAAGAGGTTCTGACAGGTTGGACAGAATATTAGACATGGTAGCCCTGGAGTCTCACCAGTTGAAGTTTCCAAATGCTCTTCAAGGCCAGGCCCATGTACAGAGCATTGCAGTAATCCAGATGAGAATCATGACAGCAGGAGTGACCATGAGCAAAGCCTTCCAATCCAGAAATGGGTGCAACTAGTGCACAATTCTAAGCTGTGCATAGCCTCCTCACTATGACTTCCATTTGCTCTTCTAGTAGAAGTCATGAGTCCAAGAGGGCTCCCAGATTGCACACTAGATCCATCTGGGGCAATGCTACCCCATTCAGGACTAGCAGTTGAAAATCCTGGTTACTTGGAACCCCAAATACCTAAAGCCACTTGGTATTTTGCTTGGATTGTGTTGAAGTCCATTGCACCCCATTCAGACCAGTGGTGGGTTCCAACCGGCGTTACTACCGGTTCTCTTCATGCACACACTTCATGCAGGACAAAGAAACAAGTTCAAGGGGCTGGAACATGCCACAGGAGCAACATACCTTAGCCCATTCCCCTAGATGTCCAATCCCACATCTCTCATTATATCTCCCTCTATCTGTCATTACTGGGATGTTACAACCTTCCCTCTCTCTTTATGTATATAACTCTAAGTTATTTATGCATATAACTCTAGGTTATTTACATAACATAACAGCCCTAATCTTCCTGCCTCATATTTTTCGTTCAGTAAAAATTCTGTGAGATTAGTTGACTGAGAGAGAGAGGCTGGGCCAGTCACCCAGCCAGCTTTTATGTCTAAGGGAGACCTAGAAACTCCAGGTTTCTTAGCGCAGGACTTTCATCACTACATGAAAGGAGATAATAGAATAGAATAGAATAGAATAGAATAGAATAGAATAGAATAGAATAGAATAGAATAGAATAATTCTTTATTGGCAAAGTGTGATTGGACACACAAGGATTTTGTCTTTGGTGCCTATGCTCTCAGTGTACATAAAAAGACAAGATACACTCATCAAGAATCACAAGGCACAACACCCAGTGACAGTCATACTGTACAATAAGCAATCAAATCACACTAGGAAACAATCAATATCAATATATATCACAAGGATTTAAGCAGTGGTGGGTTGCCCCCAGTTTAGACCGGTTCGCAAGAACTGGTAGTAAAACCGGCGGGAGGCCCCGCCCACTGCCCCAGTTGTCATCATCGACAATCTGCGCATGTGCAGAAGTAAGGCGCGCACACAAACAAAGCGAGCATGCACACGTGATCCCATTGCAAACTGGTAGTAAAGGTAAGTAGAACCTACCCCTGGATATAAGCAACAAGTTACAGTCATGCAGTTACAACTAAGGTAGGGGCAGTGAATACAAGCTAGTGAAAATGATGACAGCATCTCCCAGATTATGTTGTTGGTCCAGTCAAGTGGTAAAAGCAGCCTTATAAGCCCAGTTCATTTGATATTGATCAAATGATGGGTTGATATTTTTCCAACTGGTGTTCCCCCCCAAAATACCAAGGAACAGATAGTCTAAGACTCCTCCAAATATAATTGTATTATCCTAGACATTCACATCTAACCATTTCAAGCTTTATGCTTTCAGTTCCCTGCTTGCTCCATTCACAAAATTACTAACAGAGAAACTCAGGAGGGAAATGAGAACTCAGAAAGGCTGTACACGAGACTTGCTCGCTGATTAGAGGTAATAACATATTACTGATTGCAACACTCAGATAAAATGATACACCAGAGAAGTTATTCATGAGGTGTGACACTATCGCTAGCTTTAATATACTGTACTGCTCTTCAACTGGAGTGACTGAACAATAATGATAAAATGGTAGTAGAAATTGCTGTGGCACCTCATTGTATTGCTATTTTTTTCGTTTTTAGCATTATTGACTTTCCTATTGTCCCCTATATGGTATGCTTTTGAATATATTCTTCAATTTGCCCTTTTGTGTAAATGAAATCTTAATTAACTGAACCCCAATAATGGCAAGTTTATCTAAATTTACATGGTTCTCTCAGCTGTATTTGTTGGATATTTATCCTACGGTTGGGTAGGTAATATATAGAAAAACTATGTTTGTGACTTTAAATGATATAAGAAGAATGATTGGCTGTGCTATTATCAGGCAGCCATAAAAGTAGACAGGAAGCCTGGGAGCTCCTGCTTCTGCTATTTGATGATTGATCTCCTGACGAGGGACTGTGTGTGACTGAAGAAAACTGTAAGCAAACTATGTTTTGTGTTGGAGAGTGATTATTCGAAGATGTATTATCATTGTTTTGAGAAACCAAGTTTGTTTTTTCACTAAGAGTAAAGAATGTTTTTTTTTCACCGTTCAGAGTGAACGGTATCTGTGTGTTTAACCAGCAACGTATCTCTTTGGTGTCCGGTCTGTTGCCTACTATGCAAAGGGAAGTTTTACCCTCAACACTGGTTATGGGCCCAGTTTGTATGTACCGGTTACAGCAATAAGGGAGTTGCGACACACATTACTCTTCCAGGCGTTCTGATATATTTCATATCCTGGTGAGGGTGGCACAAGGTCAAGCTCCAAATTTATCGCTGGTTACCTGGCTGGATGGCACCAACTACAAATCCTGGTCCACCAAGTGCAGTCTACTGTTGCGCAAAGAGGGGCTATGGGATGTAGTGCAGAACCCACCAGATGTGACTTCCTGGAATGCTGACGATGCTGAGGATGCCAGGAAGATAGCAGAGTTCCAGAGAAAAAGTGAGAGTGCATTGTGTATAATTGGTTTGACTCTAGACGATACCCAGCTTGTTCACATTGAGGGTGAACAGTCTGCTGCAAGATGCTGGGGTAATTTGAGACAGCTTTATGTTCGTGACACTATGGGGGCACAAATTAACATTACACAAAAGTTATTTCGCACAGACTCCTTAAGGGTGGTGACATGTAAACACACCTGAATTACATGAAAGGCATTTTTCGAGAGCTACATCAGAAGGAGGTGGTTTTTTCTGAGCAGCAGCACGTTTATATACTGTTATCATCGCTGGATGAGAGCTACGACAACGTAGTAACATCATTTGAAGTTCTCACACAGCAAGAACTAACTTTGGCCAATGTAACCTCACAACTACTAGAAGAGGCCAGAAGGAGAGAAGAAAGAAAACAGCTGAGAGAAGAACCTGGGTCGACTAATGTAAATGCAAATAACCATGTATATGCTGTGAAACATTGTTTTAATTGTGGCAAGAAGGGTCATATAGCCAAGTTTTGTAGAAGGCTGAAACAAACAACCATGGTTAAAGATAAGAAACAATGTAATGTAGCTATGTCTGATAAGGCACTGGTTAACCACGAATCATGGGTTATTGATAAAGGGGCGTCGTTGTGCATTATCAGAACTAGAATCTATTTTGTAAAAATGTTGCCCAGTAACAATAAGATTTTTTTAGCAAACAGGTGGAAGCTAAAGGCATGTGGTGAGGGAACGGCGATATGTCCATACATAAAAGAAAAATGTATATGTTATACGTTCCAAATCTAAACTTTAATTTATTATCGGTTAGAGTATTAGTTAAGCTAGGATATTCAGTAACTTTTAGCGATAATGATTGTTTAATTGAAAAGGGTGGAACAAAGATTACTGGAAAATTGAAAGATGGTTTGTATGTATTATCTAATAATCATGCTACAAATGCTGTATACTCAAATGTCAAACCACATGACGAATGTGTTCACTTGCTCCACAGATGAATGGGGCATATCAGTTTTAAGATGCTGCAGAAAACTGTTAAATTAGTTGATGGGTTGAAGCTGAAGCCATGTAACCAGTATTTAAATTGCAATATTTGTAATCAGCAAAAGAGCAGAACACTCCCTGCCAATAGGTTTGACAGATTTAAAACAAAGAGACCACTGGAAGTGGTATTCGCTGATCTAATAGGGCCAATGAAAGCTAGTCTAGGGGGTGCTTGTTATGTCCTAAGCATAGTTGACCATTACTCCAGATATGGTTTTTGCTACCTATTGAGGAATAAGACAGATACATTTCAGTATTTTGTTCAGTGGATCAAGTTTGTTGAGAGAAAAACAAAGCAAAAAATAGTTACCATTGTAACTGATAACAGTACCGAGTTTGTAAACACGAGGTTTAAATCAATGTTGGACAATGCTGGTATAAAACATAAATGTTCAGCTCCCTATAGACCACAACTTAACTCATATGTTGAAAGGAGAGGACAAACTTTACAAGCAATGATGAGAACAATGTTAGCTGATGCAGGTTTACCGGCCAGTCTATGGGGAGAAGCCATAATGTGTGCAAATACACTCTTGAACAATGTCATAAATACAACCACTAAGAAAATTCCCCATACTGTATGACATGGAAAGAAGCCGGATTTGAGTTACATTCACACATTTGGGTCACCTGCATGGGTACATATTCCATCGCAGTTAAGACGTAAGGGCCAGAGTAGGGCACAACAATTAATATTTGTTGGTTATAATTCAAACCACAGGTCCTACAGATTTTGGCTAAAAGGAACAACAACCGTAGTTAACAGTGCGAATGCAAAGTTTATGGAGCATGTAGGGTGGAATAAATTGGGGAATGAAGTTATCATTGAAACTCAGACTGAAGCTACTAATGAAATGCCAGAAATCCAGAACAAAGAGGTAGAGGAGGACATAGTACAGGAACAAGTGAAGGTGGAGAGACCATCTGTAAGTCCTGATCTTCCAAGAAGGTCGAATAGAGTAACAAGACCACCTGATAGGTATTAGGCAACAATGGTCTACCAAATAAACAAAGTTCCTACAACATATAATGAGTTAACTACGTTTCCACCTGAAGACCAGGAAGTGTGGAGATCTGCGATGACTAAAGAACTAAAATCTTTGCAGAATTTAAATGTTTATGAAACTGTAAAAATACCACAAGGTAGAACTATACTCGGTAGTAAGTGGATATATAAATTAAAGACTGGTATAAAGGGTGAACCAATATATAAGGCTAGGCTGGTAGCTCAAGGATTTAATCAATCTCCTGAAGGGCCTGGTGGCTCAGCAGACTAAAAGCATTGTGATTAACACCAGCTGTCTGTAATTACTATAAGTTCGAATCTCACCAGGCTCAAGGTTGACTCAACCTTCCATCCTTTCTAAGGTAGGTGAAATGAGGACCCAGTTTGTGGGGGCAATAAGCTGACTTTGTATAAAATATTCAAAAGTATGAAGGCTATTGCTTAACACATGTAAGCCACCCTAAGTCTCCGGAGAAGGGCGGCATACAAATCAAATTTTAAAAAAAAGATTATGATGAGGTATTCGCTCCAAGTTTAAAAGCCATTACACTAACAGCAGCGTTGGTATAGGCAGCTAGATATAAATATATAGTTAATCATTTGGACGTAGAGACTGCAAACCTACATGCATGAAATCTATTTAAAGAAACCCTCAGGATTAGAGGAGAATGGGACATCTGACTGTTGGTTATTAAGGAAAAGCCTTTATGGGTTAAAACAGTCAGGGTACGAATGGAACCAGTGTATTGTAAGAACATTAGAGAAGATTGGATTGAAAGGAAGATTAGCAGATCCATGTTTATTTAGAATGGAGAGGGATGGTAAAGTGTCATTATTACTTTTTTTTACTGATGACATAGCTTTGATTACAGAAAATGAACAAGAGACCAGCAGGATTGTTGATCAATTAAAAACTCATTTCAGAATTAAAGATCTAGGGGAGATACAACAATACCTGGGTTTACGAATTGAAAAAACCAGGGGAGGATTTAAATTATCCCAAATTGATAAAATCAATAATTTATTGAAACAATTTATGATGGAGTTATGTAAACCATCAAAGACACCTATGGTTCAAGACTATTGTAACACTGATGTAAACAGTCCATCGTTTGATAAAGGGATTTACCAATCGCTGGTTGGCAGTTTATCATATATCAGTAATTGGTCTAGGCCCGATATTTCTTATAGTGTTAACCAATTGGCTAGGTTTAACAAGGAACCTACAGAAAGACACTGGCAGGGAGCAAAACATATCCTAAGGTATTTGAAATATACCATGCATCATGCATTATATCTACAACCATCAGAAGATTTACCCGTAATTGCTTATGCGGATGCTAGTTTCGCAACAGATGTGAATACAAGGAAATCAACCTCAGGAATCGCTGTATTTCTGGGAAAGTCTTTGATATGGTGATGTTCAATTAGACAGAAGCATTTGAGTATGTCTGCAATGAAGGCAGAATTTTCTTGTTTATCTTTATTATGTACTGATCTGATTAGTATTAAGCAACTGATGCTAGATATAGGAATAAATATAAGAGATCCTATAACAGTATACGAAGATAATCAGGCAGCGATTCAAATGGCGACGAATATGATTCAAATGGTGATGAATATTTACCCTCAACAGTATTCAATGATGCCATGGATTTAATCTAGAAAGCAAGTGTTTTCTTCTTCTTCTTCTTCTTCCTCTTCTTCTTCTTCTTCTTCTTCTTCTTCTTCTTCTTCTTCTTCTTCTTCTTCTTCTTCTTCTTTTTCTGCCATATCCATCATCAGACGTTGGCGATCACGTTGGCAATCCTATTTTTGTCAACAGCCATATGAAAAAGTGCTGCTGAGTTTTGTCCAAACTAGTCCCTAAGGTTTTGAAGCCATGATGTTCTTCTTCTGCCTGGACCTCGTTTGCCTTCAATCTTTCCTTGGAGGATTAAGTGAAGTGTTTATCACTGAGTTATAATCAATTGTGAAAATTTTGCCTAAAATGTTTAGATATCTTATGAGCATTGTAAGATTCAGCAACAATTTTCACAGCAGCAATTAAAGATGTTCATTTCATAACACCACAAGACCACTTACTTCATTTATCAGATAATTGTTCATTTTATAATTCCTAACCAAAGTTTTTAGAAATGTTTTCCCCCACCTGGAACCTCAAGATATATTAAGAATGCAATTCCAAAAATTCCCAGCTAGCAAATTTCTTATTTCAAAACTCAAAATTCAACAAGAGACTGTTCCTTCCAACAGATATCAAAGGCAATAGTTTTTAAAAAATCTAATTCCTGCCATGAACTTTTTAAATATATTTGTGCCAAAATATTTTCATTCAACTTCCTTTCAAATTTTGCCAGATTTTAGTGGTACAATGTTAGCTTTTTCTGTAATGATGAAGCTTCTGAAAAGTAACTTAATAGTTGCTTAGTAGCAACTTAGTAGGCTTAATATTCCACCTCAGTTCTCTCATTCAAACCAAGATAAATTCTTATGTCAGAGAGCATATGAAAATTGTCTGGCATGATAATTGACACAGTGGTGAAATCCAATTTTTTTTTACTACCAGTTCTGTGGGTGTGGCTTGGTGGGTGTGATGTGGCTTGGTGGGCATGGCTTGGTGGGCATGGCAGGGGAAGGGTACTGCAAAATCCCCATTCCCTCCCCACTCCTGGGGGAAGGAAATTGGGAAATCTCCATTCCTACACCACTCTGGCCAGCCAGAGGTGATATTTGCCAGCCAGAGGTGATATTTGCCAGTTCTCCGAACTACTCAAAATTTCTGCTACCGGTTCTCCAAACTGCTCAAAATTTCCACTATCAGTTCTCCAGAACCTGTCAGAACTTGCTGGCTTTCACCTCTGAATTGACATGAAGCACTAATCCAGAAGACCATGGTGTTGTAGATTTCACGCTATGGAATAATCAAATTGCCAGTTATTTTCAGCAGTACTGAAATCTATTTCAACGTATGTGTAGCATTTTCTGCTGTTGAATATCTGAATCTAAGAGTAAGATTCTCATTTGAATCTTAGCTCTACCACATTTAAACAAAATATCTTAATTGTGACATCTGCAATAGCACCCTGGACCTAACCAAATAAACAGACAAAAAGTTAACTTCATGAAAATAGAATTTCAGAACACCTACAGTAGAATTTCAGATAAATGAAATCATTACATTACACTGAACAGGTGACATCAAATTATACACATGCAAATACAAAAATATAAAAGTTGCATACAATAAAGATTTCCAAATGTTCCAAGAATTCAGAGAGAAATGTAATTGGATTGAACAATGCTGTGGCCTGATTAAGCTAGATACCTCTAGGTCTAGGACTTTAGACTACTTTTGCTGCAGTCTAGAACGAGATTTGATGTCACGTTTCAGAAGCCATCTGTTTCCAGTGACCTCTGCCTGTTCAATATGAATTGCAAAAGAGGACTTGAATTCAATATGAATCCTCCAAAATAGAGCCAGTTTGGTCTAATGGTTAAGGCACTCGGCTAGAAAGCAGGAGACCATGAGTTCAAGTTTCATCAATCAATCAATCAATCAATCAATCAATCAATGTATTCCAAGTTCCAAACTCTGGAACAATACCCTCATGTATTGCGGTCAGGGAATAGGGAGGGCATTTTTCACACTTAGTCGTCTTCTCTGGCAAAATACACCCCAAGAGAACAGGATTCTGAAAGGCCTTTAAGATGGGGCTTTGTTAGAGAACCTTTGAGGAGAAGTCTATTGATCTATCCTAGTGAACAGTGGCTAGAATGGCTAATTGTTAATTGTCTTGGTTCTATATTCTATGTTTGGGTTGGGAGAGGGTTGGAGGGTCTCATAATTATGTCATGTGTCATAATTATATTTTCATATTGTGTTTTTTAATCTGCATCCTAGACTTGGAGTCATTAGAGCCATTTTCAACTGAGCCAGCATATAATCGTCAGTAAAATAAACAAGGAAACAGCTTTGTGAGTCTGAAAAAGTGCAGCTACCTTAATGAACTGCAGATAGGAGGTATGTTTGTGTTGTTTCTCCTTTTGAAGCATCTCCTCTGAATTGAATCCAAATCAAGGCACAGCCCCAAACTTTAGCTTACCTTAGATAAACCAACCCTACTGTCACTTTGTCTACAAAATTCTAAATTTGACTTTTAAAGCCAATTCCGGAGAGGTATTTGGGTGTAGAATTTAACATTTTTAAATCATTGGAGACTGCTCATTGGAGACTTCTGTTTTTCAAAAGTCTACATTCATCTGGGTGAAGTAGCAGTTATTACACTGGCCTACAAGTGCATTGCCCCTTAAGTTCCTCAGTGCCAGTAGACGTGTGCTTCAAATGGATAATTAATTAATATACTTATACATTACAACAGATATTGAAGAAGCTTGGATTTTATAAGCACATCCTTGGGAAGATAGCCCTCTCTACTAAGACAAGAGAGACGGTGTTGGCATTTAACACTTCATATTATGGAATTCATCCAGGGGTGAAATGTAAAATTTGTTACTACCGGTTCTGTGGGCGTGGCTTGGTGAGGGGGGTTAATGTGACTGGGTGGGCGTGGCCAACTTTTAAAAAAAAAACTTTTCAAAGCATTTTTTCTAATGCTTTGAAAAGCCTCTCTGTCGATCAGGCAACTCAGCTGGGATCGTCAGAGAGGCTTTTTAAAAAATGCTTTGAAAAGCCTCTGACGATCCCAGCTGAGCCGCGTGATCATCAGAGGCTTTTTTTTTTACTTTTAAAAGCATTTTTTCGTCGGAAGAGGTTGTAGATGATCGTGCAGCTCAGTTGGGCATGGGGGGGGGGGGCAGAGGGATTTTTGCTACAGGCAATCCAGTCCGAACCGGGAGCATTTCACCCCCGGATTCATCACTTGAGTCTATTCCATGACTTAAATAAGTCTTGATATCAAAGAAATCTGGGGACTTCTAAATTTTTATTTATTTGTTATCCCACCTTTATTATTTTTATAAATAACTCAAGATGTGAAACAGGATAACACACCTTCCTCCTTCTATTTTCCGCACAACAACCACCCTTTGAAGTGGGTTGGGCTGAGAGAGAATGATTGGCCCAAGGTCACCCAGCTGTCTTTCAATCTTAAAGTGGGACTAGAACTCAGAGTCTCCTGGTTTCTAGCCTGATACCTTAACCACTAGACCAGGGGTGTCTAGTGGTTAAGGCCCACAGGCTGGATGCATCATGTGCTGGCCATGCCCATGCCCAGTTTAGCGAAGGAGAAGAAAGTCGTGATACATCATGTGATGACACTGTGATGATGCAAGTTTGACATCCCTGCACTAGACCAAACTGGCTACAATAAATTGCTTACTTTTCAGATCTGTATTTTTAAAAAATTGTATGGATTATATTTAGTAATTGAAAACAAATGAAAATTTGCAACAGTGAACAACTCCAGATAGCAAAAACTTTTAGGTTTTACACTGTATTTTAGAGATAGTTCAGATTTCTATACAAGGAATTGGGTTTACCTCCCCTTGAACTCATATGTAGCCATAAAAATATACAGGATGTACCAAAAATCAGGGCCTTAGTCATTTTATTATATAAATTATATTAAATACTTGAATTGTCTGCCACTGCCCTCTAAACAGTTCACTGTTTGTTTGATGTATGATCTTTGAGAATTCCTAAGTGTAGCAGCATTTTCTCTGAGGTTCCCAAACACTAACATGATGGTTTCCTTTAGACTGTCCATTGGCTTATGGGCCTTGGTATTTGGTACCCCTCCCTTTATATATGCACATTTGATAATTGTGTTGAATACTATGGCTTCGTGAGGGTTAAATACTGAGCTGTTGCATTCAAACATTATTGCTCTGCCACGTTTAATTTCCTAGGAGAGCCAAGAAGAAAAGTGCACTAAAGAAAACTTAAATGTTTGAAATCTGTGGGAAACACATAGACGGGCAATTAGTAAACAGACCTCTTTTCAAATTGTACTGGGAGGTACAATATAAACCGCCTGTAATATGCAAAAGTAAAGCCAAATATCCTTCATTCTGCTGATACAGTAGTACCTTTCAGCATGTAAAATTGGAAGCACTGCAGTTTCTATTCACAGCCTCAAGTTCTTGACTAATTTTTTTAAAAAAAAAGTTCGGTGGGAGATTATTTTCTTTCACCTACCAACCCATTAATATGATTGAAGATTGAGGCAAGTTCTCCTTCCATCAAAAGGACTTAATTGGATTCCACCTGTTTTATTCCAACAGCTTTTCATCTTTGTGGATTTGCCTTGCTACATTTATAATTGGCTTTGTGCTTTGTTTTATTGTTTTAATTTTTATTTGACCAGCTGTGTTGATTATAACTCAGATGAAGAAATCTAAAAATAGTGAAATAAATAAAATTCCAAGCCATCCTGTTGCAACTGAAAACACTGAAAACTAAAGGCAGCTATTTTGTCTAACAGAAAAGATTTTAAAAAGTGGGTGTGCACAATACCTTTATTACGCCAGCTGAAGTTTACAAAATAACATACAAATTGCTGAATTTCCAGATTTGTTTGGTACACAAAATGACACTAGCAAACTTTAGGAAAGACCTTAGTGTACCTTAACACCACTTTTTCTATGACAGAATCCAATTTATATGTTTGCAGATTATATTAATATACAGGTCTGCTTAATGTACTGACTTGCAAAAATATATTGTATACAAAATTTTGCAGTTAGTTTTCTAGGGACTGCCATCTAGTGGTTGTCCAGATTTTCAAACTCAGATCTGGGAATTCTACAATATTCCATTTCAACTGTAAAAGAACTACATAAGTTTAATAAAACTATTACCCTGTTTCCCACAAAATAATACATCCCCTGATAATAAGCACAATCAGGCTTTTGAGCACATGGCAATAAGGCCAAGCGCTTATTTCAGGGTTCAAAAAAAATATAAGACAGGGTCTTATTTTCGGGGAAGCATGGGTAATAAAACTAAATAAAAATAAATTGCAAAAATACTGCATCATATTGATTTAAAACCTGAGATATTCCTGTTGGGGATTTTACCAGAAAATTATAGTAAAGAAAATGTATATTTGATTATTCATGTAATAACTGCAGCTAGAATTGTATTTGCACAGAATTGAAAAGGTGAAGAGATTCCTACAGATGAAAATGTGATTAAGAAAATATTAGAATGTGCAGAAATGAATAGCTTAACACTTGCAATTAAAGGAAAGGAAGAATCTGATTACTATAATATATGGGATTTATTTTATCAATGGTTAGAGCATAAATATGAAAGTAATGTATAATAAAGTTAAATAAGTTAAGAAGAGAAATGTTACAACAATAGATATATTAAGTATTAGTATTAGTATTAGTATTAGTATTAGTATTAGTATTAAAAGAAGAGTCGATATAAACAATGAATATGGGGGTAAGCTTTAACTGTTATGACACAAAAAATTTGTACCCAGATGACACACCGCTTAATGAATGATGGAATGTTTGTATTAAAAGAAAATATTTTTAAAAATAAATAAATAAATAAATTGCAAAAATTAGGCATAACTAACTCCATCCACATTTTCCTGTCCATGCTTTTAGTTTTAAAGACATTAAGCCACCTGGCCTATAGAATAATTCCTATAAATGTAGAAGCTTTCAATGGGGTTCATTTGGGCTTCAAGTTATCTACATTCACCCAACATATATATAGTTTGAATGTCTGTCTTCAGCCTGGACGTCAAACCTCCTGAGATCTAATTTCACAGCCTATCATTTTGCCAATACATTTCCTCCTTCCTCAGGCTATTGCCTCAGTAGTAAGTTAAATTATCTTCTGGAAGCACTATAAAATCTGTCCTCATTATGTTATATCAGCAAAACAATGGTTGGATGATTCTATAAACCACTCCTGGGGAAAAGAACCCCGAGGTTTTTGTATAAGCCAAAAGTAATTGCTCACAATTTTAGAAAGACTGATGTCGGAGACCTCATGCTAACTCTTTTATTCTAACTCCTCCAAATGTGAACATTCAAAGATCTCACATCCACTCAGACAACAGAAGCTAAGGATTTACTAAGTTTAGTAGGGCTTATTCCCAAGGAAAAATTATATTTAGGTGCATTACAATATAAATTATACTGGGGAAGACGGAAATCTTTAAATGGAAATAATCACAAAATAATAAATAGATCACTGTTGAGCAAGCCATAACATAACAATAGTTGAAATCTCAGAAATTGAGATATTCCATCATTTTACAACATTCAACATTTCCATAGTCAAAATTGCCTTAAATGGGCAATCATTTTTAATAAACTGATTTTTAAAACTTACGTTGCAATTACATTCTGAGATATCAAATGAAAAGTGACGTCTGTAAGGATTTTAAAGGAAATTGTTCCGTTTTCTACAATTAAAATAATTTATCAGATGAATAAGTTTAATGTATATTGACGCTATATGTTGTTACCTGAATCTCTCCCCCCCCACTATCTCTGATTCAGAAAAATTAAGAGTCACTTGTTGAAATTTTAGCATTTAAGAGCAATTTAAGGTTCTACATATTTATAATCAGGCTTGATTATGAGGTCAGGCTGCCACAGATGCTGTGATGAAAAGGAAATGGAATAACAGGGTTAAACCATCGTTGTTCCCTGAATAACTATTAACACCTTTCTTTTTCTGACTTAGGATTTAATATCTTCGAGCTGCACAGCAGAACCATTTCCCACAGAAATAAATTACATACCAACTCTACATTGCGGGCAGTTAAAGGAATCACTTATCAACCTCAGCTTCTCATCTGCAGCCAAGAATGTCTGTATTAGTCCTGATTAATCTGTGCTGGTATTAACCAAAAGACCAACTAAGCCAGGATTAAAGCAGGTCAAAACATTAAGCATATTTTTCTTTAAATGTCACAGACTGTTATAACATTCTCTTTTTAAAAAGGCTCCCTTTAAAGTACACAGAGGTATTTGAAGGAACTGCATTTCTTCCTCATGATTACAGGTAGTGCTCAATTTATGACCACAATTGAGCCTAAAAATTATGTTGCCAAGTGAGAAATTTGTTAAGTGAGTTTTGCCCCATTTTACGATCTTTCTTGCTACAGTTATTAGGTGAATCACTGCAGATGTTAAGTTTGTAACAGAGTTGTTAAGTGAATCTGGTTTCCCCATTGACATTGCTGATCAGAAGGTTGCAAAAGGGCATTTTATGACCCCAGGACACTGCAACCGTCATAAATACAAGTCGGTTGTCAAGCAGCCGAATGTAAATCACGATTGTGGGGATTCTGCAATAGCTGTAAGTGTGAAAAAACTGTCATAAATCACTTTTTTCAGTGCTGTGTAACTTTGAATGGTCACTAAGAAAACTGTTGTAAGTCGAGGACTACCTGTATTATTCCAAAGGTAAATATTTGCATGATGTCATCCATTTTTAAATAATTTGAAGGCAATCACTTGCAATTAGCAAGGTTATTTTTGCCCACCATCTATATATCTTTTGCCCACGAACTCTTATTCTACAGTAGTCCTCCCAGGAACGAGCGTTGAAATTTAACTCCAGTGTTTATTTCTTTAGCCTTCTGTGGACTTCTCTCATCTTCCTCTCATCACGCACTCCTTAAGTTACACAGAAAGAGTTGCTGCGGAAGAGCCTAAAATTGCTATCCAGCAATGACAACAATCAAAAGAGCCCTTGCTGAGCAGAAGATTTCTCTTGACCCTGAACATTACTGAGTTGGAGTAGCAAGCTGCTGGTCTCCAATCAGACTTAATCTGTGAAACTCTTTAGGGGGGTGGGGCAGACAAATGTTTCGAAAGAGAAGCTTGGGAAAGCATTGAAAAAATGTCAGAATTCTTTTGGAACTATTAATGCTGCCCTGTCTTTTTTTTTCTGTACATGGAGTGGAAACTGGGAACTATTTCCCAAAGCATCCCATGTGACCCCAGCAAAAAAATGATGCAGCTAAGGGAATGGTTTGAAAAGAACAGGTGTGTCCACACTGCTGCATATTCCAAAACATCTGGAATTTGCATTGCCCTATTCTATACTCAACAGCTGTCTTTAGCTCTTCTATAGCTAGAAGAGATATCTACTGTATTCTATCTCTTTCTGTATCTCACTTGCTCCTCAGCCTTGTATTGTCCCTCTTAGAAGTAGTCTTCAATTTACAACCACAATTGAGCCCAAAATTTCTGTTACTAAGTGAGATGGTTAAATGAATGTTGCCCCATTTTACGACCATTCTTGCCACAGTTGTTAAGTGAATCACTGCAATTTTTAAATTAGTAGCACGATTGTTAAGTGCATTTGGCTTCCCCATTGATTTTGCTTGTCAGAAATTTGCAAAAGATGATCACATGACCACGGGACAGTGGGACACTGCAACTGTCCTAAATATGAGCTAGTTACCAAGTGTCTGAATTTTGATCATGTGACCATGGGGATGCTACAGGGGTGAAATCCAGCAGGTTCTGACAGGTTCTGGAGAACCGATAGCGGAAATTTTGAGTAGTTCAGAGAACCGGTAGCGGAAATTTTGAGTAGTTCGGAGAACCGGCAAATACTACCTCTGCTGGCCCCAGAGTAGGTTGGGAATGGAGATTTTGCAATATCCTTCCCCTGGAGTGGGGTGGGAATGGAGATTTTGCAATGTCCTTCCCCTGCCACGCCCACCAAGCCACACCACGCCCACCAAGCCATGGCCACAGAACCGGTAGTAAAAAAATTTGGATTTCACCACTGGGATGCTGCAATGGTTGTAAGTGGGAAAACAGTTATAAGTCACTTTTTAGTGCCATTGTAACTTTGAATGGTCACTGAATGAACCGTTGTAAATCAAGGACTACCTGCACCATGTCCTGCCTTGATGTCCTATGGCAAATTCCAATGCCAGCTTTATTTTTAAAATTGCAACTTAATCCTCGGTTCCTCTTTTTTTTCTTTTTCAATTGTTCTTTCTTCCAGCTGTGCTCTATTATCCAGCATTTTGGCCTTATAAGCAGAATTATAAGACCATTAATACATGTGGACACTTTACAACAACCGATCAGTGTTTTAGGTAAGGTATTGATTTCTTGGTTTATATTTTACTGTTCTTGGAATTCATCAATAATTATATGAAGTAGGAGCATACAATGGTCAGAAAAATCAACTTCTCTTTCTAAATTTGAATAAGAATTATATTGCCTAGAGTCCCAGTTGGAGAACTATTTAAAGTTGCATATGCCAATTTTTGTTTTATTTGTAATTTTATTTATTTATTGTTTTATTTGTAACTTTATTTATTTCTCCGTACTACAAGTAAATTGACCAAACTTGTAATGTTCCTAATGAACTTATATAACTGCACAGGAGAATACATTACATGGATAGCTTGCCTATATCAATAGAGGGGATTTTTTTAATTTTTGGTTTCCTTTTTTCCTTTTTTTTTTTCTTCAAGAATTTGAAACTGAGACCTTCGCACTCTGGTCCAACATTTTAATCACTAAAATAGTATTTTCAACAATGTACAAATATTCCCAAAAATGAATATTTGTAGCAAACATCTATGCGGCTGATTTTTACTGATCTCAATAGCACTTTATTGATTAACCATAAGGCCATATCAAAATGCGAAAGATAAATAAAATCATTCATAAGAGTATAACTAAAACAAAATCATGTATCCTCATCACACTTACAATTTACTCCATCAAATCTGTATGTGTGGACCTCAATTTCACTGTTTTGTTTTTTTTAAAGGCCATTTTATATGTGAAAATTCAGCTCTGACCACATATAAAATATATTGTTCAGAGATGTGGGTCCTGATGAACCATTCATCTTATATACTGTCCAAGATAATGATCTCTTTCTGTGGTATACAACTGACACTGAAATAATATATGTTCTATATCCTCAATCTCTGGTGCACCACTGATACACGTGCATTCATGATAAGCAACTCAATTATATCTTCTATATTTTACTGTGCCTAGTTGTTCAAATCTGGCATGGGGAGATATCCTCCTAAGATACTTAGACATGTTGATAAGTAAATATTTTTCAATTTGAAAATTACATTTGAGAGACTCATCCATCTCTGTATACCGGCCTTACTGAGACTAGCTGTGTCTCTATGAGCTTCTATGTTACAGATTCTTTGAGCAACTGTTTTCTTAACAGGTTATCTAGGCAGAAAGGCAACAGCTTCTACTGTAATTATTTTTCTTGATAATTTTATTGAAAATTTTAATAACAGTAGTAAAAGAAGAAAAGAGACTAAACTCTTAAAGAAGAGAAAGTAAGAAAAAAGAAAATAAAAGGGATACAAAAGAAAAAAAATATTTAAAGAACCTTCCGCTTTTCATCACAACTACAAACTTAATAATTTTTTTCAATCCCTATAACTTTACATGCAAGTATCTCTTCTTCCCATAACCCATCCTTTATCTATATGTAAATCCATGAATCACTAACATTTCAGTCCCAGAGAAGTTCCCTGAAGATGGGCTCTAGCACAAGTCCGAAAATTCGGAAGGCAAAACCTCTGGTCCCAGTGACCGACCCAGATTGGATCCCCCAATAAAAAGTCTTTATCCAGGTCAACTTTTAGATTTGTCTATTGTATTTCTGATTTAGTTGTTTTCTTTGTCTTACAGTCCTTTTTGTATTTTCCAGTAATTGTGCAAAATCTACATTCTGATATTTCTGCATCAGACAAAATCAGGAATTGTTGATTCTCTGGGTGAAGAAAATGGCAAGCTAAGACATCTCTGAGTGAGTGGAGATGACAAACATGGCTAAGACTGAAGGAGTAGAGAGTAGACTGGACCCATAGGACCTCTCTGGATAAGGAGAGGAAGGGAAATTGCCTACAAGTGCTCCAGATAACTGATCCCTGTGAGGAGACCGCAGGATAGTGACAAGGAGACAAACCAAACTATCATGGTCTCAGCTGTGGAAGAGCCTTTTAAAAGACACTGAGTTTGCTAACTCACTTTTTAATCACTTACAGCAATTCCTTACTCAATTATCTTAAGGATATTAAAGATCTTCAAAATGACAAATTTGAGAAGCCCTCTCTATGAGTTTATCTTTGTTTTTGAATTTTTTAAAAAATATTTCGGATTCTGCTGGAGTTTGTTCTTTTACCTTCCCCATTTTTTCACTTGTCTCTGCATCATTTGAAAGTGAAATTCTAATTAGAATTTATTAATCTTCTTAAGATGTCTTACAAGTTTGAATTAGCTTCTATGTAGCTTGAGTTTTGGCCAAGGAAAACAAGGGAGTCTTTCCCCACACACACACACACCTCAGGTCAACTGAAGAACTTTGACCTCCCCAGTTAAACAATTTTGGATACAACACCCAGATGAGGATTATCCTAGGAAAGCAACATATCAGTCATAATAAGCAATGAGAACATATGTATACATGTGTTCTTGTGAAGTCAAAATATGCTCTCAACATATTCACAATTTAATGTAAATACAGACATAGAGCAAAAGAAATAAACCCAAGCTAAATATGTATGAACAGAATAAGTGCATACCAATAGTGTCATTGAAAACATTTAATCACTATACAACATTTAGGACAGTAGCAGAGAAAAATAACAAAATCTTGCTGGGAGCCTTCATTTGCTCATATAAAAGCATTTAAGGATTTGAAATTCTGGAGCCTGATGTCCTTTCTCTAAAAAGGAAAATGATAAGTACATTTTCAGAAGTTAACTGATAAAGCAATATATAGTTACAAGAGGTAACAAACCCAGGAATTGTTAAAAAAGAAAAGAAAAACTAATTGCTACACAAGATTAGCTATCCTAGTAAAAATCCAAAGAAACTTGACTTACAATCAGACAAGAAGTAAAAATAATAGGAACAAAACAATGTACAAATCACCAAATACTTTCACCAAAGCAGGTTTGGGGGAGTCAGATAATGATAACTTGGCATATTTTAAAGTGAAATTAAATAATGTATGTTAGCAGTGAATCATAGTAGATTAGTCGGTACATGTTGGAATATTTATGTATGTATATATGTTTGTGAGTGAATTAATCAAATTTCCATAGTGCCCCAGTCTCACAACCCTAACAATATGTATGCATCTCCATCATTGCCAAGAATATCTTTGTCAGAGTTTAACTTAATATTTTAAGGAAAGAATATTAAGATTCCCAAGACCTCTGTACATATTCTCAAGTTGCAAGGAATCATGATAACTAATATACACCATGTTTGTATATGCTGTTAGCCACTCAAGAGTCACTATGGCCAGATAGGTAGTCATGGTGGCACAGTGGTTAGAATGCAGTATTGCAGACTAATTCTGCCAAATGCCAGCAGTTCGATCTTGACAAGCTCAGCCTTCCAAACGTCCCAGATCAGTAGGATGAGGACTTAGATTGTTGGGGGCAATATGCTGACTCTGTAAACCACTTAGAGTGGGCTGTAAAGCACTATGAAGCAGTATATAAGTCTAAGTGCTATTGCTATTGCCATGCACATTCAAATCAAATCAATATATAGAGCAGGAGAGGCAAGGAATGTCAAAAATTGATTAAGAGGCAGAGGGAGGGCTTTCAGGGTGCTAACCAGCCCCATGGCTGCATGGCCCTCTATGGGCCCATACTGTATAAAGCTGCAGAGCCATGCTTTCACAGCTTTCCAGAAGGCCAGGAGATCAGGGCGTGCCTCACCTCCAGGGGGAGAGCTTTCTAGAGAGAGGGGGGCCACGGCAGAGAAGTTCTCCCTCCTGGACCCTGTCAGTTGGATTCTTTGGCTACAATATTCCCTGCCTGACCAGATGGGACTGGCTGATACAATGGGATGAAGAGGGTTCCATAGATAACCTGGCCCCATGCCATATAGGGCTTTAAAGCTCACAACCATCACCTTGAATTGGACATGGAAGAAGCCCAGCTTATTTGTTTGGTCTCAACATTCATCCTTTTATTGCCAGCATGAAACACGAAGAATATAACTGAATGTGAGTCAATAAAAGTCATTCAGAAGTTGGAATAAAAACATATATGAAGCAGAAGTATTTTACCCCTCCATTTTTGAATGATTGGATGGGACGAAGATCTGGCTAGGACAGTGATGGCTAACCTTTTCCGGACCGAGTGCCCAAAGTGCGTGCGTGTCTGAACCCCCCAAATGCAATGAACATGTGGCCCCCGTGCATGTGCCCACCCCCCACAAATGTGTGTGCACCCCCATATGCACCATTCCCCCATGCATGCGTGCGCACCCTCCCCCCACATGCGCCCTGCCCCCTCATGCATGCGCAGCAGAGCCCGAAGACCAGCTGGTCAGTGGGAGCCGTGCATGCATATGCGGCAGAGCTGATCTGGAGCAATGACTCACATGCTCACAGAGAGGGCACTGCATGCCATCTCTGACACACATGACATAGGTTCGCCATCACTGGGATAGGACATCTGTCAGGATGAAGTTAACATGAGACATCAATGGTCCGTTGTTACCTCTTGCCCATCCTCCTTTCCTTCTGGACGCTTTTGGAGATTGTGTGTTAATACCACCACAATCCCTTTGAATTAAACTCTCCAAACTCCAAACTCTTTAACCAAACTCCAAACTCTTTAACCAAACAGGCTAAAAAGCACCTGATGATCTTCAGGAGGTTGAGTGGCCATGATCTGCAAGCTGCCCATGCTGAAGCCAAAAGAGAAGATGCCGGTGGACACACCATGTCAAATCTGCTGGGACATTCAAGTTTTAAATGACGTTCAAGGAGACGGAAGGGCTGGCGCATGAACAACTCCCAATGTGCAGTGGTATTCTGTCTGTTAACTTGCTAATGAAGCATGATTGAGTAAAGTAATGAAGAGTTTACAGAGAGCCCCAGGAAACCAATTTCCAATTTTGCGACCAGCAGGTTTTAAACTTCACTGCAGCATTTGCTAATTTTGTCTAGAAGGAGACTCAGATACTAAATGCCATTTCTGCTTTGTGAGCCAGACAGACTCTTCTAATCCCCATACACTTACTTGCTAATGAATGTCTCCTTCTTCCAATCCATTTTCTCTCCATCCATAGTTGTTACGTATAGGTGACTGGCTTTAAAAAAAAAAAAAGATTACTGTGAGAAATGAAATTCTAATCAGTTCAAAAGTCAGAAGTATTGAAAGGTTTCTGCACAGAAGGAGATTTTAATCTTTAGCCAGACCTGACTGAGCTGGTGAGAAAAAGTATATAAGGAGAAGATAGCAGGTTTCTCTTTAGCGGGTGGGAGAAACAATCCGTATCAAGCACAGGGATACAAAAGACTGAAGGAAATTGTTTGGCTGCTTATGTATTTACAGGTTGTTCTCGACCTACAACCACAATTTCTGTTGCTAAGCAGACAGTGAGCTTTTAAAGTGAGCTTTACCCTACTTTATGACCTTTTCTGCCCCAGTTATTAAGTGAATCACTGCAATTGTTAACGTTAGTAGCACTTTTCTTAAGTGAATCTGGTTCCCTCATTGACCTTGCTTGTCAGAAGGTCATAAAAGGTGATGACATGACCCCAGGATACTGCAACTGTCATAAATATGAACCAGTTGCCCTCAGCATCTAAATTTGGATCACATGAGCATGGAGATGCTGCACTAGTCATGTGTGAAAATGGTCATAAGTCACTTTTTTCAGCAACTTTGAATGGTCACTAAATGAATGGTTGTAAGTCAAGGACTACCTGTATAGTAAAAATAACTCTGGGAAGCTTATAACCAATCAAAGTACTGGTAATATATACAATAATGAACAAAAGAAAAACGAACGTGTGAAAAGTGGTTATAAATCACTTTTTTAACAGCCGCTGTAACATCGAAAGGTTACTAAACAAATGGTTGTAAGTTGAGGACTATCTGTACTGTATGTTAGGGACTTATAGGCTGCTCCAATAAAACAGCTCTGAGTAGCATAAAGCGTATTTACCTAATTTCCAATTTGCTTTCTATCTATCTATCTATCTATCTATCTATCTATCTATCTATCTAATTAGTCAAAAAATTATTCCAAAGAACCAACTGTCCCTCAGTGTTCAATTTAAAGTTATTTGAGTGTGTGGGTGTGTGTTTGTGTGCATAATTATTTCCCATAATTACACACATGCGCGCGCGCACATGCAGGCCTTCCAGTTTGGGCACTCTGTGTCTAAAAGGTTCGCCATTACTGGGCTAAACCAGTGGTCCCCAACCCCCGGTCCGTGGACCGGTGCCGGGCCGTGGAGTACCTGGCACCGGGCCGCGCAGCAGCCGGGGGCCATGATCGCTGCAGCGGCCGGGGGACATGATCGCTGCAGCGGCCAGGGGACATGATCGCTGCAGCGGCCGGTAGGCAACCTCTGTGCCTGAAAAGTGCATAAGGAGTTAAAACCATCGAGTACCGTATTGATAGAAAGGATGGGAGGAGAGGAGAAGCGCAGAGGAACTTCCTTTTCCGGATGACTCCTGGGAGGAAGTTGGTGTGCAGAGCGGCTTTTGTGCTGTTTCCATGGTCGAAGCAGCAGCTGGCAGGTGAGTTGAGGGCTGCAGGTGGGAGGAGAGTCCGGGAGCAAGTCGGGCTGTTTGGTTCCCTCCATGGCCTGGAAGCGGAGAAGCAACTGGGCTGAAGCCTCTCAGCTGCTGCTGCTGCAGGTTCCTTCCCTCCCCAAATGGAAGCCCACTGGTGCTGCAGGCTGGGAAACTGGTGGCTACAATTTCTGCTGGTGGGAAGACTGAAAAAGCCTCTTTCAAGTGGAGGTTGGTTCTCCAGAGGTTGTGGGTGCTGCATCCCTGGAGGTTTGTAACAGAGGAGCTCATAGTTTGAAGGATCCTTGGAGGTCTTCTATTCCAACCCCAGATCAAGCAGGAGACCCAATATCATTTCAGACAAATGGCTGTCCAGTCTCTGTTTAAAAGCCTCCAGTGATGGGTCTCCCACAACTTCTGAAGGCTAAGCTTTTCCACTGGTTAATTGTTCTGGGTGTCAGGAAGTTATGTAATTGTATTTTATTTTGTAAGGCATGTTTAAATACAATAAAATAAAAGTTGTTTAATCAAAACAATCTGATATATAAACAATCAATGTGTCGTCGCGAACAACGCCCCCCACCCCTGCGCGCGCTCAGCGGGCCACGGTAAAATTATCAAAGGCTGATTGGTCCGCGGTGATAAAAAGGTTGGGGACCACTGGGCTAAACAATCAGTAGTAACTGTATAACTACAGTAACTACTGATTATATACCTATTTTTCTGCACCACATAGTCAGCTACCCCCATGTACTGTATATCTTTGGTTTGGAACTTCATCAACTTTCTTTATATATACTGTAGTTGAACACAATTTAATCAGCAAACATTTTAATACAACATTCCCAGATAGATAGATAGATTTTTGCATGAACACATGCTCATTGTTACAAAATATTTGTAGGTTAATTATAAGGTGACCAACTTTTTTACAATGAGAAGGAGGACACGTGCGTGTGTGCCATGTCGTGTTTCGGTAAGAAGTAAACAAAGCCACTTGCGCACGGTGCACTCTCTCAAAACAATTCTCCTGTGCAGAGCACATGCATCTCATAATCACGTCTTGCCCCACTGTACCGAGCCTTGACGAATCATCATGTCAAATACAAATACGTCACATCACACGCAAAGGATCGGATCGGCATCGATTGAATACGGAGATTTACAGATTAGTCTTCAAATATTGAAAAGGAGGACATGTAGGAGGACATTTTTTGAGAGAGGACAGAACTTACAAAAGAAGGACTGTCCTCCCTAAAGGAGGACGATTGGTCACCTTATTAATTAGAACAGAAGGCAATAATGAATCCTTCACTCTGTCTGAACTACGGTAGAATCTGCTTTGCCGAATCATGCCATTTGGAAATAAAAGAAAACCACCACAATTTTTTAAAAAAAACTCCCTTACCATAATTCTTCTTAATCCAGGAATGACTAATGGCACTCTTTTTAGTTTAGTAAGATAAAAGAGTTCCAGTCCTTGAAAGAAAACACTGAAATACAGCAATTTCACCTAACAATGCATTGTTCATTTTAACATTGGTCCGGAAAGGTTGCTTGTAAATGTTGTTTCTCAAATCACTAGCAAAATAGGAGTTCCTACCCAAGCTAATAAGATGAAATTGAGGATCGTTTATAAACTCAAAGTGAAGTTAAACAGGGATCTAGTATTTTGACCATGGGCTAGTATATATGGCAGGATTGCATAAAAGCGATAACCATTTTTCCTTGTCTAATTTACTAGCCACTAAATAGAGCTGAGATAATAAAGCATTGAAATAGCAGCTATATTCAAAGTAACAAGTACTATTAAGGTTTTAAGCCTCATTGCCTTAAATATTCAATACCTATTCAAAAGCGCTATAAAAGCTTAATCTGAGGGAAACCTGACATTGGTTCTGACAATATTCAGCAGTGACTTCAAGATACAAGGAGTCATAGGAATATCCTATTGGTCATTGGGAAGAGTCATATGGAAACACATATAAACCCACACAAGATTGTGAATAAAACTCAATGAAAAGTTAGAATATAATGGGAGGAAAATTTTGTTTGTTATCTATTTTATTATTTTTGTTTTATATTCTTATATAATTTTATTTTGTAGGGAAGACCTCTTTTGCACAAGTCTTTCTCAATATGGCATTAGAATATACGTACATTTGATCTTAGCCAAAAGCCAAGTAGTGATAACATTACAACAGAATTAGAACAGAACAGCTATGCTGGCTGGAGAATTCTGGGAGTTGAAGTCCACAAGTCTTAAAGCTGCCAAGTTTGAAGACCTCTGCATTAGAATATACTCTTAGAGGAGATTTGGTGTATAACTCTTAACCCAGAGCTGTTTCTGACTTGCAGAATCTTCCATACGATTCATTATAAGGGATCCTAGGATCATTTTTTTATAAGAATAATTTTTAAAAATCTACTAATGAAAGCCATGTGCAAATCCATATATTTAAAATTTTGAAATCTCTCTTTCTATATTCCTTTTCAGCAATATCCTTTGGCTGAGTTGTTGTTGGTTCACAACATTGTCAGAGAGATGTTTAGACTGGATTTGGCATGTTTATATTATTACTATTATTATTAGTGCCGTTATAAAGCATTTGTGAACCATAAGAAATCAAGCTAAACTATTGAAAATCATTCAGCATTCTACACGTTCATCCTTAGCTGCCTTGTTCTAGAGTCTGCCACACTTCATCTAGTTTCCATCTCCCATTAAAAAAAATAAAACAAAGACAGAATTTGAAAGACTATGGCACCACAGTTGCAGAAACATTTGGAACTGAATATCTGCAGTGAGAAACTCAAGCTGACCTTCCAATGATCTTCGGCACAGAGATCACATTTGTTAGAATGATGAATGTTCAGTGGCTTACAGATCTAGGGCAGCTGGTTGGTTTACTCACTTTGGACCTGTACAGATGACACAATTCACTTTGGAATGCTGCTTAACATTCAACTGCCACATTGGGCATGTTGGGATATAACAGTCAAATATATAAGAACAAAAATTGTGGGGTTTTTGTAATTTTTCCCCAAGATGGTGCCTGGGGGGAGGGGGGATTCAGTGTTAATTGTCTGTGGTATTGTGGGAACAGCAGATTTGAGAATATTGACGCTAATGGCATACTTGTGAGGGTGTCAGCATGGATTTGAACTCTGTACAGAGCATTTGGCTGTGGCACTTCCAAGTAGAGGCTGGAGTTGAGAGACCTGCTGTGCGGTGGTATCAGGAGATGGATGCCAGCCTCTTGGCTGCATGGAGATAGATTTTGGGGTGGATTGTATAGAAAGGCATTAATCATGACTGGCACGTGATTGCCAGCTGGAGGGTCTCCAGAACCAGAAATATAGTAGCAAGACTTTGGCATCCAAGGCATGCTGGACCCCTAAAAAAGAACATTTGAAGATATAGCAGTGAAAAACTTGGGCAGGAGTAGCAGGCTAAGTTGAAGTTGTGTAGAAGTGGCAGAACCTGGGGGCAGAGTTTAAAGAGGAGCCAGCCTACATAGATACAAATCCCTACATAGATACAAAGGGGGCTAAATCCAACCAGTCTTAAATTCCATTGATACTTATCTAACTGCTAGCAACTGTCAGTTGAGAATATTCCTGTACATAGGCATGAGTCACAATAAATCAGTTTAATTGGACCTTCATGTGTGGAACTGATCTTTCATGCCTGACAGGTTGTTATTGGTCTGACTCTCTTCTCTGCCCAAAGATAGATCTGTCTTCCCCCAGGTTCTCTTTCACCCAAGATCAGTTTGCCACCAGATGAGATTGTCTGATGGACTATCTGCCAGATTGTTAGGTTGGACATGGGCTGGACTGGGGACTGTGAGGTACAAGTGGAAAGGTCCAAACAGCTGACCCAATTGTTTGGGGCTATCAGGGCAAAGTAGAGTGTGTTGGGATATAGGATGTGTGACTGGGTAACCCACAGTTAGCCAGGCATGGCTAGGGGTAGTGAGAGGTTGAAAGTAGAAGCAGCTAAGGGGTGTTGTAGTCTGATACTGGAGATGGGTAAGTAACTGTATAGTTGAGTGTGAGGATGGGGGGGGGATGGTAAAAAAATTGTAATGGCTTTTTGTGAGACTGTATCCATAGACAGTTAAGTATAAGATCCTTTGTTTGGATTCGGTTCTAGGGTGCAGTTGGGTTTGCTGCTACTACACCAGCCTCCCTTGACTACATGGAGTTGGTGGTGGAGTCTCTCAGGCTGTTAGTTATGGAAAGAGTTCAACCTGCCTTCCTCTGATGTTCAGTCTGAGGCAGCTTGGCATCCAAAACCCAACTCACAAGTTGCCTACTTCCAAGCCAAAGGCAGCTCTCTAAAAACTTGCTTGAGAAGTTCAAACAATAATGAAACTTGGTTGTATAGTGTCTCCTAGCGGTCATTGCTGCTAACCACTGTAATATTACAATAATATACTTGTTTAAAGTGTGTGTGTGTGCGTATGTGTGTGCATGTGTATTTAATTAATTAATTTATGGTAACTGTTAATGGACTATTACTGATTAAGGTCAAGTGATCGGGCTTTATTATTTGCTCATGGATAAAGGATGACATATGGGATGAATAGATCCTTGATTAAATGTTAGAGAAAGTATTTAGTTACTGAAAATGTTTGTACATGTTTTGATAAAAGGGAAGCCATTTCTTTCTAATTTTAATTGTGTGTGTTATGTGTCAGTATGTATGTGTGTGTATACACACACACATCCTTTGCCTTCTCTCCCTTTTTTTCTGAACTTTTTTCTTTTTATATTTTTCTCGATATTAGTTTTTTATTGCTGCATTTCTAAACTTCACTAAAAATTGTTTTTTAAAAAAACCCAATCATATTTTCTGTTTATACTTAGGGAGCAACTCTGTATTCCCTGTAGATTTGATAATGGGAGCAAAATCTTTCACTGCTTGTGATTGATTCTCCAATCAGTGCTCCAGCCAAGCAGCCTGGTTAGGAAAACAAGGTAGAAAACAGGCCAAGAATATGCATATCCCTGGTTATTTAATTATCTTGATACTTGTCCCTCATAGAAAAAAACCCATGGAAACTATCTCTCTCATAAAAATTATATGCCTTAGGGAAAGCAATGGGACAGACCAGAAGGGAAGGGGGAGGGGTGATTGTAAGGAAGGAAGGAAGGAAAGGAAGGAAGGAAGGAAGGAAGGAAGGAAGGAAGGAAGAAAAGATCTTGGTTTTATGATAGTTTATGTCATACAGGTAAGCCTCAATTTACAATAGTTCATTTAGTGACCATTCAAAATTACAATAGCACTGAAAAAAGGGACTTATAACTGTTTTTGACACTTAACAACCACTGCAGCATCGTTGTGGTCACATGATCAAAATTCACTTATTTATTTATTTAGCATATGATACATCATACATGGACTACCAATACATTTTAACATTTCGCCTAGATTAGTAAAACACAATAAAATATAAATATTAAAAAGATCTACGTTCAATGTCAAGTGCCATCTAACCATTGAATCACAGCATCATTTATATTTAAAAAAATCAGATACTGGACGATATACAGAATGCCCTCAGCTTACAGCCGGTCACAATTTGATGTACCAGATTCACTTAACCACCATGATACAAACTTTAAAAACTGCAGTGATTCACTTAACAATTGTGGCACGAAAGGTCATAAAATGGGGCAAAACTCACTTAATAAATGTTTTGCATAACAACAGAAATGTTGGGCTCGGTTGTGATCATAATTCAAGGACTACCTGTACTTATGTATTTCACTATGTATTAGTTAGTGAAATACTTAATACTTAGTGAAATACTAAGTAATACACTATTACTTAGTGAAATACTTAGTGAAATACTTTTCACTAACTTCAAAAAAAAACCTTTCAAATGTTATTAATAAATTCTAAATTCGGTCTTCCCCATGCTGTTCCAGCCTTCCTCAATTCCCAGCCAGCATTCTTGAAATGTTTGATGAATCAGCCTCATGAAAGTTAGTCTAACCCATTTTCTATTGTTCCATATGATTAGCTTTCATTAGATATTTATCGTCCTCTTTCTCCTTTTCAGTTGGGCAGGCTACTTTAATCAATGTCACAGGAATATAAATTGGACATAAATGAGATTCCAGAAGGAAAGTTGGAATGGATATTTAGTTCTCTTGTTGCTCACACTGTAAAGACTCCCAAAATGTTGATTTTTTTTAAAAAAAAGACCAAAACCTCAAACAAGTTCCAGATCGCCTTTGACACCATTAGACATCAAAGAACATTTGCACTGCTAAGGAAGTGGGTCTTCCTAACAAGCTGGCCTCTCTTGATCTAGACAGACCTGCCTTTTCACTGATATAGGGTTTACTCCTGTCACTCATTTTATCAATGAACAAAATGGCCTTTCCAAAGAGAGGTACTGTAGGTAAACAGGCATTTGCTTTCTACCTCTTAGAAACTGAAACATAGTGTTCCAGTATCTACAGGTGGTCCTCAACTTACAACCATTCGTTTAGTGACCGTCACTGAAAAACCTATGACAGTTTTTCACAATTCTGGCCATTGCCGCATCCCCATAGTCACAGTTCGGATTCTTGTCAACTGACATGTATTCCCAGTATCCCAGGTCGTGCGATCCCCTTTTGCGACCTTCTGATAAGCAAAGTCAGTGGGGAAGCCAGATTCACTTAACAACCATGTTACTGAACGTGCTACACTTTTGTCTGAAGTGGTGTAGGGTTTCCTGCCTAAGCAGGGGGTTGGACTAGAAGACCTCCAAGGTCCCTTCCAACTCTGTTATTCTATTCTATTCTGTTCTGTTCTGTTCTGTTCTGTTCTATTCTACTAACTTAATAACTGCAAGAAAGTTATACTTAAATTCATGAAACGGCATCAAGTCCCACATCCCTGATTTTGTTGTATGATGTGTTTGCGGCACCACCCAAACTCTGCCAGCTGTTCTTTGGAAAGAAGTCACCCCAACAAAAGAACTATTCCATAAGAACAAAGACTATGAAAGAGTCAATGATATATTGACTGTCATTATCTGGCATTAACTGAAAAGCTCTCTTTTAACCCCAGGGAATTTTAAAGACAAAGTGAATTAAGACACCACATTTTTCTTCAGCCTTTATGTTCAAGAATTTCCATTATTTATGTGAAGTCGCTTTTTATTTTTGGCTTTAAGCCTTTGCCCTGTTATCTCTATTATCTTGTCCACGCTGCTACAGATCTAAGGACCGGTTTTCTTCTTTGTGAAACCCAAATCAACTCTTAACATTTTAGCCAAGTTTCACCTGTATGCGCAATACCCAGGGATGCATTAATTGTCTGGGAATTATTGATGCAGGTGAAAGGTGGGCTTTCATAAGGCAGAAGAAAGTGGAGGTTATCCATGTTTTCTTTAAGTCCTTGAAAGACATCTTTTAGAATGCAAACTCAAAGAAGGAGGTGGATGAACGCACAAGAGAATCAGATATCCTTGACCTGATACTAAGTCTTTGGAGATTGGCAAGGACAAGAAAGTGAAGCAGTGGGAAATGTTCTTTATCATTGTAGGGTAAAATAACAGAATCTTGAAAGCCTGTCAGAGTTTCTCTCTACCACATATCCTATAAAGTCAAGGGGATTATTTGGGTTGCTTTCTCCTGCTTTCCTGTTTTTCAGAACTCAGTAACTTTCTCTCCTCCTTTAATAGTTCATTCTTCCTTTTCCCCTTCCGAGTGTATACTCGTTCACAATAAGAAACACTTAGCCAATAAAGTAAATTCTAGCAATAATATTGAGAAAAAAAAGTTAGCATAATCTGGAGTTCCTGATTTTAAGAGGAATGAAAACTGAGCAGAGCCCAACGTCTAATGAGAAAAGGAGCTCAAAGCGGGTGAAGTATTAAACACTTTAAAAATATAACAGCAAACAATTTCAAGGAGGGAAAAAATAGAAAGGAGCAGAAGAAACTTAACTAAGATCTGGAAACAAAAAGGATCTCTAATGAGTGGGAAAATGACAGTTCAGAAAGTAAGAGAAGATAGGTAGCCCTAAATGGTAAAAAGGGAATGTTGGGATGAGCTCAAACTGGACAGCATACAAAGAAGAACAAAAAGTGTGTGTGTGTGTGTGTGTTTATAAACAAGAGAAAGCATCAGTACATAAGCTGCTCAGAGCTTGAAGGCTAATACTAATAGATACTAAGGAAGAGATTGAGCTATTCAACTCTCTTTTTGGTTCATTTCTACCACAAATTTCCAAAGAGCGAGATGAAGGGCCAAAGTTGAAATCTCAGATAATAGAAACAGGTCAGAAAATATCTCCCTACTTTGAATTTAACTCTCCAGAGTGAGAAGAATTACATATATAAGTACCCTGACAGAATAATCTGGCTAACATTTTATGTGTTGTCTTTCAGAAACAGGTAAGTGCCAGATGAGTGGAGGGCAAATATCTCTTCAAAAGGGAGGAAAAAGAGGACTCAGAGAAGCTACAGACCAGTATTAATACCTGCGAAAAGTCTAGAGCAGTGATGGTGAACCTTTTCAGCACTTGCTGAAGCATCACATGCATGCTCTCGTCAGAGCCGCACTCTGGAAAAGCCAAGCCTCCAGGTTATAGCGTGCATGAGCACCCGATGATCAGCTAGTCAAAGGGATCGTCAAAGGGAGCTGAACTTCTGGGTTCTGGCCTGCATGCACACCCGACAATCAGCTGGCCGGTGTGCATGCGTGCACCGATTTTTGGCATGCAGGCCAGAAACCCGGAAGACAAACAGACAAGGCCATGTGTGCCGGGTGACATGGACTTTGGGGACATGTGCCATAGGTTCACCATCACAGGTCTAGAGTGTATTATAAAGATGTAGTTTTGACATTACAACCTGGGGGGAAAGGTGGGCTTCTCTTGAATTCAATGTATTTTAGTAGAGGGCAGACCAACATCTGGGATGTTTGATTGGATTCTTGCATTTGGAGAGGCCACCAATCCCTCCTTCCAATTGCAGGATTCTAGAATTCTATATTATGTCTACTTGGAACTACATAAATGAAGAGAGAGAGAGAGAGGGGTGGGGGGAATAAAAAATGCAAACTGAGAAATAATATACACTTTTAGTAATCTTAATGAGACTCTTGCTTGCTTTGAAATATATTTAAGAAAAGTTATCCTCTCCTATTTTAACTCCTTCTTCCTTTGGATCCATTCACATCAATATTTTTAAAAGTATCACCTCAAGTGCTCACAAAGAAAATCTAGATTGACACATTGCTGCTAATGTCATTGTTTTTATGTGCTGAATTGTTGAATGTGCAAATTATTCTAACAAGCAATTGTGATTTTAAAAAGCTGATAGGATACACGATAGGAAAAATGTTAAATACAAACAGATACTTTTCAAAAGCATTGTTTAAATTAGCCTTAATTTCTTTTAAAAAATAAGTTTTCAATTGTCTGCCAAAGCAGCTATATTTATACTTTTTGGATGTTCTCAAAATTAACAACTGTATATTGAAAAGAAAATTCTGCTTGATTTCTTAAAGCTTGTTGGTGAATAATGATTAGTTTGGGGAGTTTGCTTTATCTTTGTTGATGTTCATAAAAATATGAATTGTAACTTACCTATGACCTAGTCATTATTACCAGGGCTGAAAATCTATCTGTAATTTGATCAACTACAGAGATATTTCTGCTTCTGTTTATAGTAGGTGATCTGACCTACCACTTAAAGAAAATCAGAATTTGTCAGGGGTTTTACTGTGACAGGAGGGAAAAGGGGAAGGGGGAAATATAGGTAGCCAACTATTTGGTCACATTTTGCCGAACAAGGGGCATTAAACGTTTCACAGTCCACTTACACTTAATAATGTTGAGGCCCAAATCACAAGGCTGTGATCACAATGAAGGAGCTATAACTCAATGACAGAGGACTTGCTTTGCATAATGAAAGCCCCTTGTTCAGTTCTTGGCATCTTCAGTTAATGAAGCATAGCTAAATGAGCTGGGAAGAGATCCTCTGCCTAAACTTTAGGATATGCTGGCAGAGAAAGACAGAAGTGTGGTTTCATCTTATTTTGAAAACATTCTGTTTGGGATGGCTGTTTGAGTCTAAAACAATTTCGTATGATTCAATGGGCAAATCAGTCAGGCACACAGGAGACATAGTACCTTTGGGTTTTTTTTTTTTAAAAAAAAGCCTGAAGAATCTGCAAGAATATTTTCAGAAGAGAAGACCTCCTATTTAAATTCCCTCCAAAATATCTATATTGCATTAATTTATGCAAATGAAATAAAAAGAAAATGAAGAGGGGGGTCACAGTTTATTAATAGAGCATAAGATTTTGGGCATAAGAGTCCAAATTTAATCCCTTTCATCTCAATTTAAAAGGAATAGGTGGTGGATGATGGGATCTGTCTCTGTTTAATTCTTGGAGTTGCTATTATTTAGAAAAGAGAAGACTAGCTCAAGTGGGCTAGGTTACTTAAGGGACTCCTCATCTCCAATTATTTCAAACCATCCCACCAGATCTGGTTCCCTTCTGTAAAACAATGCCATCCAGTGGTCCTAGGAGAAGGGCCTGCTCTGTTGCAATGCCTGTCCTATGGACCAGCATCCTCTCTACGATTCAAGTGATTCTCAATCTAATAGACTTCTGGAAGGCCTTGAAAAACCTGACTTTTCTTCAGCTTCCTCTCTTACATGGCATCTTGGTTGTATCTTAAGTCCTATATTCCGTGTGTTGTGCCTCTCTGGGCCAAGCATTTTATCTTGCTTTGCTGAAAGAAAAAGCAAGTCCATTTTAGCCCTTCTTAGATTATCTCATGAAGAAATGTCTCAGTTTAATCCTGGGAGAAAGCAGAGGAAAATATTTTGCTTATATTTCGCCAAGTATAGTAGCCTCAAAAGGTTTGCAGTAAAACTTCTAAGTCAGCATTATAGGAGGTTAGCTTTGGTAGGAACTCCTATTTTGCTAGTGATTTGAAAAACAACATTTACAACCCTAACCCAACCATTTTCTCCTGGCAGTTTCTTCCATCCAACAAAATCTAGAAGGTAGGGTATCCTTCAAGAGTCCTCTTTGAGGGATTGTGGTTGTTGGATCGGCGCAGGAATGGAAGACGTGACCAGCTCGTTACATGGTAACTTTTATTGAGAACAAGAAACAGTAGCAAGACTGGCTGCGCGCTGCCGGAGCTCTCCTTATATTCGCTCCGGCAGTCGCACCGCCCCCCTGACAGGGATTCAAACTTTCCCGCCCGATGGCTGGCAGCCAATCCGGGCGGATGTCCTTATAAGGACATAACACTCCTCCCCCCTTAATCCGGAAAAAACTTCAAAGTTCATTTATACACGTTACGTAGTCCCGCAGGTACGTAGGACGCCTCGGCACCCTAGCTGACCTGCGCAGTCCCACTTCTTCCTCGTCCCCGACCTGGACGGACGGGGCCTCTGTGTCTCCTGGTTCCCTCCCCGGAACCGGGCTCGGTTCGGCTGGCAAGTGTGCGGGGTCACCCCCAGCGCCTCCGGCCGGACCGCAGACCCTGGATGGCTGGTTCGGGTGGTCTTCCTCCTGGCCTGTGGATCTATTGCCTCGTTTCGGTTGCTCGGTTCCGACCCGGGAAGAGCGTCTGAGTCTCGGTAGGTTTGTCGCTTGCTCCTCCCTGGTCTCCCAGGCGCTGCGGTTCGGTTTCGGTCCGGTTTGCTGCTGGTTGGGCGGTGGTTCCGCTCGGTGCCCTCGGGTCCGGTCCGCCGGCTGCGGGTGGTGCTGGCTTGCGTTGTGCTGTCCGACCTCGCAGGGGTGGCGTTAGTCCCCTCGGTCGGGCTGGCGTTGGTCTACCCCGTCTGGTTGGTGGTGGTCGACCTGGTCGGGATGTTGTTGCGGGACTCCCTTTGCGGGGCGGCGGAGGTCTCCCCTGCCGGGGTGGTGTAGGTCTCCCTGGCCGGGTTGTTGTCGGCTTTCCCTTCCCCCTAGTCCCTGGTCTACCATCGGATGGTGCCTGGGGTCATCCGGGCCGGGTTGATGTTTCCTGGCTGTCTTCTGAGATGGGCGGGGGTCCCTCTCGCCGGGGAGTCGTGTGCCACCCTCGCCCATGGGTGGTGGGGTGCCCATCATGGCTGGGTCCCGGTCTACTCGCCTGGGGCTGCGGTCTCCCTGGCTGGGCTGGCGTAGGCTGCCGCCACTGGTGGGGTGCGCTGCTCCTCCACTGGGCAGGTCCCGGTCTACTTGCGGGCTGGGTTGGTGGTCCCTGGCCCTGTTGTGCCGAGTGCCCACCTGGCTGGGTTGGTGTTGCCATCCCCCGTGCGGTTGGCCCCAGTCTACCTCGCTGGACTGCCGACGTGACAGTGCCTGGTAGTGTGCTGGGCCGACCTCGTCGGGATGGCGTTGCTCTGCCTCGCAGGGGTGTTGTAGGCCTACCTCGTCTGGGTGTGGTAGGTCTACCTCGCCGGGGTGTTGTAGGCCTACCTCGTCTGGGTGTTGTAGGCCTCCCTCGTCAGGCTGGTTTTCGTGTGCTCCCCCCCACCTTTTCCGGAGTTGGTCGATGTGACGTCTACAGACCTGTCCATCTTCCAACTCGACGGTGTAGGATTTGGGGCCGGTTGTGCTGGCAATCCTTCCCTTCAGCCACTTGGGAGGGCCATTGAAATTCAGCGTGAAAACTGAATCTCCCTTGCTGAAGGCGCGGAGCGGGCGGCTGGCGGTTGCGGTCACTTCCGGGCTGTATTGGGGGTGCAGCCGGTCCAAGGGTGACCTCAACCTTCTGCCCATCAGCAGCTCGGCCGGGCTCTTGTGGGTGGTGGCATGCGGCGTGATGTGTTGGGTGAGGAGGAAGTTATCTATGCGTTCTTGCCAGTCTCCCAGGCCCATCTTGGTGAGGGCTTCTTTGGTGAGCCTGACCATGCATTCAGCTTGTCCGTTTCCGGCCGGCCTGTACGGGGCGGACAGGGCGTGGCGGATGCCCAGTCCTGCCAGGAAGGACTCCATTGCCAGGGATGTGAGCTGGGGGCCGTTGTCCGAGACTAGCACGTCCGGTAGTCCGTGTGTGGTGAACAGACGGCGCAGGGCTCGGATCGTCGCTTCTGTTGTGGTAGATGCCATGGGCACCACCTCGAGCCACTTGGAGAAGGCATCTACCACAATGAGGAGGTGTCGCCCTTGCATCGGACCCGCGAAGTCGATGTGTATCCTCGACCAGGGATTGTTGGGGGTCTCCCACTTCGCGACTTCGGATTGTGGCTGGTTTTTGTGTGCTCCCCCCACCTTTTCCGGAGTTGGTCGATGTGACGTCTACAGACCTGTCCATCTTCCAACTCGACAGTGTAGGATTTGGGGCCGGTTGTGCTGGCAATCCTTCCCTTCAGCCACTTGGGAGGGCCATTGAAATTCAGCGTGAAAACTGAATCTCCCTTGCTGAAGGCGCGGAGCGGGCGGCTGGCGGTTGCGGTCACTTCCGGGCTGTATTGGGGGTGCAGCCGGTCCAAGGGTGACCTCAACCTTCTGCCCATCAGCAGCTCGGCCGGGCTCTTGTGGGTGGTGGCATGCGGCGTGATGTGTTGGGTGAGGAGGAAGTTATCTATGCGTTCTTGCCAGTCTCCCAGGCCCATCTTGGTGAGGGCTTCTTTGGTGAGCCTGACCATGCATTCAGCTTGTCCGTTTCCGGCCGGCCTGTACGGGGCGGACAGGGCGTGGCGGATGCCCAGTCCTGCCAGGAAGGACTCCATTGCCAGGGATGTGAGCTGGGGGCCGTTGTCCGAGACTAGCACGTCCGGTAGTCCGTGTGTGGTGAACTGACGGCGCAGGGCTCGGATCGTCGCTTCTGTTGTGGTAGATGCCATGGGCACCACCTCGAGCCACTTGGAGAAGGCATCTACCACGATGAGGAGGTGTCGCCCTTGCATCGGACCCGCAAAGTCAATGTGTATCCTCGACCAGGGGTTGCTGGGGGTCTCCCACTTCGCGACTTCGGATTGTGGCGGCGCTGGGCGGACTTCTTGGCACGGGTCACACCTGGAGACCCATTGTTCAATGTCTTTGTCCAGTGAGGGCCACCAGACGTAACTCCGTGCCAGGGCCTTCATGCGGACGATGCCCGGGTGCCCTTTGTGCAATGTCTCTAACGTCCGCCGTTGCAGAGTGCTTGGAATCAGCACCCTGTCTCCCCATAGCAGACAGCCCTTTATGGTGGACAGCTCCTTCTGCTTCCTGGTGAATGGGCTGAATCTCTCTTCCATCTGTTCCGATGGCCACCCCCTGAGAATCCAGGACCTCACTTGGCGGAGTGTGGGATCCTTTTGGGTGTGTACAGCCACATCTGTGGAGGAGACTGGACAGCTGGCGTCGTCATCAATGTGGAATAGGTGGAGCGTGGGGGCTGGGTCTTCCACCGGGTTCTTCGATGGGCATCTGCTGAGTGCGTCGGCGTTTCCTATGGCTGTGCCTGGCTGGTGCACGAGCCTGTAAGAGTAGCCGGCTAGGAAGATGGCCCATCTCGTCATCCGCGGGGACATGAAGGTCGGGGTGGGTTGGTCGCCTGCGAGGAGTCCCAGGAGTGGCTTGTGATCGGTGACTATGGTGAAGCGTCTTCCATAGAGATATTCGTGGAAGCGCTTCACTCCTGCCACGATGGCCAGGACTTCTTTGTCCAGCTGACTGTAGTTCCGTTCTGCGCCGGACATGGTCTTCGAGAAATATGCGATTGGGGCTTCGGTGCCGTTGGGCAGTTCGTGGCTGAGGACTGCCCCCACCCCGTAGGGCGACGCATCACAGGTCAGCTTGATGGGGAGTGTCTCGCTGTATTGGATGAGGACGCTTTTGGACGTCAATAGTCCTTTTATGGCTCGGAATGCTGCTTCCTCTTCCTGGCCCCACTTCCAGGACGCCAATTTCCCCAGCAGGCGGTGAAGTGGCTCAGCAACTGTGGCTTTCTGTTTTAGAAAGATTGCATAGAAGTTGAGCAACCCAAGGAATGCCTGAAGCTCCGTTTTGTTTTTTGGGCTTGGAGCTTCATGGATTGCTTCCACTTTTGATTTGGTGGGGTGGATGCCCGTGCTATCAATGAGATAGCCCAGGAACTCGACTTCCTGTACTCCTATGATGCACTTGTCCCGCCTGACCCTCAAGCCCTTAGCCTTGAACCGCTGCAGGACAAGCCTGAGCCTTTCAAGGAGTTGAGCTCTCGAGTCACCGGAGATTAGCACATCGTCGAAGTAAGGCACCACCCCTGGAACGCCTTGGAGAAGGCGTTCCATCATGGATTGGAAAATGCCGGGGGCAGCGCTGACTCCAAAATGGAGGCGGTTGCATTTGAATGCCCCCCTGTGTGTGACTATGGTTTGGGCCTCCGCCATTTTTTCGTCCACTGGCAGTTGCTGGTAAGCCTGGGCCAGGTCCAGTTTTGCAAAAATTGTGCCAGATCCCAGGGAATGCAATAGGTGCTGCACTACTGGGACCGGGTATGCGCTCTGTGCCAACGCCTTGTTGATGGTACAACGGTAGTCGGCGCAGATGCACACAGACCCATCATGCTTCAGTGGGGTCACAATGGGGGTCTTCCATGAGGCATGATCGATCGGTTCCAGGACGCCCTGGGCGATCAGCTTATCCAGCTGCTCATCTACTTTGGGCCGCAGGGCAAATGGAACCCGGAGGGGCTTCAGCCTAATTGGGGTGATTCCCTTGTCCAGATTGAAAGAGATTGGCCTCCCCACAAATTTCCCCAGCTTACCATCGAAGACTTCCTTGAACTCTTCGATGAGGTTGTCGAGTTCGTCCCTGCAAATTTGGTTGATGCCTTCGATTGAAAGCCCCAGCGGCTTGAACCACTCCACTCCTAGCAGGTTCGGTCGGTTGTCCTTCACGACGGTGATGGGGAGCTCGCCTTCGAACTCTTTGTAGGTGACTCGGATGTTGGCTCTTCCTAACACTCCGATGGGGTTCCCCCCAAAGTCAACGAGCTTGGAGTGTAGTGGTTTCAGCTCTCGCTTGGTGATGCTGGGTTGCAGGCGCTTCAGCTGCTGCCAATCCATGATGGAGTAGACCGAGCCAGAGTCTACCTCCATGTTTCAGGGTGCTCCTTCCACGTGGATGGTCACGTGGAACTTGGTGGCGTTGTCTGAAGTCGTGTGTGCGATGGTCGTCTGGTGGACCGCTCCGCTCCGGGGAAACTCGTCGTCTCTGCGTCTGGAAGGGCCAGAGGACCGTTTGGATGATCTCTGGTAATCCTTCCGGTTCTCGCGGGGACGGTGGCTGGAGGGCTCTGGGGCTGGTTCCTCGGCTCTGCAAGCTTCGGCGATGTGACCCCTTCTGTTGCAGCGTCGGCAGGTCGCATCTTTCCACTTGCAGGTCGCCCTGGCATGGTCCCCTCTGCAGCTGGCGCAGCGCTCCCCCTTGTAGCTCCGTTGGGCGGTTTCCCGCCTTGGGGGTCTGGATACTTTGTGGACGGTGGACTCCCCCTCCGACTCGGATCCAGCTGTGGAATCCTCTGTTGACGATTGCGCTGTGGAGCGAATCTTGTGGATTCCCTTTGCTCTGCTTACTGCGGCAGCTGCTTTCTCCGAGATTTCGGATGCGGTGGCTTCCTCCACCACATCCTTGAGCACGAGTTTCTTCCTGCTCAGGAATTTCTTTTGCAGGCCTCTGTCCCTCATGCCGAAAACCACGTGGTCAGCGATGGCATTGTCCACATGGTCGAACTCACAGCTGGCTGCGATCTGGCGGAGGGCGGCCACGAATTCCTTGATGGTCTCACCTTCCTTCTGGTCCCTCTGATGGAAGGTGAAACGGTTCGCCACCAGTGTTCCTGTTGGGGCATAGTGGTCCTCCAGGATCTGCAGCAGGTCTGCCCATGGCACTTCTTCGATGTCTCGTGCTACGAGATCGATTGCCATGTCGAGGACCTCGGAGCCGCAGTTGGCCAGGAAGATGCCCTTTTTTCGGTCATCATCGGCATCCCTGATGTTGTTGCCTCTCAGGTATTGCCGGAATTTCACTACGTAGGATTTCCACTTGTCCTTCCCTGGGCGGAAAGGAGCAAGGGCTGGCAAAGTGACTTCAGCGGATGCCATGCCTTTGGAAATGCCTACTGTAGTTCCAGGTGCCGGAGTCTTGGTCTTGTTGGCTTGGTGCCGTGAGGTTCGTTTCTTCTCTCTAGTCCTTCGTCGCCAGTGTTGGATCGGCGCAGGAATGGAAGACGTGACCAGCTCGTTACATGGTAACTTTTATTGAGAACAAGAAACAGTAGCAAGACTGGCTGCGCGCTGCCGGAGCTCTCCTTATATTCGCTCCGGCAGTCGCACCGCCCCCCTGACAGGGATTCAAACTTTCCCGCCCGATGGCTGGCAGCCAATCCGGGTGGATGTCCTTATAAGGACATAACAGTGGTCATCAAGAATCATTAAAATGTGCCTTTTCTGTAGTTTGGATCAGTATCCTACATGAAGTCACATCAGCACCAACCTTGTTGGAATTCAGGAAGGCCCCAAGATCTGATTATTCTAGAAAGCCATTTGGGACTGATAGTTTGGTGGGTCACCTCCCTGCAAAAGACAATTGTTTTATCACAATTGCTTTCCTCCAGTGTGTTAATGGGCAGAAAGGTTTACTGTTGCTACTGAATGTTGTTGTGTTCATTCCTCCTGCTGTTCTTTTGCATTATTTGTAAGCTGCTTAGAGAGTTTTGGAATTTAGTGATACATAGATCACATAAATAAATAGATAAAACAACTGAAAGACTACACCAAGCTTCTCAAAGGAGAAAAGACAGTTACGCAGAATTGTTTTCCCTCTCCTCACTAAAAACGATGAAAATATATAACGCTGTCAGCAATTTATATGCTACAGTTATTTGTTATTTCTAGTCAAAGTGTGATCCAACCCATTTTTCAGATTCTATATGAAAAATTAATGGTCCCTCTAATATACCCTAAATGTTAAATGATCTATTTTCCTTCTGATAAAAATTCGGATTGCTTGGCATTATAATTTACAGCTCACTACTCTGTGCTTCCTTTTAATTCACATGTTCTCCTCTCGTCAAAGCCTAACCAGAATGTATGCATACATACGTATAAGCAACTTTCCATTCCACCTTAGAAGGGAATAAAAAACATTTCTCCATTCTCCCCGCTTCAATTATGACTTTTTAATGCGCTAGAAGTTTCTGCAACAAAGACTTGGGAAGTGTTTTAATAGTGTCATAAATGACTGGAGAGTTGCTGGAAAGTCAGTGCAATCCTCAAAAATAAAAATAAAATTGTTAAAAAGTATAAAACGCGGGAGGATTAAAAAGAGCTCTTTGGATGCCTTTTGGTGATGCTAAAATAAATGGGCACAATATAAATAAGCATTACTGGGTTCTGTATTAGCAGCTATTTATATACAAAAACACCTTTGGGGTGAGTATTTTGGGTAGAAAATTTTTAAGGAAAGATTTTAACTCGTTCCTTATTTTTCACTTTTTTGCAGCAAGCTTTCAAACCTTCCAGAAATATCCCTATCAAACTCCAAACGCACATCTGGGGAATATTTATCCAAAGAACAATTCAGCATCAATCAGATAGTATCCTGGCTTAGTGCAATATGTAATATATTATTGCACCATGTAAATCATAATTTATTGGTGAATCCAGCTAACAAAATTATAAATACCATAACATTTTCATTTGGTGACATTGTTGTAAAACTTTAATGGATGCATATATTTTGGGGACCTAATCAGTTTACCATCATGTACTAAAAAATCAAAATTTAACTTCTGAAAAGAAGGAAAACAAAATGAATGCAAACACATTAAAGGCTTATGACCACAATTGAGCACAAGATTTATGTTGTTAAGTGAAACATTTAAGTGAATTTTGCCCCAGTTTACAACCTTTCTTGCCACCGTTGTTAAGTGAATCACTGCAGGGGTTAAGTTAGTAACATGGTTGTTAAGTAAATCTCAAGTAAGTCCCCATTGACTTAGCTTGTCAAAAGGTTACAAAAGGTTATCACATGACGCAGGGACATAAATATGAGTCAGTTGCCAAGGGTCTGAATTTTGATCATGTGGCCATAGAGATGCTGCAATGGCCATAAGTGAGAAAAAAGGTTATAAGTCACTTTTTTCAGTGCTGTTGTAACGCAAACGGTCATTAAATGAACTATGTGTAATTTCAACTCTGTTAATCTGTACTAGCCATAATACTGTATATTTGTAATAGCGGTTTATTAGGATTCTCTTGAAGTAGCCTGTCTAAACAACTTTGTGCTATTTCCTTAATTTATGGGATCAGTCTTTTTCTGCCTTTAGGACTCAGAATGTGCTTTCGTTCCCAGACTATATTGTCTTCGGTAACAATTTAATGCAAACTTCTGCTAAGTAAAAAAGAGGATGTAATTACCGGTAGTAACTAAGAAACATAATGCCATACATGTCTACTCAGAGTTCAGTCAGGGTTCTGCTCCATGGAAGTGGTGAAAAATTATTACCCAAGATATACTGTATGGTCAACTAATGTGATTAAATTTAAAGATAACTACTACTTTTTAAAAGCTAATTAAATGGATTTTTGAAAATTCATCCAGTCATTGTTGCTAGACTTCACCAGAATCTATTAATCGATAATAATGTCTACCTTAGTCAAAGTAAGGTAGCAGACAAATAGATATACCTAATTCAGTGCTCATTTCCCCCAAAGTAGAAAGAGGGTGGTCACAGTGATTTATTTGTCTAGTTTGGAGTGGAATCAAAAGCTATTTCCAATTTTAAAAGCATAGCTATTTTGATCTCACCATGCTTTCAGCTTCCCTGCTTGGTGTTATATATAACTGCTATGTGATTTTGACAACTTCTTAAATAAAATCCTTAAGGTATGTGCAAATCATTTCTTTCTTGTATTATTGTTATTATTGTTACTGCTTTTTACTAAACAGAAGAGGCAAGACTAAGAAGAGACAATGTATAACTAATTTAAAAAATTAAGAGAAACTTGGAATCAATTCATTCTCAAAAAAGTTGAGACACTTTGAGAGAAAAAACTCCACAGTACAGTGTGATATTTGTTTGTTTGTTTTCTGCCTTTATTATTTATTATTTCACAACTGAAGGTGGTGAACATAGCCAATACTTCTTACTCCTACTTTCCCCATAATAACAACCCTGTAGGGTTGTTGGGCTGAGAGGGAGTGACTGGCCCAAGATCACCAGCTGGCTGTCATGCTTAAGGTAGAACCAGAACTCACAATCTTCCAGTTTCTAATCTCACATTGTAATAAACATTCCAGTCCCACATTGCAGCAGACAAGGATATACATTCAATTTTGCAGCTACTAAGATTGTTGGATGAGCAAGCACAAAAACAGGTAGGGAAGTGATTAGAGGCTGGGAAACGGACCCCTCATCAGTCAACAGGAGTGCTGATTTACCACCCAGTTTATCAAGTATTTAGGAGGAGATGGTTTGGCAGCACAAGGAAACAACAGCCAATGATGTAATAGCCAGCCATCAACCCCTCAATTAACATCTAAAAAGCCACACACAACAGGCACTATATAAATACCACACACAGAGAATAGCCCAAAGCTCACACTCTACTAGAGAGAAGTTCCCTGAGGATGGGATCCAGCACAAGTCCAAAAGCTCAGAAGACTAAACCTCTGGTCCCAGAGACGGACCCAGATTGGATCCTGCAACATTATCCTGGGACACATATATTCACCTTCATTCCAGGTTCTAGCCTGGTGCCTTAACCACTAGATCAAACTGACAAAATGAACATTCACATAATTTAAGTCGTCTGATCTATTTCTAACTCTTTCCAATCATCAATTTAGTTGTTCTTATCTACCTATTCCAGCCTCATCTCCCAACACATCCTCCAACATAACATAGATTTTCTCCTCAGACCCTAGCATACTGTAGATCGTTGTTTGGCTCCCTTACACCATATATTATTTTTTAAAAAAAATTCTACTCAACCACCCCCAGTAGAGATATGAGATGAGAGTGACAGGCATACAAACTGAGGCACTGAGCTTCGCTTGAAATTGGCCAGTCAATTTAAAAAGAGCAAACATTCTCCAACTGTTTTTTTTTCTACCGATTTTCAAACGTAGGAGAGTGTTTGTTCAACAAAATACAAACAACAGATCTATTCTTGAAATCTATGCTTTTAGTACTTCATAGGGCTTTTTGCATTCATGCATCACCTTGATATGCATGTTCCAATTTCACTTACATTTTGATATAGGGTCATGTTGTCAAATACATACATCCATGCTTATCCCTGGGATTATCAATATGGCAGACATGCAGGCCAGCTGCAACAAGTTTGCACATATGTAATAGACTTCGGTTTATCCAACTGACAAAAACGGATGAACTGGTTAATGTCACAGGGAAAGGTTGGCAGCATAGACTTAAGGATAGGAATGGGAGGGAGGCAGAGAAGGTTCTGGGAAATTCATAGAGAATAGCCAGGGTGGGATTCTAATGGTTCGGACCGGTTCAGGTGAACCAGTAGCTCTAATGATCAGCTGGGAGCGAACTGGTTTACCCCGATGATTAGATGGGCCCACCCACCCGCCTGCGCTATATTCCTACCTTTATCTTCTCAGCTGATTCACGTGGCGCCTCAGCTGTGTTTCTCCTCCGAAGAAATGCAGAAGTGAAGATTTCTTCAAACTGCGCACGCACACGAAGTGCGTGATCACCAAACTGGTTGTTAAACCGGGAAGATCCCACCACTGAGAATAGCCAATGGGAGAGCAGGAGAAAGAGGAGCAACATAACCAACTATGTCTTACTTGGTCTTTCTAGAGTTGAGGTGAACCTTCAATTTAAAAGATATTCAACATTTAACAAAACCCTTCCCACTATACCATTAAATCAAGGTTTTACTGTATTTATTTTTTGATGTCTCAACAATGCAAAGCACAAACCAGTCAAATATCTTTCGGACCCCATCTAGGGAAGTTGATGCATATTCCTTCTGAGCATTTCTTTAACTCTTAATAATCTGATGGATGGTATCCCTGAGCTACAGGAATAATTTCTTTTCCTTCCAATTTTTTTTTCACATTTTGAAGTGCTTTCCTTTTCTGCTTTTCTTTTCTTTCTTTTTTGATAAATTTCTCTTGTTCAGAGGGACACAGCTGCTGGAGGCTTTTTTTTTTTTCCCTGAAAAAACAGAGGTGGGAGGTGGGAGAAGATTTGTTTTGTTCGCACAAGTACTACAGTCACCGTGCTTGCCAAGAATAAGCATGACAAATGAAACACAGGTGACTCGTCACACTGAGCCAACATAGCCTTGAGGTAAACTACGCATCCCTTCTCCAAGGTCTTTCTAACTTTTCCATTTCCACTAAGTGAAATTAATATTATGTGCCAAAACAATCCACACACATTAACCCAAACAAGAATTATATAAAGGATTGGCTTCTCTGCTCTAGTCTTTGCAGATGAAACACTTCCGTTTCAAAATCAATTCTGTGTTTTTTTTTAATAGCCTTTCTTTCTCTGCCTTTGATAGCTGCTTCAGCTGCAGACATTAGTAGGTGGCAAGCCAGACATCCATGCTGTGAAAAGTTTTGCCTGCTGATTTCAGGACACGAAGCGGCTATTAAAGGCATATAAGTAGGCCAGACTGGTTGTTTATTACTACTTGGCAACCCACCTGGTAACCCGTGGAGAATTTTAAATTCTAGCTCTCAGGCAGGGGTGGATTTCACTTACCTTCACTTACCCATCTACACATGCGCAGAAGCTTGCGCATGCGCAGATTGTATTTGATGACATCCAGGCGGGTGGGCAGAGCCTCTCACCAATGCTGCTATCGGTTCGCCCAAACTGGGGTGAACCAGTAGCAATCCACCACTGTTCTCAGGTCATAAAAACTCTTTTTCCCAAAGGGCTTTTCTCAAGGGCACCATAGTGCTAGGAAACGTGAGGAGGGAAAGAACAAGGCCGAAGTCACAGCATTGTTTGGAAAAGAGAGAAGTGCTAAGATGGGGGAGCTAAAGAGGAGAGAAATTGCAGGATTGAGTATCCAGGAATGTGTGGGAGTCCTCCGAGTAGTCCATATGCACAAAAGGACTAACCAGAGGGCTGAAAAAAGTCATTTCTGACAGGTCCTTGCACTTTTGACTGGTCCTCACACTTATGACCATCCTCACATTTATGCCCGTGCAGCATTCTTAACAACCATGTCACTCATTTCACAACTGCTTCTTTTCACCATGGTGACAAGATAGGGCAAAAACGTAAAATGTGAGGACAGTCATAAGTTCGAGGACTGGTCAAAAGTGTGAGGACCCATCAAAAATAACTTTTTCAGCCCTCTGAGTAGTCCATATGCATTAAAGGATACAGCAATAGAGAGGGATGAAGGAATGGAAATTAGAGTAGGAGTGAGGGTAAGAGAGGGAGGAAGAGAGGAGGAGAAGGAGAAAGGAAGAGGAAGTAGGGAGGAGAAAAAGAGGGTGGGAGGAAGAGAAAGTAAGAAGGAAAGAAAAGAGAGAGGTGGTAGGTTTGAGGAGAAAGATTGCTGTACAATAAAAAAGATGAAAGGGAAGAAAGCCAACCCCAAGCAAATATAAAGATATTAAGATAAAGAATGAATTGTTAAACTTTAAAGAATAAAAGAGAACAAATATGAATAAATAGCAATAATTAGAAACACACATACAAACATACAATGTATTTTCTTTGAACACAATATTTGGCTGGTTCACAAATTTAAACAGCGTTTAGTCATTTCAATTAAATTTACAATTTCTATATTTCCTTTTTGCCATATTTATTCCTCATCTATTTTTTAAAAAAACCAATATTACCCTTCATCCTCATCTCTAATCTTAATCAAATTCAATTTTTCCCTTCTATTCTATATTATACCCCTTCCCATTGTCATCTATTTTTATATCCATCCTCACATTGGTTAATTATGTAATTATGTAATACAGTTGTTTAATACAAATTCAACATTTTAATATAAATCAATTAGTTATATAACTATCTTTTTTGTATATTAATCAATATGAACATGAATATTCCAATTATTTCCATGCAATCCAATTTCTTACAAATCAATTAATTATATTTACCAATAATAATAAACCAAATAATTTCCCCCATATATTCCTCCAAACCACAACTTAACCATTTCTGCTTTCAACACAATATACAATTATTAATAGTATCTCAATTATTACAATTCCCTAGTTAAATAGAGCTTTTTTTCTTTTGTGTTTTAAAATCTTGAACTCTCCTCTTTTGCCCTAAATTTCCCATTGTTTGCAGTTTTTTGCACCTACCTTTTTTGGTGAAGAAAAAGAAAAAGAAAGAAATCTCTCTCTGCCTCATTTTGTCACGTTGCAGCTTTGCTTTCGCTTTCGCCTTTGTTTTCAGCATAGCTAGGGGGAAAAAAATTGCTCCAGGAACTTTTTGCAGCTAATTAACCTAGCGGAAGCTGTAGGGGCTGTTTTTTCTATTTTTGCAGGCATGGATCTACTCTTTTTTTTTTTTAACACTGATCAGATGTAGGTCGGCCCTTTGAAGCCCCGCGGCAAGAGTTTAAACAGTTTTTTTTTTCCCTCTAGCCATCAGTGGGGACTCAGGAGGCAGAATGAAAAATCGGGACTTTTTTAAAACGCCACGGGACGCGGGACAAATTGCTCAAAAGCGGGACTGTCCCGCCAAAAGCGGGACGTCTGGTCACCTTACACTACTACAATACACTACAATACCATGAGCCATTCAGAACCGGGCTGTGGAAGTGGTGGGTGAACGCATGCGTGCACAGATCCCCACTTGCATGAGCAGTGGGCAAGCACGTGCATATGTGCTTCATTTGTGAAAACAGCATGTGCCCACTGCTTGTGCAGAACCATTCCCTCTCCCCCCCCTCCAACTGGTCTGCAAAGCCAGAAAGGTTGGGGAATTCTGCTCTAGAAAACATTTTGCATAGAAGACCTTCAACAAGGATAGGACCATAGGTACTTTCTCAGCCCTAAAGGCCAAGGTGAAAATACTCTTATATTTTCTTTTATTATTTTCTTTTATCTTATTTCGCCTTTATTGTTTTAGAAGTAATAAGGCAGTAAACGTATCCAATACTACACTGGTGAAATTCCATTTTTTTTACTACCAGTTCTGTGGGTGTGGCTTGATGGACGTGGCTTGGTGGGCGTGGCAGGGGAAGGATACTGCAAAATCTCCACTCCCACCCCACTCTGGGACCAGCCAGAGGTGGTATTTGCTGGTTCTCCAAACTACTCCAAATTTCCACTACCGGTTCTCAAGAACCTGTAATTTAGCCCACTTAAGCTAGTCTTCTCTTTTCTGAATAATAGCAACTCCAAGACAGATCCCATCATCCACCACCTTTTTTTTTAAGTTGAGATGACAGGGGTTAAACTTGGACTCTTATACCTGATTTGCATAAATTAATGCAATATAGATATTTTGGAGGGAATTTAAATAGGAAGTCTTCTCTTCTGAAAATATTCCTGCAGATTCTTCAGGCTTTTTTAAAAAAAACAAAACAAAAGGTACTATGTCTCCTGTGTGCCTGACTGATTTGCCCATTGAATCATATGAGGTTGTTTTAGACTCAAACAGCCATCCCAAACAGAATGCTTTCAAAATAAGATGAAACCACACCTCTGTCTTTCTCTGCCAGCACATCCTATAGTTTAGGCAGAGGATCTCTTCCCAGCTCATTTAGCTGTGCTTCATTAACTGAAGATACCAAGAACTGAACAAGGGGCTTTCATTATACAAAGCAACTCCTCTGTCATTGAGTTATAGCTCCTTCATTGTGATCACAGCCTTGTGATTTAAGCAGTGGTGAAATCCAATTTTTTTTTACTACTGGTTCTGTGGGTGTGGCTTGGTGGACGTGGTGTGACTTGGTGGGCGTGGCTTGGTGGGCATGGCAGGGGAAGGATATTGCAAAATCTCCATTCCCACCCAATCCAGGGGAAGGATACTGCAAAATCCCCATTCTCTCCCCACTCCTGGGGGAAAGATATTGCAAAATCTCCATTTCCACCTCACTCTGGGGCCAGCCAGAGGTGGTATTTGCCGGTTTTCTCAACAACTCAAAATTTCCACTACTGGTTCTCCAGAACCTATCTGAACCTGCTGGATTTTACCCCTGCAATACTACTACTTCTTCCTATTTTCCTCACATCAACAACCCTGTGAGGTGGTTTGGGCTGAGACAGAGTGAATGGGATTCAAATAATTTAACAACCGGTTCACCCAGGGTCAGGTTGGCCATCGTGGGAGGCTCATCCTGCATGTGTGGCAAAGCTGGAGGATGGGGATGGGCCACAACTCCCATGACAGCCAACCTGACCCTGGACAATCGGTTGTTAAATTATTTGAATCCCCACCACTGTTCATCTCCATATGAGCACAATGAAAAAAAAGGAGCTCTCATCCGTGATCCAGTAGCCCTGTACTTCCTTGCTGTATAGCACAGTCCCTGTCACAGGCCAATGAAGCTTCCTCCATCAGCAGCAGCAATGGTCCCAGCATCCTTCCCACCATGGCATGGCCAGTCACCATAAAACACACCAAGCACCTTCAGTATGAAGCAGCCAATCCATGCAACTGGTGGTCCAATAATCCTGTTGCCCTGCAACCAGTTCCGATCTGCCAGGTTAACTCTCCATGCCACAACAGGTAAGGAAATGGGCCTTTGCAAGCTACCAAACAGTCAGGCACTAGATATAAATCATATGGAAAAGACAGAGGTACAATCCAGCTCAGTCCAGTAAGGAAATGACCCCAAAAGTCCAAAAATGACCACTACCATCCAGTTCAAAACAATAACCCTCCCTCCAACCTTCCACAAGATACTAACATCCTCTAACCAACAGCACCTTTTCCAAACATACATATTGACTCAGCTCCAAAGCAAAGAAAAAATAATAATTGAAATTGAATAGGTAGCCTTCTCTTTGGGACATAGAGTCAGTTTCAATCACTTCTTTTTGGGGACAACAAATACTTTCAATATCTGGTCCAATAACCTGGTTGGTTTCCTCTGACAGCATACAGGCAGCTGCCTATTCCATAATTTCAAGGAACTTGATGCATGCAATTACTGATGTATTCTCCCTGAAACACACTTTCTTAAACTAACACTGATTAATCCCCTTATACTGCCAGTAAACAAAAGATAGGACAGGTTTTCTGCCAGATTGCAGCGCTAGCAGCAAACTCTTTTGAGTTGGCTAAAATGTCCCAAAAGCATCCCCGGTACCTTTTCCTTTCTTTCTAAATGTTAGCCTGAAATGAGATTTCAGGGAAAAAGTCAACGGTCAAAGGTCTAAGTCTACTACAGCAGCTGCTTTATCAATGCAAGCTTATTGTAGCTTAGAAAAGGACAAAAATGAACAGAACTGAAAGCAGAAATATATTTGCTATGCACTGCATTAACTGTAGTCTCATTATGCATGTATTTAGCAGTAATGTAATCATGGACCATGCAAATACATTATTTGATTACAAAGCCGTGTCAGACAAAGAATAGTGGAAATAGTCATTTTCACACCTTTTAACAACGCAGTTTATCTTCTTCATCCAAGTCTCAGCCTCTTTGGGGTTACAAAGGTGTTTTTGTTTGTATTTTTTAAAAAAATAATAATAAATATATAAATGATTAAATATTACTCTAGTTCTAGACAGTTCCATAAAAAATACGTGAAACATTTTAAAAAGCAGAGTAAATTCTGAAGTGAGCCAAGGAGCTTATATTGAGTTTGATTTTGTTATAGAACATCATGATTCACATTTATTTGTTCACAATTGCATCAGCCTTTCAGCCACTTAATTTGTTGTTGTTATTATTACTATGCTTAATAGCACATTCAACAGTATAAATGAGCAAAACAAGTTATCATCAGCAGATTTATAATGTTTAGGAACACGATGTTCTGTATTTTCGTTGTTTGGTTAAATGCCAGTGTCTTCATCTATTTATGAATTTCAAGATAAATTATTAGTGTGCATGTCTATGTATTACATGAATGAATTATTTTATGGAGAAAGTAGAAGGAAAAAAATAAGGAAGAATTATCTTGCTGATAGCAGGTCTACTTTTGTAAGATGTTGAATATAACCTATTAATATAAATTGATATCCACAATCATTTCTCAAAAAGTATGATATCAAGATAAACAGGGGTGTTTTTTTTAATATCCTGGAAAATTCCAAAGCTATATTTATCCAGTTGAAAAGCCAGTTTGGTGTAATGATTAAAGCATTAGGCCAGAAACTAGGAGAGCCTGAATTCTAGTCCTGCCTTAGGCACAAAGTGGCCTTGAGCCAGTCACTCTATCTTAGCCCTAGGAAAGCAGCAAGGGCAAACCATTTCAAAATCTTGCCAAGAAACTTTCAGGGACTTGTCCAGGCAGTCACTAGAAGTCAAGACTGACCAAAAGGCACAATAATAATACATGTAGTCTTTGCCTTGTGGCAATCCCTTAAGCAACCATTTAAAACTATGACTATGCTATGCTATAACTATGCTAAAAACAATGGGCTAATGTCCAAAGTTATGGCTGTTGCAGCTCCTTTGCAGCGCTCAATACAGGTAGTCCTCAACCTACAACAGTTTGCTTAGTGACTGTTTGAAGTTACAAGGGCACTGAAAAAAGGTTTGTTGTTGTTGTTAGTTGCAAAGTCGTGTCCGACCCATCACGACCCCATGGACAACGTTCCTCCAGGCCTTCCTGTCCTCTACCATCCTCTGAAGTCCATTTAAGCTTCAGTGATACCATCCAGCCACCGTGTTCTCTGTCGTCCTCTTCTTGAAGTACCCCTGAAAAGGGTACTTAGGACCATTTTTGACACTTACGACCGTTGCAGTTACATGATCAAAATTTAGATACTTGGCAACTGGCATGTATGTATGACAGTTGCAGAGTCCTGGGCAGGGGTGAAATGCTCCCGGATGGGACTGGATCACCCGGTCCAGTAGCGATCTTGGCTGTTGGTTCAGTGATCTGGTAACGACAGCGGAGCAAAGCTCCGCCCACCCGCCCGGGTGTCATTACTTCCTGGTTTTAACCAGGAAGTAATGTGTTTTTTACCTTCTGCACATACACAGAAGGTTTTGCGCATGCACAGAAGGTCTGCACACACACGTGATGCACACGTGGTGCATGCACTTCCGAACCAGTAAGGAAGGTAAGTAGATTTCACCCCTGGTCCTGGGCCCATGTGACCACCATTTGCAGCCTTCCGACAAGCAAAGTCAATGAGGAAGCCAGATTCACTTAACAACCATGTTACTTACAACTGCAATAATTCACTTAACAGTAATTGTGGCAAGAAAGGTGGCAAAATGGGGCAAAACACACTTAACAACTGTCTCACTTAGGAATTTTGGGTGCAACTGAAGCCATAAGTCAACCTATATTCAGGTGCTTGGCAGTCCACCCACACATATGACCACAGGGGCATGGCAGCTCCCCCACCCACCTATGTCCCCTCCATCTATGCCTTTTTTGGCTTCCCTGCACTCTGCCTTGCAGGGCAGGCAGCTTCAGGAAATGCTAGCATTCATTCATTTCCCCAGCTGCCTTTTCTCCCACAGTTCCCACACTGACCTTTTTTTCCTTTTGTACCAGTGGTGAGTTTCTACCGGCTCGCCCCGGTTTGGGCAAACCAGTAGCAGCAGCAGGAGGCTCCACCCATCCACCTAGATTTCATCACGATGCTCTGCTCACAGTTCTGAACCGGTAGTGAAGGTAAGTGAAAACCACTACTGTTTTGTACCCAGCTATACAACCAAAACAAAAGCACCGGCTCTCCTTTCTGTCTTCCTTTTCTAAGCCAGATTCTCAGGTAAACAAACACATGACACCCTGAATCTTTCACAAAGCTGAATTACTTTCATAAACCTGCACTATCTTCAGGACTGTTTTTAAAAGACACCGCAGCTTGCTTGGAAAACTTGCTTTGGAAATGAACTTGCAGACAAGTGCCTTGTGATCTGTTCCACAGTCAGCCTCTGGCCCAGGGGTGAACTCCAGCAGGTTCTGACAGGTTCTAGAGAACCGGTAGCGGAAATTTTGAGTAGTTCGGAGAACCAGCAAATGCCACCTCTGGCTGGCCCCAGGAGTGGGGAGGGAATGGAGACTTTGCAGTATCCTTCCCCTGCTATGCCCACCAAGCCACGTCCACCAAGCCACACCCACAGCCACCAAGCCACGCCCACAGAACTGGTAGTAAAAAAAATGGATTTCACCACTGCTCTGGCCTCATATTTAACAGTATAACAGAATAACAGAGTTGGAAGGGAACTTGTAGGTCATCTAGTCCAACCCCCTGCACAAGCAGGAGACCCTACACCATTTCAGACAGATGGCAGATCAGTCTCTTCTTTTGTACTGTTGTGAATTCCTCTCCCCTTTTAGTATCAATCATACACGTGTACAACCTGAGCCCTTCTTTCTTTCAACAAATTTGGCTAATAAGACTGTGAGAATCTAATTTTCTCGTGAACAGTTGTGTAGGGCCAAATATTCACTTGGCTTTTCCATAGAGATTCCATAGAGTTGCCACAACTCCAAGCCTGATCCAATTTTTTTTTTTCACTTACTCATTGTTTTGCTGTTTTGCTGGCTTCTTCACATACAGTAGATTCAGGTTTTGGAGAGTTATCCTGCTGATGGATAGATAGACAGATGGACAGAGTTATGGATCCTTTTCTTAATTATTTTCCAACATTCCACTTGAGTTCGAAAGAATAAAAAGATACTAACTCAATATGTTTGTGTAAAAAATTAAATGGATAATTTGTAACATATTAAGAGAGAAAATAATAAACTAAGGAATAATTACCTCACAAGAGATAAACACTCTAACCCGAGATAGATGAAGCCCTACATGAATTTGGGGGGAAATCAACATAAAAAATAGCCAGATCTCAAAGGAAGAACAGTAACTATGCCCAGTCTAGTCTCTAAGCAATTTCAGAACATAAATCCCGCTCTAAGATTTTTCTGTGTTCTCTGCTAATCTTAACAAAACTTCCTAGTATATTTTTTTCCCCTTTTGAAGCAGTTTAATTTTTCAATTTGAAGAGCTATTGGTATAAAGCATGCCTCATTAGCTTGTAGGAGGTAGCCGGTCTTCATTAATTCAGTTCTTCTCACTTCATTTGCTTTGCACACAGCCATAATTAGCTTCAAAATAACTTGGTAACTTCAATAGATTTACTGCTACAATTTTCGTTCTGTGGTCCTCCTTTGCTTCTTGTTGCTCCAGTATTTGCTCTAAAAATGAAAAGGGATATATATGTATATATATTTTTAAAAAAGAGAAAATATTCTTTTGGAGACCCAGGTAGGCATTTATTTTTTGAAAAGGGCAATGCTCTGCTGTTATTCTTCAAGCATTTGAAACACGTTTCAGTAATTTCTGCATGATCTAACCTCTACTACACTCTGAATCATGTAAATCAAACTTTCCATTATTCTCCAAACAGGTGTAGGTAAGTTCAAACTGCCCTTATGTATCAATGGTAACCAAATTTAATTAAGAAACGGGGAGGGGAGTTACAAAGCATTTCCGGTTACTTATTCCACCCCTACACTCACACAGACAAACGCACACACTCACATGCGTATACACACACACTTTTGTCTATCCTCCACACTGAAGAAAGATCGCTATACTGGGACACATTCGTTTCAGTTGTTCAGAAAAAAAATGTATAATTGTGATTTTGAATAATAGTAAATCACTCTGCCCCTAAAGGCAGTAGGAAAATACGAGTATGTGTCCTGCTTATGTTCTTTTCAGTACTGTACTCTATAATACAGGGTAGGTTTTTTTGTTTGATCTAAAAAGCAACTACACTTGGAAAGATGCTATTTACATACTTAATTGATATGTCAAATATCTGTTTCCAATATGAACTGGAAAAATTATTTCTGCATAATCTTCGGGAAATTTGCATTTATAAGACTTTGTAATAAAACAGCTCTACGTCTAACTTTATAATTTTTTTTTATTTTAAAAAAGTCATACTTAAAATGTTAAAGATTTGGTCTTTTGATGAAAGCGGCTATATTTTCTGGTTCTGGCTTTGTATATTCTTGGAAATATTTTCTCACAGAATATTGTTTATATCTAAGGCATCTGTTTCATATTATTGCTTTAGAAACCTTAGTTATGAAAGATGCAATAAATAGAATAAAAGTAACCAAGAATAGTCATGTGGATCAAGACATGTCAATCAATCTAAATATGATCCTGATCATTATGACTTGTGTACAATATTTTCCATTTACAATTCTTCTTTTTCTTATCGTTTATTTTAATTCTATAAATTAAAATTATTTTAATAAATTTTGCAATTAAGTAAAGTAAAACCATTGTCAGGCATATCTTTCCCTTATATTTCAGAGTATAAGACACACCTTTTTTCCCCCTAAAAGGGGGTGAAAATTTAGGTGTGTTTTATACACCGAATGTAGCCCCGCCCACCCACTGGCCCCCACCCTTTGGCCTCTGCCTCGCAGCAGTTACCTCCTTGCAAGCAAACAGCAAGAAAAAACAGCTCCTTTCAGCTTCAGCACAGCCTAATTAGCACAAGTTGATTGGATCGGTCTCCCGACTCTCAGCTGATTTGTCTCAGCTGTTTTGTGGGAGCCTTTGCTGCTTGCTGCAAGGAGGTAAATTGCTGGAGCAGATCTGTTTCTTCCTTGTGCAAATCAAGCTATGCTGAAAACGAAAATGAAAGTAAAGCAGGCTGTTTGCTGCAAGGAGGCAAAATTGCTCAGAGGCAGAGGGAGATTTCTTTTTCTTCTTTTCCTCACCAAAAAAGGTGTATCTTATACTCTGGTGCATCTTATACTCCGAAAAATACAGTATGTGCAGAGAGAGTCAGAGGTCTGGTACAGAGGTTAATATTTGTTTCTTTATTGGATTTAGATCCTACTTTTACTCCTGGAGTTCAAAGCAATTTACATGAGTTTGTTCTTTCATTTTATCCCCACAAGAACAGGTGGGTGAAGAAATCCATACTCAGCCATGAAACTTTTCTTGGTTGTTGAGGCCTAGTCACCATCTCTTAATAGCCCCCATGTGACAGAATTATCAGTGGTAGGAATGGAAGAGAAAGCCTAGACATGCCATCTTAACATCTACATTTTAAAACAAGCCATAAAAAAGAGTGTGTCAATCTATATTATACAGAGAAGCATAGATGATAGAATAAATGAATTCCTATGTTTTATATACAGGCAGTCCTTGACTTAGGACCACAATTGGGACCAGAATTTCCACTGTTAAGCAAGGAGATTGTTAAATTGCATCTAGTTTTACAGTCGTTTTTTTGCCATGGTTGTTAAGCTAATTGCTGTAGTTATTTATTTTTTTATTTGATTTATATGCCACCCTTCTCCGGAGACTCAAGGCGGCTTACAATGCGTTAAGCAATAGCCTTCATACTTTTGTATTTTTATACAAAGTCAGCTTATTGCCCCCACAACTGGGTCCTCATTTTACCTACCTTAGAAAGGATGGAAGGCTGAGTCAACCTTGAGCCTGGTGAGATTTGAACTTGCAGTAATTGCAGGCAGCTTGATGTTAATAACAGTGCTTTAGTCTGCTGCGCCACCAGGGCTCTATTAAGTGAATTGTGCAATCATTAAACAAATCTGGCTTTCCCCATTGACTTTGTTTGTCCGAAGCCAGCTGGGAAGGTCTCAAATGGAAATCACATGACCCCAGATTCTGAAATCATGATAAACACTTGTGCCTGAATTTTGATCACATGACCATGGTGATGCTGTGACAGTCCTTGTATTTGTAAGAACTGGTCGTAAGTCACTTTTTTTCAGTACTATTGTAACTTCAAACTGTTGCTAAACTAATGGTTGTAAGCAGTGGTGGGCTGCAAATTTTTTAACAACCAGTTCTCTGCCCTAATGACTGGCTGGGCAGGCGTGGCTGGGTGGGCATGGCTGGGTGGGCATGTGACTGGGTGGGTGTGGCCAACTAGACATCACGTACGTCGAGTGGCACCTCGCCTCGCCTCACCTCGCCTCGCTTACCTAGCCTCCTGAACTCTTCTGGTCTTTGTCTATTAATTTGTCTACTACTACAGTGTCTGGTTGATTATCTAATGCCTGCCTGTCTTTCTGGATCCAGAATTTCCAGATTCTTAGCTCTATTATTGCCCACGATCTTCTGTAGAAACTCCTTGATGGCTGGCTGGGGAATTCTGAGAGTTAAAGTCCATATATCTTCCAGCTGAGAGACATTGATCTAACCCTTGGGTTCTATCTAGTATGGTAAATCCCTGCTTCTGTAGAGATGTTGCTTAGTGCCTGTTCTTGTGCTGTTATGATCAGTGATCAGTGCTGCCTTTTACACACACACACACACACACACACACACACACACACACACACCAGAGCAGGAGTCTGCAACCTTAAACACTCAAAGACCCATTTGGACCCTTTTCCCACAGAAAAGAAAACACAGGGAGCCACAAAACCCTTGAAACATCTAAAATGAAGATAACACTGCATACATCATTTTTTACCCTTATGCTTGTAGTCTATTTAACTCAGTATTATATATTCTGGGCCTTAGGTGGAAAAAGAGCTTTCCTATCACTTGCTGGAGATGTCATGGGTTAATCTGGGAATTTCTGTGAGCAAATTCTAATTTACTAGAATTGCATCTTTGGCTTAATTGTAATTATATATTCAATTAAATTTGAAGCCTTTTATATAATTGTTTCTTCCATTTCAGGAATAATTATAAAAATGATGATTTCTCACTCATTTCTTTACTAGTAGTAGAAACAAAATAAGCAGCCATAAATGTCACCCTAAGTTGGAACCCTATATTTGGATTCTGATAGATATTGCTGTGAATGCTTTTGCAAAACAGTGGCTGGGAAGACTTGACACAGATAAGTTTACAAAGCACCTATTTCAAATAACATTTCTTGATTGTGTATTGTACCACTGTACTGTACCACTGTATTTTTCTTCCCCAGAAAAGGCCATATTTTGTTTAAAGAATTGCAGACAAATGCATCCCTGTCTACCATAGCAATGCACAATCCTATGTTTATAATTTTTCTGCTTTTTCAAGACAGGTGGATGCACTTCTAAACAAAACACTGGCTGCAGATAGCTCTCTTTTTCACATTGCAGGAAAGTTCAGAAATGGCTCAGTGAGTTAACAACTGACTGGCTGATTTGGGGCCAGTCATTCCCTCTCTCATCTTAGCCTACATCATAGGACTGTGGTGGGGAAAATAGGAGGAGGAGGAGGGTTATTTGCAATGGTTGCTGCTTTGAATTATTTATAAAAATAATGATGAAATATAAATAAAGAAATACATGATTTTTCTGGAGGATGGTGTTTTGCTTTGTGGCAAGTCAGCTTCCCATTTTTTTAAAAAAGGTTTAAACATATTTTGAAGAATATATAAATACAGGTGGAGTAGATAAATTGCCAAGCAACTAGCAAGGTATGTACAGGCCTGCATTGGCCCTCTGGGTGGTACAAATGGGGACCGCAGGCCTCATATTTGGTAGAGCATATGGAGATCCAGTAATTAAATCACCATTCTCTGTCTTCTTTTTTAATACTGCAAATCCACCCTTCTCAGAGGATCCTTTCCGCAAATTCAGAGAGCCTATCAAAATAGTCAACATGAACAGTTTGTAGGAAAAGTTATCACATGAGCTTATTTAAATAATTGGAAAATACAGTACAAAGTAATTGTGTGGAAACAGGATCCAATATTTTTATTTTCATAAAGCATTGTTGCCAAAAAATAGTTGTTTTCAATTCTAAGCTACTTCTAACGTACTGCCATTAAATACCTTTTGCTCTCAGTCACCAAAAATGAATACTTCCAAAAGTTTCCAAGAGCTTAATTCCAACACTTAAAATCTATAGGGTCACTGGGAGTTGCCATATAATCCATTCCAACACCACAAATGTGCAGGGCTTTCTCCTCAAAAGTCCCTCATATTATTTTCTAATCTATTAAAAAAAATTAACCTTCCCTTCCCCCACACCATTCCCTTTCCCACGCACCCCAGAGCCAAAACTCCCAAAAGTGACCACCCTACCTGCCAGGCTGTTGTAACAGTTTGCCAGGCCGGTAGCCCCTGCAGAGGAGGCAGTTGAAACAGCATCCTCGGAATCTTCCTGGGCCAGCAATAGCCCTTCAGCTCCAGCAATGCCCTGTGATGCTTGCCGATGGCTTCCTGGCACTTCTTCTCCTCGTAGCATTGAGCTCCTTGGCATCTGAAATCCAGAACTCTTGGATCAGCTGCTTGGGCTCGGCAGAGATCAGCAGGTCCACTGGTCGAGGCAAGAAAGGGAACCAGAGAGCAGCAGCAGCTATGCCTTAGGTGTGACTCTAGGCACCGGCCAAGGCAGGCAAGACGAGATAAGGAGTGACTAGGAGGGGTGGGGTAGGTGGGGCAGGTGGGGTGGGAAAGGCCAACTAGTGGTGGCATTTGCCAGTTCGCCAAACTGCGCAGAATCTTAACAACCGGTATGCCGAACCAGTGTGAACCAGCAGCAGCCCACCTCTGGTTGTAAGATAAAGGTAACTGTATTCTAACATTACAGTTACTAACATATGAATGATAGGTGTACTTTCAAAGAATTTCCAATTATATCAGTGGCTTAGAAAACAAAAAGCAGGAAATGGGAAAAGTAGATTCTTTGAATGCAGAGCAGAGCAGAGTAGAGTAAACAGAGTTGGAAGGTAACTTGGAGGTCTTCTAGTCCAACCTCCTGCTCAGGCAGGAAACCCTATACTGTATAAGTCTGGTTGCACATCACTGTCTAAATTCGCTCTCTCACTCGCTCGCTCTCTCTTACACACACACACACACATCTATGTGTGTACTGTACATGAATCTATATTTCAGACAAGTATGTGGGTTGTGGGGAAGAGATTGATGTGAATTCTCAGATGTGGACATTTACCGGCAATTTGAAAAGCTGCAGCTGAGAATCTGGTTGTGTTTTTTACTCCCTAGCCTGGAAAAGACAAGTCACTAGCAAGAGCTAGGAAGTTATGTGATTTAAAAAATGCATTTTAGGAATAAAAAAAAAAAACTTCCATTCAAAGTAGACAAACATTAAAATGCCAGAGAACACCAGAATCCAGGCTCCACTATTCATGAACTGCTTTCCTTGCCCTGGATTGAAACTTAGAAGTCTGTGCCATTTTGCACTCTAGCAGTAAATTATAGAATAAAATAGCATTGACACTTTACCAGATTTGCAGACAATACATTACAGGTCCCTGGTGAATAACTTAACCAACAAAATCTTATTTCAGTAGGTTTAAACATTGGGTCAAAGCCAACAAAATAACATCCAGTAATGGTATGTGTAAGGTTTTACGTTTACATGGAAAAATCAAATTGTAAGTACAGAACTGAAGAAACTTGGCTTGGAGGTGATATGTGTCAAATGAATCCAAGGATTCAAATACCAACAGATATATATGACTAAGAAGTTTGATGCAACAACAAAATGACAATGCAATCTTGTAAACTGTTAACAGAAGTTTTATATCCAGAGCACAGGAGGAAGTAATTCCATTCAACTCTACATGACTGGGAGCTTTGGATCCAATTGATACTTCCAACTACGTTGGGAGTACTGAATCCATTTGGGTACCACACTTTAAGGGATCCAGAGATGGTGGAGCAATTTATATGCAGGGACACATAATGAGGGGCTTAGAAACCAGACTCTAGGAGCAATCCTTAAAATAGCTGGATGTGTTTAGCTTACAAAACAGAAGACTAAGGGGAGATATAACAGGGGTGACCAATATCTAAAAGGCCATCGCACACTAAAGGGGAATGACTGCTAAAAGTGAAAGCAGCATAAAAACCAGTGGATGATATTAAAAAAAGATTCAGGCTGAATATTAAGAGGAATTTCCTGATGATAAGAGCTGTTAAGCACTATGGAGGACTTTCATAATAGAGATTTTCAAATGGGAGTTGGATGTTTTTTCTGCATTGGTGAGCGGTTGTTATTGTAACTGGTACAAAGGGATTTCTTTCTGTCAAGGCAGGGTCAATCTGCTACCACTTCTTGGAGGCCCTTGCTTGGTGGGAAAAGGAGGTGAATTCTAGCTAACCAACTTCAAGCTGAAGGACAAGGGCTTACCTGTTAAGTTAGCCTGTAATATAAATTTCTATGGCTCAACCAACGAAGCTCTCTTCATATTCAAGTCCTGGCTATAGACCGACCATTAAAATATCCGAACAAAGAGAAGAAAATGAAAGAGCATAAAGGAAGTGTGATTTTTTTTTCATAACATATTACCACAATTAACTCCAAAATATTGCTAAGCAAAACAGTTGTTAAGCGAGCTTTGCCCCATTTTACGACGTTTCTTCCCACAATTGTTAAGTGAAGCCCTGCAGTTGTTAAGTTAGTAACATGGTTTGTAAGTGAATCTGGCTTCCCTATGGACTTTGCTTGTCAGAAAGTTGCAAAAGATGATCACATGACAGTGTGAAAATGGTCATAAGTCACTTTTTTCAGCAACTTTGAATGGTCACTAAATGAATGGTTGTAAGTCAAGGACTACCTTTATAGTAAAAATAACTCTGGGAAGCTTATAAACCGATCAAAGTACTGATAATATATACAATGATGAACAAAAGAACAACAAACCTCAAATAGAAAAACCTGGTGTGGCAACTATACCTCTACAGCAATTCACTACAGCCAACTCACTGGAACCAACTCACCATGGGACAACTTGCCATGGCCAGCTCTCTGTGGGACAGCTCACCACAGGACAAGAGTTACACTAATATCGAAGAAACAATCCAATAGACTCATTAAAGAAAGGATGCAAAGGAGGGACAAAATGAAATGTGAATGACAAAAATTAAAATAATTTTTAACTTATTTTAAATAATTAAAATGAATTGTTGAATTGTTCCGCAGTGAATTGTCCTGTGGCGAGTTGACCATATTAAATTGGCCATGATGAGTTGGCCATGGCAAACTGGCCATGGTGAGTTGACCATATCAAATTGGCCATGATGAGTTGGCCATGGCAAACTGGCCATGGTGAGTTGACCATATCAAATTGGCCATGGTGAGTTGGCCATGGCAAACTGGCCATGGTGAGTTGGCCATAGCAAATTGGCCACAGTGAGTTGGCTGCGGCAAGTTGTCCCATTCCGTTCTCTGATGCACTTACATTCATTATCCTGATGCACAGGATAATAGGAAGGGAGGAGGTGAGAATGTGAGTTCTCAAGGGGACAGTGTTCCATAGGTCAGGAGCTGCAGTGAAAAGGGCACACTCCAAGGCCCACAAAATGGCAATATTTAAAGGAAAGGACCTGCAGCTTTATCAAAAGTTACTCTCATAGTGAAACTGACGTTTCCTGCTCTGCCTGCTTATAAAAGCATTTTATTGGTATTCCTTAGCAATGGCAAGACCATATCTTACAGCAGTCTTCTTCTTTTTTTCTCTCTTTTTTTCTTTTTTGAGTTTCATCTTACACTCTAGTTGCAAAGTAATTAACTTCACAGCAAGTTGCCATTTGGCAAAGCAATACTATACATAGAATGAAGTATTCATTAATATTTGACTATGAAAACTGTAGTTAAACTATATTCACCGAATTCAAACACGAATGGCTGTAACCATACAGAGTGTAAATCTTTGTATAAAGTCAGAAAGAGAAAGAAAAAGAGAGTTATTTAAGAGCCTCAAAATTTAGAGTTATGAAGAATTGCTGAAGTTAAATTCTAAAAAATATGCTAAAGAGGAAGAGTAGCAGTGGTGGGATTCAGCCACTTCGCACCACTTCGGGAGAACCGGTTGTTAAACAACCGGTTGTTAAACTTCTGAGCAGTTTGGTGAACTGGTTGTTGGAAGAAATCATTAGGGCAGAGAACCGGTTGTTAAATTATTTGAATCCCACCACTGAAGAGTTAGGCAAAATAAAGTGAAACCTGAAACCAGTGTCACCTGCTTTTTTCTTACAGATCACTGAATATTTCTAAAGAAAAGGTTATCAACACAATATTCCCATATGGCCATATGCCATATTATGGTATATCATATGGTATATCATTTACATCATAAATTAAAAACACCCCAACTGGCATTCAAAGTCAAACAACTAACTTTGTAATATCTAGGCCCTTCTCATTGCTATTCGTTCTCATCACCATTGTTCTTCTTTCTGATGACAGCAATGTGATCAGAGTTCAGATCACAGTAGTAGTTGTGGTGGTAGTATTTTGCTGCACATTAGAGTCCCTCTTTCACATCAGTGAACCCTTAAAATGTTGTCAGTTTTTAAAGTTTTCATGTGCAAAAAAATATGCAAAATACATGTGAAATACCATACTTTTTGTAATGTGCACAAATATGTATATAATACATTAGAGAAATAAATTACAGAAAAAAATTCCCTTCCATCATTAGTCACCCAAAGTCAGCCAGCCAGCTTTCACGCCTAAGACTAGAATTCACAGTCTCCTATTTTCTGTCCTGATGCTTTAAGCAGTAGACCAAACTGGCTTCTCAAATCAGAGAAGATAAATGAAAATCAATAAAATATCTACGATAAACTAACATTAAATGAAGGCGGTGTCAATAAGGATGAATTTAAATGAAAGATGTTTTAAACATAAAAATAACATTGAAAACTAAACTGAGATTTTCCTCATTAAACAACTTTAATCAAACTCAACTGCTAAATTAGCATATCGAAGCTAAACTATCAAGTCCTGCTAAATCTTAATCTTAAAACCTTTGGAGCAGTCTACTCTGCATTCTAGAAGAAATGAAAAATGAAGACACTAGTAAGTGGTTCTTTTCCTGCTCTTCACCACTAGCATATAGCATTAATGGCCCGTTACTTTCTCCAACTGATGAATTAAATCATTCAATTTTAAATAACGATAAGACAAGTAGAAAAAATTTGCAACCAGGTGTGGATTGCAAGTCTTTAAAGTCTTGAATCTTGACCGTTTTCATTCATGAGATGATTCTCATGAAGCAGAAGCCATTTTTGGAAATTCTTTTATTTACTCCATATTCCATCTCCTAAAATCTGTACTCTAGTGATTGGGTTATCCTACAAGACACCATGAGAAACTAACATATTAATTGCCTTTCAATGTTAGCTTTCATTTTTAAAACATGGATATTTAAGAATAAATACTAGGCAAGCTTCCCAATTTATCTCAAAATTAGAACTCTGTGAAGAGTATTTCTGTCTTGCTATTTTTACTGATCTATCAAACTCAAATGTAAGATCATTACATGAATATTTGTGAGTTGATAAATAGGGAACCCAGGGTTTCTTTGCCATATTGATTGTACAGTTTTAATATGTTTTCTTTTCTCCAGCAATTTTACATCAAATAGTAAAACTATGAACTAGGCTACTTCTACATTTGATTGATTGAATGACTGATTTTTATCCTGCCTTTATTTTGGGTCAACTCAGGTTGATGTAGGTACATTGTGTTTTGGTTTTTATTAAACCTTTATCCCACATGAGCATTTGCACTGCTCCCACATTGGCAATAGAGCTCTGTGATCCTACATGGCTTGCCTGCTCACTTGCTCTGCCTTTAGCAGTTCAGCTAATTTACGTCCAACTCAGAGTAATAGAAGAGCAACTGACTGAAAGCCAGTGTTCAATTGAAAACATGGAGGCTGAACAGAACAGAACAGAATAACAGTGTTGGAAGGGACCTTGGAGATCTTCTAGTTCAACCTCTTGCTGAAGCAGGAGATCTTATACTATTTCAGACAAATGGTAGTCCAATCACTTCTTAAAACCCAAGAGTGATGGACATCCACAACTTCTGCAGCAAGCCATTTCACTAGTTTATTGTTCTCAGTCGTAGAAACTTCTCCTTAGTTCTAGGTTGCTTCTCTCCTTGATTAGTTTCCTTAGTTTCCATCCATTCTTCCTTGTCTTGCCTTCTGGTGCTTTGGAAAATAGGTTGACCCCTTCTTGTTTGTGGCAGTCCTTCAAATATTGGAACGCTTGCTATCATGTCAACTCTAGACCTTCTTTTCACTAGACCAGACATATCTAATTCCTGCAACTGTTTTTGTAGGGCTCCAGCCCCCTCTTTTCTGCACTCTTTCCAGAGTCTCTACATCTTTTTTTATTATAATATGGTGACCAAACTGGATGCAATATTCTAAGTGTGGCCTTACTAAGGCTTTGTAAAGCAGCATTAACACGTTACGTGATCTTGTTTCTATCCTTTTGTTAATGCAATCTAGGCTTGATTGACTTTTTTAGCTGCTGTTGCACACTACTGACTGGGGACATGCCATGTTGCCCTTGAATTTCTTGGGTCAGGCATCTTCCTGGCTCCTGAGTATCAATTGCCCTAGTAGGTCCTGCTGGGAAAACAAACCTGAAGAACTCTATTGAGTAGCTTCCCTTTTAAAAAAGCAAGGAGTAGGCCCTCTAATTTCTTCTCCTCTTTCACAAAGAATGTTGGTTGTTGTTTTATTAATTTCCCTGTTAAGAAATTGGATTATTTCTTGTTCTGTTTCTGAGTCCCTGAAAGTGAAGCCTGCTTTGTAGATTGCTTTCAAACTGCTTTTGAGGGCTGAAAGACTCAAAATCCAATAGTGTGGAAGTGCTTATTTCATTTTTCTTTCTTTCTCATAATCTCAAGGGTTGGCCTGAAATAAAAGAGGCGCTTCTAAGCAAGCTGTGCTGCTGCTTAGCCCTCTGTTTTTCATCCACTCCATTTTTAAATCAAAGTAACACGAAATAGATATACATTATTCTAATGAAAAACAGAAAAAATCTATTAATCCTCAAACAAATCCAAATAAGTTTCTCCACTTTACTGCAAAACATGGCAGACGGAACACATAGATAGACACAGTTTTAATTGACAAAACTGATACTGCCTCTCTGACAGGGAAAGCGTAAATATCCATTTCAGCTGTACAAAGCATTTTCACATAACACTGGAGCTGAGTAGATACCTACGTAGCTAGTTAGCTCTCCAGCTTTAAATATTAATGCCTACTTTCATTTCCACTGCAGTCCTGTGGGGGGAAAGACTATAAATAAACAAAACAATCACAGATCAGGAGAAAATAGTATTTGATTTTAATAAGGGAGTGCTGTTATTTTAAACTGGAAAAAATATAATCTCTGCCATCTTTAATACCGGTAGAGTGTGAGAATCCATACCATTCTGAAGCACAGGGTGGCCAATTATCCTTCATGCCACTTTTACACCCTGCAGCTATGTTACAAACTGGGCTATGACAACTCCACAATTAAGGCAAAAGGCGACCTTCCTGGGGGGTTATGTTTCTGGATCGACCCATTCTGCAAAATAGGATCCTTTAAAATGGGGGCATCTTCAGAAGGTGATGCTCAATTTCTCCATCCAAGGAGAAATTGGAGCATTCAGTGGCATAGAGAATTCTCTCTCCCTCCCTTCCTCTCCCTCTCTCCCTCTATATCTATCTATCTATCTATCTATCTATCTATCTATCTATCTATCTCTAGCTCTCTAGTTTCTCGAGCAGGGGGTTGGACTAGATGACTCCAAGAGCCCTTCCAACTCTCTTATTCTATGCTCTATGTTCTATCTATCAAACTTCTTAATAGCCCATTTCCCTCGTAGAGAGGCTCTTGCAAGCTGCCTTAGTAGCCAAAATCCTGTGAGCAGGAGGTCATTTTGCACCAGTAGAGAAGAACAGAATATACAATTGAAAACAAACAGACAGGGATGTAGATCCCTAAAATTTATTAGCAGTTTAAAAACATGGATGCCTTTAGGGATTTGCTATTGCTTGTGACAAGCACCGTTTTTCACCTGCTCAGTGTTAAACCTTTTTCCAACCCTTACAAGGGGCTTCTCCATTTCTTTTCTTATGTTCACCCACTTTTCTCTTCCTCTTTTCTTCCTTTCCTAGGACAGCTATCCCTTCCCTTTACCATATCACCATCCTGGTTTTTTGTATTCTACTTTTTTGCAGTCTGATGGAAGGAGGGAGTGGACATATTTCTGTGTATTTTTGTTTGTGAGAGTAGTTTGTGTGTGGAGGGGGAAATGGGCAGTATATCAAATGGAGGATTAATTTATGTGATGAATGTGGAATCTTATTTTACAGGCAATTAATTTTAATTAGAAGTTATTAATTTTCTTGTCTTGTCTTTGCAGTTTTGGAATGTGGCGTCTGGCAAATATAATACACAAACCCAAAGATTAGAAAGAATTTAAACATGATGCTTTTTCTCCAAATCTGGAAATCAACAAAACGTCTTCATCAATTCTACATGGCTACAAATTTGCATGCTCAGAAAATGCATAAGTAGATGTATTATATTTAGGGCAGTGATTCAAACGAGCATGAATCTACAGTTACTTAGTATTACATGACGACTGACTTCTGAATATATTATATCTTTGAAAATACCCCAAAGCTTGAATGGAGTAAAAAAAAAATCACAGTACTGTCTTTATAATAGAATTCATAAGAATTTCATACCTAACAGCAGTTTCCACCTCCGCAGGATGGCAGGGAGGGTGGGAGGTAATCTGTGTAGACATTCTCAAATGGGGCTTTTTTTTTTTCAACACAAGGACATAATTTCTTAAAATGACTCTCCTGCTGTGCCTGTTTCATGAAGCATGACATACTTTGGGAAGCAAAAGACCTCTCCTTCCATTTTTATTATAGATGTACACAAAGTCACCCCATAATGTTATTTTCTTAGCAAGTTACCACAACAAAAAAGTGGGGAAAGAGAATTAAAAACAGAATAGCATAAAGCAAGAATCTGCAGGATAAAAAGTTTCAACAGACAGAATATGGTACAAGTGTAAATATACAACATGGTCCAATCTACACATCAATATACATAACTTGGCTCTGCCAATTGGTCTGGGCCTCCAATGGAGATGTATCATACTGGAGGTGATTAATGGACTGGGATGAGACCCCACTTCCTCTCCGTATGCATCTTGCTCCCTTTCTTGCTATATTATTTGTTAGTTTTAACCCAATTTTTGTGTTGATTTTTTAAATGTTTTATCTTGTAGCTTTTATTGGTATAAAAGCATATAAACATATTTTATTGGTGGCATGGTGGTTATTGGTGGCAGTATTGCAGGTTAATTCTGCCAATTATGAGCAGTTTGATTCTCACCGGTTCAAGGTTGCCTCAGCCTTCCATCCTTCCAAGGTCGGTAAAATGAGGGCCCAGATTGTTGGCAGCAATATCCTGATGCTGTAAACCACTTAGAGAGAGCTGTAAAAGCACTGTGAAGCAGCATATAAATGCTATTGATATAAGCCACCTAGAGTCACTTCTAGGCAAGATGGATGGTATGTAAGTTTAATAATAATAAATAAATAAATATTTACACTTATATATAAATGCAGTTCTTGATATAATAATAATGTATTAAACTTGTATGTTGTCAAACTCCCAGTGACTCTGGGCAGCTCACAATGATTAATTAAAGAAATCAAAATGAAATCAATAAAAGATAAAACATGGAAAATGTGATGAAGTGAGCAGTCTCATCAAAGGCCTGACTGAAGAGCCAGCCCTTTGTAGCTGCTCTAAACCCTAGCACCCAGAACCGGAGGGGGCGGGGGGACACGGGACACTTCATTCAAATGTCACTTCTGGAAAGGTCCTGAGAGTGACATTATTCAATCAAAGGACACACCAATCCTGCAAGATTAAATTAGTTGGGCTGATGTTATAAGAGATAGGTGGTCCTTCAGATAACCAGATCCTGTGCAGTGTAAAGCTCTATAGGTCGAATCACATATATTGGGTTTTAAAACATTTTTTTAAAAATTAAAGAGTTCCCCCGATATAGAATCATAGTAAATAAGGTGTCCAAACACTCCTAAACTAGAGTGGGAAATCAAATTCCTCCAGAAGAAATCTATAGCAAACTTCTTTATTATTAAGGAAACAAAATGCTTGTGTCTGTCAATTATCAGATATTGGAATCCACTCAACAGTATCTAAGTTACTTGCTTATAAGCTTTTAATAGGCATCTGACTGATTTATAGTGGGGATCCAAAGGCAAGATTGCATACATTAGTCATCTAATCTGATTTGAGTGCTCCTAGATTCAGCTAAAGTGACTAAAAAAAAAAAAAGTCCAAGAGTTCCCAAGTTGTTACAAAGAGATTGGGAGCAATGAGGTGAAAGCAAAAAAAAAATATTATCGTCCCACAAAATAATGCAACATTGTCCAGAGAATAAGAGGCTGAATCACTCTCACTTGGTGTCTTAACAAGTACAGCTAACTTCAGAAGTTGCCTGCATATCAGAGGTGGGTTTCAGCAGGTTCTGACCAGTTCTGGAGAACCGGTAGAGGAAATTTTGAGTAGTTTGGAGAACCGGTAGTAAAAATTCTGACTGGCCCCGCCCGCTTCTATTCTCTGCCTCCCAAATCCCAGCTGATCGGGAGGAAATGGGGATTTTACAGTATCCTTCCTCTGGAGAGGAGTGGGAATGGAGATTTTACAGTATTCTTTCCCTGGAGTGGGGTGGGAATGGAGATTTTACAGTATCCTACCCCTGCCACGCCCACCAAGCCACGCCCACCAAGCTATGCCATGCCCATCAAGCCACACCCACAGAACCAGTAGTAAAAAAATTTGAAACCCACCACTGCTGCATATTAGGTGATCATTTTCACCAGAAGGCATGGGGTAGTTGTAATGGACGGGGGTGGGGTGGGGAAATGAACAAACAAACCCCAAGGTTGATATTTTGTAAATCTGAAAGTCATAATGCAAAGTTCTATCACTTTGTGCAAATCCCATCATTTCTAATATGGCCCAAACTATTGAAAAATCACTAATAAACCATCGGCCAGCAATCAAAATGGCCTTACCATGTGAGGAAACAAGTAAGATATCAGTGTTGACTGACTGACAGCTTTATAGGATTTACAATATATTACTGCCTTTGTCATATAATCATTCTAAGAGGTACATAACAATTCATAAAAAACCAGCATGACATGTTTGGGCATGGAACTAAACTAATATAACCATGAAAATTGCAATATTCCAAAAATTGCAGGATACAATAAAAGCAACCTCGAACTAAGGAAAAATTTCTTGACAGTTAGAATAATTAATCAATGGAACAAATTGCCTCCAGAAATGGTGGGTTCTCCAACACTGGAGATTTTAAAGAAGAGATTGGACAGCCATTTGTCCAGAATGATATAGAGGCTCGTGCTTGAGCAGGGTATTGGACTAGAAATCTTCCAAGTTCCCTTCCAACTTTCTGTTATTCTATATCCTGCCTTCATTATTTTTACAAATAAGGTAATGAATTATCCAACACACCTTGCTCCTCCTATTTTCCTCATAACAGCAACCCTATGAGGTTGGTTGGGCTGAGAGAGAATGACTGGCCCAAACTCACCCAGCTGGCTTTAATGGCTAAGGCAGGACTAGAATAAATAAATACCCACAGATCATGCAGTAATGTCATTTTTTTTTCCCTCTAGCATACCAAGCAGGCTTAGGTCCTAATTTGATGCCTTTCAAATATATTGGATTTCAGCTCTTAGAAACTTCTGCCCATAATGATGTTATTTTGGGATTCGGGGAATTAAAATCCAACCCCCGTGGAGAGCCTCAGATTGGGCAGAGCGTCAGTAGAAAAACAAGTGCTGTAAGAGCTGAAAAGAGGCTGAAAAAAGAAGCAGATGTTCAAAGCAGGCTGCCTGATGGCACAAGGAAAGAGGTTGATTCAAATGTGACCTTGTCACAAGAGTAACAATTTATGTAATGAAATGGAGAGTTAGGATTATTTCTTTATCAGCATGCTGCCTGAAATTCCTTTTTGGCTGGTTTCTAACTGTTCAAGCATGAACAAAAAAAAAAAAATAGGACTAGGGCCATTAGAAATCACCGAGACTTCCTGGCTCATTAAGTAAAAGCACAAATCTACCCACCTACCTCAAAAGTCTCTATAGTACATGGGCCAAGAATGCAACCTTTTAAGCAACAGTTGACTTGGGTAAATGCTAAGATAATATTATGCAGCCTTAGCCAGAAACTGGGAATTGTTTTCGGCTAGGAGATTAATGTTTATATTGCACTTCATTCATTCTTTTTCATGGAACTTCTGCCATCTGAGCAAATGATCCTTCTAAGGAATTGAGTTGTTTGTTTCTGTGATAGAATTTCAACAATGCAGAATTTTTAAAAGAAGATGTACTTTGTGACTTTTCTGAAATCTTTCAAAGACCTTGGCGATGTTTTATCTCAACATTTTTTTTAATTGTCAAATTTTGATCCCAGAATATCCAAAGCAAAAAGTAGCCACTTTCTTACCAAAAGCTACAAACTGAAGTCCTTGCAGACTAAGCTGAAAGTCCATATTCTCTTATAGGGAAACAAATTCCACCAAAATCATTGGATTATGTATGCATTATGTATGCACAATGTACACATTTGAACTGTTAAAATAATGGGAATTATAGATACCCGTTTCTCTGAAAAAAAGACCTATCCCGAAAATAACCCCTAGCATATTTTATGTGTGCACCTAATATAAGCCCTACCCCCAAAATAAGCCTTACTTAAGAGCCTGCGCAGCTGGCTGCCCACCCATTCCATCTGGTTGTTCATGGTGTCATGGTCACAAGGTGAGGCGGGGTGGTGGTGGAGCTTACACATGCGCCCCGCACCGGCTTACCTCAGGGCCCCCACAACGAGGCCATCCATGCCCCGACACCTATTTGCGGCTGCAGCACCAACACACCCACTCAGTCTCCTGCTGATGATTTATACATATTCCAAATCATAATGTTTCTGCCAGGACATCCATTATGAGGGACAGGCTCTATATCAGTGATGGTGAACCTTTTCAGCACGGAGTGCCCAAACTGGAACACACACATACACACTGGAGTACTGGAAACCCAAAGACCAGGTGGCTGGTGCACGCACACATGCAAACCAGCCAGCTGGTCTTTGGGTTTCTGGTGCTCTGGCACACACAAAGACTAGTTGGCCAGCACTCATGTACATGCCAGAAACCAGAAGAGCAGCTAGCGATGGTGCACATGTCCACAGAGAAAGCTCTGCATGCCCCCTCTGACATAGGTTCACCATCACAGCTCTGTATCATCTCACCAGGACATTTGAGCCGTAGATAGCTAGTAACATGGTCCCATAAGATTGTAAACTGTTAACATTAATATATTATTTTACATTTTACATTTATCTATATTATATATTTGGCCCAAGACAGTTCCTTATCACTCAATGAGGCCCAAGTAAGCCAAAAGGTAAGACACATCTGCTCTAAATTTGTTGGAATACATGTTAGAATGTATTTTGTATTGCAGCAACTACAGAATTATTCAGCCAGTAGATGGCAGTGTTTAATTTGCATCTATGGTTATAATCTATGGTTCTTTATGTTCTGAGGAGAGTTTCCTATGACAGTTAAAACCGTTAAGCAGCAAGGGTCATGGTGACAGTAAACTGTACTTTTTATTTGATATCCTTGGCTATGTAACCATCCTCTGCTACCAATCTGCATGGCTATATAATAATCCTCTGCTACCATTTTATTCTATTGAATAAAATAGAATTTTCTAGCAAAATTATTCATGGAAAATGGACTAAATCTTAATTTGTGTTCTCAAACCACCAGATATACAGAACCAAGTCTTATATAACTGAGGTTTCCATAATTTCAAATAGCCTGCAGAAAGTATAGAAGCTGACTGGCTGATTTTATTCCAAACTTTTGAAAATTACTGTTCCTAAACTTTTCTCATTTTGTTTTCCTATTGTGAGATATTGTTATTGTTATTGTTATTTGCTTTTATTTTTGCTGCCCTACTTTAAGTAGAATTTAAGGAGCATGGATTATTTCATGGAAAGGCAGGACATAAATTTTGAGAAATATATAAATAAATATTTGGCAGAAGCCATCTCCAGTTGGCTGGGATTCTCACAAAATATTGTACACCTCAGTTTACAAACAAAAAAGCTGGGTTCATGTAACATGCAAAGCCATGTTAGACCATATGTTAGACTGCACCATGCTTGTAAAGCCAGTCATCATTTTAGGGGGGGGAAATCCTTGCACTTTCATTCTTTTTATTCAAGCCAAGGGCTCATCCTTGTCTCCCAGTAATGGCAGCAAAAGACATCTTTAACCACATTTAAATAACATGCCCACATTGGTTTTGTTTACAGTCCACACATGAAGCATCTTAAAGTAATCTCTTAAAGAAATATTTCCGTCCTTCTATCACAACACTTTCTATGGACACAATTTACAATGCTTCATCAACAAGATGGTTGTCAATACTGTCAAATGTTGGGATCTGGCCAGCTTCTAGCAGCAATTTTAAGTTGGTATGCGGACACACAGACTCTTGGGCTGTTTCCCACAGCTTGTCTGCTTTGAAAGTACAGTGTTATTTACTAGTTCTCTGATTATACAGAGTTGATCCATTAAATTGAAAATCTACTGGATAAGAAGCCTTCCTTCCTCACTTCTCTGCCACATTTAGTGGATCTTGCCATTCATCCCCAAGCTACCAGAGTTGGAAAGAATAGAAGTGTGAGTTACTTTTTAACACAGCTTTAGCACCAGTCTGAAAGAGATAGACCACATTCTGACTGCTTTCAAGTATGAGTTTAGTGCCCTTAAAGAGTAGTGCTGAACTTGTAGTTACAAGTAGCCTAACAGCTGACCCTGGGAGTAGACTGCTTCTTTCATTTCATCTCACAGCTGCCACTCTATCCCTGTCAAGTTTTTTTAACAATTTATAAACTTCAGACCTGTCTTTAAAACTAGCCTGAAACTTTACTTTATAGATTTATGATCAGAGACCAAAACAACTACAATACCATATCCAATAAAAAAGAAACAGCAGGGAGACGTTGGCAGCAATATTCCAGACCATCAAAAATAACTACATACTACCTGCCTGAGGAGGTCTCAGGCCTCAAAACCTCCTAATGGCATTAGTGATTGAGCAAACTTTTGTTAGATTCCTGGAAATCTCACCTGAAAAGGAAGGAAGGAAGGAAGGAAGGAAGGAAGGAAGGAAGGAAGGAAGGAAGGGAGGGAGGGAGGGAGGGAGGGAGGGAGGGACATTTCTGCCCAAACCATGGCTGCAAGTAGGACCATAAGCTTCAAATGCCAAACATAATAAAATGTGTGATGGAGAAAAATGAGTCATACTGACTCAGTAGCAGCATCTGAACAGATCGCTCCATAAGGGATATTATGACAACTTATCTTCATCAGCATAAAGGTGTTAACGCCTTGCTAGAAGAAGGCTCACTTGTGTGGACTAAAAAAATGATGCTATAAAAATTGAAGGCAGGCTCTCAAAAATGTTGTAAAACAGATCCTCACAACAATGGAAAGGAATTCTGATGCCATCATTTAGTGTATCCAAATCAAGGACTTTCTTCTTTTACTACTTCCATAGGCCTTTCAAAGCCAAGTGACTTTGAATCTGAGATACAGATGCCACAAGAAAGAGAAACTTTAGCGTTCTTCCCCAAATACAAATGAACTTAGAATAGATATCGTACTAAAGTAACCTGAAAAACATCTGACAGTTGCAGTTGATGGGGGAGGGAGGGAGGAATCATTTGGTGAAGTGGAATCTGTCCTGTTCCAATGCACTAACTCCCTCTCCAATCTCTGACAGCTATTTTTCAAGTCAGCTGGCAGGTGCTGTCAGAAAGCTCTTTCTCCACTAGATTTCTGATTTCACAAATCAATTCTGGGCATCAAAGACCAGGAAGTAAGGTGCCAGTTTTCCCACATGGTCCTCTTGCCATCCTGATAACCTGGGGGATCATCTGACAGGGCTGAGAGGTGTGACAGAAGAAAAGGTGAAAGGCATCTCTTTAGTTGCCAGGCCTCCCATCATCCATCTTGTCAGATAATTTCATCCACTGAATGGATCAGGCCTCTTAGTCCTGGGTTTGTCAGATGATTAAACTGGATATCCGTCAAAACTCTCCACATCCTCTACCCTCCCACATGAAAGAGAATATTTGAGGGCTGTTTTTGCACTGGTTGGTGACATTTCATGGGAAGGGAAATGAAGATGAGGAATTTGTAGGACATGACTAGGGACGGGATCAAGTGCATCATCAGTTTGGAGTCCCTACGTGCTCACAAGAGTCCAGCCTACCTTGAATTCCATTGACTCTTATCTACCACCAATTGGCTTTGACCATTAGTAGTCATTCAGATTCTTTAGAGGCAGCATGAAATAAACTAGTACTTATTTGAACAAACCTGGTTCCTGATTTCTTGCACCTGACAGAATCCATAGTTTCGTTATTTTGTTCCACATTTAAAACAATAAGGACATTGCTACTTACTGACCTCATTATTGGGGCACAATAGAGCTTATCAATCAGGACCGCACAAAGTATGCCAACCTTCCTTCCCCTTGCCTCAAGGACAGGAAGACAGCAAGTTATTGGTACCATGAAGAAGAGTTCAAAATCTTCTCTAATGCCAACACTTTTCAAAATGTCAGAGAACTGCAAATTAGAGGGGGCGGGATATTTAAAACACCTTTTCATTTGAACAGTTACTGAGAACAGATGTTGACTCACAGTTTGAAGGCAGAATGGCAAAATGACAAAGCCCAGGGTGCTGATTTACTGTTCTCACCCATTGCTTTTCCCACTGATTTATGGCAACACGGTGGAAATGCCTTTGAAAGAAGTCAATTCACTTTAACAAGTAAAACTCATCCATCTGCTACTTAAGAAAGTAAGAACAACTAGAGGATAGGAAGCACTTGAAGTTGTTACCACTTCGAAGACTCATTTAAACAGAACTGCAACATTAAGCTTTGTTGTTCACAATGGATCCCTCCCATTACATTCTTTTCATCAGTGCAAAACTCCACTTAGGTTTACCTTTACATATGTAGGGAAATACCAGAAAAAGAACCACTCTCTGGAAATACAAATTGTCTATCCAAATCCAATCTCTCTCAAAAACACATTTAGGATTTATTTTACCATTGGATAGATAATAAAAAAATAGTGATATTTAAGCAAATGTTGAAATAATTTAAATGATGATACAACTGATATATTTTATATAAGAATAAATTTTGGATATGTAGTGATATTGTGAAGAGAGGAGAGGGCACTAGGGAAGCAAACCGACCGATGTACTGTCTGTACTTGATTGAATGAATGATGTTTGTATGTTTTATTTTTCTTTTTTTCTTTTTGTTTTAAAATAAAAAATGATTTGAAAAAAAAAACACATTTACTTCACTTTATGAAGGACCTGTCGATTGATTGACATGTGAGGAAAAAGAAAAACTTTTACAAGAGTCTTTTGAAATCTATCAACATCATGCTGCCTAGAATCTGTTGACTACTACAAATTAATTGTATAATCTCATAATAGGAAGTTTGGACACCTGGCTGTATTTACTCCCACAATGACAGGACAGGAATAGGGAGTTTTGCTCAATATTGCTCCAGGAGTCCTTTTTTTTTCCCTATGTACAGCTGTATTGTGAAAAAGGAAAAATAGTACTGTAGATATCCAACTGTGTATCTAGTACTGTAGATGGAAGGTACAACACAGGGAGTTAGAGACTTCAAAGGAAAAATGTTGAAGATTATAACTACACTGATAAGTCAAAATATTTTATTAAACTATAATTCCAATATCATTCACTAACAGCTATAATGGCTACAGCTAGTGAGAGTGAAAACTGAAAAGAGTTTGAAGGCAACTGGTTGCCTGTTCCTTCTCTGTATATATCCAGCATTAGAAACCATCCTACATTTATCATAAAGTCCTGGAAAAGGTTTGTGAATGCATAGCGCTCCTGTCCTATGCAGTCAAAATTCCTTTTAGCATGGGGAGCCAGCTGTATGCAGAGCCAACTATAAGTTCTTATAAATCTTATACAATCTTTTCTATAGTAATGCTATTAAAGATAATGTTACAACAATAAAAACTAATGCAAAAGAAAAAAGAAAAGTAGAAGTGCAGAAAAGAAAAAAAGGAAGAAAAATAGAAAAATTAAGATAGAATATTTAGATAGATAGATTAGATAGATAGATAAATAGATAGATAGATAGATAGATAGATAGATAGATAGATAGATAGATAGATAGATGATAGATAGATAGATATTGATTTTCCCTTCATCACAAGTATAAACAATTTTAGTAACTTACCACCTTCTCTTAAAATGCAACAAATGATCTTCTCTTTCCATATCTCACCTTATCAATAAACAATTCCATAACGCCTTGTCATTTCAGTCCTGATGTCAGCAAAAATCCAATATGAGTTACCAGAGTAAACAATATTTATCCTTGATCAAATAAGCCAACTTTATACTCTTTCTTTTTATTTCTAACAATCTTGATCTTTCCTTTCTTCAAATACTGTCTTAGAATTTGATTTCTTTTCATTTTTTCTTTGTCCCTTTTCACAAAATTCTTCAAAGCTTTAACAAGCCTTAACGAGCCTCTTTTGTAAATCCAAGAAAGGAAAATTATCAAGGTCACACTCTCAGTTGTTTATTTGTATATCCCTTGTAGTTATTAAGACATCAGCCAGTTTATTTTGTATACCCAGTAACATCTTTTTCCATGCCCTTCTTGTAATCTATCATTTTTAATGCAAGTAGTCTCAATCTTGTCAAATTAAACTTGTTACTTTTCCATAAGGACTTTTATTTAGCTTTTAAGCAGTCTATCTACAGAGCCAAATAACCTTGAAACTAATTTCTGGGCTCAAAGTTCTTTCAATATGTTCACTGTCATTCTGTATTTTTAAGTGAAGTTTGAGTGTAGTTCTCCTTTAATCGGAATCTTTAGTTTCCTATAGTTCCCTCTAGTGTCCAATTTTTAAAATCTTTAAAGATTTTTAAAAAACCTTTTTCAATGAGAAGAATTCTTTATAATTAATTCCAAAATCTTATTTCAAATTTATCTGGGCTCTTAATCCATTTGTAGCTTTCTAAAATCAAAGTTTTAAACACCTTTTAACTGCTTATTCCAAAAAATATGTCATTAAAGTCCTTAAACTTATATTTAAAATTTCTTTCACTAAGAGTTGAAGGAAACTCACCTGGTAATGTCAAACCTGTCCATCCAAAGATCCCTAATAACTGAAAAGCTGTTAACAACCAATTTCCAAAAGTAGTTAGAAAAGTAAACATGTAAAATGAGTGCCCTTTCAAAAGTGCCATCTACAGTTCAAGCAAAATGGTTATTTCCTCATCTCCCAGAGTTCTACAACCACCAGAAATTACTATCACTGGAAACTGTTTTTTGCAGAGTTGTTTTCAAGTCTGCCATTTCTTCCCCAGAAGTCCATAAATCTTTTACCAATCTCAATGCACAAAGACACTGAAGACAGTGGGGTGAATTAGAGAATAATAAGAAAAGACTTATAGCACAGATACAGGCTTCCCCATTTTGATCTGTTGTTACTGCAGGCAAACATCTGCATAGAATTACATACTGTGTTCATCTATGGTGGGCCTGAAAATATTATAACTTAAAAACTACTATGATCCACCATAAGTTCTTTTTTTTTCTTCAAAAAACTTATTTTCTCTGATACCTGTTTTAAGTCATCAAACGTATTGCTCTCACACCAACCTCTAGTTTCCTACACAGGAGGTGGGAATGGAAACACTTCAAATATCTGCATGAAAATGCAACATGTGCATACAAAATTGTAAATTGCAGCATGTGCCCCAGCAAGATTGAAAAGTGCTGATTAACAAACTTTGTTTATCAGGCCTAGGACCTAAACTTGGGAGAGAGGGGGAGAGAGGGGGGTGAGGGACTTTCTCTTTGGGCAGGGGTCATTCCCAGAGTGATCTTCTAGGCTTCAACATTATGGCAATTGTCTTCACAAAGCCATATTAGCACAACCTATTTCAGCTCCATGTTTAAGAATCCAGCAGCATTTTGTTCTTTCTACAATTAGTCCTTGACTTACAACAGTTCATTTAGTGACAGTTTGAAATTAAAAGGGCATTGAATAAAGTGATTTATTATTATTTTTCACAAAACCGTTGCAACATCTCCATGGTCACATGATCAAAATTCAGATTCCTGGCAACTGGATCAGCGCCCCGGGGTCATGTGATCACCTTTTGTGACTTTCTGACAAGCAAAGTCAATGGGGAAGCCAGATTCACTTAACAACTGCAGTGAATCACTTAACAACTATGGCAAGAAAAGTCATAAAATGGGGCAAAATTCACTTAACAACTTTCTCAGCAATAGAAATTGTGGGCTCAATTGTGGTTGTAACACAAGGACTACCTGTATTTCTATCACACATTCACCATCTTCTGCACAGTAAATTCTTAAATATTAGGCCCCTTCAGAGGTCATATGGCAATAGTTAGTCACCTACCCTGGAACAGATCAACCTTTCACCAAAGGTGTCTCAACATGGAATTAATTATCGATCCAGGATTACAAGGAAAAGCAGCCACTTCGTAGCCTCTCAGAAGTTTAAAGAAAGAAAGAATATTTCTTCTTCCTTGTCTGCTGGAGATTTGTTCTTGAATGCCCACAGTAGGGTTCCACTTGAATTTGCATCAAAAATCAAAGCTTTATTGGTTCTTCTTTTTCACAGAACAGAAAACATGAAAGGGCAATTAAGATAAAAGCTAAGTAGCCCACTAGGAACACTAGCAGAGAGATAACATGGATGAACTTTAATTTGGGGTAGGGAGGGGTACAAATCTCTGTCTGTGCAGGCATGTTAATGTAGAACAGAGAAGCTCTATCACTTAACGCTAATTGCACAGTACATTGGAAATCCCTACATCAGCTGTCTAATAATCACAGCACAGTCAATAACTTTTATTTGATTAAACCCCTTGGCTGTAAATGGGACTTATTGCACCTCTGTTGGGCGAAATTGTTATAATTCGGAGAATAACAAATATTGCACTCCAGAATATCACTGTGTTCCCTTTGAGGTATCTCAGGCAGACTAATGATTTTCATTTCAGATTTTCATTTCACTCTCTGCTTTTCATTGCTGTGAGGGTTTTGTGCTAACCATAAAACGCTAACCAAAGCAAACTGCAGCTTTAATACCAGGCGAATCAAATGTAACCAAGCCTAGAAGGTGTACTCTCTGAAAACACTTTTTTTAAAAAAAAAAAAAAACCAGGCTTTTAGTTGAGCCTCAGCAAATTATAAAATAATGCCTCTCTGTAAATAAACTTAAATCCCCTTTTTTAATACTTCTTCCATTAATAGTATGCAAAAACTGAAGAGACCACTACTGATCCTCTGAATTCCCGAAATGCAGTATTTAATTTAAGAACCTAAAGCATAATAATCAGTGGTGACAATAATCCCAATTTTCATTCCCTCCCTCTCCATGAGCTGCACTGGCTTTCGGTGTGTTTCCGGGTACAATTCAAGGTGCTGGTTGTCATCTTGAAAGCACTACAAGGCTTGGGACTGGGTTACCTGAGGAGTTTCTACCCATCCAAATTGATCCAACAGATTAAGCATGCTGCAGATCCTGTCAGTCAAAGAGTGGATAGAAGGGCCTTCTCTGCTGTAGCCTTCTGGAATAGTCTCCACTCAGAGATTAGAAAGGTCCCAACCCTGCTGGCCTTTCGCAAGGCATTAAAAACTTGGCTGTGTACAGTGGTGGGATTCAAGTAATTTAACAACCGGTTCTCTGCCCTAATGATTTCTTCCAACAACCAGTTTGCCAAACTGCTCAGAAAATTAACAACCGGTTTTCCCGAAGTGCGAACTGGCTGAATCCCACCACTGGCTGTGTACCCGAGCCTGGGGCTAGGTAGGAATATGTAAAGGCTCCATTGTTTGGTTTTACTATTAGTTGATTAATCATCACGGCAGCTTACTGTACTTACTGATTCTGTGGATGTTTTCATTATTTTAATGTTTTTAATTGTTTAATTGTTCTATAATTATAAGCCATCCTGAGTCACTGGGTTGAGTCGAATGGCTATTGAATAAAATAGAATAAAATAAATTGAATAAATTAATATTAGAGAGAGGGGGGAGGGGGGAGAGAGAGAGAGAGAGAGAGAGAGAGAGAGAGAGAGAGAGAGAGAGAGAGAGAGAGGGAGGGAGAGAGAAGAGAAGAACTATGGGAAATAAAATAAGCCCTGTCCTGTATATCACGTCAACAACCTTGTCTAGAAATACTACCAGCTGTGGATATTAGGAGGCTCTCAAGCAACAGGAATTCTCTGTAGAAAAATTGGAAGAGAAACACTGCATCTTTGTCAACTCAAACTGTTTCAAACCTTTGTAAATTCCCCAGCGTTACTATTTATAACTGGAATAAAAAAGGAAAGAAAGCTGGCATGGACCAAACAGAGAAAAGGCAGCCTAATTTTTGAGTCTGAAGAAAGCTACCAGAACAAGCTCCTCCAGAAAACCAGTCTTAAAGATTAGAATTCATTAAGCAAAGCTAATTTGATTCCAGCTCAAGAGGATGAGGGAAGCAATTGTGTGCATGCGTTTATGAGTGTGTGTGTGTCTTCATTTCTTCATAAAGCTGTTTGGAACATTTTCTCCCCGATCATGCTTTAAATATGTATACCATAACTTCATGTGGCTGTTTCAGGTATGAAACTGAAAAGGTAAGGGAAAACTATTCTAGGGGGATGCACAACTTTAGCCAAGTGAAAAAAATACATATTGTGTTCACTTTTGCTCACATGTAGGAATATGTATGCATTTCTTCCTTGAAGAATGAGCCAGAAATACAGATATTTTCTTATTGGAAAAGGGTTATAAACTTTACTACATTTGCTTTCTATGATATTTAGGTACATAAATAAAATATAATGACACTAATAATATGCTTTGGGACATACTTTTGAATATCATTTTTTCAAAGCCTAGCAATTTGTGTGCTTGGTGCTTTTGAAAACTTGAGCTTGCAAAGAGGCTGGTAACCTCCTAAAATAGTGGTCTGCAAAGCAATATAACCTGAAAATATCCACTTCTCTTCTTATTGCATGAGTTCATTGTGGAAACTGAAGTACTGTATTACAACCAGGGCTTATTTTGTATGATATTTCTGGGTTTGAAGACAACAGTGTTGAAAGGCAGGCAATCATTGTAAAATGAAACCAGGTTTTTTTTTTTTTTGTTCCATCCAACAACATGCTAAATGGTATCACAGAAGTTGTGGTACTCCATCACTGGAGGCTTTTAAGAAGAGACTGGACAACCACTTGTCTGGAATGATACAAGGTCTCCTGGCTGAGCAGGGGGTTGGACTAGAAAATCTCTAAAGTCCCTTCCAACTCTGTTATTCTGTTATAGTGTTAAATCCTAAAGTTTGATCTGTGGCTTAGCACAAGGGTGAGCAAGCCTCCAAACCAGTGGTGGGGTTCACCCAGTTCACACCACTTCGGGAGAACCGGTTGTTAACTTTCTGACCAGTTTGGTGAACTGGTTGTTGGAAGAAATCATTAGGGCAGAGAACCAGTTGTTAAATTATTTGAATCCCACCACTGCTCCAAACCCTGTGTAATACTCTCTAACGCCTGCATCTGGCCATGACTGTTGAAAACAGTAGCAAAAGGTGGCAATATCTTTTCCCACTATTTTGAGATGAGATGAGAAACAAATGGGAATGGAAGAAAGGAATTTCCTTGCATCTCCATATATTGCAAAACATATCTTTTGAATTGACCATAATCTATTACATAAAATCCTTGTTGTTCTTGAAAAGCTAAGCAGTCAAGTTTATTAAGTATTTGGATGGAGACCAACATGGAATCATAGGAGTGTAAACTAGATAAGGACTTAGAAAGATGGATGCTATTCCACTTCAAAATTATTGCCAAAACTGAAAAAAAAGTTAGACTTGTTTGCAAAGTCTAACACTTTCCAAACAGTGTCAACTGGCGGCCCCCAGGGGGAGAGCCTTCTCTGTGGGGGCACCTACTATCTGGAACAAGCTCCCCCTGGAGATTCGAAGGATCCCAGATCTGCACACCTTCCGCCGCGCTCTAAAGACCTTTTTATTTCATCAGGCGGGCCTGGCCTAACTTTCTCCCTTTTTTAAAACAATTTTAATATTTTAACGTTTTTAATATCTTTAATACTTAAAGATACTTAAATCTAAATTGGTTTTAAATTGATTGGGGTTTCAATCTGTCTGGGCCAAACTATTTAATTCGACTTTATTTCTGCTTTTTAAATTTTGTATGTATGTATTTTATTGTTGGCTGTTCACCGCCCTGAGTCCTTCGGGAGTAGGGCGGTATACAAATCAAATAAAAGTAAAGTAAAGTAAAAGTAAAGTCATCACTAGGAGTCCAGCTCAGCCCAAGAAAACAGTATTTCCCTGCACCAATTAAACTTATCTCCCTTTTTGTTAACTTAAAAACTGATCAAATAGACTTTGTCTATTTCTGCTGTTCAAAAAAGCTATCTGTTTACCTCTATGAGATTTCAATTATCTATTAAGAAACATGAGTTATATTTTTTTTAAAAAAAAAAACAAACGAGGAATCAATCACCGTTCTTCATTGTGGCAGCCTCTTGAAGAATTAGAATAGATCTGGAAACCATCCCAGTATTTGAGAAACCTCGCTGGAATGTCCACAACAGTTTTCTATATTTTTTTCTATATTTCCCTATTTTTTTCTTTCATTTAGTCTTTCATTTCTTGCTTTGCTTATTAGAGAATTCTTGAGAGCCAGTAATTTGCCTATGTTTTGTGGTTTTGTGATTTTGAATTGGTTAATATAATTATTGCCCTAACTTCATATAAAGTACACCAATGGAGCAAATAGTTGTGCCTTTTAAACCTGGCTAAATCAACTGCAAAGAATGTTTTTTATTACTTTAGATTTTTCATTGTTTTCATACTCTATTCCACAAAGATTTTCATAACTTCATAAGGAAATCTAGTCTAAGTACATTATAAAAAGTAGGTCAGTGTAATTTGGCAGCCACAATGTAAAACACCATTAAAAGTAACCTAGCTCACTGAGTTTGGTACAATAAAATTAAATCAGTTACAGCTTGCCTAAGGCTAAGACCCAAAGACTTTTTGAAAACATTTTCCTTTTTCCCCCACAAGATGCCACAAATTAGTATTAAATTCATTCAACCATGTCTACATTAGAAATATCCTTTCTTTGCTACCAGTATAATATTTAGAAGCCAAACCACCTATGTACACTATTTTAAAAAGCCTATTTACATCTTTATTCTTTTTAGATTGCTGCACCGTGCATCTACAGTATTTTATATATGTTTGTGCTTTATGACCAAGGTTACTATAGCGAAAGGCCTTCGTGGATGATTTTAAAATCCATCCTCCACTCCATGAACATTGTCCTATTGGTCAGATTGTTACCTTATATTTGCTTTATCTAATTGACATCTGCCTTCCTGCCATATAAATCTGTATAGGTAGTCCTCAACTTACAATCAGGACTGCTGCTAATCAAGGCGGTTATTAAGTGAGTTGTACTCAGGGGTGAAATGCTCCCAGTTCAGACCAGATCACCCGATCCGGTAGCGATGGAGACGGGTGGTTCAGAGAACCAGTAGCAAAAATCCCTGCCCCCACCCCACCCATGCTCAGCTGAGCCGCACAATCATCAGAGGCTTTTTTTTTACTTTTAAAAGCATTTTTTCTACAATCTCTTTGGCCGAAAAAATGCTTTTAAAAGTTAAAAAAAAAGCCTCTGATGATCGCACGGCTCAGCTGGGATTGTCAAAGCTTTTAAAAGAAAAAAACCCTTTTTTTCTTTTAAATGCCTCTGATGATCCAAACTGAGTTGCCTGATCGGCGGAGACTTTTTTTCTTTTAAATGCCTCTGGCGATCAGGCAACTCAGCTGGGATCGTTAGAGCCTTTTGAAAGCATTTTTTTACAACCTCTTTGCCAAAGTGGTTGTAGAAAAAATGGTTTTAAAAGTTAAAAAAAAAATTGGCCACGCCCACCCAGTCATATTATCCCTACCACCAAGCCATGCCCACAGAACCAATAGTAACAAATTTTAGATTTCACTACTGGTTGTACCCAAATTTACCGGGGGGGGGGGGGTTTCAATGATTGTTAAGTGAATCACTGCAGTTAAGTGAATCATTTGGTCATTAAGCAACTCTAACTTCCCGCGTTGACTTGACTTGTCTTGTCCGAAGCCAGCTGGGAAGCTTGCAAATGTCAATCACATGACCCCGGATGCTGCAACTATTGTAAATACATGCTGATTATACCGGGCAGCTGAATTTTGATCACATGACCATGGGGATGCTGCAATGGTTGTAAGTGCAAGAACCAGTTATAACTTTTTTCAGAGCTATTGTAACTTCGAATGGTCCCTAAACAAATGGTTGTAAATTGGGGACTACCTGTACATTCCTTTCTGAGATTATTGTGCCTGCTGAATAAAATTAAAACTATTGACCTCTGGTGGATATTTGTCTATGTCCTTTTCTTTGCAATGGAACAAAAGTGGTTTTACATTACCTTCTTCCAGGATGCTTTTTAACTTGCTAATTTTGCCTTTAGTCTTCCGATTCCTTTCTTGCCTCTAGTGAGCGATTGTTCTCCATCTTTGAGAAAATCTGTGTGTGTGGTTGAGAGCAGAGGCATCACTCACTGGCAATGTTGCTCTAGTTTAGAGAAAGTAAAGTCAATTAAGAGCAGATAATTTGTATTACTCTCTTAAGAATGCAGAAAATAAATTTTAAAACCATTTGTAAAGAAATAGCAGCTTAAGCTTCCATAGCCTATGAAAATTTATAACATAACGGACTTCATATTCTTTATATTCTTGTAAGACACTGATGTTTCTGCTGTTGCACACAAACACAACAATAGTAAAAATAGGCACACCAATTTAGCTGTATTTTCTTGACTTCTTATTCCTCAACTTTGCTTTGGGGGCAGGGAGGAGGGAGACCCAGTTTCTTTTGGTTTGATTTCAAAATTATCAGTTTTCCTCATCCAATTTGAAATGCAAAAATCCTGAACTAATTCCTTTAGAAGATGCAATTTATTGCATTCTCCTATCTAGACACAGTTTTCATTTACTCTGATAATGTTGACTGTTCGTTTCCATGCCTATTAGCCAAAGTCTTAGGATTCTTTGCTGGTTATAATCTTTTCTGTACATTTCCCAAAATTTCTGGCATTAATTTTAGTAGGAAAAAGGAGCAATTACATGAAAGCTTACTTTCAAAAAGGCATGCATTTTCATTCAATGAAAAATAAGTTCTTCACCTGATTGTCAGGCAATGTGGAGCTCAAGTAGAACAAAGATTTGCCTGAAATTTATTCCATTTACTGTTATTTGACCTATTTCAGGCTGAAAACCCTATTTGGGACTGTCTGTTCTATCATCTTCTGCATCCAAAGCTGTCAATTATTCTAAGTTTCTTGACTTTGTCTTCTCCTTGGGCTTCAGTCACATCATTTTTCCTTCTTCTGCCTTCTTTCCAAGTCTATATTGCTTGTATTTATATCTTCCACTTTTTCTAATTATCCTATACTGCTACATCCTTTAGCTCTTTTTTCCCATCTCTCATTTATGCACCTACAAATTTAACTATGAACTTCATGAAAATACTAGGGGTAACAATAACAAAAATCTAATCGGGTGTTAGCATATATCCCTCCCTGAAATGTAGAAATATGAAGCTGAGAGGCCTCAGCTTGAGTATAATAAATATAAAACTGAATAGATGCAAATGAGAGGCCAATGGTTGCTTGAGTATAATAAATATAAAAACTGAATAGATGCACATGAGTATTGCATTTGGAATTTCAAAGAACCAAAATATAAAAAGTGAAAAACAAACAATGGAAGAAGTACACTGGTGTGAATTTGGTGATTGATTTCAAGTGGTTTATTCCCAAGCCAGAATGTGAGGGAAACCTGGATATGGACTGAATCAGAGGTGGTATTCAGCAGGTTCTGGCCAGTTCTGGAGAACCTGTAGCGGAAATTTTGAGTAGTTTGGAAATCCGGTAAATACCACCTCTGACTGGCTCCGCCCCCATCTATTCTCTGCCTCCTGAGTCCCAGCTGATCAGGAGGAAATGGAGATTTTGCAGTAACCTTCCCCTGGAGTGGGGAGGGAATGGAGATTTTATAATATCCTTCCCCTGGAATGGGGAGGGAATGGAGATTTTACAGAATCCTTCTCCTGCCATGCCCAAGCCATGCCCACCAAGCCACGTTCACAGAACCAGTAGTAAAAAATTTTGAATCCCACCACTGGACTGAATGTAGTTGTTTTAAGAAGAAATGATAGTTTCTTGGCTTTTTCAAAGGACACTGGCGGATACTGCAAATAAGGGAGAGAAGCAGGGGTGAAATCCAGCAAGTTCTGACAGGTTCTGGAGAACCGGTAGCAGACATTTTGAGTAGTTCAGAAAACCGGCAAATACCACCTCTGGCTGGCCCCAGAGTGGGGTGGGAATGGAGATTTTGCAATATCCTTCCCCTGCCACACCCAAGCCACGCCCACCAATCCACACCACGCCCACCAATACACGCCCACAGAACCAGTAGTAGAATAATTTTGATTTCACCACTGGAGAGAAGGGAAGGCACTAGGAAAACCAGACAGACATGCCATGCCTTGTTTGTTGGACTTGCTCCTTGGCACTGGGGAGCACTTCATTCTCACTTTCATTTTACATCCATATCTCTCTAAAGCTGATCCTTAATGGCTTTGACTTATGTATTCTTGTGACTTATTTGTAATATAGATAGGTAGATTATAGGTTATTTACTTGTCTATTGGTTCAATTTCTATAATTGCCCACCTCAGTCAATGACTCTGGGCAATTTCTATGGAGATTCTCAGTCATCCAGGTCATAGTTGTTTCAAAGGTGCTTTTTCAAAAGGCAACTGGACTTTCTGTGTTTTTCCTCGAAGACATTTCGCTTTTCATTCACAAAGCTTTCTGGATTGAAGAACTAAGCTTCTTCTACAGAACTGAAGAAGCTTCTTGGATAAGAAGCGAAACATCTTCAAGGAAAAATACAGAAAGAGCACCTTTGAGACTCTGGGCAATAAATAGAGATACAATACATAGAGATGATATAGATGATATAGGTACAGCTATAGACACACAATCATACATAAATATACATATGGGCCTCATATTCATTAGAATAATTTTTCATCACCTTGAAATCTCACAAAAATGAAATCTAACGAAATGCAAGGAGGAATGATTTCCTTACATACAACCATACTCCACAATAAGATAAGATGAGGATATGGTTTGGAGAGAAAAAGAGAAGCTATTTAAAATAATTAAAACAATTCAATTAGAAATGAGCTGACTGTGCACTTCTAGAAACCACTTAATGTGGAGTAATTAAGTGTATATAACTATAACATCATAAATGACTGGCAGTTCTTACATATGGAATCCTATAAAATCTGAATAAATTGCATAGCCAGGTTGCATAGCCAGGTTGGATTCTTTATATTTCCCCCTCATTATTCTGCAAATATGCTTAAAACAGAACTAAATGAATGGATTCTCATTGTAGATGCTGTCTTTACATGTTTTGTGGAATGTACCTATCAAGATGATGTTGTTTGATCTATGCACAGTTACAACTCGCTCCATCAACCAAAACAAAGAGGCAGCTATATAAATATTGTACCTTAAAATGGGATAGGCAACTAAAGTAATTTAAATTACCTTTAGCAACATAATGCTGTAGACTGGGTGGAAGAGGAGGAGGAGGAGGAGGAGGAGGAGGAGGAGGAGGAGGAGGAGGAGGAGGAGGAGGAGGAGGAGGAGGTGGTTTTATGGAGGATATTACCAAATATCTGCAGGAGACCAGTGATGTATGGTAAATGAAGCTGAGCCTAGACAAGACCACAGAAAATTGGGGATATTCCACCCAATATCTCTGAAGTGTTATTTGTCCACTTAAATATGAGCCAGCAGTATGCCGCAGTCGCCAAAAAAGCCAATGCAATCCTAGGCTGCATTAACAGAGGAATAGAATAAAGATCACGTGAAGTGTTAATACTGCTTTATAAGGCCTTGCTAAGACCACACTTGGGATATTGCATCCAATTTTGGTCACCACAATACAATATAAAAAAGATGTTGAGACTCTAGAAAGAATGCGGAGAAGAGCAACAAAGATAATTAGGGGGCTAGAGGTTAAAATATATGAAAAACAATTGCAGGAATTTGGTACGTCTAGTTTAGTAAAAAAAAAAAAAAAGGACTAGGAATGACATGATAGCAGTGTTCAATTCAATTCAACCTTTATTGTCAAAGCACAACAGGTGTACAATGAGATTGGCTGAGCCTCCCTTCGTGCACACCAGTGATGGGTTTCAAACAATTTTACTAACAGTTCTGTGGGTGTGGCTTGGTGGACGTGGCATGGCTTGGTGGGTGTGGCTTGGTGGGCGTGGTAGGGGAAGGATACTGTAAAATCTCCATTCCCACCCCACTCCAGGGAAAGTTTACTGCAAAATCCCCATTTCCTCCTGATCAGCTGGGAGTTGGGAAGCAGGGCGGGGCCAGTCAGAATTTTTACTACCAGTTCTCCAAACTACTCAAAATTTCTGCTACCGGTTCTTCAGAACTGGTCAGAACCTACTGAAACCCACCTCTGGTGCACATCCCACAACATAAATACATATCAATAACAGTGAAACAAATATTGCAATATTTGAGGGGCTTCCACAAAGAAGAGACAGTCAACCTATTTTCCAAAGCACAGAAGGCAGGACAAAAAGCAATGGATGGAAACTAATCAAGGAGAAAAGCAACCTAGAACTAAGGAGAAATTTCCTGACAGTTAGAACCATAAACGAGAGGAATGGCTTGCCTTCAGAAGTTGTGGGTGCTCTATCACTGGAAGATAAAAAGAGATTGGACAGCCATTTATCTGAAATGGTAAGGGGTCTTCTACTTTTGCAGGGAGTTGGACTAGAAGACCTGCAAGATCCCTTCCACTTCTGTGATTCTGTTATAGTATTCAATCCGAATGGTCTGTTCTGTTAAGAAAAAGCAAAGGCCCACCCATTGGCCTCAGAAGCACATCTGTTATTTGACTCTTCCTCTTCCAGCCTCCTGTATAGCGATTATTCAGGATTCTCCTTTAGTACACAACTGTAAGTTGTTATTTAAACTTTTTTAAAAAATCAATATAGTGGTTTTTTTAAGTGACATATAAATGAAGAAGAACATCATGGCTTCAAAGTCTAAGGAACTGGTTCGGACAAAACTCCGCAGCACATTTTCAGTACAGCTGTTGGTAAAAATAGGATCACCAACACGTCCAATGACGAATATGGCACAAGAAGAAGACATATAAACGCTGCACGTAAGTCAACCAAAGGATTTAATTTAAAGTCAGCTTCACCTTGTTCTCATACCTGAATTTTTAGAATCAATATCTTTGGGATGATTTATGAAAAAAAATACACATTAAAGAACAGTATTTTTTTTAAAAAAAATGAAACAAAGCAAGACTTCTTTAGTGCCAAATTTAATAGGTCCGGCTCTTGTCAGCATGGAGAAATCCATGCAGAATTTGTCTGACATTAGCAATTAAGAGATGAGGTGTCTAACAGAAAACAAACGCAGCCCCATAAGTTGGCATCACCAATACAATTATATATGTATAAAATTCAAAGGCAGAATTTTAAGAACTGACCACCCTTGTGAGAAACTCTGTATTTTTCACTGTCATATGAAGATGTTTAAAATTCCAAATTCTTTCAGTCTCATTTCTGATCAGCAGATCTTGGTATATTGTTATCAGGCTAAAAAACCCCAAACCCTTAGCCCCAACTAAATTCTCCCCAATTCCTATCATCATTAGTGCTATCATTATTAGCACCTTTTTTCAACCTTATACACACACACACACACACACACACACACACACCTGATCCACAAGACTTGGGATGTGCTGAACTGCCAACAAATACTATATTTTATTTACTGTTATTTGTTAACCAAAAAAGTAGTGCAGGCCATACAGGAATAATAAAGCTGTTGCCCTGCTATAGATTTTGTCATCTATTTGTCAATGTCAATTTATTTTGTTACTTTTATTCAGAGTATAGTGGTGCTATAGAAAACCAAATATGCAATTTAAAAGGCGAAAGCTCTTCTTTCCTCTCTTGCAAACGTGACATATTGCTGTGATATATCAATTGATGCATCCTATTATTGTCAAAGATCTTGTCAAATGAAATGTGTTAAGGTAAGGAATGTATTATCCAGCAGCACCATTCTTTCCTCTCCTTGCACTACAACCCACTAGTCAAATAACAGAAAAGATTAACAAACAGAAAAAGAAATGTTCTTGTTAAAATAAATAAACAAACAACTGTTAATTAGTTATAGGAATTCAAGACCAGGGAACCTGCCAATAACTGAATTCAAGATCCTGGTTTGTTCTCCATCCTACAGGTAATGAGGTGTTTACTGGCTGCCTTGCACAGGTGCATATTGATGTATGGAAAGTGTCAACTTTTGTAGTAATTTATCTTCTTTGGCTGATGAGATGTGGCATGCAATTTGGTACTCTTGACAGCTCCGTTAGCTGAATGTCATTGGCCTGTGCAAAAAAAAAAAAAGAAACAAAAAGGGTTAACTTAACACCCACAGTATCAATCACTTGGCCTTCTGTAAAATGATACCTCCTATGCATAACCTACTTCTGCCAAACCTGTGTAAATTTGTTTATAAAAGGGGAAAAAAACAAGCAAATCGGAATGCAATTTTGCCCCAAGGAGTAAACTATACATAAACTGCACAGGAGTTTTTGTGAACTACTGGGTAAGTAATATAATCCTTTGGGGCACAAGGCTTGCCCCATAATGGGAGCTTCCCCCAATCGTTTCATAGGACAAGAAAGAATTCCCTGTTCCTTAAAGCACAAAAAGAAGTGGTCCAACAGTATTTTAAGATGCCAGTGTCCTTTCTGGGGTTCTTGCATTAAACGTTTGGGGTATGCCCATACATACAATAGATTACACAGTATAGTAAATAAATACAGTTCAGGTTCTAAGGGGGCCCTAAAGGTTTATAAACTGTGCAAATTAGTGGAAGGACAAAGTGGGGGGAGTTAGGAACTATTTTTAAAAGATTTTCTCTCTTTTCCTTTTTTTAAAGCTCTTTTTTTTTGTTTATTTTGTTTATATTTGTTTTCTTTAACATGCAAAATAATAATAACACAGTGGAGATATCAGTATTAATTATTCAGTTTAAGATGGAAACCTTCCCTTCCCTACTGATTCACAAATGTGAGCATGCAAATCTAGTAAGCATGCCACTTAAGATTTATAGAGAGAGGAGAGGGAAGGGAAGGGAAGGGAAGGGAAGGGAAGGGAAGGGAAGGGAAGGGAAGGGAAGGGAAGGGAAGGGAAGGGAGAAGTCCATTCTAGTACCAACTGGACCATCTCCTCCCTACAGGTAATGAGGTGTACCTCATACAAAGAATATGATCATCAACTATCTCAGAGCACCATTTCTTTTTGTTAAAAATATTTCTGGTGATTTTATTAGTGATGCTATTTCTAAGATTTCTTATTACAAACTACGTTCATTTGTATATCTGCTGCACGTGCTCACATGAAAATTCAGTGCATGCATGGATGTTTCTTAAAGAATCATGACAACAATAGGATAGTTAAGGAAAATCTCAGACTACAGATGGATCTCTGGAAAAGTCATCGTTGATTTATTACAGGCAAGTGAATTCAAGTGCAAACCATGTTCAAGGGGAATTCAACTCACATGTTAAAACAAGGATACTATGAGATCAGAAAAATTAGAATTAGGCATGAAATGAAATGAAAAAGACAATAATGCCACTTGATCCAAATAATGTTGGCATCTTTGGGAGTCTTCAATTAGGAAACAAAGTTGATAGCATTTAAAGTGCTTTTAAAAGAAGGAATCATAGACAAGAGGCTGGGTAAAGCCATGGATTGTCCAGCTTTTGGGAAGAGATATATAATGACTTAAAAGCAAAACTGGGATTAATTGTAACTAAGGCAAAATCTCCAAAAGTGATGTATTCCATCTTCTAGAACCTTCAAATTCTCTTACACTAAAATAAATATAATGAGGAGGGCCATTTGCTCATCTCAAACATGGCTGGACCATGCTAAAATACACTGTCAAGCACTACGAAGCATTCTGCCAAAGGGAAGGGACTGAGGACAAACGTTGGAGGTAAGAATGCAGATATTGAGTCTCTAATGAAAAATAGATGGAAGAAAGCCTACCAAACAGGCTAACTGGTTTATACACCAATTAGAAGAAAGAGAATTTATTGCAAAAGTACTTTAGCATGGGTAACACTTATGATGGGTAGTGAAACATCTGCAAGGAAAAAACCAAACTCGGAGACCACCAAGAACTTCACAATTCAGCCCTGAGTTACAGATATAGTCTTCTAAAGTACTTCAGTCACCATCTACTGGCCTGAGTGCAGCAGAAGCTGGAATAATGGTTTTTTGAAAGGGGAAAACTTTCATCCCATTTAAGCACCCTCCTGGTTGAGCATAAACCCTAGGGATTCCCTGGACAAATCGATGTAGCTTTTGTAGCAGCAATACTTTCCCCTCCCCACCCCCCACTGCTTTCTTGGAGGATTGTCTTTCCCAATCCAACCTACAATCTAGTATTTCCTGGAAGCTTCCCATCCCTGGTATTAACCAAGCCTAGCCTTGCTTAACTTCTGAAAGCAGACAGGATTTGTGCAGCAGAGCCCACCTTTTGGGCACCAAAGAGGGGGGTGGGAGGAAAAGAAGATTAGAAAGTAGCAGGGTGAGGAGACCTTCACTGCTAACAGAAAGACAATTTGTGAAAAAGGGATGAAGGAGGCTTTGTGCAAAGAATTCTAGAGTCATGATTGGCAGCTGAGTTAACATAGCCTAAATTCACCTGTGAGGAGACGCTGACAACTACTTTGGAAATTTAGACCTAGAGGTAAAGTTGTTAGGACAAGAGGAAGTGGGGGGAAGCAAATTGAAGGCTTGACCCTTGAAACTAATATCAAGCATCCAAGTACAGGATCTCTTAGCAGTAGCATTTTGGAGAAAAGAATAGTTTGGCTTTTGGACTATTTATTTAATAACTTAGAGTAAGATTTCCTAATAGGAAATATAGTTCCTAATGCGCCAATGTATATATTGTCCATGTGCCTGTATTGTGTTTCTTAATAACACAAGTAAGGGGTGTAAAACATTCCCAGTTTGAGAGAGAGAGAGAGATTTTATTGGATGGAGTAGGGAGGAAAGAAGTCACCCCTTCAAGTTCCTGTGTTAATGAAAGGATTAGAAACTGCCTTGATGAGAATAAATTCAGCAGAGGTTGGAAGAGATTCTGCTTGGCAAATCTGTCTGGGATCATTCATTCATTCATTCATTCATTCATTCATTCATTCATTCATTCATCCAATCTGCAAGGCTGCCTAATTAGCAATGGCTCAAACTCACAAATTGAGAGTTCACAGGCTCCAGGGTGTATCATGGGGTACATAGAGCTCGAAAGAGTGAGGATTGCCCCATTAGCCTGCAAGCGTAAGGTTGTTTTCTAGATGGTAAGAGCCCTTGCTGAAAATCGTTGAACTGCTGAGAGACTTTTTCTCTCCTTCTTGGGGGATTCAGTAAATTAAAATAAGCCAATTTCTCACACCTGGATGGCTCATTGGACTTGGAAAATCTGATAAAATCTGAGTTGTCAGAAAAAAAGAAAAAGAAAAGTACTTTTCCTCTTTCCTCACCTCCAGGGAGAGCAACGAAAGCAGAAATTCTTTAGCATACTAATGTGAAGCAAGTTAACCTAATTTCAGTCAGTGAGGAAAAATCTTATTCTGAACAAAAGACTTCACTGAACTGGCCAGATTCTTTGACAGTAGCAGGATGTAATGAATTTGAATTTTAGAGTGACAGATTATTTCAGGGTCTTTGAGTCCTTTTTGTTTCCAATTCAAACACTGCATAATATGAAAGGGTGTGTGGGTGGGTGTTTGTGTGGGTGTGTAAATGCAACCATGGTACTGACAAAAATTTCCCTATATTTATCTTGATGCTTCAAATGTGTTCTTCCTGAATTTCAATCATGGAAAGACTTTTCCTGTGAGTTTTGTTTTTCCTCTTTCAACTGCAAGTTATCTTTAACATAAATTAAGAATGAGAATTTCCTAACACTTAGTAAGATTGGGATTCTGAGAAACTGGACAAATTCAGAGAAGGACAATAAAAAGAGACAAGGCAATGGAAACTGGATCCTGTGGAGAGTGAGAAAAAAATGCACAGGTTTAATTAGGAGGAGGAGGAGGAGGAGGAGGAGGAGGGGGAGGAGAGAGGGGAGGGGGAGGAGGAGGAGGAGGAGGAGGAGGAGGAGGAGGAGGAAGATAGCATAGCACTCTTCAAGTATTGAATACATGTTATGCAGAAGGCAGCTAAGACTCATTCTCTCTTATCTGGTATGGCAGGACACAGAATAAAGGACTACATTTACAAAAGGCAATTTCCTGTTGAATGTGAGAGAATACTTCCTAACGATAAGAGCAGTTGGATGTGGAATCAATTATTCAGGGAAGCGGTGGGTTCCCCTTCATTGCAAAGGGAGCCTAGATAGCTATCACTCAGGAATGTAGAAAATTGAACACAGTAGTCTAAACGGCCCTTTTCAACTTTATGATTCTATAAAAGGGAGGATATAAATAAAATTGCAATAATAAATAAATAGATTGATGTTCCCTTGGGAGAGTGTAATTGCCAGAAAATTAGGTGAAATGGCTTCTATTGGCTTGAAGACACTGCAGTGCAATTTTATACTCTCCTGGTATATCTGAATCTAACCATGTGTAATTTCTATTCTAAAAGTAATCATCCTTTAAAAATACACTCCTATGGATTTTTAAGGGATCAGATGAGATAGCATCCTGTCTTAATAGTTTGCCTGTTCATAAAGCTCACTGGTGGGAAATATTTATTTAATAATCTGTCTACAAACCACTCACTGCTTGGGAGATGTATTTTGAAAATATACATGTTTAGTCTAGGCATGGACCCAAGAGATGAGTACTTGGCCCAGACACAGATGTTCTGTACATGGCACTAAAGGGGAGGCATGGGAAAAGAAAGTGGTCAGATAATTGGTGGCTAGGATGGCTCACAGGTATTCAGAAATGGTTGGGAGAGACAGGTAAGGTGCAGCCTTTTCCTACATACCTGAAAGGTCCCTAAGCTGATACCCCAAAAAATTAAAATGTTGAAGGTTTCCGTTTAGCTAGCCCACCTGAAACCATTCAGTTGAGTTGCAGACACCTGGGAGGGTCACAACAACATGTAAGAACATGAGAAAGATCACAACAATCCCACCCTATGCAAAAAAAACCCCAATCCCCTCCATATTTCCATCCTGGCACCATAGTACTACTATGCCAACTATCGTACATGCTTGCAGAGTTGAAATCAGTTCCTCCCCATCCATAGCCTCCACTGTGAACTCAGCACTCAATCAACACCATGACAGTATCACCTGCTGGCCTGGTAGAGATGTGCAACTGATGACACCTCACCCTATGGCCAGCAAAAGATCTCACCCAGCAATTTCATGTAGATTTTAAAGAGGAGAGGAAAGAAATCAGAGCCTTAAGGCATTCCACATTGCATGAATGTGGTTACTTCCCATCTTGATGCCTACAACTTGTTCTACATGGGGCTGCCATTGAAAAGCATTCACAAGCTCCAATTGGTTCAAAATGAAGCAGCTCACATGGTTTTGTGCAGACCTAAGTATGTACATCTGTCACCACTCCTGCAGCACCTGCATTGGCTGCCAATTTGCTTCTGGATGCAATTCAGTGTTGTCACCTTTGGAGCCTTTCATGGCTTGGGACTGAGTTATCCGAGGGACTGTCTCTTCTCAGTTACATCCACCCTTCCCAAAGAGTGGGGAGACAAGGAATGTTGCAGGTCCCATCTCCTAAGGAGTACATTTACTGGGACCCAAAAGAAGGCCTTCTCCATGGTGACTCCCTCCGTTTGGAATATATTCCTGCAGAGATTAAACTGGATCTCACTTTGACACTCTTTTGTAAGATCATGAAGACTTGGTTCTGCCTGGGAAGAGTTCCCCGACCTGGGGAATCCAGACTGGGATGGAGCCCATTAAGTTGCTTGTTTGATTGTGTGATGTCACCAGGGGGAAGGGAATTGTTTTTTATTGTTTTATATTGGGCCTTTTTTTTTAAGCTGCCCAAAGTCACTGTGAGTGAGTGGGAGACCATATAAACCTTCTAAGTAAATAAATAAGAACCTAGGAGTCAGCCTCTCCCTTCCCACCAACACTGACTGAAACTGCTATGGAGAAAGGAAGAGAACCACTGGAAAAAGTGCTTTCCACTCCCCAACCCTGAAGCTGGCTCAGAAGCAATCCGTGGTCAATGGCATTAGAAGTTGCTAAGAGTTCCAGAAGAGCCAGGATGATTGCACCATCCCATCCCAAGTCCTCCAAAGATAATCAACTAGCACAAACAATGGCATCTCAGTACCATAGCCTAGTCTGAATCCAAACAAGATGTCCAGATAATCTGCTTCATCCAGGGTGTTCTGAAGCTGTGTGCCAACTACCTTCTCAACAACCTTCCCTTATATACTTCTACTGTTCTTCACAGAAGTATACTTAGTTTGATAAAAAGCTGCACAAAACCATGTTTTTCTGCACAGAGCACACTTTGCCCACCAAACTTTTTGCCAGGATTTAATTGAGGGCAAACCAGTAGGCTTCAGTTGCAGTAGGTGGTAGCACTAGCCAACCTTGACTGCTCTTGAAGAAAGCTAAGCAGGATCAGATCTGGTTAGTACTTCAGTGGGAAAACACCAAAACACTTAGCCCATGAAGCCCCCAAAGGTCAAGCAAGAAGTTTCTCTTTATCTAAGTCTGTGACTCATCAAACCAGATATAATTCCACCAATTGACTATAACAGAGCTCTTGTTTTTGTTGATTGACAATAGATGAGTTAAGCATCTTGTTGTCCACAATAAATCATTGTTGGATTATACATGGGCCATTTTCTCATTAGTGCTATCACATCTTCTAGTATAATAATAATATAATATAAAACCTATCCTTTTTAATCATTACATCAGCACAACGATACTTTGGATGCCTCTTGAAGAATGCTTTTTAAAGTGTGATCCCCTGGGAGTCCCCCAGGAACCTCTCTGGGGCTAGCAAACTCAAAATGATGTACCTGCCTGTGTTGAAAAATAACACAATATTTAAATGCCATCAAAGAATCACAAGAAGCAGCAGAGAATATGGTTTTTTACATTTTATTTTTTAATTAAATGTTTTAATTTTTAATATGATAAATAGCAATAGCAATAGCACTTAGACTTATATACTGCTTCACAGTGGTGGGATTCAGCCAGTTCGCACCACTTTGGGAGAACCGGTTGTTAACTTTCTGAGCAGTTTGGCAAAGTGGTTGTTGATAGAAATCATTAGGGCAGAGAACCGGTTGTTAAATTACTTGAATCCCACCACTGCTGCTTCATAGTGCTTTTACAGCCCTCTCTAAGTGGCTTACAGAGTCAGCCTATTGCCCCCTACAATCTGGGTTCTCATTTTACCGACCTCGGAAGGATGGAAGGCTGAGACAACCTTAAGCCGGTGAAGGGATTTTGACAGGAAAAATAAATTAAGAAAGTTTTCTGAAGAGGATACTGTAATTCACAAATGTGAATTTTATGTAAGTGTGTTCACAAGTGTGAATCTTTATGTAAGAATAAGTGAACCCTAGCTTCAAATTTTGTACTGTCCTAGTTAAATATAAAACAGTGGTAAATATCCTTAGACTGTTGCCTTTAATAGCACTGAAAACTACAGCTTTTGAAAGTCTGTACTGCTTTCTATTGTCCTGCTATATTCAGCTCTCAAATCTACCATATGTTGCTAGCTTCTAACATTGGTAGTCATCAGCTAAATATCATCATTTATTTAGCAACTGTTCTAAGTTATGGTGGCACTGAAAAAAGTGACTTATGATCCTTGCAGCATCCTCAAAATCACATGGCCCAAATTTGGGTGTTTGGCAACCAGCATACAGTATATTATAATGGCTTCAGTGTCCTGGGGTCATGTGCTGTTAGCTGGCCTCCGACAAGCAAAGTCAATGGGGGAAGCCAGGTTCACTTAATGACTTTATGGTTCACCTGAGAAATGCTGTGATAAGGTTACCCATGGCAAAAAAAAAAAAGATTGTAAAATCAGGCATGACTGACTTAACAACCACCTTGCTTAGCAACTGCGGTCATAATTTGAGGACTATTGTACAGAATACTGTGCTATATATCATATACGGACAATCTTATTGAATATGTGCTGCTTAATCACCATGTAACCAACAGAGCCTCTGAATTTTATACATCCCTGTTCATCATTTTAACTAATAATGCCTCTATGCTGGATTTGAAATAGTTTTGCAACTGTAACTGATGTCTTCAGGAGCTGAAACAAATAGCAATAACAACAAAGAAACAGGTTGGAATCAAAATCACCTTATTATGTATAATTCTTGCATAAATCCTTGACAACTGTAAGCACCAAATCTGAAGGGCACTCTTAAATATTCTTTTCAAAGCTCTTGCAGCGAACAGAGGCTTTTTCTTGTTATTACAACATAGCTCCATTTGTTTCTATTCCCTGTTCATGTGAGATCTTAAAGCCAACAAGGGACTTTAGTAAGCAAATGTGACATTCAAGAAGAAAATCCTATATAATTTTGGTAGGGAGAGTGGGGGGTGGGGAAGCCTTCTTCAATGCATTCACTTCCCTGGTACATGAAATAATTTAAATAGTTATAAGTAAATCCTAATACATGCATAGATAGTTTAGAAAGCAAATGCATTCACATCATATTCATGGATTCTGTTGCCAGTGTTGCTTTTGCACTAACTGTGCAATATAAAAACAAGAAAGGGGTTGTGTGATGGCTACAAGTTGTAGGATACCATTTATGCCTGATGTGATCTTTTTAATCTCTCTCTTGGCAATGGAAAAGGGGGGGTGGGAATCAGCAGTAAGTCAATTAAAATGTTAGTGCTACTGGCAGGCTTATAAGTAAATATGGACAGTATGATAAAACTGAAAAAATAATCTCTTGGCATGAGAAATGGCATGATTTAGAGGGAGTGAGAGGTTCAATACATGGTAAAGTGATACATGGCCACGCATACATTATTTAATGGGATGCTAACTGTGCATTATAACAGCATAAAAAGACAGTTATGCAAAGCCTAGTATGAGCTTCATTCATGAAAATTCATCCAACCTCCACTTCCCAGTTTGAACAAAGTTGGAGTAGAACTTGGTACCCTTTGTTAGAGACCAGGCAAGATTCTACAGGGGATCTTGGTATGTTTCCTTTGATTTTATTTCACTGGCCTCTGTCAGCCAAAGGATGCTGAGCATGTTGGCTGGAAAGCCAGCAGCCGAGGTTCAAGACCCAAGCACCACATAATAGGGTGAGCGCCTGTACTTGCTCCAGCTCCTGTCAATCTAGCGGTTCAATAGCAATAGCACTTAGACTTAGATACCGCTTCACAGTGCTTTACAGCCCTCTCTAAGTGGTTTACAGAGTCAGTATATTGCCCCACAACAACCTGGGTCCTCATTTTACCAAGCTCAGAAGGATGGAAGGCCAAAAGCATGCAATGCGAATAAATAAATAAGTACCACTTTGGTGGAAAGGTAACAGCGCCCCATGATGTTATGCTGGCCACATGACCACGGAAATGTCTTCAGACAGCGCTGGCTCAATGGCCTTGAAACGGAGATGAGCACCACCCCTTACAATCAGCAACAACTAGTGAAGTAAAATTCGCAGGGATTCTTTTTACTGTTTTTTAATCAGCAAAAAAAAATATGTCTATTTGGTAGTGTACTGTTCTAATTAGGGTATCAGAATAACCTATATAGGTTTACATAAAGATATTGAAAACTATCCTTTTGGGGGAAATAGTCTATTGCTTTGGCAAGTCAAGAAAAAATATTCCATCTGTGATGCCTGAATCTAGCCAACAAATCAGAACTTTTTGTAGTGGCTAATCCCAGCATCCTAACAATTCATGGGACAAATGATAAAGCTACAATTTAATTTTCAACCAGTCATGATACCATATCAGTGGAATTATATGGGATAGGATTCTGGACAAAACAAAAGTTTAAATCCGTTTATTCAAGCCTTTCAACATGGGGTCAACTTTGGGACAATTTTGTTCCATGCAAAATAATAGACATGTGTCACAAGCTGTCGTCTCACATGCTTCGTAGTGCTCAGCATTCTAGCAACCCAAGAGGCTGACTTGATTCTGAAGGAGAGAAGAGGGGACTCAGAAGTATTTGGGCCTAGTTCTCCACGCTTACAGAGATTAACAAAGTGACCAATGACCTTTAACACTGGATTTGGTGATCTTTCAGATCACCAAGTTAACCAATCAAGCATATTTTCCCCATTTATTTATCAGACTTGTACACCACCCAATGTCACTCAATTTCCAGTGATTCTGAGCACAATCAAAACAAGGACATTACAATAAACCAATTAAAAAGGAAAAAAAGATAAAAGATGGCAAGTGTGACAGACCAGATGGAATGAAGTGAGAGGTCTCCTTCTCCCTTGTGAAAGGCTTGGGTGAAGAGCCAGGGCTTCGCGTTTTCTGAACAACAGCAGATTGGGGGCCATCTGGATCTTAGGGGGAACTTTATCCCAGAGAGCAGGCACCACTACAAAGAAGAATTCTGGGTTCCTGAGAGATGGCACTGTTAATCAAAGGAACCTGGAATGTGCCAGTTTTGTGGGAGTGAATCAATTCGGCAGATACTATGAGAGGCAAAACCCCCTTCAAGTAACCACGCCTTATGCCATGTAGGGCTTTATAGGTAACAACCAGAACCTTGAATCAGATCTGGAAGCAAACTGGCAACCAACACAAACTCACAAAGCAGAAGTGTTACCTGGGCATTCAAAACATTCTTACCAATTTTTGAGCCAGGAATGATAGACATTAGCAAATATAACTCTGGTCTCCTTTTCCCACACAGTATTATTTGAACCAGTACTGTTCTTCTCGTTTATAGTTTTAAATTATGTTTTTCTTTCTCTACTTGCACCAGCAGTGCAATCTGACCAGATCTATCCAGCTTGCGCGAACCAGTAGCGCCGGCAACGGGAGGCTCGGCCCACCCACCGAGATGTCATTATGTCCCATTTTTGACCCTTTGAGCATGCACAGAAGAGGCACGCACACTCACACTCCCGAACCGGTAGCGAAGGTAAGTGCATTTCACCGCTGACTTGCACCATTAATACAATACAACACTGCCAACTGCACTAGGGAAGACAGTTCAAAATTGTGCTCCTAAAACCAGAACCAAATAGAAAGAGTTTTTTTAAAAAGTCATTTAACATAACTGCCACATGCTTTTCAATACTATGATGATTCAAGAATGACAAATATCAATAAAGATCTAGTATGCTACTAGTATTGCCTGTTCCAGGAAACATATTTACATAGCAAGATTCATTAGAAATGTTTATTTATAGGACCAGAGTTATCAGGGTTATTTCACTTCAACCCTGAATATTAGGCTCTCAATCACTCTGCTTTGACTTGGTTCTTACCTGTTGGTAAGCTATTATGTAATCATTCCTTCAAATAAAAACTATGGAATTCTATTACTAGAGCAAGCAATTGCCAGCAAATTGTACCCATGGTAGGAATTTAGTATTGATTTAATTCATGCCATTTTATTGCTGAATTAAATTTCAGCGTGATAGATACTATGATTTATATCTCCTTGATATGTGTTTTTTTTGCTGTGTGTGTTTAGCATTAAGATTTCATGAATTGTAATGTTATTTTATTAGAGTGTCTATAAAACCTTGAACACTACTTTTGATAAAAGGCAGGATATAAACATAATAAATTAATTAATAGTATGTAAAATGAGAGATCCAATTCCAGAATATTACATGATGTAATCATGAGTTATTTGAAGCAATTCCATGAGCCTATATGAAAAGAAGAATTGGGGTATGTTAAGAGATTCTCTACATTTTTACACAGTGGAGATTTTGAGAAAGGATCAAAGACAACCTTATAAGATGGCTTCATTGGAGACATTGACTTTCACTATGTGACATGAGTCAGGGTAAACTCTAGCAATCAATTATATAAATTTTCTCCAGGAGATCCATCCCCAACCTGGTCCTTCAATTCTTCCATACAGAACCGATCACTACTAGAATTAAATCCTTGCTGCTGTTGTCTCTTCTTTTCTTTTCTTTTCACAGCATACTAGATTTCTGCTGAAAGCTTAGTCTTTGCATAATGTGTCCGCTTTGTTTAATAATTTGAGTCTGGTCATCTATGCCACAACTAACTTCACAGGTTTATTGTGAAAATAAATTGAAAAATGATTCCTTCAGCTTCAGCCACTTCAGAGGGAGGGGAGGGAGAGAGGGAGGGAGAGGGAGAAGGGTAGGGAGAGAGATGAAATAAATAATACTCCATCTTGATTTTTGGACAAGTCTCCTTGTTTATTTTTCAGGATCAATGTAGAAGGATCGTGCTTCTCCAAAATGTCCCTTTTCTGCCCCTTAAAGCCTAATGTAGGTATTATCGCAGCCATGTACACTACCTACAAACCTTTATTAAACTAAATCATTCAACCACAAATAGTTGAATTATGCACACATAATGAGATAAAGTATCATCTCAGGTGCCTGTGAATTGCAAGATTTATTATGTAACAACAAACCCAATAGTTTCCTTCGTGTTTATTATCGTTATGCACATGAGTTCATCTCTGTAGCAATTCGTATAAGGCTTCTGGTCATCTTCCTTGGTACAAAAGGTGACTTTGAACATGCAGGATATGAAGTCTGAAAATATCCATGAACTAGAAGGGCCATTTGCTCTCCACTGGTCTTCCAAAGGAAAAAAAGAGCCCACATCGCTACATGAAAATTGCCATAGATGCCTTAATTGTGCAGTAATTGTGCTGTTTGATTCCTGAAAATTTATTTCCCCTCATAATAATTACCTGGAGTCACCACAGTCCACTTCCTCATCCATTCCTACACTACGGCAATCTAAAATGAATCTTTAGCTGGGTGTATTGTCGGTTCTTCCTAAGAATGGTAATGATGTGAAGCAGCCAGAGTCACATGTGTGAAATGGGTGGCTTTACAAATTGAAAAAATAAGTAAGTAAGTAAGTAAGTAAGTAAGTAAGTAAGTAAGTAAGTAAGTACTCCCTTGTCCTGCCTTTTAAAAGCAGTATAGACATCAACTCATTATGATCCACCCCAGTCGATACCTCAATATTTTTAAGAGGCTATCTATATTCAACAGTCAATAAGCATGTGGCAAAAGAGCGGGAGAGTATGATAATTTAGTTCACAGTGTCATGATGCTCTGCTTTGGCTATTACTCACTCGGTTGGCCAGATGGCATGTTGCTGCTGCTGCTGCTGTTGCTGGCATGGATGCAATGATTTCCAAGGGCAAAGCTGGGAACAAATTAGACCAGCACTGTTCAAATGCCCAAAGACTGATTGACAGGACAATTTCTCCATGTTTCTGGAAAGGATCTTTTTTTTTTTTTAATATGGGAAAATTTCTATTTTTTTTTCCTTGCATTCTTTCCTTGGGAGCATTCCTAGTAGAATTATTATTTTTTTTGTAAATATTTTATTATTTTTCAAACATAAACATAAAATATAACTTTCAAGAGCAAAAACTCGATCCAGTCATAGGTGGTTACCACGCTTACATTCCTTTAACAAATTCCATTCACAATTTTCCATTACATTTTTAAAAGGTGAATATTCAAAACAAAAGAAGAATAGATTTTAACATAAATTCTAACATCCTTGTCTATATATATCTATTGTATCAATATAATTTCAATTTCATATTTACTTTAGCTCATTTATATCTAAGTATTAATCCTGTTTATATCTGGTTCTTCTCCACATTGTCTTTATCATCTCTTTTATCATCAATTGCAAAATACTTTTTAACAATATTCTAGTCTCTTATTCTAATTATTAACCACAATTTTATCATCTCAAATCTTAATTTCAAACTTAATAAATCTCAATTTTTCTTACCATTTATACAACAAAGTTTTAACTACACTTCTTGGACTCTTGACCCATTCCATCAAATCTTGATATCTTAGATTTTATCATTGCTTTTAGACATTTCAAATTACACAGATTCATCCCAAAAATTTTATTTAAACTAATTACTGGTATGTTCTCCTCCATACATCCTTCTATTGTTTAGCTAATTTCCAGCATATTATGTTTGGTTGATTTCCAGCCTGGGCTGATTTCCAGCATATTCTCCTCTGATCCTCCCACCATTATTGGCTGATTTCCAGCATTTTATGTTGGCTGATTTCCAGCATATCTCCTCCAACTCTCCTCCTATTGCTTGGCTGATTTCCAGCATTTTATTGGCTGATTTCCAGCATAGTCTCCTCTAGAACTCCCACCATTGTTTGGTTGATTTCCAGCATATATCCTCCAACTCTCCTCCTATTGTTTGGCTGATTTCCAGCATTTTATTGGCTGATTTCCAGCATATTATATTTGGCTGATTTCCAGCATAGTCTTCTCCAAAACTCCCATGGTTGTTTAGCTGACTTCCAGCATTTTAACTACTTTCCACATATTTCCCGAGTCTCAAACTCTTAACTAGTTAGTGCCCATCACCTCTTCTAATTCCCTTGCAAAATAATTATCTATTTCATGTCAGTTTCCCGACATACTTTTTCAAATTAATTCTCAATGAATTTCATGATGATCCTTTCCAGCATATTTTAAGTTAAATCACACTTCGTTACTAAAATCTGTGTATCGTCTTGTTTCATTCAATAAAACCATAATTAAACATATTTACCAATCTAACATTGCTTACAAGTTAAAGTCAAAACATATTACATCAAACATTTATTTTTCTTGAAGTTATCTCATATTTATACATACTCTTTTTTAATCTTTTTAGCCACCTTTATCTCACTCCTCTATTTTAATTACCATCCCTTATTTTCTGTTTTTTATTACTCCAAAACCTCTCCAATTTTTATCTAGAAATCATTTATACCTTTAAACTTTTAAACATTACATTTCAATTTAATTACATTTAATTTTATTTTCTTTCCTTCCTTCTCCTTTCTGTCCAGCTGTTCCACTTCAAAAGTCTCTCTGCTCAATTTAAAAAATTATATGTGTCACTTTAATGCTTTTAGAATGTCTGGTTCACATGTGATGTATCAACTTCCTGTCTTTGTTCCCGCGGCGCACCCAGTTTTTTTGCTAGGCTTGTTAAATTCCATTATAAAAAATCCAAAATATTTTTTCTTTCTTCATAGAATCTCCCAGGGACAGAGTAAAAATCTCCAAAACCATAAATTTAGTGTTAATTTCAAAAAAGTCCAAGGTAAAAAAGTCATTTACAATGTTTCTTTTCCAAACGAAAGGGAAATCTCTTTAATCCACTCTCCTGCTTAGTCACCGCAGACTCCATGGCAATTACGTAGCCACCCGTCTGTCACTCTTCATTAGCCTCCTTAACTTTCCAAAGGTGTAAATTCCAAAAGAAACATTTCTCCAATCAACTCCAAATAAGTAAAAGAAGAAAGAATCCACTTTTAAAATTGTTAAACGCCAATTATTCCAGATCAAATTTTCAAAGTCTGTCATGGGTCTTTGTCTCCAAAAGTTTTTTTTTTCTTTCCTTAATCTTCAAGCCCCGTAAATTTACAGCCGCTGTTTAAGGCTTGGGAGCATTCCTAGTAGAATTATTATTGTGAGTTAAGTGAACTGGAAAAGAATACGTACCAGATGAGACTGATACAAACAACGGGCATTTGGTTCAAGGAAGACTGTCAGAAGAATCGTAGTGTTTTCTTGGCTCCTGAAAAGAGAACTCTAATAAGCCTTGATTTTCAGCATTCAGTTGGTAACGAGAATGGTACCAATACAGCATTGTATTGATGGCAAGGAAGATACTACGCAAGTGTTGTGGTTAATTATTAATCACTCCCATGTTCAGGCTGGAGGCTTTCTCAGCCTGGTACCTTCCAGATGATTTGCAGTATAGCTCCTGCTTGCTCCAGGGGCAATGTGGCTAAGAAGGATGGAGCTGTGATGCAAGCTCTCTGAAGGCCAGCCATATCCCGGTCCCCCAGGCAACTTTATAGGAACTGGTCAGCTGGTACTTCTCTATTTTGTTGTTTAAATAGATTACCTTGACGCAAACAATATTGGATCTATACAACCTGGAGCCATTTGGAGACTCATTTCACCAAATTCTACAGTATTGGAAAAGCCCACAGAAATAGCAGAGATTGCTCCAGGAAGATTTCTACTATACAGTTACTTCTATATAACATCTCATTTTCTAGATGAATGCACGGCTGCTTGAGCAGAAGCTAATCATGAATCAATATTTAGATACCAAGGGGAATTATTAATTGGATTGGGGGAACTAGGAACAATTTATAGCTATAAATTGTAAAGTGTTCTGCTTTACCCAGTTTTTCACTCATTATGGTAGTTCACATGGCTGATTCAGATTAAACCAATAAACTAGTGGGGTGTATTGCTCATCTCCAGCCCAGCAGAGTTGGCTCCCAGCGAACCTGCAGCATCCTTCCAGTTAGATCTCTAAGTTCCACCTCATGGAGGTTTCTGAACATCCTTTACAGGCTCTGAATCCCCATTAGTCATACTTGTCTTTTGGGACTGCATCCTGCTAGATTTTAACAAGGGCAAGGAGGATGAGTTTATCTTACCATGGAATGTGTTGCCTACTTCTGTCAGGAATGAGACAGGGTTTTGTTTTGTTTTTTGAATTTTTTTAAATTTATTTTTCACATAAAACATAAAACAACATCTTTTTAGAGCAAAAGTTTGGTCCGGTGTAAAATAAGTATAAATTCCAAATTTCATCAATTAACATCTTAAAGAAAAAAAAAAGAAGAAAAAACAAGTCTAAACCCAATTTTTATCATTCAATCTAACATCTTATTCTAACATTTAACATTCTATTATGTAATCACCCTAAATCTTAAACTTCAAATCTAAACAGCTCTTTATAATATTCATTTATTATTTTAACAATCAGTATTTCATATATTCTCCTTACTTCAAAGACCCAAATCAAGTCAGTTTCTTTTAAATCACATCTAATAATCAACATATAATATTTTATTCGTCTCTTAAAAAACATTTCAAAATCAGTAACTATTCTTCAGAGATATCTCCTTCACTCCTCCTAATTTTATTTTGGCTAGATTGCAGCTTAATTTCCTGGTTTCCAGGGATGTTCCTCCACTCCTAACCTTTGTTGGCTGGATCACAGTTTGGTTTTAACTGCTTTCCAACATTTTCTCCTTCACTACTCCTAGGTTTATTTTTATCTGGATAACGGCTTTTCAGCTGTTTTCCAGTGGTGCTTTCCTCCACTCCTTACCTTATATTTAACTGGTTCACAGTTGATTTTAATTGGTCCCCAGCATTGTCTCCTCCACTCCTCCTAGGTTTATTTTTGGCTGGTTCACAGCTTAGTTAACTGTGAACCAGTGGTGCTTTCCTCCACTCCTTACCTTATATTTAACTAATTCACAATTTAATCCTAATTTTCATTTAATGAGACAGTTGAGGTTTAAAGTTTAAAGACCATTGAGGATTCTTGTCAAAGATGAGATCATCAAAATTAAGAAGACTATCTCAAAGTTAAGGAGCAACTTTGTGTCAAGGTTTTTAGATAGTCAATGAGAAAGATCATCCTATTTTATACAGTTGTCCCACCAAAGTCATATATCTTGCAAGATTTATTTCACAGAAGTGTGAAGATTCTAAAATTTATTTTTTAATTAAATGTTTTAGAGAAAGGATATAAGCAAAGGAAGATAAAAAGACATAAAGGTAAAGGTAAAGGTTCCCCTCGCACATATGTGCTAGTTGTTCCCAACTCTAGGGGGCGGTGCTCATCTCCATTTCAAAGTCGAAGAGCCAGCGCTGTCCGAAGACATCTCTGGTCATGTGGCCGGCATGACTAAATGGCAAAGGCGCACAGAATGCTGTTACCTTCCCATCAAAGATGGTCCCTATTTTTCTACTTGCATTTTTTACGTGCTTTCGAACTGCTAGGTTGGCAGAAGCTGGGACAAGTAACGGAAGCTCACTGCATTACACAGCACTATGGATTCAAACTGCCAACCTTTTGATCGACAAGCTCGTGTCTTAGCTACTGAGTCACCACGTCCCTTTAAAAAGACATACAAAAATATAAAAAAGTAAAATGCAAATAAGTAAGCAAGGGATCTAGAATGTCCTGGGGATTAGAGTTTTCCAGTACAGTATATCATTAAGCACTTATGAATTATAAAATATATTATATCCCTTTTATAAAAATAAGGGTCACTATTCAGCTTTAAGCTGTGAATATGTATTAAGAACCAGGTTCAATACTGTAGAAATCACAGGCTGGATTTAGAATAGAATAGAATAGAATAGAATAGAATAGAATAGAATAGAATAGAATAGAATAGAATAGAATAGAATAGAATTCTTTATTGGCCAAGTGTGATTGGACACAAAAAGGAATTTGTCTTGGTGCATACGGTCTCGGAGTACATGAAAGAAAAGATACATTCATCAAGAATCATAAGGTACAACACTTAATGATAGTCATAGAGAAACAGTCAATATAAATCTTAAGGATACTAGCAACAGGGTTACAGTCATACATTATTGGCCAAGTGTGACTGGACACCCAAGGAATTTGTCTTTGGTGCATAAGCTCTCAGTGTACATAAAAGCTAGTGATAAATCATGATCATAGTCAACATAAAAATACATTCATCACAAATCATAAGATACAACACTTAGTGATAGTCATAGGGTACTAAATAAGCAATCAACATAACACTAGGAAACTAAACAAAGCAATATAAATCAAAAAGATACAAGCAACAAAGTTACAGTCATAAGTAGAAAAGGAGATAGGTAATAGGAAAGATGAAAAGAATAATAGTAATACAGCTATTATATATTAGCTACAGGTACTGTGAATACGTATTAAGAACCAGGTTCAATACTGTAGAAATCACAGGCTGGATTTATAAGCTATAATAAATAGGATTAGTATTGTGAATCTACTCAATTGGGTTATACCGTGATAACCCAAACTTTGAATAAGGCATAAATCCATATTTTAACAGATTAACAGAGTTAGAAGGGACTTTATATGTCATCTAGTCCAACCCCACACCTAAGCAGGGGACCCTACACTATGTATTCCGTTACAGTATAGTCCAAGGATGGTTTCCAGTGAGAACTGAACTCTACGTCAGATTTACTTTTAAGGTATAAAAATTTCTATACATCAGAAAAAAAATTCCCTAGATTGGTTAACTTGGTTAACTATTTTTCCAATAAGAATGTTTAATACCCTTGCATCAAAAACTGACATCAAATAGACTTTCAAGATTGATATTAGACTTGGAAGGTAATCTAGGCGAGAAACAAAACCAGCAATGCTACTTCTACCTTTAGAAGTTGTATTAACAGAATCATGCAATTCTGAAAGTGTCCCCCCCCATCCCTCACTTTTACACGCTCAAAAAAAAAACAGGGAGGGCAAAATAGCAAATACAAATATAAAAGACCATAATGATGAATATCCTAAAAAAAACTAGAAACCCCATAGTTGAAGGAAATAAAAATGTCCCCCACAACAATGGAGCCAATGAGATAGGTTTCTGACTCCAAGGGAACCCAGTGTCAGCCCAAGACCAGAAATGGCCAGTGAAATCCAACTGAGTTCAATCCCTTATTTGCTTAAATCTAATCGACAGAATCTTGCCACATTCAAGCTATAAGGTTCTAATTTAATAGATATACCCCGAGAGAATATTGTGGGAATTCAAGTTACACTGAAAGTCTTCCCCGCTTTCTCATCCAGCTTGGGTCTGCGCAGTCTCTTGATCCAGGTCTCTTTCTGGGAAAACTCTGTGTTGTTCAAACTTTCTCCCATAGCTCCTTCAGGTGCACATGCCATCAGACTCGGCACTGGTCACCAAATGAGTTAGAGGCTTTTTGCAAAATCAAAAAGAATGGGGCCGACTTAATTTTGGGAAGTTTATTCCATATGGCAGGCACCACAATAAGGTGTCCTGGGACCCATCAAATGTAGATCCGTAGCTGAAGTTCCCCACAGCACACCTGCTCTGTAAGATTGATGGGGGGGCTGGTATAAGTGGGAAAAGGCGGTCCCTCAAATAGCCCAGTCCCATGCCATGAAGTTGTGCTTTCTGTTTAAATGCTCAATGCACACATGCTCCCTAAATGTAATAGATTTTCTGTCATTTATTCTGGACATTACAAAGGCTCTGCTGTGGAAAGAAAAACAGTAAGAAAAATCACACTGTATCCAAATAATAATGATCATGCAGCATATTGCAATATGTATACTGACAGCTTTGGACAGAAAATAAAGGGCTGTTGCTGAAAGTTCAAATGCTGTGTTTTTCTAGAAATTTGGTGGAGCAAAATCCACAGCGTAATTTACTCTGCAAACCCAGAAATCTCTCCAGTTCTGCTCATCCACCATCGCACCACTTTTTCACTCTCAATTGTGCATATTTCTCCAGACATCTCCCTGCTTTCTTCAGGAACGCTAATTTTTCTGTTGCATTTTTCTTGTACTTCATCCTCTGATTCCACCAGACATATCAGCAGGATTTTGTGTTTACTTTTCTAGCAATATTCAAAAATAGATAACACTCTGAGTAGCATTCATTCAGCGGATCAGTTTGCCTTGCTTTTCCTTCATGAGGTCACACCTCATAATACTGCTGACAGGTAGATGAATTCACAATGGAGGAGTAACACTTTTGGGTAGGCTGAATGAAAGCTATTCACCAGAGCTTTTAGGTCTCTATAGGTGCTTCACTTTGTTTTTATTTCACTGTATTTACATAGTTTAGGTTTGCTTTACTTTACAATGTTTTTTGCTTGTTTATTCATCTATTTACTTAATATCACACCTATTTACACATACTATTTGTTTATTTATTCTTATATCTTATATCTTTATTTATATCTTTATTCATCATAACTGATACATTTGTTTATTTTAGTTAGAGTTAGTTTAGTTTAGCTTAGTTAGGGATTAATTTATTTCCATCATGGAGATATTCCTGTATTATGCAGGATAAGCCCTCTTTGAGGTAAGAGATTTTCAGTTTTATTTATTTACTTATCAACTTGCATGTCTGACTCCAGGATTTGGGATTCAAAGAAGTAACATGACAGATAATATGACATAAGTAATGGGATCTGGAAGGAACTATACAGTTGTGGGGCTGGCTAGAGCCCTCAAATCCTTCTTCCTAGTACAATTGGAAGTGTAATTTCCCAGAAATGTCTTCTTTTAAAAAAATGAAAGAAGACATTGGCCAATCATTGACACATGTTGCCACAAAAATTAATGAAAGCATGCAAATAGTCACTGACCGGGTATCTCCTTCTTACTCTTTCTCCCCCTCCCGCTCTCTCTCCACTAACAAGGACAGTGTTTCTCAACCTTGGCCACTTGAATATATGTGAATTTCCAATCCCAGAATTCTCTCTCCAGCATGTATTCTGAGAGTTGAACTCCACATCTCTTCAGATGAACAAGGCTGAGAAATACTGAACTAGTGGCACTAAAGTTGGCCATTAATTATGAGATAGGTTTTTAAAAGAAAAAGAAAGATTATGAGGCAATGCTTGGTTTTCTGCCAAATCTGGCAAATTGTGTAGCCTATGGAAATCACATCAACTTTCAAGAAATAAGACGAAAACACTACACTAAAATTCCCAGTTGGCTTTCAACTATGAAGGCGATAATATACCCAAACGTTCTGGAACATGGTAAAACGGTGAAATATAAAGAAATATTAGATGAGGCAGGGAACCTTAAAACAATAGAACAGTTAAAAGAACAAGGCACTCATATAGAATGGTGGACATACACACAGATAAAATCAAGATATAAAAAAGATAAAGAACAATATGGTATAGAAATGGGTAGTAAAGATTTTGATAAGATTTGGATGAGTACGGATAATAAATTACTAGCTAAATTGTACAATTATCTGGTAGATTATGACCTGATGGAGGAGGTGGTCAAAGACCCAATGTTAGCATGGGCCAAAAACATTGGGAAAAATATAAATTTGGAAGAATGGGACCAAATATGGAACAACAATATAAGACTCACTAAGGCAACCACCTACAAGGAGAACCAGTATAAGATGATCTACAGGTGGCATCTAGCACCAGCTAGGATTGCCAAGATTTATCCCAACCTAAATCCAAAGTGTTGGAAGTGCGAACATCAGCAAGGTACCTTTTACCATTGCTGGTGGACCTGCCCTCAAGCAAAAAAATATTGGAAGATGATTGGCAATTGGCTTTCAGAAATAATAGGTGAAACCTTTGAATTAGATCCTAAAATATTCCTCCTGGGAATTCTCAAGACAGAAATGGCAAAAAAGAAGAAATACCTAGCAGTGCATATAACAACAGCAGCAAGAATCTCTTTTGCTCAACAATGGAAAGAGAAAAAAATACCAACCAAGGAACAAGTAATCGGTAAAATAATGGAATGTGCCGAGATGAATAAATTAACGCTGGAAATCAATGACAGAGAAGATTCTGATTATTATAGCGTGTGGGACAAGTGGTACGGGTGGTTAGAGAAGAGGAAAATGAAATAAAAAAAGAAAAAATGAAAGAGATTAGAGTGAGTACAAGAAATAGTTAAATGAAATAGAAAGAGAAGTTGTACCGTAGATGGTAGAAAGTAAAACGAGGTAAGGAAAGGTTACATAGGTAGGCAAGAGATATGACTTATGTATTTATTAATTTACCTTTCAAGACCCATTGTATGTATATATATATATATATATATATATATATATATATATATATATATATATATATATATATATATATATATATATATATACATTAAGAATGATATAAGTATACATTTATATACCATGTAACTGAGTAGCAAAGATCATCTATAGGTACATACATCTGTATTTGTATTTATTTCCTTTTCCTATACCATGTAACCGGATGGACAAAAATTGTATTATAACAATTTCTTAACAATAAAATATATATATAAAAAAAAGGAAATCACATCAACTTTCACACAGACATCCCCCTCCCATAAATGAACAAATGAACAAATAAACAAATAACATCCCAAACAAATTCAGTTTTAGCTCATATCACATCATCCTAATTTAACTTTACAGAAAACAATCTATTATGTGTCATATATATATATATATATATATATATATATATATGTGTGTGTGTGTGTGTGTGTGTGTGTGTGTGTGTGTGTGTGTGTTTTTGCGGGTGTCTATATGCAAAAAATTAAAATCTCAGGTGTTTTCCCATGTCATGTTAAGGTTTTAAAGGACCTTGCAGAGTGCTTTCTAAGGATTTTTAGAAGATTTTAAGCTAGGATTTTAACCAGAATCTTAAACATTTTAACTAACTTATTTAACATGACGCGAGAAAACACCTGAGATTTTAATTTTTTGCATATATATATAAGTTTTGATGTATTCGGGTCTTTTCCCGTGTAAGATTGAGAGTATCTTGGCAACATTTCGACAAGGTCCCACTCGTTATCTTCAGGCTGGTGTCTTCGGCTTCGTGCTTGTGCGAGGAAAGCGAGGAAACCAATTGACCTTTCTGGACGTCCTAATCTACAAAAAACCCAACGGCTCCCTAGGACACACCATCTACCAGAAAAAAACACACACCAATCACTACTTAAACACACAATCACATCACCACCCTGCACAGATCAACTCCGTAGCCAAGACTCTGATCTCCAGAACCAAACGCCTAGGCGACAAAGACCACCTGAAAACTGAATTACACACTCTCACAAACATATTAATCTCTAACGGATTCCAAAGAAACACAGTTACCAACCTAATCCAAAGGGAGACACACCCCAAGAACTGAGACACAGAACAGGACAACGGCATCACCCTCCTCCCTTATATCAAAGACACCACAGATAAAATCAGCAAAATTCTCCACAAACACAATATCAAGACAGCCTTCTGCACTGACCAAAAAATAGCCAACATCTTAAGAAACCCCAAAGGCAAGATCCAGCCAGAAAACCAAGGAGTCTATGAAATACCATGCAAAATCTGTCCAGCCACATACATTGGATAAACTAATAGGAGAATAAATGCATGCATTGCAGAACACAAGGAATGCAATCAGAAAAGAAGAAAAAACTTCCTCCCTTTTCCAGCACCTTAAAACAACAGGACACGAAATTGACTTTGAAGGAACCAAATTATTCTCCAAAACTGAACACTTCAACAAGAGAATAATCACGGAAGCCATTGAAATAGAGAAATACCCCCATAACATGAATAAACACAACAATACCTCCCGCCTACCGGACATCTGGAAAGTAGCCCTAGTCAACAGAAGAGTCCCAGCCACGAAGATTAACACCGGACCCAAGGTAACACATGACACTACCACCAGTCATTCTCACCAGTTTCAAACCCAAACCCATCCCATAGACAAAATACAACCACCATCCAGAAGCCAGACCATGGTGGCATCACCAGCTGCTGCACCCCCCTCCGATCCCCACACATAGCAAACTGACACACGCCATGAACACATGGCAAGACCTCAAACTCGGAGCCAAACCAAAGACCGGGATGTGGCATCACAGCCATCTGCTCAAGACATTACATCAAAAAACTCAGGATATCACAACACTAGAACTCAAGATGTTAACACACAGCCCATTACCCAGGTCGTTAAAACACAAAAGACTAATGGGCACACATCAAGGACCTCACCCACACAGGATATTATGAAACAGCTAACTAATCTGCAAACATCAACTCCATCAACCAATCAAGATGTAACAACACAGGCAACCAACCTGCTCACAGCAACAAAGCCAGTACCCCACACCTCCCCACCAGTATTTATAGAGAGACGGCAGCTCCGATCACGCTTTCCTCGCACAAGCACGAAGCCGAAGATACCAGCCTGAAGATGACGAGTGGGACCTCGTTGAAACATCGGCAAGATACTCTCAATTTTACACGGGAAAAGACCCGAATACACCAAAACTTGCATACATATATATATATATATATATATATATATATATATATATATATATATATATATATATATATATATATATATGCAAGTTTTGGAAAACACCCGAGATTTTAATTTTTTGCTTATATATATATATATATATATATATATATATATATATATATATATATATATATGCAAAAAATTAAAATCTCGGGTGTTTTCCAACGTCATTGTAAATAAGTTAATTAAAATATTTAAAATTCTGGTTAAAATCCCAGCTTAAAATCTTCTAAAAATCCCTACAGAGCACTCTGCAAGGTCCTTTAAAACCTCAGCTAAATTCTACCAGTATTTTTTTTTAAATTTCTTTCTAGCAACATTTCGACAGGGTCACAACCCTGTCATCTTCAGGCTCTTGTTTCGTTTAGAAGCTATGGGTTCTATGTTGCGAGGTTACAGGTTTTTACAACATAATTATTCTCAGCAGCTTCATTTGTAATCAGCTTGTTCGCTGCTAAAAATCCAAATTAACCATATTTTGTCCCAATTGCAAATATCAACATTTTGCTTAGAGAAGGCACATATAAATAACTTTGAAAACTAGGATAAGAAGATGCTATAATATAAGATTGATAATAGATCAATGTAGTTAACTTCCTTTTCAAAATTTTCAATTGCTTAGAACGAATGGTCAGAAGGCAGCCAAAGCTCATTGCAACTGGATATGACTCCAGCTAGAAGTAAAGCTCTCTCATCATTATCAATCTCTGCAAATTTCAATGAAGAAGCATTAAAAGTTGGGGAAGCATAGCTTGGAAAAGGATGAAGGGAAGACAGGACAGCTTTCTGGGTCTTGTAGTTCTTTTCTTTAATAGCAGTTTGATCTATACTTCAAGAATGAGCTTAATTCACCCCTTTGTCTTCTTTTGGCAGTTCTGTCTCCAGAAGTAATAAAAACACCAAAGAGACAAAAGGTGAGCAACCAAACATATTGTTTATGTGGGTACCTGTAGCTGGAGTGGGGATAGAAGGGCACTCCTTCCTCTGAACCACAGAGGGAAAATAACCTTCCTTCAGGAGTGCTGTCTTTGGGAAAGACTCTCAACTCCCTTTAAGTTATTGAGGGGGGAAAGGCAAAAAGAACTGTTTCCCTGCATTGCATTTTAAATGGACTGTGTCATTTGTAATGACCAGACATAAATTGCTGTGTCACTGGTGGCTTAATATGTAATGTCTTTCATGAATATTGTGTAATAACACAAATGTTTTTCCATAAAAATACAGAACAAGAGGAGATGAAAGATCTCAATGAAAAACATCAGGAGAAGATGGCTCAGAAAAATGCCACGATAAGAGAGGTAAGTAATTCACTTCCCTTACAATCCTGTTTTAAGTTTCTCTTTTTGTTTGGTTATTTGTATCCTATGATTGATGAATGTTCTTGTAATTTCTGCATCTTAGCTGGAGGAGGAAAACAAGTTCTTGGCAAGCAAAGTCGCAAGCCTCGTGAACCAAAACAAGCACTTGAAGGAGAAACTCCTCCAAAGTCAGGGAAATGAGTATAATTTCAACTTAACAACATTTTAATTATTTTCATTTTTAAAACAAAAGTGATTTATTTCTTCTTAAGTTTAGCTTTACAAGTACTAGTTGCTTTGTTATTCTTTGCCAGGACCTGCCCAAGAGGAAGAAGACCTTCCAAGTGAGAAACAGCTGGCTGGAAAAAGACCAAAGAAAACACAGGTACGATATATAAATAAGGATATGTGATTATATTAATTAATAACTTAATTAATAAGCTATGGATATAGCATATAGCATATGTGGAATTCAGTAAAACATTTGATAACTAGACCACAACCTACATCTTCATTGATATTGATATTGATATTGTTTTCTGATTGCTTATTTGTACCCAATAACTATCATTCAGTGTTGTACCTTATGATTCTTGATTAATTTATCTTTTCTTTTATGTATACTGAGAACATATGCACCAAGACAAATTCCTTGTGTGTCCAATCACACTTAGCCAATAAAAAATTATATTCTATTGTTCTGTTCTGTTCTGTTCTGTTCTGTTCTGTTCCGTTCTGTTCCGTTCCGTTCTGTTCTGTTCCGTTCCATTGCATACACTCAGTATGTAGCCCTCAATGAAACTATATCTACCTGAGGGAAGCATGCAGTTGGGTACCTCAAGGTTCTGTCTTGGGCTCCTCAATACCTTCATCAATGAGGAGATAGAGTTAGGGTTAGGGGGCTGATTAAATTTGCAGGAAAAAAACAAACATGCAGAATAGGCAGTACTTGGCTCAATAGTAGCAACTATAGGAAAAATCTAGGTGTCCTAGTGGATGACCACTTGAAGTACGTGGAAGTATCTGAGGCAGCAGAAAAAAAGAGAAAAAATTAATAACAAAGTACAAAGACCTTCAAATAGAAGTGGAACAACTGTGGCAAAAGAAAGCAAAATAATATCAAAATTAATAGGCATCTTGGGAGCAATTTCAAAACAACTGGAGCACCATTTGAACACTATCAGTATTGACAAAAATTACTATCAGTCAATTGCAAACAGTAACTTTATTCAAAACAGCTTACAACCTGTGATGATATCTACAACGCCATTAAAGATCCACATCTGCCTATCCCAGGTAGTTGAAAAGGGTTTGATAGGTAAATAAAAATGCTAAATCAAGTCTGAACACCTGGCTGCCTATGCAACAGACTATAATAATAATAATTTCCCAGTGAGGCAATACCTTGACATGATGATGGGGCTTTTGTGCTCTGAGGAAAATAAGAGCTCTACCAGAGGTCAAACTGTACTGGACAGGTCTCACCAGAGGAGCCAAACGAGTATCTCTCTCATAAAAAAATATGGTGAGAAGTAATTTACAGAAATACACACCAGTCCAGTCATCATCCAGGTTATAGGGACTATAATGCTAGATGTTGGAGTTTGGTGGGGAAAAATGGGCTATAGCAGCCAGAACCAGAACTTTCAGAACTACTGGAAGAAAAGGTGTTTTACCCTGTGCAAATATACAGGGATAGAAAACAAATAGTGATTTGTAATTACAACAAGAAGGGCATATTTGAAATAAATGCATCAATTCTGGGGGAAAAATCCAGAATTAGAAATAACAACAGAGGCTAGAAATCATCATACTTATAAATCAAAATAAACAGAATGGGAAGATTTGAAAAGATCTATTTAGGACAAAGAATACAAAGCCTTGTTGGAAATAACTCAAACTGTAGAGACAAACCAGGGAGAGTTGGGAATAGAGAAAACCAGAATTGCCAGGTGTCCACTATTTGAGCAGACAGTCCGCTTTTTTCACATTATGTTCACTATTTTTTTTCACAAAATAGTGGAAATTTTTTTTTTATTCAAAAGCTTTATGGTGAAATGGTACGTAATCTAAAGCTGTACAGTCTAAGAGAATAAGGATAGGAGAATCACGTTTTGTCTTTTTTTTTTCATAAATTAGAATGGGGCAAAGATCAAATATCCATTGAACTCGATTCTCCGAAAAAAATAATGATGAGATTAAAATAAAAATATATTATAAAATTATGTACAGTTCACATTTTTAAAATGTATTGTAGCTTGTGTCGACTGACCTAAAATGGCATCGAGTGATGAGAGTGACAGCGGCTAGATTTTGAATTCTTTAAAACGAAAGAGAGGAATGTGCAAATACACCAAAGACTGGGAAGCTACTTTTGCATGGATTACCAACAACGAAACTGACAGAACAAATACGATGGCCTAGTGTAAATTGTTTGTAAGAAAATATATAATTTAATTGTAAAAAAATTTTTTATTTTTTTACTACTTAACACACACATACACACACACCGCTTGTCCGCTATTTTTTGGAAGCAGACCTGGCAACCCTACCAGTATAGCTATTGAATTGTTTCTATTTGGAAACCAGGCACCCGATTCTTTTCCTCAGAATCAATAAAGCTCTGTAATTAAAGAAGTAGAAGAATTGAAACAAAGAATCACAGAGCATGTAGAACAGCATAAAAAGTCATATGTTTGCCTGCATTGAAGTTTGTTCCAAAGACAAAGCTAGCAAAAGCATTGAAAGATGCCAACACTGTAATATCAAACATAAACACCAGTTCACCATAAGAAACAAACCAACTAATGTAAAGTGTATTCTAGACATCAATTGTTGAACATTTTGTGTCATAGGGAACTATGGTAGGATTTTTTTTGAAGATGTGGTTAAATCCAATAGACATGGTCTTATGCCTCTTGGAAGAAAACACACAGATTTTCTACTCTCTAGCAACTGAGTCTGCAAAAAATGGGTAAACCATGGGGAAGACAATTGCCTTATCTCAATATACAACAATTTGTTTAGTGAACATTCGAAGTTACAATGGCAGTTTAAAAAGTGACCTACAACTGTTTCTTGGAATGGAACAACTTGCAGTAGCTAACTTGCCGCAGCAACTGACTACAACCAACTCGTCAAGGGACAATTTAACAATTCACACCTCTTAAAGTTGCCAAGGTTGAGAAACACTGTTCTAAAGTTAAAAATCAATCTCAGAGCCCTATCTGCTTTATGCCAACAGTGTTTGTCCTCTTAAATATATTTCTTAAAAATATTTCTACAATGATTCATAAACCCATATCTCATATTTTGTTAACTAATACTTAAGATCTGATGACACAACTCTTGTCACTTACCCTTCTCAGTGCCACCGTAATATTTTCAGCCACAAGAACACTGACAATGATTAACAGCACACATCTATATTAATCATCTGTAAGTTTTTCATCACTTGCATCACAATATTCACATTTATAAATAAAATAGCCAAATGCTTACATTTTTTGGCTCATTCATTTCCCATAGAAGCTGCTGCTCCAACTTTCTGAGCATTGAACTAAAAGTTCAATGTCTGCTCAAATGAACATTTGGAGAAAGGAAGGGGAGCTGAGGGTAAGTTCCAGGAAATGGGAATATAGCACCTATTCTATTTTAAGCAAGAGTTATATAAGATATTATTTTACTATACCCACCCCAAATATTTAGATCCTATTGCCTATGAAATAAATCCTACTTCTGTTGGCTTTTAAAAAATCATCTAGGAGTATAATTTTGTTTTAGACAGAATCCATGTTGAAAGTTTGAAGAGAGAGAGAGAGAGAAAGGAAGGAAGGAAGGAAGGAAGGAAGGAAGGAAGGAAGGAAGGAAGGAAGGAAGGAAGAAAGAAAGAAAGAGAAAGAAAGAAAGAAAGAAGGAAGGATGGATGGATGGATGGATGGAAGGAAGGAAGGAAGGAAGGAAGGAAGGAGCGCATAAATATGGAACAGTAGATCACAGTTGGTAGTAGCAGAAAATGCATTGCCACAGTAATGGTTTACCAGCTTGCTAATACCACTACAGTCCATTCTCCTAGGAGCAATAAATGTTTTAGGGACAGTGATTTTTATTCATTTAGGTTCTGTATAACTTGGAGATGCCATAAAATCCAAAGCAATATGCAAATAGACATCGGCAGCCATTCTCTTCTAGGGCTATTACAGCAAGACTGTATTTCTCATGCGAGCACAGCAATAGCTGCCTGATCTCAACTTGGCAGCAGAAAAAAATATCTCAATAGCCGAGGGTCATAGTAGAGAAAATCTAATGTCAAGAAAAATACATACTCGTTGCTGAAACAAGACATTCAGTATATCAGGCACTTCACGCAGACTAGCTGAACTGAATTTCAAAAGGATCTAACCAAGCAATGTTCTTGGCTAAAAGCTTCATACAACTAACCACCAGAAAGTCCTTAAGAAAATCATCCATTTTAACCCACCAACGGGTCTCTGTTCAAAGTCTTAAATTTTTCTCCAACTCACGGGTGTGTGTATATTATAACTCCATTGTGATTGACTGGTTTGTAACAAAATCCCAAAGTAGATATTGTCTCCGTCAAAGCTTTACAACTTGTAGTTCACCAGGGTGATCCTAAACATAGTTAGTGATATAGGAAGGGCATGATAAATCTGGCTTTGATATTTCCTTGGGGGTTATACAAGCAGGTGAGTTATCAAGAACTGACTAAATCAAAGTAAATTCAACTAGTTGGATTGCAGATCACGAGGGAGCAATAAATTTTCAAGTGTTGTAATGTTGTTCCATGACTCCTTCTATAAGTCCTCAGTGCATGACATAAATTTCTATGGCATACATGCAAGAACCTTTCTCAATCCAAGTAACATTTCATCTATTCTTGCATTTTGTGTAACACAATGGCCAGCCAGGTGAATTTGGGAAGCTCTCAAACACAGCCTTTGAGCCACTGGATCTCCGATTTCAGCGACAACAAATTGGCATTGAGACTTGTTGAGTTCTCGCTTTTCTTTTCTTTTTTTTAATTGAAAAAGTTTTACAAATACATTTTCTCCCCAATTACCCCCCCTAACCCTCCCTAACCCCCCGACCCTCCCTAACCCCCCCAACCCTCCCTAACCCCCCCTAACCCTCCCATCCCCCCAGGACTTCCACAAAATATAATCCATATCAAAAACACATTTTATAAAACTTGAACCCCTCCACCCCCTGTATATTTTTCACATCTTCACAAAGTTCGATTATTCTATCCCTATATAATATTTTCAGTTAAAAGCTATCTGATATTTCCTAGTTTGATATTTATTCTGCACATAGTCTATCCACTTTTTCCACTCCCATACATAAGTCTCTTGTGTCCGATCTTTTAAGTATGCTGAAATCTTCGCCATCTCTGCAAAACTGGCCATCTTCAAAGTCCATTCTTCAACAGTAGGCATAGCTTCATTTTTCCAATATTGACCTATCAGTAATCTCGCTGCTGTAATCATATACAATATCAGCTTTACTTCACCCAACATGAAACCCTTAACTATACCCAATAGAAACAATTGTGGAGAAAACTGAATTTTTTTCTTTAAAACATTCTGCATAACCCACCAAATTTTTATCCAAAAAGCCTTAACTTTCTTACAAGTCCACCACATATGATAATATGTGGCATCTAGGCAATCACATCTCCAGCATTTTGGTTGAACATTAGGATACATACACGATAATTTCTTAGGATCTAAATGCCACCTATAAAACATTTTATAAAAATTTTCCCTCAAATTCTGCGACTGTGTAAATTTAACATTCTGAACCCATATTTTTTCCCATGTTTCCAACATCACTGGTTCTGCAAAATTTTGTGCCCACTTTATCATGCAATCTTTAACCAATTCAGTTTCTGAATCCCTTTCTAGCAAAACATTATAAACCCTTTTAATATGCATTGGACCTTTCTCTTTTATGTGTCTAACCAATTCTTCTTCATGCATCATTATACCAATTTTTTGGTCCTCTTTCCATCTCAATTGAAGTTGATTATACTGTAACCAAGATAAATTAATCCCCTCTTCCAACAGCGTTTCTAATGTCTTCAGTTACCATCTGCCCGCATCTGTAAAAAGAACTTCTTTATATAAAAACTCCCCAAGTGACATTATATTTGTATTCCACATGATATGACCAAGATCCAGCCATAACGGTATTTTGTAATCCCATTTGAATCGGTGCTTCTTCCAAACTCTCATCAAAGAGTTTCTAAGTATGTGGCTTTTAAATACTTTATCCACTTTGTTCTCATAAAATAAATATGCATGCCATCCAAGTTCAAGATCATAACTTTCTATATTCAATATTCCAGTCTTTTTCCTTCCAAACCAATCGCTTGCGTCAAAGCTGCTGCTTCATAATATAATTGTAGGTTTGGAAGTTTAAGGCCCCCCCTTTCTGGAACATCTTGCATAATTTTCAACTTGACTCTCGGCTTTTTCTCATTCCAGACAAACTTATTCACTCCTTTTTGCCATTCTCTCAATTGTTTATCACTTTTAAGCACCAGAATCATTTGAAACAAAAAAAGAAATCTTGGCAAAACGTTCATCTTAACTGCTGCTATTCTTCCAAGTAGAGACAGCTGCAGTTTTTTCCAGGTCTCCATGTCTTTCTGTACCTCTCGCCACAACACTTCATAATTATTTTGAAACAATTTCATATTTGATTCTGCAACCTGAACTCCTAGATATTTAACCTTTGGTACTATCTCAAAACCTGCCTTGCTTTCAAGTTCCTGTTTTCGATCTTGTGTCATATTTTTGACTATCATCTTAGTTTTTTTCTGGTTCAATCTAAATCCTGATACCATACCATATTGTTCTATAATGTCTTTTATCTGGATTATTGATTCCATCGGCTGTGTTAGGGTAACAACCAGATCATCGCTTTTCAACTATATAAGGCAGAATTTATTTTCTGTTTGTAGACCAGATGCAGGAAGGTCCTTTATTGAAAAGAAAATACCTATCATCTAAGTCTAATTACATTACTTATATATTATACATTACGTATAATATATATACATTACATTATAATCCTTCAATTAACTGAGCAATCTTTTTCTCACCGGATAACATCCTCCCCACAGGAGGAGATTTCTCCTTGGACAGAAAGGAGAATCTGTTTATAGTTAGACCTCTTGACCGCCTGATTGGAAGGAGACGAACTGTCTGAATCCAAATTATCTGATGCAAAATGGTCAGACCTTTTGTGTGGTTCTGTTTCTGTTCCATAAACTTTAAATGGTAAGATGGTTCCACCCCAGGCGCCTGATGGAACCTGATAGGTTCCAGATGGAGCTTGGGCCATTTCCTGAGGCTCTGGCACACACCTCGACTGGAGACCTAGTGGCCGCCTGGGATAGGGCGACCGCTGGAGCTCTGGATCGGGTTGTGCCTTTGCGGCCTCTGACCCGGCGCCGATCTCAATTGGCTCCTTGGTTCTCCAAAGAGCTGAGGGAGTTGAAGTGCTGGAAAAGACACCTAGAGAGTAGTTGGAGGGCCAGCCTTTCTGAATCTGACTGGACACTAGTAAGATCCCATATTAAGAATTACCTAGTGGCGATAAACGCAGAGAAATGTAGTTATTTTGCTGCTCTTATTGCATCATCAGATAACTGCCCAGCCGCCCTCTTTAGGGTGACCCACTCCCTGCTCCACCAGGAAGCGTGGGAGGACCCCTTGGAGGGTAGAGCTGAGGATTTTGCTCAGTATCTGTATGACAAAATCACTCAGATTCGGGACGATCTGGACACCGACTGGGTAGTCTCAGGTGGAGGGACTGGGGCAGGTCTTGAGAATGTTATCTGAGGTGAGTTTGATCCTGTGACCCCTGAGGATGTGGACAGGATTCTGGGCAGACTGAACACGACCACTTGTTTATTGGACCCGTGCCCTTCTTGGTTAGTGCTGGCTTCCCAGGAAGTGACACGAGGATGGCTCCGGGGGTTATAAATGCTTCGTTGGGTGAGGGTGACTTTCCCGCCGTCTTGAAAGAGGTGGTGGTGAGGCCTCTCCTCAAGAAGCCTTCCCTGGACCAGGCAATGTTGGTAAACTATTGTCCGGTCTCCAACCTCCGCTTTGTGGCGAAGGTTGTTGAGAGTGTGGTTATGCAACAGCTCCCTCAGCACCTGGATGAAATGATGTATCTGGATCCATTCCAGTCGGGCTTCATGGAAACGGCATTGGTCACATTGGTAGATGATCTCTGGAGGGCTAGAGACAGGAGGTGCTCCTCTGTCCTGTTAGATCTCTCAGCGGCTTTTGATACCATCGATCATGGTATCATGCTGCACCAGTTGGAAGAGTTAGGGGTGTGAGGCACTGTGTTGCAGTGGTTCTCCTCCTTTCTCTCTGACCGATCACAGTCTGTGTTGACAGGGGGGCAGAGGTCAACTCCGAGGCCCCTCATATGTGGGGTGCCGCAAGGGTCGGTCCTCTCGTCCCTCCTGTTCAACATTTATGTGAAGCCACTGGGCGAGATTATCCGTGGTTTCGGGGTGAAGTACCACCAGTACACTGACGACACCCAGCTGTACATCTCCACCCCAGACCACCCCAACGATGCCCTTGAAGTGATGTCCCGGTGCCTGGAGGCCATGCGGATCTGGATGGGGAGGAATAGGCTCAGGCTCAACCCATCCAAGACCGAGTGGCTGTGGTTTCCGACGTCCCGATATAGTCAGCTGGTGCCATCACTGACTATTGGGGGCGAATCATTGGCCCCCACAGAGAGGGCATGCAACTTGGGCGTCCTCCTGGATTCACGGCTGTCTTTAGAAGAGCACTTGACGGCCGTGACCAGGAGGATTTTTCATCAGGTTCGCCTGATTCGCCAGTTGCGTCCCTTTTTGGATCAGGACTCCTTACGCACGGTCACTCATGCCCTCATCACCTCCCGCCTGGACTATTGTAACGCTCTCTACATGGGGCTCCCCTTGAGGAGCATCCGTAGGCTCCAATTGGTGCAGCGTGCAGCTGCGCGGGTGGTAATGGGAGCGACATAGCGCTCCCATGTAACACCCCTCCTGTGCGAGCTGCACTGGCTCCCGGTGGTCTTCTGGGTGCGCTTCAAGGTTTTGGTTACCACCTTTAAAGCGTTCCATGACTCAGGACCTGGGTACTTGCGGGACCGCCTACTACCACCAATAGCCTCCCACCGGCCGGTACGCTCTCATAGAGAGGGGCTCCTCCGGGTGCCGTCGGCCAAACAATGTCGACTGGCAGCCCCCAGGGGGAGAGCCTTCTCTGTGGGGGCACCTACTATCTGGAACGAGCTCCCCCCGGAGATACGGAGGATCCCAGATCTGTGCACCTTCCGCCGCACTCTAAAGACCTTTTTATTTCACCAGGCAAGCCTGGCTTAACTTTCTCCCTCTTTTTAAACAATTTTAATATTTTAATATTTTTAATATCTTTTAATTTTCAAAGTTTTAAATCTGTTTTAAATTGATTGGGGTTTTAATCTGTCTGGGCCAAATTATTTAATTCGATTTTATTTCTGTTTTTAAATTTTGTATTGTGAGAAATAAGGATTATTCCTGTAAAAAGTATAACCTAAACTATGCCATTTTAAAATCATGTTAAGGCTTTATTTTACCTTGTATAACCTGATTATATAATTTAGCTGACGCTTAAGAACATGAGAAAGGAACTGTGTAATTCCTGTGTTCTTGAGAATATGTTTATCTTGCAGGAAATATGCTTTTGGGTCAACTTGCCCTCATTAATTAGGGGAAGTACGCATATGCTGATATCACACGTATAAGCAATATTTTTAAGTGGGGTATTTTTATACTGGAAATGTGGGGACTTTCCACAGGGGCAAAACATGTGCTAAACTTGTTATATAAGATCTGAAATTGTACTCCAGGGACATGCTTGTATCCTGTACAATGTAACCTGAAAACTGTATATAAGATGGTAAGAAAGAAACCATAATTTGCCTTCTCTCTTTCTGAGAAGGACCTTTGCAAAGAATAAAACTAGTCTTGTCTTGTCTATCAACTCTCTGTCGTTATTTTGAAGGTAACAGGTTTTTCCTGTGTATCACATATATGTATGTATTTTATTGTTGGCTGTTCACCGCCCGGAGTCCTTCGGGAGAAGGGTGATATACAAATTAAATAAAAATAAAGTAAAGTTTCCTTAGCCAATCACTTATTAGGCAAATGACATTTTTATACCATTTTATACCTCCAGATAATTCAGTGCTAGTAAAAGCTAGCAGCCCTGTTGGTTGTTACCTAGTGCCTTATTTATTTAAAGGTAAAGATTTCCTCTGTCTAGTTGTGGTCTGACCCTAAGGGACGGTGCCAGTGGTGGGATTCAGCCAGTTCGCACCACTTTGGTAGAACCGGTTGTTAACTTTCTGAGCAGTTTGGCACACTGGTTGTTGGAAGAAAGAGAACCGGTTGTTAAATTACCTGAATCCCACCACTGGATGGTGCTCATCTGTTTCCTAGCTGTGGGAACCAGCATTGTCCAAAGATATTTCCATGGTTATGTGGCTAGCATGACTGTACGCAGTGGTGGGATACAATTTTTTTTTACTACCGGTTCTGTAGGCATGGCTTGGTGGGCGTGGCATGGCATGGCTTGGTGGGCATGGCTTGGTGGGCGTGGCAGGGGAAGGATACTGTAAAATCTCTATTCCCACCCCATTCCAGGGGAAGGTTACTGCAAAATCCCCATTTCCTCCCGATCAAACTCAGGAGGCAGAGAACAGATGGGGGCAGAGCCTGTCAGAGGTGGTATTTACCGGTTCTCCAAACTACTCAAAATTTCCACTAGCGGTTTTCCAGAACTGGTTAGAACCTGCTGAATACAATCTCTGACTGTGCTCCAGTGTGCATGGAACAGTGTTATCTTCCCACTGATTTAATCTACTTGCATTTACATGCTTTCGAACTGCTAGGTTGGCAGGAGTTGGAGCAAATAACAGGAGGTCACCTCATTGTGTGGTGCTCAGATCTTCAATACAGACAAGGTCAGCATCGTTAACCACTGAGCTATCGCACCCCTTCACTTTATTTATTTATATTTATTTCATTTATTTATTTGACTTATATGCTGCCCATTTTGCCTAGAAGCCTTAAATCCAAGTAAGTTGAAAACAATTAACCTGAGTTATAAATATAGGACTTTTATCTACACTTTCAGTTCTAGGACAGTTATAGCAAAGGTGTGGGGGGGAATGACTTCAGCTTTGGGGTTTTTTTACTTTTTTCTTTAATACAGGACACTGAGTATAGATCTTCTTTCCCATTAGTAGATGGCAGTGGTGGGTTGCTACCGGTTCTCCCTGGTTCTTACGAACTGGTAGTGGAAATTTTGAGAAGTTCAGAGAACCAGTAAATACTACCTCTGCCTGGCCCCACCCCCTATCTATTCACTGCCTCCCAAGTCCCAGCTGATTGGCTAGAAGGAAAAAATCAGGGCTCACTTGACAAAGAAGAGAAGGAAAAAAACAAGACACTGTAGCTTTAAATTGAGAAGCCAAGAAGCCTTCCAACTGATCAGCTAGAACCGATCCGCTCCTTGTAAACTGTTCTGTGGTGATAGATTGGCAATTGAGGCCAAGCTGCCTGAAAGCAGTTTCTGATGCTCTCGGTGGTGGCAGAGCGGCAAAAACCTGTTTAAACTCTTGCCGCGGCGCTTCAAAGGGCCGCCCTACAGCTGATCAGCGGTAAAAGGCAGTGTGGTGGTAGATCAGTGTGCTCCAAAAACAAATGGGTAGACCGGTGCGCTCCAAAAACAAATGGGTAGACCGGTACAGCTCTGCAAGCAGTTAAAAGCTTGGTAGACCAGTACCTTTGCTAAATCCTAAAGAATTGTTTGGTCAAAAAACTCTCAATGACTCTGAGATAATCAAACAGACAATAGCTGAAAGCCAGATCTGCTAGAGATGTTTCTCTCAGGCCGACTGAGTCGAAACTGGGCCTGACAGGAAGGAACAAGGGGCATGGTCAAAAAAACTATAACTCCCCTTGACATGAGTGACATTGAGTTGACCACGTCTACCCAGTCACATAACCATCAAGCCATGCCCACTGTCACATGACCATCAAGCCATGCCCACAAAATAAGCCACGCCCACAGAACCAGTAGTAAAAAAAATTAGAACCCACCCCTGGTAGATGATGAGGACTTGGTTATGGCTCTTTATACCAGTGTTCTATATTTCAAAAGGAAATGAACTGATTTCACTTTCTACATTCTCCTTTTTCTCAGTCCTTCTTTAAAAATCCTCATTGTTCTCCCCACTTGACTACTTAATCCATTCTTGATTGATGAAGTTTGTTTAATTTCATTTCTAATTGTAAATTTTGGTAAATCATCCGTACCCATTACTTTAGGCTATCCATGTTTGGCAAATATGCCAACGTTTCTTGCCAGTCCTCTTTGATGCGATAGACTTCATGGAACCTATTTCCAACAGCTTCTGGCAGGATAATATTAAACCACTTTTTTGCAAGCCAACATCTAGTTTTAACCACCCGACACAACTGCAGGCTAAATCTTTCAAGGGGAAAAAAACACAGCATTTCTTATCATACTTTTATTGAGATCATCTACAGTTTGATCCATGAAATGTATAAACAGGTCTCCTTACTTAATTCTATATGTTTGGTGTAAAAGAAGGGATTTTTAAGCGCAATTGTTTACCATTTAAAGGTAAAAATTTTGTTATTATTTGAGGAACATTCACTCAGCTTCTCCCAAACATTCCAGCAAGATATGTCACTCCCTCAAAATGCATTTCTGCATTTCCCTAGAGCCAAATCTGAAAGCAGTAATCTCCTTAGTGCGTTCACACCGCCATGCTGATAACTTGCCTTACAGCAGATTTTGTGAACATAAAGTGTTACAGATAGTTTTCAACCTACAACCACAATTGGGTATGGAATTTTGGTTGTAAATTGATGTGATTATAAGTCAGGTCACCATGTAACTGGACTTGATTTTATGACTGTTCATACCATGCTCATTCAACAAATCACTTGGCTGTGAAACAAATCAGATGGTTGTGAGTCCAAATCCAGTTTATCTAATAAGCATTTTTGCCAGAAAATGGCAAAAAACATTGCAAAATGCAAACACATGATCACAGGATGCTGCAACTTGTCATAAATGTGAGCCAATTGTCAAATGTCCAAAATGTGATCACGTGATGCAACTATCATAACTTAAAGGATGGGTCATAAGTAACTTTTTTCAAGTCCATTGCAACTTCAGACAGTCATTAAGGGATTGATCACAAAACAAGAACTATCTGTATTGCTAAAGCCCAATAATATTTCAGGAGTTACTATAAAGGGATTTATATTCCGTAAATAGTCTTAACAAGTGTTGATAATCAATTGTAGATAGTAGAAGGACGCTGATATAAATATTGATGGAAGTTCTTTAAATGAAATGTAATTGTTAGTCTCCACTTTTTTCAGTTGAAAATAACATTCTGTTTTATTCAGTATCCATTAGGCCTATCTAATAGAACTTTCTCTGGGCTCATTTAATAAGACAACATAGCTCCTACTCCATAGAGTGAAGCATCATCCATAGAACAAGATAAATTCCTTCTCAAGTTGAGATGAACCCAGACTCAAAGATTGCAATCGCTTTAAATACTTTTTCTTATCTTACTTTCCAACGTAATTTTCTTTTCTTAGGATTAATGTAAAGATTCTAAGAAGACTGACAACTTAGATACGAACCAATTATACTAATTCAATATCTATGTCCTCGGGTAGACCTACCATTCTGTGGTTCAGGCACTCGATTATTTTATCGGCCACTAGATGAATTCCATTTTTGTTAAATTACTATCATATATATTGTACTTCAATTTAAAAACAAAAAAAAGCACTTACTTCAATCACAGCTCTCCATCTCGCAGTCCTTGAAACACTGTCTCAAAGGTTTAAAAAATGACCTGAATCACTTTGATGGATGATTATAGTGACAACAAACCTCACCACTGGTTTTGGCTGTTCTTTTCAAGGTTTTCAATGTAAGATTGTAGATGCTTCAAAAACTCTTTAAAGCAATCTAATAGATTTGATATGATCTGTTTCTTAAAATTCTTCTCAAATGCTAAATTCTGACTTTTATCACTTTCTGAACTCCATAAGTGGCAGGGCCACCACCTAAAAAGCCTGCTTCTTGTAACATCATCTAGATCAGGGGTGTCAAACTCAATTTCATTGAGGGCCGCATCAGGATTGTGGTTGATTTCGGGGGGCAGGATTGGCATGGCCAGCTCCCACTGCTGCTGTGCTCGCTCTCCTTGGCCAGGTTGCTCATGGTGTGTGCAGCAGGGCAAAGTGTGTGGGTCAGTGGGAGGCCCACTCCATCTCCTTATGAGGAGATGGCTTTGTAACCAAAGCATCCTCAGTGATAGGATGGGAGACCACCAGGAGAGGTTAGGAGGGGACAAGGGGATAGCAAAAGGCAGCAGGACTGCTGGTGGCCAAGTGCTAAGGCAGGATTTATCCTCACTCTCTGTCATTATAATTTTCCTTCCTTCCTTCCTTCCTTCCATCCTTCCTTCCCTGCTTTTTCCTTTCCTATTCATTCTTTCTTTCTTTTCCTTCCCCTCTTTCCTTCTTTTTCCTTCCTTGCTCTCTTCCCCTCTTTCCTTATCCTGTTTTCTCCACTGGAAATAGCTGTTTGCAACACACAAGGAGGGGATACTTTCCTAAGAGCTCAGAATTCAAGAATACTAATGTGCATATGAGATATCTCAGGGTGAGTAAGGCCATGGGGAGGCTAATGATAGAACAGGCCCTTAAGGCCCCCTCAACCTACAAAGAGCCTTGGTAGTACAGTGGTCTAAGGCACCCTGTTATTAAGCTGGTTGTTAAGACCAGCTGCCTGCAATTACTGCAGGTTCAAATCTCGCCAAGGCTCAAGGTTAACTCAGCCTTCCATCCTTTCTAAGGTAGGTAAATTGAGGACCCAGTTGTGGGGGCAATAAGCTGACTTTGTATAAATATACAAAAGAATGAAGGCTATTGCTTAGCACATTGTAAGCCGCCCTGAGTCTCCGGAGAAGGGCGGCATATAAATCAAATTAATTTTTTTTAAAAAAAGATACCTCATGCTTCTCCCCCCACCTTCCTGCCACAAGGGGTTACTTACCTTGCAAACATCTATTTCCTCTCTTTGTTTCTCTGTTTCTTTGTCTTTGATTTGAAGAGAGGAGAGTTAGCTGGGAAATGCTTTTTGTGCTGAGAATGGACACACCTGGGTGCTATAATATCGCACAGATTCAGGCACCCATCCTCTTTTGCAGAGTCAGGGACCCAGAAACTTTCATTCTCAGTGTGAAAAGTGTTTGCCAGTCTCCTGCTCCTCCCTTCCCCCCCAACTACTTTCCACTTAACTATGAGACCTCGTTGTCCCAAAGAGTACACTTGCATGCAAATGGGGGCGGGGGAGAGAGAGAGAGAGAGAGAGAGAGAGAGAGAGAGAGAGAGAGAGAGAGAGAGAGAGAGAGAGAGCAGTCCAATTTTGTGTGTGTGTGAGAGAGGGCGGGGAGAGAGAGAGCGCAATTCATACAGGGCACCCAAGCTGCTGACAGTGGTGTGGGCAACAGAAGCCACCTGAGCAGCGAGGCGGGGTGGTGGTAGGGTACGAAGCAAGGTGGGGGGTGCAGACTTCCCTCCCATGCACTCACCAGCTTACCTGAGCGCCCCACAAGCCAGGCACTGAAGCACCGCAACTGCTGCTCCAGCGAGACAGAGATGGGGGTGGGCTCTCCAAACTCTGTGTGTGTGTTTTGTGTGTGTATGAGAGAAAGAGAGAGTGCAATACCTGCTTTAGTTGGGGCATTCAAGCTGCTGACAGTGGCGGGGGGGGAGGGAAGTGCCAACCGAGCAGCCATTTTTCTCCTCATCCTCCCCACTCAAGCAGTGCAGACTCTGCAGGCCTCTGCAGGGCCTCTCATTTCTCCCCCAGTGTGGTGAACTCCAGCTTCAGTTGGGGCATTTAAGCTGCTGGCGGCGGCAGCCACCTAATGATTGCCCCCTTCCCAACCAGCCAGCCAGCCAGCCAGCCAGCACTGCCTGACCTGTTCCTTGCCAGATGGCGCAAAACCTCGCTGTTCTTCTTGTCCTCCCTACCCAAGCGGCAGTGGGCTCCATGGGACACGGGCTCATTCCTGCCATGGCACAGTGAACTCTGGCAGGCTGGACGCGGATGTGAAGGGCCTGGCCCCACAGTGCTTCCTTGCTCAGTTGAAGGCTTCATTTAGCCTTCAAACAGTAAGGCTGGCCCACATAAGTGAGCAGCGCACCAGGGCCATGGACAGCGTTAGTTCCTGCACCCACCTGATTCTGATTCCACGGCTGGCCTTACTGTTTGAAGGCTGAATGAAGCCTTCAACTGAGCAAGGAAGCACTGCGGGCAAGGCCCTTCACACCCGCATCCAGCCCACCAGAGTTCACTGCGCCAGGGCAGGAATGAGACCCTGTCCTATCGAGCCCACTGCCGTTTGGGCGGGGAGGATGAAGAGAAGAACAGCTGCTCGGTTGGCTCTTCCCCCCACCACCACCATTGCCAGCAGCTTGAATGTCCCAATTAAAGCAGGGATTGCGTACTCGGTCTCTCTCATACATACATACACAGAGAGAGAGAGTTTGGATAGCCCCCCACACCCCGTCTCTGTCTCTGTCTCGCTGAAGCAGGAGTTGCGGTGCTTCAGTGCCTGGTGGGCAGGGCGTTCAGGTAAACCGCAAGGGGGGGCAGCTCCACACCCCCATCTTGCTTTGTACTCCACCTCCCCACCTCGCTTTGTGGCTGTCGCACCTGTGCATTGCTCAGCCTCCTGCTAAGTTACAGCAGCGAGCAAGGAGAAGTGGCAAAGAACAAAGCAAGGTGGGGGGGGTGGAGGAAGAATCAAGGCAGGTGGTACAGATCTCCCCCACCCACATCGCCCTGGGGCCCTTCAGCCAGACCAAACCCTCACTCCCTCCCCCCCCCCCCCAGCCACTCAAGGCAGTCACATCCCTTCACTAACCTTTCCAGCTCATTTTGCCGCCACTGTGTGCAAAGCAACTAAAATAGTCTGTAGGACTATGGTAAAAAAAATATTTCAGACCTTCCAACCTTTTTCTCACAAAAAAAAAGAAAAGATCTCATGAAGTTGGAAGGTCTGGACTATTTTTTTACTATAGTCCCACAGGCTACTTTAGTTGCTCTGCATGCGGCAACGGAGGACTGGGCCTGTGCATGTGCCTGCCCACTGGGATGGCGGGGGCCGAGCCAAAGTGACACGGGCTGGACCCTTACAGTTTCCAGGATGGCCATGCAGGCCAGATTTGGCCAGATCAAGCCTTCGAGCCTTGAGTTGGACACCCCTGATCTAGACAATATGGACCCATGTGTATAAGTCAAAAATAGGATTTTGAAAACATACTAGCAATTGATGCAACTCCTGTGCAATGTAGCTGTGAGTGGTTCCATCTAGTTTTACCAAAGGTACAATATATCTTGCCCGACACTATTTAGATGTTTGCATCAAGACAATTATCTTCCTTGTCCAATCTTTTCAGTCGCATTTCAGTTTTGTCTCAAAGGGTGTAAGAAACTGCTCTGGCTTCTGAATATAAATATAGAGTTTCATTTTTTTCAGTGTACTAACTCTTGTGGAAGTATTGTGTCATTGGTTGTGTGATTATTAATTATTGTATTTCTTTATAACATAGTCATCCAAATTTAGAATCTTTCTAGTTTCTTGTTGCTAGGAAAATTACATCGATATGGCCATGTACTTATCAAGAGTTGAGCTGAACATAACAGAGATTTCCTCATGCTTTGTCTTGGCTGGTGGATTGCTTTATAATGATAATAAATATTCTCATACCCCATTGTAACAGAGGTAGCAGGAGAGCCATGTTAAATGATGGCAGCAAAAAATACCAAAAATATTTTTCAAAAAGGCATTTCATGAGCTACTTCTCCTTTCACTAGAAACATCAAATGACTAGGGTTTTTTTCACTATTTGAGAGTTAAGGAACATTTTCTAGATCCGAAGCATAATAAAGATATAAAGGCATTGTCAACTCAGGACATCCTGGGATAATATACAAGTACAGAACTAACTACTCTAACATTGGTGTGTGTGTGTGTGTGTGTGTGTGTGTGTGTGTATGTGATTCTAACAGAAGTATTTGTACAGTATCTATATCTACAAGTTAATTGTTAAACTAGATTATCACTTGAAAAGCTGTCTCCTCCCCCTCCTCCTCCTCCTCCTCCCATTAAACAGATCTCATATGATTTTTCTCCCTTCTCTTCCTGGTAATAGGTAAGTCAGTTGCCTTCTCCAACTCATTTGGGCCTCACCAAACTGCTTGGCCCAATTGCCTCCTCTGCAATTTCCTGTTTTCAAGCACAACTATAGCGACAATGCTGAAAAATGAGGAAGGCTAATGCTCCCCAACAGCAGCGAAACAAAACAGCAACAAAAATCTGTTGTTTTTCTTTTTTCTGAAATAAACCTTTCGATCAGCCTCTTTTCTAACACATTTCCCAAAAGCACAATGTTCCATCAGCTTCCTGAGCTCAGCTATATATTCAGAGCTAGAGTTCTCCTCACCTTCTTTTATCCACCCGATACAAAATTTGAAATGCACTGCAGTGAATTTATTTATTCATTGATATCGTCAATTCACCTAACTTGCAAACACCCAATTTGCAAACAGACTCTGGACAGCTAACAACATATTCGAAGAAGAAGAAAAACAGTAGTGAAATTAAAAACAAGGTAGCCAAGGATGAACCCCAGGAGAATAAACCAAAATCACTCAATGAGACATCTAATCTCTTGAGCCCCAGGCCCTACAGTGGATCCAAGCCTTCAGCTCTTTATGGGAGGTCAACAGAGTCAGAGCCAATCTGATTTTGGGGAGTATAATTTTCCAGAAAGTAGGTACTATGATCAAAAAAGTTCAGTTTAATTTGGAGGTTAGCAATAAGACCAACTCTGCAACCCAGTTAAACTAGTTTTATTAACAAGACCTAGGAACCACATATACTTAGAAACATGGTTGTATCTAGGAGCTGTGGCTAGAATGCAGTACTACAGGCTAATTCTGCTGACTGCCAGCTGCCAGCAGTTCAGCAGTTCGATTCTCACCAATTCTCACCAGGCTCAAGGTTGACTCAGCCTTCCATCCTTCCGGGGTGGGTAAAATGAGGGCCTAGACTGTTGGGGGCAACATGCTGACTCTGTAAACTGCTTAGAGAGGTCTGTAAAGCACTGTGAAGCTGTATATAAGTCTAAATGCTATTGCTATTTCTCCATGTTTCTCTCCACTTGTGATATCATTAGCAGAAAATATGGTCTGCTTTTTAGACCTATATTGAATGGTATCTTTAATTCAGAAATAAATGCTTTAGTTCATGCACAGATAACATGCTTCTTTACCATTGTAAATTTTCCTCCTCACCTTTGTGGAGTTTGGTTCTCAAAAAAATATGAGGCAGAGTTTATTCATTGTACATAGGTCTTTTCAGATAGGTCATTCACTGAAAAAGAAAAAAAAATGGGACTAACTAAAAAACAAAAGTAGCTATAACTTCCAGAAGAATATAAGCCTTTGTAATTATTAACAGCCTGTTCGTCTATGAAATTGTTCACTTCTCTTTGAAAACTATCTACATGGATGGCCTTCACCAAGTTTGATAGTAGCAGATTGCACATTTTACTTTTACTGGATAAAGCGAGTAATAAATCTTTCCATCTTTCCATGTATCAAGTCTCTAACACCATTCATAAACATTGTACACCTGTGTTCCCTCCTATCCTTTTTTCAAAGTTTGAAAGTCCCAGATACTCCTAAACTTTTCCTCACCAAAAATCTAATCTGTCCCCTAATTGGTTTATTACTCTTCTTTGTACTTTTTCCAGCTTTTATTCACTATGTCCTAGGATGCACATTGTGTTTACACTTTATATGGGCTCAGACCCAATTGAGACAATCCCTGAGAAGGAGACCCAGAATTCCTATATAAAGAGATATTGTTTGGGAATTACTGTTGTAACAAACTGACTACCAATGATAAATGAACACCACTGTCCCACTACTGACCCTTGCATATGACCTTATAAGTGACGAGTTTTTCTTCATCCATCATAAAGGTACAATTCTCTTGGACTTTCAACAACTGCAATGAAGAACCCGGTTTGTTTTATGTCTAAATATGTCCTAGGGAAAGAAAGGAAGAGAGAAGTTCTTCAAATTAAAATTCTGTCCTGACATCTCACAGTCTTAAAATAATCCCATCCTTCTGGTATCAAAGTAAAATATAGGCTAGAAAATTTAAATTGCTTGAGAAAACTTCTGCAGTAGTTGACGTTGGGGGGGGGGGGGGGGACATTGTTTAGCCCTTTGAAACTTGCATTCATTTGTATATTTTTAATCTTTTGTCTGTTTGTTTGGTCTCACACAAATAAAAATAACTACAGAGGTCCCACATATAATACCCTCTCTTCACACTGGTCCTGTTGTGAGTTGATGCAGGTACTTTTAAAATAAGTGTGATTAAATTGTATCTCTAAGTGCTTCAAAATAAAATTTAACCAGTCAAAATGGCCTTTAAATATCTATTTAGTTTGTACCCTATTGACCTACAATCACACTTTTTATCCATGCCAGACTGTTCTATGTGAAGCGTTTTCACTGCAGGGATGTAGCTGGAAAAAAAAAAGATTCTGGCTGGTTATTTCTAGAAAAAGAACTCTGAAGACAAATATTTGAGAAATGTTGGAGGATTAGCTACTAGAACCAGTCCTTGCCATTTATTTGAAGTGATGCAGATATGTAGTTTTAAGATCAAGACCATCAAGATCATTAATCTTCCTAGGAAAATAGATATATAGAGATGCAATTTACTGATAGTTCAGTTGATTATATTTAGAGATTCATCCAAAGAAGACAGAAATCAAATTTCTATGCTAATTTTTTCCCCCCCAGAATTATATTTCAGCTTTTTCTGGATGGAGGCAAAAACTACAAGGGTCATTATGCTGTTTTTCTGCATTTCTTTGATTGCTCTCTGAGTTCTAAAGACAGCTATGGTTGCAGACGAGCTGTATTCGAGAATTGGTCTTGCAAAGGTTTTACATGCCCTAGTTTGCAGTACAATGTTACAGGAGAAGAAGCTTCGCAAAACTAGGTTAACAACACTTAATGCCTTTTTGGCAATGCTGTTACAGTGAGCTCTGGGGCTTAGATCATTTGAGATGCATATCCCTAGGTCGTTGACAGAGTGAGGGTCGTCTACGAGGTCATATCCACCCAGCTTGTATTTGGTGTTCTGATTTTTGTTGCCAATGTGTAAGACAAAGCATTTGTTGGTTGAGATTTGGAGTTGCCAATTGTTCGACCATTCAGATACATAGTCAAGGTTGCTTTGTAGGACAGCAGTATTGTCAGTGGTGTTGAATAGTTTTACATCATCAGCAAAGACGACGCAGTTGCTTATAATAATAGCATATATATATATATATATATATATATATATATATATATATATATATATATATATATATATATATATGTGTGTGTGTGTGTGTTTTTCTTCTAGCCAGGTTTTCCCTACGTAGCCAAGGTTTTTTTGTAGCTCCAGCTCAGTAGAATCACATCTACTCGGTTCTGGGCTTTTTTCCTTTCTGACACTTAGCAAGTTCTAACTGCTAGGTGGGAGACCTAAATAGATCCATTTCTAGCTCGTTAGCTGTCATCAGTAGGCCACACCCATATCTTATGTATTCCCCCTGTAAAATATATAATATATAATCACAGGGCCTGATTTAGAGGTACTTCACGAGAAAAGTATTCCACTCCTCTGCTCACAACAGAATACCTTATGCCACCAGGCTCGAAATTTTGGGATTGGAAAACCTAGAACTACGCCACCTACGGTCTGACCTAAATTGTCTGCTACAACATCCTACCTGTCAATGACTACTTCAGCTTCAACCGCAATAATACACAGGCAAACAATAGATATAAACTCAAGGTAAACTGCTCCAAACTCGATTGCAGTAAATACAACTTCAGCAACAGAGTGGTCAACGCCTGGAATGCTCTACCTGACTCTGTTGTTACATCCTCTAACCCACACAGCTTCAACCTTAAACTGTCTACCATGGACCTCACCACATTCCTAGAGGTCCATAAAGGGGGCGTGCATAAGTGCACCATCGTGCCTACTATCGCTGTCCTACTGTCCCCATTTACTTGTACTCATTCCTAGTTTATGTCCATGTTTATACTTAGACTTATTATCTAGTACATGTTTGACTAATTAAATAAATAAATAAATAAAATAAGGGGTAATAATAATAATAATAATAATAATAATAATAATAATAATAATAATTTTATTTCTATACCGCCCTTCTCCCGAAGGACTCAGAGCGGTGTACAGCCAATTTAAAAACACAAGACAAAACAATGATTAAAAATTAAAATAATTAAATAGATTTGGCCCAGTTTAAAACCCCGAAAATTTAAAATACCTCAATTTAAAATTATTATGTTGATAGCCCAGCCTGGCGGAACAACAGGGTCTTCAGTGTGCAGCGAAACACCCGGAGTTCGGAGATCTTACGTATTTCTGGGGGCAGTTCATTCCACAGGGCTGGGGCTCCCACAGAGAAGGCCCTCCCCCTGGGTGTTGCCAGCCAACATAACTTGGCTGATGGTACCCTGAGGAGACCCTCTCTGTGGGAGCGAACTGGCCGGTGGGAGGCTACTGGTGGCAGAAGTCGGTATTGAAGATACCCGGGTCCTGTGCCATGGAGCGCTTTAAAGGTGATGACCAACACCTTGAATCGCACCCGGAAGACCACTGGGAGCCAGTGCAGCTCACGCAGGAGGGGTGTCACGCGGGCACAACGAGTTGCGCCCATAACCACCCACACGGACGCATTCTGGACCAGTTGGAGCCTCCGAGTGCTCTTCAAGGGGAGCCCCATGTAGAGAGCATTACAATAGTCCAGCCGGGAGGTGACAAGGGCGTGAGTGACCATATGCAACGGATGCAGTCTGGTCCCTCATCATACCACAGCAGCTGTTATACTAAGCAGAGGTCCCAACGAACATATTAACACAGGTGCGACAGAACAGTTTTCTTGCCTGCTGTTGGGGGATGTGGTTTTAACTTCAAGGGAAAGAATTAGCTTTTCCTATCCTGACATCCATCAGAATTGCTGGGCCTGAGACTGTCAGAATGCTCACTCGACATTTGAGAAGTTTGTAGTTCTATCAGGTCCAGGGAGTATCTAGCTGGGGAAGGCTAATCAAAGTAACCACTAAAGCTAATAATAAGATATTGCTGTTAAAATTCTACTTTATCTGAGTATATTACAGATCCTGTGGTTTTATAAAAAAAAACTGTAATTAAGCTGTCTGTTTTGGATGGATAAATCTATCCATCTTCTAGATCAGGGGTCAGCAACTTTAAACCCTCAAAGAGCCACAAAGATCCTAACTGGAAGCCCTCTATTCAATTCTGGAGATGACCGGAAGTCCAGTTCCCCCACCATAGTCTCCTCCTATTGCGTTGTCCTTTTTCCTCTACCTATCCTAACCAAAAGCCCTATCAATTGTGGAGCTGACCAGAAAACCCACCCCTTGCCATAGAGTCTCCTCCTGGCACGCCATGCTTCCCCTCCTCCCAACTGGAAGCTTCTCTCAAAATTGTGGCACTGACCAGCGACAGGGAGCCACAGCAGACGGATGAAAGAGCCACATGAGGCTCCAGAACGGCAGATTGCTGACCCTTGCTCTAGATATTTATGATTTATCAAGTGAAATCATGTCCCAGTAGGATATTCCATAACATGCTCCAACTCAGAAACATATTGAATGAAAACATGAAATAACAACTTTTCAGTTAATTGGTTAATTTATTTTGCACTCGTTTATATCTTTACATCCTGCTAATAAAAATGGATGGATGGATGGATGGATGGATGGATGGATGGATAATTAAAAATGGGTAGATGGATGGGAGGGAGGGAGGAGGAGAGAGAAAGAGAAAAAGAGAGAGAGGAGATAAACTTTTCTGCTGTATTTTTTTCATTGTATGGATAAGTCTGAATTTGGAAGAGCAATCCTTGGCCAAAAGAAATTAGTGATGTTCAACATTATGATTTTCCTGAGAGCATTTAACATAAAGCTACAATTAAAGCAGGTGATTAGGCCAAAATAATACAGATTATTTCTTTATTTTAAGAGTCCCGTTGCAGCATTCCAGCAGATGATTCAGCACTGACAATGGGTATAGTACAGTTCTGTTGAGTTAACTGTCTGTCCCCTTTCGACCCTATGTTCTGTAGCTACATCTGTTCTCTTTTGACCCGTGATAAAAAAAAATGTACCACCAGACTTGTACTTGGTCTGTTGTGCCCCAAACAATCAGAATTTTGTGCAATTCTTTTTTCCTAGGAAAAAAGCAATATGGTCTTTAAAAGCAGATAGCACATAAGCCAGAGTTAATTGAGCACATAATGATTCTAGAGCCATAAGGTTAAGTATCCAAAAACATACAAAGATAAACAAATCCCAGTCAGCATACAACATATTTGAACTGATGCAATATTCTGTTTCACTTTTTCTTTCAAGGAAAGAATGCCAGGAAGTGAAGTGTAGCAAATAACGCAATATGCTACATGAAATGGCAAGGGCTGCATTAATTTGATAAAATGTAGTGGCAATCGCAGATTTTTTTTTCTCCTATGAGCATATACAATGCATGCACAAAACTGAAAACAGTTGGGTCTATACAAGTAGTGGATCAATTGTAGTGACAAGCACCACTAAAAGTATTGATTCTATAAGGAAGGAGACATTTTTGTCCTGAAACCTGGGATTTGGATTTGGATTTGTCTTCCAATAACTGTAATCTTTCATACAGATCTGACAAACTTCTAACAAGGATCCATGCCAATCCATGAGAATAAAGTAACTAACTCCTTCTGGAAGGAAAATGTTAATAATAATTCATAGCAAAGTTTTAGCAGGTGGAAGCACCTAGCTGACCTTGGTTGATCTCAGAAGCTAAGCAGAGTTTGTTCTTGTTAATACTTAGATGGGAGAGCACACACACACACACACACACACACACACGGCAATTGCATGGCATTCGGCAGTTAGGGACGATTTTTTTTAAATTAAATTTTAAATTTTATTTTTTTAAAAAAATAAAAATAAAATCTTACAAGAAAACTAAGCACGTCACTTCTAAACCATTGCCAAGAAAACTATGCATACATTCTCTTGAAATTGGAAGTGTTGAGAGCACCTTCAGTTTTTTCCAGCAGTTCAAATTTTGGGGACCACTGACCTATTAAGGCATAGGCTTGGTGAATTTCATTGTAGTTGACATCGCTAAAATGGACGTTGGTCTTACCTGATACGTCCGTTCTCGAGTAGATAGAAACGCCAGTCAGGCTGGGGTAATCGGCTCCTTTATCCAGCGTGGACCGGGTCTGCACTAATTTAAATAACTCCACCCTCTTCTCCAGTGTTTCGGCGAGGGCCGTAGTGCAGACCGTCGTCGTGTCTTCCTGAAATGAGAGAGAATTAATATCCAAACCCCCCCTCCCATCCAACCCAGAGGGCCGGACCAGGGTGGGGCTGACTGGCGTTTCTATCTACTCGAGAACGGACGTATCAGGTAAGACCAACGTCCATTCTCCGAGGTGAAGAAACGCCAGTCAGGCTGGGGACATACCAAAGCCAGTCGTCACCAGGGTGGGAAAAACTCCGGACCTCCGCTCTAAGATCGCAGCACCTCCTGCAGGACCCGGCGACCAAAGGCAGCGTCCGCGGAAGCGAAGGAATCCACCCGGTAATGGCGAATGAACGGGGAGATCGACGTCCACGTTGCTGCCCGGCAAACCTCTTCTAGAGTGGCCTGGGTGGCCCAAGCCGCTGAAGTGGCAGCGCTCCTTGTCGAGTGCGCCGTGATGCGAGGTGGAACTGGAAGGTGCTGTTGCTGATAGGCTGTGGCGATCGTGGCCCTGATCCAGCGACCTAGGGAGGTACTGGAGACTCTGGCCCCGATGGAAGCAGGCTGGAAGGAAATGAACAGAGCCTCCGTCTTACGAAGCGGGGCTGTTCGAGAGATGTAAATTTTAAGCGCCCGACGAACGTCGAGGAGATGCCAGGACTTTTCCAGCCGGTGAACAGGCCGAGGACAAAAATCCGGAAGTACGAGCTCTTGAGCTCGGTGAAATCTAGAGTTGATCTTGGGTAGGAAAGCCGGGTCAAGGCGGAGGACCACCCTGTCTGTATGAAAAATGCAGAGATCACTGCGAACAGATAGAGAGGCCAGTTCAGAGATTCGTCGTGCTGAGGTTATGGCAACCAGGAATGCCACCTTGAAAGATAAAAAACGGAGGGACACCTGACGAAGGGGTTCAAACGGAGACAGAGTTAAGGCGTTCAGGACCTTGTTGAGGTTCCATGTAGGGAAGCGATGAATCGGGGGAGGACGGAGGTTGACCGCCCCCCGAAGAAAGATGCGAATATGAGGGTGACGAGCAATAGAGTCCTGAGAATTGCAGGAGAGAATGGAGGCGATAGCAGCCACCTGTCGCCGTAGGGTATTTGGAGTCAAGCCGGAATCAAACCCGTCTTGAAGAAAGGAAAGGACTTGAAGAACTGAAGCTGATAGAGGGTCGATGGAGAATCTCCGACACCATTTTGAAAAGGATTGCCACGTAGCTTCATAAATCCGTGAAGTAGAAGGGCGGCGAGCTGCTTGCATCGTGGAAATTACCCTGGCAGGGATCCTGGCCTCCCTTAAAAGGAACCGCTCAGCCTCCAGGCGGTTAGATGGAGCCAAGCGGGGTCCGGATGATGAAGAGATCCTTGCGTGAGTACTATCCTGGATTCCGGAATGCGCCAATGCGGAGCCACCGACAGAGAAAGAAGGTCCGCATACCAAGGCCTGCGTGGCCAATGAGGGGCGATGAGGATGAGTTCCGCCTTCAGTTCCAACATCTTTCTGAGTACTCGAGGGATGAGGGGAAGAGGGGGAAAGGCATACAGGAGGCCCGGTGGCCATGGGCTGCGGAGGGCATCGGTGGCTTCGGCCCGAGGGTCCGGAAAGCGGGAGAAGTACCTGGGGAGCTTGTTGTTTAAGTTCGAGGCAAAAAGGTCGACCACTGGGAGGCCGAAATGGTTCGTGATCTCGTGGAAGAGAGGGAGGGAAAGGCTCCATTCCCCGTGGTCCAGCCGAGACCGGCTGAGGGCGTCCGCTTGCGTGTTGCTTGTCCCCGATATGTGGTCCGCCCTTATAGAGGCGAGATGTGCCTCGGCCCACTGACCAAGGAGGACCGTTTCCGCCAGCAGTGCTCTGGAATGAGTGCCCCCCATCTTGTTTATATGAGCCTTTGTGGCCATATTGTCGGTGAGAACTAGAATGTCTTTGCCCTCTACCAAGGGTTGGAAGCGGAGAAGAGCTAACCGAACTGCGCGTAGCTCCAGATAATTGATGTTGTGGAGGAGATCCCTCTGGGACCACTGACCCTGAGCCATGTGTTGAAGAACGTGGGCCCCCCAACCTGTTAAGCTGGCGTCCGTCGTGAGGACCAGTCGAGAAGGTTCCCTGAAACATGAGCCTTTGGAGATAGCGTCCGAAATCCACCATCTGAGGGAAGAGATGACCAATCGAGGCAGACTGACACTGGACAGGGAAGAACTTTGACCCGATCTCTGATAGGGAAGGAGGAACCACTGGAGCTCTCTACAATGCAACCGGGCCCATGGGACAATCCCAAACGTGGAGACCATTTTGCCAAGAAGGCAAGATAACGTCAACAGGGAAGCTGACCGTCGCGCAATGCACTGATTGGCCAAGGCTTTCAGACTGACTTGGCGATCGGGAGAAAGAAATACCTGGGAAGAAAGTGTATCAATGGACGCCCCAAGGTGGACAATGCGGGTGGAAGGTGAGAGATGGCTTTTAGCCCAATTTATGGAGAAACCATGGCCCTGTAGAAGGGTCAGTACCGTAGAAAGGTCAGAAAGTGCCGCAGACACAGAAGGAGACATAACTAAAATGTCGTCTAAATAAAATTGTAAGCGAATGGGAAGGGAACGAATATGTCCAATTAAGGAGGCCATAATTTTAGTAAAAACCCTAGGGGCTGAAGACAGACCGAAGGGTAAGGCACGGTACTGGAAATGGGAACCCTTGTAGTGGAAACGAAGAAATTGGCGGTGGGAGGGGTGAATCAGGATATGGAGGTAAGCCTCCGTTAGGTCAATAGAAGCCAGGAAATCCCCAGGCCTAAGACACTCCAAAATAGAAAACAATGTGTGCATCTTGAACCGGCGGTAGGTTACGTACCGGTTCAAGGCCTTGAGATCTAAAATGGGCCGCCAGCCTCCCGAGGATTTCTTTACAATGAAGAGGCGGGAATAGAAAACCCCGGCCCCGTTGTTCAGGAGGGACGGGCTGAACGGCTCTGATAGTCAAGAGATGGGTTATGGCCGAGGCAACAAGGGCTTGTTTAACGGGGTCCTTGGAGAGAGGACAGGAGAGAAAAACTGAGGGAGGGGGAGAAGAAAATTCCAACAAAAGACCTGTTTCTATGGTTGTCAAAACCCAAGCGTCAGAAATAGAAGACTGCCATTGGTCATAAAAAAGAGAGAGGCGACCCCCAATGGGAGGGTCCCCGTTTTGCTCATCTACCTCTGCGTGGAAAACGGCCCCTTCCCCCCCGAAAGGACCGCCTGGGTGGGAAACGACTCCCCGATCTGACCTGAGCGTCGGGTTGGGACGATCTCGGCTGAGACGTGCGTTGGAAACGGGACTGGAAGGAGGAATCAGATGTCCGAAAGGACTGGAGTCGAGGATAAGGTGAGTAGCGGGAGTCAGAACGCCGGTGTTGTGATGGGAGAATCTTGCGTCGATCCCTTGTCTCGACCAGAAGAGGTTCCAGAGGTGGACCAAAGAGATTGCCGGGAGTGTAAGGAGAGGAAGCCAACTGCCACTTGCTGCGCATGTCCGCCTGCCAACTCCTGAGCCATAAAAGGCGGCGTGAAGTAACTGAAGAACCCAGGGCTTTTGCTGCAAACCGGGTAGCGTTCAGAGTAGCGTCCGCCGAATATTCCAGGGCAGCCAGGATTTTGTTGATGTCCTGCTGAACCCTGGATTCCGAGTGAGGCAAGTGGTCTCGAAGCTGTTTGATCCACAGGATGGCGGCCCTGTTAAAGAAAGAGGCCGCCGAGGACGATTTGATAGACCAGGCAGCAGCAAGGTGACCCTTGATTAGTGTCTTTTCGGCGCGCTTGTCCTCAGGGCGTAGGGAATCCTCTGGCGGACCCGTGGGATGAGAGGGGTTGGACAAAGCCACGATAGGAGCATCCACAGTGGGAGGCTGAAGTAGGTCAGACATAGTAGAAGCGGTATTGTAGAGACGTTTGTCCAGGTTATTTGGACTTGGCCCAGCCCCTGGCAGAGACCATTGACGACGAATAACATCCAGGAACAGTTTAGGCGCCGGGATGGTTTCAGGTGCCACAGTTGGTTCCGCGAATAAGGCTGAAGCTGGGTCAGCAGAGGATGAAGATACCTCCGAAGATGGAACTTCGCCTAAACGGGTGGTAGCAATAGCTTTAAAGAGGAGAGAACGGAACATTTGAGGACGGAAGAGTCCTATAAAGGGGGACTGGTCTGGGCTCAGACCCTCATCCTCAGAAAGAGCAGAGTCAGGGGCCTCATCAAGTTCAGAAACGGCTGCTTCCTCTGCAGCCAATTCCAAGTCGTCTTGATCCATCTCTGAGGAATGATCGGTAGCAGAAGAATGATGACCCTCCCTGTCAGAGGATTGAGCTGGGGCAGGAGCCGGAGGGTGTAGCCCAGCCTGTTGAAGACATTGAGCAAAGCTCTGGCGGAGAGCCCTGGTGAGGAGGGCCTCAAATGCCTCAGGAAGGGGAGGAACAGGCTCCTGGAGAGGAGGTTCCATTCCCCGTGAAGAAGGAACCGGAGCAGGAGGCTGGGCAGTCTGACCGGAGTTGGGAGAAGGAACTGATTCAGCCTCGGTCTGGAAGAGAGGCTCCTTGCCCGGGGGAAGAACAGGCCCCAAGGGAACCGGGCGGTCAGGGGACAGGCTCCTTATACTGCGGGTCTCCTCTTGAATAACTGGCCCTGAAGTGGTAACGGATGGAGAAGGGCGCTCAGGAGACATAGGCCTTACTCTGGAGGAAGCCTTGTTAAAAGCCTTTTCCATGGCCTTGTGGCGCCTCTGTTCCTCCTTGGAAGGCGCTGCAGAGGTCTTATTGGGCTTGTGAGATTTTGCAGGCTTAGCCAGGCCGGACGGACCCTCCAAAGGGTCAGAGGAATGATCGTGGCCAGAGTGAGAGGGCTTACTAGCGTGCTTGCGGCCCCTATTCTTGTCTGCCATAGCCCAGGAAACTGTTTTTCGCCCTTTTAAAATGGCCGCTGTCCCAAGCGCGCCAAAATAAACCGCCCCTGCGACTGTAGAATCGAACGATCCGCTCTGAAGCTCCTGAAAATGGCCGTCGCCCCAAGCGCGCCAAATAAAAACGCCCAGAGACTTACTGAAATGGGCGCTCCGCTCCGAAGAATCCTCAGCGCTCACAGCAGGGAGACAAACAACGTGGCGGGATCGCTAGCTCTAGGCTATTAATGCGATCAGATAACGAGAGGGCTAGGCGAGCGTAGGAGAGCCGCTGCTTGGCTTATCGCCTTTAAAACGCAGCGCTGAGAGGAGAACGAAGGAAATCGCCATTTGCGAAGGAATCTGTCAGCCGACAGATTCCAAGCCGGAGCCCCGGCTGGAGGCAATCCAACCAGCCTCCAACAATAATCAGGGAATTAAATAAGTCCAATTAGCTGAAATCCTTAAAATTTCGTAGAAATTAGAGCTGAAAGGCTAGCCAAAGGGAAAGACACGACCATCCAGCGAGGACCGAGTCGAAACACTGGAGAAGAGGGTGGAGTTATTTAAATTAGTGCAGACCCGGTCCACGCTGGATAAAGGAGCCGATTACCCCAGCCTGACTGGCGTTTCTTCACCTCGGAGAACAAAAAGAGAAACAGCCCTTAGAATGTAGGGGTTACGCTTTCAGTTTTCTAACACTTCAGGAGTTCTGTAAGGAGAGTTTCATTTGGATGCCCTGTGACAGGGCCTCTTAAGACCTAACCAATGGAAATTGATCACTGAGATCTTTCAACTCCAAGAAGACATGGAACAGATAGAAAATCTAGTTCAGTCAGAAGATGTTAGTAAGCAGGGCTTTTCCTCTTCTGATGCCAAAACGAGACAGGGTTCAATTACCTTTGTGAAAAATCTTTGCTTTTTCCATGCAGAATATACCAGAGAAAGGAGTCTCTCTTTTTAAAACCCTGTGGGTTTTACTTACATTTACTACCAGTTTGGAATGGGGCCACGCGCACTTCTGCGCATGCACAGAAGCTTCCTGATGATGTCGGGGTTGGTGGGTGGAGCCTCCCACCGGTTTTACTACCGATTCTATAGAACCAGTCCGAACCGGGGACAATCCAGCACTGCTGTAATCCCTTAATTTGGGGTAGAGTCAGGGTAACTAGATGGAATTGAGTGTTTACTGGCTGGATGTCCTTCCTGAGGCATCCAGCCGGAGTACGGAGTACGGAGTACACAGCAAATAATTTTTCTTTGCACCCTAGGAGAGAAATATCTGCCACTATCTAGGATTGACCTCTCAACCTTCCGATTGGGAGGTAAGTATCTTCACCACTAGGCCACCATGCCACTCTAACACCAGAGAGAGGAGTAATCAGGACTAATTTGTTTTGCATGGGAAAAATATCCACTGCTCTGCACAATTGGACCTCAAACATCTTGTTATCTTCTCCATGGAGAAAAAGTACAGCCTGTTTCGGGAATATTTTAACCTCATTGGGCTTAAATGTGGTAGAAATTTTTCTTAAAAACACCATGCAGGACCTCTAAGATATTGCCTTCATTGCATCTCCAGCCTATGAGCGAGATGGACTTACATGTCCTTAGCGTACTCGTGTTTCTGTTTTTTCCTTTTCAACCAACAGCATCTACCAACAGATGCAAACTGTGGGAAATCTGTTATGCTTTGCTGTCTGTTATAGTCAGAAGCCAAGTCAGATAACCAGCAAATGACCACCACTTCAGACTGATGCAGGCACACTAACTTCCCTTCAGTCCTTGCTGAGTCTTATCTGCCACCATCTGCTGTCTCCCCCAAAGAGCTGGACACAGGAACCTCGTGCCAGTAATCTAACAAAATTGCACAATAGTGCCAGATTTCTCAGCTGGAAGTGGTATAATTGCTTTCACTCTATGTCTCTTGCCCATTTAATGCAAGGCAAGGCTAAAATAGCACAATGGTGAAACCGCAAGCAGTGAAATAGCATAACCTACTGATGTAGCATAATATTGAAATACTGGACCTCCACAACTACCTCAGAAAAAGTTCACCGGCTCAACATAGAGGAAACTCAATGAAACTCAAAATTTGGAAGGCAACCCTTTAAGGACAGAAAAAGATTTATTTAAACAGTTGATTAAATTGTTAAAAAAATAAACAAATTAATAAACCTACTGTAACTGAGAGAATAAGCCTTCCACAGTTAGAGAACAAATGTCTCTTTACCTGCTGATCAGGCTGGCAAAGAGACATTTCAAATGATCTGGGTGGATTTTTTTTCTTAGTTGCATGGACGGCAATTTTAAAAGGCAGCAAACAATTAATGCTACAAATTCACTTTTGACCAGCCTCACAAAAGACAGTATTGATCTAGGCAGTGCCAGCATATGGCTTAACACATGGGAGACAGATATAGGTTAGCCTGCCTTCAAACCATGTGATTATAACTTAAAGTTTTGTTTGGCTAATCATACCCTGCAGACCACTTCTGTCCATTCCAGAAATGCCTGCTCCTTGACTGGGATCCTATGGTTTTGACTTAAATTCCTAAGAGCCTACACTGGTCAGATAATTTTTTTTAAATGTCTGGCTTCTGCCTAAACTATTTATTTATGCATTCATTTGTTATATCCATTCTGAAAGCCCAGCTAATTTTCTCTCAAAGCCTTGAATCCACGGTCTCACATTTACCACTGCTTGTCCAGCTATGAGATGAAATCTGATTAGGCATGCTTCTCAGGATTATTGTAATAAATTAAGTGGAACCTGCAGTCAAGTTATCTTGAGCTCTTTTGACCAAGACCCTTGAAACGGCTTGTGTAGGCAGCCAATTACAATTCATTTATTAATTCTAGTAAGTTCAACATCAGAAGACCCTAAGTTTCAGTACTCTCACGAATAAAGTAGCACGCTTGTTGACATGACTTTCCATATGTGATAGGAAAGTGAATATTGAGGGAAAATGAACACAGAACTACCTCCAGCTTGTCTTTATGGCCTTTGTTAGTTGAGGGCTAATATCCAAAACTTAATTATGTAGGTATAATCAAAATGTTTATTAGGGAAGTGGCAACTGCCATCTGCCAGTTATCTTCTCGCTAAATGCAGAGTAGAACTTACTTGTTAGGCCTGTGGAAGGTGCAAGGAAGAGCATCGCTCTGTCTCACCTGTCTGTGGTGCTAGTGAAGCATCTGCTTCCCCACCGTCTGTTTGTTTGAACAGATTTGTATCAGTTACTGGCATCAAAAGAATGCCCTATCTGAGCTGCAGAGGTCCTAACAATCATTAGATGAAAGCGAACAGAAAACTCTCTTCTTTGTGGAAAACCCTTTACTGCTTGGCCTAATTTTTTGCAGCCCAAATCTGCTTTAACCAAGAAGCTAATAAAAGATAAAGGAACTGGATTTCACAGTGAGCAGCAATTTATATGTGTGTGCGTGTGCGTGCGTGTGTGTGTGTGTGTGTGTGTGTGTGTATAACTCAAACCTACTATAATGCCTGAGGCCAGAATTTCAATCTGTCCAGAGTACTTCTAGTTCTCAGCACATGTTCAGTGAAGGAAAGAAACGAGCTTGTGTTTTACAGATGCTCAGATCTTGTCAACCCTACCAACAATATCAGTGTTCTGTCTTTGCTATTTGTGCCTTCTCATTACTTCCCATCTCTAAGAACCCTTCAGTTGTTGTTTTTTAATAAGACTTTGGAATGCAGCAGGAAGAGACAGCGCGGGAATGAGAAAGAATGAGGAAAAACCAAGAGCAATTGAGTAACTTCAAGGCTGCAATTAAAGTTGCATTTAATTAAAGTTGCATTTCACCTATAGCACCAGCAAGAGAAACAACAGGCTGGATCTGTGCCTGCAAAGGAGAATTTGCAACCTAAAATTCAGTGTCCTTCATGCTGAAGGATCCACTTGAAACTGATGAAGGTGGTCTGTGATTATATTTGGGAGCATGTTGCTGCTGAAAAGCCATTATTGGGGCCTCTCCCCTGGCAGTGATTGAAACTCCTGTCTCCATGATAATCTCTTTGGAGAAAGCCCAGCTGTGAGAAGTGCTCAGCTCTGTCATTCCTAGACATCACTCTTCTCATTAGCTTTCTTAAAACACCACATGTCTTTGGGAGGAATTTATTCAGAAGGAAAGAGAAGGGGAAAAAATGATGTTGGTATCTTATTTAATGGGGAAAAGCTAGAAGATCGTGTTGTTTTTGTCATCAGTAACAACTATCAGTCGTGGACTGCTGCTAATGTGAATAAAGTAGGAATCATACAGGGTCAGTTACATGAACACTAAAGGACCCTCTCTATTCACATTATTATAAGGGAGAAATGTGCTTGTTTGGAGATTATATTAAAAATCAGCTAAATCCCATTATTAGTAATATATCTTCTGATGAGGCCTAGCTGTCACGGAAGGACAGCCATATGGAAAACATCTGAGGGGCCTCACTGTCAAAGACACAAGGACATGTATGTTACAAAGAGTTACTTATTACCTAAGGACAGCAATAAATCTCCTGTATTAGTAATTACAGAACTAAGGAAGGTTGTCTAGCTAAAGATAATTGTATAAACTAGACAATAATGGTTTAGTAATTAGGAAGTGTCAATTATCATATAACAAGTGTATGTTAACCATATATGGAAAAATGCACGTGCTCACCAAACCCTTTGTCCTGGAAACATATATAAGCAGTTGTATCAGAGCTTTCCGGGGTTCAGAATTTCAGGTACAAATCTGGCTCTGAACCTGCGCAATAAACTGTATCTGGCTGACCCAGGAATGTTTTTCAGTCTTTCATTTCATAATACTGCCACTGGTGATACCACCAAATCTAGATCCTCAAAAAAGAAAAAAGAAAAACTAACCAAGACACTATTTGCTATCATCTAATGATAGTCCCAAATGTGCTTTGTCAAAAGGCAACCGGACTTTGTTCTTTCCTTGAAGACATTTCACTTTTCATCCAAGAAGCTTCTTCAGTTCTATTCAGATGACAAACCAAACACCTTCAATCCTTGAAGGCATTTCACTTTTCATCCAAGAAGCTTCTTCAGTTCTATTCAGATGACAAACCAAACACCTTCAAGGAAAAAATGAAGTCCAGTTATCTTTTGAAAAAGCACCTTTGGGACAACCATAACCTGGTTGAATGAGAATCTCCACAGACATATAATGATAGTCTGCATTTTTGGCAGCCCGCATCTCAGACAGTGTGGTAACTCTAAACGTAGGATTATCTTTAGCCACTGAAATGTGCTTCCATGAAATTAAGTAAGCAACCAAGTCAGTCATTCTCTTTCTTCAGGCATCAGGATTGACCTTTGGTTATGCTGCCTGGGATTCTCAGAGATGATGTTTAATACGGCATTCTCAACCGAGGAAGAGATTATTATGGAAAAATAACATCACTAAAGGTGCCATCGGCTAAGGTACTATTTATGCCAGGGCCAGCTGTATCAATCAGGGTGTACTTTGACTTAAGACAAAAAATAATACTCTTGCTTCAAACTCTACAGACACTGGAGCTTCTGAATTAGAATATCAATGTTATCTCTAAAATATTCATCCTACAAAGAAAAGAGGCATCTTTGCCATTGCCTGTTTCTTACCCTGTCAGCTGATAGAAATGCAAAGTTAAACAACAGAACCCTGCTTTAATTTCACAGTCTGTGATTTTTTTGTGAAACTTTTAAAGAACAATTATGTCCTATCAGTGTTGGATCCAGGCTGAACTAAGTGATTTATGCATAAATAGCCTTAGCATATCGTAGATGAAGCAACTTATCTATATTAAACGGGAACTCGGAATATTGTTATTTTTGGCTCTGCTACTTTTTCTCTTCACTATCCTACATTTCCTTCTGTTAAAAATAAGGCAAAAGACATGGCAATGCGATGTATGGTGATAGTTTCAGAAATAAACTAAAATCAGACCCTTAATTATCGTGCTATATTTAAGTCAGAGGCCTGCGAGGATTAATGGAAGAAAGAAGTAAGGAAGGCAGAATAAAAATTAAATAATAAAAATTAGACAATCCTGAGAAGATGCTGCTGAGCCCTTAGAGACCTGGCTGGTCTTTACAGACATTGGTCTCATCAAGATGATCTCTGCAACAGGAAGTGAGGTCAGATCAGGAAGAGATGTGGCTGGAGAAACCAGTTGTCCCACAGAGGAGAGCAGCATGCATGGCGAAAATCAGCACCATTCATTTACTCTATGCAGAAAACTAACTGATCGGCCTGAGTATTTTTTTTTTTTTCATTTTTTTCAGTTTGGAGATCCTTAGAGGAAACCTGGACTTTCTCCAAAAGGATTTGCCATTGCTGTATGTAATTGGAATCTCAGAGCAAAGGGGGAAATTATTAGGTTAAATAAGTTTTTACATTTAACAATCCTTTAAGGCAATTGTTAAATTCTCTGCTACAAAAGAACAATGGAAATCTGACCTTTTTTCCCCTCTGCTGAAGCAATTTTAAGAACATGCGGGGTTGGGGGGGAGAAGAGGGCAGGGAGATCCCTTGTCTAAAGCTGATGTCACTGAAAGGTTTCCTCCAAATGGAAAGACTTTACATTAAGGTGACCAGATTTTAACATTGGTAAAGAGGGACACTGTGGGCGTGGCTTATTTTGTGGGCGTGGCTAGCTGGTCATGTGAACGGGTGGCCATGGCTATGTGTATAGGGTAAGGTGAACAGATTTTAACATTGGTAAGAGGGACACCATTGTGGGCGTGGCTTATTGTGTGGGCGTGGCTTGGAGGCCATGTGACTGGGTGGGCGTGGCTAGCTGGTCATGTGACCGGGTGGCCATGGCTGTGTGTATAGGGACTACTCAGAGGGCTGAAAAGTCATTTCTGACAGGTCCTCACACTTTTGACTGGTCCTCACACTTATGACCATCCTCACATTTATGCCCGTGCAGCATTCTTAACAACCATGTCACTCATTTCACAACCGCTTCTCTTCACCATGATGACAAGATAGGGCAAAAAACGTAAAATGTGAGGACAGTCGTAAGTTCGAGGACTGGTCAAAAGTGCGAGGACCAGTCAAAAATAACTTTTTCAGCCCTCTGAGTAGTCCATATGCACAAAAGGACTAACCAGAGGGCTGAAAAAAGTCATTTCTGACAGGTCCTCGCACTTTTGACTGGTCCTCACACTTATGACCATCCTCACATTTATGCCCGTGCAGCATTCTTAACAACCATGTCACTCATTTCACAACTGCTTCTCTTCACCATGATGACAAGATAGGGCAAAAATGTAAAATGTGAGGACAGTCGTAAGTTCGAGGACTGGTCAAAAGTGCGAGGACCAGTCAAAAATAACTTTTTCAGCCCTCTGAGTAGTCCATATGCATAAAAGGATACAGTAATAGAGAGGGATGAAGGAAGGGAAGGGAAATTAGAGTAGGAGTGACGGTTAAGAGAGGGAGGAAGAGAGGAGGAGAAGGAGAAAGGAAGAGGAAGTAGGGAGGAGAAGAAGAGGGGGGGAAGAGAAAGTAAGAAGGAAAGAAAAGAGAGGTGGTAGGTTTGAGGAGAAAGATTGCTGTACAATAAAAAAGATGAAAGGGAAGAAAGCCAACCCCAAACAAATATAAAGATATTAAGATAAAGAATGAATTGTTAAACTTTAAAGAATAAAAGAGAACAAATATGAATAAATAGCAATAATTAGAAACACACATACATACAATGTATTTTCTTTGAACAGAATATTTGGCTGGTTCACAAATTTAAACAGTGTTTAGTCATTTCAATTAAATTTACAATTTCTATATTTCCTTTTTGCCATATTTATTCCTCATCTATTTTTTTAAAAAAACAATTTTACCCTTCATCCTCATCTCTAATCTTAATCAAATTCAATTTTTCCCTTCTATTCTATTTTATACCCCTTCCCATTGTCATCTATTTTTATATCCATCCTCATATTGGTTAATTATGTAATTATGTAATACAGTTGTTTAATACAAATTCAACATTTTAATATAAATCAATTAGTTATATAACTATCTTTTTTGTATATTAATCAATATGAACATGAATATTCCAATTATTTCCATGCAATCCAATTTCTTACAAATCAATTAATTATACTTACCAATAATAATAAACCAAATAATTTCCCCCATATATTCCTCCAAACCACAACTTAACCATTTCTGCTTTCAACACAGTATACAATTAATAATATCTCAATTATTACAATTCCCTAGTTAAAAAGAGCTTTTTTTTCTTTTGTGTTTTAAAATCTTGAACTCTCCTCTTTTGCCCTAAATAATTTTCCATTATTTGCACTTACCTTTTTTGGTGAGGAAAAGGAAAATAAATCTGCTGCCTAATTTTCCAACGTTGCAAGCAAACCGCAAAGCCAACAGCCTGTTTTATTTTCAGTTTCGTTTTGAGCTTGGTTTGCACAAAGAGGGAAAAAAAACTGAGCAATTTAGCAAGAGCAGAGCCCTGTGCAAATCAGCTGAGAGGGGGAAGCCGAGCTAATTAACGTAGGGCGGCCCTTTGAAGCCCCACGGCAAGAGTTTAAACAGGTTTTTTCCCTCGAGCCATCAGCGGGGATTCAGGAGGCAGCCGGGAACCAGGAGGCAGAATGAAAAATCGGGACTTTTTTAAAACGCCGCGGGACGCGGGACAAATTGCTCAAAAGCGGGACTGTCCCGCCAAAAGCGGGACGTCTGGTCACCTTACTTTACATTCTCAGACAGGTAGTGAAAAAATATATTTTATTTTCATTATTATTTTCCTATTATGAAAGCCATCTTAGAAAAGGAAGGCAAGATGAAGAGAAGAGGGAGGGCAAGTAAAGAAATATATGTTGTTGACCTATTAAATACTTATTTGGAATGTTGCACTGCTAATCTAAAAGAGAGAGGTATCTTGTATTGTGACATCACATATTTTGTCATTGTGGCATCAGAATGGCTACATAGAAATGCCCATTCAGATAATAGTTTATTTCCAAATGATGGGTTTTTTCCTTCCTTCCTTCCTTCCTCCCTCCCTCCCTCCCTTCCTTTCTTCCAACAAATAATATACTACATCAAATGGTATTCATATCATATGAGAATATAATTCAGCAAACTGGAATCTCACTATTCAGATATCACCAACTTGTATGATTCCAATAGTTTCTTGCAGTCCAAAAAATCAGTTTATTGCTTTTTAGCAACCACAGCTTAAAAGAAATGGAATAGGTACAAATGTAGACAAAGATCTTGTTTTTTAAAAAAAATAGTAGAGGCTGGTTACAGGAAGAGATGAGCAGATTGCAAGAAATGTAATGAATAATAAGGCAGATAAGAGTTTGTTAGTTAGCTGGTTGTTGATAGTTGTTGATGCCTTTGAGCAGGTTGTGATAATGGAATATCCCAAGCTGTCTAGTAAAAGACAATTTGGTTCAGGTAGCGTCTAGCTTTGGCTGAGCTCCTGAAGTTTTTAGGATGTGGATGTGGATTGGCTGCTGCCATTACTATACATTTGAGGGTCAGAAGAGAGTAGAAAGTCTTAAGCAGGGATGTCAAACTGTGGCCCATGAGCCAGATGCGTCACTCACAGACCACACCCATCCCAGCTCTGCGAAGGGGAAAAACATCGCAATACATCATGTGATAACAACGTGATGCTGTAAGTTTGACACCTGTGGTCTTAAGTGACTTGCTAACTATGAGGCACTGATGGCAGAAGATATGGTGAAGTGGCCTTAGGCCACTTTAGATTTAAAATAAAAGTCAGCATGATTCAATAACCTCCCTATTTCTCTCAGGGAAAAAAAATAAGCAAGAAAAATCAATATGCCCAGGAGAAATTGTAGCTAAAGATCCATAGCAAGTACAATAATGAATGCCACAGCCCATCATCAGCTCTTTGGGTAAGGCAACTCTGTTTTACAGATTCTGTGGAAGCAACCAGAGGACTTTCTGCTAGTAGCAGAATGCTTAGCTACCCTGCTATTTCAGACTTCCCCCTACAAAGCTACATGTTGGAATTATGGAGAAAAAGCAGATAATACCCCAACATCCCAGCATTTCTGAGTGCGACCACTTGCATACTGGACCTGTGTCCCTCCTGGCTGGTTTATGCAGCTCGGGAGGTGACAGGCAGTTGGATCCAGGCAGTGATAACAGCATCTTTGGATGGAGGGAGTTTTTCCGCCGCCTTGAAGGAGGCAGTGGTTAGGCCCCTCCTTAAGAAACCTGTCTTGGATCCAACCATTTTGGGCAACTTTCATCCGGTCTCCAACCTTCGCTTTTTGGCGAAGGTTGTTGAGAGCGTGGTGGCACATCAGTTTCCGGTGGCCCTGGATGAAGCAGATTACCTAGATCTGTGCCAATCGGGTTACAGGCCCGGTTGCAGCATGGAGACGGCATTGGTCACGCTGGTGGATGCTCTCTGGAGGGCTCAGGACAGGGGTCATTCCTCGGTCCTGGTCCTATTAGATCTCTCGTCGGCTTTTGATACCATTGACCATGGTATCATGCTGCAACACCTCGAGGGGTTGGGAGTGGATGGCACCATTTTACGGTGGTTTGCCTCCTACCTCTTGGGTCGTACGCAAGCGGTGTTGACAGGGGGCAGAGGTCAGCCATGAGGCCCCTCACTTGTGGGGTGCCCCAGGGGTCGGTCCTCTCACTCCTTCTGTTCAACATTTACATGAAGCCGCTGGGAGAGATCATCCGTGGTTTTGGGGTGGGGTATCATCAGTACGCTGATGATACCCAACTTTTTATATCCACCCCAAACCAGCCCAGTGATGCCCTCGATGTGATGTCCCGGTGCCTGGAAGCGGTATGGATCTGGATGGGGAGTAACAGGCTTCGACTCAACCCGGCCAAGACTGAGTGGCTGTGGATACCGGCATCTCGGGCCGAGCAAGAAATTCCAACACTGTCTATT